>CM060909.1:976990923-978314048 GCA_030737875.1 Allium sativum
CTATTAGGTAAATAAAGGATGAAACCTTATCGTGGTAAGAAGGTCACGAAAGGAGAATGTGAAGGGGAAGGCTAGTTGTCTTGGAGAAATAGGACACCTTATTAGGGTTGTCCAAAGAGGTAAGGACGAAGTACAGGTTCTTCTGGAGGGTAGATGTATTCCCTCACGACGGGTATACCTGATGGGGGTAGGACCGTCTAAGTTGAAATTTGGTTCTCTCGATCATCCTGTTCAAACTTTATTCGACTCTGGCGCATCACATTCGTTTATCTCATCATCATTAGTTGAGTCACTGCACGTAGACACCAGTTTAGTAGATGATCCCGTGGTTGTTTCAAACCCAATTGGGGGGCTCCACTTATTTGTCCATGATATGTTTGGGTTTGAAGATCCTCATACTTAGCGTTGAGTTTAGAGGTGATGCTTTTGTTTGGGCTTCACGGGCTATGGGTTGATTTTGGTCATGGACTGGTTATCCAGTAATGGTGCCGTTCTTGATTGCGAAAGGAGAGTTGTTAGGCTCATGACCCGCTTGGGGAACACTCTCGAGATCTCTTGTAATCCCATAGATTCTGTTATGCTAAGTTATCTTGAATCGCTTGACGCTTCGGTCGAGAGTTTGTGATCTGTTAGAGTGGTCCGGGAATACTCGGATGTGTTTGAGGAGGTGAAGGGCTTACCTCCGAGGCGGGAGATAGACTTCCGAATATATCTGGTGGACAATGCTAAACCAGTATCTTTACCAGTGCGCCACATGGCTCCTCGTGAGAGGAGGGAACTCCATAAGCAAGTAGGGGAGTTGCTTGTGTAGGGGTTCATAAGACGAAGTATATCGGAGTGGGGTGCTCCAGTAGTTTTTGCCACGAAGGCGGATGGGTCCCTCAGACTTTGTGTAGACTATAGAGAACTCAACAAGCTCACAAAGAAGAATAGACACCCATTGCTTAGGATTGATGATCTTTTTATCAGTTGGTTGGCGCTTCAGTATTTTCTCAGTTGGACTTAGCCACGGGGTTTCATCAGTTGGGAGTGACTGAGGATAGTATAGAGAAGACCGCCTTTAGGGCTCCGGATGATTTCTATGAGTGGCTGGTGATGCCATTTGGTTTGACGAACGCCCCCGCATACTTTGTTGATTTGATGAGTAGGGTGTTTAGGGAGTACCTAAATAACTTTGTAGTGGTCTTTGTGGATGACATCTTGGTCTTCTCTGAAAGCGAAATAAGTTTTCGTGTGTGCTTAATAGGTTAAGCAAAGCCAGTTATTTGATCAACGGTGGTTGGGGAGCGAGATTGGCAAGGACATCCAGAGTTGGACAAGGGCTTAATTATTTAGCCGTTTTTACTAGTATCATCTCACGTAGTTCGTCTGAATTCGAAGGAGGTGTCCCTTGGGTGTTTGTCTGATATTGGTTTAGGCCTTTGGGGTTTGCACTTGGGGGATGTCGAGTTCGACTAGGATGGTCAGCATGAGAGATGGATAGTTGTGACGATTTTGTATGGGAGAATATCCTGGTTTTCTCCAGAAGTGGAGAAAAGCATGTCCTACATCTTAGGGAAGTGTTGGAGACTCTTCGAGCGCATAGTCTTGAGACAGCAAAGGTGGATGGAGTTTTTAGCATCCTATGATTTCGAGATAGCATATACCCCTGGCAAGGGTAACGTGGTGGCGGACTCCTTGAGCGGAAAAAGGTTGTCCTTGAGTCCATTTTTCGTGGAACGACGAAGCTTGGAATTTATTTCGATATTTGATTTCAGACCTTCCGTTGACTATATACCCAGTTTGCTAGCATCCTTGGAGGTCAGACCTACTCTTTTGAGACGGATTGGCGAGGCATAGCGGGACGAACCACAGTTGGTTGAGTTGGTAGAGAGGCTCATAAGGGGGGAGTCGTCCATCCATTTGAGTAGGTATACCCTAGACGATAGCGGGTGCTTGCATAGAGATGGTAGACTTTGTGTACCGCAAGACGAGGGTTTGAGGAAGGCTATTCTTGATGATGCACACCGTTCTAGGATGACCATTCATCCCGGTGGGGATAAGATGTACCAAGACATGAAGCGAGATTTCTTTTGGGCCGGTATGAAGAAAGATGTGGCCGAGTATGTCGCTAGATTCTTGGTGTGCCAACAAGTGAAAGCGGAGCAAAAGAAACCGGGTGGGTTGCTTCACCCATTGGAAGTTCCGCAATGGAAGTGAGATAGCGTCTCGATGGATGTTATTGATGGGTTACCTAGATCGAGGAAGGGTGGGTTGTGGTAGACAGACTTACTAAGAGTGCCCATTTCATACCCGTGAAAAGCAAGAGGACTGCTCCATGGCTAGCTTCGGTTTGTCTTCGAGAGATAATTCAGTTGCATAGGGAACATGACGTATTCCATGTGTCACATTTGAGGAAGTGCCTACATGAGACCGCAGAGGTGGTAGAGCCGAGCTTGCTTAGAGAAGTGGAGGTAGAGCGTGATGCGACTATTCGACGAGCCCCTACCCGCATCCTTGGGTCAGAGATTAGGAAGTTGAGAAACAGAGAGGTTCGACTAGTCAAAGTGCAAAGGGGAGAAGATGAGAGCAATGCTACTGGGGAGACAGAAGCGAAGATGCGTTCATTGTACCCGTTCCTTTTTGAGGATATGTCTTTTAACTTCTCCTTTATCGTTTGTCTAGTGCTTATCTTATCTTTAGTATGTCCTCTCATTAGTACCTTTGACCTTTAGATAGGGTAAACCTATGGTTGAAACATGTGTTTGAGACATGTTATTTTTGATGGATGCGTGTGGATGCAAGTGGTTGCTAGTGGTTGCTCGTGGATGCATATACACACACTCTAGGCACTAGATCGACTCAATCACTTCATATTGCATATTGCATAAAATTGTGTGTAGGTAGCTATATTAATGGATGTATAATGGTTGCGTTATCATATGGATGATGCATTTTGGTGTATGGTTGTGCACACATGTAGAAATAGTATGTGTCGATAGGGATCTTTCGCATACATATTGGATGCATGACACTATCATGGTTTGCATTAAGGAGGTCAACTAAATAAGTAGACCGCCTAATTTTGCATTAGACAGGGAACATATACACACACTCTTTGCATATGTTCATACAGCATTAGAAACTTTAAGGACAATGGATGCCAGTGTTTGATGGTTTGAGTAGATGGTTGTATGGATGGTAGGATACGTTCTTCTTGACTTAGAGATTTCGGGGACGAAATCCTTTAAGTAGGGGAGAATGTAACACCCCGTATGTTAAATAACTTACTACAATATAAATCAGGAAAGAATTAAATTTTAAATTCTGAATCAGGGGAAACGGGCTATGCCATTGCTTTCGACTCGGAAAAATACGCGAAATAGAGTCCGAGTTTTCGAAAATCGGAGTCCGTATGACCCAGATATGGCCCGAAGAAGTTTCAGAAAATTTAAAAACAGATTTAAAAACAGAAATTTCAAATTTCAGAAGTGGCGGGAAAATTCCCGCCAGACCCAGGGGGGTCGACCTGGGGGTCGACTGGGGAGTCGACCTGCCCACCAGGTCGACTGGGGAGTCGACCCTAGTGTCGACCTGGGGGTCGACCTCCCTGGTCGAGCCCAGGTGACCTGGGTGCATCAGTTTGGCTTTTGGGCTGTGTTTTGGTGGCTAGGACGTGATCTGACGGCTCTAATCTGATTTAGGGTTAATCTAAGGGCCTAAGACACCTAACTAATCTATAAATACACCCTAAGACTACCCTAATTCATACTAAAAATAGCTACAACACCGTTATGCCGTCAAAATGCAACTTGAAGGAGCCTCCATCAATCTAAAGAGGAAGATAGCTTCTCAAATCAATCTCTAATAAACTCTAGCAACTTAATCTTCTTCTTAGGAGTGCTAATCAACAAGTTGTGAGTTTTCTATAGCCTTAATAACCAATTGTTGAAATGATTATGATAGGATATAATGAGGTTATGGCTATGAATGTGGATCAATGCAAGATTATGTTATCATATGCTACGTGTTTGTGATGTTATGCAAGTTATGCAAGTTATGTGCTATATGTTCATGAAGTTATGCAAGTTATGCAAGTCATATGATACATGTTCATGATGTTAAGTCATATGCTATGTGATCATGATGTTATGCAAGTTATGCAAGTCATATGCTATGTGATTATGATGTTATGCAAGTTATGCAAGTCATATGCTATGTGATCATGATGTTATGCAAGTTATGCAAGTCATATGCTATGTGATTATGATGTTATGCAAGTTATGCAAGTCATATGCTATGTGTTTGTGGTGTTATGCAAGTTATGCAAGTCATATGCTATGTGTTTATGATGTTATGCAAGATATGCAAGTCATATGAGAAACATTGATCCATTATGACACCATGATATGTTATGCAAGTTTGGTGTTTGATTATATGCAAGTTCATATATGACATGTTATGCAAGTTTGGTGTTTGATTATATGCAAGTAACATGTGCAAGTTTACACCTTAGTATGATATGCATACATATGCAAGTTAACCACTTTGTATGTCACACATACACATGCAAGTTTACCCCTTTGTATGACATAAATAACTTATGCAAGTTAACCTCTTTATGACATATGTGATTCATGCAAGTTTGGGTTGATTATTTATGCTAGTTGGGTTGATGCTATATGCATGTTGACACCTTTAAACCCATGTCGATGCTAATGTTATGCAAGTTGAACCCATTGTATGTGTGGTGAATCTTCCCTTTTATGTCATGTTAGCGAATTACGTGGGGAACGATGGGGTTAATATACATGTTAATGAAATGGTGTGAAATTGGTATGATTATGCATACCATAATGTGGATGGACATAATTGAGTCAATTATGTACATCGTTAAAAATTGGAATTAATTAAGGAAAATTAATTCGAAATATGGGGGGGGGGGTGATTAATTAGGTGTAATTAATCGACTAAGACACGAGGTTGGACCCTTTTGTAGCGTAAGACTGCCCGGAACCGACCGGCAAATCCAGCGGCTACAAATGATTGGCCCAATGTGAGAGGTCTTAGGCACAAACTAAATACGTGACAAGTGTATAGACACGAGGTTAGACTCGGTTATGGCGTAAGGCTGCCCGGACCCGACCGGCAAATCCAGCTGCCATAAAAGATAGTCTAATGTGAGAGGTCTTTACAACGGTTACGTTCTTAATCAATTAAGAAACACTTAACCATATTAGCATGTTGAGGGACATGAGGGGTTAAGTAGGTGCCTTGGGTGGCATGTGGAAAAATCTAGTGGTTGCCCTGGGTGGCAATAGAAAATACGATTAGAATACTTAACCAAAGTTGAACAAGTAATTAAACATGATTAAAGGGTTAAGTAAGTGCCTTGGGTGGCATGGGGAAAATCTAGTGGTTGCCTTGGGTGGCAATGGAAGATAAGATTAAAATACTTAACCAAAGTTGAACATGTAATTAAACATGATTAAAGGGTTAAGTAAGTGCCTTGGGTGGCATGGGGAAAATCTAGTGGTTGCCTTGGGTGGCAATGGAAGATAAGATTAAAATACTTAACCAAAGTTGAACATGTAATTAAACATGATTAAAGGGTTAAGTAAGTGCCTTGGGTGGCATGGGGAAAATCTAGTGGTTGCCTTGGGTGGCAATGGAAGATAAGATTAAAATACTTAACCAAAGTGGAACATGTAATCAAACATGATTAAAGGGTTAAGTAAGTGCCTTGGGTGGCATGTGGAAATCAAGTAAGTGCCTTGGGTGGCATGGGGAAATCTAGTGCGTGCCTTGAGTGGCAATTGAAATATGAGTAAATGACTTAACCAAACTTTGAACATGTAAGTGGACATGAGTATTAAAAAGGGTTAAGTGGGATGCACTAGAAAAAAATGACAAGCTTAGGTGGTAGCTTGTGGGGGGCCCATTTCACCCAGTAACCCATATGTATCTTATTGGGCTCGACCCATGTCGAGGATGGGACACGCGTACTGGGCTTGATTATAAGAGGCCAAAACGGGGTAGCGGTGGCAACGCAAGTCCAACGGGTTTCATATGCGTGTATGGACCCGGGCTGGTAGGTAAGACGTTGTTGCATCGTGTAGGTATAAGCCGTGCACCATTTGTTGTATCGGGTTGCCACTTTGGGTAGTGATACACCCCATTGTGGGGCCAGCACGGGTATCTACGTTAGGGAGCCGATCGAATGGGAGTAGTGGGTACACCTAGTGGAGATAGGGGCAGACGGCACCTATGTAGTCAGCTAGGGGTACACGAGACTACTAATAAAATTACTAAGTTGTGGGTACACCTAGTGGAGATAGGGGCAGACGACACCTATGTAGTCAGCTAGGGGTACACGGAACTACTATCAAAAAAAAAATACTAAGTACACTTAGTGATATCAACCTTTAAGTAGGAATTACCCTTGGGTGGGTAGATCTGGTGTGGTGCAGTGAAGGAATTACCCTTGAGTGGGTAGATCTGGGGTGGTGCAGTGTAGTATTTATCCTTGGGTGGATAGGTGCGTCTTTACCGTTATCTTAGTTCATCCTAAGTCTAGTTGGCTGCTTAGTGTAGTCATTAATTCCCAGTCGTACCGTACCAGGTTTATATCATACCCTAATTACTTTAATGATTGTATTGTTAAAGTTATAGGGCTCACTCAGACTTATGTCTGACCCCGTTGTTTTTATCTTTTTCCCCAACCCTCAGGTTCTCAGAGTGGGCCTAGCACTAGTGGGCTTTGATCAGATTGCTTTATCTATCTTTTGGAGCTTGGACTCTTGAAGAAAAGCTCGGTTATCTTTTCTATTATGGCTATTAGTATGTAGTGGGATTATGTACTTAAGTTTTAACGAGATGGATATTTTGTACTTGAATCTTGTGGGTTTTTGATATGTAACCAAACATGTTTACCTTCTGCTGCAATGAAATGATGTTTTAAATTTCAAATATCACTTATATCTGTCTTGTTGTAATTTTTCAGTTCTATATTCACTTAAATACTCCACCGAAGCTAAGGCATTCCCTTAGTGAGTGACCTTAGCGGGTGTGGGGTGTTACAGGAATTAGGATGATATTGGACATATACTAATCCCAATTGTTTAGTTGTATGTCACTCGATGGGTTGACAAACTATTGTAAGCGTTAGTTATTTATATTTAACGCTTATACAGTTGTGTGACGCACTCAAGATGATGGTTGACTGTGTTTGATTATTGTTGTGTACATGTGTGCATGAAATCCATATAAATAAAATTATATGGTAATTGGCTGTGTTTGATTCCAGTTCAGAAGTCGTGTTAAGTAGTTAAACGCCATTTTAACACGAACGGGAATTTTGTTGATTTTATTCATTTTATAATGAATATTGAAAAGTGATTTCAAAACTGAATATTTTGAAAATATTATCATTTTAATATTAAAATGATATGGAATATTCAAATTTGATTTGAAATTTGAAATGAAATTTGAATTGAAATTGAAATCGTTTTAAAATGAATTTAAAACGGATTTATTAAGGAATATTCAAATTTGATTTGAAATTTTAAATGAAATTGAAATAGTTTTAAAATGAATTTAAAACGAATTTATTAAGGAATATTCAATTTTGGTTTAAAATTGAAAACGAAGTTGAAATTGTTTTCAAACGGATTTAAAACGATTTATAAAATACGTTTTAAATGGGAAACGACGAAATATATATAATATATATATTATATATATATTTTAGTGGCCTTAATAGAACGCGGAACGCTGCGGCTGTTCGCGAATTTTGACCATTGACTTCGAATGGACATTACGGGAGATCCAACCGTCGGATTCTCTTAAAACCGAAACCGTTGGGTTCGTATCGAAAAGAGATTTCCAAAGAATTAAGAGATTTTAAATCTAATGGTTTTATTTGGAATTATGTCCAAATCAAATTTGGAAAAGGTCACTGTAAGTGAAGTTCGACGACCGTTTAGGGAAATCGACTGTATAGGTCTTGATAAAATTATTAAAAATATCAATAATTTGTGTAAAATCATAATAAATGACTTGGAAAGAATTGGGATGAAAAGTACCTTATTTGAAAAGATAAAAATATATTTTTGTCAAAATGAACTAGTTATTAACTAGATTTGAAATCCAATAATTTTTAAATAAAATAAATTGGATTTGCGAATGGTTATGAAACAACCAGACTTTCCAATATATGAATTGGAATGGATTTGAATAGAAATAATCTTCTAAATATTTCGATGTTAGATCTCGTGATTATACAGATATTGTTATGGAAATTTGAAAGATATATGTATATCGTTATTTCCATTACGATATTTGCTAGTGTCAGAATTTGATATTGAATATAAGCCGATCTATTTTCTATTCAGAGCCTTGTATTTGATATTAAATGGGATTTTGGGTTTGTCATGAATGGTGTCTTCATTAACACTGTTCATATGCCCAATGTGAAAAGAATAAATCTTTTAATTAAGATTATCGGAATTTCCAGTTAATTAACATTTAATTGTAATGGAAAAAAAGGAAATGTGAATTGGGTTTATTGTGAACTGTGTTTTTAACGACATCATTCTTTAACCCGATTTAAACAGAAAAGTGATTTGGAATTTATAAATCTTTTTATTAAGATTTAATGGAAATTTCCAAAGTAAAGTTTTCCAATTTAATACAATAAATTGGAATGGAATGGAAATCTATTTGATAATAATCGAAGTGTGCTTCTGTGGAGGAAGACTGTTACTATACATGGAATTTAAAAGGCTTGGCCGTTATTCCATTTATATTATTGGTCGGATATGGAAGTTTATATCGATTATATATATATTGTTCTGTTTTTCGTGAAGAGTCCTGAAACACCCCACCTCCGTTAAGGTCACTCACTAAGGTAATGCCTTAACTTTGATGGAGGGTTATAGGTACAAGACACAAAAAAAATTACAAGACAGATAAATTTAAGCAGCTGAATTCAAATATTTATTGCATAAGTAGTTCAATACAAAAGCATTACAACAAATTGTCTCAAAATAACCTCAAAACATTACACCATAATTTCTGTTTTGATTATTCAATAAAGAAGCATAAACCAAGAGTAAAAATGCATAAATCCCCAAGGATAATGCCCAAGAGCCATAGCCAAGGTAGGAGAGAGTCCAAATCATACATCTACTTTCTTGAAGCTTGCAAAGAGTCTGACTAAGCTGCAGTATTCCCTCCCTGTGGACCTGAGGGGGGGAACGGAAGAAAAGAGGACGAGAGAAAATGGGTCAGACAATAAGTCTGGTAAGTTCAGTGATTACTAGTATTTAAACAAGGAAAGGGATCATAACAGTGATGACAGAACATAGGACAATACCCTAATATAAGATTAGAGGAACATGTGATCGCACCCATTACTATAGTCTCTGCACCTGCTTAACCATTGGTTCAACCAGCCCCACGTGTTTATAACAAACGATCCCCTTAATGATCGTCTCCTACTCTCATGCATTCATATCCTATGTCATTCGGCCCCGCTTGACTATAGCTACCTTTTGCTGGTCCCACCATGGGGTGTATCAGTCCCTCTGGTGGCAACTCGACACGATTCAAGATGCTCGGTGTACACTACCGATGCCCAGTGCCTGATTTTTCCACTTCGGAGTATGTGCACGCCCATACTCCATCGGAACCTACACTGGCCCACCAACCACCGACGTTTTGACCGCTTATAATTCAGCCCAGTAATCGTGCCCCACCTTGCCTAATTTCAGGGTGCCATGATACATCTATGTGGGTTACTTCTGAAATGGGTTCTCGTTACAAGGGTTTTCTAATCAACATGTTTATTTGGTTAAGTGTCCAAGTTTACCAAACCCCGCCCATTCGTTTTGTTAACATGTTGAATCAGATAAGTGTTTGCCTAATTTACTTAATCCTACCAGTCCTGACTTAGCTTTAATTTATTAAAGCACCAACCACTCACATTAGACAGGTCTTGTTGTCGTCACTGGATGTGTCGGTCGGTTCCGGGCAGATTTACACCACAACTCAGTCTAACCTCGGGTTCTTTTTGGGCTTCATGCACTAACCACCCACATTAGACAGGTCTTGTTGTGGTCACTGGATATGTCGGTCGGTTCCGGGCAGATTTACACCACAACTCAGTCTAACCTCGGGTTAGGCATATTCGTCTTTTCTAAATTCATATTTTTCTATATATATGTCTAATTTCTTTATGTGGATTAAATTTAATTTAATCACGCCATAATTATCCTTTGATTATGCTCAACATAAATGGTATATCAAATATACCATTTAATGAACAAATCTATGCCATAAATTTTCATATTTCCCATCGCTACCCCCGTGGAACGTACGCATGAATCACTTAAAATGTTGGGTTAGTAAGTTAGCCTAACCCATAAACAAGAAAAGGGGTAATAAACAAGAGACATGAAATAAACATAAAATAACATACATTTCAACTTGTCATGTGTAACTTGGCATAGAGGTATCATTAACTTTAATTAAATGGGTAAAGGTGAACTTGTGACTAAGTTGGGTCTAATGGTCATGTAAACTTAACAAAGGTCAAGCATGGAAGTTTAACATATAATCACAATTTAAACCCACAACTTAGCATATAATCTTATGTATGTCAAAGTATAAGAAAGCTATTATAATCATTTTTAATCACAATTTAGCATGATGTTAAAAAACATAAGAGGACTACAATTCCACTTTTACAACATTATTAGATTCAACCTAACATGAATATACATGAGTGTTGATCTAACATATAAGCATATGTTTTAGACCACAAACTTGCAAATAACCACCAAATTATAGCATGACATGTTTTACCATTTAATTGGAAGAATAGATCCATTACCCCAAATCATAATAGATTTTAATAACATACAATATGTTCATCACCACTAGCATATAGACATGATTAATATACAACATGTTCATCGCCACAAGCATATAGACATGAAATATACAACATGTTCATCGCCACAAGCATATAGACATGATTAATTAAAACGATACTTTAAGATAAACGAGAATCAAATCTTATACATAAGCATCATTCTATATCCCAATTACAACATGTCATGATTTCAATCAAAAGAATGTTTAAATCTACGTAATAACCAACTTACAAACTAAAAGGAACTCTTGATTTCTGAAATCTGAATTCTGAAATTGGAGATGCGCGCCTTTGATGAACATCATTGAATTAAACTTGTTTTAATTTGATTTTAGATGTAAGCTTTTAACTCGTCTTTGAATTGAAAATGGCGACGGCTACTCCAAGTTCTCTACTGACGGCATTTAAGTTCTAGGATTATTTTTTTGTGTGTTTTTAGGTTGAGTGTTGAGTTGTTTATATAGAATTTCAGTTTAATTATAGCCGTCAGATGAACCTAGGGTTAATCACAGCCACTCAGACCAGAATAGGACCATCCAGAAACCCCAGTGACTCAGTAGCAAGTCATCAGTCGTTCAAAATTCAGATCTGGCCGGGGGCCAGGTCGACCCCCAGGTCAACCCTAAGGTCGACCCCCAGGTCGACCACTAAGGGGGGAGGTCGACACTAGGGTCGACCCCCTGGTCGACCTGCCAGGGTGGGAATTTTCCCGCCCAACCCGCTTCTGGCTTCTGTTTGAATTTTGAAATCTGGCTCAAGCTATTTGAATTTATTTGAATTTCTGAAACTTCTGGAGGTCATAACTTCTTCATACAAAGTCCAATTTACGCAAACTCGGACTCTATCTCAACCAGAATTCCGAGACGAACACAATTACGTAACCTGTTTCCCTTAATTCTCACATTTTGAATTAAGTATTGTTTAATTTGTTACTATAACATTAAAAGAAAGTACGGGGTGTTACAATTCCATTGTTAATGGAATGCGATTTTGGGTTTTATCATGAATTGTGTTTTAAATGACATTAGTTCTTTAACCCAGTTAAAGATAAGATTAATTTCTTCACTTTGGATAGTTATTAAGCAATGATTTTTGAGATTAAAATGGAATTAGAATTTTAACGAATCCTTAACTAGATTGGAAAGAGAATGTGGTAATTTAAATTATCAATTTCGGGAGATGATCGAGAATGGAGTATCACTAGTTTTGCTCCAAGCGATAGTTAAATCTTTAATTAGATTTGAATGTGAAATGGTAATTAATTTTACCGATAACGCCATGGTGTAAGAGATGAAGTATTACCAGTTTTGCTTCACGGGATGAATAGGTTGGGATTGGGAAATATAACAAATGATTACTTCGGTAAGCTATGCTAATACCGACTAGTTTGGATAAACCATAATTCGGTTTGAACTGATATCCAAAGGAAGATTAAAGAATAAATTTAAATAATTTATCTTTGATAAAATTAATGAGAACCTTTCCCAAAGTATAAGAATATTTGAATAAAGGAATATTCTGGATTGGAATGAGGCATATGTTGTGTTTATGTAACACTTGTTTATAAAATATATGAGTTATTTGAAAAGACCGAGTTTATCCCATTCTGAATAACTGATACGACGATTAGTCAAAGATGAAGATGGTGGTTGAAGAACGGAGGTCTTCACATCGTTTGGATGATTACTGATGTCTTGATTGGGCTATACACCCAAGACGAGGTAATAAGTGGTGATCATCCAGACGTACTTGGAGATCGACGGATATGCGATGTAAAGACCCGCAACTTCCCCGTAAAGGAAAGTGTCGGATAGTTCGAGAACAAACCACAACAGAACACATACAGAAGAACGTTTCATTGTATATTACAACAATGCATCAGATTACAAGAATATACAGAGTATAAATGAATATTACACAGAAATATCAGAGATTTAAATTACATTTAAACACATAGCAGCGGAAAATAATACAATACACAACTAGAAGTAGATATACGGATACAAAGCTTTCCGGATATCGTTCCAGCTGTAAACCAGGATCCTGTGAATATAAATCTGCAAAACCGAAACTACTAGCTGCCCGTGTCAAAATAGGGGCACCCAGAGTTTAGGTTAAAACAATAAACTCCAGGTCAGTCATGTGACTGGTGTGAGAACTAAAACAGTTATTAATCTTTATTTTAAATCGTTAGGTAAATCAAGGGACCACGCCGTATAACACGGAACGGGTTTCCTCCCAAGAATACCAGTGCATAAAACAAACAGCGCAATGCTAAATAAAGAAAGATGAAGCTGTTATAAGACCCAGGTCCTATCACACAATGCAACGCAAGCCGGGGGATAGGGTTTTCCCTTATAACAGCCAAAGAATGCTTGATACGTTTAAAACAAATCATTTGATACTATAATAAGTGCATAGTGCATAAAACAACTTCAAATCATAAGTATCAATCATAGGCGGCATGGGTACCATATATCATGTCGCCATATATAGGTTTACAAATAAAACCGCAAAGTCACGTATTGGGAAATTGGATTTCCTTCTATGAACCGAGGCAAAAGATAGTCCTCAACCGATTCGAGACGCTCTAGCCCGCCCCTCAGGACCCAGACTCAGGTGGGCCCTTGGATCGTCAGGGCCGGTCCACCGATGTGGATTAAAATGCCTGAACACTACGTTTCCCCACCCTACGGGGTGTAAGTCTGGTCCGTCAGCCGACCAGAATGCATCGGCCGAAACCGATATAACCGAGGCGCCTCGCAACAGCAACAACCACATAAGTCAAACTCATCAGGGCGTGTAAAACCACTGACGCCACTTCTAACTAGAAAGAAACGCAAGTCCTCCCTGAGGTCCGTCTCCCGTTTTTGGTTCATACCTGGTGTGAAACACGCGAGGTAAACGTTACACAAAGCTACGCCACAAAGGCCGTGCTTTGATCATCACCACAAGACTTTGCTTTTCAACAGAAGCCTTGATCATTTGCATCTTAGCATGCCACACAGGCAAACCATCCTATGCAACCGATATCAGTCACACAGAATGAAATCCGATGTCAGACACACAGTCCATTTACAAGTCCGTTCTGGGTCTGAACGAAACCGGAGGCACCTAGTACCCCGCATATCCATCGATCTCCAAGTACGTCTGGACGATCACTAACTGTTTCCATCTTCTTGGGTGTACAGCCCAATCAAGATCATCAGTTATCACCCAAACGACGTGAAGACTTCCGGTCTTCGACCATCGTCTTCATCTTCGACTTATCGTCGTATCAGTTATTCAGAATGGGATAAACCCGGTCTTCCCGAATAACTCGCGTATATTTTATAAAAGTGTTACACAAACACAACATACGCCTCATTCCAATTCATTAGTCACTAACCGTAAATTAATCAAGAGAATAATTCCCCAAATATTAACCCCGAAGGCCGAAACCAACATCAGATCAATATCCAGAAAACCATTCTGCTTGGCTAACCGACAGTTAGTTTCTAAATTTCACATTCATAGGGAAAGGTTCCCATTAATTTTATCAAAGATAAATTCTTGAATTTATTCTTTAATCTATATTTGAATATCAATTCAAACTAGTCGGGATTAGCGAACCTTACCGAAGTAATCATTTGTTTTAATTTCCCAATCCCAACCTATTCATCCCATGAAGTAAAACTGGTAATACTTCATATCTAACACCACAGTGTTATCGGTAAATTCAATTACCATTCCACGTTTAAATCTAATTAAAGATTTAACTATCGCTTGGAGCAAAACTGGTGATACTCCATTCTCGATCATTTCAATCTAATTAAAGATTCATTAAAACTCCACTTAGTTTTAATCTTCGACTGGGTTAAAGAATCAGTGTCATTTAAAACACGGTTCACGATAAACCCAAAATCACATTCCATTAATTATCGGGTTAAAGAACGAGTGTTATTTAAAACACTCTTCACGATAAACCCAAAAATCAATATCAATTCAATTCCAATTAAATATCATTTAATTGGTACACTTCATTAAATCTAAATAAAAAGATTTAATCTTTTCTCAACTGGGTTCAAGAACAGTGTTAGTGAAGACACCATTCACGACAAACCCAAATCACATTCGATATTCAATACAAGGCTCTGAATAGAAAATATATCGGCTTATATTCAATATCGAATTCTACGACTAACAAATGTCGTATTGGAAATAACGATATAAATATATATCTTTCAAATTTCCATAACCACACCTGTATAATCACGAATTCCAACATCGAAATATTCCGAAGACAATTTCGATTCAAATCCACTCCAATGCAATCATTGGAAATTTTGGTTATTTTTAAAACCCTTTTCGAATTCAATTTATTTATTTAAAAATAAATAGAATTATATTTCTAGTTCAAAACTAGTTCATTTCGATAAAAACCTAATTTTATCTTCTCAAATATGGAGTTTTTCATCCCAATTCTTTCTAAATCATTTCTTATGATTTTACACAAATTATTACTATTTTTAATAATTTTATCAAGGCCCGTACAGTCGATTTCCATCAATGGCCATCGAACTGCACTTACAGCGACCTTTTTCAAATTTGATTTGGACATAATTCCAAATCCAACCGTTAGATTTCAAATTTCTAACATTCGTTAGAAAGCTCTTTTCGATACGAACCCAACGGTTCCGGTTTTAGGAGAATCCGACGGTCGGATCTCCCGTAATATCCGTTTGAAATAAATGGTCGAAATTCGCGAACTGCCGCGGCGCGGCGCGTTCTATTCAGGCCATTATATTATATATATATAATATATATTTCGTCGATTTTCTATTCAAAACGAATTATATAAATAGTTTTAAAATTCGTTTCAAAATCTATTTCAACTTCCATTTCAATTCAAAGTAAAATTGAATTCTTCTTTATAAATTCGTTTCAAAATTCATTTCTATTCAATTCAAATTTCAATTCAATTTGAATTCGTTTTCAATTCAATTCATTTCGAAATCGTTTTCAATTCAATTCATTTCGAAATCGTTTTCAATTCAATTCGAATTCGTTTCAAATATCGTTCACGTCAAAATGGCGTCAATCTAATCAACACGGCTTCATAAATTTCTATTTTCAAACATTCTATTTCAAATATTTCTTTTTCAAAATAGTTGTTATTATCAAAATATTTCGTTCAACACATGACCAATCTCAATGAATGAGTACTGTCAACACATGAACTTTTATTTTATAATATTCTTTATTTTTCAAATCGGAATGAGGCCCAATCAATTACCATATAAAGTTAATTATATGGATTTCCATACAACACATGTATATAATAGCATTGAAAAATACTCAACCATCAACCAAAGTGCACTACACTGTATAAGCATCAAATATAGATATTCAACGCTTATAACAGCCTGTCAATCGATCGATCGACATATTTAATCAATTAGGATGAGTGAACTACATATTTCATCCTAACACCCGTGTGGGGTTTCAAACAATCAAACAAATATTTTATTTGTGCCGTTGGGCGATGTGTAAAATTTATCGACCCAATCAATGTCATTCAAATAGGTGTACATAAACAAACCGTCCGGCTTATAAATGAATATTTTATTTTATTCACTTCACGTTAAAAATTTATATTTTTAACGATAAAACATTTTATTTCAACCTATGAATTTCTATTCAATTCATTTACACAATAAAATGATATTTTTATTTTTCTAACATATTTTAGAAAATTTCGGCGGCATAACGGCACGATACTAGAAACGGGACAAGGCCTAGCCTTATCCCCGGTCTAGTGAAGGCCCACGCCATTCACACATCAATCAAATCAATTCGTTATGCAAACCACAAAATTTGGAGTAAGAGTCTAACCTAGCCTTACTCCTTCGCCTTATAACGGCGCACGTCTAATCCTAACCAATTTATCGATTCGATTTTTCACACCACAAACCACATTCAAATCAAATCATATAACTAACTACACAACCAAACAATTTACCAAACAAGCCATCCATGGTTTGTGGATGACGGGTGTCGGGTGCTACTAAGCACCGTCTGCATCCTAGTATATATATAACTAGAAAAATTAAATTGAAAGGTGAGGAGTTCTCACATATAGCTATCCTAGCTCGACGGCTCTTCATTGATAGAAGTCTTCATCGCTATCGCATCTTCGCCACCTTCGTTGTCCGCTTTCACTACATACGTAAAAATCACATTTTTACTTCGCTATTCAATATATATAAAAATCGAATTTTTACTATGTTATTCAATATATAAAAATCACATTTTATTTCGAAGTTCAATATACAAAAATTCTATTTTTCTATCGAAGTTCAATATATAAAAATTCTATTTTCTTTCGAAGTTCAAAACATAAAAACTATATTTTTCTTGAAGTTCAAAACATAAAAACTATATTTTTCTTGAAGTTCAAAACATAAAAACTATATTTTTTTCTTTCGAAGTTCAAAACATAAAAACTATATTTTTTTCTTTCGAAGTTCAAAACATAAAAACTATATTTTTCTTTCGAAGTTCAAAACATAAAAACTATATTTTTCTTTCGAAGTTCAAAACATAAAAACTATATTTTTCTTGAAGTTCAAAACATAAAAACTATATTTTTCTTGAAGTTCAAAACATAAAAACTATATTTTTCTTGAAGTTCAAAACATAAAAACTATATTTTTTTCTTTCGAAGTTCAAAACATAAAAACTATATTTTTTTCTTTCGAAGTTCTATATATAAAAATCATATTTTCGCCTTATAAAAAATCAAGTCTTTGGTATTCAAACCTTTTTCTAAAAATCAGTTTTTACTTTTATTTTAAAATCGGTTTTTAAATTAACAAAAATCAGTTTTTAAATTATATAAAAATCAGTTTTTAAATTATATAATTTCAGTTTTCAAATTATATAAAAATCAATTTAAATAAATAAGCAAAAAAAAAAACATACGGGGGGGTTTCTGCGCTGTCTGCGTCGACTGGGGGGGGGGTCTTCGGTGCTCGCCGTCGAGGAAGAGAAGGGGAGGAGGAAGAAGAAAGGAGGAGGACGGAAGAAGAGGGGGGTCGCGGAAGTCGAGATCGAGGGGGGGGCTAGGGTTTTCGCGTCAGGGAGGTTTGGGGTTCGGGGATCATCGAAGAAGAAGGGGAAAGGGTGGCGATGCATCTGGGGAGGGGCGGAGGCTGGTGGCCGACCGACCGTGGGGGATGGGCGATGGGCGGCGGTCTGCCATTTTTTTTTTTTTTTTTTTTTAATCGATCTGTTTAGTAATTTAGGGGGGGGGCCAGAACCAATAAAGGGGAGGGAATATTATTTTATTTTATTTTTTTTAATTTAATTTTTATTTAATTTCTCTCTCCTAAGTTGACTTTTAATTCGAACACCTATCGAGGCCCAACGACTGTCGTCCCTAGCGTTTTACCCCCATTCCGAACACAATGGGATATGTATCGTGAGCTGATTCGATCGTTTCAATCAGTTCCCGTTTAATTTACATTTAAGTCACTATATTGAAATTTAAACGTACATTTCAAATTACCGGGGCCCCATACGAACTCTAAAAATTTTAGAAAAATATTTTCTAGCTTCGTATTGACGATACGGTCCTAACAAAACTAGTTTCGTCGAATTCTGAGATCGTATGAAAAATGGCCAATTCCCAGTCGATTAAAATCAACTGAAATGGTCAAAACACGTTTTCCTTTTCCACGCTCACATATTGATTCGAAAAATTATGAAATTTGAAATCTAGCAATAACTTTACACTGCGGACCCAACAAAAGTGGTTTCGTCGAAATCCGAGGTCGTTTGCAAAATTGCTATTTTTAAGGGCCTTATATATATAAAAATATATATAAATTCCACAGCGACTATTTCTAATTTTAAACTGGACATATCTTATCATTTCTAAAATGAAATCTCAGTTTGTTAACTTCGTTATAAAGATATAGTTATACAGATTCAAATATTTCTTGTTTCGTTCAATTCTGACTTATATTGAATTCTGTATATTCATTTGAAATTAGAAATCGAATTTTCGAACTACCGCGCCATTTTCAATTCTATTTATAATTATATATAAATATTTATATTCTAACGACGACGCGTATAATATATACGTTTGATTTATATTCAGAATAAATTTATCGTCGATATTATTTAAAATAATTCATTTTAAATAATCAAAATTCGCTAAAATGGCCAAAATAAAAATTTTAAACTGGCCCAGATTTTCCGGGTTGTTACAATCTCCCCCACTTAAAACTTTTCGTCCCCGAAAAGGAACAAAGTCGAAAGTGGTTTGATCATTCAACTCTACGTTCGATCAGGCTTCCATTCTCTAACTTTTCAGTTTCTGAGAATTTCTAAAATTTCAAAAATTTGGCTAACACCCTAAATTTTTGAAAAATTTCGCCATAACCTCCCCTGCACCGGGAGCATCGGGGAATTTCAAATAGCTTCCCCGGTCCTTCAGATCTCAAAAAGAAAAAGAAAAAGCCAAGCGGCTAGCCAATAGGCTCATAAAATCATCATCACCCAAACAAACAGTAAATTATGTAGTAAACATGTACCTATTTGTCGGGCAAACAAATTTTATTCTCTGCTCTAGCCTCCTTGCTATGACCTGTTCAATGTAAGTATATGTATATGCAAGTAAATGCGACCAATTTTCAATATAATTCAATATTTGATGCAATTAGGCTAAATGGCTAAAAATTAGCAAACGAATAAACAAACAACACAAACATCAATCAATTAGTGAATTAGAGTTTCAAATTCATAATTTTGATACATAGTCAAAAATCAGGTTTTTGATGCCAATTCACAACAATAAATCTGTCTATATTAGTTTTGGTTCTCACACCAGTCAAATGGAAATATATAGATATCACACCTTCGTCACTCGAATATAAACACTGATGATGAGGCCTCATCATCTGAATCATCTCCGGGCGACTAGAGTGTGATTCTATATCTATCCAATATATTAAAACTTTGAATACACGCGGATCAGACGTATACGCACAATCTATATATACTGGACTGTCCACATCAATACAAATAGATAATCAAATACGAATAATTGATTTAAATTTTCAAAACAAAAATTGTTTTCATTTTCAAAAATATACTCTTCACACTCGTTCTAGGATACTACTGATCCTATCTCTAACGAGTCATTCCCATTGGATATTACTAATCCAATATCTGATGAATTCTTTCGTATGGTTCTAATGCGTCTTGTTCTCTGAGCTTTGTAAACCAAAGCTCTGATACCACGTGTAAAGACCCGCAACTTCCCCGTAAAGGAAAGTGTCGGATAGTTCGAGAACAAACCACAACAGAACACATACAGAAGAACGTTTCATTGTATATTACAACAATGCATCAGATTACAAGAATATACAGAGTATAAATGAATATTACACAGAAATATCAGAGATTTAAATTACATTTAAATACATAGCAGCGGAAAATAATACAATACACAACTAGAAGTAGATATACGGATACAAAGCTTTCCGGATATCGTTCCAGCTGTAAACCAGGATCCTGTGAATATAAATCTGCAAAACCGAAACTACTAGCTGCCCGTGTCAAAATAGGGGCACCCAGAGTTTAGGTTAAAACAATAAACTCCAGGTCAGTCATGTGACTGGTGTGAGAACTAAAACAGTTATTAATCTTTATTTTAAATCGTTAGGTAAATCAAGGGACCACGCCGTATAACACGGAACGGGTTTCCTCCCAAGAATACCAGTGCATAAAACAAACAGCGCAATGCTAAATAAAGAAAGATGAAGCTGTTATAAGACCCAGGTCCTATCACACAATGCAACGCAAGCCGGGGGATAGGGTTTTCCCTTATAACAGCCAAAGAATGCTTGATACGTTTAAAACAAATCATTTGATACTATAATAAGTGCATAGTGCATAAAACAACTTCAAATCATAAGTATCAATCATAGGCGGCATGGGTACCATATATCATGTCGCCATATATAGGTTTACAAATAAAACCGCAAAGTCACGTATTGGGAAATTGGATTTCCTTCTATGAACCGAGGCAAAAGATAGTCCTCAACCGATTCGAGACGCTCTAGCCCGCCCCTCAGGACCCAGACTCAGGTGGGCCCTTGGATCGTCAGGGCCGGTCCACCGATGTGGATTAAAATGCCTGAACACTACGTTTCCCCACCCTATGGGGTGTAAGTCTGGTCCGTCAGCCGACCAGAATGCATCGGCCGAAACCGATATAACCGAGGCGCCTCGCAACAGCAACAACCACATAAGTCAAACTCATCAGGGCGTGTAAAACCACTGACGCCACTTCTAACTAGAAAGAAACGCAAGTCCTCCCTGAGGTCCGTCTCCCGTTTTTGGTTCATACCTGGTGTGAAACACGCGAGGTAAACGTTACACAAAGCTACGCCACAAAGGCCGTGCTTTGATCATCACCACAAGACTTTGCTTTTCAACAGAAGCCTTGATCATTTGCATCTTAGCATGCCACACAGGCAAACCATCCTATGCAACCGATATCAGTCACACAGAATGAAATCCGATGTCAGACACACAGTCCATTTACAAGTCCGTTCTGGGTCTGAACGAAACCGGAGGCACCTAGTACCCCGCATATCCATCGATCTCCAAGTACGTCTGGACGATCACTAACTATTTCCATCTTTTTGGGTGTACAGCCCAATCAAGATCATCAGTTATCACCCAAACGACGTGAAGACTTCCGGTCTTCGACCATCGTCTTCATCTTCGACTTATCGTCGTATCAGTTATTCAGAATGGGATAAACCCGGTCTTCCCGAATAACTCGCGTATATTTTATAAAAGTGTTACACAAACACAACATACGCCTCATTCCAATTCATTAGTCACTAACCGTAAATTAATCAAGAGAATAATTCCCCAAATATTAACCCCGAAGGCCGAAACCAACATCAGATCAATATCCAGAAAACCATTCTGCTTGGCTAACCGACAGTTAGTTTCTAAATTTCACATTTATAGGGAAAGGTTCCCATTAATTTTATCAAAGATAAATTCTTGAATTTATTCTTTAATCTATATTTGAATATCAATTCAAACTAGTCGGGATTAGCGAACCTTACCGAAGTAATCATTTGTTTTAATTTCCCAATCCCAACCTATTCATCCCATGAAGTAAAACTGGTAATACTTCATATCTAACACCACAGTGTTATCGGTAAATTCAATTACCATTCCACGTTTAAATCTAATTAAAGATTTAACTATCGCTTGGAGCAAAACTGGTGATACTCCATTCTCGATCATTTCAATCTAATTAAAGATTCATTAAAACTCCACTTAGTTTTAATCTTCGACTGGGTTAAAGAATCAGTGTCATTTAAAACACGGTTCACGATAAACCCAAAATCACATTCCATTAATTATCGGGTTAAAGAACGAGTGTTATTTAAAACACTGTTCACGATAAACCCAAAAATCAATATCAATTCAATTCCAATTAAATATCATTTAATTGGTACACTTCATTAAATCTAAATAAAAAGATTTAATCTTTTCTCAACTGGGTTCAAGAACAGTGTTAGTGAAGACACCATTCACGACAAACCCAAATCACATTCGATATTCAATACAAGGCTCTGAATAGAAAATATATCGGCTTATATTCAATATCGAATTCTACGACTAACAAATGTCGTATTGGAAATAACGATATAAATATATATCTTTCAAATTTCCATAACCACACCTGTATAATCACGAATTCCAACATCGAAATATTCCGAAGACAATTTCGATTCAAATCCACTCCAATGCAATCATTGGAAATTTTGGTTATTTTTAAAACCCTTTTCGAATTCAATTTATTTATTTAAAAATAAATAGAATTATATTTCTAGTTCAAAACTAGTTCATTTCGATAAAAACCTAATTTTATCTTCTCAAATATGGAGTTTTTCATCCCAATTCTTTCTAAATCATTTCTTATGATTTTACACAAATTATTACTATTTTTAATAATTTTATCAAGGCCCGTACAGTCGATTTCCATCAATGGCCATCGAACTGCACTTACAGCGACCTTTTTCAAATTTGATTTGGACATAATTCCAAATCCAACCGTTAGATTTCAAATTTCTAACATTCGTTAGAAAGCTCTTTTCGATACGAACCCAACGGTTCCGGTTTTAGGAGAATCCGACGGTCGGATCTCCCGTAATATCCGTTTGAAATAAATGGTCGAAATTCGCGAACTGCCGCGGCGCGGCGCGTTCTATTCAGGCCATTATATTATATATATATAATATATATTTCGTCGATTTTCTATTCAAAACGAATTATATAAATAGTTTTAAAATTCGTTTCAAAATCTATTTCAACTTCCATTTCAATTCAAAGTAAAATTGAATTCTTCTTTATAAATTCGTTTCAAAATTCATTTCTATTCAATTCAAATTTCAATTCAATTTGAATTCGTTTTCAATTCAATTCATTTCGAAATCGTTTTCAATTCAATTCATTTCGAAATCGTTTTCAATTCAATTCGAATTCGTTTCAAATATCGTTCACGTCAAAATGGCGTCAATCTAATCAACACGGCTTCATAAATTTCTATTTTCAAACATTCTATTTCAAATATTTCTTTTTCAAAATAGTTGTTATTATCAAAATATTTCGTTCAACACATGACCAATCTCAATGAATGAGTACTGTCAACACATGAACTTTTATTTTATAATATTCTTTATTTTTCAAATCGGAATGAGGCCCAATCAATTACCATATAAAGTTAATTATATGGATTTCCATACAACACATGTATATAATAGCATTGAAAAATACTCAACCATCAACCAAAGTGCACTACACTGTATAAGCATCAAATATAGATATTCAACGCTTATAACAGCCTGTCAATCAATCGATCGACATATTTAATCAATTAGGATGAGTGAACTACATATTTCATCCTAACACCCGTGTGGGGTTTCAAACAATCAAACAAATATTTTATTTGTGCCGTTGGGCGATGTGTAAAATTTATCGACCCAATCAATGTCATTCAAATAGGTGTACATAAACAAACCGTCCGGCTTATAAATGAATATTTTATTTTATTCACTTCACGTTAAAAATTTATATTTTTAACGATAAAACATTTTATTTCAACCTATGAATTTCTATTCAATTCATTTACACAATAAAATGATATTTTTATTTTTCTAACATATTTTAGAAAATTTCGGCGGCATAACGGCACGATACTAGAAACGGGACAAGGCCTAGCCTTATCCCCGGTCTAGTGAAGGCCCACGCCATTCACACATCAATCAAATCAATTCGTTATGCAAACCACAAAATTTGGAGTAAGAGTCTAGCCTAGCCTTACTCCTTCGCCTTATAACGGCGCACGTCTAATCCTAACCAATTTATCGATTCAATTTTTCACACCACAAACCACATTCAAATCAAATCATATAACTAACTACACAACCAAACAATTTACCAAACAAGCCATCCATGGTTTGTGGATGACGGGTGTCGGGTGCTACTAAGCACCGTCTGCATCCTAGTATATATATAACTAGAAAAATTAAATTGAAAGGTGAGGAGTTCTCACATATAGCTATCCTAGCTCGACGGCTCTTCATTGATAGAAGTCTACATCGCTATCGCATCTTCGCCACCTTCGTTGTCCGCTTTCACTACATACGTAAAAATCACATTTTTACTTCGCTATTCAATATATATAAAAATCGAATTTTTACTATGTTATTCAATATATAAAAATCACATTTTATTTCGAAGTTCAATATACAAAAATTCTATTTTTCTATCGAAGTTCAATATATAAAAATTCTATTTTCTTTCGAAGTTCAAAACATAAAAACTATATTTTTCTTGAAGTTCAAAACATAAAAACTATATTTTTCTTGAAGTTCAAAACATAAAAACTATATTTTTTTCTTTCGAAGTTCAAAACATAAAAACTATATTTTTTTCTTTCGAAGTTCAAAACATAAAAACTATATTTTTCTTTCGAAGTTCAAAACATAAAAACTATATTTTTCTTTCGAAGTTCAAAACATAAAAACTATATTTTTCTTGAAATTCAAAACATAAAAACTATATTTTTCTTGAAGTTCAAAACATAAAAACTATATTTTTCTTGAAGTTCAAAACATAAAAACTATATTTTTTTCTTTCGAAGTTCAAAACATAAAAACTATATTTTTTCTTTCGAAGTTCTATATATAAAAATCATATTTTCGCCTTATAAAAAATCAAGTCTTTGGTATTCAAACCTTTTTCTAAAAATCAGTTTTTACTTTTATTTTAAAATCGGTTTTTAAATTAACAAAAATCAGTTTTTAAATTATATAAAAATCAGTTTTTAAATTATATAATTTCAGTTTTCAAATTATATAAAAATCAATTTAAATAAATAAGCAAAAAAAAAAAACTTACGGGGGGGTTTCTGCGCTGTCTGCGTCGACTGGGGGGGGGGGTCTTCGGTGCTCGCCGTCGAGGAAGAGAAGGGGAGGAGGAAGAAGAAAGGAGGAGGACGGAAGAAGAGGGGGGTCGCGGAAGTCGAGATCGAGGGGGGGGCTAGGGTTTTCGCGTCAGGGAGGTTTGGGGTTCGGGGATCATCGAAGAAGAAGGGGAAAGGGTGGCGATGCATCTGGGGAGGGGCGGAGGCTGGTGGCCGACCGACGGTGGGGGATGGGCGATGGGCGGCGGTCTGCCATTTTTTTTTTTTAATCGATCTGTTTAGTAATTTAGGGGGGGGCCAGAACCAATAAAGGGGAGGGAATATTATTTTATTTTATTTTTTTTTTAATTTAATTTTTATTTAATTTCTCTCTCCTAAGTTGACTTTTAATTCGAACACCTATCGAGGCCCAACGACTGTCGTCCCTAGCGTTTTACCCCCATTCCGAACACAATGGGATATGTATCGTGAGCTGATTCGATCGTTTCAATCAGTTCCCGTTTAATTTACATTTAAGTCACTATATTGAATTTTAAACGTACATTTCAAATTACCGGGGCCCCATACGAACTCTAAAAATTTTAGAAAAATATTTTCTAGCTTCGTATTGACGATACGGTCCTAACAAAACTAGTTTCATCGAATTCTGGGATCGTATGAAAAATGGCCAATTCCCAGTCGATTAAAATCAACTGAAATGGTCAAAACACGTTTTCCTTTTCCACGCTCACATATTGATTCGAAAAATTATGAAATTTGAAATCTAGCAATAACTTTACACTGCGGACCCAACAAAAGTGGTTTCGTCGAAATCCGAGGTCGTTTGCAAAATTGCTATTTTTAAGGGCCTTATATATATAAAAATATATATAAATTCCACAGCGACTATTTCTAATTTTAAACTGGAAATATCTTATCATTTCTAAAATGAAATCTCAGTTTGTTAACTTCGTTATAAAGATATAGTTATACAGATTCAAATATTTCTTGTTTCGTTCAATTCTGACTTATATTGAATTCTGTATATTCATTTGAAATTAGAAATCGAATTTTCGAACTACCGCGCCATTTTCAATTCTATTTATAATTATATATAAATATTTATATTCTAACGACGACGCGTATAATATATACGTTTGATTTATATTCAGAATAAATTTATCGTCGATATTATTTAAAATAATTCATTTTAAATAATCAAAATTCGCTAAAATGGCCAAAATAAAAATTTTAAACTGGCCCAGATTTTCCGGGTTGTTACATGCGAGGGCCTCTCTCCTGTATTGGACGTATAGGACGAGGAAAAAGGTGCCTCTGGTTTCGTTCAGACCCAACACGAACTTGAAAATGGACTGTGTGTCTGACATTGGATTTTATTCAGTGTTAATTGATCTTTATCTAATATACATCTTTTTTGGTAGCGGAGAATTAATTCTCTTGCTTAACACCCTTCTCTGAGACGTACGAGCTTAGAGGTTGTATATCGATAGACATCAGTCGCATGGAGTGAATTGCCTGTATGGCATGCCTGAGTGGAAAATAATCAAGGCTTCTATTGAAAAGCATAGTCTTGTGGTTGATGATCAAAGCATAGCTTTAATATAGCGCCTCTTTGTGTATAGTGTTAATTCGCGAGCCTCATACCCCGGTATGAACCAGAAACGGGAGAGGATCTAGGGAGAACATGCGTTTCTTTCTAGCTAGAGGTGGTGTTAGGGTTTTGCACGCCCTGACATTTTTATATTTTTACCTATGTGGTTGTTGGGATGCGAGGCGCCTCAGATATATCGGTTACTATGGAACCGATGGATATTGAGTCATCTGGCTCATTTATGCCCCATAGGGCTGGGAGACATATTGTTCAGGGATTTTTAGTCCACTTAAAATATGGACCAGCCCTATGGCTCCTAGGTGCAGTTGCGACTGAGTCCTAAGACATAGGCTAGATTGTCTCGAATTAGGTGAGGACAATACCTTGCCTTGGTTCATATATGGAATCCAAATTTACAATACGTGACATTCGGTTTTATTTGTAGAGCCTAGTAAGGCGACATAGTGGGACAGGGCACTATGCCGTTTATGATTGATACATTTATATTTGATGTTTTTTCATACACTTTACACTATAATAGTATTAAAAAATTTGTTTAAAACGTACCAATCATGTTTGGCTATTATAAGGTAAAACTCTATCCTTCGGCTTGCGTTGCATTGTGTGATGGGACTTGAGTCTTATAATAGCTTCATTTTTCCAAAAAGCATTGCATTGTTTATAACAGTTTATGCACTGGTATTCTTGGGTGGAAACCCGTTCCGTGTTATATGGCGTGGTCCCTTGATTTACTTTATTTTTAAAGTAAAGATTAAGTAACTGTTTTAGTTCTCACACTAGTCACATGACTGTCCTAGAGTTTATTGTTTTAACCTAAACTCAAGGTGCCCCTATTTTCTACACGGGCAGCTAGTAGTTGGGTTTTGCAGATATTATATTCACAGGATCCTGATTTACAACTGGAATGATATTCAGAAAGCTCTATATCCGTGTATTTCTTTCAGTTGTGTTTTGTATTATTTTCCGCTGCATAGTAATTTGTAAATCTCTGACATTTATCAAATGTATATTATTTGTTCATACTCTGTATATTCTTGTAATCTGATGTAAATTGTTGTAATAAACAATGAAATGTTCTTCTGTTTGTGTTCTGATTTTGTCGTGTTCTCATTACAATCCGGACTTTCCTTTACGGGAAGTTTGGGTCGTCTTATAGAACGTATTATTTATTTAAATCGAATTTTGAATATAAATATTTATTATTGTGCTGTCTGATCATTGATTTGATTTATTAAAATTTTGAACCATTAAGCCAAATTGAACCAAATATTGAAATGAATTGAAAATTATTAGAAATTGCATGCATATACATGTATATACATTGAACATGTAATGACCCGCATTGTCAGAGATATTATAATTAATTTATTTAACTATATAAATAGTCATTTAGGGAATTAAATCGTCGTTAATTTAATTATAGTGAATAATTAATTAAATTAAATAATATATTTAATTCAGAAATAATCAAAAATATTGGAAATCACAATATTCTAAAAACGGGATCGTCCCTTAGATTTAATTCAGCTTAGAGTTGAATTATATTGACGAATATATTCAATCGACGACAGTTTGAACGTATAATTATATTATAATTAAAATCGAGCTCGAAATGGCGCTGTAGTTCGTAAATTGGTGATTCGAACTTCAAATGAAAGTACAGGATTCATTTTAAATCAGATTTCTGTGAAACAAGAAATGTGTGGAGCAGGTGGAGTATATCTTTCTAGTGGAAGAGAAAAATCGGGATTTCATCGTGTAGATTTTGAGATATGTCCAAATCAAATTTTAGAAAAGTCGCTGTGGAATTCCTTTATAATTTATAAAGGAATTATTTATATTTTTAAAAGGGATTTCAATATAAATCGAATATCGGGTTGACCCAGATTGGAAATATCAAGTTATAAATCCCAGTGGAGCTGTATGATATTCTGTTGTGAATATATACGATAATATTTATTTTTAAATATTAAATTTAATTATATTTAAATATATTTATATATTTAAAAGGGTCATCCAGAGCTTTAAAAATAGCCACTTTTGCAAATGAAATCGGAATTTGACAAAACTAATTTTATTGGATCCGCAATGCCAAATAGTTGTTATATTTCCAGTTCCGTGATTTTTAGAGTCACTGTGTGTTCGTACAGATTTTTAGAGTGAAAAACAGTCAGTATTTTGACTGTTAAAAATATGCTGTGTGAGCATACGAAGTCGGATTTCGACGAAACTAGTTTCGTTGGGACTGTAATGTCGAACTCTAGCTACATGTCCAGTTTCGTGATTTTTGGGTATCGTGTGTGATCACACAAATTTTTAGAAGGCAATAACGAATATAGTCGAATATTAAAATAAAATATCTACAACAAAATATCTAAACCATCTCTCTATAAATAACCCTCATCCCATTCTAACCTAATTCCATACTTCTTTCCGCCGTCATTTATTTGTTCTCAGCAAAAACAAACGTAGAAACTCTTCCAAAAATGAAATCAATCCAAATAAAAATCCATAAATCAGGACACTTCTATATTAATGATCATTGGATTCTCCTCTTCACGATTGTATGTATATTTTGGTGCTCGACGTTCTTGTCTAGCTCGCTGGAAATAGAACAACAGCGTTTAGGGTTAGGAGTACAAGGAGTTTGGAGTGTTGTTTGGTTAAATGAGGTGCACGGTTGAACTTGTAGCAGCTTTTAGCATCCACGAGCAAAGTTCGAGCGAGTTTGGGTAAATTCGGTGTCGCAGTGTACTACAGGGAGGCACGATATCCTATTCGACGGATTCAGCATGGTGGTGTTGAGTTCCGTATGGGTGGTATGGCTGTGTAGAGAGTGCGAAGGGGAAGAGATGTGTGGTCTTGGTGTTCGATTCGGTGGTTCAGGGAGGGAGAAAGAGATGAAGTAATGATCGTTAATGGTGAAGAGGAATAAACTAAAGCTGATACTTTTCAATTGGAAGGGACGAAGAATAAACAGGTCTGGTGTTTAAAGTTGGGTATTGGGCTCAAGAGAAAGTAAGGCCCAATAGAATAAAATCCAAGCTTTTATTTTAAATTAATGTATATTAACTTCGATATTGAATAACTTAGTCATACGATATCAGATTGACGAACCGTAAGTTGCGTTGGGACCGTATGGACGAGAGCTTCACAATGGAGCTGACTGAAAGTGGATTTGGGGCTCATATGAATTTATGGCGAAATAAACTGTTTGATTCAAATCAAATAACAGTTTATCGTTCTTTAACGATGAACTGCCAAAGTGAGTAAAACTCACCAACTCTGAATAGTTCTATTTTTACAGTGTATTCTTAGAACTGTTAAATATTGTCTGTTTGACTGTGTGTTGATTGTTTGATTGAACTGCTAGTCAGTTAGTGAATATTTTATATATATACATATAAATATATATATAAACAGTTAAATAGTTATATATTGATTCCGTTAACAGAATATTTCATATTTAACTGGAAGTGATGTTGATTATACTGTGTAACATCTGTGATGCAGGGAAACAGGTTGGAGGAATCAAACTGGATTCCTCAACAGTTATTTTACTGTGATTTATATATTGTGATATATAATGTGATATATAATCTGACGTTGATTATGTGTGTTTTGGACGATAGTTATCATTGTTATATGGTGTGTTAAATACCATAAGAAATACCAGAATGTGGAAAAGGGATTTTTCAAAGTATATTTTGAAAATAATTTATTTATATAAAATCAATGGATTTTATATTATACAAGAAAAAGGATTTTGAATAAAAGAATTATATTTGTAAATCAAATATAAAGGAAATTTATATTTGTTAATCAAATATAAAGGGATTTTATTTGTTAAACAAATATAGAGGAGATATATTTGTGAAATCAAATATAAAGGAAAATATTTGTAAAACAATATATATAAGGGAAAATATTATCAAAACCAATAGAAAGAGGGATATTTGTAAACCATTTACAAATAGATAAAAAGGATTTATATATTTATGAAATAAATAAAGGTAAAAGAATTTATTATTTAGGGTATAAATAAAGTTAAATGATTTATTTATTTAGGGAATAAATAAAATAAAGGAATATTTATTTGTTAGAATAAATAGAATAAAGGAGATATTTATTTGTTAAATAAATAGGATTATAAGGAAATATTTATTTAGGAAATAAATAAATTATAAAAGAAAATCTTTAAAAAGGAATAAACGTTTTTAGCGAGTAAGTTAATCAAATTGAGTTATCAGGTTAGTTAATCAAAGTAAATTGATTAGTTAAACTAAGTGAATTGGTTAAGTTAATCAAAGTGAATTAGTTAAGTTAATCAAAGTGAATTGGTTAAGTTAATCAAAGTGAATTGGTTAAGGTAATCAAAGTGAATTAGTCGAGTTAATCAAAGTGATTAGTTCAGTTAATCGAGATAAGAAAAATCAAGCTAGGTTAATCGAGTTGAATTAGTCAGTCGAGTTAATCAATTGAGTTAGTCAAACCAAGTAAAACCAGTTAGAGTTAATCAATAGAGTTAATCAGTTAGGGTTGACCAGGCAGAGTTAATCAGTTGGAGTTAATCAATTTGAGTTAAGATTTTCGAGTTGATAATCGAGTTAAGTTATCGAATACCACTTATTCGAAGTAGAAGTTATCAAATATAGTTATTTGAGATAGAGTTAGTCAAACAGAGTTATTCAGGATAAGTTGCCATCTCATACGACTGCTAGCGTAATTCGCAGGGCTGTAAATAGCCTACGGCGGTCGGATGTTTCCTGAGGGAGTCAGGCGTAACCATTGTGATCGCTGCGATCTAGAGTCAAGCGAATGGAGTTAAATCGAATATTAGTTATTCGATAGGAGTTAATCAACTTGAGTTAGATTATCGAGATAAGTTAATCGAGTTAAGTTCTTGAGTTAGATTATCGAGATAAGTGAGTCGAGTTAAGTTCTTGAGTTAGATTATCGAGATAAGTTAATCGAGTTAAGTTCTTGAGTTAGATTATCGAGATAAGTGAGTCGAGTTAAGTTCGTCGAGTTAAATTAATCGATGTTAGTTTCATCCAAAGGAGTTAATCGATGTTAGTTTCATCGAAAGGAGTTAATCGATGTTAATTTCATCGAAAGGAGTATCGATGTTAGTTTCATCGAAGGGAGTTATCGATTATAGTTTAATCGAAAGGAGTTATCGATTAGTTAAATCGAAAGGAGTTGTCAAATTTAGTTATTCGAAAAGGAGTTATCGATTTGTCAAATCGAAAGGGAAGATTATCGAATATCGTTTATTCGAGAGGAGATTATCGAATATAGTTATTCGAAGGAGTTATCGATTATTAGTTAATCGAAGTGAGTTATAGAATATTAGTTAAATCGAAGGAGTTATCGAATATATTTTATTCGATGGAGTTAATCGATTAGAGTTAAATCAAAGGAGTTAATCGAATATAGTTTATTCGAATATAGTAAAGGAGTCAATCGAATATAGTTTATTCAAATATAGTAAAGGAGTTAATCGAATATAGTTTATTCGAATAGAGTTAGAGGAGTTAATCGAATATAGTTTATTCGAACAAAGTTAGAGGAGTTATCGAATATAGTTTATTCGACAGGAGTTAAGTGAATGGGGTTAATCAAATAGAGTTAATCAAATAGAGTTAACCCAATAGGGTCAGTCCAATAGAGTTAATTGAAAAGAGTTAATCGAATATAGTTATGCAAAAGAAAGGTTAAGTAAGGAAGCTAGTTAAAGAAATATAAAGTGAACTTTGCCTATTTCAAGGTTAGAAGTGTTGTTCAGTTAAGTTCTGAGAGGTAGTTCTACCCCAACTTGATTGGCTTCGTTTTTAACTAAGGAATGGTTAAGGTTCGGCAGTAAAGGATGGAAAAGTGAATTTAGTAATTAAAGAAAATGGTTGAGTTGGCATGGCGATGTTTTATCTAAACATCTGTTTAATCCAAACGTAGGAGTTTGGAAATGTTTTCCAAACAAGAATCAGAAATGTTTTCTAAATACAGAAAACAAGGAATGGAAATGTTTCCAGTGTTAATAACGTATATTTTCTAAATATAGAAAATAGCAAATGTTGAATATAGAGAAACAGGAGATGTAAAATGAACTAAAGAGATAAATGTTAAATGATGTTTGTTTGATATAATTTCCATCTGGAAATAATATCGTTGTTTGCACACTTGTTTTCTTTGATAGTTAACTCACAGACTATCGAAGTTTTGACCATTTTTAACGTTGTTAATATGGAGAGACCGGTTGGATTATTATCTAAAGAACTACTCTGTATTGGCACAAGCGTTGTGAATCATTTATGCCAAAGATAATTGAAGACAGAGTAAAGTGCAAGGGCTGTTTTATAAGTTTTAGTTAACAGTGACTAAGATGGATATACTGAATAGTGCCTTCGGTTTGTCCAGTCCCAGGACAACTTGTATGGATGAAGGTCTGACAGAGTATATCCAATGGATCGCGTAAGTTGATCCCTTCAAACGTATATACATTGGTGGGGAGGAATTCATTTCTCTTAGCTGTATACCAATTGTATCTTTGAGGAAATCAATTTGTGATTTTGCGGGTATGACGATGTGACATTTCTAAGTGAATGAAGATGGATGTCTGACAGAGTATTTCCAGACGATCACGTACATTGGTTTCTCCAACCGTACCAAGAGTGGAAGCAGAGAAGGAAACTTCTTTTAGCTAACACATGATGTATTATTGAGGACGTCAATCGGTGATTGGATGGATTTGATGATGTGGCATTTAAAGTGAACCTGATGTGAAGATAAGCGTAGCTTCTAGCCTCACATCCAGTAAATGACAGAAATCGGGCAGGTAGCATGGCTATGTAGGTCGCACCTATTAGGGTGTATAATCACCTGATCTAGAGTTTCATTTATTTCTAAAAATCTATTGTTGATGCTGTCCCATTCGACAAACGGTTGCTGATCCCAACCGTTGGTGATATACATTCGATACACTCAAGCGAAATGAGTGGTCGGTCATGTGTGGCTGGGTTGCAACATGTTCTTGTTGAACCCAGTGTATTCCTCTCTAGAGGTACACTAGCAGAAGGTGGTTCCATACCTTGTCATAGTTGGTAATCCATTATCCAATACGTGCTTGCGATTTTGATTGTATGCTATATATGTAGAACGTGAGATGAAAGTGTTTCTGCTAGATTGATATATATTTGTACTTAGACATTATTATAATATCAGAATGATATTGCTTGTCAAAGATGTTGGATTCTCATAAGGGAAAAACCCGTTCCGTATTCACGGCGTGGTCTTATGAGATATCATATATATGTTAAACTGTGTTTAACTATTTTACTCACACCAGTCCCATGACTGACCCAGAGTTTACTTTGTTGTTTTCCCTAAACTCTTGGGTGCCTAAATTTGTACGGGCAGTCAAGTAGTCGGGATTTACAGATATACTTGAACAGCTGGAGCAGGAGGCTTCTGGATCATATAGCTATAGTTTATTTCCGCTGTGTTGTAAGTGCTGTACTCTGATAAGTGCTATTGTATACATAACTGTTATATTTCAAAGTTATGTTATATATTATATGTTATTCGTTTCGCTGTGAGGTTCGTGTTACTCTGATGTTGTGTTCTTCTTCTTCTTCTATTCTAAGTTTCTATCTTATCTATCCTCACCCTCTAATTTCTTTCATTAATTACCAGGATTTTTTGATGTTTTGGTTGTCGACATCGAGTTTATGTCGATAACCAAAGTCGCCAAAAATCCGGGTTGTTGCAGTTGGTATCAGAGCTTAAGTTAAGAATTACCTTGGCTCTGTGGGGTGACTCGGTAGAGATAGGGTTAGTAACACCCTAGATTGAGTTTGAGTGTATATATACAAGAGAGCGTATTTGTATTTGATATAAAAATGGTTTTATATTGTGGAGATTCATTGGCTGATTTGTTTATGAGTTCTGGTCGATCAGTTTGATCCACTGTATCGGTAGGAGTAAATAAATACTTGAATACGATGGACAGACACAGTATGGATATGTGATATATTATCATATATAGGTTGTGATTATAATCGAGTAAGATTATAACATGTGAAATGGTTATATATAACCAATCAGAATTCATATAAGTGAAATACATGAAATACATGAAATAAGATGAATTAAATATCAATTTAAATCAGATTTGGAATTAAAATAAGGAAATTTTAAGTTCCTGGGAGATTTTGAGATGTTTTCAAAATGGATGTATTTAGTAAGGGTTTTGAAATGATATAGTATTGAAACCACTTGGGTCGCTGGAAAATAATTCCGATGATGACTGCGCAGTATCATCGGTGTGGTTTTCGAGTTCTAAGTGGTGGATTACTACCAAAATTTTTAATTTGAATTGTTTTGAGTAATCAAGTTGTTTAGAAAATTCAAAGGTTTTGAATTGGCAGTATGATTTCAAATTGATTTGAAATTTACCCAGGAATTTAAGTTCTAGAAAATAAAATTTAACTTGAAGTTAATTCGAATGGGATGGTAAAAGTAAATAATAAACCAGAATTTAACTTGAGATGATAGGTTAAGAAAAACTGGAAGTGATTAAAGAATAATCTAGATTTGGATTTGAAATGATAAGTTGAGAGTTTGGAATTTGAAACTCGAATTTGAAATTCAATTCGGCTTGAATAAGCGAATGGTTGTGTTAAGAATAACTTGGTTGGAGTTGATTGGGATGGCATTTGTATATGCCGAGTTGATAACAGGTAGGGATATAATGATATGCCCAACAAAAAGGTACAAGTTTATATTTTATATGAGTTTGGAACTTATGAGCCGAATTGGCAAGCCACTTGGTTATTTGATTTCCTTTTTGGTTGAAGAAGGCCTAGAGAGGCGAGTTGTGGTTTTACCAATAGGGCCGTACAAAGGAGGTTATAGCGAAATTTTCCGAGAATCTAAAGTGTTAGAAAATTTTCAGAATATATGAAAATTTTAGTTAGTCGGAATGAATAAATATTTTAGTCGATAACAATTGGTTCAGTTGAAATCAAAAATAAGGGGTAAACAAATCTTAGGAATTCCAATAGATAGGGTCGTCCTCTAACTTAGCAATTTCGAGGACGAAATTGTTTTAAGTGGGGAAGAATGTAATGACCCGCATTGTCAGAGGTATTATAATTAATTTATTTAATTATATAAATAGTGATTTAGGGAATTAAATCGTCGTTAATTTAATTATAGTGAATAATTAATTAAATTAAATAATATATTTAATTCAGAAATAATCAAAAATATTGGAAATCACAATATTCTGAAAACGGGGTCGTCCCTTAGATTTAATTCAGCTTAGAGTTGAATTATATTGACGAATATATTCAATCGACGACAGTTTGAACGTATAATTATATTATAATTAAAATCGAGCTCGAAATGGCGCTGCAGTTCGTAAATTGGCAATTCGAACTTCAAATGAATGTACAGGATTCGTTTTAAATCGGATTTCTGTGAAACAAGAAACGTGTGGAGCTGGTGGAGCATATCTTTCTAGTGGAAGAGAAAAATCGGGATTTCATCGTGTAGATTTTGTGATATGTCCAAATCAAATTTTAGAAAAGTCGCTGTGGAATTCCTTTATAATTTATAAAGGAATTATTTATATTTTTAAAAGGGATTTCAATATAAATCGAATATCGGGTTGACCCAGATTGGAAATATCAAGTTATAAATCCCAGTGGAGCTGTATGATATTCGGTTGTGAATATATACAATAATATTTATTTTTAAATATTAAATTTGATTATATTTAAATATATTTATATATTTTAAAGGGTCATCCAGAGCTTTAAAAATAGCCACTTTTGCAAACGAAGTCGAAATTCGATGAAACTAATTTTATTGGATCTGCAATGCCAAATAGTTGTTAGATTTCCAGTTCCGTGATTTTTAGGGTCACTGTGTGGTCGTACGAATTTTTAGAGTGAAAAACAGTTAGTATTTTGATAGTTAAAAATATGCTGTGTGAGCATACGAAGTCGGAATTCGACGAAACTAGTTTCGTTGGGACTGTAATGTCGAACTCAAGCTACATGTCCAGTTTCGTGATTTTTGGGTATCGTGTGTGATCACACAAATTTTTAGAAGGCAATAACGAATATAATCGAATATTAAATAAAATATCTACAACAAAATATCAAAACCCTCTCTCTATAAATAATCCTCATCCCATTCTAACCTAATTCAATACTTCTTTCCGCCATCATTTATTTGTTCTCAGCAAAAACAAACGTAGAAACTACTCCTTCCAAAAATGAAATCAATCCAAATAAAAATCCATAAATCAGGACACTTCTATATTAATGATCATTGGATTCTCCTCTTCACGATTGTATGTATATTTTGGTGCTCGACGTTCTTGTCTGGCTCGCTGGAAATAGAACAGCAGCATTTAGGGTTAGGAATACAAGGAGTTTGGAGTGTTGTTTGGTTAAACGAGGTACACGGTTGGACTTGTAGCAACTTTTAGCATCCATGAGCAAAGTTCGAGCGAGTTTGGGTAAATTTGGGGTCGTATTGTACTATAGGGAGGCACGATATCCTATTCGACGGATTCAGCATGGTGGTGTCGACTTCCATATGGGTGGTATGGCTATGTAGAGAGTGCAAAGGGGAAGAGATGTGTGGTCTTGGTGTTCGATTCGGTGGTTCAGGGAGGGAGAAAGAGATGAAGTAATGATCGTTAATGGTGAAGAGGAATAAACTGGAGCCGATACTTTTCAATTGGAAGGGACGAAGAACAAACGGGTCTGGTGTTTAAAGTTGGGTACTGGGCTCAAGAGAAAGTAAGGCCCAATAGAATAAAATCCAAGCTTTTATTTTAAATTAATGTATATTAACTTCGATATTGAATAACTTAGTCATACGTTATCAGATTGACGAACCGTAATTTGCGTTGGGACCGTATGGACGAGAGCTTCACAATGGAGCTGACTGAAAGTGGATTTGGGGCTCATATGAATTTATGGCAAAATAAACTATTTGATTCAAATCAAATAACAGTTTATCGTTCTTTAACGATGAACTGCCAAAGTGAGTAAAACTCACCAACTCTGAATAGTTCTATTTTTACATGGTATTCTTAGAACTATTAAATATTGTCTGTTTGACTATGTGTTGATTGTTTGATTGAACTGCTAGTCAGTTAGTGAATATTTTATATATATACATATAAATATATATATATCTAAATAGTTAAATAGTTATATATTGATTCTGTTAACAGAATATTTCATCTTTAACTGGAAGTGATGTTGATTATACTGTGTAACATCTGTGATGCAGGGAAATAGGTTGGAGGAATCCAACTGGATTCCTCAACAGTTATTTTACTGTGATTTATATATTGTGATATATAATGTGATATATAATCTGACGTTGATTATGTGTGCTTTGGACGATAGTTATCGTTGTTATATGGTGTGTTAAATACCATAAGAAATACCAGAATGTGGAAAAGGGATTTTCAAAGTATATTTTGAAAATAATTTATTTATATAAAATCAATGGATTTTATATTATACAAGAAAAAGGATTTTGAATAAAAGAATTATATTTGTAAATCAAATATAAAGGAAATTTATATTTGTTAATCAAATATAAAGGGATTTTATTTGTTAAACAAATATAGAGGAGATATATTTGTGAAATCAAATATAAAGGAAAATATTTGTAAAACAATATATATATAAGGGAAAATATTGTCAAAACGAATAGAAAGAGGGATATTTGTAAACCATTTACAAATAGATAAAAAGGATTTATTTATTTAGGAAATAAATAAAGGTAAAAGAATTTATTATTTAGGGTATAAATAAAGTTAAATGATTTATTTATTTAGGGAATAAATAAAATAAAGGAATATTTATTTGTTAGAATAAATAGAATAAAGGAGATATTTATTTGTTAAATAAATAGGATTATAAGGAAATATTTATTTAGGAAATAAATAGATTATAAAAGAAAATCTTTAAAAAGGAATAAACGTTATTAGCGAGTAAGTTAATCAAATTGAGTTATCAGGTTAGTTAATCAAAGTAAATTGATTAGTTAAACTAAGTGAATTGGTTAAGTTAATCAAAGTGAATTGGTTAAGTTAGTCAAAGTGAATTGGTTAAGTTAATCAAAGTAAATTGGTTAAGGTAATCAAAGTGAATTAGTCGAGTTAATCAAAGTGATTAGTTTAGTTAATCGAGATAAGAAAAATCAAGCTAGGTTAATCGAGTTGAATTAGTCACTCGAGTTAGTCAATTGAGTTAGTCAAACCAAGTAAAACCAGTTAGAGTTAATCAGTAGAGTTAATCAGTTAGGGTTGACCAGGCATAGTTAATTTGTTGGAGTTAATCGATTTGAGTTAAGATTTTCGAGTTGATAATCGAGTTAAGTTATCGAATACCACTTATTCGAAGTAGAAGTTATCAAATAGTTATTTGAGATAGAGTTAGTCAAACAGAGTTATTCAGGATAAGTTGCCATCTCTACGACTGCTAGCATAATTCACAGGGCTGTAAATAGCCTACGGCGGTCAGATGTTTCCTGAGGGAGTCAGGCGTAACCATTGTGTTCGCTGCGATCTAGAGTCAAGTGAATGGAGTTAAATCGAAAATTAGTTATTCGATAGGAGTTAATCAACTTGAGTTAGATTATCGAGATAAGTTAATCGAGTTAAGTTCTTGAGTTAGATTATCGAGATAAGTGAGTCGAGTTAAGTTCATGAGTCAGATTATCGAGATAAGTTAATCGAGTTAAGTTCTTGAGTTAGATTATCGAGATAAGTGAGTCGAGTTAAGTTCGTCGAGCTAAATTAATCGATGTTAGTTTCATCGAAAGGAGTTAATCGATGTTAGTTTCATCGAAAGGAGTTAATCGATGTTAATTTCATCGAAAGGAGTATCGATGTTAGTTTCATCGAAGGGAGTTATCGATTATAGTTTAATCGAAAGGAGTTATCAATTAGTCAAATCGAAAGGAGTTGTCAAATTTAGTTATTCGAAAAGGATTTATCGATTTGTTAAATCGAAAGGGAAGATTATCGAATATCGTTTATTCGAGAGGAGATTATCGAATATAGTTATTCGAAGGAGTTATCGATTATTAGTTAATCGAAGTGAGTTATAGAATATTAGTTAAATCGAAGGAGTTATCGAATATAGTTTATTCGATGGAGTTAATCGATTAGAGTTAAATCAAAGAAGTTAATCGAATATAGTTTATTCGAATATAGTAAAGGAGTTAATCGAATATAGTTTATTCGAATATAGTAAAGGAGTTAATCGAATATAGTTTATTCGAATAGAGTTAGAGGAGTTAATCGAATATAGTTTATTCGAATAGAGTTAGAGGAGTTATCGAATATAGTTTATTCGACAAGAGTTAAGTGATTGGGGTTAATCAAATAGAGTTAATCAAATAGAGTAAATCAAATAGAGTTAACCCAATAGGGTCAGTCCAATAGAGTTAATTGAAAAGAGTTAATCGAATATAGTTATTCGAAAGAAAGGTTAAGTATGGAAGTTAATTAAAGAAATATAAAGTGAACTTTGCCTATTTCAAGGTTAGAAGTGTTGTTCAGTTAAGGTCTGAGAGGTAGTTCTACCCCAACTTGATTGGCTTCGTTTTTAACTGAGGAATGGTTAAGGTTCGGCAGTAAAGGATGGTAAAGTGAATTTAGTAATTAAAGAAAATGGTTGAGTTGGCATGGCGATGTTTTATCTAAACATCCGTTTAATCCAAACGTAGGAGTTTGGAAATGTTTTCCAAACAAGAATCAGAAATGTTTTCTAAATACAGAAAACAAGGAATGGAAATGTTTCCAGTGTTAATAACGTAAATTTTCTAAATATAGAAAATAGCAAATGTTGAATATAGGGAAACAGGAGATGTAAAATGAACTAAAGAGATAAATGTTAAATGATGTTTGTTTGATATAATTTCCATCTAGAAATAATATCGTTGTTTGCACACTTGTTTTCTTTGATAGTTAACTCACAGACTATCGAAGTTTTGACCATTTTTAACGTTGTTAATATGGAGAGACCGGTTGGATTATTATCTAAAGAACCACTCTGTATTGGCACAAGCGTTGTGAATCATTTATGCCAAAGATAATTGAAGACGGAGTAAAGTGCAAGGGCTGTTGTATAAGTCTTAGTTAACAGTGACTAAGATGGATATACTGAATAGTGCCTTCGGTTTGTCCAGTCCCAGGACAACTTGTATGGATGAAGGTCTGACAGAGTATATCTAATGGAACGCGTAAGTTGATCCCTTCAAACGTATATACATTGGTGTCGGAGGAATTCGTTTCTCTTAGATGTATACCCGTTGTATCTTTGAGGAAATCAATTTGTGATTTTGCGGGTATGACGATGTGACATTTCTAAGTGAATGAAGATGGATGTCTGATAGAGTATTTCCAGACGATCACGTACATTGATTTATCCAACCGTACCAAGAGTGGTAGCGGAGAAGGAAACTTCTTTTAGCTAACACATAATGTATTGTTGAGGACGTCAATCGGTGATTGGATGGATTTAATGATGTGGCATTTAAAGTGAATCTGATGTGAAGATAAGCGTAGCTTCTAGCCTCACATCCGGTAAATGATATAAATCGGGCAAGTAGCATGGCTATGTAGGTCGCACCTATTAGGGTGTATAATCACCTGATCTAGAGTTTCATTTATTTCTAAAAATCTATTGTTGATGTTGTCCCATTCGAGAAACGGTTGCTGATCCCAACCGTTGGTGATATACATTCGATACACTCAAGCGAAATGAGTGGTCGGTCATGTGTGGTCGGGTTGCAACATGTTCTTGTTGAACCCAGTGTATTCCTCTCTAGAGGTACACTAGCAGAAGGTCGTTCCATACCTTGTCATTGTTGGAAATCCATTATCCAATACGTGCCTGCGATTTTGATTGTATACTATATATGTAAAACGTGAGATGAAAGCGTTTCTGCTAGATTGATAGATATTTGTACTTAGACATTATTATAATATCAGAATGATATTGCTTGTCAAAGATGTTGGATACTCATAAGGGAAAAACCCGTTCCGTATTCACGGCGTGGTCTTATGAGATATCATATATATGTTAAACTGTGTTAAACTATTTTACTCACACCAGTCCCATGACTAACCCGGAGTTTACTTTGTTGTTTTCCCTAAACTCTTGGGTGCCTAAATTTGTACGGGCAGTCAAGTAGTCGGGATTTACAGATATACTTGAAGAGCTGGAGCAGGAGGCTTCTGGATCTTATAGCTATAGTTTATTTCCGCTGTGTTGTAAGTGCTGTACTCTGATAAGTGCTATTGTATACATAACTGTTAAATTTCAAAGTTATGTTATATATTATATGTTATTCGTTTCGCTGTGAGGTTCGTATTACTCTGATGTTGTGTTCTTCTTCTTCTTCTTCTTCTATTCTAAGTTTCTATCTTATCTATCCTCACCCTCTAATTTCTTTCATTAATTACCAGGATTTTTCGATGTTTTGGTTATCGACATCGAGTTTATGTCGATAACCAAAGTCGCCAAAAATTCGGGTCGTTATAGAACAGGTCATTGCAAGGAGGCTAGAGAAAAGGAATAAAATTGAATGCCCAACAAATAGGTAACTGTAACGACCCGAACTCCCCCGTGAAGGAAAGCACGGATTGTACTGAGGACAAGACGAATCAGAACACAAACAGAAGAACATTTCATTGTTAATTACAACAATTCCATCAGAATACAAGAATATACAGAGTATGAATAAATATTATACATTAGAGAAATATCAGAGATTTAAATACATTACTAAAGTGGAAAAATAATACGATACGCAACTGAAAGAGATATACGGATACAGAGCTTTCCGGATATCATTCCAACTGTAAACCAGGTTCCTGTGAATGTAAATATGCAAAACCAAAACTACTAGCTGCCTGTGGAAAATATGGGCACCCGGAGTTTAGGTTAAAACAATAAACTCTAGGTCAGTCATATGATTGGTGTTAGAACTAAAATAGTTAATACTCTTTATTTTAAAGTTAGGTAAATCAAGGGACCACGCCGTATAACACGGAACGGGTTTCCTCCCAAGAATACCAATGCATAAAACAACAGCACAATGCTAAATAAAGAACAATGAAGCTATTATAAGACCCAGGTCCCATCACACAATGCAACACAAGCCGGAGGATAGGGTTTTACCTTATAATAGACAAAGAATGCTTGATACGCTAAATTTCATCTTTTATTATTACTATAAGTGTATAGTGTCAAAACAATTTCAATCATAAGTATCAATCATAGACGACATAAGTGCCCCATACCACTATGTCGTCATACTAGGCTCTACAATCAAAACCGCAAAGTCACGTATTGGAAGTTGGATTTCCATCTGTGAACCGAGGCAAGGGATCGTCCTCACCGCTTCGAGACTCTCTAGCCCGAGCCTCAGGTCAGAGCTCGAGTGACCTTTGGATCGTCAGGGCCTGTCCACCGATGTTGATTAAAATGCCTGAACTCTGCGTTTCCCCGCCCTTTGGGGCGTAAATGAGTCCTATGACTCCATCGGCTCCACATAGTCACCAATGTATCTGAGGCGCCTCGCAATCCATTAACCACACAAGTGAAAATAATATAAATATCAGGGCTGGTAGGTCACTGACACCACCCTAGCTAGAAAGAAACGCATGTCTTCTCTGAGGTCCTCTCCCGTTCCTGGTTCACAACTGGGGTGTGAGGCTCGCGAATTAACGCTACACAAAGCTATGCCACACAGGCGGTGCTTTAATCATCAACCATAAGACTTTGCTTTTCAACAAAAGCCTTGATCATTTGCATCTTAGCATGCCACACAAGAAAACCACTCCATGCAACCGATATCCATCAATCACACAGAATGATATCCAATGTCAGACACATGGTCCATTTACAAGTCCGTTCTAGGTCTGAACGAAACCGGAGGCACCTTGTACCTCGCATATCCATCGATCTCCAAGTACGTCGGGACGATCACCAACGAATTCCCTCCTCTTGGGTGTACAGCCCAATCAAGATCATCAGTAATTATCCAAACAATGTGAATACCTCCGATCTTCGACCACCGTCTTCATCCTTGACGCATCGTTGAATCAGTTATTCAGAATGGGATAAACTCGGTCTTTCTGAATAACTCGCGTATATAATCAACAAGTGTTACACAAACACAACATATTCCTCATTCCAATTCAGAATATTCTTTTATTCAAATATTCTTATACTTTAGGAAAGGTTCCCATTAATTTTATGAAAGATAAATTCTTTAAATTTATTCTTTAATCTTCTTTTGAATATCAGTCCAATCGAAATTATGGTTTATCCAAACTAGTCGCGATTAGCGAACCTTACCGAAGTAATCACTTTTTAAATTTCCCAACCCCAACCTATTCATCCCATGAAGTAAAACTGGTCATAATTCATATCTAACACCACGGTGTTATCGGTAAATTCCATTACCATTTCACGTTAAAATCTAATTAAAGATTTAACTATCGCCTAGAGCAAAACTGGTGATACTCCATTCTCGATTTTCTTAACTCCGTTGGGTCTTAGAACAGTATTATTAAAGATACCATTCACGACAACCCAAAATCACATTCCATTTACAATGGAATCTTCAAAGAAAACAAGTCGATATATATAATCGATATAAACTTCCATATCTGACTAATAATATAAATGGAATAACAGCAAAGCCTTTTAAGTTCCACATATATTAGTTGTCTTTCTCCACAAAAATTCACTTCGATTATTACCAAATCGAATTCCATTCCATTCCAATTCATTTTATTAAATTGGAAAACTATACTTTGGAAAATCTCCTTTAAATCTTAACAAAAGATTTACAAATTCCAAATCACATTTCAATGTAAATCGGGTTAATGAACGAATGTTGTTAAAACACAGTTCACGGTAAACCCAATTCACATTCCATTAATTATCGGGTTAAAGAACAAGTGTTATTTAAAACACCGTTCACGATAAACCCAAAAATCAATTCAAATTCAATTCAAATTAAATACCATTTAATTGGTATATTTCATTATATCTAAATAAAAAGATTTAATCTTTTTCTCAACTGGGTTTAAGAACAGTGTTAATGAAGACACCATTCACGACAATCCCAAATCCCATTTGATATTAAATACAAGGCTCTGAGTAGAAAATATATCGGCTTATATTCAATATAAAATTCTACGACCAACAAATATCGTATTGGAAATAACGATATAAATATATGTTTCAAATTTCCAAAACAATGTCTGTATAATCACGAAATCCAATATCGAAATATTCCAAAGACAATTTCGATTCAAATCCATTCCAATTCAATTATTGGAAACTCTGGTTACTTTTAAAACCCTTTCAAATCCAATTTATTTATCTCATAAACAAATGTATTATAATTCTAGTTCAAAACTAGTTCATTTCGATAAAAATCTATTTTTATCTTCTTAAATATGGAATTTTTCATCCCAATTCTTTCCAAATCATTTCTTATGATTTTGCACAAATTATTGCTATTTTTAATAATTTTATCAAGGCCCGTACAGTCGATTTCCATCAACGGCCATCGAACTGCATTTACAGCGACCTTTTCCAAATTTTATTTCGACATAATTCCAAATCCAACTGTTAGATTTCAAATCTCTAATATTCGTTAGAAAGCTCTTTTCGATACGAATCCAATGTTCCGGTTTTAGGAGAATCCGACGGTCGGATCTCCCGTAATGTCCATTCGAAGTCAATGGTCGAAATTCGAGAACTGCCGTAGCGCAGCGCGCTCTATTCAGGCCATTATATATAATATATATTATATATATTTCGTCGATTTCCTTTTAAAACGTATTTTATAAATCGTTTCCAAAACGATTTCAACTTCATATTCAATTTCAAATCAAAATTGAATATTCCATATCATCGATATATAAATGATAGTATTTTCAAAATATTATATTTTGAAATCAATTCCTTTTCGATATTCATTATAAAAATGAATAAAATTGATATAGATATCGTTCATGTCAAAATGGTGTATATCTAATCAACACGGCGTTATATATTTCAATAACTTCGTTATTCTATTCAACAAATGAATATTTTCTTCAACACATGAATTTTCTTTTATTCAACACATGAATATATATTTTATTCAACACATGAATATATATTTTATTCAACAAATGAATATATAATTTATTCAACACATGAATTTTCTTTTATTCAACACATGAATATATATATATATATACTATATATTCCAAATTGGAATGTGGCTCAATCAATTACCATATAATGTTAATTATATGGATTCCCTACAACACATGTATATAATAACAACGATAAATAATCAACCATCATCCAGAGTGCACTACACAACTGCATAAGCAATTAATGTAAATAATTAACGCTTACACAGTATGTCAACCAATCGATCGACATACAGCTAAATAATTGGGATTAGTGTACGCCAAATATCATCCGAACACCCGTGTGGGATTTCAAATCAACAAACACAGATTTTTATTTGTGCAATTGGGCGATGTGAAAAATTTATCGTCCCAATCAATATCAATCAATTGGGTGTACATAAACAAACTGTCCGATTTGTTTATAAATATTTATTTTATATACACGTTAAAAATTATATTTTTAAGTATAAAATATTTTATTCCATTCCACATCACACAATCAATATTCACACCATAAACAATAAACAAACAAGTCGTCCATGGTCTGCGGACAACTGGTGTCGGGTGCTGCTAAGCACCGTCTGCATCCTAGTATAAATTTCAACTAGAAAACAAATTAAAAGTGAGGAGTTCTCACCGAGGGTTCCACTCCTCCATTTCATTTCTGAATCTCTGAATGGCTTGGATTTGCCCGAAATTCAACCCGGTCTTTTTCACGCTGTTCATAGTAAAATCACATTTTTATTATGCTGACTATATATTTAAAAATCTCATCTTTTTATTTTATCCCTACATGTATAAATATCATATTTTTATAATGTTATATTTATATAAAAATCATATCTTCATAATGTTACATGTCTAAAAATTAAATTTTTATTTCGCTACAACATATATAAAAATTGTATTTTTATATTCGTTGTCTTGTAAAAATCATATTTTTATTATCTCTATAATATAAAAATCGTATTTTTATTATCTCTATAATATTAAAATCATATTTTTATTATCTCTATAATATAAAAATCATTTTTTTTTATTATGCTATTATATATAAAAATCATTTCTTTATATTTAAAACGCTTCTTCATAAAAGATTACATTTTTAATGTCGTGCTATATATTTTATAAAACAATTTTCAAAACAATGCTTTTATATACATTTCAGATTTCTATTTTATAATCATACATATATAAATCAGATCATTCCGAATAAATAAAGTACAAAAAAAACTTACATTTGAAGTCTGGGAGAGGGGAGGGGCTTTGCTGTCTGAATTAGTGTATGGGGGGGTCCGCCGAAACAGTGATGGCGCGGAGGAGGCTAAGGTGGTGGCGGCTACAGTTTGTGGCGGTTTCGTCGTTTCTGGGATTGGGTTCGGGTGCGGTTTACAAAAGAAAGTTGGGGGGAAGAGAGGGGAGGAGGAGGAGGCAGGTCTGGGGAGGGCCGATCGCCGGAGGGGGTCGCGGTGCATAGGCGGCGCGGTGAACGGGAGGGAGGGCGACGGCTTCTTCGATGGTTTTTTTTTCTTTTTACGATTTGAAGATAACGAAGAGGGGGTTGACCTAGATAGAGGGCAAAAGGGGGGAGAAAAATATATATAAATATTTAATTGTATTATTTTAATTTCAGAAAAGTTACATTTTCTTTTCAGCTCCAAACCGAACCCAACGACCATCGCCCCTAGCTAATTACCTGTAATAACCCGGAAATGCGAGCCAATTTAAAATTTTTATTTTGGCAATTTTAGTGAATTTTGAATATTTAAAATGAATTATTTTAAATAATATCGATGAGAAATTTATTTTGAAATGAATTCGACGTATACATTTATACACGACGTCGTTAGAATATAAATAATTATATATATAATTATAAATAGAATTGAAAATGGCGCGGTAGTTCGATAATTCGATTTCAAACTTCAGTTGAACGTACCAGGTGCAAAACAAACCGGATTTTAGTGAAACCAAAAATAATAGGATCTATTTGGGAATATCTTTCCAATGAATCCGAAAAATCGCGATTTCATAGCGGGAATCAAAAGATATGTCCAGTTGAAAATTCTGAATAGTCGCTATGGAATTCAGGCCCTTAAAAATAGCCATTTTGCAAATGATCTCGGATTCCAACGAAACCACTTTTGTTGGGTCCGTGATGTCAAATTATTGCTAGGTTTCAAATTTCATAATTTTTCGAATCAATATGTGAGCGTGGCAAAGGAAAACGTGTTTGACCAGTTTCAGTTGATTTTAATCGAGTGGAAAATGACCATTTTTTCAACTGCCTCAGAATTCAATGAAACTACTTTTGTTAGGACCGTATCGTCAATACGAAGCTAGAAAATATTTTTTTGGGATTTATAGAGTTCGTATGTGACCCCGGTAAATTGAAATGCGCGTTCAAATTCAATATATAGAGTTATATGTTGATTATGACGAAAACTGATTGAAACGGTCGAATCAGCTTATGGTACATATCCCATTGTGTTCGGAATGGGGGTGAAACGCTATGGACGACAGGCGGTGGGTCTCGTTTAGAGGTCGTATGAAAAAGTCAACTTTTTGTAAATTAAATAATTAAAATAATTAAAAAATAAAACTTCCCTTCCCCTTAAAAACAGTTGCCCCCCCCCTCATTCTCAGTTTACCGAATCGAAAAAAAAGAGAAAACGACGGAGGCCGCTCCCCCTTGTCGCACCGCCTCAACCATCCACCGATCGCCTCCCCCACCGCCTGCTCCTCCGCCTCTTCCTCCCACCGCCGTCCCCCTCTTCTTCTCCTCCTTCCCCGTTCGACTCACCCAGCCCCCCCCCCCCCCGAAACCCCCGTACTCCCCCACCCCACGTACCCAAATCGACCGCCGCACCCCCCCTTTGCCGCCACTTCTTTTCTTCTTCCTCTCCCCTCTCGCCTGGCGCGCCGCGCCCAGTCAGCCCCCCCTTCCTTCCACCCTCTCGCGAGCCCCCTCCCGACTGTCAGACCGCCAATTCCAACCCCCTAAACCACTGTAAGCCCTTTTACTTTTACTTTTATTTTTATTTTTATTTTTATTTTTACTTCTCTTATTTAATTCATTTAATGTATTTGGTTATAGGAGAATATAAAATCGGCTTTTATATGAAATACGATTTGAAAAAGATTTGATTTTTATCTACATGAACAACAAATAAAGATGAGATCTTTATATAGACAAAGATGCGATTTTTATATTAGTGGAAGATTAAAAATATGATTTTTGCATTATAGAGATATTAAAGATTTGATCTTTATTATGTAGAAGGAGCAAAGATGTGTTTTTATATAAGGGGCGATATAAAAATGAAATCTTTATATTTGAAATGGCGAAATCTTTATATAGAGAATAGCGCGATAAAAATATAATCTTTATTGTATGAACATCGATGTAAAAATAGAATTTTTATCTATCTAGTAGCGATGTAAACATAGAATTTTTATCTATATAGTAGCGGTGTAAAAATATAATTTTTATCTATATAGTAGCGATATAAAAATAGAATGTTTATCCATATACATAGCAACAATATAAAAATGTGATTTTTATATACATAGCAACAATATAAAAATGTGATTTTTATATATGTAGTGGCTACGGGCAACGAAAGTGATGAAAGGCGAGAACGACAAGATTTTCTACATAGAAAGAGTCGAGGCGTTTGGATTGGCTATCGGTGAGAACTTCTCACTCTAAATTTCTTTTTCTAGATATATATATATATATATATATATATACTAGGATGCAGACTGTGAGAACCCGTAACTTCCCCGTGAAGGAAAGCACGAATACTTTGAGAACAACACACAAAAGGACGCAGACGGAAGAACATTTCATTGTTATTACAACAATTCCATCAGATACAAGAATATACAGAGTATAAATGAATAAATTACATTCGACAAATATCAGAGATTACAATAAATTACATAGCAGCGGAAAAATATACAAAAGCACAACTGAAAGTGATACACGGATACAGAGCTTTCCGAGCATCGTTCCAGCTGTAAATCAGGACCCTGTGAATATAAATCTGCAAAACCAAAACTACTAGCTGCCCGTGTGGAAAATAGGGGCACCCAGAGTTTAGGTTAAAACAATAAACTCCAGGTCAGTCATGTGACTGGTGTGAGAACTAAAACAGTTATTTAAAACTTTACTTTAAAAGAGAGTAATTCAAGGGACCACGCCGTATAACACGGAACGGGTTTCCTCCCAAGAATACTAGTGCATATAACAAAACAGCGCAATGCTCTTTGGAAAAAAGAAGCTATTATAAGACACAGGTCCCATCACACAATGCAACGCAAGCCGGAGGATAGGGTTTTCCCTTATAATAGCCAAACATGCTTGGTACGTTTAAAACAAATCATTTGATACTATTATAAGTGTATAGTGTCAAAACAATTTCAATCATAAATATCAATCATATGCGGCATGGGTACCATCTATCATGTCGCCATACTAGTTCTACAATTAAAACCGAATTATCATGTATTGGAAATTGGATTTCCGTCATGAGTCGAGGCAAGGGGCAAGCTCCTCTCCGCGTTCGAGACACTCCAGCAAATGTCCCAGGACCCCACTATGATCCTTGGATCTTCAGGGCCGGTCCTCTCTTACTTTTGAGGATTAATTATTCCTGAACACACGTTTCCCGGTCCTTACAGACCTATATCCGAGGCGCCTCATATCCAACAACCACACAGGTGAAAAGTATATAAATGTCAGGGCTGGTAGGTCACTGACACCACCCTAGCTAGAAAGAAACGTCGTGCTCTCCCTGCAGTCACTATCCCGTTTTTGACTCATACCGAGGTGTGAGGCTCGCGAATTCACGTTATACACAAAGCTACGCCACACAGGCCGTGCTTTGATCATCAACCACAAAACTTTGCTTTTCAACAGAAGCCTTGATCAATTGCCACTTATGCGTGCCACACAGGCAATTCACTCCATGTGACTGATGTCCATCGATATACAACCTCTGAGCTCGTATGTCTCAGAGAAGGGCGTTAAGCAAGAGAATAAATTCTCCGCCGCCAAACAGATGTATATTTAATAGAGATCAATCAACACAGAATAAAATCCAATGTCAGACACACAATCCATTTACAAGTTCGTTCTGGGTCTGAACGAAACCGGAGGCACTTTCCTCGCATATCCATCCATCTCCAAGTACGTCTGGACGATCACCGACTGTTTCCCTCATCTTGGGTGTACAGCCCAATCAAGATCATCGGTAATCACCCAAACGATGTGAAGACTTCCGGTCTTCAACCACCGTCTTCATCTTCGACATCTCGTCGAATCGGTTATTCAGAATGGGTGTAACCCGGCCTTTCTGAATAACCCACGTATATAATAAACAAATGTTACACAAACACAACGAACGCCTCATTCCAATTCAGAATATTCTTTTATTCACAAAATCACATTCTTAGGGAAAGGTTCCCATTAATTTCATCCAAGATAAATTCTTCTAAATTTATTCCTTAATCCTCCTTTGGATATCATTTCTAACTAGTCGGGATTAACGAACCACACCGAAGTAATTATTTATTTCCCAATCCCAACCTATATATCCCATGGAGAAAACTGGTAATACTCCACATCTAACACCACGGTGTTATTGGTAAAATTAATTACCATTTCACGTTCAAATCTAATTAAAGATTTACTATCACTTTGGAGCAAAACTGGTGGTACTCCATTCTCGATCACCTTTCAGATTTGATAATTTAAATTATCAATTCACTTTTAAATCTAATTAAAGATTCATTAGAACTCCACTTAGTTTTAATCGTTTCAAAAATCAACACCTTGCCTTTAACTGGGTTAAAGAACCAATGTCATCTAAAACACGATTCACGACAAACCCAAATCACATTTGATATTAAATACAAGGCTCTGAATAGAAAATATATCGGCTTATATTCAATATCAAATTCTGAAACCAACAAATATCGTATTGGAAATAACGATATGAATATATCTTTCAAATTTCCACAACAATATCTGTATAATCACAAAATCCAACATCGAAATATTCCGAAGACAATTTCGATTCAAATCCATTCCAATTCACGTATTGGAAATCCTGATTATTTTTAATAATTTTATCAAGGCCTGTACAGTCTATTTCCACCAATGGCCATCGAACTGCACTTACAGCGACCTTTACCAAATTTGATTTGGACATAATTCCAAATCCAACCGTTAGATTTCAAATTTCTAATATTCATTGGAAAGCTCTTTTCAATACGAACCCAACGGTTCCGGTTTTAGGAGAATCCGACGGTCGGATCTCCCGCAACGTCAACTCGAAGTCAATGGTCGAAATTCACGAACTACCGCGGCGCGGCGCGTTCTATTCAGGCCATTATATATATATAATATATATATATATATATTATATATATTTCGTCAATTTCCTTTTTAAAACGTATTTTATAAAAAGTTTTAAATTCGTTTTCAAAACCATTTCAACTCTATATTCCATTTCAAATCAAAATTGAATATTTCATATCATTACTATATAAATGATAATATTTTCAAAACGTTATATTTTGAAATCACTACCTTTTCTATATTCATTATAAAAACGAATATAATCGATATAAATATCGTTCACGTCAAAATGGCGCAACTCTAATCAACACGGCTTTATATATTTCAATAAATTCGTTATCCTATTCAACAAATGAATATTTATTCTATTCAGCACATGAATCTACATTTCTTTCAACACACGAATAATCTCAACACATGAGTACTGTCAACACATCACTATTTTTGTTATGTAAAATATTTTATAAAACTATGGTATCTATCGTTTGATTTTAATTAGACTCCACCATAAAGTAGATTCTAATTGTAAATATGATAAAGATGTGAATTTTATTATTAAAATATTTTACTCAACACATAAATATTTTCAACTCAGGAACATCGTCAACACATGACTATTTTTATATTCAACACATGAATCTTCTTTTATAATATTCATTATTTTCCCGATTGGAGTGAGGCCCAATCAATCACCATATAACGTTAATTATATGGATTCCATACAACACATGTATATAATAGCAACGATAAACAATCCACCATCATCCAAAGTGCACCACACAACTGCATAAGCATCAAATATAGATAATCAACGCTTACACAATCTGTCGACCAATCGATCGACATACAATTAAATAATTGGGATTAGTGTACTCAAATATCATCCCAACACCCGTGTGGGGTTTCAAATCAACAAACTCATATTTTTATTTGTGCAGTTGGGCGATGTGTAAAATTTATCATCCCAATCAATATCCTTCAAATAGGTGTACATAAACAAACCGTCCGGTTTGTAAATGAATATTTATTTAATCACATTCACGTTAAAAATTATATTTTTAACGATAAAACATTTTATTCAAACTATGAATATTCTATTTGGTTCATTTATTCAATAAAATGATATTTTTATTTCTCTAACATATTTTAGAAAATTTCGGCGGCATAACGGCACGATACTAGAAACGGGACGAGGCCTAGCCTTATCCCCGGTCTAGTGAAGACCCATGCCATTCACACATCAATCAAATCCATTCAATTCACCAAATAATTCAATTCAAACCAAATAAACTAACCAACTACTCAACCAAACAATTTAACAAACAAGTCATCCATGGTCTGTGGATGACGGGTGTCGGGTGCTACTAAACACCGTCTACATCCTAGTATATATATATATATATAACTAGAGAAAGAAATTGAAGAGTGAGAAGTTCTCACATAGATGCTAAACCAAACGCCACGACTCTTCTTAGGTAGAAATCTTCGTCGTGTTCGCCTTTTTGCCAATTTCACTGCCCGTAGTCACTACATATATAAAAATCACATTTTTATTATCTACATTATATAAAAATCTTACCTTTATATCTTCTATAAGTTAAAAATCGGATTTTTATCCTCTCTATAATATAAAGATCATATTTTTATTTACTTCATATGTCAAAAACTGTAGAAGCTTTTAAAATGGAGAAAATTCACTTTTTTTCTAACGCCCGGATTCGCTGTTCGGGCTCCAGAATTTGCAAACGAGCTTCAATCTTCACACCATTTTTTTTTCTAGCACAAGCACGCCATTCTGAACAACTTTTGCCTAGTGGTCTTCCTCCCGAAAATGTGCCATTTCGCCGGAAATTGCGAAAAGACAGCATTTTGACAGTGTTGGAACAGCAGACTTCGGACGCGTTTTCCCGACAACTCCGCAATGCAAATAGGACTTATCATATACCAAATCGAAGAGAAAATCGTTTTCTTCGACTTTGGTCTTGAGGAATTTTGGCTAGAAACGCACGGTTTGGGAGTTATTCGCGAAATGGTGACAGGGTGTTATTTGCAAAACGGGATTTTTGGTGAAAATGGATTTTTGGGTGTAGCGGGGCCCACGGCCAAGGGGAGGGCGGCCAGAGGCGGAGGCGGACCTGATGGGGCGTGGGGAGGCTGCAGCAAGGTGGTGGAGGCGCTGGAGGGGCCCATGGTGGCGGGTGGTGGTGGGTTTGGGGCTAGGGTTCATGAAATTGGAAGAGGGAAAGAGGAGGAAGAAGAGGACGAGACGAAGAGGAAGGAGGAGGCCGACGGCGCGCGAGGGGGGGGGGGTGTGGTGGCAGCGACGTGACGGGGGGGGGGGGGGGGCTGCGGTTTCCTTTTTTTCATATGGTGAATGAATGAGAGGAGAGAAAGGTAAGGGTTGACTTTATATAATAAAATATATTTAATTTAATTTATTCCAAAAAGTTACTTTTTCATTCGAACTCCAAATCGAACCCAACGACTGTCGCCCTTAGCTAATTACCCCCATTCCGAACACAATGGGATATATATCGTAGGCTGATTCGGTCGTTTCGATCAGTTTTCGTCAAAATCAAAATATAACTCTATATATTGAATTTGAACGCGCATTTCAATTTATCGGGGTCACATACTAACTCGAAAAATTCCAGAAAAATATTTTCTAGCTTCGTATTGACGATACGGTCCTAACAAAACTAATTTCGTCGAATTCTAAGACCGTTAGAAAAATGGCCATTTTCCAATCGATTAAAATCAACTGAAACTAGTCAAACGCGTTTTCCTTTGCCACGCTCACATATTGATTCGAAAAATTATGAAATCTGGAATCTAGCAATAATTTGACATCACGGACCCAACAAAAGTGGTTTCGTCGAAATCCGAGGTCGTTTGCAAAATGTCTATTTTTAAGGGCCTGAATTCCATAGCGACTATTCAGAATTTTCAACTGGACATATCTTTTAATTCCCGCTATGAAATCTTGATTTTTCGGATTCGTTGGAAAGATATTATCAATTAGATCCTATTATTTTTGGTTTCACTAAAATCCGGATTGTTTTGCACCCGGTACATTCAATTGAAGTTTGAAATCGAATTATCGAACTACCGCGCCATTTTCAATTCTATTTATAATTATATATATATATATATATTTATATTCTAACGACGACGCGTATAATATATACGTTCGAATTATATTCAAAATAAATTTCTCGTCATTTTTGTTTAAAATAATGTATTTTAAATGTTCAAAACTCGCTAAAATTGCCAAAATAAAAATTTTAAACTGGTTCATAATTTGCGGGTTATTACAATCTCCCCTACTTAAAACTTTTCGTCCCCGAAAAGGAACAAAGTCGAAAGTGGTTTGATTAATCAACTCTACGTTCGATCTGGCTTCCATTCTCCAACTTTTCAGTTTTTGAGAATTTTCAAATTCTTCAAAAATTTGGCTAATGTAACAACCCGTATTTCGATAACATGTTAAAACGAGAATCAAGGCAGAATTTAATTTTAAATTCTGAATTAAGTAAAACGGGCTATGCCATTGCGTTCGTCTCGGAAAAATACGCGAAATAGAGTCCGAGTTTTCGAGAATCGGAGTCCGTATGACCCGTTAAAGGCCCAAAGAAGATTTCTGAAAATTTGAATTTCGGAAACAGTTTTGGAAATCAGATCTGGGGCTAGGCGGGGAGTTTACCGCCTAGGCCATGTCGACAGGGCTGTCGATAGGCCTGTCGACTTGGGCCCAGACCAAGTCGACAGCCCTGTCGACTTGCCTGTCGACAGGGGGTGGCCGGGGCAAATAGCCTGGCGCACCTGTTTGTCTCACCTGGTCTTGTTCTTGGGCTGGGTCTGGAAGCTTCCGAGATCTGATGGTCCTAATCTATCCTAGGGTTAATCTAAGGGCCTAAAACTATCCTAATCTCTATAAAAAGACCCTAAACCTAACCTAAATCCCTAAAAAACAAACCTAGCAACTAAGTGCTGCCAAAATCAATCTTGATCATGGCCTCCACCTCAAATCCCTAGAGCCTATGCATTCAAATCAAGTTCAAATCAAAAGGTGCAAGCTTGCTACACCAAATAGAGGCCAAATCGACGTTGCTATGCGAGTTTCATGACGGATCTTCATCAAAGGAGGCACCTTTCTTAGCCAAGATGATCTATGCTTCTTTCCCTAGGCCTAACTATGTAAGTTCTAGCTACTTTTGGATCAAAACGGTATTTTTAATGTTGACATGGGATAAAATGAGGCTAAACATGATTATGCGAACCTATATGAACCTTACCTTGCCTCTTGTGTTCATGTTTATGATTTTAGGCCATGTGAGTGACTTAATCATGCCTCTCATGCTATGCATAATCTAGTTTAACTTGCAAGTTTGGATCTTTATGCATGAAATGCTAGCATGAACCTTTAGGAACCACTTTACTTGTGAAACATTGGCTAAGACAAGATTTTGGGGCTTATGCATGTTTATGAACCCAAACCCCTTATGCTAACATGCAAGTTTGTGGCCGAATCCTTTATGAGATTATGCATGCTCATGGCCAATCCCCTCTTTTAAGTTGTGCATGTTTATGGCCAAATCCCTCTTGATAATATGCATGTTTGTGGCTAAATTACCTTATAACACTATGCATGTTTATGGCCAATCCCTTTATGATGTTATGCATGTGGAAGCCAAGCCCTTTTTGGCATCATGCATGGTTTGAGACTAATATGTGACATAGCATCCTTACTATGTTGACTCGATTTGCTTGCGTTGGGAAAACACGATTTTGGGTAGTTAGATAAACATGAACATGTCGCAAAATCTTAACTTGAATATGACATGCGTTTATACTTGAAAATATGACTTGAAAGATAACATGGAAGATGACATGTAAGTATGCATAAAAACATGAGCTTGGGAATTTACCTATTAAGTTAGGTCTACCCTTTGGGAATTTACCTATTAAGTTAGGTCTACCCAAATGCTTGAAAAACGTGTAACATGTTTTGGAAACATGATGAACTTAGATAATATAAGTATGGCCAACTCGAGGTTGGGTTGAGTTTGCAACGTAAAACTACCCGGAACCGACCGGCCTAACTAGTAGTTGCAAACAATAGGACCCAACGTGAGAAGTTGGTCATGTCGCGCTTAAGACCCGAGGTTAGACTAGGTTGTGGTGTAAATCTACCCGGACCCGCCCGGCTTAACTAGTAACCACAACAAGGTCTAATGTGAGAGGTTGAGGGTGCATTAATTAAATTAATGCCACATAATAGGGTTAAGTTAATTTGATTAATGAGGCTTAACCAAATATGATATGGACAAATGGGTTAAGTAATTTGATTAGGCTAATGATACTTAACAAAACATGATAAGCTTGGGTAGGTTAAGTAACTTGATTTGCCTAATGACACTTGACCATTTTTATACGACTAGTGGACGGGATTAAGTTAACCAACACTTAATCAATCCAACACGATAACGTGATAAGGTTAAGTAAATTTTCTTAATGACACTTAACCGTATAATACAGTTAGTGGATGGGGTTAAGATTAGGCTTAACTAATCTAAACATGGTAATCGGATGGGGTTAAGTTAGCCTAGACTTAATTAATCCCACTTGGTAATTTAACGGGGCTAAGTTAAACGCTTAACTAATTTAACACGATGATTTGATGAGGTTAAGTGACCTATACTTAACCAATCTAACTCGTTAATTTGATGAGGTTAAGTTAATCTATACTTAACCAATCTAACGTGAAAACAGGATAAGGCTAAGTCACGAATCACTTGAACACGCTTGACCGATTTGACTCGGTAATTTGACAAGGTCAAGTTAATTTATATAATTGACCAATCTAAAATGATAATTAGACGAGGTTAAGTTATGGATTGCTTGATATACTTAGCCAACTTGACACATGGTTTGTAGGGTTAAGTCTTGGACTTGGATACTTAGCCAATTTTGACATGGTTTGTAGACGGGCTAAGTTATGAACTTAAGTGATACTTAACCCATTAGATAAACCCTAATTCGGAGGATCAGGTAAATAACCATAGTTAACAAGGGTAATTGAAATAAGGCTAAGTGGTAAACCTTAGTTAAGGGAAACTAAGTAATAATTCTTAGTCAAGGAAATCTGGACCACTTCTTAGATAGATGAGTAACCCGATACGGTAGGTCATCGTTTAAGTATACGCGTAGGAGAAGGCTATCTGATTTAGATAAAGGCTCCAGCGAACTGGGTAACGAAGCAGCGGCTTCGGGGAACGTGAGGATATTCTTGGTATCCCTCTGTGAGGTCGCAGATGATCATCCTGGGCTCACAAGAGGTTGAGGTCTGCGGTAGAAGAACCAAGAATATGCCTTGGTTGCTATGCGAGCGACCTAAAGACTGGGGTGGATAGCAGTGAGTCGACGGATACATAAGGTGCCCGAGATAGCAAGTTCGCCGATCATCTACCATCTTGAGTCAAGCGTGTACGTACGGAAAGGCAGGGAACACCCAACAGACCATGATTTGCTATCTAATTATGGGTGAGGTAGGCCGTAGGATGTGGGCTGACCGGAGTGTAGTTCTCATGCAAGATTTTCTCTTGTGTTGCCTTTCGCTAGTTGAGGGAGGGGTCTCGTGGGACCATAGCCACGTGTAGAAAAGCAGACCTTAGTATCTGCATCGGCAGATAAATCTAAAGCTCCCGGCCGAGTCCTGTATTTCTAGTTCTGCCCTGTGACAGGACTCGGATGGCACGATGTGATACATGTGCATACAGTTATAGAAAAACGATTCACGATGAATGCGTGGGGAAAAGGGCGCGGTTGAGGGTTAGTGTAATCCCTAGTAGCCTAGGTGGTTTAACCCAAACCGAAATACGAAAGCGTGCAATAGGTAAGCGTAATCCCTAGTGGTGCTAGGTGGCGTAAGTCCTAGTAGTTCAAACGATGATTCACATGGAAGAGGCTAGCTAGAACAAGGGTGACAGTCCAAACGATTTCAAGGATAATTCGACATGAGGAAGCCCGTACGAGGTACGGCAAAGGACATAACTTATATACATAGAAAGAAACATATGATTTGAGTAACCTATATATGCGATATTAGGTTGACATGGACCATTACACGACTTTGAGCACGGGACATTCATGGTTAACACATGACGCGGGTAGGGATACTAGTACGGGAGGTGCAGAGCAAATATGCATGTTAGAACTAGGAAGAATAAACATAATAGATACCGTGGGATGTTAGACGGGATAGATACCTTGGGATAATGTATTCGATAGAAATCTGACGATGTGATACCTTGACTTATCATAACACCGTACTTTATCATGATACCTTAGTTTACCATGCCACAGTAGTTCAACCGGCTACCCTGGTTTATCTATCTTGTAGTTATCCTTATGTTTACTTTCAGTTTATGCATGTCATGTTACCTTTACCTGTTTTTATACTGGAAGTAGATAGGACTTACTCAGTCTTTTTGACTGACCCGTTTTGTTTCGCCTCTTTTCTTCCGTTTCTCCCCCCCCCCAGGTTACAGGGAGGAAACAATGTTGTTTAGTTCGGACTTCTTCTGCCTGAAGGTCATCATGGATGGCTTGGACTTCTCTTGGCTATGGCTACTTTACTGTTTTACTTGGGGAATAATTTATTAAAAAGTCTTTATGCTTCTTTACTATTGCAAGACAGGTTTGATGTACTCTGATGTAAAAGGCTTTAGACCTTATTTATTCATGTTATGAAAGTTTGTTTTTACTTCCGCTATTTTATATGTTCTGTCTTGTGATATTTCTGTGCATGTTTACCAATAATGCCCCTCTAAAGCTAGTGCATTCCTTTGCGAGTGACCCTAGCGGAGGCGGGGTGTTACATTTAGTATCAGAGCAGAAGGTTACCAGACTGGGCAAAAGTTTTTAAAGACCTTCTGAAAATTATTTGAAAAACCGTTTACAAAGAAGCATTTTTCAAGAAAATTTTCTTTTGAAAAGAAAAAGGCTATTCCCCAAAGGCCATTAGCATTATCCTTGTTTCCTTGATTGAATCCCTTTTCCTTTCTTTCCTCCATCTGTAGTCGCAGTGGTTTTGACTGCGACTAGTCTTTCTAGCTGCGTAAGTGTTTCCCGTACGATGGAGGTGGTTCTCGAGAGACCGTTGCAGAGTTATGAAAGGATAGTAAGAACAAGGATAAAGGATACGAGCTCAGGGATAAGCAACATGTTGGTATGGCTGAGTCCAAAAAGGAGGAAGAAAGATGAACAATGAAACCCATGACGAGAGAGTACCTTTGGCATGGTGAAACGGGACGGATAGTTAAGTATCATGAAACAGGGACAAGATCATTCGGAGGGCAATAGTATGCTCTCATTTCTAGGGTACCTCGGAAGGAGGGTAACGATCTTGTTAAAGGTTTAGTTTTTCTTCTCTATCATCCCGTCGGGACTTTGTTTGGATCACCACATTTTTTTTAGTCCGCTTCGATAATTGAGTCTCTGCACCTTAGTACTATTATAATAGAGGATCCCGTTTTTGTCTTAAGTCCTATTGGAAGATCGGTCCATTTACTCATGGCTTGTTTGGATTTGAGAATGTCTATATCAAGTGTTGAGCTTGGAAATAATGCTTATGTTTATAAGTTGTGGATGGATTCTAGGGATGAAGTGGTTATCCAGTAAGGGGTGCCACTCTCGGTTTTAGAAGGAGGGTGGTTAGACTCTTGGCTTGCTTTGGTAATACCCTCGAAATCTCGTGTAACCTTTTGGGTTCTGTCATGGCTAGTCACCTAGAATCCCAGGATACAGTTGTTGGTAATCCGTTTGAATAGAATTCGCCGCTAAGGCGAATGGTTCGTTTCGATTATGTATGAGTTATGGGAATCACCCTAGTAAGGACTCTTGGCAATTTGGATTGGCATCGGAAAACGAGATCCAGAATTCACTAGTGAATTTTGGAGAGCTGGCTTGAGTACGTAGATATGGTTGAGCCAAGTATACTAGGGAAAGAATAAGTGCAAGTGGAACAAGAGGCGACGAGGAAATGAGTTCCAACTCATGTTATGGAAACATGAAGTAAGAAGCTACAAAATCGCGAAGTTAAAAGACGACTTGGATGGTCAAAGACTAGATACGCGCATGATATCTCTTTTTGGGAGTATATCCTTGATCCCTGTTTTCTGTAGAGCTTGCTTGTAGGCTATCTTTTGTGGATATCCTCTCGGTCCTGTCTCTGTTACAAACCCCGTACGGAGTTTGTTTTGGTTATCTTCTCGACCCTGTTTCAGGGAACCTTAGGTAGAACTCTATGGATGTAAACATGTATTTGAAACATGTTATGGCTGATATGGTTGCAAATGATTGCAAGTGGTTGCTCATGGATGCGCGAATTTACATTAGATACTAGCTCGACTCGGTCACTTTTCATATTGCATATGCACGAGTATTTATACTTGTTTATGGATGAAATCGAATGTGTTATCATGCGGTTGTTGCATATGAATGAATGATTGTGCACGCATATAGTATCCATATGGCTAGGACTATTTGCATACATGTTGGATTCATGGCACTATACATATTTTTGCATTAGAAAGATTATCCAGGCCTGATCATTAGCATTAGCTAAGGAACTTGTACACACACATTTTGCATGTATTCATACAGCATTAGAAATCACCTAAGGACAATGGTTGCTTGTGGATGATGTTTTGAGTAGATGGATGATGGATGGTAGGATATGTTCTTCCTAACTTAGAGATTTCGGGGACGAAATCCTAAAAGGTGGGGAGAATGTAACAACCCGTATTTCGATAACATGTTAAAACGAGAATCAAGGCAGAATTTAATTTTAAATTCTGAATTAAGTAAAACGGGCTATGCTATTGCGTTCGTCTCGGAAAAATACGCGAAATAGAGTCCGAGTTTTCGAGAATCGGAGTCCGTATGACCCGTTAAAGGCCCAAAGAAGATTTCTGAAAATTTGAATTTCGGAAACAGTTTTGGAAATCAGATCTGGGGCTAGGCGGGGAGTTTCCCGCCTAGGCCATGTCGACAGGGCTGTCGACAGGCCTGTCGACTTGGGCCCAGACCAAGTCGACAGCCCTGTCGACTTGCCTGTCGACAGGGGGTGGCCGGGGCAAATAGCCTGGCGCACCTGTTTGTCTCACCTGGTCTTGTTCTTGGGCTGGGTCTGGAAGCTTCCGAGATCTGATGGTCCTAATCTATCCTAGGGTTAATCTAAGGGCCTAAAACTATCCTAATCTCTATAAAAAGACCCTAAACCTAACCTAAATCCCTAAAAAACAAACCTAGCAACTAAGTGCTGCCAAAATCAATCTTGATCATGGCCTCCACCTCAAATCCCTAGAGCCTATGCATTCAAATCAAGTTCAAATCAAAAGGTGCAAGCTTGCTACACCAAATAGAGGCCAAATCGACGTTGCTATGCGAGTTTCATGACGGATCTTCATCAAAGGAGGCACCTTTCTTAGCCAAGATGATCTATGCTTCTTTCCCTAGGCCTAACTATGTAAGTTCTAGCTACTTTTGGATCAAAACGGTATTTTTAATGTTGACATGGGATAAAATGAGGCTAAACATGATTATGCGAACCTATATGAACCTTACCTTGCCTCTTGTGTTCATGTTTATGATTTTATGCCATGTGAGTGACTTAATCATGCCTCTCATGCTATGCATAATCTAGTTTAACTCGCAAGTTTGGATCTTTATGCATGAAATGCTAGCATGAACCTTTAGGAACCACTTTACTTGTGAAACATTGGCTAAGACAAGATTTTGGGGCTTATGCATGTTTATGAACCCAAACCCCTTATGCTAACATGCAAGTTTGTGGCCGAATCCTTTATGAGATTATGCATGCTCATGGCCAATCCCCTCTTTTAAGTTGTGCATGTTTATGGCCAAATCCCTCTTGATAATATGCATGTTTGTGGCTAAATTACCTTATGACACTATGCATGTTTATGGCCAATCCCTTTATGATGTTATGCATGTGGAAGCCAAGCCCTTTTTGGCATCATGCATGGTTTGAGACCAATATGTGACATAGCATCCTTACTATGTTGACTCGATTTGCTTGCGTTGGGAAAACACGATTTTGGGTAGTTAGATAAACATGAACATGTCGCAAAATCTTAACTTGAATATGACATGCGTTTATACTTGAAAATATGACTTGAAAGATAACATGGAAGATGACATGTAAGTATGCATAAAAACATGAGCTTGGGAATTTACCTATTAAGTTAGGTCTACCCTTTGGGAATTTACCTATTAAGTTAGGTCTACCCAAATGCTTGAAAAACGTGTAACATGTTTTGGAAACATGATGAACTTAGATAATATAAGTATGGCCAACTCGAGGTTGGGTTGAGTTTGCAACGTAAAACTACCCGGAACCGACCGGCCTAACTAGTAGTTGCAAACAATAGGACCCAATGTGAGAAGTTGGTCATGTCGCGCTTAAGACCCGAGGTTAGACTAGGTTGTGGAGTAAATCTACCCGGACCCGCCCGGCTTAACTAGTAACCACAACAAGGTCTAATGTGAGAGGTTGAGGGTGCATTAATTAAATTAATGCCACATAATAGGGTTAAGTTAATTTGATTAATGAGGCTTAACCAAATATGATATGGACAAATGGGTTAAGTAATTTGATTAGGCTAATGATACTTAACAAAACATGATAAGCTTGGGTAGGTTAAGTAACTTGATTTGCCTAATGACACTTGACCATTTTTATACGACTAGTGGACGGGATTAAGTTAACCAACACTTAATCAATCCAACACGATAACGTGATAAGGTTAAGTAAATTTTCTTAATGACACTTAACCGTATAATACAGTTAATGGATGGGGTTAAGATTAGGCTTAACTAATCTAAACATGGTAATCGGATGGGGTTAAGTTAGCCTAGACTTAATTAATCCCACTTGGTAATTTAATGGGGTTAAGTTAAACGCTTAACTAATTTAACACGATGATTTGATGAGGTTAAGTGACCTATACTTAACCAATCTAACTCGTTAATTTGATGAGGTTAAGTTAATCTATACTTAACCAATCTAACGTGAAAACAGGATAAGGCTAAGTCACGAATCACTTGAACACGCTTGACCGATTTGACTCGGTAATTTGACAAGGTCAAGTTAATTTATATAATTGACCAATCTAAAATGATAATTAGACGAGGTTAAGTTATGGATTGCTTGATATACTTAGCCAACTTGACACATGGTTTGTAGGGTTAAGTCTTGGACTTGGATACTTAGCCAATTTTGACATGGTTTGTAGACGGGCTAAGTTATGAACTTAAGTGACACTTAACCCATTAGATAAACCCTAATTCGGAGGATCAGGTAAATAACCATAGTTAACAAGGGTAATGGAAATAAGGCTAAGTGGTAAACCTTAGTTAAGGGAAACTAAGTAATAATTCTTAGTCAAGGAAATCTGGACCACTTCTTAGATAGATGAGTAACCCGATACGGTAGGTCATCGTTTAAGTATACGCGTAGGAGCAGGCTATCTGATTTAGATAAAGGCTCCAGCGAACTGGGTAACGAAGCAGCGGCTTCGGGGAACGTGAGGATATTCTTGGTATCCCTCTGTGAGGTCGCAGATGATCATCCTAGGCTCACAAGAGGTTGAGGTCTGCGGTAGAAGAACCAAGAATATGCCTTGGTTGCTATGCGAGCGACCTAAAGACTGGGGTGGATAGCAGTGAGTCGACGGATACATAAGGTGCCTGAGATAGCAAGTTCGCCGATCATCTACCATCTTGAGTCAAGCGTGTATGTACGGAAAGGCAGGGAACACCCAACAGACCATGATTTGCTATCTAATTATGTGTGAGGTAGGCCGTAGGATGTGGGCTGGCCGGAGTGTAGTTCTCATGCAAGATTTTCTCTTGTGTTGCCTTTCGCTAGTTGAGGGAGGGGTCTCGTGGGACCATAGCCACGTGTAGAAAAGCAGACCTTAGTATCTGCATCGGCAGATAAATCTAAAGCTCCCGGCCGAGTCCTGTATTTCTAGCTCTGCCCTGTGACAGTACTCGGATGGCACGATGTGATACATGTGCATACAGTTATAGAAAAACGATTCACGATGAATGCGTTGGGAAAAGGGCGCGGTTGAGGGTTAGCGTAATCCCTAGTGGCCTAGGTGGTTTAACCCAAACCGAAATACGAAAGCGTGCAATAGGTAAGCGTAATCCCTAGTGGTGCTAGGTGGCGTAAGTCCTAGTAGTTCAAACGATGATTCACATGGAAGAGCCTAGCTAGAACAAGGGTGACAGTCCAAACGATTTCAAGTATAATACGACATGAGGAAGCCCGTACGAGGTACGGCAAAGGACTGAACTTATATACATAGAAAGAAACATATGATTTGAGTAACCTATATATGCGATATTAGGTTGACATGGACCATTACACGACTTTGAGCACGGGACATTCATGGTTAACACATGACGCGAGTAGGGATACTAGTACGGGAGGTGCAGAGCAAATATACATGTTAGAACTAGGAAGAATAAACATAATAGATACCGTGGGATGTTAGACGGGATAGATACCTTGGGATAATGTATTCGATAGAAATCTGACGATGTGATACCTTGACTTATCATAACACCGTAGTTTATCATGATACCTTAGTTTACCATGCCACAGTAGTTCAACCGGCTACCCTGGTTTATCTATCTTGTAGTTATCCTTATGTTTACTTTCAGTTTATGCATGTCATGTTACCTTTACCTGTTTTTATACTGGAAGTAGATAGGACTTACTCAGTCTTTTTGACTGACCCGTTTTGTTTCGCCTCTTTTCTTCCGTTTCTCCCCCCCCCCCAGGTTACAGGGAGGAAACAATGCTGTTTAGTTCGGACTTCTTCTGCCTGAAGGTCATCATGGATGGCTTGGACTTCTCTTGGCTATGGCTACTTTACTGTTTTACTTGGGGAATAATTTATTAAAAAGTCTTTATGCTTCTTTACTATTGCAAGACAGGTTTGATGTACTCTGATGTAAAAGGCTTTAGACCTTATTTATTCATGTTATGAAAGTTTGTTTTTACTTCCGCTATTTTATATGTTCTGTCTTGTGATATTTCTGTGCATGTTTACCAATAATGCCCCTCTAAAGCTAGTGCATTCCTTTGCGAGTGACCCTAGCGGAGGCGGGGTGTTACAGCTAACACCCTAAATTTTCGAAAAATTTCGCCATAACCTCCCCTGCACCGGGAGCCACGGGAAAATCCCGAAATCGCCATATAGGCCTTCTGATCTCAAAAAGAAAAAGAAAAAGCCAGGCGGCTAGCCAATAGGCTCATAAAATCATCATCACCCAAACAAAACAGTAAATTATAGTAAACATGTACCTATTTGTCGGGCAAACAAATTTTATTCTTCGGCTCTAGCCTCCTTGCTATGACCTGTTCAATGTAAGTATATGTATATGCAAGCAAATGCGACCAATTTTCAATACAATTCAATATTTGGTTCAATTAGGCATAATGGTTCAAAATTGTAAAACAAATAAACAAACAACATAAACATCAATCAATTAGTGAATTAGAGTTTCAAATTCATAATTTTGATATATATACAAAAAATCATGTTTTGGTGCCAATTCACAACAATGTGTTCTAGCTATATAAGTTTTGGTTCTCACACCAGTCTAAATGGAAATATATAAATACCACACCTTCGTCACTCGAACATGAATACTAATGAAGACTAGTCAATCATCAGAATCATCTCCGGACGACTAGAGCGTGATTCTATATCTATCCAGTATATTAAAACTTCGAATATACGTTCATGACGCGTATATGCAAAACCTTTATATACTAGATTGTCCAAATTCAAAATAAATATATAATCAAATACGTTTTAAAATGGTTTAAATTTCAAAACAAAGTTGTTTTCATTTGAAAAATATACTCTTCACACCCGTTCTAGGATACTACTGATCCTATCTCTAACGAGTCATTCTAATTGGATATTACTAATCCAATATCTGATGAATTCTTTCGTATGTTTCTAATGTGTCTTGTTCTCGAGCTCTGTAAACCAAAGCTCTGATACCAACTGTAAGAACCCGTAACTTCCCCGTGAAGGAAAGCACGAATACTTTGAGAACAACACATAAAAGACGCAGACGGAAGAACATTTCATTGTTATTACAACAATTCCATCAGATACAAGAATATACAGAGTATAAATGAATAAATTACATTCGACAAATATCAGAGATTACAATAAATTACATAGCAGCGGAAAAATATACAAAAGCACAACTGAAAGTGATACACAGATACAGAGCTTTCCGAGCATCGTTCCAGCTGTAAATCAGGACCCTGTGAATATAAATCTGCAAAACCAAAACTACTAGCTGCCCGTGTGGAAAATAGGGGCACCCAGAGTTTAGGTTAAAACAATAAACTCCAGGTCAGTCATGTGACTGGTGTGAGAACTAAAACAGTTATTTAAAACTTTACTTTAAAAGAGAGTAATTCAAGGGACCACGCCGTATAACACGGAACGGGTTTCCTCCCAAGAATACTAGTGCATATAACAAAACAGCGCAATGCTCTTGGAAAAAATGAAGCTATTATAAGACCCAGGTCCCATCACACAATGCAACGCAAGCCGGAGGATAGGGTTTTCCCTTATAATAGCCAAACATGCTTGGTACGTTTAAAACAAATCATTTGATACTATTATAAGTGTATAGTGTCAAAACAATTTCAATCATAAATATCAATCATATGCGGCATGGGTACCATCTATCATGTCGCCATACTAGTTCTACAATTAAAACCGAATTATCACGTATTGGAAATTGGATTTCCGTCATGAGTCGAGGCAAGGGGCAAGCTCCTCTCCGCGTTCGAGACACTCCAGCAAATGTCCCAGGACCCCACTATGATCCTTGGATCTTCAGGGCCGGTCCTCTCTTACTTTTGAGGATTAATTATTCCTGAACACACGTTTCCCGGTACTTACAGACCTATATCCGAGGCGCCTCATATCCAACAACCACACAGGTGAAAAGTATATAAATGTCAGGGCTGGTAGGTCACTGACACCACCCTAGCTAGAAAGAAACGTCGTGCTCTCCCTGCAGTCACTATCCCGTTTTTGACTCATACCGAGGTGTGAGGCTCGCGAATTCACGTTATACACAAAGCTACGCCACACAGGCCGTGCTTTGATCATCAACCACAAGACTTTGCTTTTCAACAGAAGCCTTGATCAATTGCCACTTATGCGTGCCACACAGGCAATTCACTCCATGCGACTGATGTCCATCGATATACAACCTCTGAGCTCGTATGTCTCAGAGAAGGGCGTTAAGCAAGAGAATAAATTCTCCGCCGCCAAACAGATGTATATTTAATAGAGATCAATCAACACAGAATAAAATCCAATGTCAGACACACAATCCATTTACAAGTTCGTTCTGGGTCTGAACGAAACCGGAGGCACTTTCCTCGCATATCCATCCATCTCCAAGTACGTCTGGACGATCACCGACTGTTTCCCTCATCTTGGGTGTACAGCCCAATCAAGATCATCAGTAATCACCCAAACGATGTGAAGACTTCCGGTCTTCAACCACCGTCTTCATCTTCGACATCTCGTCGAATCGGTTATTCAGAATGGGTATAACCCGGCCTTTCTGAATAACCCACGTATATAATAAACAAATGTTACACAAACACAACGAACGCCTCATTCCAATTCAGAATATTCTTTTATTCACAAAATCACATTCTTAGGGAAAGGTTCCCATTAATTTCATCCAAGATAAATTCTTCTAAATTTATTCCTTAATCCTCCTTTGGATATCATTTCTAACTAGTCGGGATTAACGAACCACACCGAAGTAATTATTTATTTCCCAATCCCAACCTATATATCCCATGGAGAAAACTGGTAATACTCCACATCTAACACCACGGTGTTATTGGTAAAATTAATTACCATTTCACGTTCAAATCTAATTAAAGATTTACTATCGCTTTGGAGCAAAACTGGTGGTACTCCATTCTCGATCACCTTTCAGATTTGATAATTTAAATTATCAATTCACTTTTAAATCTAATTAAAGATTCATTAGAACTCCACTTAGTTTTAATCGTTTCAAAAATCAACACCTTGCCTTTAACTGGGTTAAAGAACCAATGTCATCTAAAACACGATTCACGACAAACCCAAATCACATTTGATATTAAATACAAGGCTCTGAATAGAAAATATATCGGCTTATATTCAATATCAAATTCTGAAACCAACAAATATCGTATTGGAAATAACGATATGAATATATCTTTCAAATTTCCACAACCATATCTGTATAATCACAAAATCCAACATCGAAATATTCCGAAGACAATTTCGATTCAAATCCATTCCAATTCACGTATTGGAAATCCTGATTATTTTTAATAATTTTATCAAGGCCTGTACAGTCGATTTCCACCAATGGCCATCGAACTGCACTTACAGCGACCTTTACCAAATTTGATTTGGACATAATTCCAAATCCAACCGTTAGATTTCAAATTTCTAATATTCATTGGAAAGCTCTTTTCAATACGAACCCAACGGTTCCGGTTTTAGGAGAATCCGACGGTCGGATCTCCCGCAACATCAACTCGAAGTCAATGGTCGAAATTCACGAACTGCCGCGGCGCGGTGCGTTCTATTCAGGCCATTATATATATAATATATATATATATATTATATATTTCGTCAATTTCCTTTTTAAAACGTATTTTATAAAACATTTTAAATTCGTTTTCAAAACCATTTCAACTCTATATTCCATTTCAAATCAAAATTGAATATTTCATATCATTACTATATAAATGATAATATTTTCAAAACGTTATATTTTGAAATCACTACCTTTTCTATATTCATTATAAAAACGAATATAATCGATATAAATATCGTTCACGTCAAAATGGCGCAACTCTAATCAACACGGCTTTATATATTTCAATAAATTCGTTATCCTATTCAACAAATGAATATTTATTCTATTCAGCACATGAATCTATATTTCTTTCAACACACGAATAATCTCAACACATGAGTACTGTCAACACACCACTATTTTTGTTATGTAAAATATTTTATAAAACTATGGTATCTATCGTTTGATTTTAATTAGACTCCACCGTAAAGTAGATTCTAATTGTAAATATGATAAAGATGTGAATTTTATTATTAAAATATTTTACTCAACACATAAATATTTTCAACTCAGGAACATCGTCAACACATGACTATTTTTATATTCAACACATGAATCTTCTTTTATAATATTCATTATTTTCCCGATTGGAGTGAGGCCCAATCAATCACCATATAACGTTAATTATATGGATTCCATACAACACATGTATATAATAGCAACGATAAACAATCCACCATCATCCAAAGTGCACCACACAACTGCATAAGCATCAAATATAGATAATCAACGCTTACATAATCTGTCGACCAATCGATCGACATACAATTAAATAATTGGGATTAGTGTACTCAAATATCATCCCAACACCCGTGTGGGGTTTCAAATCAACAAACTCATATTTTTATTTGTGCAGTTGGGCGATGTGTAAAATTTATCATCCCAATCAATATCCTTCAAATAGGTGTACATAAACAAACCGTCCGGTTTGTAAATGAATATTTATTTAATCACATTCACGTTAAAAATTATATTTTTAACGATAAAACATTTTATTCAAACTATGAATATTCTTTTCGGTTCATTTATTCAATAAAATGATATTTTTATTTCTCTAACATATTTTAGAAAATTTCGGCGGCATAACGGCACGATACTAGAATCGGGACGAGGCCTAGCCTTATCCCCGGTCTAGTGAAGGCCCATGCCATTCACACATCAATCAAATCCATTCAATTCACCAAATAATTCAATTCAAACCAAATAAACTAACCAACTACTCAACCAAACAATTTAACAAACAAGCCATCCATGGTCTGTGGATGATGGGTGCTACTAAACACCGTCTACATCCTAGTATATATATATATATATATATATATATATATATATATATATATATATATAACTAGAGAAAGAAATTGAAGAGTGAGAAGTTCTCATAGAGATGCTAAACCAAACGCCACGACTCTTCTTAGGTAGAAATCTTCGTCGTGTTCGCCTTTTTGCCAATTTCACTGCCCGTAGTCACTACATATATAAAAATCACATTTTTATTATCTACATTATATAAAAATCTTACCTTTATATCTTCTATAAGTTAAAAATCGGATTTTTATCCTTTCTATAATATAAAGATCATATTTTTATTTACTTCATATGTCAAAAACTGTAGAAGCTTTTAAAATGGAGAAAGCTCACTTTTTTTCTAACGCCCGGATTCGCTGTTCGGGCTCCAGAATTTGCAAACGAGCTTCAATCTTCATACCATTTTTTTTTTCTAGCACAAGCACGCCATTCTGAACAACTTTTGCCTAGTGGTCTTCCTCCCGAAAAATGTGCCATTTCGCCGGGAATCGCGAAAAGACAGCATTTTGACAGTGTTGGAACAGCAGACTTCGGACGTGTTTTCCCGACAACTCCGCAATGCAAAATAGGACTTATCATATACCAAATCGAAGAGAAAATCGTGCTCTTCAACTTTGGTCTTGAGGAATTTTGGCTAGAAACACACGGTTTGGGAGTTATTCGCGAAATGGTGACAGGGTGTTATTTGCAAAACGGGATTTTTGGTGAAAATGGATTTTTGGGTGTAGCGGGGCCCATGGCCAAGGGGAGGGCGGCCAGAGGCGGACCTGATGGGGGCGTGGGGAGGCTGCAGCAAGGTGGTGGAGGCGCTGGAGGGGCCCACGGTAGCGGGTGGTGGTGGGTTTGGGGCTAGGGTTCATGAAATTGGAAGAGGGAAAGAGGAGGAAGAAGAGGAGGAGGAGAGGAAGAGGAAGGAGGAGGCCGACGGCGCGCGAGGGGGGGGGGGGGGGGTGGCAGCGACGTGAAGGGCGGGGGGTGCGGTTTTTTTTTTTTTTTTTTCATACGGTGAATGAATGAGAGGAGAGAAAGCTAAGGGTTGACTTTATATAATAAAATATATTTAATTTAATTTATTCCAAAAAGTTACTTTTTCATTCGAACTCCAAATCGAACCCAACGACTGTCGCCCTTAGCTAATTACCCCCATTCCGAACACAATGGGATATATATCGTAGGCTAATTCGGTCGTTTCGATCAGTTTTCGTCAAAATCAAAATATAACTCTATATATTGAATTTGAACGCGCATTTCAATTTACCGGGGTCACATACTAACTCGAAAAATTTCAGAAAAATATTTTCTAGCTTCGTATTGACGATACGGTCCTAACAAAACTAATTTCGTCGAATTCTAAGACCGTTAGAAAAATGGCCATTTTCCAATCGATTAAAATCAACTGAAACTGGTCAAACGCGTTTTCCTTTGCCACGCTCACATATTGATTCGAAAAATTATGAAATCTGGAATCTAGCAATAATTTGACATCACGGACCCAACAAAAGTGGTTTCGTTGAAATCCGAGGTCGTTTGCAAAATATCTATTTTTAAGGGCCTGAATTCCATAGCGACTATTCAGAATTTTCAACTGGACATATCTTTTGATTCCCGCTATGAAATCTTGATTTTTCGGATTCGTTGGAAAGATATTATCAATTAGATCCTACTATTTTTGGTTTCACTAAAATCCGGATTGTTTTGCACCCGGTACAATCAATTGAAGTTTGAAATCGAATTATCGAACTACCGCGCCATTTTCAATTCTATTTATAATTATATATAAATATTTATATTCTAACGACGACGCGTATAATATATACGTTTGAATTATATTCAAAATAAATTTCTCGTCATTTTTATTTAAAATAATTTATTTTAAATGTTCAAAACTCGCTAAAATTGCCAAAATAAAAATTTTAAACTGGTTCAGAATTTGCGGGTTATTACACAGACGGTGCTTAGCATCACCCGACACCCGTCGTCCACAGACCATGGATGGCTTGTATGCTTGTTTGATGTGTTGTGAAATTTGTTTGTGTTGTTGACGTGAAATCAATAATAAAATGTAGATGTGTTGAAATAAATTAATTATTGTTAAAAAATAAAATTTTTAACGTGAATGTGAATAAATAAATATTTATAAACAAATCGGTCGATTTGTTTATGTACAATGATTTGACTAATATTGATTAGGTCGATAAATTTACACATCGCCCCAACTGCACAAATAAAAATCTGTGTTTGTTGATTTGAAACCCCACACGGGTGTTGGGATGATATTTGGCATACACTAATCCCAATTATTTAATTGTATGTCGATCGATTGGTCGACAGGCTGTGTAAGCGTTAATTATTTATATTTGATGCTTATGCAGTTGTGTGGTGCACTTTGATTGATGGTTGATTGTTTATCGTAGCTATTACATACATGTGTTGGGTGGAATCCATATAATTAACGTTATATGGTAATTGATTGGGCCTCATTCCAATCGGGAAAATAATGAATATTATAAAAGAAAATTCATGTGTTGAATATAAAAATAGTCATGTGTTGACGATGTTCATGTGTTGAAACTATTTATGTGTTGAGTAAAATATTTTAACAATAAAATTTATATCTTTATCATATTTAAAATTAGAACTACTTTATGGTAGGAGTCTAATTAAAAATCAAACGTTAAATACCATAATTTTATAAAATATTTTACATAACAAAAGTAGTTGTGTGTTGACAGTACTCATGTGTTGAGATTAGTCGTGTGTTGAAAGAAATACAGATTCATGTGTTGAATGGGATAAATATTCATTTGTTGAATAAAATAACGAATTTATTGAAATATATAAAGCCGTGTTGATTAGAGTTGCGCTATTTTGACGTGAACGATATTTATATCGATTATATTCGTTTTTATAATGAATATAGAAAAGAAGTGATTTCAAAATATAACGTTTTGAAAATATTATCATTTATATAGCAATGATATGAAATATTCAATTTTGATTTGAAATTGAATATAGAGTAGAAATGATTTTGAAACGAATTTAAAACGATTTATAAAATACGTTTTAAAAAGGAAATCGATGAAATATATAATATATATATATATATATATATATATATATATTATATATATATAATGGCCTGAATAGAACGCGCCGCGCCGCGGCAGTTCATGGATTTCGACCATTGACTTCGAATTGACGTTGCGGGAGATCCGACCGTCGGATTCTCCTAAAACCGGAACCGTTGGGTTCGTATCGTAAAGAGCTTTCCAATTAATATTAGAAATTTGAAATCTAACGGTTGGATTTTGAATTATGTCCAAATCAAATTTGGAAAAGGTCGCTGTAACTGCAGTTCGATGGCCGTTGATGGAAATCGACTGTACGGGCATTGATAAAATTATTAAAAATATCTATAATTTGTGTAAAATCATACGAAATGATTTGGGAAAAATTGGGCTGAAAAATTTCATATTTGAAAAGATAAAAATAGATTTTTATCGAAATGAACTAGTTTTGAACTAGAATTAAAGTCAATTTATTTTTGAAATAAATAAATTGAATTTGAAAGTGATTTTAAAAATAATCAATATTCCCAATACGTGGATTAGAGTGGAGTTGAATCGAATTTATCTTCGGAATATTTCGATGTTGGATTTCATGACTATAGAGATATTGTTATGGGAATTTGAAAGATATATTTTATATCGTTATTTCCAATACGATATTTGTTGGTTTCAGAATTTGATATTGAATATAAGCCGGTATATTTTCTATTCAGAGCCTTGTATTTAATATCAAATGTGATTTGGGTTTATCGTGAATCATGTTTTAGATGACATTGTTTCTTTAACCCAGTTAAAGGCAAGATGTTGATTTTTGAAAGGATTAAAACTAAGTGGAGTTTTAATGAATCTTTAATTAGATTGAAATGTGAATTGATAATTCAAATTATCAAATCTGAAAGGTGATCGAGAATGGAGTACCACCAGTTTTGCTCCAAAGCGATATTTAAATCTTTAATTATATTTGAACGTGAAATGGTAATTAATTTTACCGCTAACACCGTGGTGTTAGATATGGAGTATTACCAGTTTTGCTCCAGGGGATGAATAGGTTGGGATTGGGAAATAAAATAAATAATTACTTCGGTGTGGTTCGCTAATCCCGACTAGTTTGAAATGATATCCAAAGGAAGATTAAAGAATAAATTTAGAAGAATTTATCTTGGATAAAATTAATGGGAACCTTTCCCTAAGTATGTGATTTCGTGAATAAAAGGATATTATGAATTGGAATGAGGCGTTTGTTGTGTTTGTGTAACATTTGTTTATCGTATACGTGGGTTATTCAGAAAGGCCAGGTTTATACCCATTCTGAATAACCGATTCGACGAGATGTAGAAGATGAAGACGGTGGTTGAAGACCGGAAGTCTTCACATCGTTTGGGTGATTACTGATGATCTTGATTGGGCTGTACACCCAAGATGAGGGAATTAGTTGGTGATCGTCCAGACGTACTTGGAGATAGATGGATATGCGAGGAAAGTGCCTCCGGTTTCGTTCAGACCCAGAACGAACTTGTAAATGGATTGTGTGTCTGACATTGGATTTTATTCTGTGTTGATTGATCTCTATTAAATATACATCTGTTTGGCGGCAGAGAATTTATTCTCTTGCTTAACGCCCTTCTCTGAGACATACGAGCTTAGAGGTTGTATATCGATGGACATCAGTCGCATGGAGTGAATTGCCAGTGTGGCACGCGTAAGTGGCAATTGATCAAGGCTTCTGTTGAAAAGCAAAGTCTTGTGGTTGATGATCAAAGCACGGCCTGTGTGGCATAGCTTTGTGTATAACGTGAATTCGCAAGCCTCACCCCTCGGTTTGAGTCAAAAACGGGATACGGACCCAAGGAGTGCACGACGTTTCTTTCTAGCTATGGTGGTGTCAGTGACCTACCAGCCCTGATGTAAAGACCCGAACAATTCCTACCCGTTGGATCGACCATAAACCACACAGGTCTGACCCAAAAGTTAGAAATTCTCGAATGCATTAACTCTGGGCATACTACAACATCAGAACAAATAACAAAAGACTTTTATAACATTATAATAACGTTACATCAGAGTACAGAATATCAGAGTACATCGAATAAATATATTACAGCGGAAGATTATATTACAAACAATTAATACAATACACAGCGGAAGACTTCAATGCTTAGGACACAGCTTTAAGCTTCGATCCAAGATCCTGCTAAAGAGATAAAGATAACTGCAAAAAGCTACTCGACTGCCCGTGTGGAAAGAGGGTACCCGAGTTCGCAAGGTGAAACAAACTACGGGTCAGTCATGGGACTGGTGTGAGAATTCTTAACTAGTATAACTAATAGTAACAAGGCAAATCCAAGGACCACGCCGCTAACGCGGAACGGGTTTACTCCAATGGATTGTCGTGCATAATAATAAAGGAAATCGTCAAACAGCGCAATACTTTTTGGAAAAATGAAACCATTATAAGACCCAGGTCCCATCACACAATGCAACGCACACCAGAGGATAGGGTTTTACCTTATAATGGTCAAAAGATGCTTGATACGTGAAAACGATATTATTATTATTAGTTTGTATATATATGGGTATATATATAATAAACATTTAAATCATAATGTATCAATCATAGACGGCATAGTACCCCATCCTACTATGTCGCCATACTAGTTATACAATCAAAACCGCAAGGTCGTATTGGAAATTGGATTTCCATCATGAGTCGAGGCTAGGGCAAGCTCCTCTCCGATTCGAGACACTCTAGCAAATGCCTCAGGATCCCCCGCAGTGAATCCTTGGAGGCGGTAGGGCCGGTCCCCGCCTATCGGCAGTGGATTGGTTATGCCTGAACACACGCTTCCCGGTTCCTTTGAACCTATAATATGACCACTATCGGCCTATAAAAAATCCGAGGCGCCTCAAAATCCATCATCCACATAAGTAAAATGTCAGGGCTGGTAGGTCGCTGACACCACTCTAGCTAGAAAGAAACGTGTGCACTCCCTACGGTCCATATCCCGTTTTTGACTCATACCCGGGTGTGAGGCTCGCGAAGTCACGATATACACAAAGCTATGCCGTAATAGGCTATGCTTTGATCATCAACCACAAGGCCCTGCTTTTCAACAAAAGCCTTGATCAATGCATCTTAGCATGCCACATTGTCAGTCCATACTATACCATTGATTTCTGCCAATATATAAGCTCTAAGCTCATATGTCTCAGAGAAGGGTGTTAACCACCAAGCAGATATATATTAACAGAGATCAACGAATGTAGTATAAAGGACTACAAGACATACATTCCATTTATAAACTTATGCTCTAGGTCTGAGCGAAAGTCAAATCCGTACAAATCAACACTACGTCCGGATAACTACCATCTTAGCCCCGTCTTGGGAGCAAATCAATCAAGGTCCTCAATGCTAGTTACCCATTCGATGTGAAGATCGTCGGTCTTCAATCGCCGTCTTCAACTCTTAGATTTAAAATGTCGTATAATCATTTGAAATGAGATTGAACTCGGTCTTCTCAAATGATTCTCGCATATATATATATATATATATATATATAATTTGAAAACATTTCATATCGTTATTAATATTTGATAACGACCTATCGCTATTTTTATTTATATAAAAATAGCCTAAATAATTTAACGACGCTTCGGATCGATGGGCGACCCTAGCGCTGTTTTCAGCCAATTTTGATTTACACATATCCTAAAATCTAACTGTTGGATTTTGATGAAATTAATATCGTTGGAAAGATCTTCCCAAAGCGGTCCTAACGGTTTCAGTTTTGGGAAAATCCGACTGTCGGATCTTTCGGTATAACCGTTTAAAGTTATGATTTCAAAACGCGAACTACCGCGCGTGTTTCGCTTAGTTTTAATTTATATTATATATATATAAATATATATAGACCATGTAGCGCTTTCCACTATTATAATTTATTACTTTAAATCATTACATTTTTTTGTCCGCCGATTCTAATGCGGAAAAAATAAAGTTTTCAACTAAGTATATTTTATATTTATATAAAATGCTATTTTGTCCGCCAAATTCTAATGCGAAAAAAACAATGTTTTTAACTATGCATATTTTTATATTAAATAAAAATGATATTTTTGTCCGCCAATTCTAATGCGACGAAAATAATGTTTTTAACTATGCATATTTTTATATTGTATAAAAATAATCTTCTCCTTTATATTTACAAATAAAATATAAATGTCTTTTATTTCTTCTTCCTTTACATTGAAAATGTAACTCTTCCTTTTTATTTTTCTTTACATAGAAAAATGTAACTTTTCTTTCTATTTTCCATAGAAAATAATGTTTCCTATTTATTTCCTTAACATAGAAAATAATGTTTCTTTTCTATTTTCTTAACATAGAAAATAATGTTTCTTTTCTATTTTCTTAACATAGAAAATAATGTTTCTTTTCTATTTTTCTTAACATAGAAAATAATGTTTCTTTTCTATTTTTCTTAACATAGAAAATAATGTTTCTTCTATTTTTCTTAACATAGAAAATAATGTTTCTTCTATTTTTCTTAACATAGAAAATAATGTTTCTTCTATTTTTCTTAACATAGAAAATAATGTTTCTTCTATTTTCCTTAACGTAGAAAATAATGTTTCTTTTCTATTTTCTTAACATAGAAAATAATGTTTCTTCTATTTTTCTTAACATAGAAAATAATGTTTCTTTTCTATTTTTCTTAACATAGAAAATAATGTTTCTTCTATTTTCTTAACATAGAAAATAATGTTTCTTCTATTTTTCTTAACATAGAAAATAATGTTTCTTCTATTTTTCTTAACATAGAAAATAATGTTTCTTCTATTTTTCTGAACATAGAAAATAATGTTTTTTTTCTATTTTTCTTAACATAGAAAATAATGTTTCTTCTATTTTCTTAACATAGAAAATAATGTTTCTTTTCTATTTTCCTTAACATAGAAAATAATGTTTCTTCTCTATTTTCCTTTTTAATCTTTACATTGGAAAAAAATGTAAATTTACTATTTCTATGTAATATTTGCATTTTAGGATGCAAATGCAAAGGCAAACTTATTTCTAATGTAAACGTCCTTTCTAGTGTCAACATTTCAAAAATAACTATATTTCCCAATGCCAATATTTGATTCACTTCAATCATATAACATGACGATGAAATTTTATGTCATTTCAACTAAATTAACACAACGATGAATTTTGTGTCATGATACTCATATTTACACAACAATGAAATTTGTGTCATAATACTTAATTTAACACAACGCTGAAATTGGGGTCATAATACTTAATTTAACACAACGCTGAAATTTGGTGTCATAATACTTAATTTAACACAACGCTGAAATTGGGGTCATAATATTTAATTTAACACAACGTTGAAATTGGTGTCATAATATTTAATTTAACACAACGCTGAAATTGGTGTCATAATATTCATATTTACACAACGATGAAATTTCAAAGTCATACATACAACACATATATGGGTGTATAATTGGACAATCTCAACAAAAGGTCTCATCTTCATTTTATTTTGTAAATAAAAAAATAAAGATTAAAACTTGCATATTATCTAATAAATAAAAATAAAAATTAAACTTGTATTTTACTATGTAAACAAAATAAAGGTAAAAATTTGTCTTTTATTTGTAAACAAAAATAAAGGTAAAAACTTGTTATTTATTTTGTAAACAAAATGAAGATAAAACTCACGTCTTATTATGTTAATAAAAACAAGGTAAAAACTTGTTAACAAAATCAAGTAAAAAAAACTTGCTTTTTATTACATTAACAAAATTGAAGATAAAATTGGTATTTTATCTTGTTCGCAAAAATAAAGGTAAGAATTGGCATTCTGGTTTGTGCATAAGAAAAAAGATAAACACTTGCTTTTTATTTTTGTAAACAAAATAAAGATAAAAATTGCTTTTCATTTTGTAGACAAAACGAAGATAAAAATTGTCCTTTTATTCATGGTAACAAAATAAACATAACAATTGATTACATGGTTTTAATTTTAAAATGAGAAATAAAATAAAATAAAACAATAACGATGAGAACTTCGTTGAGCATACATCCAGAATTACAGATTTAAACAACAGGCCACAACATGATATCATACAACATATCAATCACACAAACAGAAAATAAATCATAATCACCACATCAAAGATTACATGCAGGGATTCACATAACAACTTTTAATTAAATTATTATTTAATAAAAGCTAGAGATCTCACATATACAGATTTATTATCAAAGAAAGATAATTAAATTAAATTTAATTTAATTAAATTCAGAATATCTCACATTGATTTTTACTCCATTCTGATCTGCTCCAAATCACAGTTCTGTTAGTTCCATGTTGTAGATCAAGAAATTACGATTTGACCTCTTCTGAGTTTGCTCGATTCCGTGTTCGTTCGAACAATTTATGGCTTGAACTAATCCTTCTTCCTGTTATGCTACATCACTGAAATCCATCGTTCTTCTCCCAAAACCTCCACCATCGCCATTTGTCAGAGGCCGCCACGATGATCAAGAACTGATCATCACCATTGGGATTGTAGAGCTCATGGAGCTCTTTGATTTTTTCGTTGGAAGTGCTTGAATTCATGGTGTAGATTTGAAGAAAAGAGGAGGAGAAGGCTAGAGCACGTCGGCCATTGGTTTGAAGAACATGGCGGCGGCTGATAAAATATAGACTAGTGTTTGTTTATTTTCTAATACTTATAATAGTGTGATATTATTAATTGAACCTTTAAGGCCCGTTCCTCCTATTCAAATTTCAAAATAAGAAAAGAGAAAAATGGGAAGGTTTTCAATTGGATAGATAGGAATAAAAGGAATAGAAATATACATGTAGGTCCATTACAATTTATATTTATAACTTCATTCCTATGTAAATTGCTAATTTTTGTCTTAGCCGATTTATGTGAATTACTATTTAAATCGCAATTGTTTAACCATTAGTGTAAATAAATACGAAATGTACAAACTTACATTTTACTACGAAATCAACTTGATTATTGTCATTCATAATTTTTTACTTAGTCGACTGTTTTCTTTACATTAATTACAACACTAATTTGTAACCTGTTTCATTACCCTTCCTTAATTCTTTCGTCATATATTTACCTTTTATTTATATTTACAGAATTCAAACTTCAAATATATAAGACTAATTAACATTATATATTCTTGTGGAAATTTCCAATTCCATTCTTTCTTATTTTGACATACATTAATTACCAGCTAAGGTACATTAATTTCAGTTGTAATGTATGTTAATTAAAACATGTAACGTACATGAATTATTTATTTGAAATTAAAATTAACAACAAAATGAAATATTTTGTTGAAGCTAAAATTTACAACAAAATGTACTATTTTATTTTCAAAAGAAAGTGGCAATGAAACTTGTAATCCTAGTTTGAAACACAAATCAAAACATGTAATTTAATTTGACACAAACATGTGATTTATTTTTGAAACAAAACATGTAATTTTTGAAACTAGATTACATGAAAACATTTATTAGTTTTAAACTAAATTAAAGATTAAAATTTTATTTCCCTTTCAATGTTTCATAAATAAAGATTCCAACTCTACTTTCAATTTCCATGTTACATAAAAATTCCCTTTTTATTTTATAATCGCATCGTTCCATAAAACCAAATAAAGATTGTACTCTATTTTATCAAATTTCATTGTTTCACAAAACAAAACCAACAAAGATCCAAACTCTTTTTTTTTTTTTTTTTTTTGAATGCATAGTGAGTTAAGAAAATGAAAAGTTACCAGGTTGAAATAAAGATACATGTAGGCATGATTTGGAAAGAATAAACATGGCATTTATGATATGAATGTGCATGATTTATTTGTTTATTAATGTCAACATTAATTAACGAACGTTACTTTGTCTATGCGACATGAAATTTACTATATAAATAAAGTGAAACAAATAGATTTTAATTTTTCAAATCAAACATATCTTATAGTTGACACTCAACTTTGTGTCAATTTCTTGTAAAAAAAATCTATTGAACCCTTAAAATAAAATCAAGGATTCAACTACTATTATCATTTTAATTTAAAAAAAAATAGAAAATTTTAAATTCTCCTGTATTTTCTAACAAAATTTTATGAAATATAAATTTAAAATTTATCCTCAATTTCCGGGTTGTTACACTTGACATTTATATACTTTTCACCTGTGTGGTTGTTGGATACGAGGCACCTCGGATATAGGTCAGTAAGGACCGGGAAACGTGTGTTCAGGAATAACTAATCCTCAAAAGTAAGAGAGGACTGACCTAGGAGGTTCCAAAGGATCATAGTGGGGTCCTGAGGCATATGTTAGAGTGTCTCGAATCGGAGAGGAGCTTGCCCCTTGCCTCGACTCATGACGGAAATCCAATTTCCAATACGTGATATTGCGGTTTTAATTGTTGAACTAGTATGGCGACATGATAGATGGTACCCATGCCGCCTATGATTGATATTTATGATTTGAATTGTTTTGACACTATACACTTATAATAGTATCAAATGATTTGTTTTAAACGTACCAATCATGTTTGGCTATTATAAGGGAAAACCCTATCCTCCGGCTTGCGTTGCATTGTGTGATGGGACCTGGGTCTTATAATAGCTTTATTTTTCCAAAAAGCATTGCGCTATTTTGTTATATGCACTAGTATTCTTGGGAGGAAACCTGTTTCGTGTTATACGGCGTGGTCCCTTGAATTACCATCTTTTAAAGTAAAGATTTAAATAACTGTTTTATTTCTCACACCAGTCCCATGACTGACCTGGAGTTTATTGTTTTAACCTAAACTCTGGGTGCCCTTATTTTCGACACGGGCAGCTAGTAGTTTTGGTTTTATAGATTTATATTCACAGGATCCTGATTTACAGCTGGAACGATGCTCGGAAAGCTCTGTATCCGTGCATTACTTCTAGATGTGCTATTGTATTATTTTCCGCTGCGATGTATTTAAATGTAATTTAAATCTTTGATTTTTTTTGAATGTAATTTATTCATTTATACTCTGTATATTCTTGTATCTGATGGAATTGTTGTAATAACAATGAAATGTTTTTCCGTTTGCATTCTATTTTGTCTTGTCCTCAATTCTATCCGTGCTTTCCTTCACAGGGAAGTTCGGGTCGTCTCAGTTTGGTATCATAGCTTTGGTTTACAGAGCTCCAGAACAAGACACATTAGAACCATACGAAAGAATTCATCAGATATTGGATTAGTAATGTCCAATTAGAATGACTTATTAGAGATCGGATCAGTAGTATCCTAGAACGAGTGTGAAGAGTATATTTTTCAAATGAAAACAATTTTGTTTTGAAAATTTAAATCGCTTTATACATATTTGATTATTATTTATTTTGAATTTGGACAATCGAGTATATAAAGATTTCGCGTATACGCGTCATGAACGTATATTCGAAGTTTTAATATACTGGATAGATATAGAATCACACTCTAGTCGCCCGGAGATGATGTTGATAATGACCATGGCATCATCAATATTTATGTTCGTGTTTCGAAGGTGCGATATCTATATATTTCCATTAGGTTGGTGTGAGAACCAAAACAAATATAGCTAGAATACATTGTTGTGAATTGGCATCAAAAACATGATTTTTGCATATATATCATAAGTATGAATTTGAAACGTTAATTCACTAATTGATTGATGGTTGTGTTGTTTGTTTATTTGTTTGATAATTTTGAACCATTTAGCCTAATTAAACCGAATATTGAATTGTATTGAAAATTGGTCGCATTTGCTTGCATATACAAGTACTTACATTGAACAGGTCATAGCAAGGAGGCTAGAGCAGAGAATAAAATTTGTTTGCCCGACAAATAGGTACATGTTTACTATAATTTACTGTTTTGTTTGGGTGATGATGATTTTATGAGCCGATTGGCTAGCCGCTTGGCTTTTTCTTTTTCTTTTTGAGATCAGAAGACCTATATAGCAATTTTGTGATTTTCCCGTTGCTCCCGGTGCCGGGGAGGTTATGGAGAAATATTTCGAAAATTTAGGGTGTTAGCCAAATTTTTGAAAAATTTGAAAAGTTCTTAAAAACTGAAAAGTTGAAGAACTTAAGCCGTAGTCAAAAAAATGGAAGTTGAGTTGATTTGTTAAACAACTTTTGGCTTCGTTCCTTTTCGGTTTCCATTGTTATGTTCCTTTTCGGCCTTTGATTTAGAGAAGATTAGAATATCATCAATAAAAACCAGAACAAACTTATTCAATTAAATCACACATTGAACTGACTAGAAAATAGTTAGAAATATATACCTGTGCATTATATATGTTTGAACAGGAAATTGGATAGCTGTTGAGTAAAGATTTTATTTGCGCACCCAAATAATAGGTAAACCTTAATGAGTTGGATGCGAAATATTATTATATCAACTCCTGTGAATGCCAATGGATGCGGAGTGCTGGTTATTCTGTGTGAAATAATAAACATCGCCATAGGATAGCAATAATTAATTTTGAACTACATTACATGGCATACTTCTGGAAGATAGGCATACTTCATCATATACCACATAAGCATTTGGAGCTTGTGTGACGAGGTGGAAGATTTACCATACGAGCGAGAGGCTTGTATGGCGATGACTATATTTTACAGGTTGAACTGATGACTGATATGGACAATAATCACGTCTCTTTAGTTATTAGATACGGCACATGGACTATTTATTTCCCACACGGGACGAGGTGACGAGGATTTATCCTCTGGAGCATTTAAAATACACACTCCCTCAGGCTTTGACAGGGTGACGAGAATTTATTCTCTGGAGTTATTATCAATACACGCTCCCCTGTAAACACCAGAATATGTGACTATAAATATGCGTATGCTTATTAGGATTTATTGGGTACCTAATACGGCCCAATAAATTTCCAAACCTCTCCCCGTACAAAGGAGGTTATGGCGAAATTTTTTGAAAATTCCGGGTGTTAGCCAAATTTTTGAAGAATTTGAAAATTCTCAGAAACTGAAAAGTTGGAGAATGGAAGCCAGATCGAACGTAGAGTTGATTAATCAAACCACTTTCGACTTTGTTCCATTTCGGGGACGAAAAGTTTTAAGTGGGGGAGATTGTAATAACCCGTAAATGCGAGCCAATTTAAAAATTTTATTTTGGCAATTTTAGTGAATTTTAACATTTAAAATGAATTATTTTAAATAATATCAACGAGAAATTTATTTTGAAATGAATTTGACGTATACATTTATATACGTCGTCGTTAGAATATAAATAATTATATATATAATTATAAATAGAATTGAAAATGGCGCGGTAGTTCGATAATTCGATTTCAAACTTCAATTGAACTTACTGGGTGCAAAACAAACCGGATTTTAGTGAAACCAAAAATAATAGGATCTATTTGGGAATATCTTTCCAACGAATCCGAAAAATCGAGATTTCATAGCGGGAATCAAAAGATATGTCCAGTTGAAAATTCTGAATAGTCGCTATGGAATTCAGGCCCTTAAAAATAGCCATTTATATCCGTGATGTCAATTTATTGCTAGGTTTCAAATTTCATAATTTTTCGAATCAATATGTGAGCGTGGCAAAGGAAAACGTGTTTGACCAGTTTCAGTTGATTTTAATCGACTGGAAAATGGCCATTTTTCCAACGGTCTCAGAATTCGACGAAACTAGTTTTGTTAGGACCGTATCGTCAATACGAAGCTAGAAAATATTTTTCTGGGATTTATAGAGTTCGTATGTGACCCCGGTAAATTGAAATGCGCGTTCAAATTCAATATATAGAGTTATATGTTGATTTTGACGAAAACTGATCGAAACGGTCGAATTAGCTTATGGTACATATCCCATTATGTTCAGAATGGGGGTGAAACGCTATGGATGACAGACGGTGGGCCTCGTTTAGAGGTCGTATGAAAAAGTCAACTTTTTGTAAATTAAATAATTAAAATAATTAAAAAATAAAACTTCCCTTCCCCTTAAAAACCATTACCCCCCTCATTCTCAGTTTACCGAATCGAAAAATAAAAGAGAAAACGACGGAGGCCGCTCCCCCTTGTCGCACCGCCTCCACCATCCACCGATCGCCTCCCCCATCGCCTGCTCCTCTGCCTCTTCCTCCCACCGTCGTCCCCCTCTTCTTCTCCTCCTTCCTCGTTCGACTCAACCAGCCCCCCCCCCCCCCCCGGCCCCGAAACCCCCGTACTCCCCCACCCCACGCACCCAAATCGATCGCCGCACCCCCCCCTCTGCCGCCACCCGCTCTTCTTCTTCCTCCCCCGTCTCGCCTGGCGCCCCACGCCCAGTCAGCCCCCCCTTCCTTCCACCCTCTCGCGAGCTCCCTCCTGACTGTCAGACCGCCAATTCTAACCCCCTAAACCACTGTAAGCCCTTTTACTTTTACTTTTACTTTTATTTTTATTTTTACTTCTCTTATTTTATTCATTTATTGTATTTGGTTATAGGAGAATATAAAATCGGCTTTTATATGAAATACGATTTGAAAAAGATTTGATTTTTATCTACATGAACAACAAATAAAGATGAGATCTTTATATAGACAAAGATGCGATTTTTACATTAGTGGAAGATTAAAAATATGATTTTTGCATTATCGAAATATTAAAGATTTGATCTTTATTATGTAGAAGGAGCAAAGATGTGTTTTTATATAAGGGGCGATATAAAAATGAAATCTTTATATTTGAAAAGGCGAAATCTTTATATTTGAAAAGGCGAAATCTTTATATAGAGAATAGCGCGATAAAAATATAATCTTTATTGTATGAACAACGATGTAAAAATAGAATTTTTATTATCTATTAGCGATGTAAAAATAGAAATTTTATCTATATAGTAGCGGTGTAAAAATATAATTTTTATCTATATAGTAGCGATATAAAAATATAATTTTTATCCATATACATAGCAACAATATAAAAATGTGATTTTTATATACATAGCAACAATATAAAAATGTGATTTTTATATATGTAGTGGCTACGGGCAACGAAAGTGATGAAAGGCAAGAACGACAAGATTTTCTACATAGAAAGAGTCGAGGCGTTTGGATTGTCCATAGGTGGGAACTACTCACTCTAAATTTCTTTTTCTAGTTATATATATACTAGGATGCAGACGGTGCTTAGCAGCACCCGACACCCGTCGTCCACAGACCATGGACGGCTTGTATGCTTGTTTGATGTGTTGTGAAATTTGTTTGTGTTGTTGATGTGAAATCAATAATAAAATGTAGATGTGTTGAAATAAATTAATTATCGTTAAAAAATATAATTTTTAACGTGAATGTGAATAAATAAATATTTATAAACAAATCGGCCGATTTGTTTATATACACTGATTTGACTAATATTGATTGGGTCGATAAATTTACACATCTCCCAACTGCACAAATAAAAATCTGTGTTTGTTGATTTGAAACCCCACACGGGTGTTGGGATGATATTTGGCGTACACTAATCCCAATTATTTAATTGTATGTCGATCGATTGGTCGACAGGCTGTGTAAGCGTTAATTATTTATATTTGATGCTTATGCAGTTGTGTGGTGCACTTTGGATGATGGTTGATTGTTTATCGTTGCTATTATATACATGTGTTGGGTGGAATCCATATAATTAACGTTATATGGTAATTGATTGGGCCTCATTCCAATCGGGAAAATAATGAATATTATAAAAGAAAATTCATGTGTTGAATATAAAAATAGTCATGTGTTGAAACTATTTATGTGTTGAGTAAAATATTTTAACAATAAAACTTATATCTTTATCATATTTAAAATTAGAACTACTTTACGGTAGGAGTCTAATTAAAAATCAAACGTTAGATACCATAATTTTATAAAATATTTTACATAACAAAAATAATTGTGTGTTGACAGTACTCATGTGTTGAGATTAGTCGTATGTTGAAAGAAATATAAATTCATCTGTTGAATGGGATAAATATTCATTTGTTGAATAGAATAACGAATTTATTGAAATATATAAAGCCGTGTTGATTAGAGTTGCGCTATTTTGATGTGAACGATATTTATATCGATTATATTCGTTTTTATAATGAATATAGAAAAGAAGTGATTTCAAAATATTACGTTTTGAAAATATTATCATTTATATAGCAATGATATGAAATATTCAATTTTGATTTGAAATTGAATATAGAGTTGAAATGGTTTTGAAACGAATTTAAAACGATTTATAAAATACATTTTAAAAAGGAAATCGATGAAATATATATAATATATATATATATATATATAATATATATAATGGCTTGAATAGAATGCGCCGCGCCGCGGCAGTTTGTGGATTTCGACCATTGACTTAGAATTGACGTTGCGTGTAACGGCAAGGAATTTCGCTCGATCCGAATCGATCGTTAAACCGACTAAGACCGTTCGAAACCCCTGATCGTTTTGAGGACAGGAAAAAATAGAACACAAACGGAAGAACACTTCATTGTTATTACAACAATTCCATCAGAATACAAGAATATACAGAGTATAAATGAATAAAATACATTCGATGAATATCAGAAATTACAATAAATTACATAGCAGTGGAAAAATATACAAAACACAACTGGAAGTGATACACGGATACAGAGCTTTCCGAGCATCGTTCCAGCTGTAAATCAGGACCCTGTGAATATAAATCTGCAAAACCAAAACTACTAGCTGCCCGTGCGGAAAATAAAGGCACCCAGAGTTTAGGTTAAAAACAATAAACTCCAGGTCAGTCATGTGACTGATGTGAGAACTAAAACAGTTATTTAAAACTTTACTTTAAAAGAGAGTAATTCAAGGGACCACGCCGTATAACACGGAACGGGTTTCCTCCCAAGAATACTAGTGCATATAACAAAACAGCGCAATGCTTTTTGGAAAAATGAAGCTATTATAAGACCCAGGTCCCATCACATAATGCAACGCAAGCCGGAGGATAGGGGTTTCCCTTATAATAGACAAACATGCTTGGTACGTTTAAAACAAATCACGTGATACTATAATAAGTGTATAGTGTCAAGACAATTTCAAATCATAAATATCAATCATAGGCGGCATGGGTACCATCTATCATGTCGCCATACTAGTTCTACAATTAAAACTGCAATATCACGTATTGGAAATTGGATTTCCGACATGAATCGAGGCAAGGGGCAAGCTCCTCTCCGCATTCGAGACACTCTAGCAAATGCCTCAGGACCCCACTATGATCCTTGGATCTTCAGGGTCGGTCCTCTCTTACTTTTAAGGATTAATTATTCCTGAACACACATTTCCCGGTCCTTACAGACCTATATCCGAGGTGCCTCATGTCCAACAACCACACAGGTGAAAAGTATATAAATGTCAAGGCTGGTAGGTTACTGACACCACCCTAGCCAGAAAGAAACGTCGTGCTCTCCCTGCAGTCACTATCCCATTTTTGACTCATACCGAGGTGTGAGGCTCGCGAATTCACGTTATACACAAAGCTACGCCACACAGGCCGTGCTTTGATCATCAACCACAAGACTTTGCTTTTCAACAGAAGCCTTGATCAATTGCCACTTACGCGTGCCACACTGACAATTCACTCCATGCGACTGTTGTCCATCGATATACAACCTTTGAGCTCGTATGTCTCAGAGAAGGGCATTAAGCAAGAGAATAAATTCTCCGCCGCCAAACAAATGTACATTTAATAGAGATCAATCAACACAGAATAAAATCCAATGTCAGACACACAATCCATTTACGAGTTCGTTTTGGGTCTGAACGAAACCGGAGGCACTTTCCTCGCATATCCATCCATCTCCATGTACGTCTGGACGATCACCAACTGTTTCCCTCATCTTGGGTGTACAGCCCAATCGAGATCATCAGTAACCACCCAAACGATGTGAAGACTTCTGGTCTTCAACCACCATCTTCATCTTCGACATCTCGTCGAATCGGTTATTCAGAATGGGTATAAACCCGGCCTTTTTGAATAACCCACGTGTATGATAAACAAATGTTACACAAACACAACAAACGCCTCCTTCCAATTCAGAATTATCTTTTATTCACAAAATCACATTCTTAGGGAAAGGTTCCCATTAATTTTATCCAAGATAAATTCTTCTAAATTTATTCTTTAATCTTCCTTTGGATATCATTACAAACTAGTCGGGATTAACGAACCACACCGATGTAATTATTTATTTTATTTCCCAATCCCAACCTATTCATCCCCTGGAGCAAAACTGGTAATACTCCATACCTAACACCACGGTGTTATCGGTAAAATTAATTACCATTTCACGTTCAAATCTAATTAAAGATTTAACTATCGCTTCGGAGCAAAACTGGTGGTACTCCATTCTCGATCACCTTTCAGATTTGATAATTTAAATTATCAATTCACATTTTTAATCTAATTAAAGATTCATTAAAACTCCACTTAGTTTTAATCTTTTCAAAAATCAACATCCTGCCTTTAACAAGGTTAAAGAACCAATGTCATCTAAAACACGATTCACGATAAACCCAAATCATATTTGATATTAAATACGAGGCTCTGAATAGAAAATATATCGGCTTATATTCAATATCAAATTCTGGAACCAACAAATATCGTACTGGAAATAACGATATAAAATATATCTTTCAAATCCCCATAACAATTCGGTATAGTCACGAAATCCAATATCAAAATATTCCATAGACAATTTTGATTCAGATCCACTTCCACTTTATATATAATGGAAATTCTGGTTATTTTCAAAACCGATTCAAATTCAATTTATTCATTTCAAAATAAATTGGTTTTAGTTCTAGTTCAAAACCAGTTCATTTCGATAAAAATCTATTTTTATCCTTTCAAATGTGGAATTCTTCAGCCCAATTTTTTCCAAATCATTTCTTATGATTTTACACAAATTAAAGTTATTTTTAATAATTTTATCAAGGCCCGTGTAGTCGATTTCCAACAACGGCCATCGAACTGCACTTACAACGACCTTTTTCAAATTTGATTTGGACATAATTCCAAATCCAACCGTTGGATTTCAAATTTCTAATATTCATTGGAAAGCTCTTTTCGATACGAACCCAACGGTTCCGGTTTTAGGAGAATTCGACGGTCGAATCTCCCGTAATGTCCATTCGAAGTCAATGGTCGAAATTCACGAACTGCCGCGGCGCGTTCTATTCAGATCATAATATATATAATATATATATTATATATATTTCGTCGATTTCCTTTTAAAACGTATTTTATAACTCGTTTTAAATTCGTTTTCAAAACGATTTCAACTTCATATTTAATTTCAAATCGATTTGATTTCAATTCAATTCGAATTCATTTCAATTTTATTTAATTCGAATTCAAATTCATTTCAATTCAATTTCTAATTCGTTTCAATTCAATTTCAAATTCTTTTCAATTCAATTCAATTTGAATTTACCTTCTATTTAATTCAATTCGAATTCATTTCAAATTGATTTCAATTCAATTTCAGTTCGTTTTAAATTTCATTCAAAACGATTTCTATTCGTTTTTAATTCAATTTCTGTAATAACCCGGAAATTCCAAACCAGTTTAAAATTTTTATTTTGGCAATTTTAGCGAATTTTGAATATTTAAAATAGATTATTTTAAATAATATCAAGGAGAAATTTATTTTGAATATAATTCGAACGTATATATTCTATACGTCATCGTTAGAATATAAATATTTATATATAATTATAAATAGAATTGAAAATAGCGCGGTATTTCGATAATTCGATTTCAAACTTCAATTGAATGTACCGGGTGCAAAACAATCCGGATTTTAGTGAAACCGAAAACATTAGGATCTAATTGAGAATATCTTTCCAACGAATCCGAAAAATCAAAATTTCATAGCGGGAATCAAAAGATATGTCCAGTTGAAAATTCTGAATAGTCGCTATGGAATTCAGGCCCTTAAAAATGGGAATTTTGCAAGCGACCTCGGATTTCGACGAAACCATTTTTGTTGGGTCCGTGATGTCAAATTATTGTTAGATTCCAAATTTCATAATTTTTCGAATCAATATGTGAGCGTGGCAAAGGAAAACGCGTTTGACCAATTTCAGTTGATTTTAATCGACTGGAAAATGGCAATTTTTCTAACGGTCTCAGAATTCGACGAAACTAGTTTTGTTAGGACCGTATCGTCAATACGAAGCTAGAAAATATTTTTCTGGAATTTTTCAGGTTAGTATGTGACCCCAGTAAATTGAAATACGCGTTCAAATTCAATATATAGAGTTATATGTTGATTTTAACGGAAACTGGTCGAAACGATCAAATCAGCTTGCGATACATATCCCATTGGGTTTGGAATAGGGGTAAAACGCTTTGGACGACAGGCGGTGGGCCTTGTTTCGAGGTCGATAGAAAAAGTTACTTTATGTGAATAAAAATTAAAATTAAATAATAAAGAAAGGGTCAACCCTTCTCCCCCTTTAACCCGCTCTGGCCCCCCCTTTCCCTTCATTTTCGATTCATCAGTAAATAAAAAAAGAAAAAAAACCCAAACTGACTTCGACGATCGCCTGCTGCCCTCCTCACCGTCGCTCTTCCACTGCTCCACCCTCCAACGTCCGCGACCTCGAACCCCAGTCGCCACCTCCGCCACCTTCGACCCCCCCCCCCGCCCTCGCCTGCGACATCGAGCCCCCCTCTGCCCTAGACCACCTCGCCTCCCCCTAGCGCCTCCACCAACTGACCGAGCCCCTCCTTTCTCGATTGAAGACCCCCCCAGGCCTCGCAACCTCCTCCGCGCCCTCTGGCCACCCACCGACCGTCAGCCCCCCCCCATAAAGAAGAAAAAGGTTAGTTTTTTTAATACGTAAAATATTAGATATTTGAAAGTGAATAGATTCGATTTTTATATATTGAATAGCAAAGTAAAAATTCGATTTTTATATATTGAATAGCAAAGTAAAAATTCGATTTTTATATATTGAATAGCAAAGTAAAAATTCGATTTTTATATATTGAATAGCAAAGTAAAAATTCGATTTTTATATATTGAATAGCAAAGTAAAAATTCGATTTTTATATATTGAATAGCAAAGTAAAAATTCGATTTTTATATATTGAATAGCGGAGTAAAAATTCGATTTTTACATATGTAGAGGATACGGGCAACGAAGGTGATAAAAAGGCGAGAACGATGAAGATTTCTATCAATGAAGAGTCGTGGTATTGGATAGCTATTGGTGAGAATTTCTCACCTTTCAATTTCTTTTTCTAGTTATATATATATACTACGATGTAGACGGTGCTTAGTAGCACCCGACACAATCGTCCACATACCATGGACTTGTTTGTTTGATTGCAAAAATTAGTTAGATTATTTGATTGAAATTTGATTGTTTGGTGAAATGAAATTGATTTAATTGATATGTGAACGGCATGGGCCTTCACTAGACCGGGGATAAGGCTAAGCCTCGTCCTGTTTCTAGTATCGTGCCATTATGCCGCCGAAATTTTCTAAAATAAGTTAGAAAAATAAAGAAATCATTTTATTTAATAAATGAACTGAATAGAATATTTTCATAGGTTGAATAAAATGTTTTATCGTTAAAAATATAATTTTTAACGTGAAAGTGAATAAATAAATATTTATAAACAAATCGGCCGATTTGTTTATATACACTGATTTGACTGATATTGATTGGGTCGATAAATTTTACACATCGCCCAACTGCACAAATAAAATCTGTGTTTGATTGTTTGAAACCCCACACGGGTGTTGGGATGAAATATGAAGTTCACTCATCCTGATTGATTAAATATGTCGATCGATTGATTGACAGGCTGTTATAAGCGTTAGATATCTATATTTGATGCTTATACAATGTAGTGCACTTTGGTTGATGGTTGATTATTTTTCAATGCTATTATACACGTGTGATGTATGAAAATCCATATAATTTACATTATATGGTGATTGATTGGGCCTCATTCCAATTTAGAAAATAAAGAATATTATAATATAAAGATTCATGTGTTGACTGTACTCATCCGTTGAGATTAGTCATGTGTTGAACAAAATATTTTAATAATAAAATTTACATCTTTATCAATATAATATAAAGGTTCATGTGTTGACTGTACTCATCCGTTGAGATTAGTCATGTGTTGAACGAAATATTTGAAAACGAAATATTTGAAAACGAAATATTTGAAATAGGAATATTTGAGATAGAATATTTGAAAATAGAAATATATGAAGCCGTGTTGATCAGATTGACGCCATTTTGACGTGAACGATATTTATATCGATTTTATTCATTTTAAAATGAATATTGAAAAGTGATTTCGAAATCGAATATTTTGAAATGAAATTTGAATCGAATCGAATAGAAAACCAATTTGAATTGAATCGAATAGAAAACCAAATTTGATTTGAATTGAATATGAAACGATTTCGAAATAAATTGAATATGAAACGATTTCGAAATAAATTGAATATGAAACGATTTCGAAATGAATTGAATAGAAAACGAATTTGATTTCAATTGAATATATAACGAATTTGATTTCAAATTGAATAGAAAACGAATTTGAATTGAATTGAAATCAAATAGAAATGAAAGTAAAAAGGATTTATAATAGAAAATTCAATTTTGATTTGAAATAAAGATTGAAATTGTTTTTGAAACGAATTCAAAACTATTTATAAAATTCGTTTTAAAAGGAAATCGACGAAATATATATTATATATATTATATATATAATAAAATGGCCTGAATAGAACGCGCCGCGGCAGTTCGCGAATTTCGACCATTGACTTCGAACGGACATTACGGGAGATCCGACCGTCGGATTCTCCTAAAACCAGAACCGTTGGGTTCGTATCGAAAAGAGCTTTCTAACGAATATTAGAAATTTAAAATCTAACGTTTGGATTTGGAGATATGTCCAAATCAAATTCAGAAAAGGTCGCTGTAAGTGCAGTTCGATGGCCGTTGTTGGAAATCGACTGTACGGGCCTTGATAAAATTATCAAAAATAGTAATAATTTGTATTAAATCCTAAGAAATGATTTGGGAAAAACTGGGATGAAAAACTCCACATTTGAAAAGATAAAAATAGATTTTTATCGAAATGGACTAGTTTAGAACTAAAGTAACAACCCATTTATTTTTAAACAAATAAATTAGATTTGAAATGGGTTTTAAATAAAATTGATTTATGGGTTTATCATGAATAGTGTTTTAAATAACATTTGTTCTTTAACCCGATAGTAAATAGAATGTGATTTGGGTTTGTCGTGAACTGTGCTTTAAATAACATTAGTTCTTTAACCCAGAAAAAGGAGTTTTAATGAATCTGCAATTAGACTGAAATGTGAATTGATAATCTAAATAATCAAATTTGAAAAATAAGCGAGAATGGAGTATCACCAGTTTTGCTCCAAAGCGATAGTTAAATCTTTAATTAGATTTGAACGTGGAATGGTAATTAATTTTACCGATAACACCATGGTGTTAGATATGGAGTATTGCCAGTTTTGCTTCATGGGATGAATAGGTTGGGATTGGGAAATAAAATAAATAATTACTTCGATGTGGTTCGCTAATCTCGACTAGTTTGAAAAACCATAATTTGGTTTGAAATTTCATCCAAAGGAAGATTAAAGGATAAATTTTAAAGAATTTATCTTGGATAAAATTAATGGGAACCTTTCCCTAAAAATATGAAATTTAGAAACTAGCGGTAGGTTAGCTAAGATGAATGATTTCCTGGATATTGATCTGATGTTGGTTTCGGCCTTCGGGGTTAATATTTGGGGAATTGTTCTCTTGCTAATTTGCGGTTAGTGACTAATAAATTGGAATGAGGCGTATGTTGTGTTTGTGTAACATTTGTTTTAATATACGCGGGTTGTTTGGAAAGTCCGGGTTTATACCCATTCTGAATAACCGATTCGACGATATGTCGAAGATGAAGACGGTGGTTGAAGACCGGAAATCTTCACATCGATTGGATAATTACTGACGATCCTGATTGGGCTGTACACCCAAGAGGATGGAAATAGTTGGTGGTCGTCCGGACGTACTTGGAGATGGATGGATATGCGAGGAAAGTGCCTCCGGTTTCGTTCAGACCCAGAACGGACTTGTAAATGGATTGTGTGTCTGACATTGGATTTTATTCTGTGTTGATTGATTTCTGTTAAATATATATCTGTTTGGCGGCGGAGAATTTATTCTCTTGCTTAACGCCCTTCTCTGAGACGTACGAGCTCAGAGGTTATATATCGATAGATATCAATCGCATGGCATGAATTGCATGTGTGGCACGCTGAGTTGCATGGATCAAGGCTTTTGTTGAAAAGCAAAGTCTTGTGGTTGATGATCAAAGAACGGCCTACATGGCAGCTTTGTGTTTAGCGTGGATTCGCGAGCCTCACACCTCGGAATGAGTCAAAAACGGGATAAGGACCCAAGGAGTGCATGACGTTTCTTTCTAGCTATGGTGGTGTCAGTGACTTACCAACCCTGACATTTATATACTTTTCACCTATGTGGTTGTTGGAATGCGGGGCGCCTCGATTATAGGTCTGTAAGGACCGGGAAACGAGTGTTCAGGCATAATTAATCCTCTAACGTAAGTGAGGACCGGCCTTGGAGGATCCAGGGTTGCCCAGAGTGCGTAACCCTGAGACATTTGCTAGAGTGTCTCGAACGCGGAGAGGAGCTTGCCCCTTGCCTCGACTCATGACGGAAATCAAATTTCCAATACGTGTATTGCGGTTTTAATTGTAGAACTAGTTTGGCGACATGATATATGGTACCCATGCCGTCTATGATTTATATTTATGATTGAAATTGTTTTGATACTATACACTTATTATAGTATCAAATGATTTGTTTTAAACGTACCAAGCATGTTTGGCTATTATAAGGGAAAACCCTATCCTCCGGCTTGCGGTGCATTGTGTGATGGGACCTGGGTCTTATAATAGCTTCATTTTTCGAAAAAGCATTGCGCTGTTTATTCTATATGCACTAGTATTCTTGGGAGGAAACCCGTTCCGTGTTATACGGCGTGGTCCCTTGAATTACTCTCCTTTAAAGTAAAGTTTTAAATAACGGTTTTAGTTCTCACACCAGTCACATGACTGACCTGGAGTTTATTGTTTTAACCTAAACTCTGGGTGCCCTTATTTTCCGCACGGGCAGCTAGTAGTTTTGGTTTTGCAGATTTATATTCACAGGATCCTGGTTTACAGCTGGAATGATATCCGGAAAGCTCTGTATCTGTATATCACCTTCAGTTGTGCTTTGTATTATTTTCCGCTGCTTTGTAATTTATTGTAATCTCTGATATTTATCGAATGTAATTTATTCATTTATACTCTGTATATTCTTGTATCTGATAGAATTGTTGTAATAATCAATGAAATGTTCTTCTGTTTGCGTTCTGATATGTCCTATTCTCAAACGATCAGGGGTTTCGAACGTTCTAGATCGGTTTAACGACTGATTCAGATCGAGCGAAATTCCTTGCCGTCACATTTGGTATCAGAGCTTTGGTTTACAGAGCTCGAGAACAAGACACATTAGAACCATAAGAAAGAATTCATCAGATATTGGATTAGTAATATCCAATTAGAATGACTCGTTTGAGATAGGATCAGTAGTATCCTAGAACGAGTGTGAAGAGTATATTTTTCAAATGAAAACAATTTTGTTTGAAAATTTAAATTGCTTTATACGTATTTGATTATTTATTTATTTTGAATTTGGACAATCGAGTATATAAAGATTTTGCATATACGCGTCATGAACGTATATTCGAGGTTTTAATATACTAGATAGATATGGAATCATACTCTAGTGGCCCGAAGATGATTCTGATGGTTGAGTACTCATCGTCAGAATTTATATTCGAGTGACGATGGTGTGATATCTATATATTTCCATTAGACCGGTGTGAGAACCAAAACTTATCTATATAGCTAGAACACATTGTTGTGATTGGCATCAAAAACATGACTTTTTGTATATATATTAAATTTATGAATTTGAAACTCTAATTCACTAATTGATTGATGTTTGTGTTGTTTGTTTATTTGTTTGCTAATTTTGAACCATTTAGCCTAATTGCATCAAATATTGAATTGTATTGAAAATTGGTCGCCTTTGCTTGCATATACATATACTTACATTGAACAGGTCATAGCAAGGAGGCTAGAGCAGAGAATAAAATTTGTTTGCCCGACAAATAGGTACATGTTTACTACATAATTTACTGTTTTGTTTGGGTGATGATGATTTTAGGAGCCTATTGGCTAGCCGCTTGGCTTTTTCTTATTCTTTTTGAGATCAGAAGTCCTATATGGCAATTTCGGGATTTTCCCGTGGCTCCCGGTGCAGGGGAGGTTATGGCGAAATTTTTCGAAAATTTAGGGTGTTAGCCAAATTTTTGAAAATTTGAAAATTCTCAGAAACTGAAAAGTTGGAGAATGGAAGCCAGATCAAACGTAGAGCTGATTAATCAAACCACTTTTGACTTTGTTCCTTTTCGGGGACGAAAATTTTTAAGTTGGGGAGATTGTAATAACCCGGAAATTCTGAACCAGTTTAAAATTTTTATTTTGGCAATTTTAGCGAATTTTGAATATTTAAAATAGATTATTTTAAATAATATCAATGAGAAATTTATTTTGAATATAATTCGAACGTATATATTCTATACGTCGTCGTTAGAATATAAATATTTATATATAATTATAAATAGAATTGAAAATGGTGCGGTAGTTCGATAATTCGATTTCAAACTTCAATTGAATGTACCGGGTGCAAAACAATTCAGATTTTAGTGAAACCGAAAACATTAGGATCTAATTGAGAATATCTTTCCAACGAATCTGAAAAATCAAAATTTCGTAGCGGGAATCAAAAGATATGTCGAGTTGAAAATTCTGAATAGTCGCTATGGAATTCAGGCCCTTAAAAATGAGAATTTTGCAAGCGACCTCGGATTTCGACGAAACCACTTTTGTTGGGTCCGTGATGTCAAATTATTGTTAGATTCCAAATTTCATAATTTTTCGAATCAATATGTGAGCGTGGCAAAGGAAAACGCGTTTGACCAATTTAAGTTGATTTTAATCGACTGGAAAATGGCCATTTTTCTAGTGGTCTCAGAATTCGACGAAACTAGTTTTGTTAGGACCGTATCGTCAATACGAAGCTAGAAAATATTTTTCTGGAATTTTTCTGGTTAGTATGTGACCCCGGTAAATTGAAATACGCGTTCAAATTCAATATATAAAGTTATATGTTGATTTTAACGGAAACTGATCGAAACGATCAAATCAGCTTGCGATACATATCCCATTGGGTTCGGAATAGGGGTAAAACGCTATGGACGATAGGCGGTGGGCCTTGTTTTGAGGTCGATAGAAAAAGTTACTTTATGTGAATAAAAATTAAAATTAAAAAAAAGGTCAACCCTTCTCCCCCTTTAACCCGCTCTGCCCCCCCCCCTTTCCCTTCATTTTCGATTCACCAGTAAATAAAAAAAAGAAAAAAACCCAAACTGACTTCGACGATCGCCTGCTCCCCTCCTCATCGTCGCCCGTCCACTGCTCCACCCTCCAACGTCCGCGACCTCGAACCCTAGTCGCCGCCTCCGCCACCTTCGAGCCCCCCCCCTCTTCCCTAGACCACCTCGCCTCCCCCTAGCGCCTCCACCAAATGATCGAGCCCCTCCTTTCTCGATTGAAGACCCCCCCAGGCCTCGCAACCTCCTCCGCGCCCTCTGGCCACCCACCGACCGTCAGCCCCCCCCCCCTAAAGAAGAAAAAGGTTAGTTTTTTTAATACGTAAAATATTAGATATTTGAAAGTGAACAGATTCGATTTTTATATATTGAATAGCAAAGTAAAAATTCGATTTTTATATATTGAATAGCAAAGTAAAAATTCGATTTTTATATATTGAATAGCAAAGTAAAAATTCGATTTTTATATATTGAATAGCAAAGTAAAAATTCGATTTTTATATATTGAATAGCAAAGTAAAAATTCAATTTTTATATATTGAATAGCAAAGTAAAAATTCGATTTTTATATATTGAATAGCGGAGTAAAAATTCAATTTTTACATATGTAGAGGATACGGGCAACGAAGGTGATAAAAAGGCGAGAACGATGAAGATTTCTATCAATGAAGAGTCGTGGTATTGGATAGCTATTGGTGAGAATTTCTCACCTTTCAATTTCTTTTTCTAGTTATATATATATATATATATATATATATATATATATACTACGATGCAGACGGTGCTTAGTAGCACCCGACACAATCGTCCACAGACCATGGACTTGTTTGTTTGATTGCAAAAATTAGTTAGATTATTTGATTGTTTGGTGAAATGAAATTGATTTGATTGATATGTGAATGGCGTGGGCCTTCACTAGACCGGGGATAAGGCTAGGCCTCGTTCCGTTTCTAGTATCGCGCCGTTATGCCGCCGAAATTTTCTAAAATAAGTTAGAAAAATAAAGAAATCATTTTATTTAATAAATTAACTGAATAGAATATTTTCATAGGTTGAATAAAATGTTTTGTCGTTAAAAATATAATTTTTAACGTGAAAGTGAATAAATAAATATTTATAAACAAATCGCCGATTTGTTTATATACACTGATTTGACTGATATTGATTGGGTCGATAAATTTTACACATCGCCCAACTGCACAAATAAAATCTGTGTTTGATTGTTTGAAACCCCACACGGGTGTTGGGATGAAATATGAAGTTCACTCATCCTGATTGATTAAATATGTCGATCGATTGATTGATAGGCTGTTATAAGCGTTAGATATCTATATTTGATGCTTATACAGTGTAGTGCACTTTGGTTGATGGTTGATTATTTTTCAATGCTATTATACACGTGTGATGTATGAAAATCCATATAATTTACATTATATGGTGATTGATTGGGCCTCATTCCAATTTAGAAAATAAAGAATATTATAATATAAAGGTTCATGTGTTGACTGTACTCATCCGTTGAGATTAGTCATGTGTTGAACAAAATATTTTAATAATAAAATTTACATCTTTATCAATATAATATAAAGGTTCATGTGTTGACTGTACTCATCCGTTGAGATTAGTCATGTGTTGAACGAAATATTTGAAAACGAAATATTTGAAAACGAAATATTTGAAATAGGAATATTTGAGATAGAATATTTGAAAATAGAAATATATGAAGCCGTGTTGATCAGATTGACGCCATTTTGACGTGAACGATATTTATATCGATTTTATTCATTTTAAAATAAATATTGATAAGTGATTTCGAAAGCGAATATTTTGAAATGAAATTTGAATCGAATCGAATAGAAAACCAATTTGAATTGAATCGAATAGAAAACCAAATTTGATTTGAATTGAATATGAAACGATTTCGAAATAAATTGAATATGAAACGATTTCGAAATAAATTGAATATGAAACGATTTCTAAATGAATTGAATATAAAATGAATTTGATTTCAATTGAGTATATAACGAATTTAATTTCAAATTGAATAGAAAACGAATTTGAATTGAATTGAAATCAAATAGAAATGAAAGTAAAAAGGATTTATAATAGAAAATTCAATTTTGATTTGAAATAAAGATTGAAATTGTTTTTGAAACGAATTCAAAACTATTTATAAAATTCGTTTTAAAAGGAAATCGACGAAATATATATTATATATATTATATATATATAATAAAATGGCCTGAATAGAACGCGCCGCGCCGCCGCAGTTCGCGAATTTCGACCATTGACTTCGAACGGACATTACGGGAGATCCGACCGTCGGATTCTCCTAAAACCAGAACCATTGGGTTCGTATCGAAAAGAGCTTTCTAACGAATATTAGAAATTTAAAATCTAACGGTTGGATTTGGAGATATGTCCAAATCAAATTCAGAAAAGGTCGCTGTAAGTGCAGTTCGATGGCCGTTGTTGGAAATCGACTGTACGGGCCTTGATAAAATTATCAAAAATAGTAATAATTTGTATAAAATCCTAAGAAATGATTTGGGAAAAATTGGGATGAAAAACTCCATATTTGAAAAGATAAAAATAGATTTTTATCGAAATGGACTAGTTTAGAACTAAAGTAACAACCCATTTATTTTTAAACAAATAAATTAGATTTGAAATGGGTTTTAAATAAAATTGATTTATGGGTTTATCGTGAATAGTGTTTTAAATAACATTTGTTCTTTAACCCGATAGTAAATAGAATGTGATTTGGGTTTGTCGTGAACTGTGCTTTAAATAACATTAGTTCTTTAACCCAGAAAAAGGAGTTTTAATGAATCTGCAATTAGACTGAAATGTGAAATGATAATCTAAATAATCAAATTTGAAAAATAAGCGAGAATGGAGTATCACCAGTTTTGCTCCAAAGCGATAGTTAAATCTTTAATTAGATTTGAACGTGGAATGGTAATTAATTTTACCGATAACACCATGGTGTTAGATATGGAGTATTGCCAGTTTTGCTTCATGGGATGAATAGGTTGGGATTGGGAAATAAAATAAATAATTACTTCGATGTGGTTCGCTAATCTCGAGTAGTTTGAAAAACCATAATTTGGTTTGAAAAGTCATCCAAAGGAAGATTAAAGGATAAATTTTAAAGAATTTATCTTGGATAAAATTAATGGGAACCTTTCCCTAAAAATATGAAATTTAGAAACTAACGGTAGGTTAGCTAAGATGAATGATTTCCTGGATATTGATCTGATGTTGGTTTCGGCCTTCGGGGTTAATATTTGGGGAATTGTTCTCTTGCTAATTTGCGGTTAGTGACTAATGAATTGGTATGAGGCGTATGTTGTGTTTGTGTAACATTTGTTTTAATATACGCGGGTTGTTCGGAAAGTCCGGGTTTATACCCATTCTGAATAACTGATTCGACGATATATCGAAGATGAAGACGGTGGTTGAAGACCAGAAATCTTCACATCGATTGGATAGTTACTGACGATCCTGATTGGGCTGTACACCCAAGAGGATGGAAATAGTTGGTGGTCGTCCGGACGTACTTGGAGATGGATGGATATGCGAGGAAAGTGCCTCCGATTTCGTTCAGACCCAGAACGGACTTGTAAATGGATTGTGTGTCTGACATTGGATTTTATTCTATGTTGATTGATTTCTGTTAAATATATATCTGTTTGGCGGCGGAGAATTTATTCTATTGCTTAACGCCCTTCTCTGAGACGTACGAGCTCAGAGGTTATATATCGATAGATATCAATCGCATGGCATGAGTTGCCTATGTGGCACGCTGAGTTGCATGGATCAAGGCTTTTGTTGAAAAGCAAAGTCTTGTGGTTGATGATCAAAGCACGGCCTACATGGCAGCTTTGTGTTTAGCGTGGATTCGCGAGCCTCACACCTTGGTATGAGTCAAAAACGGGATAAGGACCCAAGGACTGCATGACGTTTCTTTCTAGCTATGGTGGTGTCAGTGACTTACCAGCCCTAACATTTATATACTTTTCACCTATGTGGTTGTTGGAATGCGAGGCGCCTCGATTATAGGTCTGTAAGGACCGGGAAACGTGTGTTCAAGCATAATTAATCCTCTAACGTAAGTGAGGACCGGCCTTGGAGGATCCAGGGTTGCCCAGAGTGCGTAACCCTGAGACATTTGCTAGAGTGTCTCGAACGCGGAGAGGAGCTTGCCCCTTGCCTCGACTCATGACGGAAATCCAATTTCCAATACGTGTATTGCGGTTTTAATTGTAGAACTAGTATGGCGACATGATATATGGTACCCATGCCGTTTATGATTTATATTTATGATTGAAATTGTTTTGACACTATACACTTATTATAGTATCAAATGATTTGTTTTAAACGTACCAAGCATGTTTGGCTATTATAAGGGAAAACCCTATCCTCGGGCTTGCGTTGCATTGTGTGATGGGATCTGGGTCTTATAATAGCTTCATTTTTCGAAAAAGCATTGCGCTGTTTATTCTATATGCACTAGTATTCTTGGGAGGAAACCCGTTCCGTGTTATACGGCGTGGTCCCTTGAATTACTCTCCTTTAAAGTAAAGTTTTAAATAACTATTTTAGTTCTCACACCAGTCACATGACTGACCTGGAGTTTATTGTTTTAACCTAAACTCTGGATGCCCCTATTTTCCGCACGGGCAGCTAGTAGTTTTGGTTTTGCAGATTTATATTCACAGGATCCTGGTTTACAGCTGGAATGATATCCGGAAAGCTCTGTATCCGTATATCACCTTCAGTTGTGCTTTGTATTATTTTCCGCTGCTATGTAATTTATTGTAATCTCTGATATTTATCGAATGTAATTTATTCATTTATACTCTGTATATTCTTGTATCTGATGGAATTGTTGTAATAATCAATGAAATGTTCTTCTGTTTGCGTTCTGATTTGTCCTGTTCTCAAACGATCAGGGGTTTCGAACGGTCTAGATCGGTTTAACGACTGATTCAGATCGAGCAAAATTCCTTGCCGTCGCAATTTCAATTTAATTCAATTTGAATTCATTTCTATTCGGTTCGAATTCAAATTCACTTTCTATTCAATTCGAATCGAATTCATTTTCTATTCGATTCGAATTCATTTCAAATTGATTCAATAAAATTTGAATTTGAATTTTAATCTAATTCAATTTGAATTTCATTTCAAAATATTAAATCTTGAAATCGCTTTTCAATATTCATTGTAAAACGAATAAAATCGATATAAATATCGTTCGCATCAAAATAACGCATCTCTAATCAACACGGCTTTATATTTTTCAAAAACTTCTTTATTCTATTTAACAAATGAATATTTTTTCTATTCAACACATGAATCTATATTTCTTTCAACACACGACTAATCTCAACACATGAGTACTGTCAACACATCACTATTTTTGTTATGTAAAATATTTTATAAAATTATGGTATCTATCGTTTGATTTTTAATTAGACTTCAACCGTAAAGTAGTTCTAATTTTAAATATGATAAAGATGTAAATTTTATTGTTAAAATATTTTACTCAACACATAAATAGTTTCAACACACGAACATCGTCAACACAAGACTGTTTTTATATTCAACACATGAATTTTCTTTTATAATATTCATTATTTTCCCGATTGGAATGAGGCCCAATCAATTACCATATAACGTTAATTATATGGATTCCATACAACACATGTATATAATAGCAACGATAAACAATCAACCATCATCCAAAGTGCACCACACAACTGCATAAGCATCAAATATAAATAATTAACGCTTACACAGCCTGTCGACCAATCGATCGACATACAATTAAATATTGGGATTAGTGTATGCCAGATATCATCCCAATACCCGTGTGGGGTTTCAAATCAACAAACACAGATTTTTTATTTGTGCAGTGGGGCGATGTGTAAAATTTATCGACCCAATCAATATCAGTCAAATCAGTGTATATAAACAAATCGGTCGATTTGTTTATAAATATTTATTTATTCACATTCACGTTAAAAAATATATTTTTAACGATAATTAATTTATTTCAACCATCTATATTTTATTATCGATTTCACAAACAATTTTTCACAACACATCACTTAAACAAACAAGTCATCCATGGTCTGTGGATGACGGGTGTCGGGTGCTACTAAGCACCGTCTGCATCCTAGTATATATATATATTTGGAAAAAGAAATTTAAAGTGAGAAGTTTTCACCGATTGCTATCCTAACTCCACGACTCTGCATTTAGAGAAATCTTCATCGTTCTCGCCTTTTGTCACTTTCGCTGCCCGTAGTCACTACATATATATAAATCACATTTTTATTTCGCTATTCAATGTATAAAAATCACATTTTTACTTCGCTATTCAATATATAAAAATCGAATTTTTATTTCGCTATTCAATATATAAAAATCGAATTTTTACTTCGCTATTCAATATATAAAAATCGAATTTTTTTCTGATTTACGAAGAACGGGGTCTGGCGGCGGTGGTGATCGCCAGGGGAGGGCGACGGGGTCTGGCGGTCTTCTATTTTTTTTTTCTGATTTACGAAGAACGGGGGGGGGGGGGGGCTGAGAGATAATGGAGAGGAGAGGGTTTTATTTTTTTATTATTTTAAATTTCAAAAAGTTGACTTTTTCATATGACCTCTAAACGAGGCCCACCGCCTGTCGTTCATAGCTAATTACCCCCATTCCGAACATAATGGGATATGTATCGTAGGCTGATTCGATCGTTTCGATTAGTTTTCGTTGGAATCAACATATAACTCTATATATTGAATTTGAACGCGTATTTCAATTTACCGGGGTCACATACGAACTCTAAAAATTCCATAAAAATATTTTCTAGCTTCGTATTGACGATACGGTCCTAACAAAACTAGTTTCATCAAATTCTGAGATCGTTTGAAAAATCGCCAATTTCCAGTCGATTAAAATCAACTGAAATTGGTCAAACGTGTTTTCCTTTGCCACGCTCACATATTGATTCGAAAAATTATGAAATTTGAAACCTAGCAATAATTTGACATCTCGGATCCAACAAAAGTGGTTTCGTCGAAATCCGAGGTCGTTTGCAAAATTCCCATTTTTAAGGGCCTGAATTCCATAGCGACTATTCAGAATTTTCAACTGGACATATCTTTTGATTCCCGCTATGAAATTTTGATTTTTCGGATTTGTTGGAATGATATTATCAATTAGATCCTAATGTTTTTGGTTTCACTAAAATCCGGATTGTTTTGCACCCGGTATGTACCTTTGAAGTTTGAAATCGAATTATCGAACTACCGCGCCATTTTCAATTCCTTTTATATTTATATATATAATTATTTATATTCTAACGACGACGTATATAATATATACGTTCGAATTCTATTCAAAATAAATTTCTCGTCGATATTATTTAAAATAATTCATTTTAAATGTTCAAAATTCACAAAAATTGCCAAAATAAAAATTTTAAATTGGCTCGCATTTCCGGGTTGTTACAATCTCCCCCACTTAAAATTTTTCGTCCCCAAAAAGGAACAAAGTCGAAAGTGGTTTGATCAATCAACTCTACGTTCGATCTGGCTTCCATTCTCCAACTTTTCAGTTTCTGAGAATTTTCAAATTCTTCAAAAATTTGGCTAACACCCTAAATTTTCGAAAAATTTCACCATAACCTCCCCTGCACCGGGAGCCACGGGAAAATCCCGAAATTGCCATACAGGCCTTCTGATCTCAAAAAGAAAAAGAAAAAGCCAAGCGGCTAGCCAATAGGCTCATAAAATCATCATCACCCAAACAAAACAGTAAATTATAGTAAACACGTACCTATTAGTCGGGCAAACAAATTTTATTCTCTGCTCTAGCCTTCTTGCTATGACCTGTTCAATGTAAGTACATGTATATGCAAGCAAATGTGACCAATTTTCAATACAATTCAATATTTGATTCAATTAGGCTAAATGGTTCAAAATTATCAAACAAATAAACAAACAACACAAACATCAATCAATTAGTGAATTAGAGTTTCAAATTCATAATTTGATATATAGTCAAAAATCATGTTTTTGATGCCAATTCACAACAAATAAATCTATCTATCTTAGTTTTGGTTCTCACACCAGTCTAATGGAAATATATAGATATCACACCTTCGTCACTCGAAAATAAATGCTGATGATGTTTCGAACCACCATCAGAACATCTCCGGGCTACTAGAGTGCGGTTCTATATCTATCTAGTATATTAAAACCTCGAATATACGTTCATGACGCGTATATGCAAAACCTTTATATACTAGATTGTCCATATTCAAAATAAATAAATATTCAAATACGAATAAAACGATTTAAATTTCAAAACAAAATTGTTTTCATTTGAAAAATATACTCTTCACACTCGTTTAGGATACTACTGATCCTATCTCTAACGAGTCATTCTAATTGGATATTACTATTCCAATATCTGATGAATTCTTTCGTATGGTCCTAATGTGTCTTGTTCTCGAGCTCTGTAAACCAAAGCTCTGATACCAACTGTAACGGCAAGGAATTTCGCTCGATCCGAATCGATCGTTAAACCGACTAAGACCGTTCGAAACCCCTGATCGTTTTGAGGACAGGACAAAATAGAACGCAAACGGAAGAACATTTCATTGTTATTACAACAATTCCATAAGAATACAAGAATATACAGAGTATAAATGAATAAAATACATTCGATGAATATCAGAGATTACAATAAATTACATAACAGCGGAAAAATATACAAAACACAACTGAAAGTGATACACGGATACAGAGCTATCCGAGCATCGTTCCAGCTGTAAATCAGGACCCTGTGAATATAAATCTGCAAAACCAAAACTACTAGCTGCCCGTGCGGAAAATAGGGGCACCCAGAGTTTAGGTTAAAAACAATAAACTCTAGGTCAGTCATGTGACTGGTGTGAGAACTAAAATAGTTATTTAAAACTTTACTTTAAAAGAGAGTAATTCAAGGGACCACGCCGTATAACACGGAACGGGTTTCCTCCTAAGAATACTAGTGCATATAACAAAACAGCACAATGCTTTTTGGAAAAATGAAGCTATTATAAGACCCAGGTCCCATCACACAATGCAACGCAAGCCGGAGGATAGGGTTTTCCCTTAGAATAGCCAAACATGTTCGGTACGTTTAAAACAAATCACTTGATACTATAATAAGTGTATAGTGTCAAAACAATTTCAAATCATAAATATCAATCATAGGCAGCATGGGTACCATCTATCATGTCGCCATACTAGTTCTACAATTAAAACTGCAATATCACGTATTGGAAAATGGATTTCCGTCATGAATCGAGGCAAGGGGCAAGCTCCTCTCCGCGTTCGAGACACTCTAGCAAATGCCTCAGGACCCCACTATGATCCTTGGATCTTCAGGGCTGGTCCTCTCTTACTTTTTAGGATTAATTATTCCTGAACACATGTTTCCCGGTCCTTACAGACCTATATCCGAGGCGCCTCATATCTAACAACCACACAGGTGAAAAGTATATAAATGTCAGGGCTGGTAGGTCACTGACACCACCCTAGCTAGAAAGAAACGTCGTGCTCTCCCTGCAGTCACTATCCCGTTTTTGACTCATACCGAGGAGTGAGGCTCGCGAATTCACGTTATACACAAAGCTACGCCACACAGGCCGTGCTTTGATCATCAACCACAAGACTTTGCTTTTCAATAGAAGCCTTGATCAATTGCCACTTACGCGTGCCACACTAACAATTCACTCCATGCGACTGATGTCCATCGATATACAACCTCTGAGCTCGTATGTCTCAGAGAAGGGCGTTAAGCAAGAGAATAAATTCTCCGCCGCCAAACAGATGTATATTTAATAGAGATCAATCAACACAGAATAAAATCCAATGTCAGACACACAATCCATTTACGAGTTCGTTCTGGGTCTGAACGAAACCGGAGGCACTTTCCTCGCATATCCATCCATCTCCAAGTACGTCTGGACGATCACCAACTGTTTCCCTCATCTTGGGTGTACAGCCCAATCGAGATCATCAGTAATCACCCAAACGATGTGAAGACTTTCGGTATTCAACCACCGTCTTCATCTTCGACATCTCGTCGAATCGGTTATTCAGAATGGGTATAAACCCGGCCTTTCAGAATAACCCACGCGTATGATAAACAAATGTTACACAAACACAACAAACGCCTCATTCCAATTCAGAATAATCTATTATTCACAAAATCATATTCTTAGGGAAAGGTTCCCATTAATTTTATCCAAGATAAATTCTTCTAAATTTATTCTTTAATCTTCCTTTGGATATCATTTCAAACTTGTTGGGATTAACGAACCACACCGATGTAATTATTTATTTTATTTCCCAATCCCAACCTATTCATCCCCTGGAGCAAAACTGGTAATACTCCATACCTAACACCACGGTGTTATCGGTAAAATTAATTACCATTTCATGTTCAAATCTAATTAAAGATTTAACTATCGCTTCAAAGCAAAACTGGTGGTACTCCATTCTCGATCACCTTTCAGATTTGATAATTTAAATTATCAATTCACATTTTTAATCAAATTAAAGATTCATTAAAACTCCACTTAGTTTTAATCTTTTCAAAAATCAACATCCTGCCTTTAACTGGGTTAAAGAACCAATGTCATCTAAAACACGATTCACGATAAACCCAAATCATATTTGATATTAAATACGAGGCTCTGAATAGAAATTAGATCGGCTTATATTCAATATCAAATTCTAGAACCAACAAATATCGTATTGGAAATAACGATATAAAATATATCTTTCAAATCCCCATAACAATATCGGTATAGTCACGAAATCCAATATCGAAATATTACAAAGACAATTTCGATTCAGATCCACTTCCACTTTATATATATTGGAAATTCTGGTTATTTTCAAAACCGATTCAAATTCAATTTATTCATTTCAAATATAAATTGGTTTTAGTTCTAGTTCAAAACCAGTTCATTTCGATAAAAATCTATTTTTATCCTTTCAAATGTGGAATTCTTCAGCTCAATTTTTCCCAAATCATTTCTTATGATTTTACACAAATTAAAGATATTTTTAATAATTTTATCAAGGCCCGTACAGTCGATTTCCAACAACGGCCATAAAACTGCACTTACAGCGACCTTTTTCAAATTTGATTTGGACATAATTCCAAATCCAACCGTTGAATTTCAAATTTCTAATATTCATTGGAAAGCTCTTTTCGATACGAACCCAACGGTTCCGGTTTTAGGAGAATCCGACGGTCGGATCTCCCGTAATGTCCATTCGAAGTCAATGGTCGAAATTCACGAACTGCCGTGGCGTGGCGCATTCTGTTCAGGCCATTATATATATAATATATATATATATTATATATTTCGTCGATTTCCTTTTAAAACGTATTTTATAAATCGTTTTAAATTCGTTTTCAAAACGATTTCAACTTCATATTCAATTTCAAATTGATTTGACTTCAATTCAATTCGAATTCATTTCAATTTTATTTAATTCGAATTCAAATTCGTTTCAATTCAATTTCTAATTCATTTCAATTCAATTTCTAATTCGTTTCAATTCAATTCAATTTGAATTTACTTCCTATTTAATTCAATTCGAATTCATTTCAAATTGATTTCAATTCAATTTCACTTCGTTTTAAATTTCATTCAAAACGATTTCAATTCATTTTTAATTCAATTTCAATTTAATTCAATTTGAATTCATTTCTATTCAGTTCGAATTCAAATTCACTTTCTATTCAATTCGAATTGAATTCATTTTCTATTCAATTCGAATTCATTTCAAATTGATTCAATAAAATTTCAATTTGAATTTTAATCTAATTCAATTTGAATTTCATTTCAAAATATTAAATCTTGAAATCGCTTTTCAAGATTCATTGTAAAATGAATAAAATCGATATAAATATCGTTCGCGTCAAAATAACGCATCTCTAATCAACACGGCTTTATATTTTTCAAAAACTTCTTTATTCCATTCAACAAATGAATATTTATTCTATTCAACACATGAATCTAAATTTCTTTCAACACACGACTAATCTCAATACATGAGTACTGTCAACACATCACTATTTTTTTTATGTAAAATATTTTATAAAATTATGGTATCTATCGTTTGATTTTTAATTAGACTTCAACCGTAAAGTAGTTCTAATTTTAAATATGATAAAGATGTAAATTTTATTGTTAAAATATTTTACTCAACACATAAATAGTTTCAACACACGAACATCGTCAACACATGACTGTTTTTATATTCAACACATGAATTTTCTTTTATAATATTCATTATTTTCCCGATTGGAATGAGGCCCAATCAATTACCATATAACGTTAATTATATGGATTCCATACAACACATGTATATACTAGCAACGATAAACAATCAACCATCATCCAAAGTGCACCACACAACTGCATAAGCATCAAATATAAATAATTAACGCTTACACAGCCTGTCGACCAATCGATCGACATACAATTAAATAATTGGGATTAGTGTATGCCAAATATCGTCCCAATACCCGTGTGGGGTTTCAAATCAACAAACACAGATTTTTTTATTTGTGCAGTTGGGCGATGTGTAAAATTTATCGACCCAATCAATATCAGTCAAATCAGTGTATATAAACAAATCGGCCGATTTGATTATAAATATTTATTTATTCACCTTCACGTTAAAAATTATATTTTTAACGATAATTAATTTATTTCAACCATCTATATTTTATTATCAATTTCACATCAATTTCACAAACAATTTTTCACAACACATCAATTAAACAAACAAGTCATCCATGGTCTGTGGATGACGGGTGTCGGGTGCTACTAAGCACCGTCTGCATCCTAGTATATATATATATATATCTAGAAAAAGAAATTTAAAGTGAGAAGTTCTCACCGATTGCTATCCTAACTCCACGACTCTTCATTTAGAGAAATCTTCATCATTCTCGCCTTTTTTCACTTTCGCTGCCCGTAGTCACTACATATATATAAATCACATTTTTATTTCGCTATTCAATGTATAAAAATCACATTTTTACTTCGCTATTCAATATATAAAAATCGAATTTTTACTTCGCTATTCAATATATAAAAATCGAATTTTTACTTCGCTATTCAATATATAAAAATCGAATTTTTACTTCGCTATTCAATATACAAAAATCGAATTTTTACTTCGCTATTCAATATATAAAATTCGAATTTTTACTTCGCTATTCAATATATAAAAATTCCTTTTTTACATCGTTACTATATAGATAAAAATTCTATTTTCCAATATGAAGATTTCGCCTTTTCAAATATAAATATTTCGCCTTTTCTATTTCATCACTATAAAAATCACATCTTTATTTGGTTTTCAAACGAATAAAAATCACATCTTTATTTGGTTTTCAAACGAATAAAAATCACATCTTTATTTGGTTTTCAAACGAATAAAAATCAGTTTTTAAAATCAAATAAAATCAGTTTTTCTATAATACATAAATAACAACAAATAAAAAGGATTATAAAACTCACCTCGATTTGGGTTTTCTGCGGGCGGGGGGGGGGGGGGGGGGGGGGGGGTTGGACGCGAGCTGCTGGCCGGAGAGGCGGCGTCGGCTGTGGCGTCGGCGAGGAGGAGGTCGGGGAAGAAGGGGGGGTGCGGTGGGGGAACCGCTAGCGCGGGCGGCGCAGGTGGAATCGCGACATGGGGCAGGGGTTCTCGCGAGTGGGAGGCTCGATTCAGTCGAGCTAGGCCAGAGAAGGAGGAGGAGAGAGGATCGGAGCGGATGGGGGGCTTGGCTGGTGGAGCGGCGGCGGTGGTGATCGCCAGGGGAGGGCGACGGGGTCTGGCGGTCTTCTATTTTTTTTCTTTTTATTTTCTAATTTACGAAGAACACGAGGGGGAGGGGCTGAGAGATAAAGGAGAGGAGTGGGTTTTATTTTATTATTATTTTAAATTTCAAAAAGTTGACATTTTCGTACGACCTCTAAACGAGGCCCACCGCCTGTCGTCCATAGCTAATTACCCCCATTCCGAACACAATGGGATATGTATCGTAGGCTGATTCAATCGTTTCGATCAGTTTTCGTTGAAATCAACATATAACTCTATATATTGAATTTGAACGCATATTTCAATATACCGGGGTCACATACGAACTCTAAAAATTCCATAAAAATATTTTCTAGCTTCGTATTGACGATACGGTCCTAACAAAACTAGTTTCATCAAATTCTGAGACCGTTTGATAAATGGCCAATTTCCAGTCGATTAAAATCAGCTGAAACTGGTCAAACGTGTTTTCCTTTTCCACGCTCACACATTGATTCGAAAAATTATGAAATTTGAAAGCTAGCAATAATTTGACATCACGGATCCAACAAAAGTGGTTTCGTCGAAATCCGAGGTCGTTTGCAAAATTCCCATTTTTAAGGGCCTGAATTCCATAGCGACTATTCAGAATTTTCAACTGGACATATCTTTTGATTCCCGCTATGAAATTTTGGTTTTTCGGATTCGTTGGAAAGATATTATCAATTAGATCATAATTTCTTTGGTTTCACTAAAATCCGGATTGTTTTGCACCCGGTATGTACCTTTGAAGTTTGAAATCGAATTATCGAACTACCGCGCCATTTTCAATTCCTTTTATATTTATATATATAATTATTTATATTCTAACGACGACGTATATAATATATACGTTCGAATTCTATTCAAAATAAATTTCTCGTCGATATTATTTAAAATAATTCATTTTAAATGTTCAAAATTCAATAAAATTGCCAAAATAAAAATTTTAAATTGGCTCGCACTTCCGAGTTGTTACATTGCGGGAGATCCGACCGTCGGATTCTCCTAAAACCGGAACCGTTGGGTTTGTATCGAAAAGAGCTTTCCAATGAATATTGGAAATTTGAAATCTAACGGTTGGATTTGGAATTATGTCCAAATCAAATTCGGAAAAGGTCGTTGTAAGTGCAGTTCGATGGTCGTTGATGGAAATCGACTGTACTGGCCTTGATAAAATTATTAAAAATATCTATATTTTGTGTAAAATCAAAAGAAATGATTTGGGAAAAATTAGGCTGAAAAATTTCATATTTGAAAAGATAAAAATAGATTTTTTTCGAAATGAACTAGTTTTGAACTAGAATTAAAGTCAATTTATTTTTGAAATAAATAAATTGAATTTGAAAGTGATTTTAAAAATAATCAATATTCCCAACACGTGGATTGGACTGGAGTTGAATCGAAATTATCTTCGTAATATTTCGATGTTGGATTTCATGACTATACAGATATTGTTATGGGAATTTGAAAGATATATTTTATATCGTTATTTCCAGTACGATATTTGTTGGTTTCAGAATTTGATATTGAATATAAGCCGGTATATTTTCTATTCAGAGCCTTGTATTTAATATCAAATGTGATTTGGGTTTATCGTGAATCGTGTTATAGATGACATTGGTTCTTTAACCCAGTTAAAGGCAAGATGTTGATTTTTGAAAGGATTAAAACTAAGTGGAGTTTTAATGAATCTTTAATTAGATTGAAATGTGAATTGATAATTCAAATTATCAAATCTGAAAGGTGATCGAGAATGGAGTACCACCAGTTTTGCTCCAAAGCGATAGTTAAATCTTTAATTAAATTTGAACGTGAAATGGTAATTAATTTTACCGATAACATCGTGGTGTTAGATATGGAGTATTACCAGTTTTGCTCCAGGGGATGAATAGGTTGGGATTGGGAAATGTAATAACCCGGAAAATCTGGGCCAGTTTAAAATTTTTATTTCGGTAATTTTAGCGAATTTTGAATATTTAAAATGAATTATTTTAAATAATATCGACGAGAAATTTATTTTGAATATAATTCGAACGTATATATTATATATGTGACGGCCTAGAATTTCGCTCGATCTGAATCAGTCGTTAAACCGATCTAGACCGTTCGAAACCCCTGACTGTTGAGAACAGGACAAATCAGAACACAAACAGAAGAACATTTCATTGTATATTACAACAATGCATCAGATTACAAGAATATACAAAGTATAAATGAATAAATATTACACAGAAATATCAGAGATTTAAATTACATTTAAATACATAGCAGCGGAAAAATAATATAAAGCACAACTGAAGGTGATATACGGATACAGAGCTTTCCGGATATCATTCCAGCTGTAAACCAGGATCCTGTGAATATAAATCTGCAAAACCAAAACTACTAGCTGCCCGTGCGGAAAATAGGGGCACCCAGAGTTTAGGTTAAAACAATAAACTCCAGGTCAGTCATGTGACTGGTGTGAGAACTAAAACAGTTATTTAAAACTTTACTTTAAAAGAGAGTAATTCAGGGGACCACGCCGTATAACACGGAACGAGTTTCCTCCCAAGAATACCAGTGCATAGAATAAACAACGCAATGCTTTTTCGAAAAATGAAGCTATTATAAGACCCAGGTCCTATCATACAATGCAACGCAAGCCGGGGGATAGGGTTTTCCCTTATAATAGCCAAACATGCTTGGTACGTTAAAACAAATCATTTGATACTATAATAAGTGTATAGTGTCAAAACATTTCAATCATAAATATAAATCATAGACGGCATGGGTACCATATATCATGTCGCCATACTAGTTCTACAATTAAAACCGAATTACACGTAATGGAAATTGGATTTCCGTCATGAGTCGAGGCAAGGGGCAAGCTCCTCTCCGCGTTCGAGACACTCTAGCAAATGCTCAGGACTACGCACACTGGGTAACCCTTGGATCGGTTGGGCCGGTCCTCACTTACGTTAGAGGATTGGCAATTCCTGAACACACGTTTCCCGGTCCTTACAGACCTATAATCGAGGCGCCTCGCATCCAACAACCACAAAGGTGAAAAGTATATAAATGTCAGGGCTGGTAAGTCACTGACACCACCAAAGCTAGAAAGAAACGTCGTGTTCTCCCAACGGCCCGTATCCCGTTTTTAACTCATACCGAGGTGTGAGGCTCGCGAATACACGTTATACACAAAGCTGCCACGTAGGCGTGCTTTGATCATCAACCACAAGACTTTGCTTTTCAACAGAAGCCTTGATCATTGCATCTTAGTATGCCACACAGGCAATTCATGCCATGCGACTGATGTCCATCGATATACAACCTCTGAGCTCGTACGTCTCAGAGAAGGGCGTTAAGCAAGAGAATAAATTCTCCGCCGCCAAACAGATGTATATTTAATAGAAATCAATCAACACAGAATAAAATCCAATGTCAGACACACAATCCATTTACAAGTCCGTTCTGGGTCTGAACGAAACCGGAGGCACTTTCCTCGCATATCTATCCATCTCCAGGTACGTCTGGACGACCACCAACTATTTCCATCCTCTTGGGTGTACAGCCCAATCAGGATCGTCAGTAATAATCCAAACGATGTGAAGACTTCCGGTCTTCGACCACCGTCTTCATCTTCGACTTATCGTCGAATCGGTTATTCAGAATGGGTATAAACCCGGACTTTCCGAACAACCCGCGTATATTGAAAACAAATGTTACACAAACACAACATACGCCTCATTCCAATTCATTAGTCACTAACCGCAAATTAGCCAGAGAACAATTTCCCAAACATTAACCCCGAAGGCCGAAACCAACATCAGATCAATACCCAGGAAGTCATTCTTCTTAGCCAACCTACAGCTAGTTTCTAAATTCCACATTCTTAGGGAAAGGTTCCCATTAATTTTATCCAAGATAAATTCTTTAAAATTTATCCTGTAATCTTCCTTTGGATGTCATTTAAAACCAAATTATGGTTTTCCAACTAGTCGAGATTAGCGAACCACAACGAAGTAATTATTTATTTTATTTCCCAATCCCAACCTATTCATCCCATGAAGCAAAACTGGTAATACTCCATATCTAACACCACGGTGTTATCGGTAAAATTAATTACCATTTCACGTTCAAATCTAATTAAAGATTTAACTATCGCTTTGGAGCAAAACTGGTGATACTCCATTCTCGCTCATTTTCTAAATTTGATAATTTAGATTATCAATTCACATTTCAATCTAATTGCAGATTCATTAAAACTCCTTTTACTGGGTTAAAGAACTAGGTGTTATTTAAAACACAGTTCACGACAAACCCAAATCACATTCTATTTATTATCGGGTTAAAGAGCTAGTGTTATTTAAAACACAGTTCACGATAAACCCATTTCAAATCCAATCAAATATATTAGAAATCCCGATTATTTAAAACCCCTTTTAAATTTAATTTCTTTATTTAAAAATAATTAGGTTTTAAATTTAGTTCAAAACTAGTTCATTTCGATAAAAATCTATTTTTATCTTTTCAAATATGGAGTTTTTCATCCTAATTCTTCCCAAATCATTTCTTATGATTTTACATAAATTATTACTATTTTTAATAATTTTATCAAGGTCCGTACAGTCGATTTCCAACAACGGCCATCGAACTGCACCTATAGCGACCTTTTCCGAATTTGATTTGGACGTATCTCCAAATCCAACCGTTAGATTTCCAATTTCTGATATTCGTTAGAAAGCTCTTTTCGATACGAACCCAACGGTTCCGGTTTTAGGAGAATCCGACGGTCGGATCTCCCGTAATGTCCGTTTGAAATAAATGGTCGAAATTTACGAACTGCCGCGGCGCGGCGCGTTTTATTCAGGCCATTATATTATATATATAATATATATTTCGTCGATTTCTATTTAAAACGAATTATATAAATAGTTTTGAATTCGTTTCAAAAGCAAATTCAACTTCCATTTCAATTCAAATCAAAATCGAATTCTTCTTTATAAATTCATTTTAAAATTCATTTCTATTCAATTTCAAATTTCAATTCAATTTGAATTCATTTCACTTCGTTTTCAACTCAATTCAATTCAAATTGGTTTTATATTCGATTCAAATTCATTTTCTATTCAAATCAAATTCGTTTCGCTTTCTATTTGAATCAAGTTCATTATATATTCAATTTGAAATCAAATTGGTTTTCTATTCCATTCAATTCGAAATCGTTTTATATTCAATTCAAATCGAAATCGTTATATGTTCAATTCATTTCGAAATCTTTATGTATTCAATTCATTTCGAAAACTTTATATATTCAATTCATTTCGAAAACTTTATATGTTCAATTTATTTCGAAAACTTTATATATTCAATTCATTTCGAAAACTTTGTATATTTAATTCATTTCGAAAACTTTGTATATTCAATTCATTTCGAAATCGTTATATATCGTTCGCGTCAAAATGGCGCATCACTATTCAACACGGCTTTATATATTCTATTTCAAATATTTCTTTTTGTCAACACACGACTAATCTCAACGAATGAGTACCGTCCATGTGTGACTATTTTTGTTAAATTATTTCGTTCAACACATGACTAATCTCAACGGATGAGTACAGTCAACACATGAACCTTTATTTTATATTGATAAAGATGTAGATTTTATTATAAAAATAATTCGTTCAACACATGACTATTCCCAACGGATGAGTATAGTCAACACATAAACTTTTATTTTATATTGATAAAGATGTAAATTTTATTATAAAAATAATTCGTTCAACACATGACTATTCCCAACGGATGAGTATAGTCAACACATGAACTTTTATTTTATATTGATAAAGATGTAAATTTTATTATAAAAATAATTCGTTCAACACATGACTATTCCCAACGGATGAGTATAGTCAACACATGAACTTTTATTTTATATTGATAAAGATGTAAATTTTATTATAAAAATAATTCGTTCAACACATGACTATTCCCAACGGATGAGTATAGTCAACACATGAACTTTTATTTTATATTGATAAAGATGTAAATTTTATTATAAAAATAATTCGTTCAACACATGACTATTCCCAACGGATGAGTATAGTCAACACATGAACCTTTATTTTATATTGATAAAGATGTAGATTTTATTATAAAAATAATTCGTTCAACACATGACTAATCCCAACGGATGAGTATAGTCAACACATGAACCTTTATTTTATATTGATAAAGATGTAAATTTTATTATAAAAATATTTCGTTCAACACATGACTAATCCCAACGGATGAGTATAGTCAACACATGAACCTTTATTTTATATATTCTTTATTTTTCAAATTGGAATGAGGCCCAATCAATCACCATATAAAATTAATTATATGGATTTTCATACATCACATGTATATAATAGCATTGAAAAATAATAAACCATCAACCAAAGTGCACTACACTGTATAAGCATCAAATATAGATATCTAACGCTTATAACAGCCTGTCAATCAATCGATCGACATATTTAATCAATCAGGATGAGTGAACTTCATATTTCATCCCAACACCCGTGTGGGGTTTCAAACAATCAAGCACAGATTTTATTTGTGCAGTTGGGCGATGTGTATAATTTATCGACCCAATCAATATCAGTCAAATAGGTGTACATAAACAAACCGTCCGGTTTGTAAATGAATATTTTATTTTATTCACTTCACGTTAAAGGTTATATTTTTAACGATAAAACATTTTATTTTAACATATGAATATCTATTCAGTTCATTCTTTAAATAAAATGATATTTTTAATTTTTTTTTAACATATTTTAGAAAATTTCGGCGGCATAACGGCACGATACTAGAAACGGGACAAGGCCTAGCCTAATCCCCGGTCTAGTGAAGGCCCACGCCATTCACACATCAATCAAATTCACTTTCGTTATGCAAACCACAAAATTTGGAGTAAGGGTCTAACCTAGCCTTACTCCTTCGCCTTATAACGGCGCACGTCTAATCCTAACCAATTTATCGATTCGATTTTTCACACCACAAATCACATTCAAACCAATATCGCAATCAATCACCAAACAGCCAAACAAACAAGTCCATGGTCTGTGGACGATTGTGTCGGGTGCTACTAAACACCGTCTGCATCCTAGTATATATATATAACTAGAAATAAAATTGAAGAGTGAGAATTCTCACCAATAGCTATCCACTCACACGACTCTTCCTTTATGGAAATCTTCGTCTATTTCGTCTTCTTGTCGCTTTCGTTTCCCGTATTCTCTACATAAGTAAAAATCGAATTTTTACTATGTTATTCAATATATAAAAATCGAATTTTTACTTCGACTTTCACTAAATAAAAATATGATTTTTTTTTTTTACTTCGCTACAAATCTGATCTTTATTTCAAAATCAGTTTTTATTTTTATAAAATTCAGTTTTTATCTCTTTTAAAAATTCAGTTTTAAAATCTTTGAAAAGAAAAAAAACAGTTTTTCTCTTTTTAAAAATTTCAGTTTTAAAATCTTTAAAATCAGTTTAACCTTTTTATAAAATCTGTTTTTAACTTTTAAAAACCAGTTTTCAATTCTTTTTAAAAAAAATCAAAATCAGTTTAAAAATCTCATAAAATCAGTTTTAAACTTAAATTAAAAATCAGTTTTTAAAATAAATAAAATTCAGTTTTAAACTTAAATTAAAAATCAGTTTTTAAAATAAATAAAATTCAGTTTTAAACTTAAATTAAAAATCAGTTTTTAAAATAAATAAAATTCAGTTTTAAACTTAAATTAAAAATCAGTTTTTAAAGAAAATAAGTTTTTAAAATTCTATTCATATAAAATAAAACAAATAAATAAAATAAATAAACTTACAGGGGGCTACTGGTGCGTCGGCGTCGGGGTTTCTTTGGGTTCGTCGGGCTTCAGGGGGGGGGGGGTCGCGGTGGTTGTCAGGGGAAGGGGGAGGGGTGCATCGCGGCGGCGGTTTTGTCCAGAGGGGGGATTCGCGGCTCGAATCGGAAGAAGGGGGAGGGGGAAGAGGCGCTGGGGAAGGAGAGGTAGTTGGAGGGGCTGGTCGTCGACGGTGGGAGGAGCGGCAGTGGTCGGCGCCGCCTAGTGGCGCGCTCGATCCTTCTTCCCCTTTTTTTTCTTTTTTTTTCTATTTTGATTTCTGTAATAAATCGGGGGGGGGGGGGGGCCTGGAGGTATAGGAGGAAATAGAATTTTTTTTTTTTTTTTTAATTTAATTATTTTATTTTAATTCAAAAAGTCAACTTTTTCAAACGACCTCTAAACGAGGTCCACCGCCTGTCGTCCATAGCGTTTTACCCCCATTCCGAACACAATGGGATATGTATCGCAAGCTGATTTGACTGTTTCGATCAGTTTCCTTTGAATTTACATTTAAATCACTATATTGAATTTGAAACGTACATTTCAAATTACCGGGGTCACATACTAACTCTATAAATTGCAGAAAAATATTTTCTAGCTTCGTATTGACGATACGGTCCTAACAAAACTAGTTTCATCGAATTCCGAGACCGTTAGAAAAATGGCCAATTTCCAGTGGATTAAAATCAACTGAAACTGGTCAAAACACGTCTTCCTTCGCCACGCTCACATATTGATTCGAAAAATTATGAAATTTGGAATCTAGCAATAATTTGACACTGCGGACCCAACAAAAGTGGTTTCGTCGAAATCCGAGGTCATTTGCAAAATGTCCATTTTTAAGGGCCTGAATTCCATAGCGACTATTCAGAATTTTCAACTGGACATATCTTTTGATTCCCGATATGAAATCTTGATTTTTCGGATTCGTTGGAAAGATATTATCAATTAGATCCTATGATTTTTGGTTTCACTAAAATCCGGATTGTTTTGCACCCGGTACACTCAATTGAAGTTTGAAATCGAATTATCGAACTACCGCGCCATTTTCAATTCTATTTATAATTATATATAAATATTTATATTCTAACGACGACGCGTATAAATATATACGTTCGAATTATATTCGAAATAAATTTTCTCGTCGATATTATTTAAAATAATTCATTTTAAATCTTCAAAATTCGCTAACATCGCCAAAATAAAAATTTTAAACTGGCTCGCATTTTGCGGGTTATTACAATCTCCCCCACTTAAAACTTTTCGTCCCCGAAAAGGAACAAAGTCGAAAGTGGTTTGATTAATTAGCTCTACGCTCGATCTGGCTTCCATTCTCCAACTCTTTAGTTTCTGAGAATTTTCAAAATTTCAAAAATTTGGCTAACACCCTAAATTTTCGAAAAATTTCGCCATAACCTCCCCTGCACCGGGAGCATCGGGGAATTTCAAATAGCTTCCCCGGTCCTTCAGATCTCAAAAAGAAAAAGAAAAAGCCAAGCGGCTAGCCAATAGGCTCATAAAATCATCATCACCCAAACAAAACAGGAAATTATGTAGTAAACATGTACCTATTTGTCGGGCAAACAAATTTTATTCTCTGCTCTAGCCTCCTTGCTATGACCTGTTCAATATAAGTATATGTATGTGCAAGCAAATGCGACCAATTATCAATACAGTTCAATATTTGATTCAATTAGGCATAATGGTTCAAAATTAGCAACCAAATAAACAAACAACACAAACATCAATCAATTAGTGGATTAGAGTTTCAAATTCATAATTTTGATATATATAAAGAAAATCATGTTTTTGATGCCAATTCACAACAATGTGTTCTAACTATATTTAAGTTTTGGTTCTCACACCAGTCCATGGAAATATATCGATATCACACCTTCGTTACTCGAACATGAATACTAATGACAACTAGTCAATCATCAGAATTATCTTCGGGCCACTAGATTATGATTCTATATCTATCCAATATATTAAAACTTCGAATATACGTTCATGACGCGTATACGCGAAATCTATATATACTCGATTGTCCATATTCAAAATAAATAAATAGTCAAATACGTTTAAAATGGTTTAAATTTCCAAAACAAAGTTGTTTGCATTTGAAAAATATACTCTTCACACTCGTTCTAGGATACTACTGATCCTATCTCTAACGAGTCATTCTAATTGGATATTACTAATCCAATATCTGATGAATTCTTTCGTATGGTTCTAATGTGTCTTGTTCTCGAGCTCTGTAAACCAAAGCTCTGATACCAAATGTGACGGCCTAGAATTTCGCTCGATCTGAATCAGTCGTTAAACCGATCTAGACCGTTCGAAACCCCTGACTGTTGAGAACAGGACAAATCAGAACACAAACAGAAGAACATTTCATTGTATATTACAACAATGCATCAGATTACAAGAATATACAAAGTATAAATGAATAAATATTACACAGAAATATCAGAGATTTAAATTACATTTAAATACATAGCAGCGGAAAAATAATATAAAGCACAACTGAAGGTGATATACGGATACAGAGCTTTCCGGATATCATTCCAGCTGTAAACCAGGATCCTGTGAATATAAATCTGCAAAACCAAAACTACTAGCTGCCCGTGCGGAAAATAGGGGCACCCAGAGTTTAGGTTAAAACAATAAACTCCAGGTCAGTCATGTGACTGGTGTGAGAACTAAAACAGTTATTTAAAACTTTACTTTAAAAGAGAGTAATTCAGGGGACCACGCCGTATAACACGGAACGGGTTTCCTCCCAAGAATACCAGTGCATAGAATAAACAACGCAATGCTTTTTCGAAAAATGAAGCTATTATAAGACCCAGGTCCTATCATACAATGCAACGCAAGCCGGGGGATAGGGTTTTCCCTTATAATAGCCAAACATGCTTGGTACGTTAAAACAAATCATTTGATACTATAATAAGTGTATAGTGTCAAAACGTTTCAATCATAAATATAAATCATAGACGGCATGGGTACCATATATCATGTCGCCATACTAGTTCTACAATTAAAACCGAATTACACGTAATGGAAATTGGATTTCCGTCATGAGTCGAGGCAAGGGGCAAGCTCCTCTCCGCGTTCGAGACACTCTAGCAAATGCTCAGGACTACGCACACTGGGTAACCCTTGGATCGGTTGGGCCGGTCCTCACTTACGTTAGAGGATTGGCAATTCCTGAACACACGTTTCCCGGTCCTTACAGACCTATAATCGAGGCGCCTCGCATCCAACAACCACAAAGGTGAAAAGTATATAAATGTCAGGGCTGGTAAGTCACTGACACCACCAAAGCTAGAAAGAAACGTCGTGTTCTCCCAACGGCCCGTATCCCGTTTTTAACTCATACCGAGGTGTGAGGCTCGCGAATACACGTTATACACAAAGCTGCCACGTAGGCGTGCTTTGATCATCAACCACAAGACTTTGCTTTTCAACAGAAGCCTTGATCATTGCATCTTAGTATGCCACACAGGCAATTCATGCCATGCGACTGATGTCCATCGATATACAACCTCTGAGCTCGTACGTCTCAGAGAAGGGCGTTAAGCAAGAGAATAAATTCTCCGCCGCCAAACAGATGTATATTTAATAGAAATCAATCAACACAGAATAAAATCCAATGTCAGACACACAATCCATTTACAAGTCCGTTCTGGGTCTGAACGAAACCGGAGGCACTTTCCTCGCATATCCATCCATCTCCAGGTACGTCTGGACGACCACCAACTATTTCCATCCTCTTGGGTGTACAGCCCAATCAGGATCGTCAGTAATAATCCAAACGATGTGAAGACTTCCGGTCTTCGACCACCGTCTTCATCTTCGACTTATCGTCGAATCGGTTATTCAGAATGGGTATAAACCCGGACTTTCCGAACAACCCGCGTATATTGAAAACAAATGTTACACAAACACAACATACGCCTCATTCCAATTCATTAGTCACTAACCGCAAATTAGCCAGAGAACAATTTCCCAAACATTAACCCCGAAGGCCGAAACCAACATCAGATCAATACCCAGGAAGTCATTCTTCTTAGCCAACCTACAGCTAGTTTCTAAATTCCACATTCTTAGGGAAAGGTTCCCATTAATTTTATCCAAGATAAATTCTTTAAAATTTATCCTGTAATCTTCCTTTGGATGTCATTTAAAACCAAATTATGGTTTTCCAACTAGTCGAGATTAGCGAACCACAACGAAGTAATTATTTATTTTATTTCCCAATCCCAACCTATTCATCCCATGAAGCAAAACTGGTAATACTCCATATCTAACACCACGGTGTTATCGGTAAAATTAATTACCATTTCATGTTCAAATCTAATTAAAGATTTAACTATCGCTTTGGAGCAAAACTGGTGATACTCCATTCTCGCTCATTTTCTAAATTTGATAATTTAGATTATCAATTCACATTTCAATCTAATTGCAGATTCATTAAAACTCCTTTTACTGGGTTAAAGAACTAGGTGTTATTTAAAACACAGTTCACGACAAACCCAAATCACATTCTATTTATTATCGGGTTAAAGAGCTAGTGTTATTTAAAACACAGTTCACGATAAACCCATTTCAAATCCAATCAAATATATTAGAAATCCCGATTATTTAAAACCCCTTTTAAATTTAATTTCTTTATTTAAAAATAATTAGGTTTTAAATTTAGTTCAAAACTAGTTCATTTCGATAAAAATCTATTTTTATCTTTTCAAATATGGAGTTTTTCATCCTAATTCTTCCCAAATCATTTCTTATGATTTTACATAAATTATTACTATTTTTAATAATTTTATCAAGGTCCGTACAGTCGATTTCCAACAACGGCCATCGAACTGCACCTATAGCGACCTTTTCCGAATTTGATTTGGACGTATCTCCAAATCCAACCGTTAGATTTCCAATTTCTGATATTCGTTAGAAAGCTCTTTTCGATACGAACCCAACGGTTCCGGTTTTAGGAGAATCCGACGGTCGGATCTCCCGTAATGTCCGTTTGAAATAAATGGTCGAAATTTACGAACTACCGCGGCGCGGCGCGTTTTATTCAGGCCATTATATTATATATATAATATATATAATATATATTTCGTCGATTTCTATTTAAAACGAATTATATAAATAGTTTTGAATTCGTTTCAAAAGCAAATTCAACTTCCATTTCAATTCAAATCAAAATCGAATTCTTCTTTATAAATTCATTTTAAAATTCATTTCTATTCAATTTCAAATTTCAATTCAATTTGAATTCATTTCACTTCGTTTTCAATTCAATTCAATTCAAATTGGTTTTATATTCGATTCAAATTCATTTTCTATTCAAATCAAATTCGTTTCGCTTTCTATTTGAATCAAGTTCATTATATATTCAATTTGAAATCAAATTGGTTTTCTATTCCATTCAATTCGAAATCGTTTTATATTCAATTCAAATCGAAATCGTTATATGTTCAATTCATTTCGAAATCTTTATGTATTCAATTCATTTTGAAAACTTTATATATTCAATTCATTTCGAAAACTTTATATGTTCAATTTATTTCGAAAACTTTATATATTCAATTCATTTCGAAAACTTTGTATATTCAATTCATTTCGAAAACTTTGTATATTCAATTCATTTCGAAATCGTTATATATCGTTCGCGTCAAAATGGCGCATCACTATTCAACACGGCTTTATATATTCTATTTCAAATATTTCTTTTTGTCAACACACGACTAATCTCAACGAATGAGTACCGTCCATGTGTGACTATATTTGTTAAATTATTTCGTTCAACACATGACTAATCTCAACGGATGAGTACAGTCAACACATGAACCTTTATTTTATATTGATAAAGATGTAGATTTTATTATAAAAATAATTCGTTCAACACATGACTATTCCCAACGGATGAGTATAGTCAACACATGAACTTTTATTTTATATTGATAAAGATGTAAATTTTATTATAAAAATAATTCGTTCAACACATGACTATTCCCAACGGATGAGTATAGTCAACACATGAACTTTTATTTTATATTGATAAAGATGTAAATTTTATTATAAAAATAATTCGTTCAACACATGACTATTCCCAACGGATGAGTATAGTCAACACATGAACTTTTATTTTATATTGATAAAGATGTAAATTTTATTATAAAAATAATTCGTTCAACACATGACTATTCCCAACGGATGAGTATAGTCAACACATGAACTTTTATTTTATATTGATAAAGATGTAAATTTTATTATAAAAATAATTCGTTCAACACATGACTATTCCCAACGGATGAGTATAGTCAACACATGAACCTTTATTTTATATTGATAAAGATGTAGATTTTATTATAAAAATAATTCGTTCAACACATGACTAATCCCAACGGATGAGTATAGTCAACACATGAACCTTTATTTTATATTGATAAAGATGTAAATTTTATTATAAAAATATTTCGTTCAACACATGACTAATCCCAACGGATGAGTATAGTCAACACATGAACCTTTATTTTATATATTCTTTATTTTTCAAATTGGAATGAGGCCCAATCAATCACCATATAAAATTAATTATATGGATTTTCATACATCACATGTATATAATAGCATTGAAAAATAATAAACCATCAACCAAAGTGCACTACACTGTATAAGCATCAAATATAGATATCTAACGCTTATAACAGCCTGTCAATCAATCGATCGACATATTTAATCAATCAGGATGAGTGAACATATTTCATCCCAACACCCGTGTGGGGTTTCAAACAATCAAGCACAGATTTTATTTGTGCAGTTGGGCGATGTGTATAATTTATCGACCCAATCAATATCAGTCAAATAGGTGTACATAAACAAACCGTCCGGTTTGTAAATGAATATTTTATTTTATTCACTTCACGTTAAAGGTTATATTTTTAACGATAAAACATTTTATTTTAACATATGAATATCTATTCAGTTCATTCTTTAAATAAAATGATATTTTTAATTTTTTTTTAACATATTTTAGAAAATTTCGGCGGCATAACGGCACGATACTAGAAACGGGACAAGGCCTAGCCTAATCCCCGGTCTAGTGAAGGCCCACGCCATTCACACATCAATCAAATTCACTTTCGTTATGCAAACCACAAAATTTGGAGTAAGGGTCTAACCTAGCCTTACTCCTTCGCCTTATAACGGAGCACGTCTAATCCTAACCAATTTATCGATTCGATTTTTCACACCACAAATCACATTCAAACCAATATCGCAATCAATCACCAAACAGCCAAACAAACAAGTCCATGGTCTGTGGACGATTGTGTCGGGTGCTACTAAACACCGTCTGCATCCTAGTATATATATATAACTAGAAATAAAATTGAAGAGTGAGAATTCTCACCAATAGCTATCCACTCACACGACTCTTCCTTTATGGAAATCTTCGTCTATTTCGTCTTCTTGTCGCTTTCGTTTCCCGTATTCTCTACATAAGTAAAAATCGAATTTTTACTATGTTATTCAATATATAAAAATCGAATTTTTACTTCGACTTTCACTAAATAAAAATATGATTTTTTTTTTTACTTCGCTACAAATCTGATCTTTATTTCAAAATCAGTTTTTATTTTTATAAAATTCAGTTTTTATCTCTTTTAAAAATTTAGTTTTAAAATCTTTGAAAAGAAAAAAAACAGTTTTTCTCTTTTTAAAAATTTCAGTTTTAAAATCTTTAAAATCAGTTTAACCTTTTTATAAAATCTGTTTTTAACTTTTAAAAACCAGTTTTCAATTCTTTTTAAAAAAAATCAAAATCAGTTTAAAAATCTCATAAAATCAGTTTTAAACTTAAATTAAAAATCAGTTTTTAAAATAAATAAAATTCAGTTTTAAACTTAAATTAAAAATCAGTTTTTAAAATAAATAAAATTCAGTTTTAAACTTAAATTAAAAATCAGTTTTTAAAATAAATAAAATTCAGTTTTAAACTTAAATTAAAAATCAGTTTTTAAAGAAAATAAGTTTTTAAAATTCTATTCATATAAAATAAAACAAATAAATAAAATAAATAAACTTACAGGGGGCTACTGGTGCGTCGGCGTCGGGGTTTCTTTGGGTTCGTCGGGCTTCAGGGGGGGGGGGTCGCGGTGGTTGTCAGGGGAAGGGGGAGGGGTGCATCGCGGCGGCGGTTTTGTCCAGAGGGGGGATTCGCGGCTCGAATCGGAAGAAGGGGGAGGGGGAAGAGGCGATGGGGAAGGAGAGGGAGTTGGAGGGGCTGGTCGTCGACGGTGGGAGGAGCGGCAGTGGTCGGCGCCGCCTAGGGGCGCGCTCGATCCTTCTTCCCCTTTTTTTTCTTTTTTTTCTATTTTGATTTCTGTAATAAATCGGGGGGGGGGTCCTGGAGGTATAGGAGGAAATAGAATTTTTTTTTTTTTAATTTAATTATTTTTTTTTAATTCAAAAAGTCAACTTTTTCAAACGACCTCTAAACGAGGTCCACCGCCTGTCGTCCATAGCGTTTTACCCCCATTCCGAACACAATGGGATATGTATCGTAAGCTGATTTGACTGTTTCGATCAGTTTCCTTTGAATTTACATTTAAATCACTATATTGAATTTGAAACGTACATTTCAAATTACCGGGGTCACATACTAACTCTATAAATTGCAGAAAAATATTTTCTAGCTTCGTATTGACGATACGGTCCTAACAAAACTAGTTTCATCGAATTCCGAGACCGTTAGAAAAATGGCCAATTTCCAGTGGATTAAAATCAACTGAAACTGGTCAAAACACGTCTTCCTTCGCCACGCTCACATATTGATTCGAAAAATTATGAAATTTGGAATCTAGCAATAATTTGACACTGCGGACCCAACAAAAGTGGTTTCGTCGAAATCCGAGGCCATTTGCAAAATGTCCATTTTTAAGGGCCTGAATTCCATAGCGACTATTCAGAATTTTCAACTGGACATATCTTTTGATTCCCGATATGAAATCTTGATTTTTCGGATTCGTTGGAAAGATATTATCAATTAGATCCTATGATTTTTGGTTTCACTAAAATCCGGATTGTTTTGCACCCGGTACACTCAATTGAAGTTTGAAATCGAATTATCGAACTACCGCGCCATTTTCAATTCTATTTATAATTATATATAAATATTTATATTCTAACGACGACGCGTATAAATATATACGTTCGAATTATATTCGAAATAAATTTTCTCGTCGATATTATTTAAAATAATTCATTTTAAATCTTCAAAATTCGCTAACATCGCCAAAATAAAAATTTTAAACTGGCTCGCATTTTGCGGGTTATTACAATATACGTCGTCGTTAGAATATATAATAATTATATAATTATAAAAGGAATTGAAAATGGCGCGGTAGTTCGAAAATTCGATTTCTGATTTCAAATGAATATACAGAATTCAATATAAGTCAGAATTGAATGAAACAAGAAATATTTGGATCTGTATAACTATATCTTTGTAACGAAGTTAACAAACTGAGATTTCATCTTAGAAATCAAAAGATATGTCCAGTTGAAAATTCTGAATAGTCGCTATGGAATTCAGGCCCTTAAAAATGGACTTTTTGCAAACGACCTCGGATTTCGACGAAACCACTTTTGTTGGGTCCGCAGTGTCAAATTATTGCTAGGTTTCAAATTTCATAATTTTTCGAATCAATATGTGAGCGTGGCAAAAGAAAACGCGTTTGACCAGTTTTAGTTGATTTTAATCGACTGGAAATTGGCCATTTTTCCAACGGTCTCGGAATTCGACGAAACTAGTTTTGTTAGGACCGTATCGTCAATACGAAGCTAGAAAATATTTTTCGAGAATTTTTAGAGTTAGTATGCGACCCCGGTAATTTGAAATGTACGTTTAAAATTCAATATAGTGATTTAAATGTAAATTTAACGGAAACTGATTGTAACAGCCGAACCAGCCTACGATGCATATACCATTGTGTTCGGAATGGGGGTAAAACGCTGTAGGCGGCAGGCGGTGGGCCTCGTTTAGAGGTCGTATGTGAAAGTCAATTTTTTTGCAAAATAAAATAAATAAATTAATAAAAAAAATTAAATCCCCCCTTTTTACTTTGGCCCCCCCTCTTCATTTCGATTGCAGATTGAAGAAAATAAAAAAAAAAGGAAAAAAAAAGCCCCGATCTAATCGCCCGCCACCCATCGACATCGCCACCGCCGCCAGGTTCCTTCCCCCCCTACCGCTGGCCGACCCCCCCCCCCTCATGCGCCCATACCCTCGAACACCACGATGACCGATCCCCACCCCCTGCTGCTGTCGCGGCCCCTTCTTCTTCTTCCTCCACACCACGCCCTGGACCACCTTAGACCGCCACCGCTGGAAGCCCAGAGCACCCCTCCGACAAAGAACCCCACCACCTCCGTTCACTGTAAGCTCGTTTTTTATTATTATTTATTTTCATTTAAATCTGATTTTAATTAATGTTGAAAAACTGATTTTAATTAATGTTTAAAAACTGATTTTAATTAATGTTTAAAAACTGATTTTTTTTATTTTAAACTTTAAAAAGAAAAACTGATTTTAAGAAAAGTTTTAAAACAGATTTTAGAAAAGGTTTTAAAAAGATTTGAACTTGTAAAAGAAAAAGATTTGAACTTGTAAAAGAAAAAGATTTGAATAGAAAGAAAAAGATTTGAACTTTGAATAGAAAGAAAAAGATTTGAACTTTGAATAGAAAGAAAAAGATTTGAACTTTGAATAGGAAAAAAGATTTGAACTTGGAAAAAATAAAGATCATATTTTTAAAAGAGAAAAGACGGAAATTTTATTAAGTAGAAGGAGTAAGATATGATTTTTGTATTTTTAAAGTAATAAAAATATAATCTTTACATCGTAGGAATATTAAAGATATAATCTTTATTTTTGAAAAGGCGAGATCTTTATATGGAAAATAGCGTGATAAAAATATAATTTTTATCTATACAACATAGTAGTATAAAAATATGATTTTTATATATTGAACTTCGAACTAAAAATATGATTTTTTATATATTGAACTTCGAAGTAAAAACTCGATTTTTACATAGGTAGTGAAAGCGGGCGACGAAGGTAACAAAAAGGCGAGAACGAAGAAGATCTATATCAAAGTGGAGTCAAGATGTTTGGATAGCTATCTGTGAGAATTTCTCACCTTTCAATTTCTTTTCTAATTATATATATATACTAGGATGCAGACGGTGCTTAGTAGCACCTGACACAATCGTCCACAGACCATGGACTTGTTTGTTTGGTTGCATAGGTTAGTTATATGATTTGATTTGAATTGGGTTGTTTGGTGATTTTGATTGATGTGTGAATGGCGTGGGCCTTCACTAGACCGGGGATAAGGCTAGGCCTTGTCCCGTTTCTAGTATCGTGCCGTTATGCCGCCGAAATTTTCTAAAATATGTTAGAAAATAAAAATATCATTTTATTGTGTAAATGAATTGAATAGAAATTCATAGGTTGAAATAAAATGTTTTATCGTTAAAAATATAATTTTTAACGTGAATGTGAATAAATGAATAGTTACAAACAAATCGGCCGATTTGTTTGTATATACACTGATTTGACTGATATTGATTGGGTCGATAAATTTCACACATCGCCCAACTGCACAAATAAAATCTGTGTTTGATTGTTTGAAACCCCACACGGGTGTTGGGATGAAATTTGAAGTTAACTCATCCTGATTGATTAAATATGTCGATCGATTGATTGACAGGCTGTTATAAGCGTTAGATATCTATATTTGATGCTTATACAGTGTAGTGCACTTTGGTTGATGGTTGATTATTTTTCAATGCTATTATACATGTGTTGTATGAAAATCCATATAATTAACTTCATATGGTAATTGTTTGGGCCTCATTCCAGTTTTAAAATAGAAATATTTGAAATAGAAATATTTGAAATGGAATATTTGAAAATATCAATATATGAAGCCGTGTTGATTAGATTGACGCCATTTTGACGTGAACGATATTTATATCGATTTCGAAATGAATTGAATTGAAAACGATTTCGAAATGAATTGAATTGAAAACGATTTCGAAATGAATTGAATTGAAAACGATTTCGAAATGAATTGAATTGAAAACGATTTCGAAATGAATTGAATTGAAAACGATTTCGAAATGAATTGAATTGAAAACGATTTCGAAATGAATTGAATTGAAAACGATTTCGAAATGAATTGAATTGAAAACGATTTCGAAATGAATTGAATTGAAAACGATTTCGAAATGAATTGAATTGAAAACGATTTCGAAATGAATTGAATTGAAAACGATTTCGAAATGAATTGAATTGAAAACGATTTCGAAATGAATTGAATTGAAAACGATTTCGAAATGAATTGAATTGAAAACGATTTCGAAATGAATTGAATTGAAAACGATTTCGAAATGAATTGAATTGAAAACGATTTCGAAATGAATTGAATTGAAAACGATTTCGAAATGAATTGAATTGAAAACGATTTCGAAATGAATTTGAATTGAATATGAATTCAAATTGAATTGAAATTTGAATTGAATAGAAATGAATATTTAAAACGAATTTATAAAGGAGAATTCAATTTTGATTTGAATTGAAATGAAAGTTGAAATTGCTTTTGAAATGAATTTTAAAACTATTTATATAATTCGTTTTAAATAGAAGTCGATGAAATATATATATTATATATATTATATATATAATATAATGGCCTGAATAGAACGCGCCGCGCCGCGGCAGTTCGTGAATTTCGACCATTTATTTCAAACGGACATTGCGGGAGATCCGACCGTCGGATTCTCCTAAAACCGGAACCGTTGGGTTCGTATCGAAAAGAGCTTTCTAACGAATGTTAGAAATTTGAAATCTAATGGTTGGATTTGGAGATACGTCCAAATCAAATTTGAAAAAGGTCGCTGTAAGTGCAGTTCGATGGCCGTTGATGGAAATCGACTGTACGGGCCTTGATAAAATTATTAAAAATAGTAATAATTTGTGTAAAATCATAAGAAATGATTTAGAAAGAATTGGGATGAAAAACTCCATATTTGAAAAGATAAAAATAGATTTTTATCGGAATGAACTAGTTTTGAACTAGAATTATAATTCTATTTATTTTTAAATAAATAAATTGAATTTAAAAAGGGTTTTAAAAATAACCAGAATATCCAATGATTGCATTGGAGTGGATTTGAATCGAAATTGTCTTCGGAATATTTCGATGTTGGAATTCGTGATTATACAGGTGTTGTTATGGAAATTTGAAAGATATATATTTATATCGTTATTTCCAATACGACATTTGTTAGTCGTAGAATTCGATATTGAATATAAGCCGATATATTTTCTATTCAGAGCCTTGTATTGAATATCGAATGTGATTTGGGTTTGTCGTGAATGGTGTCTTCACTAACACTGTTCTTGAACCCAGTTGAGAAAAGATTAAATCTTTTTGTTTAGATTTAATGAAGTGTACCAATTAAATAAAATTTAATTGGAATTGGATTGGTATTGATTTTTGGGTTGATCGTGAACGGTGTTTTAAATAACACTCGTTCTTTAACCCGATAATTAATGGAATGTGATTTTGGGTTTATCGTGAACCGTGTTTTAAATGACACTGATTCTTCAACCCAGTTAACGATTAAAACTAAGTGGAGTTTTAATGAATCTTTAATTAGATTGAAAAGATCGAAAATGGAGTATCACCAGTTTTGCTCCAGGCGATAGTCAAATCTTTAATTAGATTTGAACGTGAAATGGTAATTGAATTTACCGATAACACCGTGGTGTTAGATATGAAGTATTACCAGTTTTACTTCATGGGATGAATAGGTTGGGATTTGGAGATTAAAACAAATGATTACTTCGGTAAGGTTCGCTAATCCCGACTAGTTTGAATTGATATTCAAAAATAGATTAAAGAATAAATTCAAGAATTTATCTTTGATAAAATTAATGGGAACCTTTCCCTATGAATGTGAAATTCAGAAACTAACTGTCGGTTAGCTAAGCAGAATGGTTTTCTGGATATTGATCTGATGTTGGTTTCGGCCTTCGGGGTTAATATTTGGGGAATTATTCTCTTGATTAATTTACGGTTAGTGACTGATGAATTGGAATGAGGCGTATGTTGTGTTTGTGTAACACTTATTTAAAATATACGCGAGTTATTCGGGAAGACTGGGTTTATCCCATTCTGAATAACTGATACGACGATAAGTCGAAGATGAAGACGATGGTCGAAGACCGGAGGTCTTCACGTCGTTTGGGTGATAACTGATGATCTTGATTGGGCTGTACACCCAAGAAGATGGAAACAGTTAGTGATCGTCCAGACGTACTTGGAGATCGATGGATATGCGGGGTACTAGGTGCCCCCGGTTTCGTTCAGACCCAGAACGGACTTGTAAATGGACTGTGTGTCTGACATGGGATTTTAGTCTGTGTGATTGATTTCTATTAAATATATATCTGTTTGGCGGCGGAGAATTTATTCTCTTGCTTAACGCCCTTCTCTGAGACGTACGAGCTCAGGGGTTATATATTGATGGATATCAAACGCATGGAGTGAATTGCCTGTGTGGCATGCCTAAGTGGCAATTGATCGAGGCTTCTGTTGAAAAGCAAAGCCTTGTGGTGATGATCAAAGCACGGCCTTTGTGGCGTAGCTTTGTGTAACGTTTACCTCGCGAGTTTCACACCCGGTATGAACCAAAAACGGGAGACGGACCTCAGGGGGGACATGCGTTTTCTTTCTAGCTAGAAGTGGCGTCAGTGGTTTTACACGCCCTGACGAGTTTGACTTATGTGGTTGTTGCTGTTGCGAGGCGCCTCGGTTTGATCGGACGATCCGGGTCCGATGGAGTCATTTAGTTGGCTCACCTACGCCCCAAAGGGCGGAGAAACGTATTGTTCAGGCATTATAATCCACATCGGTGGACCGGCCCTGACGATCCAAGGTACGGTTGCGGCTGTGCCTGAGGGGCGGGCTAGAGCGTCTCGAATCGGTTGAGGACTATCTTTTGCCTCGGTTCATAGACGGAAATCCAATTTCCAAATACGTGACTTTGCGGTTTTATTTGTAAACCTATATATGGTGACATAGTGGCATGGGACGCTCATGTCGCCTATGATTGATACTTATGATTTGAAGTTGTTTTATACACTATGCACTTATCATAGTATCAAACGATTTGTTTTAAACGTATCAAGCATTCTTTGGCTGTTATAAGGGAAAACCCTATCCTCGGCTGCGTTGCATTGTGTGATGGGACCTGGGTCTTATAACAGCTTCATTTTTCTTTATTTAGCATTGCGCTGTTTGTTTTATGCACTGGTATTCTTGGGAGGAAACCCGTTCCGTGTTATACGGCGTGGTCCCTTGATTTACCTAACTTTTAAAATAAAGAATAATAACTGTTTTAGTTCTCACACCGGTCACATGACTGACCTGGAGTTTATTGTTTCAACCTAAACTCTGGGTGCCCCTATTTTCGACACGGGCAGCTAGTAGTTTTGGTTTTGCAGATTTATATTCACAGGATCCTGGTTTACAGCTGGAACGATATCCGGAAAGCTTTGTATCCGTATATCTACTTCTAGTTGTGTATTGTATTATTTTCCGCTGCGATGTATTTAAATGTAATTTAAATCTCTGATATTTCTGTGTAATATTCATCTATACTCTGTATATTCTTGTAATCTGATGCATGGTTGTAATAAGCAATGAAATGTTCTTCTGTATGAGTTCTGCTGTGGTTTGTTCTCGAACTATCCGACGCTTTCCTTTACGGGGAAGTTACGGGTCGTTTCATTTGGTATCAGAGCTTTGGTTTACAAAGCAGAGAATAAGACACATTAGAACCTTACGAAAGAATTCATCAGATATTGGATTAGTAATATCCAATTAGAATGACTCGTTAGAGATAGGATCAGTAGTATCCTAGAACGGGTGTGAAGAGTATATTTTCAAATAAAAACAAGTTTTGTTTTGAAAATTTAAATCAATTATTCGTATTTGATTATTTATTTATATTGATTTTGGACAATTCAGTATATAAAGAATTTGCATATACGCCTTGCAAACATATATTCAAAGTTTTAATATACTGGATAGATATGGAATCACATTCTAGTCGCCCGGAGATGGTACTGATGATTGTCATGACATCATCAGTATTTATGTTCATGTTTCGAAGGTGTGATTTTCTATATATTTCCATTAGGCTGGTGTGAGAACCAAAACTTATATATAGCTAGAATACATTGTTGTGATTTGGCATCAAAAATCTGATTTTTGACTATATGTATCAAAATTATGAATTTGAGACTCTAATTCACTAATTGATGGATGTTTGTGTTGTTTGTTTAATTGTTTGATAATTTTGAACCATTATGCCTAATTTGATCGAATAATGAATTATATTGAAAATTGGTCGCATTTGCTTGCATATACATATATATCATTGAACAGGTCATAGCAAGGAGGTTAGAGCCAGAGAATAAAATTTGTTTGCCCGACAAATAGGTACATGTTTACTACATAATTTACTGTTTGTTTGGGTGATGATGATTTTGTGAGCCTATTGGCTAGCCGCTTGGCTTTTTCTTTTTCTTTTTGAGATCTGAAGGACCGGGGAAGCTATTTGAAATTCCCCGATGCTCCCGGTGCAGGGGAGGTTATGGCGAAATTTTTCAAAAATTTAGGGAGTTAGCCAAATTTTTGAAATTTTGAAAATTCTCAGAAACTAAAGAGTTGGAGAATGGAAGCCAGATCGAGCGTAGAGTTGATTAATCAAACCACTTTCGACTTTGTTCCTTTTCGGGGACGAAAAGTTTTAAGTGGGGGAGATTGTAATAACCCGGAAAATCTGGGCCAGTTTAAAATTTTTATTTCGGTAATTTTAGCGAATTTTGAATATTTAAAATGAATTATTTTAAATAATATCGACGAGAAATTTATTTTGAATATAATTCAAACGTATATATTATATACGTCATCGTTAGAATATAAAATAATTATATAATTATAAAAGGAATTGAAAATGGCGCGGTAGTTCGAAAATTCGATTTCTAATTTCAAATGAATATACAGAATTCAATATAAGTCAGAATTGAACGAAACAAGAAATATTTGGATCTGTATAACTATATCTTTGTAACGAAGTTAACAAACTGAGATTTCATCTTAGAAATCAAAAGATATGTCCAGTTGAAAATTCTGAATAGTCGCTATGGAATTCAGGCCCTTAAAAATGGACTTTTTGCAAACGACCTCGGATTTCGACGAAACCACTTTTGTTGGGTCCGCAGTGTCAAATTATTGCTAGGTTTCAAATTTCATAATTTTTCGAATCAATATGTGAGCGTGGCAAAAGAAAACGCGTTTGACCAGTTTCAGTTGATTTTAATCGACTGGAAATTGGCCATTTTTCCAACGGTCTCGGAATTCGACGAAACTAGTTTTGTTAGGACCGTATCGTCAATACGAAGCTAGAAAATATTTTTCGAGAATTTTTAGAGTTAGTATGTGACCCCGGTAATTTGAAATGTACGTTTAAAATTCAATATAGTGATTTAAATGTAAATTTAACGGAAACTGATTGTAACAGTCGAACCAGCCTACGATGCATATACCATTGTGTTCGGAATGGGGGTAAAACGCTGTAGGCGGCAGGCGGTGGGCCTCGTTTAGAGGTCGTATGTGAAAGTCAACTTTTTTGCAAAATAAAATAAATAAATTAATAAAAAAAATTAAATCCCCCCCCTTTTTACTTTGGCCCCCCCTCTTCATTTCGATTGCAGATTGAAGAAAATAAAAAAAAAAAAAAGGAAAAAAAAAAGCCCCGATCTAATCGCCCGCCACCCATCGACATCGCCACCGCCGCCAGGTTCCTTCCCCCCCCTACCGCTGGCTGACCCCCCCCCCTCATGCGCCCATACCCTCGAACACCACGATGACCGATCCCCACCCCCTGCTGCTGTCGCGGCCCCTTCTTCTTCTTCCTCCACACCACGCCCTGGACCACCGTAGACCGCCACCGCTGGAAGCCCAGAGCACCCCTCCGACGAAGAACCCCACCCCCTCCGTTCACTGTAAGCTCGTTTTTTTTTTATTATTATTTATTTTCATTTAAAACTGATTTCAATTAATGTTGAAAAACTGATTTTAATTAATGTTTAAAAACTGATTTTAATTAATGTTTAAAAACTGATTTTTTTTATTTTAAACTTTAAAAAGAAAAACTGATTTTAAGAAAAGTTTTAAAACAGATTTTAGAAAAGGTTTTAAAAAGATTTGAACTTGTAAAAGAAAAATATTTGAACTTGTAAAAGAAAAAGATTTGAATAGAAAGAAAAAGATTTGAACTTTGAATAGAAAGAAAAAGATTTGAACTTTGAATAGAAAGAAAAAGATTTGAACTTTGAATAGGAAAAAAGATTTGAACTTGGAAAAAATAAAGATCATATTTTTAAAAGAGAAAAGACGGAAATTTTATTAAGTAGAAGGAGTAAGATATGATTTTTGTATTTTTAAAGTAATAAAAATATAATCTTTACATCGTAGGAATATTAAAGATATAATCTTTATTTTTGAAAAGGCGAGATCTTTATATGGAAAATAGCGTGATAAAAATATAATTTTTATCTATACAACATAGTAGTATAAAAATATGATTTTTATATATTGAACTTCGAACTAAAAATATGATTTTTTATATATTGAACTTCGAAGTAAAAACTCGATTTTTACATAGGTAGTGAAAGCGGGCGACGAAGGTAACAAAAAGGCGAGAACGAAGAAGATCTATATCAAAGTGGAGTCAAGATGTTTGGATAGCTATCTGTGAGAATTTCTCACCTTTCAATTTCTTTTCTAATTATATATATATATATACTAGGATGCAGACGGTGCTTAGTAGCACCTGACACAATCGTCCACAGACCATGGACTTGTTTGTTTGGTTGCATAGGTTAGTTATATGATTTGATTTGAATTTGGTTGTTTGGTGATTTTGATTGATGTGTGAATGGCGTGGGCCTTCACTAGACCGGGGATAAGGCTAGGCCTTGTCCCGTTTCTAGTATCGTGCCGTTATGCCGCCGAAATTTTCTAAAATATGTTAGAAAATAAAAATATCATTTTATTGTGTAAATGAATTGAATAGAAATTCATAGGTTGAAATAAAATGTTTTATCGTTAAAAATATAATTTTTAACGTGAATGTGAATAAATGAATAGTTACAAACAAATCGGCCGATTTGTTTGTATATACACTGATTTGACTGATATTGATTGGGTCGATAAATTTCACACATCGCCCAACTGCACAAATAAAATCTGTGTTTGATTGTTTGAAACCCCACACGGGTGTTGGGATGAAATTTGAAGTTCACTCATCCTGATTGATTAAATATGTCGATCGATTGATTGACAGGCTGTTATAAGCGTTAGATATCTATATTTGATGCTTATACAGTGTAGTGCACTTTGGTTGATGGTTGATTATTTTTCAATGCTATTATACATGTGTTGTATGAAAATCCATATAATTAACTTCATATGGTAATTGTTTGGGCCTCATTCCAGTTTTAAAATAGAAATATTTGAAATAGAAATATTCGAAATGGAATATTTGAAAATATCAATATATGAAGCCGTGTTGATTAGATTGACGCCATTTTGACGTGAACGATATTTATATCGATTTCGAAATGAATTGAATTGAAAACGATTTCGAAATGAATTGAATTGAAAACGATTTCGAAATGAATTGAATTGAAAACGATTTCGAAATGAATTGAATTGAAAACGATTTCGAAATGAATTGAATTGAAAACGATTTCGAAATGAATTGAATTGAAAACGATTTCGAAATGAATTGAATTGAAAACGATTTCGAAATGAATTGAATTGAAAACGATTTCGAAATGAATTGAATTGAAAACGATTTCGAAATGAATTGAATTGAAAACGATTTCGAAATGAATTGAATTGAAAACGATTTCGAAATGAATTGAATTGAAAACGATTTCGAAATGAATTGAATTGAAAACGATTTCGAAATGAATTGAATTGAAAACGATTTCGAAATGAATTGAATTGAAAACGATTTCGAAATGAATTGAATTGAAAACGATTTCGAAATGAATTGAATTGAAAACGATTTCGAAATGAATTGAATTGAAAACGATTTCGAAATGAATTGAATTGAAAACGATTTCGAAATGAATTTGAATTGAATATGAATTCAAATTGAATTGAAATTTGAATTGAATAGAAATGAATATTTAAAACGAATTTATAAAGAAGAATTCAATTTTGATTTGAATTGAAATGATAGTTGAAATTGCTTTTGAAATGAATTTTAAAACTATTTATATAATTCGTTTTAAATAGAAGTCGACGAAATATATATATTATATATATTATATATATATAATATAATGGCCTGAATAGAACGCGCCGCGCCGCGACAGTTCGTGAATTTCGACCATTTATTTCAAACGGACATTGCGGGAGATCCGACCGTCGGATTCTCCTAAAACCGGAACCGTTGGGTTCGTATCGAAAAGAGCTTTCTAACGAATGTTAGAAATTTGAAATCTAACGGTTGGATTTGGAGATACGTCCAAATCAAATTTGAAAAAGGTAGCTGTAAGTGCAGTTCGATGGCCGTTGATGGAAATCGACTGTACGGGCCTTGATAAAATTATTAAAAATAGTAATAATTTGTGTAAAATCATAAGAAATGATTTAGAAAGAATTGGGATGAAAAACTCCATATTTGAAAAGATAAAAATAGATTTTTATCGGAATGAACTAGTTTTGAACTAGAATTATAATTCTATTTATTTTTAAATAAATAAATTGAATTTAAAAAGGGTTTTAAAAATAACCAGAATATCCAATGATTGCATTGGAGTGGATTTGAATCGAAATTGTCTTCGGAATATTTCGATGTTGGAATTCGTGATTATACAGGTGTTGTTATGGAAATTTGAAAGATATATATTTATATCGTTATTTCCAATACGACATTTGTTAGTCGTAGAATTCGATATTGAATATAAGCCGATATATTTTCTATTCAGAGCCTTGTATTGAATATCGAATGCGATTTGGGTTTGTCGTGAATGGTGTCTTCACTAACACTGTTCTTGAACCCAGTTGAGAAAAGATTAAATCTTTTTGTTTAGATTTAATGAAATGTACCAATTAAATAAAATTTAATTGGAATTGGATTGGTATTGATTTTTGGGTTTATCGTGAACGGTGTTTTAAATAACACTCGTTCTTTAACCCGATAATTAATGGAATGTGATTTTGGGTTTATCGTGAACCGTGTTTTAAATGACACTGATTCTTCAACCCAGTTAACGATTAAAACTAAGTGGAGTTTTAATGAATCTTTAATTAGATTGAAAAGATCGAAAATGGAGTATCACCAGTTTTGCTCCAGGCGATAGTCAAATCTTTAATTAGATTTGAACGTGAAATGGTAATTGAATTTACCGATAACACCGTGGTGTTAGATATGAAGTATTACCAGTTTTACTTCATGGGATGAATAGGTTGGGATTGGGAGATTAAAACAAATGATTACTTCGGTAAGGTTCGCTAATCCCGACTAGTTTGAATTGATATTCAAAAATAGATTAAAGAATAAATTCAAGAATTTATCTTTGATAAAATTAATGGGAACCTTTCCCTATGAATGTGAAATTCAGAAACTAACTGTCGGTTAGCTAAGCAGAATGGTTTTCTGGATATTGATCTGATGTTGGTTTCGGCCTTCGGGGTTAATATTTGGGGAATTATTCTCTTGATTAATTTACGGTTAGTGACTGATGAATTGGAATGAGGCGTATGTTGTGTTTGTGTAACACTTATTTAAAATATACGCGAGTTATTCGGGAAGACCGGGTTTATCCCATTCTGAATAACTGATACGACGATAAGTCGAAGATGAAGACGATGGTCGAAGACCGGAGGTCTTCACGTCGTTTGGGTGATAACTGATGATCTTGATTGGGCTGTACACCCAAGAAGATGGAAACAGTTAGTGATCGTCCAGACGTACTTGAAGATCGATGGATATGCGGGGTACTAGGTGCCCCCGGTTTCGTTCAGACCCAGAACGGACTTGTAAATGGACTGTGTGTCTGACATGGGATTTTAGTCTGTGTGATTGATTTCTATTAAATATATATCTGTTTGGCGGCGGAGAATTTATTCTCTTGCTTAACGCCCTTCTCTGAGACGTACGAGCTCAGGGGTTATATATTGATGGATATCAAACGCATGGAGTGAATTGCCTGTGTGGCATGCCTAAGTGGCAATTGATCGAGGCTTCTATTGAAAAGCAAAGCCTTGTGGTGATGATCAAAGCACGGCCTTTGTGGCGTAGCTTTGTGTAACGTTTACCTCGCGAGTTTCACACCCGGTATGAACCAAAAACGGGAGACGGACCTCGGGGGGGACATGCGTTTTCTTTCTAGCTAGAAGTGGCGTCAGTGGTTTTACACGCCCTGACGAGTTTGACTTATGTGGTTGTTGCTGTTGCGAGGCGCCTCGGTTTGATCGGACGATCCGGGTCCGATGGAGTCATTTAGTTGACTCACCTACGCCCCAAAGGGCGGAGAAACGTATTGTTCAGGCATTATAATCCACATCGGTGGACCGGCCCTGACGATCCAAGGTACGGTTGCGGCTGTGCCTGAGGGGCGGGCTAGAGCGTCTCGAATCGGTTGAGGACTATCTTTTGCCTCGGTTCATAGACGGAAATCCAATTTCCAAATACGTGACTTTGCGGTTTTATTTGTAAACCTATATATGGTGACATAGTGGCATGGGACGCTCATGTCGCCTATGATTGATACTTATGATTTGAAGTTGTTTTATACACTATGCACTTATCATAGTATCAAACGATTTGTTTTAAACGTATCAAGCATTCTTTGGCTGTTATAAGGGAAAACCCTATCCTCGGCTGCGTTGCATTGTGTGATGGGACCTGGGTCTTATAACAGCTTCATTTTTCTTTATTTAGCATTGCGCTGTTTGTTTTATGCACTGGTATTCTTGGGAGGAAACCCGTTCCGTGTTATACGGCGTGGTCCCTTGATTTACCTAACTTTTAAAATAAAGAATAATAACTGTTTTAGTTCTCACACCAGTCACATGACTGACCTGGAGTTTATTGTTTCAACCTAAACTCTGGGTGCCCCTATTTTCGACACGGGCAGCTAGTAGTTTTGGTTTTGCAGATTTATATTCACAGGATCCTGGTTTACAGCTGGAACGATATCCGGAAAGCTTTGTATCCGTATATCTACTTCTAGTTGTGTATTGTATTATTTTCCGCTGCGATGTATTTAAATGTAATTTAAATCTCTGATATTTCTGTGTAATATTCATCTATACTCTGTATATTCTTGTAATCTGATGCATGGTTGTAATAAGCAATGAAATGTTCTTCTGTATGAGTTCTGCTGTGGTTTGTTCTCGAACTATCCGACGCTTTCCTTTACGGGGAAGTTACGGGTCGTTTCAGGAAATAAAATAAATAATTACTTCGGTGTGGTTCGCTAATCCCGACTAGTTTGAAATGATATCCAAAGAAAGATTAAAGAATAAATTTAAAAGAATTTATCTTGGATAAAATTACTGGGAACCTTTCCCTAAGAATGTGATTTCGTGAATAAAAGGATATTCTGAATTGGAATGAGGCGTTTGTTGTGTTTGTGTAACATTTGTTTATCATATACGTGGGTTATTCAGAAAGGCCGGGTTTATACCCATTCTGAATAACCGATTCGATAAGATGTCGAAGATGAAGACGGTGGTTGAAGACCGGAAGTCTTCACATCGTTTGGGTGATTACTGATGATCTTGATTGGGCTGTACACCCAAGATGAGGGAATCAGTTGGTGATCGTCCAGACGTACTTGGAGATGGATGGATATGCGAGGAAAGTGCCTCCGGTTTCGTTCAGACCCAGAACGAATTTGTAAATGGATTGTGTGTCTGACATTGGATTTTATTCTATGTTGATTGATCTCTATTAAATATACATCTGTTTGGCGGCGGAGAATTTATTCTCTTGCTTAACGCCCTTCTCTGAGACGTACGAGCTCAGAGGTTGTATATTGTTGGACATCAGTCGCATGGAGTGAATTGCCAGTGTGGCACGCGTAAGTGGCAATCGATCAAGGCTTCTGTTGAAAAGCAAAGTCTTGTGGTTGATGATCAAAGCACGGCCTGTGTGGCGTAGCTTTGTGTATAACGTGAATTCGCGAGCTTCACACCTCGGTATGAGTCAAAAACGGGATACGGACCCAAGGAGTGCACGACGTTTCTTTCTAGCTATGGTGGTGTCAGTGACCTACCAGCCCTGACATTTATATACTTTTCACCTGTGTGGTTGTTGGATACGAGGCGCCTCGGATATAGGTCTGTAAGGACCGGGAAACGTGTGTTCAGGAATAACTAATCCTCAAAAGTAAGAGAGGACCGGCCTTGGAGGTTCCAAAGGATCATAGTGGGGTCCTGAGGCATTTGCTAGAGTGTCTCGAATCGGAGAGGAGCTTGCCCCTTGCCTCGACTCATGACGGAAATCCAATTTCCAATACGTGATATTGCGGTTTTAATTGTAGAACTAGTATGGCGACATGATAGATGGTACCCATGCCGCCTATGATTTATATTTATGATTTGAATTGTTTTGACAATATACACTTATAATAGTATCAAATGATTTATTTTAAACGTACCAATCATGTTTGGCTATTATATGGGAAAACCCTATCCTCCGGCTTGCGTTGCATTGTGTGATGGGACCTGGGTCTTATAATAGCTTCACTTTTCCAAAAAAGCATTGCGCTGTTTGGTTGTATGCACTAGTATTCTTGGGAGGAAACCAGTTCCGTGTTATACGGCGTGGTCCCTTGAATTACCATCTTTTAAAGTAAAGTTTTAAATAAATGTTTTAGTTCTCACACCAGTCCCATGAATGACCTGGAGTTTATTGTTTTAACCTAAACTCTGGGTGCCCTTATTTTCGACACGGCAGCTAGTAGTTTTTGTTTTGCAGATTTATATTCACAGGATCCTAATTTACAGCTGGAACGATGCTCGGTAGGCTATGTATCCGTGCATTACTTCTAGTTGTGCTTTTGTATAATTTTCCTCTGCGATGTATTTAAATGTAATTTAAATCTCTGATGTTTTTTGAATGTAATTTATTCATTTATACTCTGTATATTCTTGTATCTGATGGAATTGTTGTAATAACAATGAAATGTTCTTCCGTTTGCGTTCTATTTTGTATTGTCCTCAATTCTATCTGTGCTTTCCTTCATGGGGAAGTTCGGGTCGTCTCATTACCCCCATTCCGAACACAATGGGATATGTATCGTAAGCCAGTTCGACCGTTATGATCAGTTTCCATTAAATTTAAAATATAAATCAGTATATTGAATTTGAACGCACATTTCAATTTATCAGGGCCACGTATGGACTCTAAAAATTCCCAAAAAATATTTTATAGCTTCGTATTGACGATACGGTCCTAACAAAACTACTTTTGTCAAATTCTGAGATCGTTTGAAAATGGCCATTTTCTGGTCGAAAGAAATTGACTAAAACTGTTAAAACACGTTTTCTTTCGCCACGCTCACACATTGATTCGAAAAATTATGAATTTTGGAATCTAGCAATAACTTGACATCACAGATCCAACAAAAGTGGTTTCGTCAAAAATGGTGGTCATTTGCAAAATTTCCATTTTTAAGGGCAGAAATTCCATAGCGACTATTCTGAATTTTCAATTGGACATAACTTTTTATTCCCGCTACGAAATTTCAATTTTTCGGATTTGATGGAAAGATATTCTCAAATAGATTGTAATATTTTAGGTTTCGCTAAATTCCGGTTTATTTTGAATCTTGTACAGTCGTTTGAATTTTGAAATCGAATTTTCGAACTGCTACGCAATTTTTAATTCCTTTTATAATTGAAAATGAATATTTATATTCTAACATCGATTCAAATAAATATATACCTTATAATTCTATTCAAATTAAATTTCTCGTTGTTATTTTTTAAAATAAATCATTTTAAATATTCAAAATTCATTAAAATTGCCAAAATAAAATTTTTAAATTGGCTTGGATTTCTAGGTTATTACAACTCCCCCGTTTAAAACTTTTCGTCAAAGGAACGAAGCTGAAAGTTGTTTACTAATCAACTCAACTTTCATTATTTTCATTATGGCTTAAGTTTTTCAACTTTTCAGTTTCTAAGAACTTTTCAAATTTTTCAAAAATTTGGCTAACACCCTAAATTTTCGAAAAATTTCGCCGTAACCTCCCCTACACGGGAGCACCGGGAAAATCCCGAAATTGCCATACAGGCTTCTCCAATCTAGAAAGATAAAGAAGCAGCCAATCGGCTCACAAAATCATCAAAAACCTAAAGAAATAAAATAAACATGTTCCTATTTGTCGGGCAAACAATTTTATTCCTCTTCTCTAGCCTCCTTGCTATGACGTGTTCAATGGATACACATGTATATGCATGCAATTTCAAACAATTTTCAATTCAGTCCAATATTTGATACAATTTGGCTAAATGGTTAAAAATATCAAACCAATAATCAAACAACACAACCATCAATCAATTAGTGAATTAATGTTTCAAATTCATAATATATATATATATATATAGAAAATCATGTTTTTGATGCCAAGTCACAACAATATATTCTAATTATATTTTGGTTCTCACACCATTCAATTGGAAATATATAAACATCCCACTTTCGAAACTCGAATACAAATGCTGATGACGCCGCGGCATCATCAGAATCATCTCCGGGCGACTAGAGTGTGATTATATATCTATCCAGCATATTAAAACTTCGAACACACGTGGATCAGACGTATATGCAAAATCTTTATATGTTGGATTGTCCAAATCAATATATAATAAATATTCAAATACGTAAAATACGATTTAAATTTTTAAACAAAATTTGTTTTAAAAACACTACTCTTCAAACTCGTTCTAGGATACTATTGAGCCTATCTCTAACGAGTCATTCTCATTGGATATTACTAATCCAATCTCTGATGAATTCTTCCGTTTGGTTCTAACGTGTCTTGTTCTCTGAGCTCTGTAAACCAAAACTCTGATACCAAACTGTAATGACCCAAACTTCCTCGTGAAGGAAAGCACGGATCGTACTGAGGACAAGACGAATCAGAACACAAACAGAAGAAAATTTCATTGTTAATTACAACAATTCCATCAGAATACAAGAATATACAAAGTATGAATAAATATTATACATCAAAGAAATATCAGAGATATAAATATATTACTGCAGCGGAAAAATAATATGATACACAGCTGAAAGAGATATACGGATACAGAGCTTTCCGGATATCATTCCAGCAGCAAACCAGGTTACTATGAATATAAATCTGCAAAACCAAAACTACTAGCTGCCCGTGGAAAATAGGGGAACCCAGAGTTTAGGTTAAAACAATAAACTCCAGGTCAGTCATGTGATTGGTGTTAGAACTAAAATAGTTATTATTCTTTATTTTAAAGTTAGGTAAATCAAGGGACCACGCCGTATAACACGGAACAGGTTTCCTCCCAAGAATACCTGTGCATAAAACAACATCGCAATGCTAAATAAAGAACAATGAAGCTATTATAAGACCCAGGTCCCATCACACAATGCAACACAAGCCGGAGGATAGGGTTTACCTTATAATAGCCAAAGAATGCTTGATACGCTAAATTTCATCTTTTATTATTACTATAAGTGTATAGTGTCAAAACAATTTCAATCATAAGTATCAATCATAGACGCCATAAGTGCCCCATACCACTATGTCGCCATACTAGGCTCTACAATCAAAATAGCAAAGTCACGTATTTGAAGTTGGATTTCCATCTGTGAACCAAGGCAAGGGATCGTCCTCAACGCTTCGAGACTCTCTAGCCCGAGCCTCAGGTCAGAGCTCGACTGACCTTTGGATCGTCAAGGCCGGTTCATTGATGTGGATTAAAATTCCTGAACACTGTGTTTCCCCGCCCTTTAGGGCGTAAATGAGTCCTATGACTCCATCGGCTCCACATAGTCACCGATATATCCGAGGCGCCTGGCAATCCAACAACCACACAGGTGAAAATAATATAAATGTCAGGGCTGGTAGGTCACTGACGCCACCCTAGCTAGAAAGAAACGCATGTCCTCCCTGAGGTCCTCTCCCATTTCTGGTTCACAACCGGGGTTTGAGGCTTGCGAATTAACGCCACACAAAGCTATGTTGCACAGGCAGTGCTTTGATCATCGACCACAAGACTTTGCTTTTCAACAAAAGCCTTGATCATTTGCATCCTATCATGCCACACAGGCAAACCACTCCATGCAACCGATATCCATCAATCACACAGAATGATATCCAATGTCAGACACATGGTCCATTTACAAGTCCGTTCTGGGTTTGAATGAAACCGGAGGCACTTTGTACCTCGCATATCCATCTATCTCCAAGTACGTCTGGACAATCACCAACTGATTCCCTCCTCTTGGGTGTACAGCCCAATCAAGATCATCAGTAATTATCCAAATGATGTGAAGACCTCTGGTCTTCAATCACCGTCTTCATCCTCGATGCATCGTCGAATCAGTTATTCAGAATGTGGTAAACCCGGTCTTTCTGAATAACTCGTGTATATAATCAACAAGTGTTACACAAACACAACATACGCCTCATTCCAATTCAGAATATTCTTTTATTCAAATATTCTTATACTTTGGGAAAGGTTCCCATTAATTTGATCGAAGATAAATTCTTTAAATTTATTCTTTAATCTTCTTTTAAATATCAATTCAAACCAAATTATGGTTTATCCTAACTAGTCGGGATTAGCGAACCTTACCGAAGTAATCACTTGTTAAATTTCCCAACCCCAACCTATTCATCCTATGAAGTAAAACTGGTCATACTTCATATCTAACACCACAATGTTATCGGTAAATTCAATTACCATTTCACGTTCGAATCTAATTAAAGATTTAACTATCGCCTGGAGCAAAACTGGTGATACTCCATTCTCGATTTTCATAACTCCGTTGGGTCTAAGAACAGTACTATTAAAGATACCATTCACGACGACCCAAAATCCCATTCCATTTACAGTGGAATCTTCATGGAAAACAAATCGATATATATATATAATTGATATAAACTTCCATATTCGACTAATAATATAAATGGAAAAACTGCAAAGCCTTTTAAATTCCAGATATATTAGTTGTCTTCCTCTATAGAAATTCACTTCGATTATTACCAAATCGAATTCCATTCCATTCCAATTTATTTTATTAAATTGGAAAACATTAATTTGGAAAATCTCCTTTAAATCTTAACAAAAGATTTATAAATTCCAAATCACATTTCACTGTAAATCGGGTTAAAAAACGAATGTCGTTAAAACATAGTTCACGGTAAACCCAATTCACATTCCATCAATTATCGGGTTAAAGAACAAGTGTTATTAAAAACAACATTCACGATAAACCCAAAAATCAATCCAAATTCAATTCCAATTAAATACCATTTAATTGGTATACTTCATTAAATCTAAATAAAAAGATTTAATCTTTTTCTCAACCGGGTTTAAGAACAATGTTAATGAAGACACCATTCACGACAAACCCAAATCCCATTTGATATTAAATACATGGCTCTGAATAGAAAATATATCGGCTTATATTCAGTATCAAATTTTACGACCAACAAATATCGTATTGGAAATATAGATATAAATATATCTTTCAAATTTCCATAACAATATCTGTATAATCACGAAATCAAACATCGAAATATTCCAAAGACAATTTCGATTCAAATCCATTCCAATTCAATTATTGGAAATTTTGGTTACTCTTAAAAGCCTTTCAAATCCAATTTATTTATCTCAAAAACAAATGGATTATAATTCTAGTTCAAAACAAGTTCATTTCGATAAAAATCTATTTTTCTCTTCTCAAATATGGAATTTTTCATCCTAATTCTTTCCAAATCATTTCTTATGATTTTACACAAATTATTGCTATTTTTAATAATTTTATCAAGGCCCATTCAGTTGATTTCCATCAACGGCCATCGAACTGCACTTACACCGACCTTTTACAAATTTTATTTGGACATAATTCCAAATCCAACTGTTAAATTTCAAATCTCTAATATTCGTTAGAAAGCTCTTTTCGATGCGAACCCAAATTTTCTAGTTTTAGGAGAATCCGATAGTCGGATCTCCCGTAATGTCCATTCGAAGTCAATGGTTGAAACTCGTGAACTACCGCAGCGCGGTGCGTTCTATTCAGGCCATTATATATATAATATATATATATATATATTATATATTTCATTGTTGTCCTTTTAAAATGTATTTTATAAATCGTTTTAAATTCGTATTCAAAACGATTTCAACTTCATATTCAATTTCAAATCAAAATTGAATATTCCATATCATCGATATATAAATGATAGTATTTTCAAAATATTATATTTTGAAATCAATTCCTTTTCGATATTCATTATAAAAATGAATAAAATCGATATAGATATCGTTCACGTCAAAATGGCGCATATCTAATCAACACGGCTTTATATATTTCAATAGCTTCGTTATTCTATTCAACAAATGAATATTTTCTTCAACACATGAATTTTCTTTTATTGAACACATGAATATATATTTTATTCAACACATGAATTTTCTTTTATTCAAAACATGAATATATATTTTATTCAACACATGAATTTTCTTTTATTCAACACATGAATATATATTTTATTCAACACATGAATTTTCTTTTATTCAACACATGAATATATATTCTATTCAACACATGAATTTTCTTTTATTCAACACATGAATATATATTTTATTCAACACATGAATTTTCTTTTATTCAACACATGAATATATATTTTACTCAGCACATGAATTTTCTTTTATTCAACACATGAATATATATATGTAAATATTCCAAATTGGAATGTGGCCCAATCAATTACCATATAATGTTAATTATATGGATTCCCTACAACACATGTATATACTAGCAACGATAAATAATCAACCATGATCCAGAGTGCACCACACAACTGCATAAGCATTAAATATAATTAATTAACACTTACACAATCTGTAAACCAATCGATCGACATACAGCTAAATAATTGGGATTAGTGTACGCCAAATATAATCTCAACACCCGTGTGGGGTTTCAAATCAACAAACACAAATTTTTATTTATGCAGTTGGGCGATGTGTAAAATTTATCATCCTAATCAATATCAGTCAAATGGGTGTACATGAACAAACCGTCCGATTTGTTTATAAATATTTATTTTATATACACGTTAAAAATTAAATTTTTAACTATAAAATATTTTATTCCATTCCACATCACACAATCAATATTCACACCATAAACAACAAACAAACAGTTGTCCATGGTCTGTGGACAACGGGTGTTGGGTGCTGCTAAGCACCGTCTACATCGTAGTATATATTTCAACTAGAAAACAAATTAAAAGTGAGGAGTTCTCACCGAGGGTTCCACTCCTCCATTTCATTTCTGAATCTCTGAATGGCATGGATTTACCTGAAATTCAACCCAGTCTTTTTCACGTTGTTCATAGTAAAATCACATTTTTATTATGATGATTATATATTTAAAAATCTCATCTTTTTATTTTATCCCTACATGTATAAAGATCATATTTTTATAACGTTATATTTATATAAATATCATATCTTCATAACGCTACATGCATAAAAATTAAATTTTTATTCGCTACAATGTATATAAAAATTGTATTTTTATATTCTTTGTCTCATAAGAATCATATTTTTATCATCTCTATAATATAAAAATCATATTTTTATTATCTCTATAGTATAAAAATCATATTTTTATTATCTCTATAATATAAAATCATATTTTTATTAGCTCTATAATATAAAAATCATATTTTTATTATGCTATAATATATAAAAATCATTTCTTTATATTTACAATGCTTCTTCATAAAAGATTACATTTTTAATGTCGTGCTATATATTTTATAAAACAATTTTCAAAACAATGCTTTTATATACATTTCAGATTTCTATTTTATAATCATACATATATAAATCAGATCTTTCCGAATAAATTAAAATAAATAAGGTACAAAAAAAAACTTACATTTGAAGTCTGGAGAGGGGAGGGGCTTTACTGTCGGAATTGGTGTATGGGGGGTCCGCCGTAACAGTGATGGCGCAGAGGAGGCCAATGCGGCGTAGGCTACAGGGTGTGGCGGTTTCGTCGTTTCTGGGATTGGGTTCGGGTGCGGTTTACAAAAGGAAGAGAGGAGGGGAGAGGGGAGGAGGTGGGTCTGGGGAGGGCTGATCGCCGGAGGGGGCCGCGGTGCGCAGGCGGCGCGGTGAATGGGAGGGAGGGCGACGGCTTCTTCGACGGTTTTATTTTTTTTTCTTTTTTTTTTCCGATATCTTCAAGGGAGGAGGGGGGTTGACTTGGATAGAGGGCAAAAGGGGGGAGAAAATATATATAAATATCTAATTATATTATTTTAATTTCAGAAAAGTTACTTTTTCATTTCAACTCCAAACCGAACCCAATGACTGTCGCCCCTTGCTAATTACCCCCATTCCGAACACAATGGGATATGTATCGTAAGCCGGTTTGACTGTTACGATCAGTTTCCATTAAATTTAAAATATAAATGATTATATTGAATTTGAACGCAGATTTCAATTTATCGGGGCCACATACAGACTCTAAAAATTCCCAAAAAATAGTTTCTTGCTTCGTATTGATGATGCGGTCCTAACAAAACTCAAATTCTAAGATCATTTGAAAAATGACCATTTTCTGGTCGATCGAAATTGACTAAAACTGTTAAAACACGTTTTCTTTCGCCACGCTCACATATTGATTTGAAAAACTATGAATTTTGGAATCTAGCAATAACATGACATCCCGGATCCAAAAAAAGTTGTTTCGTCGAAAACGGTGGTCGTTTGCAAAATTTCCATTTTTAAGTGCAAAAATTCCATAACGACTATTCTGAATTTTCAATGGGGCATAACTTTTTATTCCCGCTATGAAATTTCAATTTTTCGGATTTGTTGGAAAGATATTCTCAAATAGATTCTAATATTTTTGGTTTCGTTAAAATCCGGTTTGTTTTGAATCTTGTACAGTCATTTGAAATTTGAAATCGAATTTTCGAACTACCGCGCCATTTTTAATTCCTTTTATAATTGAAAATAAATATTTATATTCTAACGTCGATTCAAATAAATATATACATTCTAATTCTATTCAAAATAAATTTCTCATCATTATTATTTAAAATAAATCATTTTAAATATTCAAAATTCATTAAAATTGCTAAAATAAAATTTTTAAATTGGCTCGGATTTCTGGGTTATTACATACATGTTTACAAATTTTTTTAGTTTTTGGTGATTTTATGAGCCGATTGGCTAGCCACTTGTCTTTTTCTTTTTGGATGGTGAGGGCCCTGCGTGGCTAGTTGAGGTTTTAAATGTCCCTCGTACAAAGGAGGTTATGGCGAAATTTTACAAAAATTTAGTGTGTTAGCCAAGTTTTGAAGAATTGGAAAATTCTTAGAAACTGAAAAGTTGAAGAATGAACGCCATAATGAATTGAGTTGATTAGAAAAACAACTTTCAGCTCCATTCCTTTTCGAGGTCGAAAAGATTTTAAGTGTTCAGAGATTGTAACAACCCGGAAAATCAAAACCAATTAATTTTTTTATTTTGGCTAATTTAATGAATTTTAAATATTCAAAATGATTTATTTTAAATAATAATGACTAGAAATTTATTTTGAATAGAATTAGAATGTATAATTTATTTAAATCGAAGATTGAATTTGAATATTTATTTTAATTATAAAAGGAATTGGAAATGGCGTGGTAGTTTGAAAATTCGATTTCAAATTTCAAATGAATGTACAAGATTCAAAATAAACGTGATTTTAGTGAAACCAAAAATATTTGAATCTATTTGAAAATATCTTTCCAACAAATCTGAAAAATCCTAATTTAATAGTGGGAATAAAAAGTTATGTCCAATTGAAAATTCACATAGTCTCTATGGAATTTAGCCCTTAAAAATAGCGATTTTTGCAAATGACCTCCGTTTTCGATGAGACCACTTTTGATAGATCCGCAATGTCAAATTATTGCTATATTCCAATTTTCATAATTTTTGGAATTAATATGCGAGCGTGGTGGATTTAAACATGTTTGGTAATTTCAGTTTGGATTTAAGCGATTGGAAAATGACCGTTTTTCAAACGGTCCCCAAATTCGACGGAATTAATTTTGTTAGGACCGTATCATCAAAACATAGCCAGATTTATTTTTTTGGAATTTTTAGAGTTAGTATGTGGCCTCGGTAAATTAAAATGTACCTTCGAATTTAATATATATTGATTTATATTTTAATTTAAAGGAAAACTGATCGTAACACTCGACTTGGCTTACCAGACATATTGTAACAACCCCGGATTTCGCCGACCCCAATCGATCGCAAGATCGATCAAGACCGTTCAAAACCCGCGTACGTTAACTTTGGGTATACAACACATCAGAACAACAACACAGACTTTTATAACATCAATAATAAATGTTACATCAGAGTACAGACTATATCAGAGTACATCAATAAATAATACAACGGAAGATACATTTAAAATAAATTAAATACATTGCAGCAGAACTAATCTCAGCGGAAGGCCATCAATATTCTTGACCCAGCTTCAGACTTCAATCCAGGATCCTGCTTAACTATATCTGAAAAAGCTACTCGACTGCCCGTGTGGAAAGAGGGCACCCGAGTTTGCAAAGTGAAACAAACTACAGGTCAGTCGTGGGACTGGTGTGAGAATTCTTAACTTAATCTATCTAATAAGTAGGCTACTCATAGGACCACGCCGCTAAAGCGGAACGGGTTTACTCCATTGGATTGCCAGTGCATAAATAAAGTAAATCGTCAAATAACGTAATGCTTTTTAGAAAAATGAAACCATTATAAGACCCAGGTCCCATCACACAATGCAACGCACACCAGAGGATAGGGTTTAACCTTATAATGGTCAAAAGATGCTTAATACGTAAAAACGATATTATTAGTAGTGTGTGTATATATATATATATTTAAAACATTTCAATATAAATGTATTAATCTTAGACGGCATAGTACCCCATCCTACTATGTCGCCATATATAAGTTTACAATTAAAACCGTGATGTCGTATTGGAAATTGGTTTCCTATCATGAAATCGAGGCTAGGGATCGTCCTCTTCCAATTCGAGACACTCTAGCAAATGCCTCAGGATCCCCCGCAGTGAACCCTTGGATGCGGTAGGGCCGGTCCCTACCTAACGGTAGTGGATTAGTTATGCCTGAACACACGTTTCCCGGTCCCTTTGGACCTATAATACGACCACTTCCGGCCTATGAAAACCCGAGGTACCTCAATCCAAAATCCACATAAGTAAAATGTCAGGCCGTGTCAAAGCCCAAACACCACTCATAGCTAGAAAGAAACGTGTGCACTCCCTACGGTCCATATCCCATTTTTGACTCATACCGGGGTGTGAGGCTCGCGAAGTCACGATATACATAAAGCTATGCCTAAACAGGCTATGCTTTGATCATCAACCACAAGGCCTGCTTTTCAACAAAGCCTTGATCATTTGCATCTTAGCACGCCACATTGTCAGACGCTACCATATTATTGATCATCTACCAATATATATATATATATATATATATATATATAACCTCTAAGCTCATACGTCTTAGAGAAGGGTGATAAGTAAAGAATAAATTCTTCACCACCAAACAGAAATATATAATCGGTAGCGTTCAACAAATACAGTAGAAAGGAATACAATGTCTGACACGCAATCCATTTACAAGTCCGCTCTGGGTCTGAGCGAAACAACGTGTCCGTCGATCTCAAAATACGTTTGGACGATCATTACAAAATACCTTGCCTTGGGATGTACAGTCCCAATTCAAGATACCAGTCATCACCATCCCAACGATGTGAAAAAATTCGGTCTTCAACCACCGTCTTCATCTTTGACTCTTGATCGTCGTGAGGATTATTCAGAATGGGTTAAACCCGGTCTTTCTGAATAACTCGCGTATTTTGTGATTAAAAATCAAATATTGGAAAATCATACATTACGCCACATTTCAACTACGAATATTCTTTTAATAAGAATATTCATATTAAAGGATTCTCATTAATTTTATCAAAGATAATCTTTGAAAATAAAATCTTAAATCTTCCTTAAAAGAATTATTAAAACTCTCTAATTTTGATTTAATATCAAAAATCATTATTACAAGATCATTTATCTTATGGAATAAATCTTGTCTTAAATTCGGGTTAAAGAACTAGTGTTCTTTAAAACACAGTTCACGATAAACCCACAAATCGATTTCTAAAATAAGGAATTTCACAGAAATCAAATCAGTACATAATCGATATAAATTTCTGTATCGGACTAATAATATAAATGGAATAATGGCAAAGCCTCTTAAATTCCACATATAATATCACTCTTCTTTTACAGTAGCCCATTTCGATTATTACCAATCGAATTTCCACTTAATTCCTATTTAATATATTACATTGAAAACTTGATTTTTAGAAAATGCCCTTTTTAAATCTATAAAATAGATTCATAAGTTCCTAATAATAATTTCAATGTAAATTGGATTAGAGGACAAATGTCGTTTAAAACATTGTCCACGATAAATCCACTTCACATCTCAATTTATTTCATATCACAAAATATAATTGCAAATGCTAGTAATCTTTTAAAAACATATTTTAAAATAATCATAAAAATATTCTTTATATAAAGACTCTAAATGAGAAGTATTCTTCATATTAAAAATCTTTATCTTTTACAAATATTCTTTGTTTTAACCTATACTTGATTAAAAATATATTTTAATATTAAAATATATTCTTTATATAAAAAGAATTTCTAATGTAAGAATATTATTATTTAAAAGAACACCGGAATCGAAAAGCGACTCAATCATTTACCATATAATTTTGGATTATATGGATTTCACACACATTATACATATGACAATAAAATAGATAATAATCAATTCATCCATTTTCATCCAAAGTGTAATTTCTACTGTGTAAGCATTAAAATTAAATAATCACGCTCATCGTAGTCTGTCGATCTAACGATCAACATACAACTAAATATTGGGATTAGTGTATGTTCATTTTCATCCCAACACCCGTGTGGGGTTTCAGCCAACAAACAAATAATAAATTCATTTGTGCACTTGGGCGATGTGTGAAAATGATCGACCCAATCACATAAACAAGTCAGGTAACTTGTCTATGGCAGTGTAATACACAATATATAACACACGATAAAAATGTCTCTTTTATTTCTATTATTTTTACCGCATGTAAAATGTCAATAAAAATGAACTCTTTATTTCTATTTATTGAAATATAAATTACATAAAAAAATGTAAATTTTAAACGTACAATCTTTTTATTTGAAAACAATGAACAAATGAAATCTTTATGTTACGTCCATTTATGGAAATAAAGGCGACGATAAAATAAAATCTTTTATTTCAATTCATTTCATAATTTATTTGCATTAAGGATTGCAAATGAAACTATATCTTTTATTCTCCTGTTTATTTGCTTTGAGTGTTGCAAATAAAAATGTAACATTAAATTTCTAGTTATATTTACATCAAGAAATGTAAATAAAAGAACAACTCCTTATTTTATGTTTACTTACATCAAGTGAAGTAAATAAATAAATAAAAATGTAACATTGATTTTAATGCTTTGTTCGCATTTAAAACATGCAACAAAGATGTAACCTTTGTCTTTAAATAAATTTGTTTGCATCTAAATTTGCAAACCAAAAATGTAATTCTCATTTTCTTGTTTGTTTGCAACTAAAGTTGCAAACAAAAAAAAATGTAATTTTTATCTTCTTGTTTTCTTTGCATGATAGAATGCAAATAAAAAATGTATTTCTATTTTCTACGTTTCGTTTGCATTGTAGCATGCAAACAAAAATATATTTTTTCTTTTCATGTATTGTTTGCATTGTGGAATGTAAACAAAATGTGAACTTTTGTTTTCATGTTATATTTGCATTGAAAAATGCAAATAAAAATGCGCTACTTAAAAATCATATTATATTTGCGTTGGGGAACAAAAATAAAAATGTAATTTTTTTATTTGTGCTTAACAACACAAATAGGAGACTATTTTATTATAAACAATGTTACAATAAAATATAATCCTAATGCCCAAAAATGTATATTTTGATGTAACTCTTTTTAATGACCAAAAATGTTTATTTTGTTTAACTCTTTTGAATAACCAAAAATGTATGTTTTTGGTTTAATCGTTTTTAATTAACAAAAATGTATATTTTTAATTTACCATGTAAATTCATATTTTATTTACCTAGACAAATGTAAATTCTATCATACGATGTAAATTCACCTCTAAATTACATATAAAAATGTAGTTTTATCATACAGTGTAAATTCACATTTTAATTACATTAAAAATGTAATTTTTATTCTAATATCTAAATTACATGTAAAAAAAATGTAATTTTTATCCTACAATGCACATTCATGCTTTAATTTCATATAAAAATGTCATTTCTATTATGCGATGTAAATTCCTATATAAATTACAAAGAAAAATGTAATTTCTATTATGCGATGTAAATCCATGTCTTAATTACAAAGAAAAATGCAATTTTAACCATACGGTACAAATTCCCGTTTTCATTACATAGAAAAATGTAATTTTGATCATACGGTAACAATTCACCCTTTCATTACATAGAAAAATGTAATTTTAATTATGAAACAATTTCTTATTAAAATGTATGCTTTTTAATCCACTCTTTTTAATGTAAACAGTGCACGTTAAAAATATAATCTTCTTAATCCATTCTTTTTAATGTAAACAAATAAAAATGTATTTTATTCGTTGTTCAAATTCTATTGTAAACAGACAAATAAAAATAATATTTTATTTGTCGTCCAAATTATGTTGAAAGGTAAACAAACAAAAATAAGATTTTATTTGTTAACCCATTTCTGTTGTAATATAAACAAATAAAAATAATGTTTTATTTGTCGTTCAATTTCTATTGCAAAGCAAATAAATAAAAATAAAGTTTTATTCATTGTTTACATTCTAATGTAAAGTAAACAAAATAAAAATATGTTTTATTCGTTGACCAAATTCTGTTGTTATGTAAACAAATAAAATTAAGATTTTATTTGTTAAACAATCTATGTTGTAAAACAAATAAAAAAATGAGATTTTATTCGTCGTCCAATTTGCATTGTAATATCAACAAATAAAAAAGGAGTTTTTATTTGTCGTTTAATTTTTATTGTAAAATTAACAAATAAAAATAAGTATTTATTTGTTGTTTAAATCTTATAGTAATATTAACAAATAAAATTGAGTTTTTATTTGTCGATCAAATTCTATTGTAATATCAACAAATAAAATGAGCTTTTATTCGTCGTTCAAATACTTATGGTAATATCAACAAATAAAATGAGTTTTTATTTGTTGTTTCAATTTCTATTGTTCATTCCAAAAAATAATAATAGAAATTATGTTTTAATAACATAAAATAAATTATTACAACTGGATCTAGAATAAATATGATTTAAAACTGAATTTAGATTAAATCTTCTAAATGCAAATAAAATTCAATAAAATATGAAATTTTAATGCGAATCTAGTACAACATGAACAACAAACATATTACAAGCCACAATCAACGATTCATACAATACATAACAATCCAGCTCTGAATTAACATCATCACACAATTATTTTAAAGCAAGAAAATAAATTAATAATTGATTAAATAATAAAAATTTGAATTCTCACATTGATTTTTGCTGAAAATTTGGCTGTCTCGGAATCAGCTCTGGTCTGCGCCATCGCGGAGATCTCGGAAAGACGAGTTTAACGCAACTTACTGTTTGTCAATCGAACCTCGTATGAAAGAGATATTGATTTTTAAAGATCGCACAAATTAAATATTAAATTAATAAAATAATAAAAAAAAAAGAAAGAGGACCTTCTTCCTCACGCTCACGCATCGCTGCCGAATCCATCTTCAACGTTGACCCCTTCTGTGCGCGCGCCACCTCGGCCACCCAGGCGCCGATCAGACACCGCCCCTTCGACGCCCCGCTCGAGAACCACCACCACCCAGAAAGCCACCTAACTCAGCCTCCTCCTTGCCTCGCAATTCGAACCCGAACCCACCGCGTTTCAGCCCAGAATTCGTGAAATCCGAGCACCAAAACCAGGTCTTAACCGTATAGATTCGAAGCTCTCTGAATTCCCTTCGATTTGGTATATTATTTGTAAATTTTCACTGAACGGATTGAGAGAAATTGATGTTTGAAGTTAGGAGATTTCTGGCCATCGAAACAGCCATAGGCGGCGGCTGAAATTAGAGTTAGGGTTTTAATTTTCGGATTATTTTATTATTTTATTATTAAAAATGTGTTATAAAGATGAAAATGCGGGCTGTCTCCGAATTGGGCTTGCTTACTGTCGTTCTTAAGGTTTTGACACCTTCTGAACGCAATGGGATAGGTTCCGTGGCCCAATTAAGAAATATGTACGATTTTTATTTAAAATTGCATTAAAAATTAATTAATTAAATATTAACCGTACATTAAAATATGCCGGGGCCACATACGACCTCAGAAAATTCTAAAAAAAATATTTTTAGCTTTCTTATGACGATACGAATCCAACAAAATTATTTTCGTCGAATTCTGAGACTGTTTGAAAAATGGCTATTTTTAAGGCGTTTAAATTTAACTACAAATAGTCAAAATACATTTTCTTTTGCCACGCTCACATATTAATTCGAAAAATTCTGAAAATTGAAACTTAGCTGTAATTTGACATTCCGGTTCCAACAAAAGTGGTTTCATCGAAAACGGAGGTCGTTTGAAAATGACTATTTTTAAGGCCAATATATTTAATATTAAAAATACATTTTTAAACAAATAAATACCGAAACTCAAAATATATAAGTATTTACTGTTTTTCATTGCAGAAACGTCATTCCGAACTCAATGGAAGTGGTTTCGATTCGAAATTCCTTCATATGTGAAAAGTAGCCTTTTGGGCCATATATATAAATTCTACAACGACCTTTCTAAAAATTGAATTGGCAATAACTTTTGATTTCCGCTATGAAATTTCAATTTTTCAGATTCGTTAGAAAGATATGATTAAACAGATTTAAATATTTCTTGTTTCACTCAATTCTGATTTATTTTGAGTCCTGTACATTCAGTTAAAGTTTAAAATCAAATTTTCAAACTACCGCGCCATTTCTAACTCCTTTTATATACAAATTAAATTTATTTGTTTTAACTTCTATTAAAATAAATTTCTAGCCATTATTATTAATAAAAAAATCACTTTATATTTTCTAAATTCATTAAAATTTTCTAAAATAAAATTTTTAAATTGGTTCAGAATTTGCGGGTTGTTACAATCTCCCTCACTTAAAATCTTTTCGTCCTCGAAAAGGAAATGAAGCTAAAGTTGTTTATTTAACTAATTTAATTTTCATTCTTTAATTGTTTAATAATTTTATTAGTTTAATACATATTCACACAACACAATCATCAATCAATTAGTTGATTAAATTTTCAAGAATATATAACTTTTATATATTCAAAATCATATTTTCTAAAATGGAATTATAAATATAATAACAAGTACGTTAATTATGAATTCTTCTTCACTCTGACTCATTCTAGGGCGTTGCTAACCCGATCTCTATTGAGTATTCTCATTCTAGGATACTGCCGATCCTATCTCCAATGAGTATTCTTATTGGATATTACTAACCCAACCTCTGATGAGTCTTCTGTTTAGTTCTAATGAATTGTACCCCAAAGATTTGAGCTAGCCAGAGCTCTGATACCAGCTGTAACGACCCCGGATTTTGCCGACCCCAATCGATCGCAAGATCGATCAAGACCGTTCAAAACCCACGTATGTTAACTTTGGGCATACAACACATCAGAACAACAACACAGACTTTTATAACATCAATAATAAAAGTTACATCAGAGTACAGACTATATAAGAGTACATCAATAAATAATACAGCGGAAGATACATTTAAAATAAATTAAATACATTGCAGTGGAACTAATCTCAGCGGAAGGCCATCAATATTCTGGACCCAGCTTCAGACTTCAATCCAGGATCCTGCTTAACTATATCTGCAAAAAGCTACTCGGCTGCCCGTGTAGAAAGAGGGCACACGAGTTTGCAAAGTGAAACAAACTACAGGTCAGTCGTGGGACTGGTGTGAGAATTCTTAACTTAATCTATCTAATAAGTAGGCTAATCACAGGACCATGCCGCTAACGCGGAACGGGTTTACTCCATTGGATTGCCAGTGCATAAATAAAGTAAATCATCAAATAACGTAATGCTTTTTAGAAAAATGAAACCATTATAAGACCCAGGTCCCATCACACAATGCAATGCACACCAGAGGATAGGGTTTAACCTTATAATGGTCAAAAGATGCTTGATACGTAAAAACGATATTATTAGTAGTGTGTGTATATATATATATTTAAAACATTTCAATATAAATGTATTAATCTTAGACGGTATAGTACCCCATCCTACTATGTTGCCATATATAAGTTTACAATCAAAACCATGATGTCGTATTGGAAATTGGTTTCCTGTCATGAAATCGAGGCTAGGGATCGTCCTCTTCCGATTCGAGTCACTCTAGAAAATGCCTCAGGATCCCCCGTAGTGAACCCTTGGATGCGGTAGGGCCACTCCCTACCTAACGGTAGTGGATTAGTTATGCCTGAACACACGTTTCCCGGTCCCTTTGGACCTATAATACGACCACTTCTGGCCTATAAAAACCCAAGGTACCTCAATCCAAAATCCACATAAGTAAAATGTCGGGCCGTGTCAAAGCCCAAACACCACTCCTAGGTAGAAAGAAACGTGTGCACTCCCTACGGTCCATATCCCGTTTTTGAATCATACCGGAGTGTGAGGCTCGCGAAGTCACGATATACACGAAGCTATGCCTAAACAGGCTATGCTTTGATCATCAACCACAAGGCCTGCTTTTCAACAAAGCCTTGATCATTTGCATCTTAGCATGCCACATTGTCAGACCCTACCATATTATTGATCATCTACCAATATATATATAACCTCTAAGCTCATACGTCTTAGAGAAGGGTGATAAGTAAAGAATAAATTCTTCACCACCAAACAGAGATATATAATCGGTAGCGTTCAACAAATACAGTAGAAAGGAATACAATGTCAGACACGCAATCCATTTACAAGTCCGCTCTGGGTCTGAGCGAAACAACGTGTCCATCGATCTCCAAATATGTTTGGACGATCATTACCAAATACCTTGCCTTGGGATGTACAGTCCCAATTCAAGATACCAGTCATCACCATCCCAACGATGTGAAAACCTTCGGTCTTCAACCACCATCTTCATCTTCGACTCTTGATCGTCGTGAGGATTATTCAGAATGGGTTAAACCCGGTCTTTCTGAATAACTCGTGTATTTTGTGACTAAAAATCAAATATTGGAATATCACACATTACGCCACATTTCATCTCTGAATATTCTTTTAATAAGAATATTCATATTAAAGGATTCTCATTAATTTTATCAAAGATAATCTTTGAAGATAAAATCTTAAATCTTCCTTAAAAGAATTATAAAAACACTAATTTTGATTTAATATCAAAAATCATTATTACAAGATCATTTATTTTATGGAATAAATCTTGTATTAAATCGGGTTAAAGAACTAGTGTTCTTTAAAACACAGTTCACGATAAACCCACAAATCGATTTCTAAAATAAGGAATTTCACAGAAATCAAATCAATACATAATCGATATAGATTTCTGTATCGGACTAATAATATAAATGGAATAACGGCAAAGCCTCTTAAATTCCACATATAATATCGGTCTTCTTTTACAGAAGCCCATTTCGATTATTACCAATCGAATTTCCACTTAATTCCTATTTAATATATTACATTGAAAACTTGATTTTTAGAAAATGCTCTTTTTAAATCTATAAAATAGATTCATAAGTTCCTAATAATAATTTCAATGTAAATTGGATTAGAGGACAAATGTCGTTTAAAACATCGTCCACAATAAATCCACTTCACATCTCAATTTATTTCATATCACAAAATATAATTGCAAATGCTAGTAATCTTTTAAAAACATATTTTAAAATAATCATAAAAATATTCTTTATATAAAGACTCTAAATGAGAAGTATTCTTTATATTACAAATCTTTATCTTTTACAAATATTCTTTGTTTTAACATATACTTGATTAAAAATATATTTTTATATTAAAATATATTCTTTATATAAAAAGAATTTCTAATGTAAGAATATTATTATTTAAAAGGACACCGGAATCGAAAAGCGACTCAATCATTTACCATATAATTTTGGATTATATGGATTTCACACACATCATATATATGACAATAAAATAGATAATCATCAATTCATCAATTTTCATCCAAAGTGTAATTTCTGCTGTGTAAGCGTTAAAATTAAATAATAATGCTCATCGCAGTCTGTCGATCTAACGATCAACATACAACTAAATATTGGGATTAGTGTATGTTCATTTTCATCCCAACACCCGTGTGGGGTTTCAGCCAACAAACAAATAATAAATTCATTTGTGCACTTGGGCAATGTGTGAAAATGATCGACCCAATCACATAAACAAGTCAGGTAACTTGTCTATGGCAGTGTAATACACAATATATAACACACGATAAAAATGTCTCTTTTATTTCTATTTATTTTACCGCATGTAAAATGTCAATAAAAATGAACTCTTTATTTCTATTTATTGAAATATAAATTACATTAAAAAAATGTAAATTTTAAATTTACAATCTTTTTATTTGAAAACAATGAACAAATGAAATCTTTATGTTACGTCCATTTATGGAAATAAAGGTGGCGATAAAATAAAATCTTTTATTTCAATTCATTTCATAATTTATTTGCATTAAGGATTGCAAATGAAACTGTATCTTTTATTCTCCTGTTTATTTGCGTTGAGTAATGCAAATAAAAATGTAACATTAAATTTCTAGTTATATTTACATCAAGAAATGTAAATAAAAGAACAACTCCTTATTTTATGTTTACTTACATCAAGTGAAGTAAATAAATAAATAAAAATGTAACATTGATTTTAATGCTTTGTTCGCTTTTAAAACATGCAACAAAGATGTAACCTTTGTCTTTAAATAAATTTGTTTGCATCTAAATTTGCAAACCAAAAATGTAATTCTCATTTTCTTGTTTGTTTGCAACTAAAGTTGCAAACAAAAAAAATGTAATTTTTATCTTCTTATTGTATTTGCATGATAGAATGCAAATTAAAAAAGTATTTCTATTTTCTACGTTTCGTTTGCATTGTAGCATGCAAACAAAAATATATTTTTTCTTTTCATGTATTGTTTGCATTGTGGAATGTAAACAAAATGTGAACTTTTGTTTTCATGTTATATTTGCATTGAAAAATGCAAATAAAAATGCGCTACTTAAAAATCATATTATATTTGCGTTGGGGAACACAAATAAAAATGTATTTTTTTTATTTGTGCTTAAGAACACAAATAGAAGACTGTTTTATTATAAACAATGTTACAATAAAATGTAATCCTACTCAATGCCCAAAAATGTATATTTTGATGTAACTCTTTTTAATGACCAAAAATGTTTATTTTGTTTAACTCTTTTGAATAACCAAAAATGTATGTTTTTGGTTTAATCGTTTTTAATTAACAAAAATATATATTTTTAATTTACCATGTAAATTCATATTTTATTTACATAGACAAATGTAAATTCTATCATACGATGTAAATTCACCTCTAAATTACATATAAAAATGTAGTTTTTATCATACAGTGTAAATTCACATTTTAATTACATTAAAAATGTAATTTTTATTCTAATATCTACATTACATGTAAAAAAATGTAATTTTTATCCTACAATGCACATTCATGCTTTAATTTCGTATAAAAATGTCATTTCTATTATGCGATGTAAATTCCTATATAAATTACATAGAAAAATGTAATTTCTATAATGCAATGTAAATCCATGTCTTAATTACAAAGAAAAATGCAATTTTAATCATACGGTACAAATTCCCATTTTCATTACATAGAAAAATGTAATTTTGATCATACGGTAATAATTCACCCTTTCATTACATGGAAAAATGTAATTTTAATTATGAAACAATTTCTTATTAAAATATATGCTTCTTAATCCACTCTTTTTAATGTAAACAGTGCACGTTAAAAATATAATCTTCTTAATCCATTCTTTTTAATGTAAACAAATAAAAATATAATTTACTCGTTGTTCAAATTCTATTGTAAATAGACAAATAAAAATAATATTTTATCTGTCGTCCAAATTATGTTGAAAGGTAAACAAACAAAAATAAGATTTTATTTGTTAACCCATTTCTGTTGTAATATGCACAAATAAAATAATGTTTTATTTGTCATTCAATTTCTATTGCAAAGCAAATAAATAAAAATAAAGTTTTATTCGTTGTTTACATACTAATGTAAAGTAAACAAAATAAAATTATGTTTTATTCGTTGACCAAATTCTGTTGTTATGTAAACAAATAAAATTAAGATTTTATTTGTAAAACAATCTATGTTGTAAAACAAATAAAAAAATGATATTTTATTCGTCGTCCAATTTGCATTGTAATGTCAACAAATAAAAAAGGAGTTTTTATTTGTCGTTTAATTTTTATTGTAAAATCAACAAATAAAAATAAGTATTTATTTGTTGTTTAAATCTTATAGTAATATTAACAAATAAAAATGAGTTTTATTTGTCGATCAAATTCTATTGTAATATCAACAAATAAAATAAGCTTTTATTCGTCGTTCAAATACTTATGGAAATATCAACAAATAAAAATGAGTTTTTATTTGTCGTTTCAATTTCTATTGTTCATTCCAGAAAAAAAAATTATGTTTTAATAACATAAAATAAATTTTTACAACTGGATCTAGAATAAATATGGTTTAAAACTGAATTTAGATTAAATCTTCTAAATGCAAATAAAATTCAATAAAATATGAAATTTTAATGCGAATCTAGTACAACATGAACAACAAACATATTACAAGCCACAATCAACGATTTATACAATACATAACAATCCAGCTCTGAATTAACATCATCACATAATTATTTTAAAGCAAGAAAATAAATTAATAATTGATTAAATAATAAAAATTTGAATTCTCACATTGATTTTTGCTGAAAATTTGACTGTCTCGGAATCAGCTCTAGTCTGCGCCATCGCGAAGATCTCGGAAAGATGTGTCCAACGCAACTTACGGTTCGTCAATTGGACCTCGTATGAAAGAGATATTGATTTTTAAAGATCGCACAAATTAAATATTAAATTAATTAAAAAAAAAAAAAGAGGGCCTTCTTCCTCACGCTCACGCATCGCTGCCGAACCCATCTTCAACGTTGACCCCTTCTGTGCGCGCGCCACCTCGGCCACCCAGGCGCCGATCAGACACCGCCCCTCCGATGCCCCGCTCGAGAGCCACCACCACCCAGAAAGCCACCGAACTCGGCCACGTTTCAGCCCAGAATTCGTGAAATCCGAGCACCAAAACCCGATTTTAAACGTATAGATTCGAAGCTCTCTGAATTCCCTTCGATTTGGTATATTATTTGTAGATTTTCACTGAACGGTTTGAGAGAAATTGATGTTTGAAGTTAGGAGATTTCTGGCCATCGAAACAGCCATAGGCGGCGGCTGAAATAGGGTTAGGGTTTTAATTTTCGGATTATATTATTATTTTATTATTAAAAATGTGTTATAAAGATGAAAATGCGGACTGTCTCCAAATTGGGCTTGCTTACTGTCGTTCCTAAGGTTTTGACACCTTCTGAATGCAATGGGATAGGTCCCGTGGCCCAATTCCGGAATATGTACGATTTTTATTTAAAATTGCATTAAAAATTAATTAATTAAATATTGACCGTACATTAAAATATGCCGGGGCCACATACGACCTCAGAAAATTCTAAAAAAAAATATTTCTAGCTTTCTTATGATGATACGAATCCAACAAAATTATTTTTGTCGAATTCTGAGACTGTTTGAAAAATGGCTATTTTTAAGGCGTTTAAATTTAACTACAAATAGTCAAAATACATTTTCTTTTGCCACGCTCACATATTAATTCGAAAAATTCTGAAAATTGAAACTTAGCTGTAATTTGACATTCCGGTTCCAACAAAAGTGGTTTAATTGAAAACGGAGGTCGTTTGAAAATGACTAATTTTAAGGCCAATATATTTAATATTAAAAATACATTTTTAAACAAATAAATACCGAAACTCAAAATATATAAGTGTTTACTGTTTTTCATTGCAGAAACGTCATTCCGAACTCAATGGAAGTGGTTTCGATTCGAAATTCCTTCATATGTGAAAAGTAGCCTTTTGGGCCATATATATAAATTCTACAACGACCTTTCTAAAAATTGAATCGGCCATAACTTTTGATTTCCGCTATGAATTTTCAATTTTTCAGATTCGTTAGAAAGATATGATTAAACAGATTTAAATAGTTCTGGTTTCACTCAATTCTGATTTATTTTGAGTCCTGTACATTCAGTTAAAGTTTAAAATCAAAATTTCAAACTACCACGCCATTTCTAACTCGTTTTATATACAAATTAAATTTATTCGTTTTAACTTCGATTAAAATAAATTTCTAGCCATTATTATTAATAAAAAATCACTTTATATTTTCAAAATTCATTAAAATTTTCTAAAATAAAATTTTTAAATTGGTTCAGAATTTGCGGGTTGTTACACATATCCTATAGTGTTCGAAATGGGGGTAATTGGCTAGGGACGATAGTCATTGGGAATCGTTTGGAATTCAAATATTAAGTCAACTTTTAGGAGATTAAAATAAAATAAATAATATATATATATATATATATATGTATATAATAATAAACTATCTACCCTAAACTCATTTTTCCCAAAATCAGAAAACAAAAACCCATCGCTCAAGAAAACTACTCCTCCAAATCTCACACCGCCATCGATAGTCCCTCCCCCAAGCCACCATTGATAGCGCCGCACCCCCTTCCCACCGTCGGCCCCTCCACCTCCGATCCCCACCAGCGCCCGTCCCCCTCGACGTGAAGAACCGCGCCTCCCAAGCCCTAGCCCCCAAAATCCAACCGCCACGGTCCACCTAGCCCGCCGCCACCTCTGGCCAAACCCCACCGCCGGCAGCACTCCTCCACTGACCATCACTGACCAATGTGGGCCCACACTCCTTAGTAAAAATCGAATTTAAGGTGCGTTTTTATAATATTAATTTTTATTTCAGTTTTGAAAATATGTAGAGTAATAAAAATGTGATTTTTAGTTGTAAATATCATTTATAAAAATATGATTTTGAATGAAGTAAAAATAGGATTTTTATTTAGCTAAAAATATGATTTTTAGTCGAATAAATAGGTACGATTTTTAGACTAGAAAAGCTATGATTTTTAGTTTAGAAAGTTAGGATTTTTAATGGTATAAAAATATGATTTTTATTAATATAAAAATACAATTTTTGGAAAAATATAGATGAGATTTTTAAGATAAGAATTCATATGATTTCTTTGTTTATAAATATATGAATTCTTTGATTTGAAAATTATGATTTTGATTTATATAAAGATCGAATTTTTCATAGTATAAATAAAATATGAATTCTTTGATTCGAAAAATATGATTTTGATTTATATAAAGATTGTATTTTTCAAAGTATAAAAAAAATATGAATTTTTGATTTGAAAAATATGATTTTGATTTATATAAAGATCAGATTTTTCACAGTATAAAAAAATATGAATTCTTTGATTTGAAAATTATGATTTTTAAAATATAAACATCGTGTTAAAAATATGACTTTTATAATATAATAGCGAAGTAAACATATAATTTTAGCGAAGTAAAAATATAATTTTTAGCGAAGTAAAATATAATTTTTTGCTAAGTAAAAATTAGATTTTATATATGAAGTAGAGAAGTAAAAAATTGAATTTTTACCTATTTGAATGAAGCAAAAAAATTGGATTTTTACCTATTTGAATGAAGCGATAAAAATTGGATTTTTATTTATTTGAATGAAGAGATAAAAATATAATTTTTATATATGAAGTAGTGGTATAAAAATATGATTTTTATATGAATGGTATGAATATAAAAATGTGATTTTTATAATATAAACATCGTTTTAAAAATGTGATCTTTATAATGTAAACATCGTTATAAAAAGGTGATTTTTAATATAAAAATCATGTGAAACAAATAGCGATGGGACCGATAGGAATCAAATCCAAATCCAAACTGTTCAGAAATAAGGAATGGAGGAGTGGATCCCTAAGGTGAGAACTTCTCACTTTAATTTATTTTGTAGTTAAATATATATATATACTAGGATACAGACGGTGCTTAGTAGCACCCGACACCTTTGTTTGAAACCATGTTTCTTTGGTTGTGTAGTAACCCGTAACTTCCCCGATAAGGAAAGAACTAATTGCTTGATAAGCTAAATTTCATCTTTTATTATTACTATAAGTGTATAGTGTCAAAACAATTTCAATCATAAGTATCAATCATAGACGGCATAGTATCCCATTCTACTATGTCTCCATACTAGGCTCTACAAATAAAACCGAAATATCACGTATTGGTAATTGGATTTCCATCATAAGTCGAGGCAAGGGGCAAGCTCCTCTCCATTCAAGACACTCTAGCAAAAGTCTCAGGATCACACACAGCGATCTTGGATCTTCAGGTCCGGTCCTCTCTTACTTTTGAGGATTAGTTATTCCTGAACACACGTTTCCCGGTCCTATCAGACCTATATCTGAGGCGCCTCGCATCCAACAACCACACAGGTAAAAAGTATATAAATGTCAGGGCTGGTAGGTCACTGACATCACCCATAGCTAGAAAGAAATGTCGTGATCTCCCTGCAGTCACTATCCCATTTTTGACTCATACCGAGGTGTGAGGCTCGCGAATTAACGCTACACACAAAGCTGTGCCACATAGGCAGTGCTTTGATTATCAACCACAAGACTTTGCTTTTCAACAAAAGCCTTGATCATTTGCCACTTAGGCATGCCACACAGGCAATTCATGCCATGCGATTGATATCTATCGATATATAAGCTCTAAGCTCGTACGTCTTAGAAAAGGCCGTTATGCAAGAGAATAAGTTCTCCCCGCCAAAAAGATATATATTTAATAGAAATCAATCACACAAAATAAAATCCAATGTCAGACACATAGTCCATTTACAAGTTCATTCTGGGTCTGAACAAAACCGGAGGAACCTTATTCCTCGCATATCCGTCGATCTCCAAGTATGCCTGGACGATCTCCAACTTATTCCCTCATCTTGGGTGTACAGCCTAATCAAGATTGTCAGGAATCAACCAAATGACGTGAAGACCCCCGGTCTTCAACCACTGTCTTCACCCTCGACATATCGTCAAATCGGTTATTCAGAATGGGTATAAACCCTGCCTTTCTGAATAACCCGCGCATATAATAAACAAGGGCTACACAAACACAACATACGCCTCATTCCAATTCAGAATATTCTTTTATTCAAATTTTCACATTCTTAGGGAAAGGTTCCCATTAATTTTATCAAAGATCAATTCTGCTAAATTTATTCTTTAATCTTCCTTTGGATATCATTTCAAACCATGTTAAGGTTTTCCAAACTAGTCGGGATTAGCGAACCACACCGAAGTAATCATTTATTTTATCTCCCAATCCCAACCTATTCATCCCATGGAGCAAAACTGGTAATACTCCATATCCAACACCACGATGTTATCGGTAAATATTAATTACCATTTCACGTTCAAATCTAATTAAAGATTTAACTATCGCTTTGGAGCAAAACTTGTGATACTCCATTCTCGATCGCTTTAATCTAATTAAAGATTCATTAAAACTCCACTTAGTTTTAATCTTCCCAAAAATCAATATCCTGTCTTTAACTGGGTTAAAGAACCAATGTCATCTAAAACACGGTTCACGATAAACCCAAAATACATTCCATTGTTAGTCGGGTTAAAGAACAGGTGTTATTCAAAACACAACTCACGATAAACCCAAAAACCAATTTAAATTCAATTTCCAATTAAATACTAATTAACTGGACAATTTCACTAAATTTTAATTAAAAGATTTATTCTTATCTAAACTGGGTTCAAGAATAGCGTTATTTAAGACACCATTCACGACGAACCCAAAATCCCATTTGATATTAAATACAAGGCTCTGAATAGAAAATAAATCAGCTTATATTCAATATCAAATTCGGAAACCAACAAATATCGTATTGGAAATAACGATATAAATATATCTTTCAAATTTCCACAACCATATCTGTATAATCACGAAATCCAACATCGAAATATTCCGAAGATAATTTCGATTCAAATCCATTCCAATTCACGTACTGGAAATTCTGATTATTTTAAAACCACTTCAAATCCAATTTATTTATTCAAAAACATTAGATTATAATTCTAGTTCATAACTAGTTCATTTCAATAAAAATATATTTTTATCCTTTTTAAATATGGGATTTTCATCTTAGTTCTTTCAAAATCATTTATTATGATTTTACACGAATTATTGATATTTTTAATAATTTTATCAAGGCCCGTACAGTTGATTTCCAATAACAGTCATCGAACTGCACTTACAATGACCTTTTCCAAATTTGATTTGGACATAATTCCAAATCCAACCGTTAGAATTCAAATCCAACCGTTAGAATTCAAATCTCTTATATTCATTGGAATGCTCTTTTCGATACGAACCCAACGGTTCCGGTTTTAGGAGAATCCGACAGTCGAATCCCCTATAACGTCAATTCGAAGTCAATGGTCGAAATTTGCGAACTGCCACGGCGCGTTCTATTCAGGCCATTTAATATATATAGTATATATTATATATATTTCGTCGATTTCAATTCTAAACATATTTAATAATTCATTTTATGGTTGATTGGATTATTTGGTTGAATTTTGTTTGGGAAATGAAATGAATTGATTAGAATTGGTATGTACATGGCACGAGCCATTAGTAGGCGAGGGATAAGGATAGACCTTATTCTGGTTCTAGTATCGCGTCGTTATGCTGTCGAAATTTTCTAAAATATTAAAACAATAAAAATATCATTTTTATTGTATAAAAAAATATTTTATAGTTAAAAATATAATTTTTAACGTGTATATGAATAAAATAAAAATTCATTTACAAATCGGACGATTTGTTTGTGTACACACATTTAACTGATATTGATTGGGATGATATATTTTACACATCGCCCAACTGCACAAATAATAATCAGTGTTTATTAGGATGATATTGGACACACACTAATCCCTATATTTAGTTGTATGTTACTCGATTGGTTGACAGGCTGTTGTAAGCGTTATTATTTATATTTAACGCATATGCAGTTGTGTAATGCACTCTGGATGATGGATGACTGTGTTTAATTATTGTTGTGTACATGTGTGTATGAAATCCATATAAATCAAACTATATGGTAATTGGCTGTGTCTGATTCCAATTCGGAAGGAATGAATATTTTAAAATAACGAATAATGAATTTTTTAAAATAACGAATATTTTAAAATGGAGAATAATGAATATTTTAAAATAACAAATATTTTAAAATGGCGAATAATGAATATTTTAAAATAACTAATATTTTAAAATAATATTCTATAATAACCTGGAAAATCTGAACCAATTTAAAAAATTTATTTTGGCTACTTCAATAAATTTTGAGTAGATAAAATAATTTATTTTAAATAATAACAATTAAGAAATTATTTTAATCGAAGTTAAAGTGAATATATTTATTTTAATTTCAAAGGGAATTAGAAATAGTACGGTAGTTTGAAAAGTCAAACCTGAACTTTGACTGAATGTACAGGATTCAAAATTTAAAGGATTTTAGTGAAACCAAAAATATCTGAATCTGTTTAAAAATATCTTTCCAATGAATCTAAAAAATCGGAATTTAATAGTGGAAACCAAAAGTTATGGCCAGTTGAATATTCAGGATAGTCGCTATAGTATAATTTATAGCCCGTATAAAAGGCCATTTTTCAAACGACCTCCATTTTCGACGAAACCACTTTTTTCAGATCTGTAATGTCAAATTATTGCTAAGTTTAATTTTTTGTAATTTTTGGAATTAATATGTGAGCGTGGCAAAAGAAAATGTGTTTTGTCAATTTCGGTCAAATTATTCTACTTGAAAATGACCATTTTTCAAACGGTCTCCAAATTCGATGAAATTATTTTTGTTAGGACCATATCATCAAAACAAAGCCAGATATAATTTTTCTGGAATTTTTAGAGTTCGTATGTGACCTCGGTGAATTTAAATATATGATCAAATTAATTTAATAAAGGATTTAAAATTTAAATTGAATAATTTAGGCCACAAATAGTCATTTGGGCGGACGGGACCTAGCCCATTGGATCCGGAATGGGGGCTATTGGGTTCGATCAACTCTTGTTAGGTTGGAATCAGAATTGTTAAGAATGTATGGATTTATTTGTAAAATTGACAATTAAAATATTATAAATATTCATAAAATCATTTCTAAACCCTAATACTCTATACCAGTGCCGCCACCTTCATCTGCCATGGCCGAAATTTCTCCAACCTTCCCCCACTAAATTCTCTCAATCCTTTCACCGAAACCAACTCCCCCTTTTGACTTTATTATAGTACTTTTCACCCTCTACAATTCCAAACAGGTTGATCCTTCTCTAGTGGCCCTGACTTCGAGAACAGACGCCCTGAACCACTGTCGTTCGTGCTACCTAAGCACACCCTGCCTCGATCCAGTTGCAGGTCGTGGGGCCCCCCTGTGCGCCTCACTCCCCCTTCATCGTGGTGGATTCCGATCGCCATCTCGCCGAACGAGTTTGAGGAAAACCTTAAACCTAGTTCTGAAGGTTCTAAAAACTATCACCCTCGACCAGTAACAGAGAAGAAGGTAGTTAATTTTTAAATTATATTATTTAATTAATTAGTTTAAATTGTTAGCAACCTAAAATAAATCATATCTCAATCATACTGACTCAGAACAACACGATTTTCGAAGCACTGCGATCGTAGAGACGGGATATACGATTCTAGACTGGAAAGAAGCGATTCTGAGCTGATTGAATTTTGGGTCAAATTTGCAGATCTGAACGATTCAAATTCAAAAGGAACTATGAGAAATTTTATTTCATTTTTATTATTATTTATTTTAAAATGATTAGAATAAATCGTGATTGCGTTCTCATTAAATCGTTGTATATGCTATGCTATGTAATTTGATTTGTATGTAATGTGTTAATATAGATCTGTTAATTTAGATATTTTGTTAATATAGATCTATATGTGATGTGTTAATTAGAATAAATCATTTTTTTGATATTTTGTTGAATCATATATATTAACCAAAAATAGAGCTTCTTTTATTTATTGGATTGAATTAGAACTTTCAATTCAATATAAAAATATCGTTTTGTTTATTTTGTTGAATTGAATTAGATTTTTCAATTCAATATAAAAATATCACTTTGGTTATTTTGTTGAATTGAATTAGAATTTTCAATTCAATATAAAAATTTCACCTTTGGTTATTTTGTTGAATTAGAATTTTCAATTCAATATAAAAATTTCACCTTCGGTTATTTTGTTGAATTGAATTAGAATTTTCAATTCAATATAAAAATTTCACCTTTGGTTATTTTGTTGAATTGAATTATTATTTTCAATTCAATTTAAAAATATCGCTTTGGTTATTTTGTTGGGTTGAATTAGAATTTTCAATTCGATAAAAATATCTCTTTGTTTGTTTGTTGATTGAACTAGAATTTTCAATCAAAATAAAAACATCGCTTTTATTATTTTTGACTGAACTAGAATTTTCAATCAAAATAAAAAATACCACTTTTGTTATTGTACGATTGAATTAGAATTTTAATCTAAACAAAAAATATCAATTTTTTTATTATTTGATTGAGTTAAAATTTTCAATCAAAAAGGAAATGTCGGAATTTTGGTCATTTTATTGAATTGGAATATTCTACCAAAATGAAATATAAGTTTCTATCATTATATGGAACCATTATAAAAATAGAAGTGCTCATGTTTTAGACAAAGATAAAGATATTACAATAAAAAGTTTACATTTTAGTAATGTTAAATGTAAAGAAAATGTCCATGTTTTAAAACAAAGCATGAATTAATTAAAAATATGCATTTTTAAGGAAATGTTAAGAATAGAGAGAAATGTACATGTTTAGAAATAAAAGCGTGCAGTCATTAAAAACCATACTTTAGTGTCATTGAGGAAATTAGCAAAATATTCATAGTTTGAACAAAAACATGATTTTTCATATAAAATGTACATTCTTAATGAAATGGTTGGAAAATAAAGAAAATGTTCCTGTTTTTGAACAAAAACATGAATTCATTAAAAATATACATTTCTAATGTAAAGTTAAAAATAAGAAAAGGTTTTATGTTTTAAGGTCAAACACTACTAAACTAAAAATATACTTTTTAATGTACAAGTAGGTAATAAGAAAAATGTTCATGTTTTAAATCAAAATATGATTTCATTTAAAAATATACATTTTTAATGAAATGTTGAAAATAGAAAAAATATACATGTTTTTAATCCTGCATGATTCCATGTAAAAGTTCACATTTTAATATAATGTTGAATAAAATAGAAATTACAAATGTTTTAAAAGAAAACATGATTTCATTAAAAAATTCATATTTTAGTGTCAAGAATGAATGTAGACAAAAGATTCATGTTTTAAAAACTTAAACCATGATTTTATTAAAAATATACATTTTTAATGAAATGTTAAAATGAAGAAAATGTACATGTTTTAAAATGCAAAACATGTTATACATTAAAATTTCACTTTTTAATATAATTATAGAAATGCAGAGAAGAAATATGTTTTAAAATGAAAATAGGAGTTACATTAAAAAATCACTTTTAATGTAATAATAGAAATGTTAAGAATATGAAAGGTGTTCATGTTTTAAATAGAAAAACATGATTTCATTAAAAATATTCATTTTTAATGTAAGAAAAAACATGCAAGTTTTCAAAATAAAACATGTTTACATTAAAAACTTTGTTTTTAATGAAATGGTTAAAATCATTTTTATACTACATCGCACATATTAGAATTTATATGCGTTGTTAAAATTATATTTTTAATTACACCACATATATTAGAATTTATTTGCGTTGTTAAAATCATATTCATATCACATCGCATATATTAGAATTTATATGCGTTGTTAAAATCACATTTTCAATTACACCGTATATATTAGAGTTTATATGCGTTGTTAAAATCATATTTATAATTACATCGCATATATTAGGATTTATATTCGCTGTTAAAATAACATTTATAATTACATTGTATATATTAGAAATATATGCACTGTCAAAATTTAATTTATATTTACATTTGCATATGTTAGGATTCATATGCAAAGTAGACTCGTCATTGGATAAATTTTCATGCAAATGATATATATTCTGTTTGACGGTGCATAAATATGATTTGCGAACACAAACATTATTTTATTTGGTGTATTAAAAACGATAGTAAATTCGTCGAATGATTTGTATATGTATATATATATATTAATTAAAATTAAACGAATTGCGCGTGGTAGTTTGAGTTTCGAAATCATAACTTTAAAGATTATACCGAAAGATCCAACCATCGGATTTTCCCAAAACTGGAAACGTTAGGACCGCTTTGGGAAGATCTTTCCAACGATATAAATTTTGTTAAAATCGAACGGTTAGATTTCGAGATAAGTGTAAATCAAATTTTGATAAAAACAGCGTCAGGGCCGCCTATCGACCCGAAGCGTCGTTAATTTTTTTTGGCTATTTTTATATAAATAAAAATAGTGATTAATCGTTATTAAATATTATTAATGATATGAAATGATTTTAAACTATATATATGCGAGAATCATTTGAAAAGACTAAGTTAAATCTCATTTCAAATGGTTATATGACGATATAAATTGAAGATCTTAAAGATAGCGATTGAAAACTAACGATCTTCACATCGAAAGGATAACTACTAATGCCTGGCATTAGCTAGGTACCAATAAAGGGTTAAAGTGGTAGTTGTCTGGACGTACTTGTTGATTGTCCGGACATGCGAGCACCTATCTTCCATATTAGACATACGGGACGAGGAATAAGGTGACTTTGGTTTCATTCAAACCCAGAATGGACTTATAAATGGATATGTGTCCGACATTGAATTTCATTCTGGGTAATTAAATTGATTTCTATTTAATATATATCTGTGGTGGCAGAGAATTCATTCTCTTGCTTAACACCCTTCTTTGAGACGCACGAGCTCAAAGGTTATATATTAGTAGTTATCGATTGCATGGCGTGAATTGTCAATGTGGCATGCCAAGATGCAATTGATCGAGGCTTATGTTGAAAAGCAGAGCCTTCCGGATGATGATCAAAGCATAGCCTATTTCAGCATAGCTTTGTGTATTACGTTACCTCGCGAGCCTCACACCCCGGTAGAGTCAAAAATGGGACAAGGAAACGCAGGGAGTGCACACGTTTATTTCTAGCTAGAAGTGGTGTATGGGTTTTTACATGACCCGACATTTTTACTTATGTGGTTGATGGAACGAGGCGCCTCAGATTTATTGTTCGCCAATGGCCAAATTATAGGTCCAATAGGATCGAGGAGCGTGTGTTCAGGAATTGCCAATCCACTAAAGTTATTTGTGGATCGACCCTGCAGGATCCAAGGGTTGCCCGTGGGTGTGATCCTGAGCCATTGCTACAGTGTCTCGAATCGGTTAGGTGATCTTCCCTAGCCTTGACTCATGATGAAACCTAATCTCCAATACGACATTACGGTTTTGATTGTAAACCTATATATGGCGACATAGTAGGATGGGGTACTATGCTGTCTAGGATTGATACATTTACTTTAAAGTATTTAATATTGATTAGACACTAATAATAATATTAAAAATATTATTTTCTATGTATCAAGCATTTTTTATCATTATAAGGTAAAACTCTATCCTCCGGTTTGCGTTGCATTGTGTGATGGGACTTGAGTCTTATAATGATTTCGTTTTCTAAAAAGCATTGGGTTGTTTTTAAATAAAATTTATTAAACATATGAACTGGTAATCCAATGGAGTAAACCCATTCCGCATTAGCGACGTGGTTCTATGATTAGCCATATTGTTAGTTAAGTAAGATTTCGCATACCAGTCCCATGTCTGACTCGTAGTTTGTTTCACTTTGCAAACTCAGGTGCCCTCTTTCCACATGGGCAGCCAAATGACAGGTTTTAGGTATGGACACATTCTGGACTGGAGCTTTCTTATGGAAGAGATGAAGAACCCTCTTCTTTTATCTTTTTATTTACTTCTTGATACATTTAGACAGTATTGATGTATTTTGGTGGAGATTGAGACTTTATTTCTTTCCTTGTTTTAGACATCTATTTTTTTAAATGTATCCTGTACTGCATACTCTGATGTCTGTGATGATATGTTGTGATGACATTTCCATTTTCGCTGCATTGATTTATATGTTATGCTATTATCTGAGATATGTTGTTGTTTTAGTTATGTTATGCTCCTATGATTATCCTTACTTTTGTATCACGGAAGTTTGGTGTTGTCACATTTGGTATCAGAGCTAAATGTTAACCTTAGCTTCGGAGTATAACATTTTTAAAACAATTCGTCTAGATAGATTCAGTAGTATTCTAAGACGAGTAGCTTATTTGAGATAGGATTAGTATTGTCCTAGAATGAGCACAGCAGAATAAACATATTAATCAGTCATTACTTCATTATCATCTTATCATATGTCTCTACTTTTAACCTTTTCTTTGAAATTATCGTTTCTCTTAGTCTAACTCTTTCCTTGATGATACAAACTGATTGAAAAATGAGTACGAGAGCCAGAACTAGAGGAAGAGGTCAAGGTGGAGCAGCAGGCAGGGGCGGAGAAAGAGATACAGTCCCAGCTGCTCAAGACCAACCTAATTTGGATGCTAAGGTGCCACCACCACCACCTCCATGTGCTTTTTATCTAGACAAGGTAGTAAAGAAAATCAAGAATTTAGGAGGCATGCATTTCATGGGCCGAGAGACCGTGACAGAGGTACAAGCGTGGCTTAAGACAATTGAGAAGTTCTTGGGAGGATTAGAAGTAGGAGATCATAGGAAGCGATTTGGGGCGACAAGGTTCCTGAAGGACTAGGCTCAGATTTAGTGGGAAACGGCTATGATTTGTGGTAATGAAGATGATATAACTTGGGAGAAATTTAAAGAGCTCTTCAATGAGATGTTTATTCCGCCTCATGAAGTTGAACGCCTTCATGGTGAGTTTGCTAACCTCCAACAGGGAAGTATGACTATTGCCGAATATGTGAAGAAATTCGACGAGCTCTCCAGATATGCCCCTGAGTTAGTTCAAGACCTGCTTCAGAAGAATAAGAGATTTATTAATGGTCTTGCGAGGAGGTATCATAATAGAGTGACGGCACACATTGAGCGTCCATTTGCTAAAGTGATTGAGATGGCTTGCAGATATGAGGAGATTGACCAGAAAGGTTCTCAGCAAGACCGAGAAAGGAATCAAGCCAATAATAAGAGAAAAGAGTTTGACAAGAAATCAGAGGCGGGTAATCCTTCTACTACCAAGCCCCAGGGAAAAAAGAAAAGAGACAAGCCTAAGGTGAAGTGCTTCAATTGTGAGAAGATGGGCAATTTGACTATGAATGCCGAGCCCCGAAGAAGCCTAAAAGAAATGAGTCTGGACCGAGTCAGAACCAAGGTCAAAATTCTCGGAACACTCAGGAGTGCTTCAATTTCCATAAGACGGGGCACTTTATCAGGAATTGTCCTCTGCTCAAGAAATCTGAAGTAGCACATGTCTATGACGGAGAGGCTGCACTGGCTTCTTTCGAAGGAGCAGGTAAGCCTGATGTTTTAGGAAGTACTCTTAATATTAAGAACATTCCTGTCATAGTTTTGTTTGACACTGGTACATCTAGAAGTATCATATCCAATGACATGATTAAAAAGCTTAAATTGAAACCAAGAAAACTTAAAGAATAGATTAGAGCCCATAACCCGATAGGAGGTTCACTTATTCTCAAGTACTGTAGAATGCCTGTTTCTTACTCTTAATTCCAGTTCCCTTTTGACTTGATCGTTATGAGTTTCTTCGGGTATGATATCATACTTGGGCTAGACTAGCTAACGAAATATGAGGCTGAGTTACTATGCGCCGAAAGAGTAGTCAGAATTAAAACCAAATTTGGAGATATTATTGTTATACCATGCCACGGCTCAACCACAGATAGGAAAGAATTTTGAACTTCTTTAGAAGTCACTCCTGCTTCTATTGAGGATATTCCTATCATCAGAGACTATGTAGATGTGTTTAAAGAAGACGACAGCTTACCTCCGCGCAGAGAAATTGAATTTAGAATTGACTTAGTTCCGAATGCAAGGCCCGTTGTACACCCTATTCGGAGAATGTCACTGAAAGAAAAAGAGGAACTGAGCAATCAAACTAAGCAACTTTTGTGGAAGGGTCTGATTAGACCTTGCTTCTCGAGCTGGGGTGCAGCAGTGGTTTTTGTCCCAAAGTCAGACGGTACCCTCAGGCTATGTGTGGACTACCGTGACCTAAATAAGCCAACACTGAATAATAAATATCCATTGCCACGCATTGATGATCTGTTAGACCACTTGAATGGAGCACAAGTATTCTCTAGGATGGACCTAGCTATAGGTTTCCACCAATTTGCATTGCCGAGGAATGTGTGCCTTTAACAACTTTCAAAGGACTAGACTTATTTTATGAATGGCTAGTGATGCCCTTCGGCTTATGCAATGCTCCAGCATACTTCTTGATCTGATGAATAGAGTATTCCGAGATGTTTTAAATAAATTCGTGCTTTGTTCATAGATGATATCCTAATCTTTTCTAAATCCACTATTGAACACGAAAAGCATCTGAAAGAAGTCTTGGAGATTTTGCGAAGAAATGTGTTGAAAGCCAAATTCTCCAAATTCATATTCTAGCAAGAAGAGGTGAAATTCCTCGGCCATGTTGTATCAAAGGAAGGAATCTCGGTAGATCCAGGGAAAATCCCAGCCATCCAAGATTGGAAGCAATCTAGCACGCCCACAGAAGTCAGAAGTTTCTTAGGACTGGATGGCTATTATCGGAAATTCGTTAAGGATTTTTCGAAATTATCTTGTCCATTGATGAAGCTGACCAAGAAGCATACAAAGTTAATTTGGACACCCAAATGTGAGGCAGCTTTCCAAGAGCTGAAACGGAGGTTGATCACTGCTCCTGTGTTGACCGTTATCGATGATAATTAGGATCTGAAAGTCTGGACAGACGCTTCTAGAGAAGGTTATTCTTTTCACCTAAATAAACATGTCAGAAATGACATTTTTAATGTCAAATTTTATTTTAACATGTAATCCTTTTTTCTATTTAAGGTATTGGTGCGGTGCTAATGCAAAGAGTCAAAGTAGTCGCATATGCTAGATGTCAGTTAAAACCACATGAGAAGAATTACGCCACTCATGATCTTGAGCTAATAGCCATCATATTTGCTTTAAAGATATGGAGGCACTATCTCTTGGGCAAGAAATTCGAGCTGTATACTGATCACAAATCCTTGAAGTATCTGTTCACCTAAAGAGATTTGAACTTGAGGCAGTAGCCTTGTGTTGAATTCCTTGCACCCTATGACCTGGACATCATATATACTCCAGAGAAAGCCAATGTAGTGGCAGATGCTCTCAGCAGGAAGAATACGGCTAGCACCAATCTTATCCTTACCAATCTCATTATTACTCCTACCTGGATCAATAAGATCTCTGCTCTCCAGAAAGGTGATAAATTTATTCAGATGATTAGTGAGTGAGTTTGAAAGGGCGAAGCGTCAAGCTTCCAAATAGACAGCAAGGGAAACCTCAGACTACAATGGCGAATATGTGTGCCAAATATCCCCAAGCAAAAAGGAGAAGTTATGGATGAATGTCATAAATCTAAGCTCAGCATCCATCCGGGAGTAAGCAAGATGTATCATGATCTTAAGCGTAGTTTTTGGTGGAAGGCGATGAAGAGATAAATTTCTATATATGTTGCTAGATGTCCCACCTTCCACCAAGTCAAAAGCGATCAACAAAAGCTAGCAGGTCTGTTGCAACCGCTAAGGATTCCAAGTTGGAAATGGGATGAAATTTCTATGGACTTTATTGATGGCTTGCGCCGAACTAGAAAAGGCAATGACAGTATATGGGTGATTGTAGATCTCTTTACAAAGACTGCCCATTTCATCCCTGTCAAATCTAATAGAACAGCTCAAAGTTTGGCACAGCTTTATTTCAGAGAGATTGTCAGACTACACGGAGTTCCCAGTAGCATTGTCAATGACCACGATTCGATATTTGCTAGCAAATTCTGGGAAGCATTCCAAGAAGACCTTGGGACCAAATTGAATATGTGCACCGTTTATCATCCTCAGACAGATGGCCAGATTGAGAGGGTGAACCGCATATTGAAAGACTTGTTGCGAGCATGCATTCTAGATTTTGGTGGGTCATGGGAAGATCATTTGCACTTGGTTGAATTCTCCTATAATAACAGTTATCAAGCAAGCTTACAGATGTCGCCATTTGAAACATTATATGGCAGGCCATGCAGATCTCCCGCATGTTGGGTGGAACCCGGCAATCGATTAGTACTGGGTCCCGACATGATTCGTGAAGCAGCAGATAAAGTTGATTTTATTAAGAAGCGATTACTGGCTGCTCAAAGCCGACAGAAGAGCTATGCAGACGCTCGAAGAAGGGATTTAGAATTCTCTGATGGTGATCTTGTATACTTGAAGGTTTCCCACTGAGAGGTGTAATTTGATTTGGGAAGACTGGAAAATTAGCACTGAGATTCATTGGTCCATTCCTTATTTTAGAAAGAATTGGAACTCTCGCTTACAGAGTGCAGTTGCCTGACTGGTTGCCAGGGGTCCACGATGTATTTCATGTGTCCCAACTCCGGAAGCATATTCATGATCTAGATTTAGTTGTGGAAGAAGCAGCACAACAAGATTTGGAGATTAACCCGGGCCTAGCAGTAAGGAGGGAACCAGTGAAAATCTTTGGCAAGGAAACCCGAGTCCTAAGGAACAAGAGGATCCACCTAGTCATAGTGCAGTGGAGAGGGGACCCTAGAGACTGTACATGGGAGACTGAGGATAACATCAAACAGGCTTATCCCAAGTGCAAAATCGACATCTCTGAGTTACTCTTATGTCGAGGTACATTTACAATACCTTGCATTTTCCGTTTTGTTTCTTACTTTACTATTGTTTCCTTTTCGGGGACAAAAAGCTTTTAGGTGGGGGAGAGTGTAACAACCTGGAAAATCTGAACCAATTTAGAATTTTATTTCGTCTATTTCATTGAATTTTGAATAGTTAAAATAATTTATTTTAAATAATAATGATTAAAAATTTATTTTAATTGAAGTTAGAGCAAATATATTTATTTCAATTTCAAAGGGAATTAGAAATAGTATGGTAGTTTGAAAAGTCAAACGTGAACTTTGACTGAATGTACAGGATTCAAAATTTAACGGATTTTAGTGAAACCAATAATATCTAAATCTGTTTAAAAATATATTTTCAACGAATCCGAAAAATTGAAACTTCATAGCGGAAATCAAAAGTTATGGTCGGTTGAATATTCAGAATAGTCGCTATAGTATAATTTATAGCCTGTATAAAAGGCCATTTTTCAAACGACCTCCATTTTCGACGAAACCACTTTTGTCGGATCCAAAATGTCAAATTATTGCTAAGTTTAATTTTCTAGAATTTTTGGAATTAATATGTGAGCGTGGCAAAAGAAAATGTGTTTTGTCAATTTCAGTCAAATTTAATTGACTTGAAAATGGCCATTTTTCAAACGGTCTCCAAATTCGACGAAATTAATTTTTTTAGGACAGTATCATCAAAACAAAGCCAACAATAATTTTTCTGGACCGTATGTGGCCCCGGTGAATTTAAATATACGATCGAATTAATTTAATAAAGGATTTAAAATTTAAATTGAATAATTAAGGCTACAAGCTGTCATTTGGGCTGACGGGACCTAGCCTATTAGATCCAGAATGGGGGTTATTAGTTACGAACAACTCTTGTTGGGTTGAAATCAGAATTGTTAAGAATGTATGGATTTATTTGTAAAATTGACAATTAAAATATTATAAATATTCATAAAATAATTTGTAAACCCTAATAATCTATACCAGCACTGCCGCCTTCATCATCTATGGCTGAAATTGCACCAACCTTCCCCCACTAAATTCTCTCAATCCTTTCACTGAAACCCACTCCCCCTTTTGACTTTATTATAGTACTTTTCACCATCTACAGTTCCATATAGGTTGATCCTTCTCTGGTGGCCCGGACTTTGAGAACAAACACCCTGAACAACTGCCATTCGCACTGCCCAAGCACCCCCTGCCTCATCAAGTTGCAAGTCATGGGGCCCCCCTGTGTGCCTCGCTCCCCCCTTCGTCGTGGTGGATTATGATCACCATCTCGCTGAACGAGCTTGAGAAAAACCTTAAATCTAGTTCTGAAGGTTCTGAAAACTATCGGCCTCGACTAGTAACAGAGAAGAAGGTGGTTAATTTTTAAATTATATTATTTAATTAATTAATTTAAATTGTTAGCAACCTAAAATAAATCATTTCTCATTCATACTGACTTAAAATAACACGATTTTCAAAGCGTTGCGATCGTAGATACGAGATCTACGATTCTAGACAGAAAAGAAGCGATTCTAAGCTGATTGAATTTTGTGTCAAATTTGCAGATCTGGACTATTCATATTCAAAAGGAACTGTGAGAAATTTTATTCATTTTTATTATTATTTATTTTAAAATGATTAGAATAAATCGTAATTGTGTTCTCATTGATTCGTTGTATATGCTATGCTACGTGATTTGACTTGTATGTGATGTGTTTATATAGATCTGTTAATTTAAATATTTTGTTAATATAGATCTATATGTGATGTGTTAATAAGAATAAATCATTTCTGTTGATATTTTGTTGAATCATATATATTCAACAAAAATAGAGCTTTGTTTATTTATTGGATTGAATTAGAACTTTCAATTCAATATAAAAATATCATTTTGTTTATTTTGTTGAATGGAATTAGAATTTTCAATTCAATATAAAAATATCACTTTGGTTATTTTGTTGAATTGAATTCGAATTTTCAATTCAATATAAAAATTTCACCTTTGGTTATTTTGTTGAATTGAACTAGAATTTTCAATTCAATATAAAAATTTCACCTTTGGTTATTTTGTTGAATTGAATTAGAATTTTCAATTCAATATAAAAATTTCACGTTTGGTTATTTTGTTGAATTGGATTAGAATTTTCAATTCAATATAAAAATATCACTTTGGTTATTTTGTTGAATTGGATTAGAATTTTCAATTCAATAAAAATATCACTTTGTTTGTTTGTCTATTGAATTAGAATTTTCAATCAAAATAAAAATATCGCTTTTGTTATTTTTGATTGAACTAGAATTTTCAATCAAAAGAAAGAATTATCACTTTTTCTTATTATTTGATTGAGTTAAAATTTTCAATCAAAAAGGAAATATTAGAATTTTGGTCATTTTGTTGAATTGGAATATTCAACCAAAATGAAATATAAATTTCTATCATTATATAGAACCATTATAAAAATAGAAGTGCGAATGTTTTATACAAAGATATTACACTAAAAAGTTTACATTTTAATGTAATGTTAAAAGTAAAGAAAATGTCCATGTTGTAAACCAAAACATGAATTCATAAAAAATATGCAATTTTAAGGAAATGTTAAGAATAGAGAGAAATGTACATGTTTAGAAATAAAAGCGTGTAGTCATTAAAAACCATACTTTAGTGTCATTGAGGAAATTAGTAAAATGTTCATAGTTTGAACATAAACATGATTTTCATATAAAATGTACATTTTTAATGAAATGGTTGGAAAATATAGAAAATGTTCGTGTTTTTGAAGAAAAACATGAATTCATTAAAAAATATACATTTTTAATGTAATGTTAAAAATAAGAAAAGGTTTTATGTTTTAAGGTCAAACATTACTGAACTAAAAATATACTTTTTAATGTAAAAGTCGGTAATAAGAAAAATGTTCATGTTTTTAATCAAAATATGATTTCATTTAAAAATATACATTTTTAATGAAATGTTGAAAATAGAAAAAATATACATGTTTTCAGTCCAATATGATTCCATGTAAAAGTTCACATTTTAATATAATGTTGAATAAAATAGAAATTACACATGTTTTAAAAGAGAACATGATTTCATTAAAAATATCATATTTTATTGTCAAGAATGAATGTAGATAAAAGATTCATGTTTTAAAAATTTAAAACATTATTTTATTAAAAATATCATTTTTAATGAAATGTTAAAATGAAGAAAATGTACATGTTTTAAAATTAAAATGGGAGTTACATTAAAAATTTACTTTTAGTGTAATAATAGAAATGTTAAGAATATGAATGTTGTTCATGTTTTAAATAGATAACATGATTTCATTAAAAATATTCATTCTTAATGTAAAAAAAACACGCAAGTTTTCAAAATAAAACATGTTTACTTAAAAACCTTTGTTTTTAATGAAATGGTTAAAATCATATTTATATTACATCGCATATATTAGAATTTACATGCATTGTTAAAATTTTATTTTTAATTACACCACATATATTAGAATTTATATGCGCTGTTAAAATCATATTTATATTGCATCGCATATATTTGAATTCATATGCGTTGTTAAAATCACATTTTCAATTACACCGCATATATTAGAATTTATATGCATTGTTAAAATCATATTTATAATTACATCGCATATATTAGAATTTATATGCGCTGTTAAAATAACATTTATAATTACATTATATATATATTAGAAATATATGCACTGTCAAAATTTCATTTATATTTACATTTGCATATGTTACAATTCATATGCAAAGTAGACTAGTCATTGGATAAATTTTCATGCAAATGATATATATATTCTGTTTGACGGTACATAAATATGATTTGCTAATATAAACAATATTCTATTTGGTGTGTTAAAAATGATAGTGAATTCGTCAAATGATATATATATATATATTAATTAAAATTAAACGAATCACGCACTGTAGTTTGCGTTTCAGAATCGTAACTTTAAACGATTATACAGAAAGATCCAACTGTCGGATTTTCCCAAAACTGGAACCGTTAGGACCTCTTTGGGAAGATCTTTCCAACGATATAATTTTTTTTAAAATCCAACGGTTAGATTTTGAGACAAGTGTAAATCAAATTTTGATAAAAACAGCGCCAGGAGCACCCATCGACCCGAAGCGTCGTTAAATAAATTTGGCTATTTTTATATAAATAAAAATAGCGATTAATCGTTATTAAATACTATTAACGATATGAAATGATTTTAAACTATATATATGCGAGAATCATGTGAAAAGACCGAGTTAAATCTCATTTCAAATGGTTATACGACGATCTAAATTGAAGATCTTAAATATGGCGATTGAAGATTGGCGATCTTCACATCGAAAGGATAACTATTGATGCCTGGCATTGGTGTTGTGACGACCCCAAAACCCCGTACTGGCGGTGTCAAGGGTAATCTTTGGAATATAACACAAAAACAGATAATAGCAGAACAGAAATAAATAAATACACCAGATAATGAACAAATAATACACTGGATACACGAAATCATCAGAGTTACACAATATACAGGATCATACTTAGTACAAATACAGTTCAGCTATACATAAATGTCTACAACAGAAAACAAACATAATATGTGCAATAGGAGTTGAACAACATAAAAATAGATAAATGATAGAATCCATCTTTAGCTCCAGCTATCCAGATCAAGCCAGCTAAAGCCTGAATACAAGGCTGCCTGTGTAGTAAAGGGGCACCCGAGTTTGCAAGTGAAACAAACTACGAGTCAGTCATGGGACTGGTATGAGAAATCTACTTAACACATTATATAATATGGCTAATCATAGGACCACGCCACTTTCGCAGAACGGGTTTACTCTATTGGATTGCCAGTGCTTTAAAACAAATAATTCTTTTAAACATCGCAATGCTTTTTATTAAAATAAAGCCATTATAAGACTCAGTTCCCATCACACAATGCAACGCAAACCGGAGGATAGAGTTTTACCTTATAATGGCCAAAATATGCTGGATACGAATAAAACAAAAGAATTTGATATTATTGCTAGTGTTTATATGTTTCTAAAACAATTTCAAATCATAACTATCAATCATAGACGGCATGGGTACCATATATCATGTCGCCATATATATATATATATATATATATATATATATATATATATATATATATACAATCAAAACCGCACGGTGTCGTATTTGGAAATTGGATTTTCGTCATCCAAGGCAAAAGATAGTCCTTACCGACTTCGAGACTGTCTAGCCCGAGTCTCAGGATCAGAGCTCAAGTGACCCTTGGATCGTCAGGGCCGGTCCACCGATGTGGATTAAAATTCCTGAACGCTGCGTTTCCCCGCCCTTTGGGGCGTAAGTGAGCCAACGAATGACTCCATCGGTCCCGGATCGACCAATATAACTGAGGCGCCTCGCAACAGCAACAACCACATAGGTGAAAATAATATAAATGTCATCCAGTTCAAGCACCGACGCCACCTCTAGCTAGAAGGAAACGCATGCCTCCCTGATGTCCTCTCCCGTTTCTGGTTCATACCGGGGTGTGAGGCTCGCGAATTCACGTTATACACAAAGCTACGCCACACAGGCGGTGCTTTGATCATCAACCACAAGACTTTGCTTTTCAATAAAAGCCTTGATCACTGCATCTTAGCATGCCATACAGGCAATTCACACCATGCAACTGATGGCTATCAATCACACAGAATGAATTCCAATGTCAGACACACAGTCCATTTGCAAGTCCGTTCTGGGTCTGAACGAAACCGAAGGCACTATATACCTCGCATACCCATCGATCTCCACATACGTCTGGACGATCACCACTCATTATCCATATTTCGGGATGCCTCCCAATCAGGACATTAGTTACTATCCAAACGAGGTGAAGATCTCCGGTCTTCGACCACCGTCTTCATCTTCGATTTCTTATCGTCGATTCAGTTATTCAGAATGGGATAAACTCGGTCTTTCTGAGCAACTTGCGTATATTATAAACAATGCTACACAAACACAGCATACGCCTTATTCCAATTCATTAGTCACTAACCGTAAATCAGTAAGAGAACGATTCCCTAAATATTAACCCTGAAGGCCGAAACCAACATCAGATCAAAACCCAGGAAACCATTCGACTTAGCTAACCTTCATTTAGTTTCTAAATTTCACATTCCATATCATTTATAATATTTTATAACGATTTATCTCTATTTTTATTTATTTAAAAATAGCCAATTTATTCAAACGACGCTTCAGGCTATAACGCGGTCGTGGCGCTGTTTTTCTTCAGATTTGATTTACACATATCTGAAAATCTATCCATTGGATCTTCACAAAATTTATATCATTAGAAATATTTTTTCAAAACGAATCCAACGGTTCCAGTTTTGGGAAAATCCGACGGTCGGATCTCCCGGTACAATCGTTTGAAGTTTCGATTTCAAAATACGAACTGCAGCGACGTTATTCGATTTAATTAAATTATATTTATATATATATAATAAATTCTAGCATTGTTTTCCTTCAGATTTGAATTAAACATTCTAGACAATCCAGCCGTTGGATCTTTACAAAGTTGGTGTCGTTGGAAAGATATTTCCAAAGCAAACCCAACGGTTTCGGTTTCGAGAGAATCCGATGGTCAGATCTCCTGCACTAATCGTTTGAAATCACGGTTTCAAAACACGAACTGCAGCTTCGTTATTCGATTTAATTTAATTATAATTATATTTATATTTATATAAATATAATCTATTCTTCGATTTCAAAACCATATTCTTCTCATACCTTTGATAAAAATGATATTTTTATCTAAATGACATTTATTTCAACACTTCTCTATTTTAACAATTCATGTATATAATAAAAATGTTATTTTTAATGTAAAACAATTTATTTCAAAACACGACTATTTTATATAGTTCATATAGATGATAAAAATAGGATTTTTATTATAAAACAATGTATTTCAAAACATGACTATTTTATATAGTTCATATAGATGATAAAAATAGGATTTTTATTATAAAACAATTTATTTCAAACACGAATACCATTCAACACATGAATTTCCACTCAACGAATGAATTTCTATTCAACACATGAAGGTTTTCTATAGTTCGTATATATAAAATAAAAATGTGATTTTTATTGTTAAAACAATTTATTTAAAACACGAATACCATTCAACACATGAATTTCTATTCAACGAATGAATTTCTATTCAACACATGAATGTTTTCTATAGTTTATATATATATACAATAAAAAGGTGATCTTTATATTTAAAACAATTTATTTCAAAACACGACTATTTTATATAGTTAATATAGATGATAAAAATATGATTTTTATTATAAAACAATTTATTTCAACCACGAATACCATTCAACACATGAATTTCTATTCAACACACGAATATAGTTTCAACACATGAAAATAATTCTAACACATGAATATTATTCAAAATTTCGGCAGCATAACGGCAGGGTAGTTAAAACCGGGGTCGTCCCTAGTACGGCTCCTCGCTCTACCTTAAAGCCTCGCAGCTTTTGACAATGGGGATTTCATGCATCTAGTTCGCACGCAGGCGACATGTATATTTTTTTCATTTCCACAAACTAATCCTATGTGGTTTCAACCAAATAATTCTCAATCACAAACGGGTATTTTTCAACCACAATCAATCAATTTCAACCACAAACAATTCAAATCAACCATTCCCTATCAACCAATTTTCACACCAATCACAACCAATAAATATTGTCCATGGTTTGTCGACGAGGGCCGTGTGTATATATATATATATTTCATTTCCATTCAACACATATATAATTTTTACAACGCGTATATAACTTATACATCGAACGTACAACTTATACAACGCTTATACATGAGGTGTACAATGCTTATATAACTCATACATCGACTATATAATTTATACATTGTCGTTTTCCATATCATTTATAATTCAGAAACCTCACATTGGGTCCACTCCACCAAAAATCGCAGAAGGCTCAAAAAAATATGCGGTCTCTTCTAGAATGTAGAAGACGTCCACACGAGTCCATTGTCTCTTGCTTCACTGAATTTTATCAACAAACGAAAAAAGATATGAATTTTATAGTGAAATCCAAAACCATAGCGCTTTAAAATGATATAATATAGTTTAATATAAAATAGTCCGTACCTCCACTGTTTTGTTCGAAACTAGGTCTTTGGTTTTCTTGAAATCCGCAGTGCTTGGACATGATCGGGTTATACCACGGTGTCGAGCTCGGAACGGCGTACCAGGGCATGGCAACCTCGTCCAACTCGCACGCAGACCAGAGGTGGGAGGGAGCTCTAAACGGCGGGACTTGAAGGAGTTGAATCGAACGAAATACTCAACGATGGGAAGTGAAGTTTATATGGATGTGAAGCCCTTGAGAATATCTACATAATCTTGAACTGGAGCTACTGATTTTATTGAGTGTGGAAGGAGAAATCGAGCGGGGAAACAACGAATGAATTCCATCATTCGTTATGGGGGAGGCGGCACGATTTTGACCAACGAGGGCTTTGACCAACTAATGATTTTTTTTTTTCAAAAATACCCTCTTTCACACACGAACCCCAATCCAAACCCAACGACTATCGCCCCTAGCTAAATACCCTCATTCCGAACACAATGTGATATGTTTCATAGGCCCATTCGACTATTTCAGTCAGTTTTCCTTCAAATTAAAATATAAAACATTCAATATTCGATTTGAATGTACATTTCAATTTGTCGGGGCCACACATTGATTCTAAAAATTCCCGAAAAATAAATCTAGCTATGTCTTGACGAAACGGTTCCAACAAAACTAGTTTCGTCGAATTCTGAGACCGTTTGAAAAATGACCCTTTTCTGGTCGATCCAATTTAATATAAATTGACCAAACACATTTTCCTTTGCCACGCTCACATATTAGCTTCAAAAATTATGAAATTTGAAACCTAGCAATAATTTGACATCCCGGATCCAACAAAAGTGGTTTCGACGAATTCTGAGGTCGTTTGCAAAATGGCCATTTTCACGGGCTATATAAATTATATAGCGACCTTTCTGAAAATTCGTTTGGCCATAACTTTTGCTTCCCGCTACAAAACTTCGATTTTTCAGATTCGTTAGAAAGATATTCACTAACATATTTAAATATTTTTGGTCTCACTAAAATTCGTTTTGTTTTGCACCCAGTACAGTCAGTCAAAGTTTAAATTCAAATTTTGAAACTACCACGCCATTTCAGGCCTTGTTTATAATTAGAATTAATTATATTTATTTTCAAACGTCGATTCAAACTCACTTTTCGTTGTTATTATTTAAAATATTTATTTTAAATATTTTAAATTCACTATTTTAGGCAATTTAAAATTTTCAAACTGGTTCAGATTTTCCGGGTTGTTACAGGTTAGCTACCAATAAAGGGTTAAAGTGTTAGTTATCCGGATGTACTTGTTGATTGTCCGAATATGCGAGCACCTCTCTTCCGTATTGGACATACGGGATGAGGAATAAGGTGACTCCGGTTTCGTTCATACCCAGAACGGACTTGTAAATGAATGTGTGTCCGACATTGAATTTCATTCTGTGTAATTAAATTGATTTCTATTTAATATAAATCTGTGGTAGCGGAGAATTCATTCTCTTGCTTAACACCCTTTTTTGAGATGCACGAGCTCAAAGGTTATATATTGGTAGTAATCGATCGTATGGCGTGAATTGTCAATGTGGCATGCCAAGATGCAATTGATCGAGGCTTTTGTTGAAAAGCAGAGCCTTGTGGATGATGATCAAAGTATAGCCTACTTCGGCATAGCTTTGTGTATTACGTTACCTCGCGAGCCTCACACACCGGTAGAGTTGAAAACGGGACAAGGGAAAGCAGGGAGCGCATAATATTTTTTTCTATCTAGAAGTGGTGTATGGGTTTTTACAAGACCCGAAATTTTTACTTATGTGGTTGATGGAATGAGGCGCCTCGGATTTATTGGTAGCCAATGGCCAAATTATAAGTCCAATAGGACCGGGGAGTGTGTGTTCAGGAATTGCAAATCCACTAACGTTATTTGTGGACTGACCATGCAGGATCCAAGGGTTGCCCGTAGGTGTGATCCTAAGGCATTGCTAGAGTGTCTCGAATCGGTGAGGAGATCATCCCTAACCTTGACTCATGATGGAAACCTAATCTCCAATACGACATTACGGTTTTGATTGTAAATCTATATATGGCGACATAGTAGGATGGGGTACTATGCCGTCTAGGATTGATACATTTACTTTGAAGTGTTTTTGATACTAATTAGACACTAATAATAATATTAAAAATATTATTTTCTACGTATCAAGAATTTTTGATCATTATAAGGTAAAACTCTATCCTGTGGTTTGCGTTGCATTGTGTGATGGGACTAGAGTCTTTTAATGATTTCATTTTATAAAAAGCATTGCGTTGTTTTTAAATAAAATTTATTAAACATATGCACTGGCAATCCAATGGAGGAAACTCGTTCCGCGTTAGCGGCGTGGTCCTGTGATTAGCCATATTGTTAGTTAAGTAAGATTTCTCAAACCAGTCCCATGACTGACTCGTAGTTTGTTTCACTTTGCAAACTCATATGCCCTCTTTCCACACGGGCAGCCAAATGACAGGTTTTAGGTATGGACACATTCTGGACTGGAGCTTTCTTATGGAGGAGATGAAGAACCCTCTTCTTTTATATTTTTATTTACTTCTTGAGACATTTAGACAGTATTGAGTATTGATGTATTTTGGTGGAGATTGAGACTTTATTTCTTTCCTTGTTTTAGACATCTATTTTCCTAAGTGTATCCTGTACTGCGTACTCTGATGTCTGTGATGATATGTTGTGATGACATTTCCATTTTCGCTGCAATGATTTATATGTTATGCTATTATCTGAGATCTGTTGTTGTTTTAATTATGTTATGCTCCTATGATTATCCTTACTTTCGTATCACGGAAGTTTAGGTTTGTCACATATTCGTTAATGGACAAAAATATGATTTTGATGTCCGATTTGGGATGGACACGAAAATATTTAAATATAAAAAGCCGTGTTGATTAGATTAATGCCATTTTGACATGAATGATATTTATATTGATTTTATTCAATTTTATAGTGAATATCGAAAAGGAATTGATTTCAAAATATATCGTTTTGAAAATATTATCATTTATATATTAATGATATGGAATATTCAATTTTGATTAAAATTGAATATAAAGTTGAAATCATTTTGAAAACGAATTTAAAACAATTTTTAAAATACGTTTTGAATGTAAATCGATGAAATATATATAATACATATTTTACATATATATAATGACCAGAATAGAATGCGCCGCGCCGCGACAGTTGGCGAATTTCGACCATTGACTTCGAACGGACATTACGGGAGATCCGATCGTCGGATTCTCCTAAAACCAGAACCGTTGGGTTCGTATCAGAAAGAGCTTTCCAACAAATACAAGAGATTTGAAATCTAATGGTTGGATTTGGAATTATGTCCAAATCTAATTTGGAAAAGGTCGTTGTAAGTGCGGTTCGCTGACCGTTTATGGAAATCGACTGACCTTTATAAAATTATTAAAAATATGAATAATTTGTGTAAAATCATATAAATGATTTGGAAAGACTTAGAATGAAAATTTCCATATTTTAAAGGATAAAAATACATTTTTATCGAAATGAACTAGTTTTGAACTAGAATTATAATCCAATATTTTTATATAAATAAATTGGATTTGAAATGGTTTTAAAAATAACCAGAATTTCCAATATATGAATTGGAGTGGATTTGAATCGAAATTATCTGCGGAATATTTCGATATTGCATTCCATGATTATATGGATATTATAGAGGAATTTGGAAGATATATGTCTCGTTATTTCCAATATGATATTTGTTGATCTCAGAATTTGATATTGAATATAAGTCGATATAATTTCTATTCAGAGCCTTGTATTTAATATTGAATTGGATTTTGGGTTTGTCGTGAATGGTGTCTTCATTAACACTGTTCTTAAACCCCGTTGATAAAAGAATAAATCTTTTAGTTGAGATTATTTGAGTTTCCAGTTAATTAATATTTAATTGGAATAAAATGGAATGTGAATTGGCTTTATTTTGAACTGTTTATTTAATGACATTTGTTCTTTAACCCGATTTACAGTAAAATGTGATTTGGAATTTATAAATCTTTTTATTAAGATCTAACGGGAATTTTCCAAAGTAAAGTTTTCCAATTTAATATATTAAATTGGAATTTAATGGAATTCGATTTGATAATAATCGAAATGAGCTTTTGTGGAGGAAGGCTGTTAATATATATGGAATTTAAAAGGCTTTGTCGTTATTCTTTTTATATTATTAGTCGAATACAGAGATTGATATCGATTATATTTTGATCTATTTTCCGTGAAGATTCCATGATTAATGGAATGTGATTTGGGTTTATCGTGAACTGGGTTTTAAAGGACATTGGTTCTTTAACCCAGTTAAAGACAGGATTACATGCCTAACATTGTATTTCGAACTGTATGGTTGATCTCCGCTAAATATATATCTGTTTGGTGGCAAAGAATTTATTCTCTTTCTTAACACCCTTCTCTAAGACGTACAAGCTTAGAGGTTATATATCGGCAGAAATCAATAATGTTGTGTAGATTGTCGATGCGACATGTTTGTGTTTCCAAAGTTAAATAATCATTAATATTGATTTTTGGGAAGATTAAAACTAAATGGAGATTTGATGAAACTTTAATTAGATTGAAACATGAGTTGATAATTTAAATTATCAAATATGGGAAATGATTGAGAATGGAGTATCACCAGTTTTGCTCCTAGCGACAGTTAAATCTTGTAACGTCCCGTATTTTTGTTACTCAGATATTTAATATATTTTATTATTTTAAATATTGATTTGGAATTTTGAAGGGATTTGAAATATATAATTCATTTATAAACGAAGTTTAAACATTTAATTTATATATTAATATAAATCGAGCTCGAAATGGCGCGGTAGTTCGTAATTTACGATTTGAACTTCAATTGAATATACAGGATCCGATATAAGTCAGATTTCTATGAAACAAGAATCGTTAGAATCAATTTGATTATATTTTTCTAATGAAAGAGAAAAATGGAGATTTCAAGTTATAGTTTGGTAGTTATGTCCAATTCAAATTTCCGAATAGTCGCTATGGAATTATAGCGATTAATTTAATAATTTAATTCGTTTTAAAAAGGGTTTTTGATCATAGCTTGAGATAACGATCGAATTAAGCCATGAAACGAATTCCATTGGATTCGCATTGACCATTAGAGTCAGGATAGATATATAATTTGTTATTTTTGAAGACCAGATATTTTTGGTGTCTAAAATAGCGTTGTTTTAAGCCAGACGAGCTCTGTTTCGAGCGAAACCAATTTTATTGAATCCGTAATGATGAGGTATTATAGTGTTTTAAGTTTCAAGTTATTTAGATTTATTTTGTGATCATCGGAAATTAAAATGCGTGTTTTCACGTGTGATTTATAAAGGACTTTTCACAAACAATCTTGTAATTCGACGAAACCTATCCCGTAGGGTCCGGAATATTTTTCTATGCTAAGGATAGGAGTTTCACTTCGATCGGAGATTGTATGTGTGTATTTTAACACATTACTTCATGGTGAAGTTTGGTAATAATATAATAATGGTATTCCTCATCATATAAACACAGTTCACCAAGTCAAAAATCTAGTTTTCTCAGTTCGTGTGGTCAAATATTGTCTGCGCCTCGAATCAAATAAAATCAACGATATCTTCCATCCTTTCTCTTCTTAAATCTCAAAATCCACAAAAAAATCAACAAAGTTCCAAATAAGAACTGGTTCAACTTGACGGGCTCTGGTACTGACCGGAGATGATCATAAATGGGTGGTCGAGGCGGTCATAAAGTCGGCTGAAAGGATGAACAGTTAGAAGTAATTTGCCGGCGACTGGCGGAGTTCGGACACGCGAGACTTGGTGCGTATGGCGAGAGTGAAGTGGCGCTTCTGGCGATGTACCCTGGTGATGTTCGAGCGATCAAGGAATGGTGTAGCTTAGGCAGAGTACTATGTTTCGTTAACAACAGAGTATAGGAAACAAACATGAAGTATGGGTGGTCAGTACATAATTAAACAAAGGGAAGAATACAAAAGAAAGGAAATTGTTTTGGCATCAACAATGAAAGGTTCGGTGGTCACGAAGACATGCAGTTGCGTAAAAAAATAAGGGATATTTGAGGAGCAGTTGAATTAGATGTGGGACCACTCATTTGTGAAACAAGTTGATGGGGCATTTTTGTAACAGGGTCAGTGAATTATGGGGAGGATCGATCATATTTTATAAGAACTGTGTTTGGCAAATAAGGTAACAAAATTTATATAGCAGCTGTGTATGGGGGCCTTGTATTCCCTTTTTCATTCCAAAAGTTGGAAATGGATGAACTGGTATAACAAATAGTACTCACGTGGAAGGGATGTATTAGGGAGGATCTCGGCCACCTTTTCAGGAACCCTGAATAGTTGATATTGCGAGAATCAACAGGAAGAAGGTGAGCAAACAGTTTTCAACGTGAAGAAAAGGAATATAAAAAGAATTGGGTCCTTTGGTTTTTAACATGAACAGTAATACACGTAAATGAATTGGGTTTTAGTTGTGTATGTGAGCAAACAAAACAAAGGAGACATTATCGCATGGGGAAGTGCTGAACATCGAAGAAACGTTGGGTCACTGTGCAAAACAAAAGGGTACAAAAGAAATGAAAATCCTTGGAGGATCAACCAATATTACTGGAGCAGATGATTGTAAATGAAGAAAACAAAAGTAACGTGCTAGCGGGTCTATGATGCGGGCACAAATGAAAACAGAGAAGCTTAGTGCATTGGTAAACTGTCAACAGCATGGGTGGATTTTCTTGCTGAACGATGGGAACTTGGAGATAAAATTGAGCTGTTTTATTTTACCCTAGTACAAAGAAAAATCAAAGAAGCAGCAGATAGAACATATGCCAAAGTCGGCATTTTCTTCTTGTGAACAGTAAGTTTTATAAATCAAAAAATTAGAACATAAATACAATGACTTGGCTAAAACAAAAATGGGGCCAGTTTCTTAAGAAAACCAAAAGTTTGTGTATGGGTTTTGAAGCACATAAGTTCGAAAACAAAGTGAAAGGAAGACAAAGACGTACCTGGTTAAAATTTAAATCATCAGCCTGTGTAATACTTGTGTGAAGGCTTAAAGCTGGAAGCAAACAACTTTGAACACGCCAGTTATTTCAACAATGGAACGAGACAAGTACAATGGAATCGTGGTAACAGACAAAACATTTTGGTACAAATAGGGACAGTGTAGGAGACGGCATGAATTTACGGTTAAATTAAATGACTGTTTAATTTAACTGTAACCAAACCAGATCAAATCAATGTGAGTTTAACTCACTCAGTTTACCCACTTATATTTATATAATTCGGGTTTATTATTTGTGTGTTATGTTTGTTAATTTTTTGATGGATGTTATTGATATATTTATATGTGTTGAACTGAATTGATTAAATTAAACGTATGTTTAATATGATTTGAACTAATCGTTATTTTTAACGATTATTTCCAAATGAGATAACTTACCTCATTGGCTACGTTTATAATAATATAAACATATTAAATTATAATTGGGATGACTGATTTGTTGTGATTTATTTATTGTTGAATATCATATCTGTTTATTAATTAAATAATATTATTTGAGATAACGTATTTGATGCAGGGAAGACAGGTTGGAGGGATCCAACTGGATTCCTCAAAATTTATTGTTATATTCATATTACAATTATATGAACTGTTTCACCAATATGGATTGGACAATTGATTTGGTTGTTGACTGTTGAACTGAATTTCAACGGTTGTTTGTTTTAAGCAATGAGTTATATTGGTCGAGTAAATGGCATCAGATGGCTTGAAATCAATTGGTTTATAAATATGGATTTACCTTCAGGTAAATCAACATGAATGATGTTATAAAAATTATTTTATAATAGAGAATATATTTTTAAATCTATTATTTTAAATTGAAGTTTATTAAACAAAAAATAAATATTTATTATTTATTATTTAAATTTATAAGAAATTGTTAAGTGATTCTATAAAACAAACTTCTTATGTTAATAAGAACTATAAATAAACAAGTAGAAATTTATGTAACGATTAAGTGTAGAAATAATTGTTCTATGAAACAATAAAATGAAGTTGTTTAAATGAATTATATTATTAATTAATTTATAAAAAAGAATTAATTGCAATTGATTAATTAGAAAATCAATGGATGAGTTAGCTAATTCAATTATTTTAATTGAAATTGGTTATTTAATTAATTTACTTTTAATTAATCGAATATAATAGTTTAACGAATAGTTGTTTAATTTTAATAAGAATTTATTAAAAATGGAATTTATTTCTTATTTATTAAATATAGAATTTAACTACTTCTATAGTACTTAAGAATAAAGTAAACTATTATTTGATTTAAAAAGTATTTAAGTGATTTTTTTAAATGGAACTCAATTAAATAAGTAATCCAATTTGAAATGAAGTACAGTTAAGGTTTGATAGGAGTTAATGAATGGGTATATATTAAAACCCACTTTTATAACTAAGTTATAAGCAGGATTTAAGCGAATATGATAGCTTAAAATATTTTACCTAACATTTGAATAAGTAAAAAGAAGCGAGATGTAAAAGGGTTTACATAAAACCTAAGGTTTATAAACAAGGTTTATAAAAGTAACGAGAAGTTAAAGCATTGATTTGAATCGGCGATACTTAATAATGAAATTAGGTGGAATGAGTAGAATTGAAATGATATTTTCAAAATGGAAAATGGTCGAATGAATTAGAAATGGGATAGTATGGGTTGATAACGAATTAAGATAAGAATTTGAACCTAACTAGGGATTGGTTGAGTCGAGTGATTTTCTGAATATTAATCTGCTGTTGATTTCGGTCTTCGGGGTTGATACTTAAAGAATTGGTATAGAGAAAGTAATTTGTTCGAAATTATAACAATGTTTCGAGGGAAAAAGAAAATGAAAAGTAGAGTTTTGAAATGAAATATTTTAAAGAGATTGAGGTTTGTTATTGTTTTCCAAGTAATGAACAAAAGAGATTTTCGTAATGAGTATTTTACGAATAATAAGTTAAACTGGTTTCCCAGTCTAGATAATGAGTAATGTTGTGTAAGTGTTAGTCAAATGGAATATTGGATATTGGTATAATATATAATTCTATATATTAAAGGTGAAATGGTTTTGCAAATATTGGTATTATTAAAATAGGTAGTGAAAGGCTATATTCGAATTATTAGAAGATTTTGAGGTGTATTAAATGAATATTTTTAATTAAAGAAGCCAAGTGATGTTGAGTACTAAACCAGTAAATCTATTTTTATTTTATGATTGTAGCGGTTGTTTTATTTGATAGTTAAATAACCGACTATCGAATCTGGCATATATGATTGCTGGTACGAAAAGACCGGGATCGAATTTATACTCGAAAACCATTCCGATCCGCAAATACGAAATGTTGAAGATATAAGATACAGATCGAGATAGAGAATTAAAGACTGTTGATCTTCAAGAGCGAAAGAGCCACTTGTTGAATTTCTCTGGTTTAGCGGCCAAAGATAATTCGACAGTGATTCTGTCATGATTGGAATCTATAGATTACAAGGACTACTCGCTATGAATCTATAGGGTGACGTCTAGGATGTGGTAGGAGGGCGCCTTCGGTTCGTCCGGGACCTGGAGGACTTGTATGGACGATTGTCTGACAAAGTATTTCTTGTCACGTACGTTGATTTTTACAAATATATTGAGTATGGTGGCAGAGAAGGAAACTTCTTTTAGCATAAACACCCAGAGTATATTTGTGAACGTCAATTAGTGATTTGATGGATATGACAATGTGGCATTCAAAGTGAATGGTGATGTGATGTTCTAAAGGTAGTGTTAAACCTCAAGCCTGTTCAACTGGGAAATGACAGAAATCGGGCAGGTAGCATGGCTAAGTGGGTAGCTCCCAAGTAGGGTGTATAATCACCTATCTAGAGAATATTCATTTCCTTCTTAAATCTGTTTTGATGTTGTCCCTTATCGGCAAACGGTGGGTCGCCCCCAACCATTCGTGATATACATTCGATACACTCAAGCGAAATGAGTGGCCGGTCATGTGTAGCCGGGTTGCAAGATGTTCTTGTTGAACCCAGTGTGTTCGCCTCTAGATACACTATTGGAATGTGGTTCCATACCTTGTCATAGTTGGAAATCCAATCTCCAATAAGTGCCCGCAGTTTTGATTGTATACTATATATGTGAAACGTTAGATGCAAGCGTTCCGCTAGATTGATGTTTATTTGTGTTTAGACACTATTATAATATCAGAATAAGCTATGTTTTCAAAAAGAAATGATTTGACTTTAAAATTAAGTTGGTGATGTTTTTAAACTTAGCGAGTTTTCTCACTCTGGTTCGCCAGACTGATCCAGTGTTTTGTAAATGCTCAGGTTAGACCGGGTTGTGCAGGTTCAGGTTATCGGATGCTGTGAAGTCCGGAGACGAGCAGCAGCTATTCAGACGTATGATATATAGTAATTTTTCTGCTTTGTGTTGTATATGAGGACAGATTAAAATAACTGTCCAGCTGTAGTGCCGTACTCTGATGATTGTAAGATTTTATTTCAAAGCTCTCAATAAAGTTTTATTTCTATTACATTTTATTCCGTTCCGATGTGAGTATATTCTTTCATTAACTATCTAGCATTTTCGATACTTGAGTTTTGGCAAGTAATACTGATTTATGTATTATTGTTGGAATTCGGGCGTCGAATTTCCCGGGTCGTCACAGTGGTATCAAAGCTATTGGTTTAGTAATAACCTTGGCTCTATGGCCTAACTCGATAGAGATCGGGTTAGTAATACCCTAGATTGAGTTGGAGTGTCTATATATATATATATATATATATATATATATATATATATATGAGAGCGTATTTGTAAATTTTATATATAAATATGTTTTGTATTGTGTTGTTTGATTGGTTCAAATGTTGAGAAGCATTGAACTGGAAACGGACACTATATTGTTTTGTAAGAGGGTAAATGAAATAATTTTGCCCAAAATATATTTTTGTATAGAAAATAAATAATTTTATTAAATTATTTAGATATTGATTTGTTGGATTGGTTTGGATAGAATTCAAATGAGATTAGCAATTTGATGGTTTAGTATAACCCGAAGAGATTTCATATATGGAAATTGTGGATCAAATTTCAATTTGGAATTTGAAATGAATTAGAATTTAACTTAAAAATAAGTTAAATGAGTTTGAAGAGGAATCATATGATATTTGAATGAAAAACAGAATTTGGAATTTGAAATTAAAGTAAACTAATTAGAGAATTAATTAGTTAATGGAATATGATGTTAAAACTTAACTTGGTTAAGTTACGAATGGATATTGGAATTAACTTGGTTAAATGAAGTTAAAGATGAATAATAATTATGGTAATCAATCGGATACTAATCGATTTATAATTATAGCCTGTAAATACAAGTAAATATTAATATTGAATATTTAATTAAAGTTAATCAAAGTTAATTAAAGTTGGATGATTGATTATATTGGGTGTGCATTGTTTGTTGGTTGTTTGTTAGATTGATTGAATGTAGAATTTCATGTATATATCACTTACATGATGAATTGAGTAAAGTACAGGTGCCAGAAGGCTTTGAGGTTGATTTTGGTTGAGTATATCATAATAAATTAGGCATGTATGCTCAATATCGCTTGCACAAGGTACGCTTACGTGAAAAATATAATTTTTGGGTTTTGAATTTTCTTTTCCAACCGTGTGGGTCGATGTATATATACTTGTTGATCCTGCGATATCGCATAAGTCACTCCATACAGGGGAGACTCTGCTGAATTTTTCGGAGAATTTAACGTGTTAGAATTATTTTCAATATTTTCGAAAAGTTTTATTTACAATAGTAAGCTGGTGTCCGATTTGAAATGAATTGGAGTTTGAAAATTAATGGGTTGAAATGTTTCTTCTACCTTAGTAATTTCGGGGACAAAATTCTTCTAAGGGTGGAAGAATGTAACGTTCTGTATTTTTTTTAGTCTGGTATTTAATATATTTTATTATTTTAAATATTGATTTGGAATTTTTAAGGGATTTGAAATATATAATTCATTTATATGACGAAGTTTAAACATTTAATTTATATATTAATATAAATCGATCTCGAAATGGCGCGGTAGTTTGTAATTTATGATTTGAACTTCAATTAAATATACAGGATCCGATATAAGTCAGATTTCTATGAAACAAAAAATGTTAGAATTGATTTGATTATATTTTTCCAATGAAAGAGAAAAATGGAGATTTTGTGTTATAGTTTGGTAGTTATGTCCAATTCAAATTTCCGAATAGTCGCTATGGAATTATAGCGATTAATTTAATAATTTAATTCGTTTTAAAAATGGGTGTTTATCATAGCTTGAGACAACCATCGAATTAAGCCACAAAACGAATTCCGTTGGATTCGTAATGACGATTAGACTCAAGATAGATTTATAGTTTGTTACTTTTGAAGACCGGATATTTTTGGTGTCTAAAATAGCATTGTTTTAAGCATAAATTAGAATAACGGATATGAAAACGAACTTCGTTTTCAACGAAACCAATTTTATTGAATCCGTAATGATGAGGTGTTATAATGTTTCAAGTTTCAAGTTATTTAGATTTATTTTGTGATCATGGGAAATTTAAATGCATGTTTTTCACGTGTGATTTATAAAGGACTTTTCATAAACGATCTTGGAATTCGACGAAACCTGTCCCATAGGGTTCGGAATATTTTTCTATGCTAAGGATAGGAGTTTCACTTCGATCGGAGATCGTCTGGGTGTATTTTAACATATAACTTCATGGTGAAGTTTGGTAATAATACAATAGTGGTTTTCCTCACCGTATCAATAAAGTTCACCAAGTCAAAAAACTAGTTTTCTCAGTTCACGTGGTCAAATATTGTCTGCGCCTCCAATCAAATAAAATCAACGATATCTTCCATCCATTCTCTTCTTAAATCTCAAAATCCACAAACAAATTCAACAAAGCTCCAAATAAGAACTGGTTCAACCTGCTGAGCTCGAGGTACGGACCGGAGGTGATCCTAAATGGGGGGTCGAGGAGGTCATAAAGTCGGCTGAAATGACGAACGGTTCGGAGTAATTTGCCGACGAATAGCGGAGTTCGGACATGCAAGACTTAGTGCGTACAGCGAGAGTGAAGTGGCGCTTCCTTCGGTGTACCCTGGTGATGTTCCATTGATCAAGGAACGGTGTAGCTTAGGTAAAGTACTATGTTTCGTTAACAACAGGGTATGGGAAACAAACGTGAAGTATAGGTGGTCAGTACATTATTAAACAAAGGGAAGAATACAAAAGAAAGGAAACCGTTTTGGCATCAACAATGAAAGGTTCGGTGGTCACGAAGACATGTAGTTGCGTAAAAAAATAAAGGAGATGTGAGGAGCAGTTGAATCAGACGGGGGACTGCTCATTTGTGAAACAAGTTGATAGGGCATTTTGTAACCGGAGCAGTGAATTATGGGGAGGATCGTCACATTTTATACCAACCGTGTTTCGCAAATAAGGTAACAAAATTTATATAGCAGCTGTGTATGGGGACCTCGTATTCCCTTTTCATTCCAAAAGTCGGAAAAGGGTGAACTAGTATAATAAATGGTATTCACGTGGAAGGGATATATGAGGGGGGATCTCGGCCACATTTTCAAGAAGCCCGAACTGTAGATATTGCGAGAATCAACAGGGAGAGGGTGAGCAAACAATTTTCAACATGAAGGAGAGGAATATAAAAAGAATTGGGTCCTTTGGGTTTTAATGTGAACAGTAATACACGTTAATGAATTGGGTTTTAGCTGTGTACGTGAGAAAACAAAACAAAGGAGACATTGTCGCGTGGGGAAGTTCTGAACATCGAAGAAACGTTGGGTCACTATGCAAAACAAAAGGGTATAAAAGAAATGAAAACCCTGGGAGGATCAGCCAATATTAACAGAGAAGATGATTGTAAATGAAGAAAACAAAAGTCGTGGTAGCGGGTCTATGATGTGGGCACAAATGAAAACAGGGGAGCCTGGTGCGTTGGTGAACTGTCAACAGCATGGGTGGGTTTTCTTGCTGAACGATGGGAACTTAGAGATACAATTGAGTTATTTTATTTTATAGTAGTACAAAGAAAAATCAAAGAAGCAGCAAATAGAATGTATGCCAAAGTCGTCATTTTCTTCTTGTGAACGGTAAGTTATATAAAGCCAAACATAAGCACTTAAATACAATGACCTGGCTAAAACAAAAATGGGGCCAGTTTCTTAAGCAAACGCAAAGTTTGTGCATGGGTTTCGAAGCACAACAGTTCGAAAATAAGTGAGTGGAAGACAAAGAGGTACCTGGTTAAAATTCAAAGCAGCGGCCTGCGTAATACTTGTGTAAAGGCTTGAAGCTGGAAGCAAACAACTTTGAACGCACCAGTTATTTCAACAATGGAACGAGACAAGTACAGTGGAATCGTGGTAACGGACCAGATATTTTGGTACAAATAGGGGCAGTGCAGGAGACGACATGAATTTACGGTTAAATTAAATGATTGTTTAATTTAGCTGCAACCAAACCAGATCAAATCAATTTGAGTTTAACTCACTCAGTTTACCCACTTATATTTATATAATTCGGGTTTATTATTTGTGTGCTATGCTTGTTAATTGTTTGATGAATGCCATTTATATATTTATATGTGTTGAACTGAATTGATTAAATTAAATGTTCGTTTAATTTGATTTGAACTTATCATTATTTTTAACGATTATTTCCAAATTAGGTAACTTACCTCGTTGGTTACGTTTATAATAATGTAAACATATTAAATTATAATAGGGATGACTGATTTGCTGCGATTTATTTATTGTTGAATATCATATATGTTTATTGAATTAAATGATATTATTTAAGATAACGTATTTGATGCAGGGAAAACTGGTTGGAGGGATCCAACTGGATTCCTCAAAATTTATTGTTATATTCATATTACAGTTATATGAACTGTTTCATCAATATGGATTGGACAATCGATTTGGTTGTTGACTACTGAACTGAATTTCAACGGTTGTTTGTTTTTAACCAGTGAGTTATATTGGTTGAGTAAATGGCATTAGATGGCTTGAAAATCATTTGGTTTATAAATATGGATTTACCGTCAGGTAAATCGACATGAATGAAGTTATAAAATTTATTTTATAACTGAGAATAGATTTTTAAATCTATTATTTTAAATTAAAGTTTATTAAGCAGAAAAGAAATATTTAATATTTATTATTTAAATTTATAAGAAATTGTTAAGTGATTCTAAAAAACAAACTTCTTATGTTAATAAGAACTATAAATAGACAAGTAGAAATTTATGTAATGATTAAGTTTGGAAAAAATTGTTCTACGAAACAATTAAATGAAGTTGTTTAATTTAATTATATCATTAATTAATTTATAAAAAAAGGATTAATTGGAATTGATTAACTAGAAAATCAATGGATGAGTTAGCTAATTCAATTATTTTAATTGAAATTGTTTATTTGATTAATTTACTTTTAGTTAATCGAATAGAATAGTTTAGCGAATAGTTGTTTAATTTTAATAAGAATTTATTAAAAAGGGAATTTATTTTTTATTTAGTAAATATAGAATTTAACTGCTTCTACAGTAGTTAATAGTAAAGTAAACTATTATTTTATTTAAAAAGAATTTAAGTGATTTTTATTTAAATGGAACTCAATTAAATAAGTAATCTATTTTGAAATGAAGTACAGATAAGGTTTGATAAGAGTTAATAAATGGGTATATATTAAAACCCACTTTTATAACTAAGTTATAAGCGGGATTTTAAGTGAATACGATAGCTTAAAATAGATATTTACTTAACATTTGAATTAAGTAAAAAGAAGCGAGGTGTAAAAGGGTTTACATAAAACCTAAGACTTTATAAACAAGGTTTATAAAAGTTAGAGAAGTTAAAACGTTGATTTGAATCGGCGATATTTAATAATGAAATTAAGTGGAATGAGTAGAATTGAAACGATATTTTCAAAATGGAAAATGGTCGAATGAATTAGAAATGGGATAATATGGGTTGATAACGAGTTAAGATAAGAATTTGAACCTAACTGGAGATTGGTTGAGTCGAGTGATTTTCTGAATATTAATCTGATGTTGATTTCGATCTTCGGGTTGATACTTAGAGAATTGGTATAGAGAAAGTATGTTATGTGAAATTATAATGATGTTTCGAGGGAAAAAGAAAATGAAAAGTGGAGTTTTGAAATGAAACATTTTAAAGAGAATAAGGGTTGTTATTGTTTTCCAAGTATTGAACAAAAGAGATTTTCGTAATGAGTATTTTATGAATAATAAGTTAAACCGATTTCCTAGTCTAGATAGTGAATAATGTTGTGTAAGTGTTAGTCAAATGGAATATTGGATATTGGTACAATATATTTTTCTATATATTAAAAGTGAAATGGTTTTGCAAATATTGGTATTGCTAAAATAGGTAGTGAAAGGCTATATTCGAATTATCAAAAGATTTTGAGGTTTATTAAACAAATATTTTTAATTAAAGAAGCCAAGTGATGTTGAGTACTAAACCAGTAAATCTATTTTTATTTTATGGTTGTAATGGTTGTTATATTTGATAGTTAAATAACCGACTATCAAAATCTGGCCTATATGATTGTTGGTATGGAAAGACCAAGATCGAATTTATATTCGAAAAACCATTCCAACCAGCAAATACGAAATGTTGAAGATATAAGATACTGATCGAGATGGAGAATTGAAGACTATTGATCTTCAGGAGCGGAAGAGCCACTTGTTGAATTTCTCTAGTTTAGTGGACAAAGATAATTCGACAATGATTCTGTCATGATTGGAATCTACAGATTGCAAGGACTACTCGCTATTTATCTATAGGGTGACACCTAGCATGTGGTAGGAGGGTGACTTCGGTCATCCTGGACCTGGATGACTTGTATGGACGATTGTCTGACAAAGTATTTCTTAAGAGTCACATGCGTTGATTTTTACAAATATATTGAGTATGGTGGCAGAGAAGGAAATTTCTTTTAGCATAAACACCCAGAGTATATTTGTGAACATCAATTAGTGATTTGATGGATCTGACAATGTGGTATTCAAAGTGAATGGTGTTGTGATGTTGTAAAGGTAGTGTTAAACGTCAAGCCTCTTCAACTGGGAAATGACAGAAATTGGGCAGGTAGCATGGCTAAGTGGGCAGCTCCCAAGTAGGGTGTACAACCACCTGTCTAGAGAATATTCATTTCCTTCTTAAATCTATTTCGATGTTGTCCCTTATCAGAAAACAATGGGTCGCCCCCAACCGTTGGTGATATACATTCGATAGAATCAAGCGAAATGAGTGGTCAGTCATGTGTGGCCGGGTTGCAAGATGTTCTTGTTAAACCCAGTGTGTTCGCCTTTAGAGATACACTATCAGAAGGTGGTTCCATACCTTGTCATAGATGGAAATCCAATCTCCAATAAGAGTCCGTAGTTTTGATTGTACTATATATGTGGAACGTTAGATGCAAGCGTTCCGCCAGATTGATATTTATTTGTGTTTAGACGCTATTATAATATCAGAATAAGCTATGATTTCAAAAAGAAATGATTTGACTTTAAAATCAAGTTCGGTGATGTTCTTAAACTTAGCGAGTTTTCTCAGTCTGGTTCACCAGACTGATCCAGCGTTTTGTAAATGCTCGGGTTAGACCGGGTTGTGCAGGTTCAGGTAATCGGATGCTGTGAAGTCCGGAGACGAGCAGAAGCTATTTAGACGTATGTTATATAGTAATTTTTCTGATGTGTATTGTATATGAGGACAGATTAAAATATCTGTCCAGCTGTAGTGATGTACTCTGATGATTGTAAGATTTTATTTCAAAACTCACAATAAAGTTTTATTTCTGTTACATTTTATTTCGCTGCGATGTGAGACTCTAATGTCGTTGTGTTCTTCTTCTTCTATTCTAGTATTTCTTTCTTTCTTATCTCACTATCTATATTCTTTCATTAACTATCTGGTGTTTTCGATACTTGAGTTCTGTCAAGTAATATTGATTTATGTATTATTGTTGGAATTCGTGCGTTGAATTTCCTAGGTCGTTACAAATCTTTAATTAGATTTGAATGTGAAATGGTAATTTAATTTAGCGATAACACCATGGTGTTAGTTATGGACTAATACCAGTTTTTCTCCATGGGATGAGTAGGTTGGGATTGGGAAATTAAATAAATGATTACTTCGGTAAGGTGCGTTAATTCCGACTAGTTTGGAAAACCTTAATATGGTTTGAATGACGTCCAAAGGAAGATTAGAGAATAAATTTAAAGAATTTATCTTTGATAAAATTAATGGGAACTTTTCCCAAAGGATATGGATATATAAATAAAAGAATATTTAGAATTGGAATGAGGCATATGTTGTGTTTTTATAACACTTGTTTATTATATACACGAGTTATTTGGAAAGGCTGGGTTTATACCCATTCTGAATAACGGATTCGACGATAAGTCGAAGATGAAGACGATGGTTAAAGACCGTAGGTCTTCACATCGTTTGGATGATTACTGATGTCTTGACTGGGCTGTACACCCAAGATGAGGTAATAAGTTGTGATCGTCCAGACGTACTTGGAGATCGACCGGGTATGCGAGGACCTCTCTCCTGTATTGGGCACGCAACGAGGAATAAGGTGCCTTCGGTTTCGTTCAGACCCAGAACGAACTTGTAAATGGATGTGTGTCTGACATTGGATTTTACCTGTGTTGATTGATCTCTATTAAATATATATCTGTTTAGCGGCGGAGAATTTATTCTCTTGCTAAACGCACTTCTCTGAGACGTACGAGCTCGAAGGTTATATAACGATAGACATCAGTTGCATGGCGTGAATTTGCTGTGTGACATGTTGAGATGCAAAGGATCAAGGCTTCTGTTAAAAAGCAGAGTCTTGTGGTTGATGATCAAAGCATAGCTTTAATATAGTGCTGCTTTGTGTATAGCGTTAATTCGCGAGCCTCGCACAACGGTATGAGTTAAAAACCAGATAAGGGACAACAGAGAGTGCATGACGTTTCTTTCTAGCTATGGGTGGTGTCAGGGTTTTGCAAGCCCATACATTTTTATATTTTTACCTATGTGGTTGTTGGAATGCGAGGCGCCTCGGATATATCGATTACTACAGAGCCGATGGATAGGTCCTGTAAGACCGGGAAACGTGTGTTCAGGAATTGCCAATCCTCAAACATAAGAGAGGACCATCCCTACAAGATCCAGGGGTTACCCTGAGTGTGTAGTCCTGAGCCATTTGCTTGAGTGTCTCGAAGCGGAAAGGAGTACATCCCTTGCTTAGACTCATGATGATTATCCAATTTCCAATACGTGACATTTCGGTTTTGATTGTGGAGCCTAGTATGGCGACATGGTATGTGGTACCCATGCCGTCAAGGATTGATACATTTATATTTGAAGTTGTTTTGACACTATACACTTATAATAGTATCAAATGATTTGTTTTAAACGTACCAAGCATGTTTGGCTATTATAAGGGAAAACCCTATCCTCCGGCTTGCGTTGCATTGTGTGATGGGACCTGGGTCTTATAATAGCTTCATTTTTCCAAAAAAGCATTGCGCTGTTTATTCTACGCACTAGTATTCTTGGGAGGAAACTCGTTCCGTGTTATACAACGTGGTCCCTAGATTTACTCTTTTTTAAAGTAAAGTTTTATATAACTGTTTTAGTTCTCACACCAGTCACATTACAGACCTGGAGTTTATTGTTTTAACCTAAACTCTGGGTGCCCCTGTTTTCCACATGGGCAGCTAGGAGTTTTGGTTTTGCATATATTATATTCATAGGATCCTAATTTACAACTGGAACGATATTCGGAAAGCTCTGTATCCGTTTATCCCTTTCAGTTGTATTTTTGTATTATTTTCTGCTAAATTGTAATTTGTAAATTTCTGATATTTATCAAATGTATATTATTTGTTCATACTCTATATATTCTTGTACTCTGATGTAAATTGATGTAATAAGCAATGAAATGTTCTTCTGTTTGTGTCCTGATTTGTCGTGTTCTCAGACAATCCGTTCTTTCTCTTCTCTTCGGAGACAGGGGAAGTTCGGGTCCTTACAGTTTGGTATCAGAGCTTTGGTTTACAGAGCTCGAGAACAAGGCACATTAGAACCAAATGAAAGAGTTCATTAGAGATTGGATTAGTAATATCCAATAAGAATGACTCGTTAGAGATGGGATCGGTAATATCCTAGAACAAGTATAAAGAGTTTTTTTTAAAATAAAAGGGAAAACAGATTTTGTTTTGAAAAATTTAATATAATTATACGTATTTGATTATATTATTTTATATCGAATTTGGACAATCTAGTATATGAAGATTCTGGATATGCACCTTGCAAATGTGTATACAAAGCCTCAAATATACCGGATAGATATAGAATCACAGTCTAGTCATCCGAAGATGATACGGATGATAACACGTGCATCGTCAGTATTTATATTCGAGTTTCGAAAGTGGGATGTCTATATATTTTCAATTGACTGGTGTGAGAACCAAAATTAGATAGGATTTATTTATTGTAACTTGGCATCAACAATGGATTTATTTATATATAAGTTATGTGTTTGAAACGATAATCAACTAATTGATTGCTGATTGTGTTGTTTGATTATAACTGTGACGACCCGAACTTCCCCGGTCTCCAAAGAGAAGAGAAAGAACGGATTGTCTAAAAACACGACAAATCAGAATACAAATAGAACAACATTTCGTTGCTTATCACATCAATTTACATCAGAGTACAAGAATATACAAAGTATGAACTAATAGTATACATTTGATAAATATCCGATATTTACATATTACAACGCAGCGGAAAATAATACAAAAACACAACTGAAGGGGATAAACGGATACAGAGCTTTCCAAATATCGTTCCAACTGTAAACCAGGATCTTGTGAATATAATATCTACAAAACCAAAACTCCTAGTTGCCCGCGTGGAAAATAGGGGCACCCAGAGTTTAGGTTAAAACAATAAACTCCAGGTCAGTCATGTGACTGGTGTGAGAACTAAAACAGTAATTTAAAACTTCACTTTAAAAGAGAGTAAATCAAGGGACCACGCCGTATAACATGGAATGGGTTTCCTCCCAAGAATAATAGTGCATTGAATAAACAGCGCAATGCTTTTGGGAAAAATGAAGCCATTATAAGACCCAGGTCCCATCACACAATGCAACGCAAGCCGGAGGAATGGATTTTCCCTTATAATATCCAAACATGCTTGGTAAGTTTAAAACAAATCATTTGATACTATTATAAGTATATAATGTCAAAACAACTTCAAATATAAATGAATCAATCCTAGACGGCATGGGTACCATTTATCACGTCGCCATACTAGGCTCCACAATCAAAAACCAAAATGTCACGTATTCGAAATTGTATTTCCGTCATGAGACTAGGAAAGGGTTGTACTCCTTTCTGCTTCGAGACACTCTAGCAAATGCCTCGAGACTACACACTCTGCGTAACCCCTGGATCTTGCAGGGCTGGTCCTCTCTTACGTTTGAGGATTGTAAATTCCTGAACACACATTTCTCGATCCAATAGGACCTATCCATCGGCTTCGTAGTAACCGATATATCTGAGGCGCCTCACATTCCAACAACCACATAGGTAAAAATATAAAAATTTCTAGGTTTCCATAACCCTGACACCACCCATAGCTAGAAAGAAACGTCATGCACTCCCTGCTGTCCCTTATCCCATTTTTGACTCATACCGAGGTGTGAGGCTCGCAAATTAACGCTATACACAAAGCGGAGCTATATTAAAGCTGTGCTTTGATCATCAACCACAAGACTCTGCTTCTCAACAGAAGTCTTGATCCTTTGCATCTCAACATGCCACACAGGCAATTCACGCCATGCGATTGATGTCTATCGTTATATAACCTCTAAGCTCGTACGTCTCAGAGAAGGGCGTTAAGCAAGAGAATAAATTCTCCGCCTCCAAATAGATATATATTTAATAGAGATCAATCAACACAGAATATAATCCAATGTCAGATAAACATCAATTTACAAGTTCGTTCTGGGTCTGAACGAAACCGGAGGCACCTTATTCCTCGTCCCGTGTCCGATACAGGAGAGAGGTCCTCGCATATCTGGTCGATCACCAAGTACGTCAGAACAATCACCACTTATTACCTTGTCTTGCATGTACAGCCCAATGTAGACATCAGTAATCATCCAAACGATGTGAAGATCTCCGGTCTTCAAACACCGTCTTCATCTTCAACCTATCGTCCAATCAGTTATTCAGAATGGGTATAAACTCGGCCTTTCCGAATAACTCGCAAATATAATAAACAAGTTCTATAAAAACAAAACATACGCCTCATTCCAATTCTGAATATTCTTTTATTTAAATATTCATATCCTTTGGGAAATGTTCCCATTAATTTTATCAAAGATAAATTCTTTAAATTTATTCTTTAATCTTTCTTTGGATGTCATCTAAACCATATAAAGGTTTTCCAAACTAGTCGGGATTAACGCACCTTACCGAAGTACTCATTTATTTTATTTCTCAATCCCAACATACTCATCCCATGGAGCAAAATTGGTATTACTCCATAACTAACACCATGGTGTTATCGGTAAATTTAATTACTATTTCACATTCAAATCTAATTAAAGATTTAACTATCGCTAGGAGCAAAACTGGTGATACTCCATTCTGGATCATTTCCCAAATTTGATAATCTAAATTATCAACTCGAATTTCAATCTAATTAAAGATTCATCAAAACTCCACTTAGATTTAATCTTCCCGAAAATCAATATTAATGATTATTTAACTTTGGAAACACAAACATGTCGCATCGACAATCTACACAGCACTATTGATATCTGCCGATATAAAACCTCTAAGCTCGTATGTCTTAGAGAAGGGTGTTAAGTAAGAGAATAAATTCTCCACCACCAAACATATATATATAGCAGAGATCAACCATACAGATCAAAATACAATGTTAGACATGTAATCATGTCTTTAACTGGATTAAAGAATCAATGTCTATAAAAACACAGTTCACAATAAACCCAAAATCACATTCCATTAATCATGGAATCTTCACGGAAAACAGATCAATATATAATCGATATCAATCTTTGTATCCAACCAATAATATAAATGGAATAACGATAAAGCCTTTTAAATTCCATATATATTAATAGTCTTCCTCTGTAGAACCTCATTTCGATTATTATCAAATCGAGTTCCATTCAATTCCAATTTAATACATTAAATTGGAAAACTTTACTTTGGAAAATTCCCGTTAAATCTTAATAAAAAGATTTATAAATTCCAAATCTCATTTTACTGTAAATTAGGTTGAAGAACGAATGTTGTTAAGAACACAGTTCACAATAAACCCAAGTCACATTCCATTTTATTCCAATTAAATATTAATTAACTGGAAACTCTAATATTCTTAATTAAAAGATTTATTCTTTTCTCAACTTGGTTTAAGAACAGTGTTAATGAAGACACCCACGACAAACCCAAAATCCAGTTCAATATTAAATACAAGGCTTTGAATAGAATTTATATCAGCTTATATTCAATATCAAATTCTGAGATCAACAAATATCGTATTGGGAATAAAGATACATATGTCTTCCAAATTCCTCCACGACATCCGTATAATCACGGAATTCCGTATCGAAATATTCCTAAGATAATTTCGATTCAAATCCATTCCAATTCATAACTTGGAAATTCTGGTTATTTTTTAAACCATTTCAAATCCAATTTAATTATATAAAAATATTGGATTATAATTCTAGTTCAAAACTATTTCATTTTGATAAAAATATATTTTTATCTTTTCAAATATGGAATTTTTCATCCTAGTTCTTTCCAAATCATTTATTATGATTTTACAAAAATTATTCATAGTTTTAATAATTTTATCAAGGCCCGTACAGTCGATTTCCATAAACGGTCTGCACTTACAGCGATCTTTTCCAAATTTGATTTGGACATAAATCCAAATCCAACCATTAGATTTCAAATCTCTTGTATTCGTTGGAAAGCTCTTTTAGATACAAACCCAAAGGTTCTGGTTTTAGGAGAATTTGATGGCCGGACCTCCTGTAATGCCCATTCGAAGTCAATGGTCGAAATTCACGAACTGCCGCGGCGCGGCGCATTCTATTCAGGCCATTAAATATATATAATATATATTATATATATTTCACTGATTTCCATTTAAAATGTATTTTGTAAATCGTTTTAAATTCATTTTCAAAACGATTTCAACTTCATATTCAATTTCAAATCAAAATTGAATATTCTGTATCATTAATATATAAATGATAATATTTTCAAAACATTAGATTTTGAAATCACTTCCTTTTTAATATTCATTATAAAAATGAATAAAATCGATATAAATATCGTTCACGTCAAAATGGCGCTAATCTAATCAACACGGCTTTATATATTTAAATATTTTCGTGTCCATCCCAAATCGGACATCAAAATCATATTTTGATCCATCACCGATATTTATTTTAAAATAGTAGTTATTTTAAAATATTCATTATTCGCCATTTTAAAATATTCGTTATTTTAAAATATTCGTTATTCGCCATTTTAAAATATTCGTTATTTTAAAATATTCATTCCTTCCGAATTGGAATTAGACACAGCCAATTATCGTATAGTTTGATTTATATGGATTTCATACACACATGTACACAACAATAATTAAACATAATCAACCATTATCCAGAGTGCATTACACAGCTGCGTAAGCGTTAAATATAAATAATTAACTATAACAACCTGGAAAATCAGAACCAATTTAAAAATTTTAATTTGGCTACTTTAATAAATTTTGAATATTTAAAATAATTTATTTTAAATAATAATGACTAAAAATTCTTTTGGATCGAAGTTATAGTGAATACATTTATTTAATTATAAAACAAGGCCTGAAATGGCACGGTAGTTTGAAAATTTGAATTCGAACTTTGACTGGCTATACAGGATGCAAAATAAAACGGATTTTAGTGAAATAAAAAATATTTGAATCTGTTTAAGAATATCTTTCTAAAGAATCTGAAAAATCGAAATTTCATAGCGGGAATCAAAAGTTATGGCCAAATGAATTTTCAGAAAGGTCGCTATGGAATAAATATAGCTCGTAAAAATAGACATTTTGCAAACGACCTCCGTTTTCGACGAAACCACTTTTGTTGGATCCGGAATGTCAAGTGATTGCTCGATTCCAAATTCCATAATTTTTTGGGTTAATATGTGAGCGTGGCAAAGGAAAACGTGTTTGGTTAATTTCAGTCAATTTGGATCGACCAGAAAATGGCCATTTTTCAAATGGTATCCTAATTCGACGAAACTAGATTGGTTGGGACCGTATCATCCAAACATAGCCAGATTTAATTTTCTGGAATTTTTAGAACAAAGATGTGGCCCCGATAAATTAAAATGTATGTTCAAATCCATATTTGAATGTTTTATATTTTAATTTTAAGAATAACTGACTAAAACAGTCGAATGGGCCTATGAAACTTGTTCCATTGTGTACGGAATAGGGGTATTTATCTTGGGGCGGTAGTCGTTGGGTTTGAATTGGAGTTCATAAGGAAAAAGTTTTTTTTTTGGAATTAAATAAATAAATAATTAAATATAAAATCCTTGGCCAATAGGATTTCATCGTGCATTTCTCTCTTCCCAACTCTTCTTCATCGCGAACGGCGATCCTTACTCCTTCCTTCTCTCCTCTCAAACTCTCAAACCATGCAATAAAATTTGCTGCTCCTTTAGGGAATTTTGAAGAGAATTCAATGCTCTTCAAATCCATATAGGTTGCACCTTTCATCGTTTAGTCTTCTAAGAGAATCACGCACCTGAAGTGCGCGACTTTAAGGTGCCGCTGACCACCTGGAAACATCGATCTCGATGCAATCCCCCTGCGCGGAAAGCTCTCTCGACCCCCTTCGACGTGCAACAACCCGATCATCACCAAGATACACGGATTTCGAAAAAAGTGGTGACCTAGTTTTGAGCGCTTCTGTGAGGTAACGAGTTTGTTAATTTTAAACTAAAAATAACACTTTAAAGCGTTACAAACTTATAAAAATCATTTTTTTTTTGCTATTTTGTCAAAATCCAGTGAAACAAGATACGTTGGAATCATGGCGTCATCTTCTACATTTTAAAAGAGACCGGAGAATTTTTGGAGCTTCCTACAATTTTTGGAGGAATGGAACCCAAAGTGAGATTTCTGAATTCAAATTTTAATGGAATGGCGATGTATAAATTGTATAATCGATGTATAAGTTATATAAGCGTTGTACACCTCATGTATAAGCGTTGTATAAATTATATATGCGATGTATAAGTTATATATACGTTGTAAAAATCATATGTGTGTTGAATGGAGTTGAAATGAAATGGAAATGAAATTGAAATGGAATTGAAATATATTTATATATGTATACACACACACACACACACACTCCCCTCGTCCACAGATCATGGACGATATATATAGGTTGTGATTGTTGGGATTTTGGTTGACATGAAATTTGGTGAAAATTTTGAATGGTTGATTACTGATTATGGTTGATTGTGGTTGAAAAAAATAGGATTATTCTGTGGAAAAATTCGTCTGCGTACGAAATAGATTATTGAAATCCCCCTTGTCAAAAGCTGGGAGGCTTTAAGGTAGTGCAAGGAGCCGTACTCGGGACGGTGCCAGTTTTAACTACCTTGCCGTTATGCTACCGAAATTTTCTGAAATATTCATGTGTTTTGAATTTATATTCATGGGTTGAAATATATTAATGTATTGAAATATATTCATGTGTTGATAAAAATATTCATGTTTGAGATAAATTGTTTTAACGATAAAAATAACATTTTTACTGTATGTACGAAGTATATAAAATATTCGTGTTTTAAATAAATTGTTTTAACACTAAAAATCACATTTTTATTTTATATATATGAATCGCTAAAAAAATATTCATGTTTTGAAATAAATTGTGTTGACAGTAAAAATCACATTTTTTTATTTATATGAAGTGTTAAAAATAGTCATGTGTTGAAATAAATATTTGTTGGGTAAAAATATTATTTTTATCAAATATATGAAAGGAAAATAGTTTGAAAATCGAAGAATGGATTATATATATAAATATATAATTAAATTAAAATGAGTAATGGAGCTGCGGTTCATGTTTCGAAATCGTAATTTTAAACGATTATTATGGGAGATCCGACCATCGGATTTTCCTGAAACCGAAACAATTGGGTTTGCTTTGAAAATATCTATCCAACGATACCAAATTTGTAAAGATCCAACGGTTAAATTGTGTGAAATGTATAATTCAAATCTGAAGAAAGAAAACAACGCTAGAATAGATTATATATATATATATATATATAATTAAAATAAAATAAAAAATGAATAACGACGTTGCAGTTCGTTTTTTGAAATCGTAACTTTAAACGATTGTATCGGTAGATCCGACTGTTGGATGTCAAGACCCGAAACCTCCCCGTGGAGGAAAGAGCGGATACTTTGAGAACAACACACAAAAGAACGCAGACAGAAGAACATTTCATTGTTAATTACAACAATTTCATCAAAATACAAGAATATACAGAGTATAAACAAATAAAATACATTCGATAAATATCAGAGATTACAATAAATTACTGCAGCGGGAAAATAATACAATACACAACTGAAAGAGATATACAGATACAGAGCTTTCCGGATATCATTCCAGCTGTAAACCAAGTTCCTATGAATATAAATCTGCAAAACCAAAACTACAAGCTGCACGTGCGGAAAATAAGGGCACCCAAAGTTTAGGTTAAAACAATAAACTCCAGGTCAGTCATGTGACTGGTGTGAGAACTAAAACAATTATTAATCTTTCTTTTAAAGTTAGGTAATTCAAGGGACCACGCCGTATAACACGGAACGGGTTTCCTCCCAAGAATACAAGTGCATAAAACAACAGTGCAATGCTAAATAAAGAACAATGAAGCTATCATAAGACCCAGGTCCCATCACACAATGCAAAGCAAGCCAGAGGATAGGGTTTTTACATTATAATAACAAAGAATGCTTGATTCGTTGAAAACAAATCATTTGACACTATTATAAGTGCATAGTGTATAAAACAACTTCAAATCATAAGTATCAATCATAGACGGCATAAGTGCCCCATACCACTATGCCGCTATACTAGGCTCACAAATAAAATCGCAAATGTCACGTATTTGGAAATTGGATTTCCATCTATGAACCGAGGCCAGGGATCGTCCTCTACCGATTCGAGACTCTCTAGCCCGAGCCTCAGGACCCATACACAGGTGAGCCTTTGGAGCGACAGGGCCGCTCCACCGATGTGGATTAAAATGCCTGAACACTGCGTTTCCCCACCCTTTGGGGGCGTAAATGAGCCAACAAATGACTCCATCGGCTCCACATAGTCACCGATATATCCGAGGCGCCTCGCAACAGCAACAACCACATAAGTCAAACTCGTCAGGGCGTGTAAAAACACTGACTCCACTTCTAGCTAGAAGGAAACGCATGCCCTCGCTGATGTCCTCTCCGGTTTTTGGTTCACAACCGGGGTGTGAGGCTCGCGAATCAACGCTACACAAAGCTATGCCACACAGGCCGTGCTTGGATCATCACCCACAAGACTCTGCTTTTAAATAGAAGCCTTGATCATTCACATCTTAGCATGCCAAACCGGCAAACCATTCCGTGCAACCGATATCCATCAATTACACAGAATGATATCCAATGTCAGACACACAGTCCATCTACAAGTCCGTTCTGGGCCTGAACGAAACTGGAGGCACCTTGTACCTCGCATATCCATCGATCTCCAAGTACGTCTGGACGACCACTAACTGATTCCCTCCTCTTGGGTGTATGGCCCAATCAAGATCATCAGTAATCACCCAAACGACGTGAAGACCTCTAGTCTTCAACCACCGTCTTCCTCTTCGACACCACATCGAATCAGTTATTCAGTATGGGATAAACCCGGTCTTTCTGAATAACTCGCGTATATAATAAACAAGTGTTACACAAACACAACATACGCCTCATTCCAATTCATCAGTCACTAACCGTAAATTAAGAAGAGAATAGTTCCCCAAACATTAACCCCGAAGGCCGAAACCAACATCAGATCAATACCCAGAAACCATTCTTCTTAGCTAACCTACAGTTAGTTTCTAAATTTCACATTGTTAGGGAAAGGTTCCCATTAATTTTATGAAAGATAAATTCTTTTAAATTTATTCTTTAATCTTCCATTGAATATCACTTCAAACTAGTCGGGATTAGTGAAACACACCGAAGTAATCATTTATTTTATTTCCCAATCCCAACCTATTCATCCCATGAAGTAAAACTGGTAATGCTTCATATCTAACACCACGGTGTTATCGGTAAATTCAATTACCATTTCACGTTCAAATCTAGTTAAAGATTCAACTATCGCTTGGAGAAAAACTGGTGATACTCCATTCTCGAACATTTTAATCTAATTAAAGATTAATTAAAACTCCACTTAGTTTTAATCTTTAACTGGGTTAAAGAACCGATGTCATTTAAAACACAGTTCACGATAAACCCAAAATCACATTCATTAATTATCGGGTTAAGGAACAAGTGCTATTTATAACAATGTTCACGATAAACCCAAAAATCAGTTAAATTCAATTCCAATTAAATACATTTTAATTGGTACACTTCATTAAATCTAAATAAAAAGATATAATCTTTTTCTCAACTGGGCTTAAGAACAGTATTATTGAAGATACCATTTATGACAAAACCAAATCACATTTGATATTAAATACAAGGCTCTGAATAGAAAATATATCGGCTTATATTCAATATCAAATTCGACGACCAACAAATATCGTATTGGAAATAACGATATAAATATATCTTTCAAATTTCCATAACAATGTTTGTATAATCAGAAAATCCAACATCGAAATATTCCAGAGACACTTTCGATTCACATCCCTTCCAATTCAATTATTGGAAATTCTGGTTATTTTCAAAAACATTTCAAATCCACTTTATTTATTATTATTATTTTAAAATAAATGGGATTATAATTCTAGTTCAAAACTAGTTCATTTCGATAAAAATTTATTTTTATCATTTTAAATTTGGGATTTTTCATCTCAATTCTTCACAAATCATTTCTTATGATTTTACACGAATTATTACTATTTTTAATAATTTTATCAAGGCCCGTACAGTCGAATTCCAACAACGGCCATCGAACTGCACTTATAGCGACCTTTTCCAAATTTGATTTGGACATAATTCCAAATCCAACCGTTAGATTTCTAATTTCTACTATTCGTTAGAAAGCTCTTTTCGATACGAACCCAACGGTTCCGGGTTTAGGAGAATACGACAGTCGGATCTCCTGTAATATCCATTCGAAGTCAATGGTCGAAATTCGCGAATTGCCGCAGCGCGACACGTTCTATTCAGGCCATTGTAATATATATATATATATATATATATATATATATATATATATATCGTCGAGTTCCTTTCAAAACGTATTTTATAAATCGTTTTAAATTCGTTTTTAAAGCTATTTCAACTTCAAATTCAATTTCTAATCAAAATTGAATATTCCATATCATTAATCTATAAATGATAATATTTTCAAAACGTTATATTTTAAAATCACTTCCTATTCTATATTCATTATAAAAATGAATAAAATCGATATAAATATCGTTCACGTTAAAATGGCGTCAATCTAATCAACACGACTTTATATATTTCAATAACTTCATTATTCTTTTCAACAAATGTATATTTTCTTCAACAGATGAATATATATTTTAATTCAACACATGAATATATATTTTATTCAACACATGAATATTTATTTTATTCAACACATGAATTTATTTTATTCAACACATGAATATTTATACTATTCAACACATGAATTTATATTCTATTCAACACATGAATTTTCTTTTATAATATACCTTATTTTCCAAATTGGAATGAGGCCCAATCAATTACCATATAATGTTAATTATATGGAATCCCTACAACACATGAATATAATAACAACGATAAATCATCAACCATCATCCAGAGTGCACCACACAACTGCATAAGCATTAAATATAAATAATTAACGCTTACATAGTCTGTCAAGCCATCGATTGACATACAACCAAACAATCGGGATTAGTGAACGTCAAATATCATCCCATACCCGTGTGGGGTTTCAAATCAACAAACACAGTTATTTTTTTGTGCAGTTGGGCGATGTGTAAAATTTATCGTCCCAATCAATATCAGTCAAATGGGTGTAAATAAACAAATCGTCCGATTTGTAAACGAATATTTATTTTACTTCAACACATGAATATATATTTTATTTCAACACATGAATGTATATTTTATTTCAGCAAATGAATATATATTTTATTTCAACAGACGAATATATATTTTATTTCAACACATGAATACATATTTTATTTCAACACATGAATATATATTTTATTTCAGCAGCCATCAATATATTTTTACAACACAAACAATCACACAAGTCGTCCATGGTTTGTGGACAATGGGTGTCGGGTGCTGCTAAGCACCGTCTGCATCCTTGTATATATTTCAAACGAGAAATAGAAATAAAAGTGAAGAGTTCTCACCTTGGGATCCACTCCTCCATTTTTATTTGAATTTCTATTCGGTTTCGCATTTGAATTTGTCTAAAATTCCAACTTGCTCCATTCTGGACGCGGTCAGTTTTGTTGTGAAGCTCTCATCAAGAGGATTCCAGCGCATTTCAGGTTGTACGATTCTGACCTCATATGAGAAAGATATCGCAGTTTAAAGTGCTAATTACATTATTTGATAATTAATAAATAATTAAAATTTTAATAACGTTTATTAAAACGTAACCTTTCTCCATCGTGAACTGCTTCAGTGGATAAAAGCTCGGCATAGATTCAGAGTTGCGCACGCCAATCGGGGAGGTTGGATGATGATCGGAGCATATCACTAGCTCCACCGCCTCGCCATTCCTCGGCGCTGGCCGCGCCACCCAGTTCGATGGTCTTCCGCCGCCGTAATCTGCTCGTGAACGACGAGCTTTTGAGCTCGGATTGCGCTCCCATTTCTCCACGATAATCCCCCAAATAGGTAGGGATGGAAAGAGCTTGGAAAAATTTACGATTTTGGTTTTGAAATCTTCCAAAATCGCTGATGGATTTGGGGAAAAATCGGATTGAAGTTTTGAGCTGAATGGGCCGTCGGTTGCAATCAAAGGCGGCTAGGGTTTCCTTGGGCTTGGGGGATATTCATATAAATAATTTTTTTTATTCTTTTGATTTAAAAAATATTTGTTTTTTCATATTAACTCCAAATCAAACCTAACAACTATCGTCCCTAACTAATTACCCCCATTCCGAACACAATGGGATATGTTTCGTAATCCAATTCTAACGTTTCGATCATTTTTCACTAAAATTAAAATATAAATCACTATATATTCAATTTGAAACGTACATTTAAATTTACCAGGGCCACATACTGACACTAAAAATTCCCGAAAAATAATTTCTAGCTTCGTATTGACGATACGGTTCTAACAAAACTAATTTCATCGAATTCTGAGACTGTTTGAAAATTGGTCATTTTCCAGTCGATTAAAATCAACTGAAATTGGTCAAATGCGTTTTCCTTTGCCACGCTCACATATTGATTCAGAAAATTATGAATTTTGAAACCTAGCAATAATTTGACGTTTTGGTTCCAACAAAAGTGGTTTCGTTGAAAACAGAGGTCGTTTGCAAAATAGCTATTTTTAAAGGCCTTTTATATATTAAAATATATATAAATTCCACTGCGACTTTTCTGAATTTTAAACTGGACATATCTTTCACTCTATAAAGTGAAATTTCAGTTTCTTAGATCCGTTAGAAAGATATGATCAAAAAGATTCAAATATTTCTTTTTTCGCTGAAATCCGATTTATTCTGAATCCTGTACATTCATTTTAAATTTGAAATCGAATTTTCGAACTACAGCGCCATTTCAGGCTTGTTATATAATTAAAATAAATTTATTCGTTTTAACTTCGTCGAAAATATATTTTCCTTCGTTATTATTTTAAATAATTCATTTTAAATATTCAAAATTCACCAAAATTGCCAAAATAAAAATTTTAAATTGGCTTAGATTTCCGGGTTATTACAATCTCCCCCACTTAAAACTTTTCGTCCCCGAAAAGGAACGAAGCTGAAAGTTGTTTTGCAAACCAACTCAACTTCCATTGTTTTCATTACGGCTTAAGTTCTTCAACTTTTCAGTTTCTATGAACTTTTCAAAATTTTCTTAAATTTGGCTAACACCCTAAATTTTCTAAAAATTTCGCAATAACCTCCCCTGCACCGGGAGCTTCGGGATATTTCAAATAGCCTCCCATGGCCCTCACCAATCCAAAAAGAAAAAGAAATAGCCAATCGGCTCATAAAATCATCCAAACCCAATAAATTTGTAAACATTACCTATTTGTCGGGCAAACAATTTTATTCTTCTGCTCTAGCCTCTTTGTTATGACCTGTTCAATGTAACTACATGTATATGCATGAAAATGCGACAAATTTCAATACAATTCACTATTTGGTTTAATTTGGCTAAAGGTTCAACATTTTAACTAATCAAACTATAATCAAACAACACAACCATGAATCAATTAGTTGATTAGCTTTTCAAATTCATAACTTTGATATATAGTCCAAAAATCAGATTTTTGATGCCAAATCACAATAATAAGCCATATCTAATTTTGGTTCTCACACCAGTCAATTGGAAATATATAAATATCACACCTTCGAAACTTGAACACTAATTCTGATGATGTAGCTACAATCACCAGAATCAACCCCTGGCGACTAGAGTGTGATTCTATATCTGTCCAGTATACTAAAACTTTGAATACACGCGGATCAAACGTATATGAAAAATCTTTATATATATTGGATTGTCCAAATTCAATACAAATAAATATTCAAATACGAATAATAAAGTTTAAATTTTCAAAACAAAATTGTTTTCTTTTTAAGAATATACTCTTCACACTCGTTCTAGGATACTACTGATCCCATCTCTAACGAGTCATCCTCATTTGATATTACTAATCCAATATCTGATGAATTCCTTCGTATGGTTCTAATGTGCCTTGTTCTTCGAGCTTTGTAAACCAAAGCTCTGATACCAAAATGTCAAGACCCGAAACTTCCCCGTGAAGGAAAGAGCGGATACTTTGAGAACAACACACAAAAGAACGCAGACATAAGAACATTTCATTATTAATTACCACAATTTCATCAGAATACAAGAATATACAGAGTATAAACAAATAAATACATTCGATAAGTATCAGAGATTACAATAAATTACTGCAGCGAAAAAATAATACAATACACAACTGAAAGAGATATACGGATACAGAGCTTTCCGGATATCATTCCAGCTGTAAACCAGGTTCCTGTGAATATAAATCTGCAAAACCAAAATTACTAGCTACCCGTGCGGAAAATAAGGGAACCCAGAGTTTAGGTTAAAACAATAAACTCCAGGTCAGTCATGTGACTGGTGTGAGAACAAAAACAGTTATTAATCTTTCTTTTAAAGTTAGGTAAATCAAGGGACCACGCCGTATAACACAGAACGGGTTTCTTCCTAAGAATACCAGTGCATGAAACAACAGCGCAATGCTAAATAAAGAACAATGAAGCTATTATAAGACCCAGGTCCCATCACACAATGCAACGCAAGCCGGAGGATAGGGTTTTTACCTTATAATAGCCCAGAATGCTTGATACGTTTAAAACAAATCATTTGACACTATTATAAGTGCATAGTGTATAAAACAACTTCAAATCATAAGTATCAATCATAGACGGCATAAGTGCCCTATACCACTATGTCGCCATACTAGTCTCTACTAATAAAATCGCAAATGTCATGTATTTGGAAATTGGATTACCGTATGTGAACCGAGGCTAGGGATCGTCCTATACCGATTCGAGACTCTCTAGCCCGAGCCTCAGGACCCAGACACAGGTGAGCTCTTGGAGCGACAGGGCCGGTCCACCGATGTGGATTAAATTGCCTGAACACTGCGTTTCCCCACCCTTTGGGGCGTAAATGAGCCAACAAAAGACTCCATCGGCTCCACATAGTCACCGATATATCCGAGGCGCCTCGCAACAGCAGCAATCACATAAGTCAAACTCGTCAGGGCGTGTAAAACCACCGACGCCACTTCTAGCGAGAAGGAAACGCATGCCCTCCTCGATGTCCTCTCCCGTTTCTGGTTCATAACCGGGGTGTGAGGCTCGCGAATCAACGCTACACAAAGCTATGCCACACAGGCCGTGCTTGGATCATCACCCACAAGACTCTACTTTTCAACAGAAGCCTTGATCATTTGCATCTTAGCATGCCACATAGGTAGACCACTCCATGCAATCGGTATCCATCAATCACACAGAATGATATCCAATGTCAGACACACAGTCCATCTACAAGTCCGTTCTGGGCCTGAATGAAACTGGAGGCACCTTGTATCTCGCATATCCATCGATCTCCAAGTACATCTGGACGACCACTAACTGATTCCCTCCTCTTGGGTGTACGGCCCAATCAAGATCATCAGTAATCACCCAAACGACATGAAGACCTCCGGTCTTCAACCACCGTCTTCCTCTTCGACACCACGTCGAATCAGTTATTTAGAATGGGATAAACCTGGTCTTTCTGAATAACTCGCGTATAAAATAAACAAATGTTACACAAACACAACATACGCCTCATTCCAATTCATCAGTCACTAACCGTAAATTAGCAAGAGAATAATTCCCCAAACATTAACCCCGAAGGCCGAAACCAACATCAGATCAATACTCAGGAAACCATTCTTCTTAGCTAACCTACAGTTTGTTTCTAAATTTCACGTTCTTAGGGAAAGGTTCCCATTAATTTTATCAAAGATAAATTCTTTTATATTTATTCTTTAATCTTCCTTTGAATATCACTTCAAACTAGTCGGGATTAGCGAAACACACCGAAGTAATCATTTATTTTATTTCCCAATCCCAACCTATTCATCCCATGAAGTAAAACTGGTAATACTTCATATCTAACACCACAGTGTTATCGGTAAATTCAGTTACCATTTCACGTTCAAATCTAGTTAAAGATTTAACTATCGCTTGGAGCAAAACTGGTGAAACTCCATTCTCGATCATTTTAATCTAATTAAAGATTCATTAAAACTCCTTTTAGTTTTAATCTTTAACTGGGTTAAAGAACCGATGTCATTTAAAACATGGTTCACAATAAACCCAAAATCACATTCATTAATTATCGGGTTAAAGAACAAGTGTTATTTAAAACAATGTTCATGATAAACCCAAAAATCAATTCAAATTCAATTCCAATTAAATACCATTTAATTGGTACACTTCATTAAATCTAAATAAAAAGATTTAATCTTTTTCTCAACTGGGCTTAAGAACAATATTATTGAAGGTACCATTCACGACAAAACCAAATCACATTTGATATTAAATACAAGGCTCTGAATAGAAAATATATCGGCTTATATTCAATATCAAATTCTATGACCAACAAATATCGTATTGGAAATAACGATATAAATATATCTTTCAAATCTCCATAACAATATCTGTATAATCAGAAAATCCAACATCGAAATATTCCAAAGACAATTTCGATTCACATCCCTTCCAATTCAATTATTGGAAATTCTGGTTATTTGCAAAACCATTTCAAATCCACTTTATTTATTATTATTTTTTAAAAATAAATGGGATTATAATTCTAGTTCAAAACTAGTTCATTTCGATAAAAATCTATTTTTATCATTTCAAATTTGGGAATTTTCAACTCAATTCTTCACAAATCATTTCTTATGATTTTACACGAATTATTACTATTTTTAATAATTTTATCAAGGCCCGTACAGTCGAATTCCATCAACGGCCATCGAACTTCACTTACAGCGACCTTTTCCAAATTTGATTTGGACATAATTCCAAATCCAACCGTTAGATTTCTAATTTCTACTATTCGTTAGATATCTCTTTTCGATACGAACCCAACGGTTCCGGTTTTAGGAGAATCCGACGGTCAGATCTCCCATAATATCCAATCGAAGTCAATGGTCGAAATTCACGAACTACCGCAGCGCGGCGCGTTCTATTCAGGCCATTATATATATATATATATAAATATATATATATATTTCGTTGATTTCCTTTCAAAACGTATTTTATAAATCGTTTTAAATTCGTTTTCAAAACGATTTCAACTTCATATTCAATTTCTAATCAAAATTGAATATTCCATATCATTAATCTATAAATGATAATATTTTCAAAACATTATATTTTGAAATCACTTCCTTTTCTATATTCATTATAAAAATGAATAAAATCGATATAAATATTGTTCACATCTTAATGGCGTCAATCTAATCAACATGGCTTTATATATTTCAATAACTTCGTTATTCTTTTCAACAAATGAATATTTTCTTTAACACATGAATATATATTTTTATTCAACACATGAATATATATTTTATTCAACACATGAATATTTATTTTATTCAACACATGAATTTATTTTATTCAACACATGAATATTTATACTATTCAACACATGAATTTATATTCTATTCAACACATGAATTTTCTTTTATAATATACCTTATCTTCCAAATTGGAATGAGGCCCAATCAATTACCATATAATGTTAATTATATGGATTCCCTATAACACATGTATATAATAGCAATGATAAATCATCAACCATCATCCAGAGTGCACCACACAACTGCATAAGCATTAAATATAAATAATTAACGCTTACACAGTCCGAAAAACCCATCGATTGACATACAACTAAACAATCGGGATTAGTGAACGTCAAATATCATTCCAATACCCGTGTGGGGTTTCAAATCAACAAACACAGTTTTTTATTTGTGCAGTTGGGCAATGTGTAAAATTTATCGTCCCAATCAATATCAGTCAAATGGGTGTACATAAACAAATCATCCGATTTGTAAATGAATATTTATTTTACTTCAGCACATGAATATATATTTTATTTCAACACATGAATATATATTTTATTTCAACACATGAATATATATTTCATTTAAAACATGAATATATATTTTATTTCAACACGTGAATATATATTTTATTTCAACACATGAATATATATTTTATTTCAACACATGAATATATATTTTATTTCAGCACCCATCAGTCAATTTTCACGACACAAACAATCACACAAGTCGTCCATGGTCTGTGGACAACGGGTGTCGGGTGCTGCTAAGCACCGTCTGCATCCTAGTATATATTTCAAACGAGAAATAGAAATAAAAGTGAGGAGTTCTCACCTTGGGATCCACTCCTCCATTTTTTATTTGAATTTTTGTTCAGTTTCGCATTTGAATTTGTCTAAAATTCCAACTTGCTCCATTCTGGACGCGGTCAGTTTTGTTGGGAAGCTCTCGTCAAGAGGATTCCAGTGCACTTCAGTTTGTATGATTCCGACCTCATATGAGAAAGATATCGTAGTTTAAAGTGCTAATTACTTTATATGATAATTAATAAATAATTAAAATTTTAATAACGTTTATTAAAACGTAACCTTTCTCCATCGTGAACTGCTTCAGCGGATAAAAGCTCGACATAGATTCAGAGTTGCGCACTCCAATCGGAGAGTTTGGATGATGATCGGAGCATACCACTAGATACACCTCCTCGCCATGCCTCGGCGCTGGCCACGCCACCAAGTTCGACGGCCCTCTGCCGCCGTAATCTGCTCGTGAACGACGAGCTTTTGAGCTCGGATTGTGCTCCCATTTCTCCGCGATAATCCCCCAAACAGGTAGGGATGGAAAGATTTACGATTTTGGTTTTGAAATCTTCCAAAATCGCTGATGGATTTGGAGAAAAATCGGATTGAAGTTTTGAGCTGAATGGACCGTCGGTTGCAATCAAAGGCGGCTAGGGTTTCCTTGGGCTTGGGGGATATTCATATAAATATTTTATTATTTTTTTATTCTTTTGATTTGAAAATTATTTGTTTGTTCATATTAACTCCAAATCAAACCCAACAACTGTCGTCCCCAGCTAATTACCCCCATTCCGAACACAATGGGATATGTTTCGTAATACAGTTCTAACTTTTTGATCAGTTTTCGCTAAAATTAAAATATAAATCAGTATATATTCGATTTGAAACGTACATTTCAATTTACCAGGGCCACATACTAACTCTAAAAATTCCCGAAAAATTATTTCTAGCTTCGTATTGAAGATACGGTTCTAACAAAACTAATTTCATCGAATTCTGAGACCGTTTGATAAATGGCCATTTTCCAGTCGATTAAAACCAACTGAAATTGGTCAAACGCGTTTTCCTTTGCCACGCTCACATATTGATTCATAAAATTATGAATTTTGAAACCTAGCAATAATTTGACGTTCTGATTCCAACAAAGGTGTTTCGTCGAAAACAGAGGTCGTTTGCAAAATGGCTATTTTTAAAGGCCTTTATATATATTTTAAAATATATATAAATTCCATAGCGACTTTTTTGAAAGTTAATCAGGTCATATCTTTCACTCTACAAAGTGAAATCTCAGTTTCTTAGATCCGTTAGAAAGATATGATCAAACAGATTCAAATATTTCTTTTTTCGCTGAAATCCGATTTATTTTGAATCCTATACATTCATTTTAAATTTGAAATCGAATTTTCGAACTACCACGCCATTTCAGGCTTATTATATAATTAAAATAAATATATTCATTTTAACTTCGTTGAAAATATATTTTCCGTTGTTATTATTTAAAATAATTCATTTTAAATATTCAAAATTCACCAAAATTTCCAAAATAAAATATTTTAATTGGCTCAGATTTCCTGGTTGTTACATTGGATTTTCCCAAAAATGGAACCGTTGGGTCCGTTTTGAAAAGATTTTTCCAATGATATAAAATTTGTAAAGATTCAACGGTTAGATTTTCAGAAATGTGTAAATCAAATCTAAAGAAAAACAGCGCCATGGCTGCCTTATGGCCTGAAGTGTCGTTTGAATAAATGGAATATTTTTAAATAAATAAAAATAGCAATAAATTGTTATAAAATATTATAAACGATATGGAATGGAAATAAATTGAATTTACTCGGTTTATTGGATATTTGATGGTTGAATGTATTTGACATGAAAATTACAATAATGAACTGAATTATGGATGTCAAATAATTTAACCATGAAAATGAGTTGATTTGAATTCTGAATATATGTGAATTATTTGAAAAGGCCTAGTTAAATCTCATTTCAAATAATTGGTTGACGATTAGAAGTCGAAGATATGAAGATGGTGCAAGACCGATGATCTTCATGTCGAATGGATGGTTACTGATGCCTTTGATGGAAGTTGCTGCCCTGAAGGGGTTAAAGTGGTGGTTGTCCAGACGTACTTGTTGATCGTTCGAATGTGCGAGGACCTCTCTCCTATATTGGACATTTGGGAGGAGGAATAAGGTGCCTCCAGTTTCGTTCAGACCCAAAACGGACTTGTAAATGGACTATGTGTCTGCCATTGGATTTCATTCTGTGTGATTGATATACGTCAGTTGCATGGCGTGAATTGCCTGTATGGCATGCCGAGATGCAGTGATCAAGGCTTTTGTTGAAAGCAGAGCCTTGTGGCTGATGATCAAAGCACGGCTTTAAATAGCATAGATTTGTGTATAGCATTGATTTGCGGGCCTTACACCCCGGTATGAGCCAGAAACAGGAGAGGACATCAGGGAGGACATGCGTTTCCTTCTAGCTAGGAGTGGTGTCTGGGTTTTACGCGCCCGGATGTTTTACTTATGTGGATGATGGATAGCGAGGTGCCTCGGTTATATCGGTCTCTACGGAGTCGATGGATGGTTTGGTAGATATACCAGCAAGTTTGACGCCCCATAGGGCGGGGAAATGCAGTGTTCAGGCATTTTAATCCACTCCGTGTGGACCGGCCCTTACGATCCAAGGCTTGCCTCCGCTCTTGCTTGAGACATAGGCTAGAGCGTCTCGAAGCGGTAAGGACGATCCCTTGCCTTGGTTCATGATGGAAATCCAATTTCCAAATACAACATCATGCGGTTTTGATTGCAAACCTATATAGGCGACATAATGGTATGTGGCACTTATGCCGTCTATGATTGAAATTGTTTTTGAAACATATAAACACTAGTAATAATATCAAATGCTTTTGTTTTATTTGTATCAAGCATATTTTGGCCATTATAAGGTAAAACTCTATCCTCTGGTTTGTGTTGCATTGTGTGATGGGACCTGAGTCTTATAATGGCTTCACTTTTGTAAAAAGCATTGCATTATTTAAATGATTTACTTGTTTTAAGCACTGGAAATCTAGTGGAGTAAACCCATTCCGCGTTAGCGGCGTGGTCCTATGATTGGCCATATTGTAAGATAAGTTAAGTAGATTTCTCATACCAGTCCTATGACTAACTCGTAGTTTGTTTCACCTGCAAACTCGGGTGCCCCTATTTTCTACATGGGCAGCCTTATATTCAGGTTTTAGCAGGCTCTCTCTGGATAGCTATGGAGCTGAAGATGGATTCTATCATTTCTTTTTTGCTGTTCAGCTCTTGTTATGTATATTATGTTTGATTCCGCTGTGGACATTTTATATAAAGCAGAAACTGTATGTTATACTAAGTGTGATCCTGTATACTGTGTAACTCTGATGATTATGTTTATCCAGTGTATTAGGTTGTAAATTATCTGGTGTAATTATATATTTTTATTCTGCTGTTATTTGTTTATGTGTTATATTCCAAAGATTACCCTTGCCACCGTGGAACGGGGGTTTGGGGTCATCACATTAACGTTTACAACAGCCTGTCAACTAATCGACTGACATATAACTAAATATAGGGATTAGTGTATGTCAAATATTATCCCAATACCTGTGTGGGGTTTCCAAACAACAAACACTGATTATTATTTGTGCAGTTGTGCGATGTGTAAAATATATCGTCCCAATCAATATTAGTTAAATGTGTGTACATAAACAAATCGTTCGATTTGTAAATGAATATTTATTTTATTCATATACATGTTAAAAATTATATTTTTAACTATAAAATATTTTTTTATACAATAAAAATGATATGTTTATTGTTTTAATATTATAGAAAATTTCGGCAGCATAACGGTGCGATACTAGAACCAGAATAAGGTCTAGCCTTATCCCTCGCCTACTAATGGCTCGTGCCATGTACATACCAATTATAATAAATTCATTTCATTTCCCAAACCAAATTCAACCAAATAATTCAATCAACCAAACAAACATGGTTTCAAACAAAGCTGTCAGGTGCTACTAAGCACCGTCTGTATCCTAGTATATATATTTAACTAGAAAATAAATTAAAGTGAGAAGTTCTTACCTTAGGGATCCACTCCTCCATTCCTTATTTATGAACGGATTGAATTTGGATTTGATTCCTGTCGGTCCCATCGCTATCTATTTCGCATGATTTTTATATTAAAAATCACCTTTTCATAACCATGTTTGCATTACAAAAATCACGTTTTTAAAATGAAGGTAATATTATAAAAATCACATTTTTATATTCATACAATTCGTATAAAAATCATATTATTATACTGCTACTTAATATATAAAAATTATATTTTTATCTCTTTATTCAAATAAATAAAAATCCAACTTTAATCGCTTCATTCAAATAGGTAAAAATCCAATTTTTATCGCTTCATTCAAACAGGTAAATATCCAATTTTTACTTCGCCACTTCATATAAAAATATAATTTTTACATAGCTAAAAATTAAAATTTTACTTCGCTAAAAATTATATTTTTACTTTTCTATTATATTATAAAAATCATATTTTTAACACGATGTTTACATTTTTAAAATCAAAGAATTCATATTTTTTTATACTGTGAAAAATCCGATCTTTATATAAATCAAAATCATATTTTTCAAAATAAAGAATTTATATATTTTTATACTGTGAAAAATCCGATCTTTATAAATATCAAAATCATATTTTTCAAATCAAAGAATTCATTTTTTTATACTGTGAAAAATCCGATCTTTATATAAATCAAAATCATATTTTTCAAATCAAAGAATTCATATATTTATAAACCAATAAATCATATGAATTCTTATCTTAAAAATCTCATCTATATATTTCCAAAAATCATATTTTTATATAATAAAAATCATATTTTTATACCATTAAAAATCCTAACTTTCTAAACTAAAAATCCATAGCTTTTCTAGTTTAAAAATCATACCTTTTTATTCAACTAAAAATCATATTTTTAGCTAAATAAAAATCCTATTTTTGCTTCACTCAAAATCATATTTTTATAAATGATATTTACAACTAAAAATCACATTTTTATTACTCTACATATTTTTAAAACTGAAATAAAAACTAATATTATAAAAACTCGCCTTTAATTCGATTTTTACTAAGGATTGGGGCCCACATTGGCAAGTGGTGGTCGGTGGAGGAGTTCTGCCGGTGGTGGGGTCTGACCAGAGGCGGCGACAAGCCAGGTGGACTGTGTCAGTTCGATTTTGGGGGCTAGGGCTTGGGGGCGCGGTTCTTCACGTCGAGGGGGGGCGATGGTAGGGATCGGAGGCGGAGGGGCTGGCGGTGGGGAAGGGGGGTGCGGCGCTGTCAACGGTGGCTTGGGGGAGGGACTATCGATGCCCATGCGAAATTTGGAGGAGCGGTTTTCTTGAGTGATGGGTTTTTGTTTTCTGATTTTGGGAAAAATAAGTTAGGGTTAGGTAGTTTATTATTATATATATATTACTTATTTTATTTTAATGTCCTAAAAGTTGACAACATTTAAACTCGAAACGATTCCCAACGACTGTCATCTCTAGCCAATTACCCCTATTTCGGACACAATGGGATATGTTCGCTAAGCCAATTCGAGCGTTATGATCAGTTTTCCTTTAAATTAAAATATAAATTAATAAATATTAAATTTGAACATGCATTATAATTTACCCAGGCCACATACTAACTCCAAAAATTCCAGAAAAATAATTTTGGCTATGTTTTGACGATACCGTCCTAACAAAATTAATTCCATCAAATTTGGAGATGTTTGAAAAATAGTCATTTTCCAGTCGATTAAATTCAAATAGAAATTAACAAACACGTTTAAATCCACCACGCTCACATATTAATTCCATAAATTATGAAAATTGGAATCTAGTAATAATTCGACATTCCGGATCCAACAAAAGTGGTCTCGTCAAAAACGGAGGTCGTTTGCAAAAATTGCTATTTTTAAGGGCAAAATTCCATAGTGACTATTCTGAATTTTCAATAGGACTTATCTTTTTATTCCTGTGAAATTTGGATTTTTCAGATTCATTGGAAAGATATTTTCAAACAGATTCAAATATTTTTGTTTTCCCTAAAATTTGGTTTATTTTGAATCCTGTACATTCATTCGAAATTTGAAATCGAATTTTCAAACTACCATGCCATTTCCAATTCCTTTATTAATTAAAATAAATATTTATATTCAAACTTCAATTTAAATAAATTATACGTTCTTATTCTATTCAAAATAAACTTCTAGTAGTTATTATTTAAAATAAATCATTTTAAATATTCAAAATTCATTAAATTAGCCAAAATAAAACCTTTAAATTGGTTCTTATTTCCGGGTTGTTACAATCACCCTCCACTTAAAATCTTTTCGTCCTCGAAAAGGAATGGAGTTGAAAGTTGTTTTTATAATCAACTCAACTTTCATTATGGCATTCATTCTTCAACTTTTCAGTTCCTTAGAATTTTCCAATTCTTTAACAATTTGGCTAACACCCTAAATTTTTGAAAATTTTGGCCATAACCACCTTTGTACGGGGAGACATCTAAATCCTCAACTAGCCACGCAGGGCCGTCACCTTCCAAAAAGAAAAAGCCAAGTGGCTCATAAAATCACTAAAACCCAATAAATTTGTAAACATGTACCTATTTATCGGGCATACAATTTTATTCCTCTTCTCTAACCTCCTTGCAATGACCTGTTCAATGTATATACATGTATATGCATGCAATTTCTAATAATTTTCAATTCAGTTCAATATTTGATTAAATTTTGCTTAATGGTCCAAAATTTTAATAAATCAAACCAATAATCAAACACACAATAATAAATATTTATATTCCAGCTTTGATTTAAATAAATTATACATTCTAATTCTATTCAAAATAAATTTCTAATCGTTGTTATTTAAAATAAATCATTTTAAATATTCAAAATTCATTAAATTAGCCAAAATAAAAAATTTAAATTGGTTTTGATTTTCTAGGTTGTGACAATCAGTAAATTTCTATTCGTTATTATTTAAAATAAATTATTTAGATATTCAAAATTAATTAAATTAGCCAAAATAAAAAATTTAAATTAGTTTTGATTTTCCGGGTTATTACAATCTCCCACCACTTAAAATATTTTCGTCCTCGAAAATGAACTGAGTTGAAAGTTGTTTTTCTAATCAACTCAACCTTCATTATGGCGCTCATTCTTCAACTTTTCAGTTTCTAAGAATTTTCCAATTCTTCAAAAATTTGGCTAACACCCTAAATTTTTGAAAAATTTCGCCATAACCTCCTTTGTACATAGGACATTTAAAACCTCAGTTAGCCACGCAGGTCCCTCACCATCCAAAAAGAAAAAGCCAATCGGCTCATATAATCACCAAAACCTAATAAATTTGTAAACATGTACCTATTTGTCGGGTATACAATTTTATTCCTTTTCTCTAGCCTCCTTGCAATGACCTGTTCAATGTATATATATGTATATGCATGTAATTTCTAATAATTTTCAGTTCAGTTTAGTATTTGATTTAATTTGGCTTAATGGTTCAAAATTTTAATAAATCAAACCAATAATTAAACAACACAATAATAAATATTTATATCCGAACTTCGATTTAAATAAATTATACGTTCTAATTCTATTCAAAATAAATTTCTAGTCGTTATTATTTAAAATAAATCATTTTAAATATTCGAAATTCATTAAATTAGCCAAAAAAAAAAAATTCAATTGGTTCTTATTTTCTGGGTTGTTACATGAAGCTTAAAATCATACATTTGATTATACACTTACAATGATTATTAGAGTTAAATGTTATACAACGTACAAATATTTGCAGCGGCATAGTAATGATAATACATCTGCCAAGCTCCATCTTCATCTTCATAACATCATCTTCAATAACTTAAAAACTCGGGTTGACCCGAGCATATATGAAAAGACAAAACACTCGGATCAGAACTAAAATATTCTCATATTAGTTAAATCAAATTCATGCGATAATATGAGTGCAATAACTTAAGAGATGTTACGTGAATTTCCATATCCTAAGGACCCGTTAGACTAGATACAATATAATAAAATATGCTATTATAATAGTGTCTATGGTTAAATATAAAATATTAAAATAGTGTAAGCGGGATTACCATTATTAACCTTACACCGTTTATAATATCGTAGTCTATACAGGTACTGTAAAGTCCACCATAATCAAGTGGCTATCAGAGGGAACTCCATAGGTATGGTACAAATCAAAGTCGTTGGGGCCTCGATTAGGATAATATGACAAGGCACACGAGGAAACCCAGAGTATGAATATACTAGTTGCACGCTCGGACTGGTGGTAAGGCATAGCCGTGACTACCGCCCACCTCTAACAACACTCCTAAATCACAGGTGCGCATCAAATCAAACAAACCGAGGGACCATAGTAATAAAGGAAGAAGTTTGCCGATGGAGATAACTAACCATACTTGGTTTGGTATAGCCCTGTTTTAATCATTTTAATTATGTGTGATACGCCTAAACTCCCATGCCACGGAAGCATGGATAATCATTGGAATATAACACATTTATCACAACAACAAATTACAGATAATAGCTTAACCCATGAAATCATAGAATAATGTCATCATCATAGCAGCGGAATTATAAATGTCATCAACATCAGAGTTGCACAAACACAGGATATTACTTAGTACATAAGAGGTTCCAGCAAATAGAAAATAAGTCTAGAACATCATCAAGTACAACATAGATAAAATGATGTCTAAATGTCCAAAATAGAGATAAAAGGGTAGTCTTCGTCTTCATCCAAAAGAGCACACCATGCTGCAGTGCATATCCAAAATAAGCCTGTTACCTGTTTACTTGGTTGCCCGTGTAAAAATAAGGGCACCCGAATTTGCAAGTGAAAACAAACTACGAGTCAGTCATGGGACTGGTATGAGAAATCTTACTTAACTTATCTAATAATAAGGCTAATCATAGGACCACGCCGCTAACGCGGAACGGGATTACTCCCTTGGATTGCCAGTGCATAAAATAAGTAAATCTTTTAAAACAACGCAATGTTTTTTAGAAAAATGGAACCATTATAAGACTCAAGTCCTATCACATAATGCAACGCAAATCGGAGGATAGAGTTTTACCTTATAATGATCAAACATGATTGATACATATAAAACAGTAATTATTTGATATTATTACTAGTGTCTAATCAGTTTAAAACACTTTCAAAGTAAATGTATCAATCCTAGACGGGATAGTACCCCATTCTATTCTGTCGCCATATATAGCTTTACAATTAAATCCATAATGTCGTATTGGAATTTGGGCTTCCATCATGAGTCGAGGCTATGGATGGCTCCTCCCAATTCGAGACACTCTAGCATATGCCGCAGGATCCCTCGCAGTGGACCCTTGGATGCAGTAGGGCCAGTCCATAAATACTTTATTGGACTGGTTATTCTTTAACAATATGTTTCCCGGTCCTAACAGACATATCACTCAGCCAGTAGAGACCAATATATCGAGGTACCTCGCAATCCATCATCCACATAAGTAAAAATGTCTGGGCTCCATACCATGACACCACTTCTAGCTAGAAAGAAACGCAAATTATCCCTATGGTCCCTATCCAGTTTTTGACTCATACCGGGGTGTGAGGCTCGTGAGGTAATGCTATACAGAAAGCTATGCTAATTAAAGCTGTTCATTGATCATCAACCACAAGGCTCTGCTCTTCAACAAAAGCATTGATCATCTGCATCTTAACATGCCACATTGACAATCCACGCCATGCAACTAATATATATCAATATATAACCTCTAAGCTCGTACATCTTAGAGAAGGGCATTAAGCCAGAGAATAAATTCTCCGCCACCAAACAGATATATATTTAATAGAAATCAATTAACACAGAACGAAATCCAATGTCGGACACACATCCATTTACAAGTCCGTTCTGGGTCTGAATGAAACCGGAGACACCTTATTCCTCATCCCGTATGTCCAATACGGAAAAGAGGTTCTCGCATATCCGGGAAATAAACAAGTACGTCCGGACAACTACCACTTTAACTCTTTCTTGGGAGCAAACCAATCCAGGGCATCAGTAGTCGTCCATTCGATGTGTAGATCGCCGGTCTTCAACCACCGTCTTCAATGTCTTTGAGTTTAAATCGTCGTATAATTATTTGAAATGAGATTGAACTCAGTCTTTTCAAATAATTCTTGAATATATGTAATTTCAATCATTTCATATCATTAATATTATATTATAATGATTTATCGCTATTTTAATTTATATGAAAATAGTCCATTTAATTCGAACGACGTTTAAGGTCGTTATGCGGCCCTGGCGTTGTTTTTATCCAAATTTGAATTACACATTTCTCGAAATCTAACCGTTGAATCTTAACAAATTTAATATCGTTCGAAAGATCTTTCCAAAATGAACCAACGGTTCCAGTTTCGGGAAAATCCGACGGTCGGATCTTTCGGTATAATCATTTAAAGTTACGATTCCGAAACGCGGACTACCATGCACGACTCTTTTAATTTAAATATATATATATATATATATGTATATATATATATATATAAATGTAAATCATTCAACGATTTCAACACCATCTTTTCTATTACATGTGAATTATGTAGACTTCATGTTCATGTCAAAATTATATTTTTAATGAACAAAAATATATTTGAAGACATATAAATTTTATATACTTCGTATACATGTTAAAAGTGGTATTTTCATCCTAAAAAACATATATTAGCTTATTATTATTTTAACTAACATGTTAAAAATGTCATTTTTAATGACAAACATGTTTTAACATATAATCCTTTTATTCTAATCTAAGAAGTTAAAAGATATCGCTTTTAATAATAAATTACATTTACATATGCCATTCTTTTAATCCACATTAACATGTAAAAAGAGACATTTTTAATGTTAACAAATTACATTTACATCTACAATTCTTTTAATAATGATTCTACATTGACATGTAAAAAGGTACATTTTTAATGTTAACAAATTATATTTACATACGCAATTCTTTTAATAATGATTTTACATTAACATGTAAAAAGGGACATTTTTAATGTTAACAAATTACATTTACATATGCAATTTTTTTAATAATTTCTAATATACATTAAAAATGCTATTTTTTAATGTTTCAACTATTTTTTTTCTAAAACATGATTTCTTTTTATAATTTCTAACATACATTGAAAATGCTATTTTTAATGTTTCAACTATTTTTCTCTAAAACATGATTTCTTTTTATAATTTCTAACATACATTAAAAATGCTAACATACATTGAAAATGCTATTTTTAATGTTTCAACTATTTTTCTCTAAAACATGATTTCTTTTCATAATTTCTAACATACATTAAAAATGCTATTTTTAATGTTTCAACTATTTTTCTCTAAAACATGATTTCTTTTTATAATTTCTAACATACATTAAAAATGCTATTTTTAATATTTTGACTATTTTTCCCTAGAACATGATTTCTTTTTGTAATTTCTAACATACAATAAAAATGCTAATTTTTAATGTTTTGACTATTTTTCTCGAGAATTTGATTTCTTTTTATAATTTCTAACATACATTAAAATGCTATTTTTAATGTTTCAACTATTTTTCTCTAAAACATGATTTCTTTTTATAATTTCTAACATACATTAAAAATGCTATTTTCAATGTTTCAACTATTTTTCTCCAGAACATGATTTCTTTTTATAATTTCTAACATACGTGAAAAATGCTATTTTTAATGTTTCAACTATTTTTCTCTAAAATATGATTTCTTTTTAACGATGAATCAAAATATACGTTAAAAATGTTATTTTTAATGTTTAACCATTTTTCTCTAAACATGATAAATTTGTGATTCATATATATACAATAAAAAGTAATTTTATTGTAAAAAAAATTTTAACAAATAATATGACTCTTATATACAACAAAAAGGAAATTTTATTGTATAAACAATTTTGACAAATACTATGATTTATGTATACAATAAAAAAGGAATTTTATTGTATAAACAATTTTTTAACAAATTCTATGTTCACATGTATACAATAGAAAGGAGATTTTATTGTATATTTTTTTTAACAAATATTATGTTCACATATGCAATAAAAAGATAATTAATTTATTGTATAAATATTTTTGACAATTTCTATTTCACATATACAATTAAAAGATAAATTTTATTGTATAAATATTTTTGATAAACATGAATAACTTATTTTCATATATACAATAAAAAGATAATTTCTATTGTATGAACAATTTCTAACAAACATGAATATTTTATTTTCTAACATACAAAGTTCAATCCATTCGTTCATCGCAATTACAAACAATCATCTCAAATTCTATACCATGCATAAAAGAATTTCACATCGAAATCAATAATAAGTTTTATTTTTAAATTATAGATCTCACAGTGCTTTGGAATTCTTCAAAAATTATAGATCGCTCTAAATTTCCCTAGTCACTTCTAAAATGTTGTAGACACTGCCACGATCCCATCGGTTCCTGTTTCACGTGATTTCGATATCGTAGGAGCAAGTTATGAATTTTTATAGGTTCACGGAAAATATAATTAATTAATTTAAATATCTATACCTTCTTCCTTATTTTATACAAGTCGATGCCTGTTTCAGAAGCTCGAAACTTAGGGTTCCAATTTTGCCTCGCCGAACATGATCGGACTCCGATCTGGAGTCACCACGGGCTGCGCCTCCGTGCATCCTTCCTCCGCCTGGAAGTGGGGCCTGCTCGCACGTCTGATGAGGCCAGGAAATGCCTCGATGCGGTGGCACTTTGGGTGAGAGAATCGAGGAAACCACCTCGATATAGATGATCTTGATCGTACGGATCTGAAGAGCTCTCCTCCCTCTTCAATATTGTCTCAAGAATTATTGGGTTTTAAAGAATGGATCGAAAGATTTTAAAGGAGGAAGTTTCAGATGATTTTGGCCATTAATCGATGAAGGCGGCGGTGGCTCTGATATGAATTAGGGTTTGATTATTCCTATATTTATAATATTGTACTATTTAATTCACTAATTTAAAAAAAAAACTCGTTAACTCATACTAACTCTAAATCCAGCCCAGCGATTGTGCCTCTAGCCAAATACTCCCATTTCGGACACAATGCACTAGGTTTCAACAGCCTATTTGACAGTTTCAACCTTTTTTTCTTTAAATTAAAATATAAAACATTTAATATTTAATTTGATCGTTCATTTTAATTTACCGGGGCCCCATACTGATTCCAAAAATTCCCAAAAAGTAATTCTAACTATGTTTTGATGATATGTTCCTAACAAAATTAATTTCATCAAATTTGGATACCATTTGAAAAATGGTGTTTTTAATGGTCGATCCAATTCAACAGAAATTACCAAACACATTTTAATTTACCCGCTCACATATTAATTCCAAAAATTATGGAAATTTAAACCTAGTAATAATTTGACATTCCGGATCCAACAAAAATGGTTTCATCGAAAACAGAGGTCGTTTGCAAAATGGCTATTTTTAATAGCTTTATTATTATTTAAAAATGGAATTTTTAAAATTTGACACATTTTCCAACAAAATTTCTTAAAATAAATTTTTAAATTGGTTTTGATTTTTCGGGTTGTTACATTATGACCCGAAGGTCAAGGAAATCCATCACCGTTCTCTTTCTTCAAATCCAGTAATTGCCTCCAAATCAACAGTAATTGCCTCCAAATCAACATACTTCATTCTAGTACTCCACCGCCAGCACAATTGTTAAAGTGGTCGTTGGTATTGGTAGAGAGTATGATAATATCCGTCCTAGTCTCTTTAACCAACAACGTTCTCATTTTTCACACCGGTCGTATTTACATTTCAAAGGTTTCATACTTTATATCGATATATCATATTTACTTTAAACTCATTTCAATAGTTGAGATAAACTATTTCATAATTAAAATTTCCATATAAAACCAAACTTAAATCTTGAACCAATTCCAACTTTAAAATAATTTGAATATTAAGACAGCTAAAAATATATTTAAAATAGTTTAGATATATAATTGAAATAGTTTGAAAAATAATAATTTGTATTTAAAATAGAAATTATAGATTTAGTAAAACCTATAATTAAAATATTAAATTAGTTTATAAAATGAATAGATAATTATAAAAATGGTTCATTTAAAATAAGTAACAAAATAAAATAGTTATAAAGTAAATAGTTTATAAAAAAATAATTATTATAAAAATAGTTCATAAAATGGTATGAAATACTATAGTTGGAATTAAAATCGTCTCTTCAAAATTTAACCAAATTGGAAATCATATTTCGGTTTCAAATTAATTCAACTAAATTTCGATATCTTAATTCAAAAGGATTTGACTTCCTATTTATATTTCAATTCGATTAAACAGTTAGATTTCAAATAATTCGATTTAATAATTCAATTCAAATAATTGAATTTCCATTATAATTCTCACTTTGAATTATTCGTTTATAAAAATCTCGAGTTCAAAATTCGATTATTACCATAAATTAAGTTAATTTAAAGTAAATATCAAGGATGGATAAACAATTCAATTTCGAAAAATTTAGTTCATATTCAATTTAATTTTAACTTTAGTTATCCATATTTACGAATCCTTTAAAATTTAAATTTAGAAATTTTAAAGCTCAAAGTTCAAATTTAAATAAAATCGATTAACAATATCATTTATATTCTCCTTAAAATAATATTCCAAAATTCAAGGTTAAGAATTTTTTTATTTAATCAACCATTGTCCGTATATAATTTTCTATCCTATGGCCAAGTAATACTTAAAATTTAATTTTAGTATTTTAGGAAAGGATATATATATCATTTCAATCCAAATCAGGGTCATAAGTATTTATCATTTCAAAATACGTTTTAATTCATTTTAATGATTAATCCCGTCTTTATTTGCTGCTTGTAACATCTAGGGTAATGGTTGGGATTAATCAACAAAAATCAATAACATATATAAACAATGTCGATAATAAGATGAATTACATATCAACACATTAAATATATAAATTCAAAGCATCCATCAAAATCGACACATCCAAACAGTTCAATATAATATCAGTTACTAGTTATCAGTTATGAGGTTTTAAACTAGAAATTAAATTCAAACTGTACAATTTATATAACAGTTAAATTAAATTATACAGTCTATGCAGTTTTAACATAAGTAAGCAATTTAGACAATCAAACAACAAAGAATACAATCATATCATGACATGAATTTAATTTAACTAACAATCAAATATTTTAGTTAGGTGTGAGTGGGTGTAATCACTCACCTTGATTTCAAACGAGATTGGAAATCCGGATTTTAGCTCAAAATCTAACAGTCTCAGAATCAGTTCAAACCGATGGCATCGCGAAGAGCTCGTCGATATGGTTCCAAAGGATCCAACCGTGCGTCAAATTGAATTCGTATGAAGAAGTTATACACATTAACGCATTTGAATTTCAAAAAAAAAACACTCTCACCATACATAGACTGCCACATCAGCGCCCTAAACTCCCCTTTCTTCTTTGTCAAACCGGTCCAGCGCTAAACCACGGAACCCACCCACTCAAGAAATCATGCACGCAACTCAGAAGCTCTAGGACCCGATCAACCAATGTCATAGCGTGCACCTCCTCGCCGTTGACCTGCGACCCAAACCCTGTCCCGTCCAATCATCTATAATGATTGCACCACCTCGTAGAACACGGGACAATTGGGGCATAATTTTGGCAAATACGTGAAGAGAAAGATGTAATCCTCCGTATGGATTCGAAGAGCTCGTGAAGGGCTATAGATTTTGTTTTTGAATTATCGGATTTCATTGAATAAATCATGAGAAATTGAAGGAGGAAGATCATGGAGTTTCAGCCATTGAAGATTAAAGAGGCAGTGGCTAAACTAGATTTGGGTTTACAGAAAATATTTTATTAATTAACTGTCTCGGTTTGCGTGTATTTAAGCTAAAATTCGAACTGAGTCCAAATCAGTCCCAATTACTATCTAATAATATGTTTTGACACCTTCTAAATGCAATGCAATAGGTTTAAAAGTTCAATTCCAAAGTCTCTAGCAATTTCTTCTAAAACTCGATTATTTAATTAAATTATACACACAAATTTCTACACATTTTAAATTATTACAATCAAACTATAACTCAGATGGCTACAAAATTTTAGATCATACAATAATTTATAATTCTGGATCTAATTAATAAAATTAATTTCATCAAATTCTAAGATTGTTTGCAATAATGTCAAATTTCACTTATTTATTAATAAAACATTCAGTTTTAACTTTAAAATTGAATTCAATAGTTTATATTCTCTAGTCAAATCAAAAACAGAATTCAAATAAATTTCATAAATAAAACAAAATTTTTAAACAGAGGTCATTATCATATACAGCCATTGAAATTAATTGTTTAACAAGTAAATTTTAGTTCATGCCTTATCAATATACGACATAAATCATAAGTTTTAATATTTAAAACAATTTTTTCAAAATCACATTAAATTTAATATTTTAAATTGTTGTTAAATCCCGGGATGTTACAACTTTGACTAGTTATATGGTTTATATAATTTTAAGTGAAGAACATAATAAGCAGTTTACTTTCTCCTTTGTGATTGACTGCAAACATAATTAGCCATTTAGTTATCTTATATTTATGTGGAAAGACACAAAATGATGCAATTTTAATTGGTTCTGTTCGGTCTAATTGATGCAGTTTTCATAATTGCTAAGTGGAAATAATACAAGGACATACCTCTATGCATAAGTCAATAGGCAATCCTAATCCTCTTGGTATTTTGAAATATTCATCATTACTACATGCTTAATACTATTTTCTATTGATATTTTATGTGTGTAAGAATATTTTATACTGTTATTTTTAAAATTAGAGAGGATAACACACCGATTTTAATGCAGGTATTCAGTCCCAATGCAAATGTATGCTTAAGTAGGAAATTGATCAGGAATATGAGATAGTTCAAATCATTGAGTTATTTTCTGCTTGGTATATGCAAAATCAATTATGAGCGTAAGAGGGTGAAGTGCAAATGGGGAAGTGGTTGAAGCAGCAAATAGATTCATGCATGTGAAAGAATTACAATGTTGACTGTCTTTGTCAAAATCTTACATTTGAATTTCTGTACATTTTCCACCAATTCAATTTGCTATTTTTAAACTTGCATTAATATTGGATTTTATTTTATTCGCGATTCACACAGGTGTCTATTGATCTAAAAATATTTAATTAAAATGCTTTTTGCAATAAATTGTCATACCAAATTTTAAACTTTTACTGACACAGTGAACTTTGCACATTAATTTTTTTATTTGTTTGACCAAGCTGATCATTTAATAGACACCGATAGTAAATACTGATTACGACCTTAGAAAGTTGTGACATGCATGTTTATTATATTTTGAAATGCATTATAAAGAAATATGAATAAAGTCAACATATCTAGAATATTATGATTGTTTGTGTTTTTGGTTTCCGGATTTAGATGGGCTTTAAAACGAAGATTTTTTTTTTCAGTTTTCTTTAGTATGCCCATTTATCAAAATAATGATTTTTCAAAATAAATTTTACAAAGCAATAAAAGAAACAAGTTTACAACTATTTTCAAAATTGAAGGCTTAAAATGGTTTGAAAAAGCTAAACCAAATAGGTCCTAATCTTCTGCTATTTTCCTTTGGTTTTCCAATGACTTTAAATTTTAAAAGCATGGGATCAGGCCTAATTTTTAACTGCAAGTTCTAAATTTAAACACCACTCCTTATCCTACTCAGTTTTTGGTTCTTGTGTGCATGTCACTACCATTTGTTGATGGATGAATATATATATATATATATATATATATATGTGTGTGTGTGTGTGTGTGTGTGTGTGTGTATGTATATATATATATTGCAGCTTTTAAACTTTTCATAATAGTCATTTAAGATTAGTGGATCACAATAACGACCACTTGGAGTAGTCGACTCTTTGGTCTTCACTGGATTTGTCAGCTGTGATTTAATATCATCTGCATCAATTAGTTAGTGTATTAGTTATAGTTCATGAATGAGATTCATATATATATTACTAAGTAGAACGTAAAGGAAAGTTGTTAAAAATCAATATAAATGTTTAATCTTATCAATAAATTTCGGTTTGTATACAAAAAATAGTCAATAACGCCCTACTAAAAAAGCAATAATTTAAAGAAGAAAATCTACATCCATCTGTCATTGGTTTAACAGCAAGATTATATTTAGATATACCAAACTATGTATCAGTTTATATTATTTTTGCACCATAAAGCTCGAACTAAAATAAAAGTTAAAAAGATGAAATGTCACCCTCGACGCCAGGTAACTATTAATTATTCAAAATCCACCGGTGAATGTAATAATTATTTTGGTACTGTTATTAACCCTGATGTTAATTGTTTGATTTTTTATGTTTGACAGATCCAACACACTTTTTTGCACAAACCTGTTGAAACGACCCAAACTTCCCAGTAAAGGAAAGTCTAGATTGCTTTGAGAACAACACCCATCAGAACATAAAATGAAGAACATATTATTGTTGATTACAACAATTACACAAGAGTACAAGAATATAACTGAGTATGAACTTATAATATACATTGGAAATACAATAATATCAGAGTTTTAAATTACATTTAAATAGCAGTGGAAAAATAATACAAATATGCAACTGGAAGGAATACACGAATACAGAGCTTTCCGAATACCGCTTCAGCTGTAAGCCAGAATCTTGTAAACATATCTGCAAAAAGCTACTCGACTGCCCGTGTGGAAAATAAGGGCACCCGAGTTTGCCAGTGAAACAAACTACAGGTCAGTCATGGGACTGGTATGAGAAATCTTAACTTAACTATCTAATAATAAGGCTAATCACAGGACCACGCCGCTAACGCGGAACGGGTTTACTCCATTGGATTGCCAGTACCTAAATTAAAGTAAATTGTTAAACAACGCAATGCCTTTTTAGAAAAATGAAACCATTATAAGACCCAAGTCCCATCACACAATGCTACGCAAACCGGAGGATAGGGTTTTACCTTATTTATAATGGTCAAAAGATGCTTGATACGATAAAACGGATTTAATATTTGTGTGTATATCTATGGGTATATATAATTCAAAAACAATTTCAATCATAATGTATTAATCATAGACGGCATAGTACCCCATCCTACTATGTCGCCATACTAGTTCTACAATCAAAACCGCAAGGTCGTATTGGTAATTGGATTTCCATCATGAGTCGAGGCTAGGGACAAGCTCCTCTCCGATTCGAGACACTCTAGTAAATGACTCAGGAACCCCCGCAGTGAACCCTTGGATCTTCAGGGCCGGTCCCTACCTAAGGGTAGTGGATTAATTATGCCTGAACACACGCTTCCCGGTTCCATTAAACCAATAATATGACCACTATCGGCCTATAAAAATCCGAGGCGCCTCAAAATCCATCATCCACATAAGTAAAATGCCAGGCCGTGTTAAAGCACTGACACTACCACTAGCTAGAAAGAAACGTGTGCACTTCCTGCAGTCCAAATCCCGTTTTTGACTCATACCGGGGTGTAAGGCTCGCGAAGTCACGATATACACAAAGCTATGCCGTAATAGGCTATGCTTTGATCATCCCACAAGGCCCTGCTTTTCAACAAAAGCCTTGATCATTTGCATCTTGGCGTGCCACATTGACAATTCATGCCATGCGATCAGTCACTGTTAATATATACCAGGGTGTTAAGTAGAGAATAAATCCTCTACCCCAAATAGACATACATTAACAGGAATCAATTTAATTCACACAGAATGAAATCCAATGTCAGACACGCATCCATTTATTAGCTTATGCTCTGGGTCTGAGCGAAAACCAAATCCGAACAATCAACAATAGTCTGGACAGCCACCACTGAAGCCCCTTCAAGGTAGCTACTCCCATCAGGGTCTCTGTAGCAACACATCCATTCGATGTGAAGATAGTCGGTCTGCAACCACCATCTTCATCTTCGACTCTTCATCGTCGTAGAAATTATTCAGAATGGGTTAAACCCGGTCTTTCCGAATAACTCTCGTATATTTTTTATAATTAAAAATCGAGTACTATAAAAACACATCCAACGTCTCATTCCAATTCAGAATATTCTTTTAAATAAAATATTCAAATTATTCTATCAAAGATAAATTTCTTAACTTTGCACTTAAATCTTTCTTTTAAAGGGTTTATTAAAATCTCAATTTAAATTTAGATATTAAAAATCATTATTCAATGATTATTTAAATCCAAGAAATTAATCTTATCTTTAATTGGGCTAAAGAACTAATGTCATCTGAAAACATTGTTCACGATAAACCGAAAATCATTTCCCATTAAATATGGAATTTCACAGAAATCAACTCAATAAACAATCGATATAAATTTCTGTATCCAACCCATAATATAAATGGAATAACGGCAAGGCCTCTTAAATTCCATATAAAGTAACGGTCTTCTTCTACAGAATCTCATCTCGATTATTATTAAATCAAATTCTCTTCAATTCCAATTGAATATATTAAATTGAAAAACTTTACTTTTGGAGAATTCCCATTAAATCTTAACAAAAAGATTTATAAATTCCAAATTATACTCTCACTGTAAATTGAGTTAAAGAACAAATGTCATTAAAAACACCGTCCACGATAAACTCAATTCTCCTTTCATTTTATTTCAATTATTAAATATAATTGAAATTCTAATAATCTTAAATAAAAGATTAATTCTTTTCATACGGGGTTTAAGAACAGTGTTATTTAAGACACCATTCACGACAAACCCAAGAATCCACTTTATTGTATTTAATTCCAATTAAATATGAATCAAATGGAAAACTTCATTAAATTTTAATTTAAAGATTTATTCTAGTTCATAACTAGTTCATTTTGATAAAAATATATATTTATCTTTTCAATTATGGAATTTTTCAACCAAGAACTTTCTAAATCATTTATTTTGATTTTACATAATTTTTCCATATTTTTAATAATTTTATTATCGCTCGTACAGTCGATTTCCAATAACGGTCATCGAACTGTACTTACACCGACCTTTTCTGAAATTGATTTGGACATAATTCCATATCTAACTGTTAGATTTCAAAACACTTATATTCATTGGAAAGCTCTTTTCGATACGAACCCAACGGTTCCGGTTTTAGAAGAATCCGACGGTCGGATATTCCGTTACGCCAATTTGAAGTTAATGGTCGAAATTCGCGAACGGTCGCTGCGCGGCGCATTCTATTCAGGCCATTAAATAAATATATATTATATATTTCATCGATTTCTATTTAAATCGTTTTATAAAATATTTACAAAATCATTTTAAAGTGATTCTAACTTCATTTTAAATTTTAAATAAAAATTTAATATCTAATATTTTTATCATATTGAAATAATAATATTTTAAAATCACTTCTTTTTATGTTCATTCTAAAATGAATAAAACGGTCGATAAACCCATGTGGGTTAAAAATGGCGTTTATACTTAACGTAGTTTCACATATCAATATTTTTATTCATTCTTTGAATATTATTTTAAATTATTTATTATTTAAAAATATTCTTTATTTTAAAGAGATTAATTAATTTTGAATATTCTTTATTTTAAAATATTCTGAACCAGAATGTGACTCAATCAATCACCATACAATTCAGTTGTATGGATTTCACACATCGCTATATATAACAATAATGATGAATAATCATTACACAATCCATTCACAAACAGAGTGAGATTTATAATTGTGTGAGCGTTAAAATAAATAAATAAATAATGCCCAACATCGACTATCAATCCAACGACTGACATATAATTAAACATTGGGACTAGTGTACGTCATCCCAACACCCGTGTGGGGTTTTCAAACAACAACAGTTCATAAAAAATAGAATATTGGTTAATAAATTTAACCAATTATTATTCAGTCTGAATTATCTATTTAACACGAATATAATCAAAATAAATGGCATATTTATTTAATATGAACTAGATCCAAATATATGGCATTTTTAATCCAGTATGGCATTTCTATATGAAATGACATTTTTATCGAATGTGACATTTCTATAAAAATGACATTTTTATACTAATGTAATATTTCTAACACAAATGTGACTTTTTATTTTAAGGTATATTTCTATCAACAATGTGGCTTTTAATTCTAATGTATACTTTTATACAAAAATATGATTTTTAATTCTAATATACATTTTCATACTAAATTGACATGTTAAATCTAATATAACATTTCATACTAAATTTGACAATTTTAATTTCTAATGTAACATTTTATGAAAATGCTATTTTAATTTCTAATGTAACATTTTATGAAAATGCTATTTTAATTTTTAATGTAATATGACTTTTCAAACAAATGACATATTTTCATTTTTAAAATATGAATGTAACTAAATGACAAATTTTATTTGCAACATACGAATCTAACTAAATAACATATTTTATTTACAAAATGTGTTTAAAATAAAAATGACATATTTTATTACAAAACATGTTTTCAAACAAAAATGACATATTTTATTACAAAATGTGTCTTCAAATAAAAATGACATACTTTACTACAAAATGTGTCTTCAAATAAAAATAACATATTTTATTACAAAATTTGTCTTCAAATAAAAATAACATATTTTATTACAAAATGTGTCTTCAAATAAAAATGACATATTTTACTACAAAATGTGTCTTCAAATAAAAATAACATATTTTATTACGAAATGTGTCTTCAAATAAAAATGACATATTTTACTACAAAATGTGTCTTCAAATAAAAATAACATATTTTATTACAAAATGTGCCTACAAATAAAAATAACATATTTTATTTCAATACAAATCTAATTCAATAAAAATGAATAAAAATGAATATTTTGATGTTATAACAACTCCAAAGTTTCATATGTATAAAAAGAACATTTTTTTTTTACATAACGTATTTCCAACAAAAATGTTGATTTTATTTTCATTACATATTATAACCAAAATGATACTTTTATCTAAAATGTCAATTCTAACATAAAAGTTATTTTTATTTTGATATGTCAATTCTGACATAAAAGTTATTTTTATTCTAACATGTCAATTCTAAATATAATGACATATTTTTGGCAAAATAAGATTCCTATCATTAACGACAGATGTATCGACAAATTTAATTTCTAACTTGACTAACATGACAAACAAAAAGGATAATTCGTTTGTATACAAATTCTATGTTTTCATTTGTACAAATAAAATGAAAATTTTATTTACACAACAAACAATATCAAACAATTTATATCATATACAATACACACAATCAAATATTGGAAGCATATGTAAATTTTTCCAATGAAATAATAATTAATTTTAATTAAAAAAAAGAAATCTCACCGAAAGCTTTCCACTCCACCAAAAATTGAGACTAGATCTTGATCTGTTTTAATCTGTCCCATGAGGTAGTGTTCTTGAATACGATTCCAACGGTTCGAAAATCACTGAATTCTGATTACATATGAAGGAGATATCATAATTTATATATTAATTATATTAATAATGAATTAATTATATAATTAGCACTAATTATTTACGTTAGTATTTCGGGCCTCTTCTTCTCTCCCGTTGCTCCCAGTCCTTCACGATATCCTTCAGCAAAACGAACCCATAAAGCTCCAATTCTCTCTCTCCTCCTAGCGCCTTCCCTGATCGTCGTGACTCAGATCCGACGCCACCGCCCGGAGCACCAACGAACGTCGCCACCATGCCAGGAACCCAGGCGAGCTCGGTGGTCCCTGGTGGGCCCCAGAACGCCGCGAACGGTGGCACTTTGTGCCCCAAATTCGCGAAATCCGCTCTACTAAAGCACATCTTGTCCGTATAGATTTGAAGCTCCCGAAATTCCCTTCGATTTGATATATAATTTGTTGATTTTCGTTGTCTGGATTGGAAGAATTTAGCATTTGAAATCGGGATGATTCTGGCCATTAAAAAGAACATACGGCGGCTATACAGTGAATGAATTACGGTTAGCGTATTGGTATGGTATTTATAAGCGTATTTTCCAATTTAATTTATTTAATTAATTCAAAAATTCATGTTTATCAATACGAACACCAAATCAAACCCAACGAGTGTCGCCCCTAGCTAATAACCCCCGTTCCCGACACAATGGAACATGTTTCGTAACCCAATTCAGCTGTTACGATCTGTTTTTCTTTAAATTTAATTAAAAATCATTTAATTATTAAATTCAAACGCACATTTTTAATTACCGAGGCCACCTACCGACTCTAAAAATTACAGAAAAAATATTTCTAGTTAGGTTTTGATGATACGGTTCTAACGAGACTAATTTCGTCGAATTCTGAGACAGTTTGAAAAATGGCTATTTTTAAGCTGAATAAATTTTACCGAAACTGACAAAACACGTTTTCCTTTGCCAAGCTCACATATTGATTCGAAAAATTATGAAAATTGAAACTTAGTAATAATTTGACATTCCGGTTCCAACAAAAGTGGTTTCGTCGAAACCGAGGTCGTTTGAAAAATGACTATTTTTAAGGCTAATATATTTTATATTAAAAAAATACATTTTTAAACAAATAAACTCCGAAACTCAAAATATATAAGTGTTTACTGTTTTTCAATGCAGAAACGTCATTCCGAACTCAATGGAAGTGGTTTCCGTTTGAAATTCCTTTATATGTGAAAAGTAGCCATTCGGGCCCTATATAATATATATATATATATATATATATATATATATATATATATATATAAATTCTACAGCGACTTTTCTAAAAAATTGAATTGGCCATAACTTTTGATTTCCGCTATGAAATTTCAATTTTTCAGATTCGTTAGAAAGATATTATTAAACAGATTTAAATATTTATTGTTTCACTCATTTCTGATTTATTATGAATCATGTACAGTCAGTCAAAGTTCAAATTCAAATTTTCAAACTGCAGCGCTGTTTTAAACTCCTTTTATAATTAAATTGAATTTATTCCTTTTAAAGTAAATTTTTAGTCAATAAATTATTCCTATTTAAAATAAATTATTTTAAATATTAAAGTCCATTAAAATTTCTAAAATAATATTTTTAAATTGGCCCCAAATTCCGGGTTGTTACAATCGCCCCCACTTAAAATATTTTCGTCCTCGAAAAGGAACGGAGCTAAAAGTTGTTAAATTAACTAACTCAACTTTATTGGTTTACATAATTTTGTTAGTTAAATTAATTATCATTTCAACACTTTTATTAGTTAAACTAATAATCAAACATCACAACCAGCAATCCATTGGGTGATTAACTTTTCAAATATATATAACTTTTATATATATAGTCAAAAATCACATTTTCAGTGCAAATCACAACAATGTGTCCTAACTAAGTTTTGGTTCTCATACCAGTCAATGGAAATATATAGAAATCCCACCTTTGAGACTTGAACATAAATACTGGTGATGGTCGACCTATCACCATAATTACCTCTGGGCGACTAGAGTGTGATTCTATATCTATCCAGTATATTAAAACTTCGAATATCCGTTAATTACTCGTATATTCGAAATCTTTATATACTTGATTGTCCACATTAAAATATAATATAATCAAATACGTATTTTAAGATAAAATTTTCAAACTAAGTGTGTTTTCATTTTTATTTTTTAAAGAAAATAATACTCTTTACACTCGTTCTAGGATACTACTGATCCCATCTCTAACGAGTTATTCTCATTGGATATTACTAATCCAATCTCTGATGAATTCTTTCATTCGATTCTAATATGTCTTGTTCTCGAGCTCTGTAAACCAAAGCTCTGATACCAACTGAAACGATCCAAACTTCCTAGTAAAGGAAAGTCTAGATTGCTTTGAGAACAACACCCATCAGAACATAAACTGAAGAACATATTATTGCTGATTACAACAATTACACCAGAGTACAAGAATATAACTGAGTATGAACTTATAATATACATTGGAAATACAATAATATCAGAGTTTTAAATTACATTTAAATAGCAGCGGAAAAATAATACAAATATACAACTGGAAGGAATACACGGATACAGAGCTTTCCGAATACCGCTTCAGCTGTAAGCCAGGATCCCGTAAACATATCTGCAAAAAGCTACTCGACTTCCCGTTTGGAAAATAAGGGCACCCGAGTTTGCCAGTCAAACAAACTACAGGTCAGTCATGGGAATGGTATGAGAAATCTTAACTTAACTATCTAATAATAAGGCTAATCACAAGACCACGCCGCTAACGCGGAACGTGTTTACTCCATTGGATTGCCAGTGCCTAAATTAGAGTAAATCGTTAAACAACGCAATGCCTTTTTAGAAAAATGAAACCATTATAAGACTCAAGTCCCATCACACAATGCAACGCAAATCGGAGGATAGGGTTTTACCTTATAATGGTCAAAAGATGCTTGATACGATAAAACGGATTTAATATTTGTGTGTAAATCTATGGGTATATATAATTCAAAAACAATTTCAATCATAATGTATTAATCATAGACGACATAGTACCCCATCCTACTATGTCGCCATACTAGTTCTACAATCAAAACCGCAAGGTCGTATTAGTAATTAGATTTCCATCATGAGTCGAGGCTGGGGGCAAGATCCTCTCCGATTCGAGGCACTCTAGCAAATGCCTCAGGATCCCCCACAGTGAACCCTTGGATCTTCAGGGTCGGTCCCTACCTAAGGGTGGTGGATTAATTATGCCTGAACACATGCTTCCCGGTTCCTTTGAACCTATAATATGACCACTATCGGCCTATAAAAATCTGAGGCGCATCAAAATCCATCATCCACATAAGTAAAATGCCAGGCCGTGTTAAAGCACTGACACTACCACTAGCTAGAAAGAAACGTGTGTACTCCCTGCAGTCCATATCCCGTTTATGACTCATACCGGGGTGTAAGGCTCGCGAAGTCACGATATACACAAAGCTATGCCGTAATAGGCTATGCTTTGATCATCCTACAATGCCCTACTTTTCAACAAAAGCCTTGATCATTTGCATCTTGGCGTGCCACATTGACAATTCATGCCATGCGATCAATCACTGTTAATATATACCAGGGTGTTAAGTAGGGAATAAATCCTCTACCACCAAACAGACATACATTAACAGGAATCAATTTAATTCACATGGAACGAAATCCAATGTCAGACACACATCCATTTATTAGCTTATGCTCTAGGTCTGAGCGAAAACCAAATCCGAACAATCAACAATAGTCCGGACGGCAACCACTGAAGCCCCTTCAAGGTAGCTACTCCCATCAGGGTCTCTATAGCAACACATCCATTCGATGTGAAGATCGTCGGTCTTCAACCACCGTCTTCATCTTCGACTCTTCATCGTCGTAGAAATTATTCATAATGGGTTAAACCCGGTCTTTCCGAATAACTCTCGTATATTTTTTATAATTAAAAATCGAGTACTATAAAAACACATCCAACGTCTCATTCCAATTCAGAATATTCTTTTAAATAAAATATTCAAATTATTCTATCAAAGATAAATTTCTTAACTTTGTACTTAAATCTTTCTTTTAAAGGAGTTATTAAAATCTCAATTTAAATTTAGATATTAAAAATCATTATTCAATGATTATTTAAATCCAAGAAATTAATCTTATCTTTAATTGGGTTAAAGAACTAATGTCATCTGAAAACATTTTTCACGATAAACCGAAAATCATTTCCCATTTAATATGGAATTTCACAGAAATCAACTCAATAAAGAATCGATATAAATTTTTGTATCCAACCCATAATATAAATGGAATAACGGCAAGGCCTCTTAAATTCCATATATAGTAATGGTCTTCTTCTACAGAATCTCATCTCGATTATTATTAAATCAAATTCTCTTCAATTCCAATTTAATATATTAAATTGAAAAACTTTACTTTCGGGGAATTCCCATTAAATCTTGACAAAAAGATTTTTAAATTCCAAATTATATTCTCACTGTAAATTGAGTTAAAGAACAAATGTCATTAAAAACACCGTCCACGATAAACTCAATTCACCTTTCATTTTATTTCAATTATTAAATATAATTGAAACTCTAATAATCTTAAATAAAAGATTAATTATTTTCATACGGGGTTTAAGAACAGTATTATTTAAGAAATCATTCACGGCAAACCCAAGAATCCACTTTATTGTATTTAATTCCAATTAAATATGAATCAAATGGAAAATTTCATTAAATCTTAATTTAAAGATTTATTCTAGTTCATAACTAGTTCATTTTGATAAAAATATATATTTATCTTTTCAAATATGGAATTTTTCATCCAAGAACTTTCTAAATCATTTATTTTGATTTTACATAATTTTTCCATATTTTTAATAATTTTATTATCGCTCGTACAGTCGATTTCCAATAACGGTCATCGAACTGTACTTACAGCGACCTTTTCTGAAATTGATTTGGACATAATTCCAAATCTAACTGTTAGATTTCAAAATGCTTATATTCATTGGAAATCTCTTTTCGATACAAACCCAACGGTTCCGGTTTTAGAAGAAACCGACGGTAGGATCTTCCGTTACGCCAATTTGAAGTTAATTTCGAAATTCGCGAACGGTCGCTGCACGGCGCATTCTATTCAGGCCATTAAATAAATATATATTATATATTTCATCGATTTCTATTTAAATCATTTTATAAAATATTTATAAAATCATTTTAAAGTGATTCTAACTTCATTTTCAATTTTAAATAAAAATTTAATATTTTATATTTTTATCATTTTAAAATAATAATATTTTAAAATCACTTCTTTTTATGTTCATTCTAAAATGAATAAAACGGTCCATAAACCCATGTGGGTTAAAAATGGCGTTTCTACTTAACGTAGTTTCACATATCAATATTTTTATTCTTTCTTTGAATATTATTTTAAATTATTTATTATTTAAAAATATTCTTTATTTTAAAGAGATTATTTAATTTTGAATATTCTTTATTTTAAAATATTCTGAATCAGAATGTTACTCAATCAATCACCATACAATTCAGTTGTATGGATTTCACACATCGCTATATATAACAGTAATGATGAATAATCATTACACAATCCATTCACAAACAGAGTGAGATTTATAATTGTGTGAGCGTTAAAATAAATAAATAAATAAATAATGCCCAACACCGACTGTCAATCCAACGACTGACATATAATTAAACATTGGGACTAGTGTACGTCATCCCAACACCCGTGTGGGTTTTTCAAACAACAACAGTTCATCGAAAATAGATTATTGGTTAATAAATTTAACCAATTATTATTCAGTCTGAATTATCTATTTAACACGAATATAATCTAAATAAATGGCATATTTATTTAATATGAACTAAATCCAAATATATGACATTTTTAATCCAGTATGGCATTTCTATATGAAATGACATTTTTATCGAATGTGACATTTCTATAAAAATGACATTTTTATACTAATGTAATATTTCTAACACAAATGTGACTTTTTATTTTAAGGTATATTTCTATCAACAATGTGACTTTTAATTCTAATGTATATTTTTACACAAAAATATGATTTTTAATTGTAATATACATTTTCATACTAAATTGACATGTTAAATCTAATATAACATTTCATACTAAATTTGACAATTTTAATTTCTAATGTAACATTTTATGAAAATGCTATTTTAATTTCTAATGTAACATTTTATGAAAATGCTATTTTAATTTTTAATGTAACATGACTTTTCAAAAAAATGACATATTTTCATTTATAAAATATGAATGTAACTAAATGACAAATTTTATTTGCAACATACGAATCTAACTAAATAACATATTTTTTTTACAAAATGTGTTTCAAATAAAAATGACATATTTTATTACAAAACGTGTTTTCAAACAAAAATGACATATTTTATTACAAAATGTGTCTTCAAATAAAAATGACATATTTTACTACAAAATGTGTCTTCAAATAAAAATAACATATTTTATTACAAAATGTGCCTTCAAATAAAAATAACATATTTTATTTCAATACAAATCTAATTCAATAAAAATGAATATTTTGATGTTATAACAACTCCAATGTTTCATATGTATAAAAAGAACATTTTTCTTTTTTTTCTTTTACATAACGTATTTCCAACAAAAATGTTGATTTTATTTTCATTACATATTCTAACCAAAATGATACTTTTATCTAAAATGTCAATTCTAATATAAAAGTAATTTTTATTCTGATATGTCAATTCTGACATAAAAGTTATTTTTTATTCTAACATGTCAATTCTAAATATAATGACATATTTTTGGCAAAATAAGATTCCTATCATTAACGACATATGTATTGACAAATTTAATTTCTAACATGACTAACATGACAAACAAAAAGGATAATTCGTTTGTATAAAAATTCTATGTTTTCATATGTACAAATAAAATGAAAATTTTATTTACACAACAAACAATATCAAACAATTTATATCATATACAATACACACAATCAAATATTGGCAGCATATGTAAATTTTTCCAATGAAATAATAATTAATTTTAATTAAAAAAAAGAAATCTCACCGAAAGCTTTCCACTCCACCAAAAATTGAGACTAGATCTAGATCTGTTTTAGTCTGTCCCATGAGGTAGTGTTCTTGAATACGATTCCAACAGTTCGAAAATCACTGAATTCTGATTACATATGAAGGAGATATCATAATTTATATATCGATTATATTAATAATGAATTAATTATATAATTAGCACTAATTATTTACGTTAGTATTTCGGGCCTCTTCTTCTCTCCCATTGCTCCCAGTCCTTCACGATATCCTTCAGCAAAACGAACCCATAAAGCTCCAATTCTCTCTCTCCTCCTAGCGCCTCCCCTGATCGTCGTGACTCAGATCCGACGCCACCGCCCGGAGCTCCAACGAACGCCGCCCCCACGCCAGGAACCCAGGCGAGCTCGGTGGTCCCTGGTGGGCCCCAGAACGCCACGAACGGTGGCACTTTATGCCCCAAATTCGCGAAATCCGCTCCACTAAAGCACATCTTGTCCGTATAGATTTGAAGCTCCCGAAATTCCCTTCGATTTGATATATAATTTGCTGATTTTCGTTGTCTGGATTGGAAGAATTTAGCATTTGAAATCGGGATGATTCTGGCCATTATAAAGAACATACGGCGGCTATACAGTGAATGAATTAGGGTTAGCGTATTGGTATGGTATTTATAAGTGTATTTTCCTATTTAATTTATTTAATTAATTCAAAAATTCATGTTTATCAATACGAACACCAAATCAAACCCAACGAGTGTCGCCCCTAGCTAATAACCCCTGTTTCGGACACAATGGAACATGTTTCGTAACCCAATTCGGCTGTTATGATATGTTTTTCTTTAAATTTAATTAAAAATCATTTAATTATTAAATTCAAACGTACATTTTAAATTACCGGGGCCACATATCGACTCTAAAAATTACAGAAAAATCATTTCTAGTTATGTTTTGAGGACACGGTTCTAACGAGGCTAATTTCATCGAATTCTGAGACCGTTTGAAAAATGCTATTTTTAAGCTGATTAAATTTGACCGAAACTGACAAAATACGTTTTCCTTTGCCACGCTCACATATTGATCCGAAAAATTATGAAAATTGAAACTTAGCAATAATTTGACATTCCGGTTCCAACAAAAGTGGTTTCGTCGAAAACCGAGGTCGTTTGAAAAATGACTATTTTTAAGGCTAATATATTTAATATTAAAAAAATACATTTTTAAACAAATAAACTCCGAAACTCAAAATATATAAGTGTTTACTGTTTTTCAATGCAGAAACGTCATTCCGAACTCAATGGAAGTGGTTTCCGGTCGAAATTCCTTCATATGTGAAAACCGTTCAGAAATCGAATGTAACATCCTGCCTTTTCGAACGCTTTAAGTCGGTAATTAAACCAACTCAAACCGTTCAAAGTGAAAAATTGTTATTTGCTTCTGAGGTAAATAGAATAAATCAAAGATCACAAATACAGATACAGAGGAAAAGTTATTTCACAGCGGAAAATAAATAATACAATAATAGTACATGAAGCTACTAAATAAGATCAAAATTTATACATAATATCTGAGTTACAAAATTAAATACAGCAGAAGTCTAAATACAGGAATGTCTAATACAAAGAAGAAATAACCAGAACCAATAAATAAATAGGAGTCTTTAGCTTTGATAGATGATATCTGAATACTTCAATACTCGGTCTGACAATAGCAATAATGCAAAAACAAAACATTCGGATCAGGACTAACATTCTTATGGAAGTAAATCAACTCAAATGAAATGTTCAATGAAATGCATCAGTAACTTAAAGGATGTTTGGGGTCACCATCCACTAAGGATCCATTAAACTAATATCATATAATATAATACTCTATTATAATAGTGTCTATGGTCAAATATAACATATTAAAATAGCGCAAGCGGGATTACATTTTTACCGTTACACCGTTTAACGTTGTCGTATAACGGCGCACCCCTATCCACCGACCGTTTACTGGTGTTTTATATGCAATGTTTACGACAACATATAAATGGTGTAAGGGTAAAAATGTAATCCCGATTAAGCTATTTTAATGTGTTATATTTAAACATAGAAACTATTATAATAACGTATTATATTATATGATATTATTTTAGCGGATCCTTAGAGGATGGTGATCAAAAACATCCTTTAAGTTACTGATGCATTTCAATGAACATTTCATTTGAGTTTATTTACTTCCATGAGAATGTTAGTCCTGATCCGAATGTTTTTTTTTGCATTATTGTTTGGGTCAGACCGAGTATTGCAGTATTGAGATTTCACCATTCGAAGTTGGAGACTTGTTGAAGACATCCTATCTGTCTATTAGTTCTGGTTATTTCTTCTTTCTTTAGACATTCCTGTATTTAGACTTCCGCTGTATTTAATTTTGTAACTCTGATATTATATAAATTTTGATCTTATTTAGTAGCTTCATAAACTACTATTGTATTATTTATTTTATGTTGTGAGATATTATATTGCTCTGTATCTGTGTCTGTGATTTGTGATTTATTTTATTTACCTAAGAAGTTAATAACAATCTGTCCCTTTGAACGGTTTGAGTTGGTTTAACTACCGACTTAAAGTGGTCGAAAAGGTGGGATGTTACATTGAAGCTCGTATATGGACGAGGAAGCTGAAAGTAGTTTGGCTAAAGTAAGGGCAGAGTCTGAATCCCCCACTCCCTGCAAATCAAAAAGTAGGGGAAGACATTTGGCAAGTAGGGAAAGACGTATGAAATCTAATGTATGAGCATGTGAACATCCTCAGGAAAATTTTAGATGTTTGGTTGAAATTCCAAACTTTTGAATCATGCCAGGACTATTTCCTAAAAAAAATTCCAGACGCTAGAATTACAGGCAAACGCCCAGATCGGAGCACGACTTTTTTCAGGCCTGGATGATGTGGATTGATTTGTGAGTAACAAAGGGGCATTGTGGTCAATTGGTAGGGTTTCTCTTCACCTCAATAAGCTATCCTTTCTCCGAATTGAAAGGGGTGACCAGTTCATCAAATCAAGGGTTTATTCCTCTTTTAATTAGGGTTTGGCATTCCTAAGGATTTCTTTAATTATAATCTCCATAAAGTTATATTCTATAGTGAATATTGGAACATTGTAATCAATCTCTTGTACTCTTCTCATTTGGTGATAATAAAAACACTCTCTCAAAGGGTATGTACACTAACAAGTTGTTAGTGGAACCACTATAAACCTTAGGGTGACTTGTTTTATTATTATCGGTATGTTATATGGCTTGTTTTGTGGTTGTGATTGGATTTAAATCGGTTGAGGTTGGTTTGACCATAAATTTTTGTTTGTGCACTATCTAGCAAAATATATCTTGTTTTCCTATGCATTAGGGATTGGATTGAGTGGTCTCAATTGGTGTTGTTACCCAATATTTGGTATCAGAGTTGTTGTGTAACACCCCATATTTTCTATGAACATAAAAGTAATAAAACAAAGTACGCTTAATTTATAAAAGAAGAAATAAGGGAAACAGGTTTCGCCATTGTGTTCGTCTTGGAATTCTTCTTGAGATAGAGTTTGAGTTTGCATAAATCGGACTCCGTATGAAGAAGTTATGGCCTTCAAAAGTTTCAGAAAATTTAAACTAATTAAAACAGCTCAATTCTAAGTTCGAAATTTAAATCACACACCCGGGCTGGACGGGAAATTTCCCGCCCAGGACCCAGGTCGACCAAGGGGTTGACCTGGGGGTCAACCTGGGTCGACATAGGTGGACCAGGGGGTCGACCTCCCCCCCTATTTCCAGATCCGAGGATTGGTTCGTTTTTCTGCATTTGGACGCCCGTTCTGACCAGATTTGTTGATCCCTATGCTATTTAAACACCCCCAAACCCCACTTTCTCTCCACACCAAACCATTGTAACGCTATGCTGCCTCAATTCTAATAAAAATAAATCAATGGCGTCTCTACTCTGCTGAAACCTGAGCTAGAGCTAGTGCTTCTTCTTCTTCCAATCTGAAAAGGATTAAAAGAAAACAACTACAACCCTTATTCTTTTAGAATCCAACCAAGGTGAGTATAGTTATTTTCAGATATGAAATTTAATTATGATCTTGACATGGTTATAAATCTGAATTTGAGATTATGCATCTTCTTGTTTATCAGATTTGTTTTTCTGTGTAGATCTATCTTATTAATATTATAGTAACTATTCTGTATCTCTTCCTTCCATCTGTTCTATAGCCAGACTACCAAGAGCCTGAGCCCAATCTCCTAACAGTTTGACGCACAAACGCTAAATTTGGGAAAAATTATGAATGATGCATAATTAGACATGACTGATTTGTGATTGATTTGAGAAAAGAACATATGTTGTAATTTAAGATCTAGATCTGGGCATACTATATATGATAGTCTGTGATTTGGAAGAAGGAGAATTATTGTGTATATGACTTAGGCGCAAAGATCTATATTATAATAGGATAATTATTAAATGTGAATATGCCTAAATGAGGATTTTGGATATTAGGCATACGCTGAAATCAACGGCTACAATTTGGAATATTTCGTATTGTATATCACGATTTGGGGCTTTTAGGGAATATTCTGTACTGTTTAAATTTAACTAAAATTTGGGGCAAATGTTATATTGTGAATTATGACCATAATTTGGGCATGTAAAATTAGGCTTAATTTTATGATTAAATCTATTAAATTGCCTAATCTGTTAAATCAGTCGAAACTGAATACTGTAATTTGGGGTATGAAAATCTGTAGGTTCGATCTAAAATTGAGCAAAACAAGTTAATAGAACTTTGAATAATTTGTTGTAACTTGTAAAGAAGTTTAATTTGTTGAATTGGCATAATTAGTCTGATATTGGCATAATCTGTGAATGAATACTTTAGCTAAAAATAAGAATGCTGAGACACGAGGTTAGACTTTGATTGCGGTAGAAGCCTGCCCGAACCCAACCGGCTTAACCAGCAACCGCAAACTGTCAGTCTAATGTGAGAGGTCGTAAGCATAACTAAAAGATGCTTAGACACGAGGTTAGGTCTGGCTTGTGGCAGAAGTGTGCCCGGAACTGCCCGGCACATACAGCGACCACAAGCTACCGACCTAATGTTAGAGGTCTGTGCATTAGTAATTAATTGATGCAAATCTTGGATAAATATGATGCCTAAAACGTGTTGGGTGGATAAGGTTAAATCAACTAGGCGGATGAATCTAATAAACCCGTTTCGTAAATATGTAGGCCTAATACAAGGTTAGGTGTAACAATCTGTAGGTCTGTTAATTTGTTTATTTGATCCGTTAGTCTGAAAACTTGTTAACCTGTATGTCTGATCTGAGAACTAGTTAATCTGAACATTGTACATCTGAAATTTGTAAGCAAGTTAATCTGAAATCTGTTAGTCTGGTGACACAAGGTTAGGAGGGGTAATTGCTTGTGTCATCTGTTTTTTGGGACCTATATTAGTCAGTAGCCCTTTTATGGTATCAAAACTATGACCCAACACTAGGAGGGGTCCGGGCACGCTTACTGAACTAACTGTAAAAGGTTCACTCTTATAATGGCGAGGGGTGTTGATGGTCCATTCCAACCGAGTCATATGCGTGCATGGATCCGGTCTGCTATGAGGATGTAAGACATCGTGACATCTGTAAATAGGTCTGTGTCAATAGGTTGCCACTTTAGGGAATGATACACCCTTCTGTGGGGCCGGCACAGGGTATTTATGTATTAGGGAGCCGATCGCTTGGGGTAGAATTTAGAGTACACCTAGTTCTGTTTGTTTTTGTTGGTGTGTCGTATGTCCCTGTTAGGGTGGTAAAGGCCCATTATTAGCATTCCGCTTTTGTACCTTCTTTCTCTATTGGGGTGGTGAAGGCCCAGTAGTTGAGGTGGTAAAGGCCCATTATTAGAATTCTGTTTCTGTACCTTCTGTCTCTGTTGGGGTGGTAAAGGCCCATTACTAGCATTCTGTTTCTATAGAGATTATTCTGCCTCCGTTTCTGTTTTAGTTTAGACATTAGGGTAACACCAAATCCATCTATACTAAGTATTAGTGCAGAGAAGTAAGATATAGGTAAGAAAAATATCTTGATCTATATCATTCTATTTCTTCTGTTTAACTTAAGCATATCTGCTACTCCTGTTGTTGTAATCTCTCATCCATCTTTATTTACATGTCATGGTACTACTATCTGTTTATATGCTGAAAGTTACTGGACTCGCCAGACTTTATGTCTGACCTCGTTTGTTTTCGCCTCTTTTTCTTTCCGTTCCCCCCCTAGGTGCTTAAGGTGGAATCATAGGAGCTTGATTTAGATTCTCTCTGCTTGAAGTGCTTGAAGTATTGCTTGGCTTTGACTCTACCTTCACGTGGCAGTTTATGTTGGGGATTATGGTTTTAAAATTAGGCATTCTGAAGGATTATGGTATAAGACTGATACTTGTGTACTTGGGTTTTGGTATTCTGATTTTGAAGGATGTAACCAAACTTATGTTTGTTTCTGCTGTAATAAAGTTATAAAATTTTCAAGTACTACTTTACGTATCTGTCTTGTAATATTCTATTCTGTTTACTTATAATGCTTCATGGAATTTAATGCATTCCCTTTGTGAATGATATTAACGGACATGGGTTGTTACACTTGATATCAGAGCTGAAGATTACCAGATTTGATAAAAACTTTTTGAAAACTATTTTCAAAAAGGTTTTAAAAAGGAATTATTTTCAAAATTAAAGTTTATTTTGAAAAACATAATCTGCATGAGCCATATATCTTTCCTTTGATTCTCCGTTTTGAATCTTTTCCTTTTTTTTCTTTTCAGCATGTCTGGGGTACCCGAGATACCCGAGGGCATACCGATACCAACCTGGTTCAGAAGGTATCTAGAGGCTAGGGTCACCTTCGTAGGCCCAGCAGACGTTCTTCCTCCCCTAGCTGCAGTCGCTTCCCCTCCTCCCCCTCCCCGCGTTGATATTTTTTCGAAGACATGCAAAGACTTTCGGGCAATGGGCGGGAAACCTTTTCAAGGGTCAGAGACGTTTGTTGAAACTCGAAATTGGCTTAAGGAGGTGGACAATTTGTTTGGTATCTTCAAGATAGAAGATGGAAGGAAGGTCCAATTAGCTGCTTGGTTAATGAAGGACGAAGCCTCGTTTTGGTAGGAGGTCACGAATGGAGAGCGTCCAATGGAGACATGGATGGATTTCAGGCATAGGTTCGAGATGAAATTTGTAACGACCCGGATTTTGGGCGACTTCGGTTATCGACATAAGCACGATGTCGATAACCAAAACATCGAAAAATCCCGGTAATTAATGAAAGAAATTAGAGGGTGAGAATAGATAAGATAGAAACTTAGAATAGAAGAAGAAGAAGAACACAACATCAGAGTAACACGAACCTCACAGCGGAACGAATAACATATAATTGGTAACATAACTTTGAAATATAACAGTTATGTATACAATAGCACTTATCAGAGTACAGCACTTACAACACAGCGGAAATAAACTATAGCTATATGATCTAGAAGCCTCCTGCTCCAGCTCTTCAAGTATATCTGTAAATCCCGACTACTTGACTGCCCGTACAAATTTAGGCACCCAAGAAGTTTAGGGAAAACAACAAAGTAAACTACGGGTCAGTCATGGGACTGGTATGAGTAAAACAGGTTAAACAGGTATATGAACAAGTAAACGATATCTCATCAGACCACGCCGCAGAACAGAACGGGTTTTTCCCTTATGAGAATCCAAAATATCTTTATATCAAAAACCTTTTGATATTATAATAATGTCTATGTACAAATAGATATCAACTAGAAAAAACGCTTTCATCTCACGTTCTACATATATAGTATACAATCAAAATCGCAAGCACGTATTGGATAATGGATTTCCAACTATGACAAGGTATGGAACCACCTTCCGATCAGTGTACTCTAGAAACGATACACCGGAGTTCAACAAGAACATCTTGCAACTCAGCCACACATGACCGACCACTCATTTCGCTTGAGTGTATCGAATGTATATCACCAACGGTTGGGATCAGCAACCGTTCCCGTATATATTTTGGACAACATTGATAGATTTAAGAAACAAATGAATATTCTCTAGACAGGTGATTATGCACCCTACTTCGGTGCGACCGACTTAGCCATGCTACCTGCCCAATTTCTGTCATTTACTGGTTGATGAGGCTAGAAGCTATGCTTTATCATCACATCAGATTCACTTCGAATGCCAAATTGTTAGGTCCATCGAAAATCACTAATTGACGTCTACAACCATACATTACGTGTCAGCTAAAAGAAGTTTCCTTCTCCGCTTCCACTCTTGGTACGGTTGAAGAAATCAATGTACGTGACCTCTCTGGAAATACTCTGTCAGACATTCATCAACACAAGTCATCCTCATTCACTTAGAATGTCACATCGTCATACCCGCCAAATCACAAATTGATTTATCCAAAAATAACACGGGTATGCAACTTAGAGAAACGAATTCCTAGATTTGATAACTACTTTCAACTAACTAGATTTGATTACTCCTTTCGAATAACTAGATTTGATAACTACTTTCAACTAACTAGATTTGATTACTCCTTTCGAATAACTAGATTCGATTAACTCACCTCGAATAACAAATATTTGATTACTCTTCTCTCGAATACACTATATTCGATTACTCTACTTCGAATAAGTGATATTCGATAACTCTAATTGATTAACTCCATTTGGATAATTCTAACTCTATTCGAATAAACTATATTTGATTAACTCTTTCAAATAACTAGATTTGATAACTCCTTTCGAATAACTAGATTCGATCAACTCACCGCGAATAACAAATAATCGATAACTCCTTTGAATAAACTACATTCAAAAATCTCCTCTCGAATAAACGATATTCGATAATCTTCCCTTTCGATTTAACAAAATCGATAACTCCTTTTCGAATAACTAAATTTGACAACTCCTTTCGATTTAACTAATCGATGGCTCCTTTCGATTAAACTATAATCGATAACTCCCTTCGATGAAACTAACATCGATACTCATTTCGATGAAATTAACATCGTTTAACTCCTTTCGATGAACTAACATCGATTAACTCCTTTCGATGAAACTAACATCGATTAATTTAACTCGACGAACTTAACTTGACTCACTTATCTCGATAATCTAACTCAAGAACTTAACTCGATTAACTTGTCTCGATAATCTAACTCAAGAACTTAACTCCTATCGAATAACTAATATTCGATTTAACTCCATTCGCTTGACTCTAGATCGCAGCGATCACAATGGTTACGCCTGACTCCCTCAGGAAACATCCGACCGCCGTAGGCTATTTACAGCCCTGCGAATTACGCTAGCAATCGTACGAGATGGCAACTTATCCTGAATAACTCTGTTTGACTAACTCTGTCTCAAATAACTATATTTCATTAACTCTAGTTCGTTTTAACTCTAATCGATTAACTCCAACTGAGTAACTCTAACTTGATCAACTCGACTTGATTAACTCGACTTACTTAACTCAACTGGTTAACTTGACTTACTTAACCCACTGGTTAACTTGACTTGTTTAACTCACTGGTTAACTTGACTTACTTAACCCAACTGGTTAACTCTACTGAACTGGTTAACTCTACTGAACTGGTTAAATCTACTGAACTGGTTAACTCTACTGAACTAGTTAACTCTATTCAACTAACTCGACTCGACTAACCCCTTTCGAATAGCATATTCGTTTTACTAACTTTCGAATACCATATTCAATTTACTCCCTTCGAATATCATATTCGATTTAACTCCTTTCGAATACCATATTCGATTTACTTTATTCACTTTATAAAGATTTCCTTTTTAATAACGTTTTATTCATTTGGAAAGATTTACTTTTAAATAACGGTTCTACACTATAAAAATGATTTCCTTTTTATAACGTTCCCTTTTCAATTCTATTTGTAAATGGTTTACAAATATTTCCTTTTCAAATTTATTCTTGAAATATTCTAACTCCTTAAATTCTCTGAAAAATTCGCCATAACCTCCTTTGTAACGGGAGCATCGGGAAAATCCCCAAACCCGCCACACAGGCCTTTCCATTCAAAAAGAAAATGGTTTGTAATCATTTCCTTTTTGAATATCTCCTATTTATAAATATTCCAATTTATAAACATTTCTTATTTATAAATATTCCACTTTATAAATATCTCTGATTTATAAATATCCCATTTTATAAATATTCTATTTTCAATATCACTTTGAAAATCCCCTTATCAACATTCTGGTATTTCTTATGGTATTTAACACACCATATAACAACGATAACTATCGTCCAAAGCACACATAATCAACGTCATATTATATATCACATTATATATCACAATATATAAATCACAGTAAAATAACTGTTGAGGAATCCAGTTGGATTCCTCCAACCTATTTCCCTGCATCATAGATGTTACACAGTATAATCAGCATCACTTCCAGTTAAATATGAAATATTCTGTTAAAAAATCAATATATAACTATTTAACTGTTTTTATATATATATATTTATTTATATATATAAGATATTCACTAACTGACTAGAGTTCAATCAAACAGTCAACACACAATCAAACGGACAATATTTAACAGTTCTAAGAATACGTTGTAAAAATAGAACTGTATAGAGTTGGTGAGTTTTACTCACATTGGCGTTTTAACCATTGAATAACGGTTTGCATTATTTGATTCAGTCGGACAATTTATTTCACCATAAATTGTAACGAGTCCCGATTCACTCCCGGTCAGTCTCATTGTGTTGCTCCCGCCTATACGATCCCAACGCAACTTACGGTTCCTCAATCTGATTTTGTATGATCAAGATATGCAATTAACAATTTAATATGCTATATAATTAAAAAATTCTTAGATTATATTAACTTAAACTTTAGTGGGCCTCACCCTTTCCATTCTTGGCCCAACACTAGTTAAACCCGCTCCCATTCAAGCCCATACCTCGTGGCCTCTCTTCCTCCTCATCTCCTACAGGCACCGGACAAAAATCATGGCCATTAGCCCACCTTTGAGCCCCATTATCTCCAAGGATATACCACCGAACCTTAAACCGAAACCACCATGCTTCATCTCTTCACACCCCCTTCCACCTGGACACACGCACCTCCAACTCGCACGCACACTTCGAAATGCGTTTCCCTAAACCAAACCCGCGACGAACAGGAAGTGAGCGAACCAAAATGTCACCGAAAATGCCCAAAAATATGTGGTAGCTGCTAAAACACCCTACAAACTCAGAAATGATATCGGTTTCGCGAATAAACGAATTAATCATTCACTAAGGTAAACCCTAGGGATAAGCACTTCGCTGTGTTATTTCCAGCGAGATCAAAAACTCACCGAGTTCAACAATGTATACATCGAAACGAAGAGAAACTCGTGACGAATCTGAATATACTATTTCCATGATTTATAGAAATTTAAAAGGATTGTTTTGATTTTTTTTTTGAGGAAGGGTTTTCTCACGATTCTTGCAGTGTAAATGAAAGGGAAGTGGCGGCTGTAGCTTATTTGATTTTATAGGGGAGAAAACAATCTTGTGTGGCTCTAAGAAGGAGTATGTGGCTTGTTAAGTTCCACAAAAATTATTTTATTTTATTATATAATGTCATACTAGTCCTTAAAAATCCCTGTGATCACTCATGATACCCAAAAATCACCAAACTGAACATGCAGCTAGAGTTCGACATTACGGTCCCAACAAAACTGGTTTTGTTGAATTCCGACTCCGTATGCTCACACAGCGTATTTTTAACTGTCAAAATACTGATTGTTTTACACTCTAAAAATCCGTACGGCCACACAGTAACTCTAAAAATCACGGAAACTGACATCTAGCAATAATTCAACACTGCGGATCCAACAAAACTAGTTTCGTCGAATTCCTACTTCGTTTGCAAAAGTGGCTATTTTTAAAGCTCTGGATGACCCATTTAAATATATAAATATATTTAAATATAATTAAATTTAATATTTAAAATTAAATATTGTCGTCTATATTCATAGAGGAATAATGTACAGCTTCATAATAATCCTATATTGATTTCTAACTCGATATTTCAATCTGGGTCAACCCGATATTCGATTTATATTGAAATTTCTTTTAAAAATATAAATAATTCCTTTATAATTTATAAAGGAATTCTACAGCGACTTTTCTAAAATTTGATTTGGACGTGAATCAAAATCTACACGATGAAATCCCGATTTTTCTCTTCCACTAGAAAGATATACTCCACCAGCTCCACACGTTTCTTGTTTCACAGAAATCTGGCTTAAAACGAATCCTGTACATTCAGTTGAAGTTCAAATCGCCAAATAGCGAACTGCTGCGTCGTTACGCGCTCTATTTTAATTATATTATAATTATACGTTCAAACTGTCGTCGATTGAACATATTCGTCAATATAATTCAACTCTAAGCTGAATTAAATCTAAGGGACGACCCCATTCATAGAATATTGTGATTCCCAATATTTTTGATTATTTCTGAATTAAATATATTATTTAATTTAATTAAATATTCCATATTATTTAATTATAGATGATTAAATTCCCTATATCACTATTTTAAACAATTAAATAAATTAATTATACCCCTGGAAAATGCGGGTCATTACAAAATTTCTCTCACGAGCAGAAGAGAACTTATACATGGAGAGGTTCTTCGCATTGAAGCAGGGGAATTTATCAGCAAAGGAGTACGTCAACAAGTTCAATCAGTTAGCGAGACTCGGCTTAGACTTGGTGAACACACCTGATAAGAAGGCCCTGAGATTCGTTAAAGCTTTGAATGAGCCGCTACATGGGTTGGCTATGACACACATTCCTATGGGGGCTACCTTCGAGAAATTGGTTGACATGGCATTGATGCATGAAGAGGAGGCCAAAAGTGAGAAAAAGAGGAAAAGTTCAAAGGACCACAGAACAAGAAAGCGTGGCCCAAAAAGGAAACATAAAAAAAGGATGAAAAGTCTGAAGATAAGAAGGAGAAAAAGTGCTTTACTTGCGGAAGCTTGACTCATCTGAACAAGGATTTCAGGAAGAGGAAGGGCACTTGCATCAACTGTGGTGAGATGGGACACTTCACTAGGGACTTCCCGAAGAAACATTGGCAGGGCAGAGGACAGGACCTACTTCTGAAGGGTAGGTGAATGCTCTCGTGGCTTGTGGATAGGATAGAGATAGGAAAATTTCTATAGAAGGTTTAATGTCCTTATCTGTTTATTGAGTTAAAACTCTTTTTGAATCCGGCATTTTGATTCTGTAGTTGAGACTCTGCACTTTAATACTAGTCTTGTTTCTGATCCTGCTATAGTCTCAAACCCCATAAGGGTTACGACTCATCTATTTGTGATTGGTTGGGGTTCAAGGGTACCTGTGTTGGGCCTTAAGTTGACTATGACACATACATTCTGAGTTTTGTGGTGGGGTTTTATCATGCTTAGTTTCCTAAGAATCACTTGATAATCTGATATGTACCAGTAGTCTGTAAGTATTTGAATATTTCTGAAAAGGATAGTGGTTTTTACTTAAAGCGTGAAGTAGATTTCCAGTTTTGACATTGTTTAATGGGAGTAATTCTCTGAGTGTCAATCTGATGTTGATTTCGGTCTTCGGGGTTAATACTTAGGGATTTATTCTCTTAACCGATGTCTAATGGGAACATAAATTTTGTTTTAATTGTACTTGCTTCGATCTCTCGGCTGTATCCTATCGATCGAGTCTTCGGCCTTTAGGTAGAAACAAATGGGTGTAAACATGTGTTCGAGACATGTTATGTTTGATGGTTGCAAGTGGATGCAAGTGGTTGCTAGTGGTTGCTCGTGGATGCATATACACACACTAGGCACTAGATCGGCTCAAAAACACTCTCATACTGCATATGGATATGTGTGCATTTTTCAATTTTTGTGGATGCAAAATGATTGACTCATTACATGGATGTTCCATTTGGATGAATGGTTATGCACTCATACAGAAATGATGTGTATCAAATAGGATTTCTTGCATACATAATTGGACTCATGGCACTAACATAATTCGCATTGAGGAGATCAACTAAATCAGTAGACCGCCTGATCTTTGCATTAGATAAAGAGACATATGCACACACTTTTGCATATGTTTATACAACATTAGAAGCTTTCTAAGGACATTGGATGCTTATGGATGATGGTTAAGTAGATGGGTGATTGGATGGTAGGACACATTCTTCTTAACTTGAAGATTTCGGGGACGAAATCCTTGAAGGAGGGGAGAATGTAACACCCTGTATTTTCTGTGAACATAAAAGTAATAAAACAAAGTATACTTAATTTTTAAATGAAGAATTAAGGGAAACAGGTTATGCCATTGTGTTCGTTTCGGAATTCTGCTTGAAATAGAGTCCGAGCTTGCATAAATCGGACTCCATATAAAGAAGTTATGGCCTTTAGAAGTTCCAGAAAATTTAAATTAATTAAAATAGCTCAGTTCTAAGTTCTAAATTCAAATCACACACCCGGGCTGGGTGAGAAATTTCCGCCTAGGACCCAGGTCAACCTGGGGGTCGACCGGGGTCGACATAGATCGACCAGGGGGTCGACCTCTCCCCTATTTCCAGATTCGAGGACTGGATCGCTTTTCTACATTTGGACGTCCGTTCTGACCAGATTCGTCGATCCCTATGCTATTTAAACACCCCCAAACCCCACTTTCTCTCCATACCAAACCATTGTAACGCTATGCTGCCTCAATTCTAATAAAAATAAATCAATGGCGTCTCTACTCTGCTAAAACCTAAGCTAGAACTAGTGCTTCTTCTTCTTCCAATATAATAGGATTAAAAGAGAACAACTACAACCCTTTTTCTTTTAGAATCCAACCAAGGTGAGTGCAGTTATTTTCAGATATGAAATTTAATTATGATCTTGACATGGTCATAAATCTGAATTTGAGATTATGCATATTCTTGTTTATCAGATCTGTTTCTCTGTGTAGATCTATCTTATTAATATTATAGTAACTATTCTGTATCTCTTCCTTCCTTCTGTTCTATAGCCAGGCTACCACGAGCCTGAGCCAAATCTCATAAGAGATTGACGCATTAATGCTAAATTTGGGAAAAATAGTGAATGGTGCATAATTAGACATGATTGATTTGTGACTGATTTGAGAAAAGAACATATGTTGTAATTTATGATCTAGATCTGGGCACACTATATATGATAGTCTGTGATTTGGAAGAAGGAGAATTATTGTGTATATGACTTAGGCGCAAAGATCGATATTATAATATGATAACTATTGTGAATACGTCTAAATGGGGATTTTGGATATTTGGCATACGCTGAAATCAAAGGCTATATTTTGGCATAATTCGTATTGTATATCATGATTTGGGGCTTTTAGAGAATATTGTGTACTGTGTAAATTTAACTAAAATTTGGGGCATATGTTATATTGTGAATAATGACCATAATTTGGGCATGTAAAATTAGGCTTAATTTTATGATTAAATATGTTAAATTGCCTAATCTGTTAAATCGGTTGAAACTGAATATGGTAATTTGAGGTATGAAAATCTGTAGGCTCGATCTAAAATTGAGCAAAACAAGTTAATAGAACCTTGAATAATCTATTGTAACTTGTATAGAAGTTTAATTTGTTGAATTGGCATAATTAGTTTGATATTGGCATAATATGTGAATGAATACTTAGCTAAAAATAAGAATGCTGAGACACGAGGTTAGACTCTGTTTGCGGTAGAAGCCTGCCCAGAACCAACCGTCTTAACCAGTAACCGCAAACTGTCAGTCTAATGTGAGAGGTCGTAGGCAAAACTAAAAGATGTATAGACATGAGGTTAGGTCTGGCTTGTGGCAGAAGTCTGCCCGGAACCACCCGGCACATCCAGCGGCCACAAGCTACCGACCTAATGTGAGAGGTATGTGCATTAGTAATTAACTAGTGAAAATCTAGGATAAATATGATGCCTAAAATGTGTTGGGTGGATAAGGTTAAATCAACTGGGCGGATGAATCTAATAAACCCGTTTCATAAATCTTTAGGCCCAATACAAGGTTAGGTGAAACAATCTGTAAGTCTATTAATCTGTATATCCGATCCGTTAGTCTGAAAACTTGTTAAACTGTATGTCTAATCTGAGAACTAATTAATCTGAACTTTGTACATCTGAAATCTGTAAGAAAGTTAATCTGAAATTTGTTAGTCTGGGGACACAAGGTTAGGAGGGGTAATTACTTATGTTATCTGTTGTTTGAGACCCATATTAGTCAGTATCCCTTTTCTGGTATCAAAACTATGACCCAACAATAGGAGGGGTCCGGGCACACTTACTGAACTAATTGTAAGAGGTTCACTCTGATAATGGCGTAGGGTGTTGATGGCGCATTCCAACCGGGTCATGTGCATGCATGGATCCAGTCTTCTCTAAGGATGTAAGACACCGTGACATCTGTAAATAGGTCTGTGTCAATAGGTTGCCACTTTAAGGAATGATACACCCTTCTATGGGGCCGGCACAGGGTATTTATGTATTAGGGAGCCGATCGCTTGGGGTAGAATTTAGGGTACACCTAGTTCTGTTTGTTTCTATTGGTGTGCCATCTTTCTTTTTTGGGGTGGTAAAGGCCCATTAGTTGGGGTGGTAAAGGCCCATTACTAGCATTCTGTTTCTATACCTTCTGTCTCTGTTGGGGTGGTAAAGGCCCAATAATTGGGGTGGTAAAGGCCCAATAATTGGGGTGGTAAAGGCCCATTATTAGCATTCTGTTTCTGCACCTTCTGTCTCTGTTGGGGTGGTAAAGGCCCATTACTAGCATTCTGTTTCTGTAGAGATTATTCTGTTTCCGTTTCTGTTTCAGTTTAGACATTAGGGTAACACCTAATCCTGTTATACTAAGTATTAGTGAAGAGAGGTAAGATATAGGTAAGAAAAATATCTTGGTCTATATCATTTTGTTTCTTCTGTTTAACTTAAGCATATCTGCTACTCCTGTTGCCGTAATCTCTCACCCAACTTTATTTACATCTCATGATACTACTATCTGTTTATATGCTGAAAGTTACTGGACTTGCCAGACTTTATGTCTGAACTCTTTTGTTTTCGCCTCTTTTTCTTTCCGTTCTCCCCTCCCCCCCCCCAGGTGCTTAGGGTGGAATCATAGGAGCTTGAATCAGATTATCTCTGCTTGAAGTGCTTGAAGTATTGCTTGGCTTTGACTCTACCATCTTATGGCAGTTTATGTTGGGGAATTTGGTTTAAAAATTATGCATTTTGAAGGATTTTCGTATAAGACTGATACTTGTGTACTTGGGTTTTGGTATTGTGATTTTGAAGGATGTAACCAAACTTATTTCTGTTTCTGCTGTAATAAAGTTATAAAATTTTCAAGTACTACTTTACGTATCTGTCTTGTAATATTCTGTTATGTTTACTTATAATGCTTCATGGAAGTTAATGCATTCCCTGTGTGAATGACATTAACGGACGTGGGGTGTTACATGTTGTGTTGTTAGGTGGCTATAGAAATGCCGAAATCATATCCAAATAGTGCCTCAGTGGTTCGTTCAAAAGGAATAGCATGTATGTACGTGGATCATATATGACATCGGGATTACAGTTGTTTTAAATAATACAGGTTATAAACATGTGGAATGGTGATAACGATTTTTAAAAGTGGCAATTGAAGATGACAACAGTTCTAAGGAGGAATCAGGTGCATCGGGTAGTATTTGACACACATTTATTGCCAGTGGACATCTCGGATGTTGAGAGAGATGAAATGGAAGAGTGGGCATTTAATACACTTCAACTTGCTATGGGATAATGTTATTTCTGAAACTAGTGGTGAGATGACTACTACGGGTATTTGGGAGAAGTTAGAGGAGTAATACATGAAGAAGTCACTCACTAATCATTTGATCTTATTGCAAACGTTTTTCGCCTATAAGATGAAAGATGGATGTTCGTTGAAGGCACATTTGGATGTGTTTGATGATTTTCTAATGAAGATGAATGCGGTAGAATTGAAGATTGAGGAAGATAAAAAGGCAGTGAAATTGTTGTGTTCATTGCCAGACCGCTATATAGGTTTCTTAAATAGTTTGATCTGTAGCCGGGATACATTGACGTTAAATAATGTCAAGATGGGTCTTCGTAGCGAGGAGCCGTGAGATCAAATGAATGAGTTGAGTGTGGGAAGTAATAGTTCCAGTAATGGTCAAGATTTTTTTGTGGAGAAGGAGAATTTGTGAAGAAGGAGAACTGGGGGAGTTCCAAATATAGGAATCTCGGTTGGAGAGGAAAGTCGAAGGAAAGGAAAGGCAAGTGCTATATTTGTAAGAAGCCTGGTCATTGGAAGAACGAGTGTCCAAACAAGGAGAAAGAAAGAAGGAAGTAGCTTCTTCATTCGTAGCGGCAGAGAGAGGTGTTGGTGATGGAGACATGGATGTTTGACGGCGGTAGCATCGGATGTTTCAGGTAGCGATTGGGTGCTCGATTCAGGGGTGTCTTATCATATGATGCCTAATAGGATTTCCTTTTCTTCTTATGTCGACAAGGAAGGAAATGCAATTGTTATGGGTAATGGTGCTATGTATAAGTCGAAAGGCATTGGTTCTACTCAAAGTAAGATGTTTGACGGAGTGGTTCATACTCTCACCAATATGCGCTATGTTTTAGGACTTAGGAGGTCTGTTATCTCTTTGGGGCAGCTGGATTCTTTGGGATGCAAGATCACTATTGAAGTGGTTGCTTGAGGGTTTCAAAGGAGGTGTTTGTGGTTATGTACAGAAGAAACACTTTTAATCTAATAACACGAAAGAAACGCTTTTAATCTCTTACTTGCAACTAGAGATACATTGTGGTTCTGTCATGGTTGGAATTCTATGAATTGCAAGGACTTCAAGCTACTGATCCTTGGGGTGATTCTTGTATAGGATACGGTAGGACGGTGCCTTCAACTCATCCGATTCCTGGATGACTTGTATAGACGAATGTATGACAGAGTATTTCCTTAAGAGTCACATATGTTGATTTTTGCAAATATTCCTAGTTTGGTGGTAGAGAAGGCAGCTTCTCATAGCTTAATACCCAGTGTATTTGTGAACGTCAATTAGTGATTTGATGGATCTGACGATGTGACATTCAAAGAATTGATGTGATGTTCTCTGAAAGGTAAATCGTGACCTCAAGCCTTATTAACCGGGAAATGAAAAAAGTTGGGTAGATAACATGGCTAAGTGGGTCATTCCCATTAGGGTGTATTTTCATCATTTAGGGAAATTTCTATTTGTTTTTCTTTCATTTTTGTATCTCCGTAGATGTATGGTGGTACCATAAAACAATAGGAGACAATATATTCAGTACACTCGAATTGATTGAGTGGTCGGTCATGTGTAATCGGGTTACAAGATGTTCTTTTTGAACCCTAGTATATTCCTCTCTAGAGGTACACTATCGAAATGCGGTCTTTTACCTTGTCATAGTTGGAATCCATTCTCTAATAAGCGCTATGCAGTTTTTTATTATATACCATATATGTAGAGCGTGAGATGTTAGTGTTCTGCTAGGTGGTTATTTATTTGTGGTTAGACAGACCGTATTATAATATCACTATATTTTAATATGTGATCAGAATATTTTGGGTTATCGTAAGGTCTGTGTTTATGTGTGTACTGGTCTTACGTTTATCCTTTTCTTTCAAATGATTTTTCTGAAGTTAAGCAAGTTAGATGATACCTATAAACTTAATGAGTTTACTCACGCTGGATTACCAGAATGATCCGTGCGTTTGCAATGCTCGGGTCAGACCGAGTTTTATAGGTTCAAGTTAGGATGCCGTGAATCTCAGAAGACAAGCTGGAGGATTATTGACATATGAATATTTATTCCATTGTGTGTTGTATATGAGGACAAGTCATTATAGCTGTCCAAATGTATTGATTGTCTTCTATACTCTGATAAATGTAAGTATTTATATAATTTCTTTATAAAGATTATTTCTATATTATGTTTTGTTTTGCTGCGATGTGAGACTCTGGTTTTTTGTTATTATCTACTTCTTCTTCTGGTCTAATTTTTTTTCTTTCTTCTTTCTCATCCTCTAATTTCTTTTCCTAACTATCTGCTTTTCCATGCAATTTTGGTTGGACATGATTTGTGATTGTCAACTCAAAGGGTATGGAAAAGTCGGTATATTATAGTGGGACTTAGGGAGAGAACTAAGGTTACTCTCTTTAGTTTAAACTTTCGGTTGGGCATTTGTGATTCTCTGGTTCAACGTAAGCCATATTTCTGCATTCTTTTCATACCAGTTCATTGTAGATTACATCTAGAAGATAGATCATCATCAAGGGAAGTTAGATCACATAAAGTAGCATCAAGCTTGAAGATTATCAGCGATGTCCAGAACTGATCTCATCGGATTTACATCGAATTGGGGATTAGTTGAGTAATAGATATATGTCACACAGAAGTAGAGGGACATATGGTTAGATCTATGTTAATTTCATTCATATATGTTATAATCAACTTAGATCTGATCATATATTTTCAATTCTGATTTAGAAACCCTAGGACAACCTAATTCTATCATGTAAATTAATCATGTTTATACACATGATTAGATCCAAATTATGTTAGATCTTATGTTTATGCCTGAAAAATGAATTGTCTGTGTTTGTATGTTCAGTGCTATTTGATTTGATGCTTGTTTTGATTGAATTAGTTGTGTTTTTTGAGTTGTTTGATAGAATTGGTTGTTGCAGATCGTAGGATTGGAGAATAGAGAAAATCGGAGGTTCATATCCTAAAAGCACTAATGGAACGTATCACTTTTCAGATCATTCTCTAGTCTCCTGGTTTAGTAAAATGAAAAATACAGTATCTTTATCAACAACTGAAGCAGAATATATATCTGTTGATGTGGCTTGTTCACAAGTAATTTATATGCAACAAACTATAAAAGATTTCTGATTGAATATAAATAAATCACCCATATTCTATGATAATACAAGCGCTATAATATACCTAAAAATCTAACACATCATTTAAGAACTAAACAAATTGATATAAGGCATCATTTCCTTAGAGATAACGTAAGTAAAGAGAAATTTTCACTAGATTTCAAAGAAGCAGAAAAACAAATAGCTGATATATTAACAAAACCTTTAAATGAAGCAACATTTACTAAATTTATAAGAGAATTAGGCATTTGTTCTTTAAGTTAAGTGTAACAACCCGGAAAATCATAACCAGATTATTTTTTTTAGTTATTTTTATGGATTTTGAATTGTTAAAATGATTTATTTTAAATAATAACAACTAAAAATTTGTTTAAATCAAAGTTGAAACGAATAAATTTATTTTAATTATATAACGAGCCTGAAATGACACGGTAGTTTGATATTTCAACTTTGAATTTTAATTGAATGTACAACATTAAAAATAAATCAGATTTCAGTGAAACAAGAAATATTTGAATTTGTTTGAAAATATCTTTCCAACGAATGTGAAAAATCCAGATTTCATAATGGAAATTAAAAGTTATGTCCAGTTGAAAATTTAGGATAGTCACTATGGAATTTAATATAATATATAGCCCTTAAAAATAGCAATTTTGCAAACGACCTCCATTTTTTATGAAACCACTTTTGTTTTATCCGGAATGTCAAATTATTGCTAGATTCCAATTTTCATAATTTTTGGAATTAATATGTGAGCGTGGTGAATTTAAGCATGTTTGGTTATTTCAGTATGAATTTTATCAACTAGAAATGACTGTTTCTCAAACGATCTCCAAATTCAGCGAAATTAGGTTTGTTAGGACTGTATCATCAAAACATAGCTAGATTTATTTTTTTGGAATTTTTAGAGTTAGTATGTGGCCCTAGTAAATTAAAATGTACGTTAAAATTCAATATATATTGATTTATATTTTAGTTTTGATGAAAAATGATCAAAACGATAGAACTGGCTTACGAGACATATCTCATTGTGTCCGGAATGAGGGTAATTGGCTAGGGGGACATTTGTTGGGTATGATTTAGAGTCCGAATGGATAAACAAGTAAAATGGAATTTATTAAATTAAATATTAATATATATTTTATATAAATGCCCCCCCCCCCTCATTCAATCCTTAGCCCGATTAAACCCAGTGGCCGCCACATGTTGAATAAGCAGATGAAATCATCCAGATTTCATCTTCAAATCGCGAGCAATCCACTAAGTAATTTTATGCACTTGTAAAACAAAAATCGTAGAAAACCCTAAGATCTAATATATCAACGGATGTGATCGGTTATTATGGCTTCATTTAGGAGAAATTATTGCCTAAAATCGTCCACATCACAGAGGTTTTTAGCGTGGTAGGGGTGTGCGAGTAGGGCCCTGTGGCTGGCGTTGGTAGAGGTGGCATAGGCGAGGGGCGTGGCACCTCCTGATCGAAGGCTGGGGGCTTGGATTGCACTCAAAAATGAAACCCGTGCTTGGAGCTTTTGGGTTCAACGGGTTGTACAGGAACAAGAAAGAAGAAGGTGGTGGGGGTAAAATGGTAAAGGAAAATTCTAATTAATTAAATTAATTTCCATATTTAATTATCAAACGTGTTAAAGTTTGTATCTTTCTCATACGAGGTCCAAATCGCCTGAAATTGGATCCGTTGCGATCGTGGGGACGAGAGCTTCACAACAAGACTAACCAGGCCCAATTTGGAGCACATTAGGAATTTGAGCAAATTCAAATCCTAACTATACCGAAACCATCAGTTAAAGACTGATGGAGTGGTTCCCAATGTGAGAACTCCTTCTCACCCAAACTTTTTACAGTTAAATATATACTAGGTTAGAGACCGGGCTTAGTAGCTCCTGACATCGTCGTCCACAGATCATGAATGACTTGATTTATTGTATTGTGTTGTGGAAATTGATTGTGATTGTGATATGAACTGAATAAAATATTCATGTGTTGAATAAAATATTTGAATAATAAAAATTTCATATTTATTGTTTAAATAAAATATATAAAATATTCATGTGTTGAATAAAATATTTGAATAATAAAAAGATCATTTTTATTGTATAAATAAAATATATAAGATATTCATGTGTTGAATAAAATATTTTATCGTTAAAAATATAATTTTTAACGTATAAATGAACGACACGAAATTCTCCAGAAATGAAAATGAATATTCATTTACAAATCGGTCTGTTTGTTTATGTGCACTCATTAACTTATATTGATTGGGACGACAAATTTTACGCATCGTCCAACGGCACAAATAATAATCAGTATTTGTAGTTTGAAAACCCCACACGGGTATTGGGATAATATTTGACATACACTGATCCCGGTAATTAGTGGTATGTCAATCGATGGGTTGACAGACTGTATAAGCGTTATTTATTTATTTCAATGCTTATACAGTTGTAAAAGGCATTCTGGATGTTGTATGAATTTTTAATGATTGTTTATCGTTATTGTTGCATACATGTGATGATGAAATCCATATAACTAAAATTATATGGTAATTGATTGAGTATAATTCCAATTCAGAATTAACGAATTTTTTTAAATAATATTCAGTGTATAATCGAAATCAGATATTTTGAAAATATTATCATTTTAATATTATAATGATAAGGAGTATTCAAATATGATTTGAAATTTGAAATGAAGTTGAAATCGTTTTAAAATGAATTTAGAAAGAATTTATTAAGGAATATTCAAATTTGATATGAAATTTGAAATGATGTTGAAATCATTTTAAAATGAATTTAAAACTTATTTATTCAAATTTGATTTGAAATTTGAAATGATGTCGAAATCATTTTAAAATGAATTTAAAACGAATTTATTAAGGAATATTCAAATTTGATTTGAAATTTGAAATGAAGTTGAAATCGTTTTAAAATGAACTTAAAACGAATTTATTAAGGAATATTCAAATTTGATTTGAAAATTGAAAATGAAGTTGGAATCATTTTTAAAACAAATTTAAAATAATTTATAAAATACGTTTTAAAAGGAAATCAAAAAATATATATATATATATATATATATTATATAAAATTAAATGGCCTGAATAGAACGCGCAACGCTGCGACCGTTCGCGAATTTCGACCATTGACTTCGAATTGACATTACGGGAGATCCAACCATCAAATTCTCCTAAAACCGGAACCGTTGGGTTCGTATCTAAAACTGATTTCCAATGCATATATGAGATTTGAAATCTAATGGTTGGATTTGGAATTATGTCCAAATCAAATTTGGAAAAGGTCGCTATAAATGCTGTTCGATGACAGTTTATGGAAATTCACTGTACGGGCCATGGTAAAATTATTAAAAATATTAATAATTTGTGTAAAATCATAATAAATGATTTGGAAAGAATTGGTTTGAAATTTTCCATATTTGAAAAGATAAAAATATTTTTTTATCGAAATGAACTAGTTATTAACTAGATTAAAATCCAATTATTTTTAAATAAATAAATTGGATTATGAATGGTTTTTAAAAATAACCAGAAAATTCCAACGAACAAATTGGAATGGATTTGGAATGGAAATAATCTTCAGAATATTTCGATCTTGGATTCCATGATTATACGGGTATTATTATGGAAATTTGGAAGATATATTTATATCGTTATTTCCAATACGATATTTGTCGGTTTCAGAATTTGGTATTGAATATAAGCCGATATAATTTCTATTCAGAGCCTTGTATTTAATATCGATTGGAATTTTGGGTTTGTCGTGAATGATGTCTTCATTAACACTGTTCTTAAACCCAGTTGAGAAAAGAATAAATCTTTTAATTAAGATTTATTGAAGTTTTCCAAATAATTAATATTTAACTGGAATCGAATAAAAGAAATCAGATTTTGGGTTTGTCGTGAATGGTTTCTTCATTAACTCAATTCTTAAACCCTGTGTGAAAAGAATAAATCTTTTAATTAACATTTAGAGAAGAATTACCAATTGATTAACATTTAATTTGAATTGAAAGAGAAGGTGAATTGGGTTTATTGTGAATTGTGTTTTTAACGACACTCGTTCTTTAACCCGATTAACAATGAAATGTGATTTGGAATTTATAAATCTTTTTATAGAGATTTAAAGGAAAATTTTCCAAAGTAAAGTTTTCCAATTTAATAAAATAAATTGGAATGGAATGGAATTCGATTTGGTAATAATCGAAGTGAGCTTCTGCGGAGGAAGACTGTCAATATATATGGAATTTAAAAGGCTTTGCCGTTATTCCATTTATATTATCGGTTGTACACGGAAATTGATAGCGATTATATGTTGATCTGTTTTCTGTGAAGAATCTATTATTAATGGAATGTGATTTTGGTTTTATCGCGAACTGTGTTTTAAATGACATTGTGTGACGATCCCAAAACCCCGTGACACGGTGTTAAGGATAATCATTGGAATATAACACATTAATCATCATAAGCAGATCACAGATAATAGCATAAACGGAAAGTAGAATAATTTACACACATATGACAGCGGAATCATATAGATATCATCGCATCAGAGAAGCACAGTACAGGATAAAACTTAGTGCAAAATGATACATAATCAGTCACCATCGCCAGAGGCGGAATCATACATAAAGAGTACACAAAAGGAATATCAGTCTACATCGCCAATGGCGGAATCATAATATAGATACAATAATGGCGGAGAAAATCCAAGTCAGCACAGTGCAGTCAAGCCTCGCCATGAGCCAAAAGGTGCGTCAGAAACCTGTAACTAGGCTGCCCATGTGAAAATGAGGGCACCCGAGTTTGCAAGGTGAAACAAACTACGAGTCAGTCATGGGACTGGTATGAGAAATCTACTCAACTTATTAACAAAAATAATAAGGCAAATCAAAGGACCACGCCACTTTCGCGGAACGGGTTTACTCCAATGAGTGCTACTGCATGAAATAAAATAAATGATTAAATCAACGCAATGCTTTTTATAAAATGAAGCCATTATAAGACTCAGGTCCCATCACACAATGCAACGCAAGCCGGAGGATAGAGTTTTTACCATATAATGGCCAAAGATGCTTCATACGTATAAAACAAAAGTGTTTGATATTATTACTAGTGCATATATGTTTCAAAAGAGATTTCAATCATAAATATCAATCATAGGCGGCATAAATGACCCATACCACTATGTCGCCATGCTAGTAATACAATCACATCCGCATATTTCGTATTGGAAATTGGATTCCTTCATGAGTCGAGGCAAGGGGCAAGCTCCTCTCTGTTCGAGACACTCTAGCAAATGCCTCGGGACCGCACACAGCAATCCCCTGGATCCTCCAAGGCCGGTCCTCTCTTACTTTTGAGGATTGGCAATTCCTGAACACACGTTTCCTGGTCCTTACAGACCTATAATCGAGGAGCCTCGTATTCCAACAACCACACAGGTGAAAAGTAGATATAAATGTCAGGGCTGGGAGGTCACTGACACCACCATAGCTAGAAAGAAACGTCGTGCACTCCTTGGGTCCTTCTCCCGTTTTTGACTCATACCGAGGTGTGAGGCTCGCGAATTCACGTTACACACAATGTTACGTCACACAGACCATGCTTTGATCATCAACCACAAGACTTTGTTTTGCAACAGAAGCCTTGATCATATGCCACTTAGGCGTGCCACACAGGCAATCCACTCCATGCGACTGATTTCTGTCAATACATAACCTCTGAGCTCGTACGTCTCAGAGAAGGGTGTTAAGCAAGAGAATAAATTCTCTGCCGCCAAACAGATATATATATTTAACAGAGATCAATCAACACAGAACAAAATCCAATGTCAGACACACAGTCCATTTACAAGTCCGTTCTAGGTTTGAATGAAACCAGAGGCACCAATTCCTTGCATATCCGTACAATCAACAATATGAGTGGACGGCTACTACTTCAATTCCTTCATGGTAGCTACTCCAATCACGAGCATCAGTAGCGCCCATCCATCCAATGTGGAGATCGTCGGTCTTCAACCGTCTTCGACTCTTCGACTTCTCAACGTCGATCGATTATTTGAAATGAGATAAACTCGGCCTTTTCAAATAACCCACGTATATTTAGATTTTCAAATCAATCAATCCCATGGTTGGACTATTCTACAATCACATTTTAGTTTTTTAGTTATAATTTTCATGTCAAATACATTCAACCATCACATATCAAGCAAACACAACAAAATTGGTTTATTTCCACTCTATATCGTTCATAATATTTTATAACGATATATCGCCATTTTTATTTGATTTAAAACGGCCATATTTAATTAAACGACGTTTCAGGACGTGTCGATGCACTGGCGCTGCTTTTCACTAATTTTGTTTTACACATATCTGAAAATCTAACCGTTGGATCTTCACAAATTTTACATCATTAGGAAGGTCATTTCAAAACGAATCCAACGGTTTCAGTTTTGGGAAAATCCGACGGTCGGATCTTCCACACTAGCCATTTGAAGTTACGATTTCAATTTACGAACTGCAGCGTCGTTATTCGATTTAATTTAATTATATTTATATATATATATATAATCGTTTCTGGCGTTGTTTTTCTTCAGTTCTGAATTAAACATTCCAGACAATCCAACCGTCGGATCTTCACAAAGTTGGTGCCGTTGGAAAGATATTTCCAAGGCGAACCCAACGGTTGAGGTTTCGGGAAAATCCAATGGTCGGATCTTCCGCACTAGTCGTTTGAAATCACGGTTTCAAAATATGAACTGCACGGCCACGTTTCGTTTTAATTCTATTTATATTTATATATTTATATAAATATAGTTCATTCAAAAATTCCTATATCGTTTCCACTTCAATTATTTCACTAACGCCTTTAATTTTTGGAAAATTTCGCCATAACCTCCTTTGTACGGGAGGGTCTGGGAAAATTCCCAAATAGCCACACGGGCGTCTCATATCAAAAAGAAAAGGAAAAAGCCAAGCGGCTAGCCAACAGGCTCATAAAATCATCACCCAAACAAAGCGGTAAATGTGTACCTATTTGTCGGGCACAAAATTCTATTTCTCTTCTCTAGCCCCTTTTGCTTTAACCTGTTCAATAGATATGCATGTACATATATACAATTTCTAACATTTATCATTTTCCATTCACTTTCATATTTGATTTGCTTGGGTTTAAAAACACCATTCATTCTAATGTTGCATGCATAGGCTAAAATCATATCATTAGCTAGTTAATGTATATTTCAACTCATGCACGTTTATTTGAACAAGTGGCTATTTTTAACACTTCACATTTCAAAGATGATAATTTTGGCGAACTAAAATAGATTTCAACACATGACTATTTTATTTAGTTCCTATGCATATTAAAAATAATATTTCTATCACAAATATTTATTTCAACGTCCGCATATCTTTAGCATATCACACATATGATAAAAATGATATTTTTATCGTTTAAAATATTTATTCGACAAATGGATGTTTCAGCACTTCATAGTTTCAATAAAAATGTAATTTTTATCGTTCGATCTTTTTATTCAACACATGAACTTTTCCACTACACACACTTCTCAACAAATGAGCATCTCCACACATGGACATTTTATTTATGTTGTTTATATTAGAAAGATGGGATTTTTATTGTTGAAATTATTTATACAAGGCGAATATTTTTCATACTTCATATATATATATATATATATATATATATATATATAATGTGATTTTTATTGTTTAAACACTTCATTCATTCACAAATGAATTCAATTTTCACACAACACTTTTCAACACACAGACATTTCCACACATGGATATAGTTTCAACATATGGCTTTAATTTCAACGCATGAAAATAATTTCAACATATGGAAATAATTCTAACACACAAAGATTATTCAAAATTTCGGCAGCATAATGGCAGGGTAGTTAAAACCGGCACCGTCCCTAGTACGGCTCCTCGCTCTACCTTAAAACCTCGCGGTTTTTGACAATGGGGATTTATGCATCTAATTCGCACGCAGGCGGCATGTTTATTTTTATTTCCACAAATATTTCCAATTCATTTCAATCACCAATGGGTATTTTTCAACCACAACCAAACAATATCAACCACAAACAATTATTCAACCATTCGTATTTTTCACCCAATATTTCACACCGATTCACCACAATAAATATCGTCCATGGTTTGTGGACGAGGGGAGTATATATATATATATATATATATATATATATATATATATATATAATTGCTATATTTCACTTGCATTTCAACACATATATCAATTATTCTATGCATGTAAGATTCATACTTCGCTTATATAGCTTACACTACGCATGTACATGAGGTATACAACACGTATGTAATTTATATTTCGCTAATATAAATTATACACGACATTTTCCATTCAATTTCACGTTAATTTAGATTTCTCACATTGGTTTTCGGAGCGCTAAAAATCGATACGATGCCAGAAAAATCCGCGGCTTCTTCTATTGGGTAGAGAGCTTCCTTGCGGTCTCGATGTTTCCTGTTTCATCGAATTTCGTCAACACACCAAAAAGATATGATTTTTCAAAGTGTAAAGATCAAAGAAAAACTCACTTTCACGAAGCTTCAAAACTAGGTTTACAGTTTTCGCGAAATCCGTGACACGTGGGGACGATCGGGGAGTTGGGCGTGGAAGAGCTTCGAGAGGGCTACAGGCGCGCGGCGGTTTGGTGGCATTCGGTGGTCCAGATCGGCGGCGGCGGCGGTTTAAAGGTCGGAACTTTGGAAGGGGATATCTCGACGTAGAAGCAACGATAGGGGGAGCTCCTTATATGGATTTGAAGAGGGGAAGGAGAACTACAAAAAGTTGAACTGGGGGAGGAGCTAATTCGGGCTGTGGCGATCGGAAATCGCCAGGGAAGGGGGGAAAGCTTTTCCGTCGTCGATGTCGGGGTCGGGGGGGGGGGGGGTTTCTGATAATTTTTTTTTATTTATGAATGGAGAAATATGACTGGCCGAGGACTATATTAAATTTTTAAATAGTGTTTTCTCAAACGAACTCCTTTTTAAACCCAACGACTGTCGCCCCTAGCTAAATACCCCCATTCCGGACACAATGGGATATGTTTCGTAGGCCAATTCGACTGTTACAGTCAGTTATTTTTCAATTAAAGTATAAAACATTTAATTTTTAACTTTCAACATACATTTCAATTTGCCAGGGCCACAAACTGATTCGAAAAATTCCAGAAAAATAAATCTAGCTATGTTTTGACGCTACGGTCCCAACAAAACTAGTTTCGTCGAATTCTGAGGTCGTTTGAAAAATGGCCATTTTCTGGTTGGTCCAATTTAACAGAAATCGACCAAACACATTTTCTTTTTCCACGCTCACATACTAGCTTCAAAAATTATGAAATTTGAAACCTAGCAATAGTTTGACATCCCAGACCCAACAAATGTGGTTTCGTCGAATTCCGAGGTCGTATGCAAAATATCAATTTTCCAGGGTTATATATTCCATATACCGACCCTTCTGAAAATTCATTCGGCCATAACTTTTGATTCCCGTTATGAAACTTCGATTTTTCAAATTCGTTAGAAAGGTATTGACTAACAAATTTAATTGTTTTTGGTTTCGCTAAAATCCGTTATATTTTCCACCCTGCACAGTCGGTCAAAGTTTGAATTCAAATTTTCAAACTGACTCACTATTCCTAATTCACTAATTTATTGAAATATTCTATTTCAATTGTTCAAATCCCTATGAAATCATCAATTTAAAAATTTTAAATTGGCTCCTATTTTCCGGGTTATTACAATCTCCCCTACTTAAAACTTTTCGTCCTCGAAAAGGAAACAACAGTAAAGTAGGGAATAAAATGTAAATGCAAAGTATTGTAAAGGTACCTTGCACCGGAGTTAGTCAGAGATATCCACTCTGCATTTGGGGTAAGCTTGCTTAATGCTTTCCTCAGTTTCCCAAGTACAGTCTCTAGGATCACTGCTCCACTGCACTTTAACTAAATGAACCTTTTTGCTTCTGAGTTCTCTAGTTTCTTTGCCAACAATCTTTAATGGCTCTCTTCTGAGTGCTAATCCTGGAGTTATCTCCACATCCTGTTGCGCTGCTTCTTCTACAACAAGATCCGGATCATGCACATGTCTTCTAAGTTGAGATACGTGAAATACATTGTGCACTCCAAGCAACCAATCTGGCAATTGAACCCTATAAGCAAGAGTTCCAATTCGCTCAAGTATAGGAAAGGGACCAATAAATCTCGGTGCCAACTTCCCCGTCTTTCCAAATCTGATTACTCCTCTCATCGGAGAAACCTTCAAATAAACATGATTACCAACAACAAATGTCAAATCTCTCCTTCTAGAGTCTGCATAGCTTTTCTGTCGGCTTTGGGCGGTTTTCAATCGCTTCTTGATGAAGTCCACTTTATCGGATGCTTCTCTAATCATATCGGGTCCTAGTACTAGTCTGTTGCCAGGTTCTACCCAACATGTTGGAGATCTGCAGGGTCTGCCATATAATACTTCAAATGGCGACATTCTCAAACTTGCTTGATAGCTATTATTATACGAGAATTCTGCCAAATGCAAATGATCTTCCCATGACCCACCAAAATCAATTATATAAGCCCGCAATAAATCTTCTAGAATTCTATTCACCCGCTCAGTTTGGCCATCTGTTTGTGGGTGATAAGCGGTGCTCATATTCAGTTTCGTTCCCAATTCTGTCTGGAAAGCCTCACAGAACTTGCTAGTAAATAGGGGATCCCTATCACTGACTATGCTGCTGGGAATTCCATGCAGCTTAACAATTTCTCTGAAATATATCTGTGCTAGACTTTGAGCGGTTCTATTGGATCTGACAGGTATAAAATGGGCAGTCTTCGTGAAGCGATCTACGATTACCCAAATGCTGTGATTACCTTTCTTGGTTCGCGGCAACCCATCTATGAAATCCATGGAAATCTGCTCCCATTTCCAACTTGGGACTTCCAACGGTTGCAACAGTCCAGCTAGCTTCTGTTGGTCACTCTTGACCAATTGACAAGTAGGGCATCTGCTAACATACAAAAAAATATCTCTTTTCATTGCCTTCCACCAGAAAGTGCGTTTGATATCGTTGTACATTTTACTTACACCTGGATGGATGCAAAATTTGGATTTATGGCACTCATCCAGCACTTCTCTTTTAAGCACGGGAATGTCGGGAACACATATTCTTCTATTTAGTCTCAGAACTCCCTCACTATCCACTTGGAAACTGGAGCCTTCGCCCCTTTGAATCCTTTTTACCATCTCCTTCACAAAATTGTCACTTTTCTGAAGAGCAGATATCCTATCAATCAATCCAGGTGTAATTATAAGATTGGCGATGATTGCGGTTTTTCTACTAAGCGCATCCGCCACTACGTTAGCTTTCCCCGGCGTACACAGGATATCGAGATCATACGCTACAAGGAATTCTAGCTAACGCTGCTGTCTCAGATTCAGATCCTTCTGGGTATATAAATACTTCAATGATTGATGATCTGTGTACAGTATAAATTTCTCTCCCAATAAATAATGCCTCCAGATTTTTAATGCAAAAACGATGGCTAGCAACTCAAGATCATGAGTCACATAATTCTTCTCATGCGGTTTCAGTTGGCGGCTTGCATAAGCGACTACTTGGCCTCTCTGCATTAACACTGCACCAAGACCTCTAATAGAAGCATCTGTCCAAACCGTTAAATCCTGATTGCCATCAATAATAGTTAACACTGGAGCAGTGGTCAGCCTCGATTTCAATTCCTGGAAAGCTTCTTCACAGTCGGAAGTCCACTTAAACTTCTCATGTTTCTTTGTGAGCTTCGTTAACGGACCGGATATCTTCGAAAAATCCTTAACGAACTTTCGATAATAACTAGCCAACCCCATAAAACTCCTAACTTCTGTGGGAGTAGTGGGTTGTTTCCAGTCTTGAATCGCTGTTATTTTGCTTGGGTCAACAGAAATTCCTTTCTCTGACACTACATGGCTAAGAAATTTGACCTCTTCCTGCCAGAAGACACATTTAGAGAATTTGGCCTTGAAGACGTTTTTCCTTAGAATATCCAATACTTGTTCTAAGTGTTTTTCATGCTCGGGTTCTGTTTTGGAGTAGATTAAAATATCATCGATGAATATGAGGACAAATTTATTCAGAACTCCCCTGAACACTCTATTCATTAGATCGACAAAGTATGCTGGAGCGTTGCATAGGCCAAACGGCATTACTAACCATTCATAAAATATGTCTGGACCTCTGAAAGCTGTCAAAGGAACACACTCTTCTGCTATTCTCAATTGATGAAAACCTGTAGCTAGGTCCATTCGGGAAAATACTTTCGCCCCATTCAATTGGTCTAGCAAATCATCAATGCGGGGTAATGGATATTTATTTTTGAGCGTCTGTTTGTTGAGGTCTCGATAATCAACGCATAATCGAAGAGTACCGTCTGACTTTGGGACAAACACAACAGCTTCACCCCAATTAGAAAAACTTGGTCTGATTAGACCCCTCCACAATAGTTGACGAGTTTGATCGCCTAATTCTTCTTTTTCTTTCGGAGTCATTCTGCGAATTGGATGTACCACTGGTCTGGCATTGGGAATTAGATCGATTCGGAATTCTATTTCTCTTTGCGGAGGTAAGTTTTCAACTTCTTCAAACACATCCGCAAAGTTTCTAACAATCGGAATCTTTTCTATGGAAGTGGGGATAAGTTCTAATGCTGACCAAAATTCTTCTCTATTCGGATTCGAACCATGACAGGGTATATATATATGCCCAAGCTCTGTTCGGATTTTAACAATCCTTTCCGCACACTTTACCTCCGCTTCGTATTTCGTTAACCAATCCAGCCCGAGAATAATATCGAATTCGGGAAAATCCATAACGATTAAATCAAAAGGAAACTTGTAGAAAGAATAAGAGATCGGCACTCTACAATATGAACCGAGAGTAATAGGACCCCCTATCGGGTTATGAACTTCCACCGATTCTTTGAGCTTTCGCTGTTTTAACTTTAATTTGTGCACTGTGTTCTTAGCAATAAAACTACGCGATGCACCTGTGTCAAACAATACAGAAACAGGAATATTTTTAATTGTAAGGGTACCTCCCAAAACATCAGGTTTACCTGCTCCATCGGAAGCAGCTGGCGGGCTAGACCCGTCATAGACATGAGCTACTGTAGCTTTCTTCAGCAAAGGACAGTCTTTGACCAGATGATCAGTCTTGCGACAATTGAAGCACGAGCGAGGGTTCTGAGAGCCTTGGCTCGAGCCTTGAGAGTTCGTCTTCTGTCTCTTCGGAGCTGTGCAGACGTTTGAGTAGTGCCCCGGCTTACCACAGTTAAAGCAATTTCCTCTTGGCGGCTTGCCAGTCTGAGGTTTTGAAGATGCTGCTTGGCTTGACTCGCCTTGATTAACAGCAGGCTTGCGCTTGTTTCCGGCTTGGCTTCTAGCGCGATCCTGATCCAGATGCCTTTGATCAAGGTCTTCATAGTTGCATGTCATTTCCACCAGCTCGTTGAATTCCAGCTTGACATGGGCCATGGCTCTATCATGATATTGTCGTCTTAGCCCAAGGTTAAACCTCTTATTTTTGGATTTTGCGGTGGCGACGAGCTCTGGAGCATAGGGCAACAACATTGTAAATTTGTTCAGATAATCTTGCATGGAAAGATCCCCTTGCTGGAGATTGGCGAAGTCATCGTGCATTCTTTCTAGAGCTTGTTCAGGGACATATTTCTACTTGAAGAGTTATTTGAATCCATCCCATGTTCTTCCAGCTACTCTATTTCCGACGGTAAGAGATTCCCACCATAATTCAGCTTGTTCCTGCATAAGCCAGGCGCCCATAATAGCTTTGTCTTCGTCTCCAAGCCTTAGGCCTTCAAGAATTTTCTCGCATGTTTTGAGCCATGCAAGGGCCTCTATTACGGTGCCAGTTCCCGAGAAGGTCTTGCCTCCTAAGTTCTTATATCTCTTAGCTACACGGTCAAGCTCGAAGTAGTGAGCTGCCGGAGGTTGTATCAAAGGTCCTTCTTGAGCTGGGACTTCTCCCCTTCCTCGGCCTCGGCCGGCACGGCCTCCTCTAGCGGCGGCTGCTCTGGTAGCCATTTTTCAAATTCTGTATAAGCAACGAAAAAAGTCAGCTAACAGAAACGATAGTCTATTGCATAGCTAAGCAGAAAATTTCTATGGAAAGATAACGATGGACTGAACAATTGTTTTTGCTATTCTGCCCGGCTCATTCTAGGACTTTACTAGTCCTATCTCTAATGAGCGACTCGCCATAGAATACTACTGAACCTATTTTGACGTAGTGTTTAATGTGTTAGACTCCAGAACTAAGGTTAACCAAAGCTCTGATACCAGCTGTGACGATCCCAAAACCCCGTGACACGGTGTTAAGGATAATCATTGGAATATAACACATTAATCATCATTAGCAGATCACAGATAATAGCATAAACGGAAAGTAGAATAATTTACACACATATGACAGCGGAATCATATAGATATCATCACATCAGAGAAGCACAGTACAGGATACAACTTAGTGCAAAATGATACATAATCAGTCACCATCGCCTGAGGCGGAATCATACATAAAGAGTACACAAAAGGAATATCAGTCTACATCGCCAATGGCGGAATCATAATATAGATACAATAATGGCGGAGAAAATCCAAGTCAGCACAGTGCAGTCAAGCCTCGCCATGAGCCAAAAGGTGCGTCAGAAACCTGTAACTAGGCTGCCCGTGTGAAAATGAGGGCACCCGAGTTTGCAAGGTGAAACAAACTACGAGTCAGTCATGGGACTGGTATGAGAAATCTACTCAACTTATTAACAACAATAATAAGGCAAATCAAAGGACCACGCCACTTTCGCGGAACGGGTTTACTCCAATGAGTGCTAGTGCATGAAATAAAATAAATGATTAAATCAACGCAATGCTTTTTATAAAATGACGCCATTATAAGACTCAGGTCCCATCACACAATGCAACGCAAGCCGGAGGATAGAGTTTTTACCTTATAATGGCCAAAGATGCTTCATACGTATAAAACAAAAGTGTTTGATATTATTACTAGTGCATATATGTTTCAAAAGCGATTTCAATCATAAATATCAATCATAGGCGGCATAAATGACCCATACCACTATGTCGCCATGCTAGTAATACAATCACATCCGCATATTTCGTATTGGAAATTGGATTCCGTCATGAGTCGAGGCAAGGGGCAAGCTCCTCTCCGTTCGAGACACTCTAGCAAATGCCTCGGGACCGCACACAGCAATCCCCTGGATCCTCCAAGGCCGGTCCTCTCTTACTTTTGAGGATTGGCAATTCCTGAACACACGTTTCCCGGTCCTTACAGACCTATAATCGAGGCGCCTCGTATTCCAACAACCACACAGGTGAAAAGTAGATATAAATGTCAGGGCTGGGAGGTCACTGACACCACCATAGCTAGAAAGAAACGTCGTGCACTCCTTGGGTCCTTCTCCCGTTTTTGACTCATACCGAGGTGTGAGGCTCGCGAATTCACGTTACACACAAAGCTACGTCACACAGACCATGCTTTGATCATCAACCACAAGAATTTGCTTTGCAACAGAAGCCTTGATCATATGCCACTTAGGCGTGCCACACAGGCAATCCACTCCATGCGACTGATTTCTGTCAATACATAACCTCTGAGCTCGTACGTCTCAGAGAAGGGCGTTAAGCAAGAGAATAAATTCTCTGCCGCCAAACAGATATATATTTAACAGAGATCAATCAACACAGAACAAAATCCAATGTCAGACACACAGTCCATTTACAAGTCCGTTCTGGGTTTGAACGAAACCGGAGGCACCAATTCCTCCCATATCCGTACAATCAACAATATGAGTGGACGGCTACTACTTTAATTCCATCATGGTAGCTACTCCAATCACGAGCATCAGTAGCGCCCATCCATCCAATGTGGAGATCGTCGGTCTTCAACCGTCTTCGACTCTTCGACTTCTCAACGTCGATCGATTATTTGAAATGAGATAAACTCGGCCTTTTCAAATAACCCACGTATATTTAGATTTTCAAATCAATCAATCCCATGGTTGGACTATTCTACAATCACATTTCAGTTTTTTAGTTATAATTTTCATGTCAAATACATTCAACCATCACATATCAAGCAAACACAACAAAATTGGTTTATTTCCACTCTATATCGTTCATAATATTTTATAACGATATATCGCCATTTTTATTTGATTTAAAACGGCCATATTTAATTAAACGACGTTTCAGGACGTGTCGATGCACTGGCGCTGCTTTTCACTAATTTTGTTTTACACATATCTGAAAATCTAACCGTTGGATCTTCACAAATTTTACATCATTAGGAAGGTCATTTCAAAACGAATCCAACGGTTTCAGTTTTGGGAAAATCCGACGGTCGGATCTTCCACACTAGCCATTTGAAGTTACGATTTCAATTTACGAACTGCAGCGTCGTTATTCGATTTAATTTAATTATACTTATATATATATAAATATAATCGTTTCTGGCGCTGTTTTTCTTCAGTTCTGAATTAAACATTCCAGACAATCAAACCGTTGGATCTTCACAAAGTTGGTGCCGTTGGAAAGATATTTCCAAGGCGAACCCAACGGTTGAGGTTTCGGGAAAATCCAATGGTCGGATCTTCCGCACTAGTCGTTTGAAATCACGGTTTCAAAATATGAACTGCACGGCCACGTTTCGTTTTAATTCTATTTATATTTATATATTTATATAAATATAGTTCATTCAAAAATTCCTATATCGTTTCCACTTCAATTATTTCACTAACGCCTTTAATTTTTGGAAAATTTCGCCATAACCTCCTTTGTACGGGAGGGTCTGGGAAAATTCCCAAATAGCCACACGGGCGTCTCATATCAAAAAGAAAAAGAAAAAGCCAAGCGGCTAGCCAACAGGCTCATAAAATCATCACCCAAACAAAGCGGTAAATGTGTACCTATTTGTCGGGCACAAAATTCTATTTCTCTTCTCTAGCCCCTTTTGCTTTAACCTGTTCAATAGATATGCATGTACATATATACAATTTCTAACATTTATCATTTTCCATTCAATTTCATATTTGATTTGCTTTGGTTTAAAAACACCATTCATTCTAATGTTGCATGCATAGGCTAAAATCATATCATTAGCTAGTTAATGTATATTTCAACTCATGCACATTTATTTGAACAAGTGGCTATTTTTAACACTTCACATTTCAAAGATGATAATTTTGGCGAACTAAAATAGATTTCAACACATGACTATTTTATTTAGTTCCTATGCATATTAAAAATAATATTTCTATCACAAATATTTATTTCAACGTCCGCATATCTTTAGCATATCACACATATGATTAAAATGATATTTTTATCATTTAAAATATTTATTCGACAAATGGATGTTTCAGCACTTCATAGTTTCAATAAAAATGTAATTTTTATCGTTCGATCTTTTTATTCAACACATGAACTTTTCCACTACACACACTTCTCAACAAATGAGCATCTCCACACATGGACATTTTATTTATGTTGTTTATATTAGAAAGATGGGATTTTTATTGTTGAAATTATTTATACAAGGCGAATATTTTTCATACTTCATATATATATATAAAATGTGATTTTTATTGTTTAAACACTTCATTCATTCACAAATGAATTCAATTTTCACACAACACTTTTCAACACACAGACATTTCCACACATGGATATAGTTTCAACATATGGCTTTAATTTCAACGCATGAAAATAATTTCAACATATGGAAATAATTCTAACACACAAAGATTATTCAAAATTTTGGCAGCATAACGGTAGGGTAGTTAAAACCGGCACCGTCCCTAGTACGGCTCCTCGCTCTACCTTAAAACCTCGCGGTTTTTGACAATGGGGATTCATGCATCTAATTCGCACACAGGCGGCATGTTTATTTTTATTTCCACAAATATTTCCAATTCATTTCAATCACCAATGGGTATTTTTCAACCACAACCAAACAATATCAACCACAAACAATTATTCAACCATTCGTATTTTTCACCCAATATTTCACACCGATTCACCACAATAAATATCGTCCATGGTTTATGGACGAGGGGAGTGTGTGTGTATATATATATATATATATATATATATATATATATATATATATGTATATAATTGCTATATTTCACTTGCATTTCAACACATATATCAATTATTCTATGCATGTAAAATTCATACTTCGCTTATATAGCTTACATTACGCATGTACATGAGGTATACAACACGTATGTAATTTATATTTCGCTAATATAAATTATACACGACATTTTGCATTCAATTTCACGTTAATTTAGATTTCTCACATTGGTTTTCGGAGCGCTAAAAATCGATACGATGTCAGAAAAATCTGCGGCTTCTTCTATTGGGTAGAGAGCTTCCTTGCGGTCTCGATGTTTCCTGTTTCATCGAATTTCGTCAACACACCAAAAAGATATGATTTTTCAAAGTGTAAAGATCAAAGAAAAACTCACTTTCACGAAGCTTCAAAACTAGGTTTACAGTTTTCGCAAAATCCGTGACACGTGGGGATGATCGGGGAGTTGGACGTGGAAGAGCTTCGAGAGGGCTACAGGCGCGCGGCGGTTTGGTGGCGTTCGGTGGTCCAGATCGGCGGCGGCGGCGGTTTAAAGGTCGGAACTTTGGAAGGGGATATCTCGAAGTAGAAGCAACGATAGGGGGAGCTCCTTATATGGATTTGAAGAGGGGAAGGAGAACTATAAAAAGTTTAACTGGGGGAGGAGCTAATTTGGGCTATGGCGATCGGAAATCGCCAGGGAAGGGGGGAAAGCTTTTCCGTCGTCGATGTCGGGGTCGGGGGGGTGGGGGGTTTCTGATAATTTTTTTTTTATTTATGAATGGAGAAATATGATTGGCCGAGGACTATATTAAATTTTTAAATAGTGTTTTCTCAAACGAACTCCTTTTTAAACCCAACGACTGTCGCCCCCAGCTAAATACCCCCATTCCGGACACAATGGGATATGTTTCGTAGGCCAATTCGACTGTTACAGTCAGTTATTTTTCAAATTAAAGTATAAAACATTTAATTTTTAACTTTCAACGTACATTTCAATTTGCCAGGGCCACAAACTGATTCGAAAAATTCCAGAAAAATAAATCTAGCAATGTTTTGATGCTACGGTCCCAACAAAACTAGTTTCGTCGAATTCTGAGGTCGTTTGAAAAATGGCCATTTTCTGGTCGGTCCAATTTAACAGAAATCGACCAAACACATTTTCTTTTTCCACGCTCACATACTAGCTTCAAAAATTATGAAATTTGAAACCAAGTAATAGTTTGACATCCCGGACCCAACAAAAGTGGTTTCGTCGAATTCCGAGGTCGTATGCAAAATATCAATTTTCCAGGGCTATATATTCCATATACCGACCCTTCTGAAAATTCATTCGGCCATAACTTTTGATTCCCGTTATGAAACTTCGATTTTTCAGATTCGTTAGAAAGGTATTGACTAACAGATTTAATTATTTTTGGTTTCGCTAAAATCCGTTATATTTTCCACCCTGCACAGTCGGTCAAAGTTTGAATTCAAATTTTCAAACTGACTCACTATTCCTAATTCACTATTTTATTGAAATATTCTATTTTAATTGTTCAAATCCCTATGAAATCATCAATTTAAAAATTTTAAATTGGCTCGTATTTTCCGGGTTATTACACATTGGTTCTTCAATCCAGTTAGAGACGAGATTTATTTTCCTAAAGTTGAGTAATCATTAAGAAATGATTTTTGAGATTAAAACTGAATTAGTGTTTTAATGAATCTTTAATTGGATTGGAAGGAGATAAATAAATTTATCGAATTCATGAAATGATCGAGAATGGAGTATCACTAATTTTACTCTAGGCGATTGTTAAATCTTTAAACAGATTTAAACGTGAAACAGTAATTAATTTTTACCGATTACACTGTGGTTTTAGATATGGATAATTACCAGTTTTGCCCCATGGGATGAATAGATTGGGATTGGGAAATATAATAAATGATTACTTCGGTAAGGTTCGCTAATCCCGACTAGTTTGGATAAACCTTAATTTGGTTTGAACTGATATCCAATGGAAGATTCTTTGATAAAATTAATGGGAACATTTCCCAGAGGATATGAAAATTTAAGTAAAAGAATATTCAAAATTGGAATGGGGGCGTATGTTGTGTTTTTATAGCACTGGTTTATAAGATTGTGAGTTATTCAGAAAGACCGGTTTATACACATTCTGAATAACTAATTCGACGATAAGTCGACGATGAAGACAATGGTTGAAGACCGGAGGTCTTCACATCGTTTGGATGATTACTGATGTCTTGATTGGGCTGTACACCCAAGACAAGCTAATAAGTGGTGATCGTCCAGACGTACTTGGAGATCGACCGGATATGCAAGGACCTCTCTCTTGTATTGGACATATGGAACGAGCAATAAGGTGCCTCCGGTTTCATTCAAACCCAAAATGAACTTGTAAATGGATGTGTGTATGACATTGGATTTTATTCTGTGTTGATTGATCTCTATTAAATATATATCTGTTTGGTGGCGGAGAATTTATTCTCTTGCTTAACACCCTTCTCTGAGACGTACGAGCTCAGAGGTTATATATCAATAGACATCAGTCGCATGGCATGAATTGCCTGTGTGGCATGTTGAGATGCAAATGATCAAGGCTTTTGTTGAAAAGCAGACTCTTGTGGTTGATGATCAAAGCACGGCTTTAACATAGCATAGCTTTGTGTAGCGTTAATTCGCGAGCCTCACACCCCAGTATGAACCAGAAACGGGAGAGGACAGCGGGAGGGCAGTACATTTCCTTCTAGCTAAGAATGGTGTAATGGTATGGAGCCCAGACATTTTTACTTACGTGGATGATGGAAAGCGAGGCGCCTCAGTTATATCGGTCACTACGGGGTCAACGGATGTTCTGGTCGACATATTGACAAGATTTACGCCCTATAGCGTGGGGAAACGCATGTTCAGGAATTATGAATCCACCTTTCACTTAGTATGGACCGGCCCTGCATGTTACTTAGGGTGCAATTGCAGCTGTATCCTGAGACTCGGGCTAGAGAGTCTAGAATTCGATGAGGACGGTCCCTTGCCTCGGTTCATAGATGGAATCCAATTTCCAATGCGACATTGTGCGGTTTTAATTGTAGAACTAGTATAGTGACACGATATATGGTATCCATGCCTTCTATGATTGATACATTTATATTTATAGTTGTTTTCTTCACTTATAGTAATAATAAAATATTAAATTTCTTGTATCAAGCATTATTTGGCCATTATAAGGTAAAACCCTATCCTCCGGCTTGCGTTGCATTATGTGATGGGACCCGGGTCTTATAATAGCTTCATTTTCTTTAATTAGCATTGTGTTGTTTGTTTTATGCACTGGTATCCTTAGGAGGAAACCCGTTCTGTGTTATACGGCGTGGTCCCTTGATTTACCATATTTTAAAATCAAATTAATAACTATTTTAGTTCTTACACCATTCACATGACTGACCTAGAGTTTGTTGTTTTAACCAAAACTCTAGGTGCCCCTATTTTCCACACGGGCAGCTAGTAGTTTTGGTTTTGCAGATATTGTATTCACAGGATCATGGTTTACAGCTAGAGCTATATTCGGAACGCTCTGTATCCTTATATTTCTTTAATTTGTGTTATGTATTATTTTTCCGCTGCTATATAATGTATTTTAAATCTCTGATTTTTTCTACTGTATAAATTATTCATACTCTGTTATATTCTTGTACTCTGATGTAATTGTTGTAATAAGAAATGAAATGTTCTTCTGCTTGTGTTCTGATTTGTCGTGTTCTCAACTCAATCCGGGCTTTCCCGTAAGGGCGAGTTTGGGTCATTTTTATTGGTATCGAAGCTTTGGTTTACAGAGCTCGAGAACAAGAAATATTAGAACCAAACGAAAGAATTCATCAGAGATTGGATTAATAATATCCAATGAGAATGACTCGTTAGAGATGGGATTAGTAGTATCCTAGAACAAGCGTAAGGAGTGTTGTTGTTTTAAAACAAAAATGAAACAATTTTTTTTTTGAAAATTTAAATCTTATCATATGTATTTGAATAGTTTATTTTAATTTAATTTGGACCATCTAGTATATAGAGATTTTAATATACGTCTGATCCACGTGTATTTGAAGTCTCAAATATACTGGATAGATATAAAATAACACTCTAGTCGCCCAGAGATGTTTTTGATGATAGAGCTCCATCATTAATAATTATGTTCGAGCTTCAAAAGTGAGATAGCTATTTCCAATAGACTGGTGTGAGAACGAAAACTAGATAGGGTTTATTGTTGTGAATTGGCATCAAAAATATGATTTTTGACCATATAAAAATTATACATTTGAAAACTTAATCAACTACTGGATCAATGGTTGTGTTGTATGATAATTGGTGTGAATAAATAAAAATATTGGACTAATAAAACCAATAGGAAAATGTAAGGCAAATTGAGCCAAATTGAATCGAAATTTGAACTGAATTGAAAATTGTTTGGAAATTACATACATGTACATGCATATATAGTGGATAGGACATGACAGGGAAGCTAAGCAAAAGAATACAATTGTATGCCCGACAAGTAGGCACATGTTTACAAATTTATTGGGTTTTGTTGATTTTATGAGCTGATTGGCTAGCCGCTTGGCTTTTTCTTTTACTTTTTGTATGATGAGGGCCCTGCGTGGCTAGTTAAGGTTTTAAATGTCTCCCAGTACAAAGGAGGTTATGGAGAAATTTTTCAAAAATTTAAGGTGTTAGCCAAATTTTTGAAGAATTTGAAAATTCTTAGAAACTGAAAAGTCAAAGAATGAACACCAGAATGAAAGTTGAGTTGGTTGGTTAAACAACTTTCGTCTCCGTTCCTCTTCGAGACGAAAAGATTTTAAGTGGGGGAGACTGTAATAACCCGGAAAATCAGAACCAGTTTAAAATTTTTATTTTAGCTATTTTAATGGATTTTGAATATTTAAAATGATTTATTTTAAATAATAACAGCTAAAAATTTATTTAAATCAAAGTTAGAACGAATAAATTTATTTTAATTATATAACGAGGCTGAAATGGCGCGACAGTTTGAAATTTCAACTTTGAATTTCAATTGAATGTACATGATTCAAAATAAATTAGATTTCAGTGAAACAAGAAATATTTGAAAATATCTTTCCAACTAATGTGAAAAATCTTGATTTCATAACGACAATAAAAAGCTATGTCCAGTTGAAAAGTCAGAATAGTCGCTATGAAATTTAATATAATATATAGCTCTTAAAAATAGCGATTTTGCAAATGACCTCCGTTTTCGATGAGACCACTTTTTTTGGATCTGGAATGTAAAATTATTGCTAGACTCCAATTTTCATAATTTTTGGAATTAATATGTGAGCTTGGTGAATTTAAACGTGTTTGGTCATTTAAATTTGAATTTTATCGACTAGAAAATGACTGTTTCTCAAATTATCTCCAAATTCGACGAAATTTGTTTTGTTAGGACCGTATCGTCAAAACATAGCTAGATTTATTTTTTTGGTATTTTTAGTATCAGTATGTGGCCCCAGAAAATTAAAATATACGTTAAAATTCAATATATATTGATTTATATTTTAATTTTGCTGAAAAATGATCAAAACGATAGAATTGGCTTACATGACATATCCTATTGTGTCCAGAAAGGGTGTAATTTGCTAAGGGCGATAGTCATTGGGTTTGATTTCACTACTACAAAACAGGCCAGTTGCATCGGTTGTTTACCCCCCTGCTGCATCAGTTCAGGAACCGATGCATATGCAGCCGATGCAACAAAACAAAAAAATGCATCTGTTTAAAAACCAATGCAAGAAATGTATTTTTGCATCGGTTTTTGGTAAAATTTGATACAAAAAGAAGGGTTTTTGGCTCAAAACTAATTACTCTGTTACATCAGTTACTGGTAATAACCGATGAAAATATATTTTGACGCACCGGTTGTTATTAAAATCCGATGCAATATTTGGAAATATTGCATCTGCTCCATCCATATTTTGCATCGGTGGTTTCTTACTATAGATGAAAAATATCTCTATTGCTTTCAGTATTGGTAACCAATGCAGAAATCTCATAACAAACAATAATATCATACTCAATATTATAATCATTTAAATAAAATAAATTGACGACAAATGCAAAAATTGAATAACATAATTCCAATAGATATATATATATCAATTACAATGTCCATAATCCATACAAAAAAGTGAATCATAAATTCATAATCAAAAGTCAGCTTTGAATTTCATTAACTATTTTGATATGTTAGAAAATTTGAAGCAGATTCCATACAACCAACACTGCATGCAAATAAAAGCCAGCAAAAGATGAACCTGCAAGGCAGAAAATAAGATCTAGGAATATCCATATGCAAGGCAGCAAAAGACGAAGCTGCAAGGCAGAAAATAAGATCTAGGAATATCCATGTGCAAGGCAGCAAATGACGAAGCTGCAAGGCAGGAAAAGAAGAGATCTACAAGAAAACTTCAAGGCAGAAAATAAAAAAATAAAAAGTCAGTTTTTAGTATCCACTATAAGCAATATATTAATAGTGACAAAATTCAGGTGTGTATATGGATTCACTTGTATATATGATAAGAAACCTGATTGTGTTAATTATTTTACATGTCTATAAAGCATTCTAAAATATTGCTTCTACATGCATGTAAAAGCAATATATATTAACAGATATTTCCACTTCTAATTTTTCCATCGAAAATTACAAACAAGATTAGAATGCATGGTTTATCCAACCTAACTAACTAAAACTTTCAAAGTCATGCAAATAGATTAAAACAAGAACATTTTTTTGTATGATAAAATGGTATTTCTATTGAACGAACATTAATGAAAAAAAACATAAATATTGCAGCATAAATTCAGAAAATTCAAAACTCATAGGAATTATTGATGCCAAAATGACCACAAAAGTTATTTGATGGGAGAAAATTTCATTCTCTTTCAGCACCGTTAGTATAAGAATGATGCACTTTAAAACAGATGACGCGGTTCACAAACATCAAACGCACAGATTTAGACCTTCTGTTATGACTCTTTTGGGAATGTAATTAAACAAACTTGCCTTAGTGATGAGTACAAAAGCATTAGAAGGTCTGGAAGCTTGCAATTGCATGCAAACCGCAAACAGCAGTTTTTTGCATACTTGGAATGCAACATGAAATGCTACAACTGGCTTGCAACCTGCACGCAACTACGCAAACTTCGCAAGCTTTCAGGTTGTGAGCTAAAGCCTGCAACTTGTAAGGTCTGCAAGCTCGGGCTACATGCTTGCAGCTTCAAAGATGTGCAAGCTCAAGCTTGCAAAATGCAAGCATGTAGCAAACCTGAGAAATGCAAGCTCGGGCTCGTAAAATGCAAGCACGATACAAGCTCAGGCTTGCAACTTGCAAATCTTGTTGCAGGCTCAAGTCTTCTTGCAAGAATATGCACGATACAAGCTCAGCCAATAAAAACAGTCACTGGAAAACTGAAGCACTGCTCAGATTTAAACCTTCTGTTATGACTCTTTTGGGCAACCTTCTGGGGTACAACATTTAAACACTACTTGTAATGCAAACAAAAAATTCTTCTGTTATGTGACATGAAGGAACACTTCAATAATAGCAAAATAAGTTTTATCATAAACCACAATAAATGAAAAAGCAGACCAAGTCAATGCTCAAGTTGTCAATACAAGTTTCACACCTTCAAGAGTTGAATACAGCGACCACGATAAGTGAAAAACTAATGCAAAGGTAGTCATCATGCACAATAAACAACTAAGTAATTTGGCGCACCAAAAAATGTAATCATCCAGCAAAACTATTCAATTATCATCAACTCATATTACGCATAATTTGGTACATTTTCGTATTGCTCTTCCCAATGGCTTTTTTTTCACTGGAAACTTCTTATATAAATATACTGCATGACCCTTCTTCAATATAGTGAATATGTTAATGGAAAAAAATTCCCTCAATGTTTCCATAATGAACTTGTTACACTTTGCTTTTGATTCAAACTATATATTAGATTTTAATTTCAACTTAGATATAATAATATTACTGCTGAATTGAATGCATTTGATATTAGCTAGGTGTAAATGGTTACATATTTATTTTGCTAATTATGAACTAAGCACATGATTTATAAATATTGGCACACAAAAGAATTTGATCTTTAATAATGTATAAAAGCTGATTTTAAAGTCAAAACTAAGTTTATAGCTACCGAATTTTGTTTTATGTTCATTTGGTCGTAACTTTCTAAAGGTTAATCTAATGTCAATGTTTCTAAACGTTCCAAAAAACTACAAACCCAAGCTACAATTTTTATTTCAATTGTTTCACAAAGTTTTATCATTATCCAGCTTTAAAATGCAAATTAAAAAAGTGGGCATGTGTTGAAGATTAGAAATCTGTTGTATGTATTCTTGTGAGATCGTTCCTTAAGCTGTATTTTACATCCTCGCAATCCGAAAGCTATTTTGCAAAGCTAACAAACTATATAATAATTTACCTCTAGATATCATACTTGATTTCGTGTTTTTAACTCTTTATAGGTAATTAAAAATTACCTAACTATGAATGTTATGTTTTATTTAATTGTACAATCGTATACTTATCATACTTCATTATCTATGGGACTTATGTCTTCTATGAAGCTATGTATAGGAACACGAAGGCTATATGAGTGGGAATTTTGCAGGACAAAGAAAACTTTGGGCGAAATCAAATGCAGGCAAGCATCGACCATTTTAACATGTGAATGAATCACAAGTATTATATTAAGATAACATTGAATCAAACTTTTGTATAACCTAGTCTGTAAATGTACGATTCTTAAGTATATTCTTTTTCATATAAAACAAAGTTATTTCTTATGTGCATATAAAAGTATACAGACTACCATCTATTCTGTCTTATCTTATGTTTGACAAGTTTATAAAAATTAAAACAAATAAAAAAATTTGAAGCAAGCAAAAAATACTTACAAATCTGAAGACAATCACAATTGCCATAGCCCAAAGACCTCCAAGAAGAATAGGGAGACCTTAAAAAAGTTTTTCTGCATTCAGAATTGAAACACGTTACCACATAATTTTATGCTAAAAGAGTTCAACATTCACATAATGCGACAATTCAGATCTTGTCCTAAACAATTAAATAGTGTATTCAAGTCAAAACAAAAGTGAAAAAGACAAACCATTATAAACATGAAATACAATCTCTACCTAAGAGCAAGCAACGATGTAGCGTCTAAAGTCTGCAACAGAAACAACGATCAAGTGACCCTGTAAAATGTAATATTAGTGTTTTTATTCTCAAAATCATTATGAACATGAAAAAAAAATCTATAAGTACCATAGAAATGTAAGATTTTCACATGTAAAATCTATAAGTATCACACAAAATATAAGATGGTCTCATGTAAGATTTCAAACAACAACTAAACCATTATGAATACGAAAAAAATATTACCCCACTATCCAAACCCCTTCCTCGTGGTCAGAACGTGCATAAGTTGCATGTATTAACTTCGTGACATTCGTATCACTAATGCAATTATTGCTTGTTATACTTTAGCCTTTTTCTATACTGCACCTTTTGTTAATATTACACAATTGGTTTCACAAGAGTTTTTTTTTACCTTGTAACGAATACATCGAACAATTATGCAAGTTGTTCTCCCAACTAGCCTTCTGCACTTCACAGCAAGTCATCCACTAATTGCTACAAGCCATCCAAATCACCTTAAAATCCCAAGAAGCAATGCTCCACATCCAACCGAAATCAAAAACCATATGTCACAACAAATCACCCAAACCTAACCAACCTCGCCACGAACTCAATAACCCATCACCCCAACCATAACCCTCACACAACTCGTTAACCTACAACCATTTCTAACTAATCCTCCACCAACCGTGCAAATTATTCAACCACTACCACTTCTTTTAACTTCCACCCTTAATTTCAACTCTTCACGTCAAAAACCACTAGTTAAATGGTTAAAGAAATGTCATTTTAGATAAAGGTTCTAAAGGTCAAGAGTTCAAGCCTCTGAGACATCATAATGCATGTTCTGCTTGAATAAAGTATCACTCTTGTTATCAAAAGAAAATTTCAATTCTTAGCAGCTTATCCCACTATGATAATAATTATCTTTGTTACGACGAAGATAAGAAGTGTTGTATGTTGTACCCGTTTCGAATCCAATTACAAAATGGATCAAGGTTATGATTGTTAATCCCGGTGGCATAAAAAGCATTTTTGACCTTGACAACAAGGTCAACTTCAAGGGGACGGCAAGGATAAGACTACACACACTGAACCATAGAAAAACCGCTAGAAACCAGCTAGGCTATTATACTAAACCTGCATAAAGTATGAATACCAAAGGAGATAGTTCTGGAAAAGCATAACTAATTATTATGTTATAATATATGAATAACGACTGCAAATATTACTCCAAAAGTAAGAATAGCTGTCCAATTTAGTGTGCATCAAAATTCATGTGTATCAGCATACACATATGTTTGATGAATGAGAATAGAAAGCAACATCTTAACAATTTATCGCTTTTTCCTCTAAGTTTTCTGCAGTCTTGCACTCTTCCCGCTTATGTTCTGCTATTGTCTCCCTTGATCCCCTATGCCTTCTAATGCCAAGTAACAATAACCTTTATCTCAGTCAACCAGATCAAAGCATAGGAAGTTGATTTTTTGCAAGAGGACAATAAAAGTACTAAATTCAAACTAAACTTAGAGAAGAAACTAATCAACAAAGAAGAGTGAAAGTATATGTAAGAAAAGTAGTCAAAATAAAGCACATCATCAGTATATAGTCATACTGGGGAAAATCAGTGATGTAATCTCAGTTCTTCATACAACAAGCTTATAAGGAAAAAGATGTAGCTAGGCATGCCAATAATTCTGAGAATGAAATAGCTTCAATGGTTTAAAAATGAAGCACCTCATCAAGACCGCCTTTAACAGGAACACCAACTCTTTCTTCTTCAACAACATACAAATCATTTGTTTCATGGTTAGTGGCACTGCTTGATGCATCGCATGATCACCTTGGACCTTCACTGCACTCAGCATACTCTTCCCACCAATAAGACAGTAATTGTTCTTCTTTCTATAAAAAATTACGAAACATAGGTTACTGGACAATACAATTTCAATGCTTATATGAATGCTTGCATGCAGCATATAATTTAAAACAAAATGAGGTACGCGTCTCTAAAATGGAGGGAAAAAAACATGCCTTCAAGTTTATAATTTCAGGGTTAAGCAGATAAAAGGAGTAATAACCATTTAACTATACTCATTTTCTTGAAGGGAAAAGTTCAAAATGGTACATGAAAAGTAAATTTGTAGACAGAAAGGGAAATGTGGCTACCACACCCCATATAAAAGTCAAAGAATAACCTTTCGTGAAGGTCGTCCAGAAGATAATGGTGAAGATGTGTAAACAGTATAAGACACTCGTTTAGAGATACACTTTTTTTCCAACAGTAAAACAGGCTGAAAGCATGATTGTTACTAAAACAGAAAATAAATAGTTTGTTAATTTTTCTAATTTGATATTTATCTATTTTCCATTGCTTTTTCCCTACTTTATTTTTTCCCTGTTCAGGGAAAGGATGGTTAAGTTAACCTAAAATGAATCAATCTTAGAAATGAAGAAGTGGGGAATAGAATTCTTCAATACAGATTCAGCTGTAAGTATGACTAACCCAAGCAAACCTACAAATTCAAGCAATAAACAAATATAAATTGAGGTTCATGCTCACTAATACTTCAAATTTTTTGTTATAGAGCAATAATATACAAGACTAAATGTTGTAAAATTGATAAGTGCCAACAAATATCATCTTCGCCTTTTCAAGATAACTCTTCCTCACTCTCTACCATAGTTGGTATGGATGATAATATAAAAGACATGGTTCAACCAGACATCCACACATGGATGAAAATAGATTGCTATGGTGCCAAGAGGTAACATCGGTGAGAGAGAAACGGGGGATACTGATGAACAGACATAATACAAATGATGGCCAGTCTTCTTTTTTATTCATATTTAGCGAAAATCCAGCTTTAGACAAAAAGATGACACATCAGATGTATCCATATATCACTCAGAATCTAGGGTGAGATGTACTATAGTGGATGACAGTGAGCTGAAGAAAGTAGATAACTTTGATGGAAATATTTCAGAAATAATCTCAAGAACAACTTCAACAAATTTTTATGTATAAATTTATGACTCATTCCATGTTTTGAAGATTTTCTAGTGATCAAATTGAATTATTAACTTGTTAGTGTAATGTTGCCAATTTTCAATAATTAACCATTTGTATGATGTGTGATTTTGATGTAGTGCATAAAATTCGAAAAATGACAGTCTCAGTCTAAACGATGGTCGAACAAAAAGGAATCATGAATGGAATTTTCAGATTCTGACTATGAGGGAGAGAGAGCAAAAAACAACATGTGCTGAATTTTTTAACAGAACAATTTCTGTGAATAGGTTTATTCAAGTTAGAGATTCATAACCAGATCAAACCTTAATTATGTTAGTGCTTTTGATCTTAAGACACACAAAACCAAATTATGCATCTTAATTCAACTCATGCAATATAATTTATTTCGTTTTATATAATGATTGAAACAACTATCCTTGAAATGAAAACAACTCATCATAAACTATGTGTTATACTGGAAAATATTCCAGATACACACAAACTACTTATACCTTGTCGTAAAATAGGGATTTGAATATATGACTGATTGGAATGTAAGTTTAAGCTTCCATAAGAGCATAAAATATCTTGTTGCTTACTAATACTTGTAGAAAATTATTTTTCTTCTGAAATTGTCACCAATGATAATAAGAGCACATAAAATAAAACAAAAAAAATGCAAAAATAGATTCAAATTTCTAAAATCCAACTAATATGAATGCTTAACTTGTAATATCCATAATCCAATGTCATAGGAACAGAGCATCAGTAAAGAATGACAGAAGGAGTAATTACCATTTCAGAATTCAAGGGCGGGATTGCTGCTGAAGACTGTCGATGGAGATTCTGTGGGGTTAACTGTTAAAAAAACAGTGACAGTCAAACTTTAACAAAGGAAGAATGAAAATGTGAAAGAAAGAATTTATGGCTCACATTTCAGTCATTAAGCACTGAAATAGAAAAGCACCATAGCATGGTATTATAGACCGTTAACCAAGCATTTTCAGTTAAACATAGTGACATAGTGCTGTATTACTGATTTATTTGTTACTAAAGCCAATTACTGATTTATATGTTATTACATAATTTTCTAAATGTATTTGTTTTCTATAAAGGATTATTCTCTGTTACATATCTCTTTCTTGACACTTATATTGTTTACTTTCAGTTGCCCTGTCCTTTCAAAATACTTGTTCCAAACCTTTCCGTAGCCAAAATGCACAATGTGGGTATTCAAATTAACGGCAAAACAACCTATTTCCATTGATCGTCTCAATTTAGAACTTGTCTATTTTGATTTGATGCATGTATTCAAGCTTTAGGTTTTGATTATATTTTGCATGGTTTCCTACTATTTAAAATATAGTTGCCAAGCTGTTTGTTTTAATTCCTTTTAGCTTATCAACTGTTTCAACTCACCAATTGTCTTATTTTGATTAATGATGTATATAACATATAAGTGGTATAAGCCAAAAATTTCATGTTGATTATTATATGTCGTTTTCTGCAATAGTTCATATCTTTTATATAGTGGGTCATCCAATATATTTTATGCAATTTACTGTACTGAATAAAATATTTGTAATTATATCAATGTGAAAGGAATATAGTAATAATAAAAGCAAAAAATCGTTATTATACATTTTGCATCTCCCTGAAGTCTTACATTACAAAAATGTCTTCATTTACCCAGTTCTTTGTGTCAGTGCAATAATAAGGTTTGTATGTTGAGGTATCATTTTTATATTACTGCTGAAGCATTTATGCTATTTTTTTTAAAAAAAAAAATTCTCTTGATTTCTGGCTTTTTAGAATATATAAATACATTCACTTTTAGTGTGAGAAGTGGCTATTGACATCCTAATATCTACAAACATATCATAATTTTACATGTTTTGATATATTATGTATTTTAAGTGGATTTTGATACACTTATGAACTCAAGTAAAAAAAAAGATGGTATTATTGCAATGGGCCACCAAATTATATTTCACCTTGAACAACCCAAATGCCCAAGCCGGCTCTGTATAACTGTATTTAAATTTGAACAGGCATTGATATTTGGACTAGTGTCCCCTGATCTATAGTACCAAACTAAAAACATGAACCCAATTTTAGTCAACTTTTAAATACTGTGTCGAATTTTGCTATCGAAATCAGTTAGTTAAGCATTGAGAGAAAAAGGATACAACAAACCAGATTGTTCACAAACTACAGCATGGGCCATGTTGCTAACAGTGCAATAAAAAAGTTCCAACTTCTTCAACACAAACAAACAACCACTTGAAAAAGTTCAGATTTCTCAACATTTCTCAAAATCAAAATGTTACTAAAGCCAATTACTTATTTCATCAAGATTTCGTCACTTTCTCAAAATCAATATTATATCGAATATTTTCAATTACTGATTACTGATTATCGAATATTTTCAAAATTATATTGAAAATATTCCCAAGGTTTCCTGACTTTCTCAGCATTTCATCACTTTCTCAACGCAGGTAAAAACAAATCCTCGGCAAATATTCGATATAACTGAAAATTCATGGTCGAGCTTTTTTTGTTCGGTTCCATGATGATAAAAAAAATATAAAACATCGAAACAAGGTAAAGAACTTAGAAATCTGATACCTGGCGTAGTCAATCCAAGTGACGAATAACGATCTATCTTCTAGGATCTGCGTTTCGATCAACTTTTAGGGGAAATTCGATCTTCTCTGTTTTTTTTAAATAACTGCATTGCCAGTAATTTTTGGGATAAATCAAAAATGATGAAATCTTTTTTTGGGGAAAGCGAAAAGGAAGCGGGAGAAGGAGCGGGAAGTAACGTGTAAAGGGGGGAAATTTTTTCAGGTGTCCCATCGGCTCTATAAAGTGGGGAAAATTTTGCATCTCTAATTTAACTTTTAACTGATGCAATTTAATTTCAATCAATTGCGGCATTTTTACTTGTTCAAATAAATATAGTTGCATCGACTATAATTTACGACCAGTGCAATTAAACGTTTTGCTTCCGTTTATTTTCATTGGTATTTACATAAAACAGATGCAAACTGCAATTTTGTGTTATCTGCTGCTTCACTTTTACTAATTGCATCGAGTTTTCATACAGAACCGATGCAACTATTGTTATTAGCATCTGTTTTTGTTACAACTAATGCAAATGAGGTGAAGCAACAGGCCTTTTTTGTAGTAGTGTTTGGAGTCCGAATGGATAAACAAGTAAAATGGAATTTATTAAATTAAATATTAATATATATTTTATATAAATACCCCCCCCCCCCCCACAATCAAACCCTAGCCCGATTAAACCTAGCCTCTGCCATATATTGAATAAGCGGATGAAATCATCCAGATTTCATCTTCAAATCGCGAGCAATCCACTAAGTAATTTCATAAACTTGTAAAGCGAAAATCGCAGAACACCCTGAGATTTAGGATATCAATGGTTGGGATCAGTTATTATGGCTTCATTTAGGAGAAATTCTTCCCCAAAATCGTCTGCGTCGCAGGGAATTTTAGCGTGGTAGGGGTGTGCGAGTGGGGCCCTGTGGCTGGCGTTGGTAGAGGTGGCATAGGTGAGGGGCGTGGCACCTCCTGATCAAAGGCTGGTGGCTTGGATTGTGCGCAAAAATGAAAGCCTAGCTTGGAGCTTTTGTGTTCAACGGGTTGTATAGGAACGAGGAAGAAGAAGGGGATGGGGGTAAAATGGTAAAGGAAAATTCTAATTAATTAAATTGATTTCCATATTTAATTATCAAACGTGTTAAAGTTCATATCTTACTCATACGAGATCCAATTCATGTGAAACTGGATCCGTTTCGATCGTGGGGACGAGAGCTTCACAACAAGACTAACTAGGTCCTATATGACGACCCGAACTTCCCCGTAAAGGAAAACGCGAATTGAGATGAGAACACGACAAATCAGAACGCAAACAGAAGAACATTTCATTGTTTATTACAACAATTCCATCAGAATACAATAATATATAGTGTATGAATAACTATTACACATTTCACAAATATCAGAGATTTAAATTACATTTAAATACATAGCAGCGGAAAAATAATACAACACACAACTAAAAGAAATACGCGGATACAGAGCTTTCCGAGTATCGTTCCAGCTGTAAACCAGGATCCTATGAACATAAATCTGCAAAACCAAACTACTAGCTGCCCGTGTCGAAAATAAGGGCACCCAGAGTTTAGGTAAAAATAATAAACTCTAGGTCAGTCATGTGGGTGGTGTGAGAACTAAAACAGTTATTAATCTTTATTTTTAAAGTTAGGTAAATCAAGGGACCACGCCGTATAGCACGAAACGGGTTTCCTCCCAAGAATTCCAGTGCATAAAACAAACAGCGCAATGCTAAATAAAGAAAAATGAAGCTATTATAAGACCCAGGTCCCATCACATAATGCAACGCAAACCGGAGGATAGAGTTTTACTTTATAATAGCCAAAGAATGCTTGATATGTTTAAAACAGATTATTTTGATATTACTATAAATGTATAGTGTCAAAACAATTTCAATCATAAGTATCAATCATAGGCGGCATAACTACCATTTACTATGTCTCCAAATTAGGTTCTACAAATAAAACTGAATTATCACGTATTGGAAATTGGATTCCATCATGAGTCGAGGCAAGGGGCAAGCTCCTCTCCGTTCGAGACACTCTAGCAAATGAATCAGGACACACACAGCGATCCTTGGATCTTCAGGGCCGGTCCTCTCTTACTTTTGACGATTGGCAATACCTGAACGCACGTTTCCCGGTCCTATAGGAACTATATAATGGTCTGTACGTCGGCTCACATAGTGCCAGTTATCGGCCATATATTCGAGGCCCCTCACATCCAACAACCACGCAGATAAAAAGTATATAGATGTCAGGGCTGGTAGGCCACTGACATCACCCATAGCTAGAAAGAAACGTCGTGCTCTCCCTGCAGTCACTATCCCGTTTTTGACTCATACCGAGGTGTGAGGCTCGTGAATTCACGCTATACACAAAGCTATGCCACATAGTCCATGCTTTGATCATCAACCACAAGGCTTTGCTTTTCAATAGAAGCCTTGATCATTTTCCACTTAGGCGTGCCACACAGGAAATTCACTCCATGCGACTGATGTCCATCGATATGCAACCTCTGATCTCGTACGTCTCAGAGAAGGGCGTTAAGCAAGAGAATAAATTCTCCGCCGCCAAATAGATGTATATTTAATAGAGATCAATTGACACAGAATAAAATCCAATGTCAGACACACAGTCCATTTACAAGTTTGTTCTGGGTCTGAACAAAACCGGAGGCACTTTCCTCGCATATCCATCGATCTCTAAGTACGTCTAGATGATCACCAACTGATTCTCTCCTCTTGGGTGTACAGCCCAATCAAGATCATCAATAATCATCCAAACGATGTGAAGACTTCCGGTCTTCAACCACCGTCTTCATCTTCGACTTACAATCGAATCGGTTATTCAGAATGGGTATAAACCCGGCCTTTCCGAATAACCCGCGTATATAATAAACAAATATTGAACAAAACCAAGGTACGCCTCATTCGAACTCAGAATATTCTTTTATTCAAATATTCACATTCTTAGGGAAAGGTTCCCATTAATTTTATCAAAGATAAATTCTTATAAATTTATTCTTTAATCTTCCTTTAGATATCATTTCAAACCATATTATGGTTTTCCAAACTAGTCGGGATTAGCGAACCACACCGAAGTAATTATTTATTTTATTTCCCCATCCCAACATATTCATCCCATAGAGAAAAACTGGTAGTACTCCATATCTAACACCATGTGTTATCGGTACATATTAATTCCCTTTTCATGTTCAGATCTAATTAAAGATTTAACTATCGCTTTGGAGCAAAACTGGTGATACTCCATTCTCGATCATTTCAATCTAATTAAAGATTCATTAAAACTCCACTTAGTTTTAATCTTCCCAAAAATCAATATCCTGTCTTTAGCTGGGTTAAAGAACCAATGTCATCGAAAACACGGCTCACGATAAACCCAAAATCACTTTCCATTGTTGATCGGGTTAAAGAACAGGTGTTATTCAAAACACCGCTCACGATAAACCCTAAAAATCAATTTAAATTCAATTCCAATCAAATACTAATTAACCGGACAATTTCACTAAATCTTGATTAAAAGATTTATTCTTTTCTAAACTGGGTTCAATGACAGTGTCATTCAGGGCACCTTTCACGACGAACCCAAAATCTCATTTAATATTAAATACAAGGCTCTGAATAGAAAATATATCGGCTTATATTCAATATCAAATTCTGAAACCAACAAATATCATATTGGAAATAACGATATAAATATATCTTTCAAATTTCCACAACCATATCTGTATAATCACGAAATCCAACATCGAAATATTCTAAAGAAAATTTCGATTCAAATTCATTCCAATTCGTATATTGGAAATTCTGATTATTTTTAAAACCACTTCAAATCTAGTTCAAAACTAGTTCATTTAGATAAAAATATATTTTTATCCTTTCAAATGTGGGATTTTTCATCCCAGTCTTTTCCAATTCATATATTATGATTTCACATAAATTATTAATACTTTTAATAATTTTATCAAGACCCGTACAGTCAATTTCCAATAACGGTCGTCGAATTGCACTTACAGCGACCTTTTCCAAATTTTATTTGGACATAATTCCAAATCCAACCATTAGATTTCAAATTTATAATATTCATTGGAAAGCTCTTTTCGATACGAACCCAACGGTTCTAGTTTCAGGAGAATCCGACGGTCGGATCTCCCATAACGTCGATTCGAAGTCAATGGTCGGAATTCGTGAACTGCTGCGGCGCGGCGTGTTCTATTCAGGCCATTTAATATATATAATATATATATTATATATATTTCATCGATATCAATTCAAAACATATTTTATAAATCGTTTTAAATTCGTTTTCAAAACAATTTCAACTTCATATTCAATTTCAAATCAAAATTGAATATTTCATATCATTAATATATAAATGATAATATTTTCAAAACGTTATATTTTGAAATCACTTCTTTTTCTATATTCATTATAAAAACGAATATAATCGATATAAATTTCGTTCATGTCAAAATAGCGCATCTCTAATCAACACAGCTTTATATATTTCAATAACTTCGTTATTCTATTCAACGAATGAATATTTATTCTATTCAACACATGAATCTATATTTCTTTCGACACATGAATATTCTCAACACATGAGTATCGTCAACACATGACTATTTTTGTTATTTAATATGTTTTATAAAATTATGTAAAGATGTAAATTTTATTGTTTAAAATATTTTACTCGACACATGATAAGTTTCAACACATGAATATTCTCAATACATGAGCATCGTCAACACATGACTATTTATTCTATTCAACACATGAATCTTTATTTTATAATATTCTTTATTTTTCCAATTGGAATGAGGCTCAATCAATTACCATATAATGTTAATTATATGGATTCCATACTACACATGCATATAATAGCAACAATAAATAATTAACCATCATCCAAAGTGCACCACACAACTGCATAAGCATTAAATATAAATAATTAGCGCTTACACAGTCTGTCAATCAAATGATCGACATACCACTAAACAATTGGGATTAGTGTACATCGAATATCATCCTAACACCCGTGTGGGATTTCAAATCAACAAACACAGATTTTTATTTTTGCAGTTGGGAGACGTGTAAAATTTATCATCCCAATCAATATCCTTCAAATAGGTGTACATAAACAAACCGTCTGGCTTGTAAATGAATATTTATTTATTCACATTCACGTTAAAAATTATATTTTTAACTATATAAATAATTTATTTCAGCACATGAATATTTATTATCTATTTCACATCAACATCACAAACAAACTTCCCAACACATCAAACAAGCATACAAGTCGTCCATGGTTTGTGGACGACGGGTGTCGGGTGTTGCTAAGCACCGTCTGCATCCTAGTATATATTTTAACTAGGAAATGGAATTTAAAGTGAGAAGATCTCACAGACTAGCTAAACCAATACACCGCGACTCTTCATATGTAGAAATCTTCGTCGTGCTCGCCATTTGCCAATTTTGTTGCCCGTAGCCGCTATATATATAAAAATCACATTTTTATATTGTTACTATGTATATAAAAATCACACTTTTATACCGCTACTATATAGATAAAAATTCTATTTTTATACTGCTACTATATAGATAAAAATTCTATTTTTGTACTGCTACTATATAGATAAAAATTCAATTTTTATACCGCTACTATATAGATAAAAATTCTATTTTCATACCGCCAAAAATTATATTTTTACATCGCTAAAAATCAAATCCTTACTTCATTAACAATCCAACCTTTCTTCGCTAATATCATATTTAAAAATCCGGCCTTTCTTTATTAATATCATATATAAAAATCCGACCTTTCTTTGCTAATATCATATACAAAAATCCGACCTTTCTTTGCTAATAAAAATTCGATCTTTCACTATATAAAAATACAGTCTTTCACTATATAAAAATATCGTCTTTCACTATATAAAAATATCGTCTTTTACTTGAATCAAAGTTTTCATTACATTAAAAATCAAAGGGGTTTAATTTAAAAATAAACTAAATTACTTACAGTGTTTGGTGGGGGTTCACAATCGAACCGGGTGGTCGGAGGAGGTTCGGGAAGCTCAAGGACTGAGTGACTATATTGAAAATGGCAAAAATCGTATTTTTATGGAGGAGGGGCAGTCCACGGCGGAGCTGGGGTGTCAGGAGGCGGCGGCGTGGGGCCATGGTGGTCGGGGGGTGGTGCGGTGGAGACTGTGGGAGCTACGGCGGCCTAGGGGTGCAGGTTTGGGTGGGATTGAGGGCGGTTTCAACTAGAGAAGAGGAGAGAGGGAGGAGTAGGGCGCTACAACTGGAGGAGGAAAGAGGGGGGGGGGACTTCGACGGCGGGCGGCGGCCATATAGGGGGCGCGATCCCCTTTACGTTTTTTTTCTTCTTCAATCTGACGGTAATAGATTAAAAGGGGGAGGAGGGAGAAAGAGTACAGAGGGGGGTTTTATTTTTATTTATATAATTATTTAATTTCAAAAAGCAACTTTTTATTTCGACCTCTAAACGAGACCCACCGCCTGTCGTCCATAGCTTATTACCCCCATTCCGAACACAATGAGATATGTATCATAAGCTGATTCGACTGTTTCGATCAGTTTTCGTCAAAATCAAAATATAAATCCATATATTGAATTCTAACGCGCATTTCAATTTACTGGGGCCACGTATGGACTCAAAAAATTCTCAAAAAATATATGCTAGCTTTGTATTGACGATACGGTCTTGAAAAAACTAATTTTGTCAAATTCAGAGATCGTTTGAAAAATGGCCATTTTCTGGTCGATCGAAATTGACTAAAACTGTCAAAACACGTTTTCCTTCGCCACGCTCACATATTGATTCAGAAAATTATAAATTTTGAAACCTAGCAATAACTTAACATCACGGATCCAACAAAAGTGGTTTCGTCGAAAACCGAGGTCGTTTGCGAAATTTCCATTTTTAAGGGCCAAAATTCCATAGCAACTATTCTAAATTTTCAACTGGGCATAACTTTTTATCCCCGCTATGAAATTTCAATTTTTCGGATTCGTTGGAAAGATATTCTCAATTAGATTCTAATATTTTTGGTTTTGCCGAAATCCGGTTTGTTTTGAATCCTGTACATTCATTTAAACTTTGCAATCGAATTTTCGAACTACCGCGCTATTTTCAATTCCTTTTATAATTAAAATAAAATAATTATATTCTAACGACAATTCAAATAAATGTATACGTTCTAATTCTGTTAAAAATAAATTTCTCGTCGCTATTATTTAAAATAATTCATTTTAAATATTCAAAATTCGTCAAAATTGCCAAAATAAAAATTTTAATTGGCTCAGAATTTCCTGGTTATTACAATCTCCCCCACTTAAAACTTTTCGTCCCCGAAAAGGAATGAAGCTGAAAGTTGTTTTACAAACCAACTCGACTTTCATTATTTCTATTACGGCTTAAGTTCTTCAACTTTTCAGTTTCTAGAACTTTTCGAATTTTTCAAAAATTTGGCTAACACCCTAAATTTCCGAAAATTTTCGCCATAACCTCCCCCGCACCGAGGACTTTCGGATATTTCAAATAGCCTCCCATGGTCCTCATCAATCCAAAAATAAAAAGAAACAGCCAAGCGGCTAGCCAATCGGCTCATAAAATCATCCAAACCCAATAAATTTGTAAACATGTACCTATTTGTCGGGCAAACAATTTTATTCTTCTGCTCTAGCCTCCTTGTTATGACCTGTTCAATGTAAGTACATGTATATGAATGCAATTGTAATCATTTTCAATACAGCTCACTATTTGGTTCAATTTGGCTAAAGGTTTAACCTTTAATTAATCAAACAATAATCAAACAACACAACCGGTAATAAATTAGTGAATTAACGTTTCAAATTCATAACTTTGATACATACACAGAAAATCATGTTCTTGATGCCAAATCACAACAATAAACTTATCTAGTTTTGGTTCTCACACCAGTCTAATGGAAATTTATAGAAATCTCACTTTCGAAACTTGAACATAAACTACTAATGCCGTACGTCATCAATGGAATCATCTCCAGGCGACTAGAGTGTGATTCTATATCTATCCAGTATAATAAAACTTTGAATATACGTTCATGACGCATATATGCAAAACCTTTATATACTCGATTGTCCAAATTCAATACAAATAAAATATTCAAATGCGTATACTTGAATTTAACTTTCAAAACAAAATTTGTTTTCATTTTTATTTTTAAAAATGTACTCTTCACACTCGTTCTAGGATACTACTGATCCCATCTCTAATGAGTTATTCTTATTGGACACTACTAATCCAATCTCTGATGAATTCTTTCGTTCGGTTCTAATGTGTCATGTTCTCGAGCTCTGTAAACCAAAGCTCTGATACCACTCTATGACGACCCGAACTTCCCTGTAAAGGAAAGCCCGAATTGAGATGAGAACACGACAAATCAGAACGCAAACAGAACAACATTTCATTGTTTATTACAACAATTCCATCAGAATAGAAGAATATATAGAGTATGAATAAATATTACACATTTCACAAATATCATAGATTTAAATTACATTTAAATACATAGCAGCGGAAAAATAATACAACACACAACTGTAAGAAATACATGGATACAAAGCTTTCCGAGTATCGTTCCACCTGTAAACCAGGATCCTGTGAATATAAATCTGCAAAACCAAAACTACTACTGCCCGTGTCGAAAATAAGGGCACCCAGAGTTTAGGTTAAAACAATAAACTCCAGGTCAGTCATGTGACTGGTGTGAGAACTAAAACAGTTATTAATCTTTATTTTTAAAGTTAGGTAAATCAAGGGACCACGCCGTATAACACGGAACGGGTTTCCTCCCAAGAATTCCAGTGCATGAAACAAACAGCGCAATGCTAAATAAAGAAAAAGGAAGCTAGTATAAGACCCAGGTCCGATCACACAATGTAACGCAAACCGGAGGATAGGGTTTTACCTTATAATAGCCAAAAAATGCTTGATACATTAAAAAACAGATTATTTTGATATTACTATAAATGTATAGTGTCAAAACGATTTCAATCATAGGCGGCATAGCTACCATCTACTATGTCGCCATACTGGGTTCTACAAATAAAACTGAATTATCACGTATTGGAAATTGGATTCCATTATGAGTCGAGGCAAGGGGCATGATCCTCTCCGTTCGAGACACTCTGGCAAATGTCTCAGGACCACATACAGTGATCCTTGGATCTTCAGGGCCGGTCCTCTCTTACTTTTGGGGATTGGCAATTCCTGAACACACGTTTCCCGGTCCTATAGGACCAATATAATGGTCTGTACGTCCGCTCACATAGTGCCAGTTATCGACCATATATTCGAGGCACCTCGCATACAACAACCAGACAGGTAAAAAGTATATAAATGTCAGGGCTGGCAGGTCACTGACATCACCCATAGCTAGAAAGAAACGACGTGCTTTCCCTGTAGTCACTATCCGATTTTTGACTCATACCGAGTTGTGAGGCTCACGAATTCACGCTATACACAAAACTATGCCACACAGGACATGCTTTGATCATCAACCACAAGACTTTGCTTTTCAACAGAAGCCTTGATCATTTTCCACTTAGGCGTGCCACACAGGCAATTCACTCTATGCGACCGATGTCCATCGATATACAACCTCTGAGCTCGTACGTCTCAGAGAAGGGCGCTGCCGTAAAATAGATGTATATTTAATAGAGATCAATCGACACAGAATAAAATCCAATGTCAGACACATGGTCCGTATACAAGTTCGTTTTGGGTCTGAATGAAACCGGAGGCACTTTCCTCGCATATCCATCGATCTCCAAGTACGTCTGGACGATCGCCAACTGATTCTCTCCTCTTGGGTGTACACCCCAATCAAGATCATTAATAATCATCCAAACGATGTGAAGACTTCCGGTCTTCAACCACCATCTTCATCTTCGACTTGTCGTCGAATCGGTTATTCAGAATGGGTATAAACACGGCCTTTCCGAATAACCCGCGTTTATAATAAACAAATGTTACACAAACCCAACATACGCCTCATTCCAACTCAGAATATTCTTTTATTAAAATATTCACATTCTTAGGGAAAGGTTCCCATTAATTTTATCAAAGATAAATTCTTCTAAATTTATTCTTTAATCTTCCTTTAGATATCATTTCAAACCATATTATGGTTTTCCAAACTAGTCGGGATTAGCGAACCACACCGAAGTAATTATTTATTTTATTTCCCAATCCCAACATATTCATCACATGGAGCAAAACTGGTAGTACTCTATATCTATCACCACTGTGTTATCGGTAAATATTAATTCCCTTTTCAAGTTCAAATCTAATTAAAGATTTAACTATCGCTTTGGAGCAAAACTTGTGATACTCCATTCTCGATCATTTCAATCCAATTAAAGATTCATTAAAACTCCACTTAGTTTTAATCTTCCCAAAAATCAATATCCTGTATTTAACTGGGTTAAAGAACCAACGTCATCTAAAACACGGTTCACGATAAACCCAAAATCACTTTCCATTGTTGATCGGGTTAAAGAACAGGTGTTATTCAAAACACCGCTCACGATAAACCCTAAAAACCAATTTAAATTCAATTCCAATCAAATAATAATTAACTGGACAATTTCACTAAATCTTAATTAAAAGATTTATTCTTTTCTAAACTGGGTTCAAGGACAGTGTCATTCGAGACACCATTCAAGACGAACCCAAAATCTCATTTAATATTAAATACAAGGCTCTGAATAGAAAATATATCGGCTTATATTCAATATCAAATTCTGAAACCAACAAATATTGTATTGGAAATAACGATATAAATATATCTTTCAAATTTCCACAACCATATCTGTATAATCACGAAATCCAACATCGAAATATTCTGAAGATAATTTCGATTCAAATCCATTCCAATTCGTATATTGGAAATTCTGATTATTTTTAAAACCACTTCAAATCTAGTTCAAAACTAGTTCATTTAGATAAAAATATATTTTTATCCTTTCAAATGTGGGATTTTTCATCCCAGTCTTTTCCAATTCATATATTATGATTTCACATAAATTATTAATACTTTTAATAATTTTATCAAGACCCGTACAGTCAATTTCCAATAACGGTCGTCGAATTGCACTTACAGCGATCTTTTCCAAATTTTATTTGGACATAATTCCAAATCCAACCATTAGATTTCAAATTTATAATATTCATTGGAAAGCTCTTTTCGATACGAACCCAACGGTTCTAGTTTCAGGAGAATCCGACGGTCGGATCTCCCATAACGTCGATTCGAAGTCAATGGTCGGAATTCGTGAACTGCTGCGGCGCGGCGCGTTCTATTCAGGCCATTTAATATATATAATATATATATTATATATATTTCATAGATATCAATTCAAAACATATTTTATAAATCGTTTTAAATTCGTTTTCAAAACAATTTCAACTTCATATTCAATTTCAAATCAAAATTGAATATTTCATATCATTAATATATAAATGATAATATTTTCAAAACGTTATATTTTGAAATCACTTCTTTTTCTATATTCATTATAAAAACGAATATAATCGATATAAATTTCGTTCATGTCAAAATGGCGCATCTCTAATCAACACAGCTTTATATATTTCAATAACTTCGTTATTCTATTCAACGAATGAATATTTATTCTATTCAACACATGAATCTATATTTCTTTCGACACATGAATATTCTCAACACATGAGTATCGTCAACACATGACTATTTTTGTTATTTAATATGTTTTATAAAATTATGTAAAGATGTAAATTTTATTGTTTAAAATATTTTACTCGACACATGATAAGTTTCAACACATGAATATTCTCAATACATGAGCATCGTCAACACATGACTATTTATTCTATTCAACACATGAATCTTTATTTTATAATATTCTTTATTTTTCCAATTGGAATGAGGCTCAATCAATTACCATATAATGTTAATTATATGGATTACATACTACACATGCATATAATAGCAACAATAAATAATTAACCATCATCCAAAGTGCACCACACAACTGCATAAGCATTAAATATAAATAATTAGCGCTTACACAGTCTGTCAATCAAATGATCGACATACCACTAAACAATTGGGATTAGTGTACATCGAATATCATCCTAACACCCGTGTGGGATTTCAAATCAACAAACACAGATTTTTATTTTTGCAGTTGGGAGACGTGTAAAATTTATCATCCCAATCAATATCCTTCAAATAGGTGTACATAAACAAACCGTCTGGCTTGTAAATGAATATTTATTTATTCACATTCACGTTAAAAATTATATTTTTAACTATATAAATAATTTATTTCCGCACATGAATATTTATTATCCATTTCACATCAACATCACAAACAAACTTCCCAACACATCAAACAAGCATACAAGTCGTCCATGGTTTGTGGACGACGGGTGTCGGGTGTTGCTAAGCACCGTCTGCATCCTAGTATATATTTTAACTAGGAAATGGAATTTAAAGTGAGAAGATCTCACAGACTAGCTAAACCAATACACCGCGACTCTTCATATGTAGAAATCTTCGTCGTGCTCGCCATTTGCCAATTTTGTTGCCCGTAGCCGCTATATATATAAAAATCACATTTTTATATTGTTACTATGTATATAAAAATCACACTTTTATACCGCTACTATATAGATAAAAATTCTATTTTTATACTGCTACTATATAGATAAAAATTCTATTTTTGTACTGCTACTATATAGATAAAAATTCAATTTTTATACCGCTACTATATAGATAAAAATTCTATTTTCATACCGCCAAAAATTATATTTTTACATCGCTAAAAATCAAATCCTTACTTCATTAACAATCCAACCTTTCTTCGCTAATATCATATTTAAAAATCCGGCCTTTCTTTATTAATATCATATATAAAAATCCGACCTTTCTTTGCTAATATCATATACAAAAATCCGACCTTTCTTTGCTAATAAAAATTCGATCTTTCACTATATAAAAATACAGTCTTTCACTATATAAAAATATCGTCTTTCACTATATAAAAATATCGTCTTTTACTTGAATCAAAGTTTTCATTACATTAAAAATCAAAGGGGTTTAATTTAAAAATAAACTAAATTACTTACAGTGTTTGGTGGGGGTTCACAATCGAACCGGGTGGTCGGAGGAGGTTCGGGAAGCTCAAGGACTGAGTGACTATATTGAAAATGGCAAAAATCGTATTTTTATGGAGGAGGGGCAGTCCACGGCGGAGCTGGGGTGTCAGTAGGCGGCGGCGTGGGGCCATGGTGGTCGGGGGGTGGTGCGGTGGAGACTGTGGGAGCTACGGCGGCCTGGGGGTGCAGGTTTTGGTGGGATTGAGGGCGGTTTCAACTAGAGAAGAGGAGAGAGGGAGGAGTAGGGCGCTACAACTGGAGGAGGAAAGAGGGGGGGGGGACTTCGACGGCGGGCGGCGGCCATATAGGGGGCGCGATCCCCTTTACGTTTTTTTTCTTCTTCAATCTGACGGTAATAGATTAAAAGGGGGAGGAGGGAGAAAGAGTACAGAGGGGGGTTTTATTTTTATTTATATAATTATTTAATTTCAAAAAGCAACTTTTTATTTCGACCTCTAAACGAGACCCACCGCCTGTCGTCCATAGCTTATTACCCCCATTCCGAACACAATGAGATATGTATCATAAGCTGATTCGACTGTTTCGATCAGTTTTCGTCAAAATCAAAATATAAATCCATATATTGAATTCTAACGCGCATTTCAATTTACTGGGGCCACGTATGGACTCAAAAAATTCTCAAAAAATATATGCTAGCTTTGTATTGACGATACGGTCTTGAAAAAACTAATTTTGTCAAATTCAGAGATCGTTTGAAAAATGGCCATTTTCTGGTCGATCGAAATTGACTAAAACTGTCAAAACACGTTTTCCTTCGCCACGCTCACATATTGATTCAGAAAATTATAAATTTTGAAACCTAGCAATAACTTGACATCACGGATCCAACAAAAGTGGTTTCATCGAAAACCGAGGTCGTTTGCGAAATTTCCATTTTTAAGGGCCAAAATTCCATAGCAACTATTCTAAATTTTCAACTGGGCATAACTTTTTATCCCCGCTATGAAATTTCAATTTTTCGGATTCGTTGGAAAGATATTCTCAATTAGATTCTAATATTTTTGGTTTTGCCGAAATCCGGTTTGTTTTGAATCCTGTACATTCATTTAAACTTTGCAATCGAATTTTCGAACTACCGCGCTATTTTCAATTCCTTTTATAAATAAAATAAAATAATTATATTCTAACGACAATTCAAATAAATGTATACGTTCTAATTCTGTTAAAAATAAATTTCTCGTCGCTATTATTTAAAATAATTCATTTTAAATATTCAAAATTCGTCAAAATTGCCAAAATAAAAATTTTAATTGGCTCAGAATTTCCTGGTTATTACAATCTCCCCCACTTAAAACTTTTCGTCCCCGAAAAGGAATGAAGCTGAAAGTTGTTTTACAAACCAACTCGACTTTCATTATTTCTATTACGGCTTAAGTTCTTCAACTTTTCAGTTTCTAGAACTTTTCGAATTTTTCAAAAATTTGGCTAACACCCTAAATTTCCGAAAATTTTCGCCATAACCTCCCCCGCACCGAGGACTTTAGGATATTTCAAATAGCCTCCCATGGTCCTCATCAATCCAAAAATAAAAAGAAACAGCCAAGCGGCTAGCCAATCGGCTCATAAAATCATCCAAACCCAATAAATTTGTAAACATGTACCTATTTGTCGGGCAAACAATTTTATTCTTCTGCTCTAGCCTCCTTGTTATGACCTGTTCAATGTAAGTACATGTATATGAATGCAATTGTAATCATTTTCAATACAACTCACTATTTGGTTCAATTTGGCTAAAGGTTTAACCTTTAATTAATCAAACAATAATCAAACAACACAACCGGTAATAAATTAGTGAATTAACGTTTCAAATTCATAACTTTGATACATACACAGAAAATCATGTTCTTGATGCCAAATCACAACAATAAACTTATCTAGTTTTGGTTCTCACACCAGTCTAATGGAAATTTATAGAAATCTCACTTTCGAAACTTGAACATAAACTACTGATGCCGTACGTCATCAATGGAATCATCTCCAGGCGACTAGAGTGTGATTCTATATCTATCCAGTATAATAAAACTTTGAATATACGTTCATGACGCATATATGCAAAACCTTTATATACTCGATTGTCCAAATTCAATACAAATAAAATATTCAAATGCGTATACTTGAATTTAACTTTCAAAACAAAATTTGTTTTCATTTTTATTTTTAAAAATGTACTCTTCACACTCGTTCTAGGATACTACTGATCCCATCTCTAATGAGTTATTCTTATTGGACACTACTAATCCAATCTCTGATGAATTCTTTCGTTCGGTTCTAATGTGTCATGTTCTCGAGCTCTGTAAACCAAATCTCTGATACCACTCTATGACGACCCGAACTTCCCTGTAAAGGAAAGCCCGAATTGAGATGAGAACACGATAAATCAGAACGCAAACAGAACAACATTTCATTGTTTATTACAACAATTCCATCAGAATAGAAGAATATATAGAGTATGAATAAATATTACACATTTCACAAATATCATAGATTTAAATTACATTTAAATACATAGCAGCGGAAAAATAATACAACACACAACTGTAAGAAATACATGGATACAAAGCTTTCCGAGTATCGTTCCACCTGTAAACCAGGATCCTGTGAATATAAATCTGCAAAACCAAAACTACTACTGCCCGTGTCGAAAATAAGGGCACCCAGAGTTTAGGTTAAAACAATAAACTCCAGGTCAGTCATGTGACTGGTGTGAGAACTAAAACAGTTATTAATCTTTATTTTTAAAGTTAGGTAAATCAAGGGACCACGCCGTATAACACGGAACGGGTTTCCTCCCAAGAATTCCAGTGCATGAAACAAACAGCGCAATGCTAAATAAAGAAAAAGGAAGCTAGTATAAGACCCAGGTCCGATCACACAATGTAACGCAAACCGGAGGATAGGGTTTTACCTTATAATAGCCAAAAAATGCTTGATACATTAAAAAACAGATTATTTTGATATTACTATAAATGTATAGTATCAAAACGATTTCAATCATAGGCGGCATAGCTACCATCTACTATGTCGCCATACTGGGTTCTACAAATAAAACTGAATTATCACGTATTGGAAATTGGATTCCATTATGAGTCGAGGCAAGGGGCATGATCCTCTCCGTTCGAGACACTCTGGCAAATGTCTCAGGACCACATACAGTGATCCTTGGATCTTCAGGGCCGGTCCTCTCTTACTTTTGGGGATTGGCAATTCCTGAACACACGTTTCCCGGTCCTATAGGACCAATATAATGGTCTGTACGTCCGCTCACATAGTGCCAGTTATCGACCATATATTCGAGGCACCTCGCATACAACAACCAGACAGGTAAAAAGTATATAAATGTCAGGGCTGGCAGGTCACTGACATCACCCATAGCTAGAAAGAAACGACGTGCTTTCCCTGTAGTCACTATCCGATTTTTGACTCATACCGAGTTGTGAGGCTCACGAATTCACGCTATACACAAAACTATGCCACACAGGACATGCTTTGATCATCAACCACAAGACTTTGCTTTTCAACAGAAGCCTTGATCATTTGCCACTTAGGCGTGCCACACAGGCAATTCACTCTATGCGACTGATGTCCATCGATATACAACCTCTGAGCTCGTACGTCTCAGAGAAGGGCGCTGCCGTAAAATAGATGTATATTTAATAGAGATCAATCGACACAGAATAAAATCCAATGTCAGACACATGGTCCATATACAAGTTCGTTTTGGGTCTGAACGAAACCGGAGGCACTTTCCTCGCATATCCATCGATCTCCAAGTACGTCTGGACGATCGCCAACTGATTCTCTCCTCTTGGGTGTACACCCCAATCAAGATCATTAATAATCATCCAAACGATGTGAAGACTTCCGGTCTTCAACCACCATCTTCATCTTCGACTTGTCGTCGAATCGGTTATTCAGAATGGGTATAAACACGGCCTTTCCGAATAACCCGCGTTTATAATAAACAAATGTTACACAAACCCAACATACGCCTCATTCCAACTCAGAATATTCTTTTATTAAAATATTCACATTCTTAGGGAAAGGTTCCCATTAATTTTATCAAAGATAAATTCTTCTAAATTTATTCTTTAATCTTCCTTTAGATATCATTTCAAACCATATTATGGTTTTCCAAACTAGTCGGGATTAGCGAACCACACCGAAGTAATTATTTATTTTATTTCCCAATCCCAACATATTCATCACATGGAGCAAAACTGGTAGTACTCTATATCTATCACCACTGTGTTATCGGTAAATATTAATTCCCTTTTCAAGTTCAAATCTAATTAAAGATTTAACTATCGCTTTGGAGCAAAACTTGTGATACTCCATTCTCGATCATTTCAATCCAATTAAAGATTCATTAAAACTCCACTTAGTTTTAATCTTCCCAAAAATCAATATCCTGTATTTAACTGGGTTAAAGAACCAACGTCATCTAAAACACGGTTCACGTTAAACCCAAAATCACTTTCCATTGTTGATCGGGTTAAAGAACAGGTGTTATTCAAAACACCGCTCACGATAAACCCTAAAAACCAATTTAAATTCAATTCCAATCAAATACTAATTAACTGGACAATTTCACTAAATCTTAATTAAAAGATTTATTCTTTTCTAAACTGGGTTCAAGGACAGTGTCATTCGAGACACCATTCAAGACGAACCCAAAATCTCATTTAATATTAAATACAAGGCTCTGAATAGAAAATATATCGGCTTATATTCAATATCAAATTCTGAAACCAACAAATATTGTATTGGAAATAACGATATAAATATATCTTTCAAATTTCCACAACCATATCTGTATAATCACGAAATCCAACATCGAAATATTCTGAAGATAATTTCGATTCAAATCCATTCCAATTCGTATATTGGAAATTCTGATTATTTTTAAAACCACTTCAAATCTAGTTCAAAACTAGTTCATTTAGATAAAAATATATTTTTATCCTTTCAAATGTGGGATTTTTCATCCCAGTCTTTTCCAATTCATATATTATGATTTCACATAAATTATTAATACTTTTAATAATTTTATCAAGACCCGTACAGTCAATTTCCAATAACGGTCGTCGAATTGCACTTACAGCGACCTTTTCCAAATTTTATTTGGACATAATTCCAAATCCAACCATTAGATTTCAAATTTATAATATTCATTGGAAAGCTCTTTTCGATACGAACCCAACGGTTCTAGTTTCAGGAGAATCCGACGGTCGGATCTCCCATAATGTCGATTCGAAGTCAATGGTCGGAATTCGTGAACTGCTGCGGCGCGGCGCGTTCTATTCAGGCCATTTAATATATATAATATATATATTATATATATTTCATAGATATCAATTCAAAACATATTTTATAAATCGTTTTAAATTCGTTTTCAAAACAATTTCAACTTCATATTCAATTTCAAATCAAAATTGAATATTTCATATCATTAATATATAAATGATAATATTTTCAAAACGTTATATTTTGAAATCACTTCTTTTTCTATATTCATTATAAAAACGAATATAATCGATATAAATTTCGTTCATGTCAAAATGGCGCATCTCTAATCAACACAGCTTTATATATTTCAATAACTTCGTTATTCTATTCAACGAATGAATATTTATTCTATTCAACACATGAATCTATATTTCTTTCGACACATGAATATTCTCAACACATGAGTATCGTCAACACATGACTATTTTTGTTATTTAATATGTTTTATAAAATTATGTAAAGATGTAAATTTTATTGTTTAAAATATTTTACTCGACACATGATAAGTTTCAACACATGAATATTCTCAATACATGAGCATCGTCAACACATGACTATTTATTCTATTCAACACATGAATCTTTATTTTATAATATTCTTTATTTTTCCAATTGGAATGAGGCTCAATCAATTACCATATAATGTTAATTATATGGATTCCATACTACACATGCATATAATAGCACCAATAAATAATTAACCATCATCCAAAGTGCACCACACAACTGCATAAGCATTAAATATAAATAATTAGCGCTTACACAGTCTGTCAATCAAACGATCGACATACCACTAAACAATTGGGATTAGTGTACGTCGAATATCATCCCAACACCCGTGTGGGATTTCAAATCAACAAACACAGATTTTTATTTGTGCAGTTGGGAGACGTGTAAAATTTATCATCCCAATCAATATCATTCAAATAGATGTACATAAACAAACCTTCCGGTTTGTAAATGAATATTTATTTATTCACATTCACGTTAAAAATTATATTTTAACTATATAAATAATTTATTTCAACCCATGAATATTTATTATCCATTTCACATCAACATCAAAAACAAACTTCCCAACACATCAAACAAGCATACAAGTCGTCCATGGTCTGTGGACGACGGATGTCGGGTGCTGCTAAGAACCGTCTGCATCCTAATATATATTTTAACTAGAAAATAGAATTTAAAGAGAGAAGTTCTCACAGACTAGCTAAACCAATACACCGCGACTCTTCATATGTAGAAATTTTCGTCGTGCTCGCCTTTTGCCAATTTCGTTGCCCGTAGCCACTACATATATAAAAATCACATTTTTATATTGTTGCTATGTATATAAAAATCACATTTCTATACCGCTACTATATAGATAAAAATTCTATTTTTATGCGGCTACTATGTAGATAAAAATTCTATTTTTATACCGCTACTATATAGATAAAAATTCTATTTTTATACTGCTACTATATAGATAAAAAATCTATTTTTATACCGCTACTATATAGATAAAAATTCTATTTTTATACCGCTGCTATATAGATAAAAATTCTAATTTTATACCGCCAAAAATTATATTTTTACATCGCTAAAAATCAAATATTTACTTCATTAAAAATCCAACCTTTCTTCGCTAATATCATATATAAAATCCGACCTTTCTTTGCTAATATCATATATAAAAATCCGACCTTTCTTTGCTAATATCATATATAAAAATCCGACCTTTCTTTGTTAATAAAAATTCGATCTTTCACTATATAAAAATACCGTCTTTCACTATATAAAAATATCGTCTTTCACTATATAAAAATATCGTCTTTTACTTGAATCAAAGTTTTCATTACATTAAAGATAAAAGGGGTTTAATTTAAAAATAAACTAAATTACTTACAGCGTTTGGTGGGGGTTCACAATCGAACCGGGTGGCCGGAGGAGGTTTGGGATGCTCAAGGACTAAGTGACTATACTGAAAATGGCAAAAATCGTATTTTTATGAAGGAGGGGGTCCACGGAGGAGCTGGGGTGTCAGGTGGCGACGGCGTGGGGTCGTGGTGGTTGGGGGTGGTGCTGTGGTGACTGTGGGACCTACGGCGGCCTTGGGGTGCGGGTTTGGGTGGGATTGAGGGCGGTTTCAACTAGAGAAGAGGAGAGAAGGAGGATTAGGGCGCTGCAATTGGTGGAGGAGGGGGGAATTCAACGGCGGGCGGCAGCCATATAGGGGGTGCGATCCCCTTTACGTTTTTTTTCTTCTTCAATCTAACGGTGATAGATTAAAAGGGGGAGGAGAGAGAAAGAGTATAGAGGGGGTTTTTATTTTTATTTATTTAATTATTTAATTTCAGAAAGCAACTTTTAATTTCGACCTCTAAACGAGACCCACCGCCTGTCGTCCATAGCTAATTACCCCCATTCCGAACACAATGGGGTATGTATCGTAGGCTGATTCGACTGTTTTGATCAGTTTTCGTCAAAATCAAAATATAAATCTATATATTGAATTCTAACTCGCATTTCAATTTAATGGGGCCATGTATTGACTCTAAAAATTCTCGAGAAATATTTTCTAGCTTCGTATTAACGATACGGTCCTAACAAAACTAATTTCGCCAAATTCTGAGAACGTTTGAAAAATGGCCATTTTCTGGTTGATCGAAATTGACTGAAACTGTCAAAATACGTTTTCCTTCGCCACACTAACATATTGATTCAGAAAATTATGAATTTTGAAACCTAGCAATAACTTGACATCACGGATCCAACAAAAGTGGTTTCGTCGAAAACCGAGGTCGTTTGCAAAATTTCCATTTATAAGGGCCAAAATTCCATAGCGACTATTCTGAATTTTCAATTGGGCATAACTTTTTATCCCCGCTATGAAATTTCAATTTTTTGGATTCGTTGGAAAGATATTCTCAATTAGATTCTAATATTTTTGGTTTTGCCAAAATCTGGTTTGTTTTGAATCTTGTACATTCATTTGAACTTTGAAATCGAATTTTCAAACTACCGCGCCATTTTCAATTCCTTTTATAATTAAAATAAAATAATTATATTCTAACGACGATTCAAATAAATGTATATGTTCTAATTCTATTCAAAATAAATTTCTCGTCGCTATTATTTAAAGTAATTCATTTTAAATATTCAAAATTCGTCAAAATTGCAAAAATAAAAATTTTAAATTGGCTCAGAATTTCCGGGTTATTACATCCTATTTGGAGCACATTTGGAAATTGAGCAAATTCAAATCCAAACTGTACTGAAACCATCAGTTAAAGTCTGATGGAGTGGATCCCAATGTGAGAACTACTTCTCACTCAAACTTTTTACAATTAAACATATACTAGGTTGCAGACAAGGCTTAGTAGCTCCTTACATCGTCGTCCACAGACCATGGACGACTTATTTGATTGTATTGTGTTATGGAAATTGATTGTGATTGTGATATGAATTGAATAAAATATTCATGTGTTGAATAAAATATTTGAATAATAAAAATATCATTTTTATTGTATAATTACAATATATAAGTATTCATGCGTTGAATAAAATATTTGAATAATAAAAATATCATTTTTATTGTATAAATAAAATATATAAAATATCATGTGTTGAATAAAATATTTTATCATTAAAAATATAATTTTTAACGTATAAATGAACGGCATGAAATTCTCCTGAAACGAAAATGAATATTCATTTACAAATCGGACGGTTTGTTTATATACACTCATTTAAATGATATTGATTGGGATGATAAATTTTACACATTGCCCAACTTCACAAATAACAATCAATATTTGTTGTTTGAAAACCCCACACGGGTATTGGGATAATATTTGACATACAATGATCCCAATAATTAGTGGTATGTCAATCGATGGGTTGACAGACTATATAAGCGTTATTTATTTATTTTAATACAGTTGTAAAATGCACTCTGGATGTTGTATGAATTTTTAATGATTATTTATCATTATTGTTGTATATATGTGATGTTGAAATCCATATAACTGAAACTATATGGTAATTGATTGAGTCTGATTCCAATTCAGAATTAACGAATGTTTTTAAATAATACTCAGTGTAAAATCGAAATCAGATATTTTGAAAATATTATCATTTTAATATTATAATTATACGGAATATTCAAATTTGATTTGAAATTTGAAATGAAGTTGAAATCGTTTTAAAATGAATTTATTAAGGAATATTCAAATTCAATTTGAAAATTGAAATGAACTTGAAATCATTTTAAAACGAATTTATTAAGGAATGTTCAAATTTAATTTGAAATTTGAAATGAAGCTGAAATCGTTTAAACTAAATTTAAAATGAATTTACTAAGGAATATTCAAATTTGATTTGAAAATTGAAAATGAAGTAGGAATCATTTTTAAAATGAATTTAAATGATTTATAAAATACGTTTTAAATGGAAATCGATGAAATATATAATATATATATATATATATATATATATATATTATATATATATTTAAATGGCCTGAATAGAACATGCCGCGCTGCGACCATTCGCGAATTTCGACCATTGACTTCGAATTGACATTACGGGAAATCCGACCGTTGGATTTTCCTAAAACTAGAACCGTTGGGTTCGTATTGAAAAGAGATTTCCAACGCATATAAGATATTTGAAATCTAACGGTGGATTTGGAATTATGTCCAAATCAAATTTGGAAAAGGTCGTTGTAAGTGCAGTTCGATGAACATTTATGGAAATCTACTGTATGGGCCTTGATAAAATTATTGAAAATATTAATAATTTGTGTAAAATCATAATAAATGATTTGGAAAAAATTGGGATGAAAAATTCCATATTTGAAAAGATAAAAATATATTTTATCAAAATGAACTAGTTATTAACTAGAATTAAAATACAATTATTTTTAAATAAATAAATTGGATTCTGAGATGTTTTTAAAAATAACCAGAAATTCCCAATGTACAAATTGGAATGGATTCGGAATGGAAATAATCTTTGGAATATTTTGATCCTGGATTCCGTGATTATACGGATATTGTTATGGAAATTTGAAAGATATATTTATATCATTATTTCCAATACGATATTTGTTGGTTTCAGAATTTGATATTGATAAGCCAATATAATTTCTATTCAGAGCCTTGTATTTAATAATGAATGTGTAACGACCCGGAAAATCTGAACTAATTTAAAATTTTGAAATTGGCTAAAATAATGGATTTTAAATATTTAAAATAAATATTTTAAATAATAGCAATGAAAACTGAGTTTGAATGGACAATTGAAAACGAATATAATTAATTATAATTATAAACAAGGCCTAAAATGGCGCTGCATTTTCAAAAATTGAATTCAAACTTTGTCGGACTGTACCGGGTGCAAAACAAAACGGATTTTAGCGAAACCAAAAATATTTAAATCTGTTAGTGAATACCTTTCTAACAAATCTGAAAAATCGAATTTTCATAACGGAAAGCAAAAGTTATGGCCAAATGAATTTTCAGAAAGGTCGCTATGGAATTTATATAGCCCGTGAAATTGGCCATTTTGCATACAACCTCGGAATTCGACGAAACCACTTTTGTTGGATCCGGGATGTGAAGTTATCGCTAGGTTTCAAATTTCATAATTTTTTAAGCTAGTATGTGAGCATGGCAAAGGAAAACGTGCTTTGGTCAATTACAGTTAAATTGGATCGACTAGAAATGGGCCTTTTTGCAAACGGTCTCAGAATTCGATGAAACTAGTTTTGTTAGGACCGTATCGTCAAAACATAGCTAGATTTATTTTTCTGGAATTTTTCGAATCAATTTATGGCCCTGGCAAATTGAAATGTACGTTCAAATTAAATATTGAATGTTTTATATTTTAATTTGAAGGGAAACTGACTGAAACAGTTGAATGGGCCTACGAAACATATCCCATTGTGTTCGGAATGGGGGTAAAACGCTAGGGATGATAGTCGTTGGGTTTGGATTAGAGTTTGTGTGTGAAAGAGGGTATTTTCGGATTTTTAAAAATATATAAATAAACAAAAAAATATCATTGGCCAGAAAATCTAATTTCTCTCTCCCCGTCGTCGATAGCAGGCGGAACTTCTTCAATCCCTTCTCTCCTCGATTTCTCTCAATCCGCTCAAAATTAGACCTCCATCCTGTTGAGGATTTTGTAGAGCTTGACAAGACCTTCAAATCCGTAGCAAGTTTGGATTTTTTTCATTGAGTGTTCTTCGAATTACGGGTCCCCGAAGTCGCGACGTTCAAGTCGCCGCCGCCGCCACCTCCGGCGATCGAACGCCACCGCACCCCCCTACGCTGGAAGCTCTCTCCTCCCTTTTCGACACGGCGTAGCCCGATCGAGCTATCGATTCACGGATTGCACGAAAACTTCAAACCTAGTTTTGAAGATTTCAGAAAGGTAACGGCTGTTTAAATTAAAAACTGATTTTAACAGTTTAAAACCATTGCAAACTTCGAAAAATCATATCTTTTTCGTTCGTTAACGAAATTCGATGAAACAGGAAACATCGTGACCGTGAAGACGTCTTCTACATTCTAGAAGAGACCGCATATTTTTTTGAGCCTTCTGCTATTTTTGGTGGAGTGGAACCCAATGTGAGATTTCTAATTTATAAACAATATGGAAAACGACGATGTATAAATTATATAGTCGATGTATGAGTTATATAAGCGTTGTACACTTCTTGTATAAGCGTTGTATAAGTTGTATGTTCGATGTATAAGTTATATATGCGTTGTAAAAATTATATATGTGTTGAAATAGAAGTGAATTGCTATATAATATATATATATATATATATATATATATATATATATATATACGCCCCTCGTCCACAAACCATGGACGATATTTATTGATTGTGATTGGTGTGAAAATTGATTGATAGCGAATGGTTTTTTGGGATTGTTTGTGGTTGATATTCATTGATTGATTGTGGTTGAAAAATACCCATTTGTGGTTGAGAAATATTTGGTTGAAACCACATAGGATTAGTTTGTGGAAATGAAATAAAATATATACATGCCGCCTGCGTGCGAACTAGATGCATGATTCCCATTGCCAAAAACCGCGAGGTTTTAAGGTAGAGCGAGGAGCCGTACTAGGGACGGTCCCGGTTTTAACTACCCTGCCATTATGCTGCCGAAATTTTGAATAATATTCATGTGTTTGAATTATTTTCATTTGCTGAAACTATATTTATTCGTTGAATAGAAAACCTTCATGTGTTGAATCGATATTCATTCGTTGATTAGAAATTCATGTGTTGAATGGTATTCGTGTTTTAAATATAAAAATCACATTTTTATCTATATATAGAAACTATAGAAAACCTTCATGTGTTGAATCGATATTCATTCGCTGATTAGGAATTCATGTGTTGAAGGGTATTCATATTTTGAAAGAAATTGTTTTATAATAAAAATCCCAATTTTAACATCAATATGAAATGTATAAAATAATCCTGTTTTGAAATAAATTGTTTTACAATAAAAATCCTATTTTTATCACCTATATAAACTATATAAAATAATAGTGTTTTGAAATAAATTGTTTTACAATAAAAATCACATTTTTATTATATACATGAATTGTTGAAATGTGAAGTGTTAAAAATAGCAACTCGTTCAAATAAATATGCATGAGTTGAAATATTCATTAATTAGCTAATGATGTGATTTTTACCTATGCATGCAACATTAGAATGAATGGTGTTTTTAAACCAAATGGAATCAAATATGAAGTTTAATGGAAAATGATAAGTGATAAGAACTGTATATATGTACATGCATATTTATTGAACAGGTTATAGCAAAGGGGCTAGAGAAGAGGAATAAAATTTTGTGCCCGACAAATAGGTACACATTTACTGTTTTGTTTGGGTGATGATTTTATGAGCTTTTTGGCTAGCCGCTTGGCTTTTTATTTTTATTTTTGACATGAGACGCCCGTGTGGCTATTTGGGAATTTTCCCAGCCCCTCCCGTACAAAGGAGGTTATGGCGAAATTTTCCAAAATTTAAAGGCGTTAGTGAAATATTAGAAGTGGAAACAATATAGGAATTTTTGAATGAATTTTATTTATATAATTATATAAATATAAATAAAATTAAAATGAAACGTGGTCGTGCAGTTCGCATTTTGAAACCGTGATTTCTAACGATTATACCGGGAGATCCGACCATCGGATTTTCCTGAAATCCCAACCGTTGGGTTCGCTTTGGAAAAATCTTTCCAACGACACCAACTTTGTAAAAATCCAACGGTTGGATTGTCTGGAATGTTAAATTTAAATCTGAAGAAAAACAGCGCCAGAATCGATTATATATATATATATATATAATTATATTTAATCGAATAACGACGCTGCAGTTCGTATTTTGAAATCGAAACTTCAAACGATTGTACAGGGGGATCCGACCGTCGGATTTTCCCGAAACTGGAACCGTTGGATTCGTTTTGAAAAGTCCTTTCTAATGATGTAAATTGTGTGAAAATCCAACGGTTAGATTTTCAGATATGTGTAAATCAAATCTGAAGAAAAACAGCGCCACGGCCGCATTATGGCCCGAAGCATCGTTTTGAATAAATTGGCTATTTTAAAATAAATAAAAATAGCGATAAATCATTATAAAATCCTATAAACAATATGGAATGGAAATAAACTGAATTTGCTTGATTTATGTGGTATTTGATGGTTGAATGTGTTTGGTGTGAAAATTACCTTAAAGAACAAAATTGGTGTTGTCGAATAATTTAATCATTGAAGTAAATTGATTTGAAATTCTAAATATACGTGAATTATTTGAAAAGGCCGAGTTAATTCTCATTTCAAATAATTGACCGACGATTGAAAGTCGAAGATGAAGACGGTGGTCGAAGACCGAAGATCTTCACCTCGTTTGGATGGTATTCGAAGTCCTGATTGGGAGGCATCCCGAAATATGGATAATGAGTGGTGATCGTCCAGACGTACGTGGTGATCGATGGATTTGCGAGGTATTTAGTGCCTCCGGTTTCGTTCAGACCTAAAACGGACTTGTAAATGGACTGTGTGTCTGACATTGGATTTTATTCTGTGTTGATTGATCTCTATTAAATATACATCTGTTTGGCGGTGGAGAATTTATTCTTTTGCTTAACGCCCTTCTCTGAAACGCACGAGCTCAGAGGTTGTATATCGATGGACATCAGTCGCATGGCATGAATTGCCTGTGTGGCATGCTAAGATGCAGTGATCAGGGCTTCTGTTGAAAAGCAAAGTCTTGTGGTGATGATCAAAGCACCGCCAGTGTGGCGTAGCTTTGTGTATAACGCAAAATCGCGAGCCTCACACCCCGGTATGAACCAGAAACGGGAGAGGACATCAGGGAGGGCCTGCGTTTCTTTCTAGTTAGGGTGGTGTCAGTGACCTACCAGCCCTGACATTTATATACTTTTCACCTGTGTGGTTGTTGCTGTTGCGAGGCGCCTCGGTTTGATCGGACGATCCGGGTCCGATGGAGTCATTCGTTGGCTCGTTTACGCCCCAAAGGGCGGGGAGACGTAGTGTTCAGGCATAATAATCCACATCAGTGGACCAGCCCTGACGATCTAAAGGCTTGCCTGCGCGCTTGCCTGTGGCTCGGGCTAGAGAGTCACGAATTCGGTAAGGACTATCTTTTGCCTTGGTTCATGACGGAAATCCAATTTCCAAATACGACATCGTGCGGTTTTGATTGTATATATATATGGCGACATGATATATGGTACCCATGCCGTCTATGATTGATAGTTATGATTTGAAATTGTTTTCAAAACATATAAACACTAGCAATAATATCAATTGCCTTTGTTTTATTCGTATCAAGCATATTTTGTCCGTTATATGGTAAAACTCTATCCTCCGGTTTGCGTTGCATTGTGTGATGGGAACTGAGTCTTATAATGGCTTCATTTTTATAAAATGCATTGCGTTGTTCAAAAGAAAGATTTGTTTTGAAGCACTGGCAATCCAATGGAGTAAACCCGTTCCACGAAAGTGGCATGGTCCTGTGATTAGCCAATTATATATGTGTTGAGTGGATTTCTCATACCAGTCCCATGACTGACTCGTAGTTTGTTTCACTTTCAAACTCGGGTGCCCCTTTTTCTACACGGGCAGCCTTGTATTCAGGTTTAGCTTCTTCTTTCTGGATAGCTGGAGCTGAAGATGGATTCTATCATTTATCTCTTTTTATGCTGTTAAGCTCCTATTGTACATATTTTGTTTATTTCCGCTGTAGACATTTATGTATAGCTGAACTGTATTTATACTAAGTAAGATCCTATATACTGTGTAACTCTGATGATTACTTTTATCTAGTATATTCTATTGTTCATTATCTAGTGTATTTATTTAATTCTGTTCTGCTGTTATCTGTTTCTGTGTTATATTCCAAAGATTACCCTTGTCTCCGTCTGTACGAGAAATGGGGTCGTCACAGAATGGGATTTTGGGTCCTTCGTTAATGATGTCTTCATTAACACTGTTCTTAAACCTAGTTGAGAAAAGAATAAATCTTTTAATTAAGATTTATTGAAGTTTTCCAACTAATTAATATTTAATTGGAACTGAGTAAAAGAAATCGGATTTTGGGTTTGTCGTGAATGGTGTCTTCATTAACACTATTCTTAACCCCAGTTGAGAAAAGAATAAATCTTTTAATTAAGATTTATTGAAGTTTTCCAATTAATTAATATTTAATTGGAATTGAATAAAAGAAATCGGATTTTGGGATTGTCGTGAATAGTGTCTTCATTAACACTGTTCTTAAACCCTATGTGAAAATAATAAATATTTTAATTAAGATTTAGACAAGAATTACCAATTGATTAACATTTAATTGGAATTGAAATGGAAGGTGAATTGAGTTTATTTTGAACTGTGTTTTTAACGACACTCGTTCTTTAACCCGATTAACAATGAAATTTGATTTGGAATTTATATATCTTTTTATAGAGATTTATAGGAAATTTTTCCAAAGTAAAGTTTTCCAATTTAATAAAATAAATTGGAATGGAATGGAATTCGATTTGGTAATAATCGAAGTGAGCTTTTGTGGAGAAGGGCTATTAATATATATGGAATTTAAAATGCTTTGCCGTTATATCATTTACATTATCGGTCGGATATGGAAATTGGTATCGATTATATATTGATCTGTTTTCCGTGAAGATTGCATAATTAATGTAACGTGATTTTGGGTTTATCGTGAACTGTGTTTTAAATGACATTGGTTCTTTAACCCAGTTAGAGACAGGATTTATTTCCCTAAAGTTGAATAATCGTTAAGAAATGATTTTTGAGATTAAAACTAAATTAGAGTTTTAATGAATCTGTAATTAGATTGGAAGGAGATAAATAAATTTATCGAATTCATGAAATGATCGAGAATGGAGTATCACCAGTTTTACTCCAGGCAATAGTTAAGTCTCTAAATTTAAACGTGAAATGGTAATTAATTTTTACCGATAACACCGTGGTGTTAGATTTGGAGTATTACCAGTTTAGCTCCATGAGATGAATAGATTGGGATTGGAAAATATAATAAATGATTACTTTGGTAAGGTTCGCTAATCCCGACTAGTTTGGGTAAACCTTAATTTAGTTTGAATTGATATCCAATGGAAGATTAAAGAATAAATCTAAAGAATTTATCGTTGATAAAATTAATGGGAACCTTTCCCAGAGGATATGAATATCTAAATAAAAGAATTTTCAAAATTGGAATGAGCCGTATGTTGTGTTTTTATAGCACTTGTTTATAAGATACACGAGTTATTCAGAAAGGCCGAGTTTATACCTATTTTGAAAAACTGATTCGACGATAAGTCGACGGTGAAGACGGTGGTTGAAGACCGGAGGTCTTCACATCGTTTGGATGATTACTTATGTCTTGATTGGGTTGTACAACCAAGACAAGGTAATAAGTGGTGATCGTCTAGACGTACTTAGAGATCGACGGATATGCAAGGACCTCTCTCCTGTATTTGGACATATGGGACGAGGAATAAGGTGCCTCTGGTTTCATTCAGACCCAGAACGAACTTGTAAGTGGATGTGTGTCTGACATTGGATTTTATTTTGTGTTGATTGATCTCTATTAAATATATATCTGTTTGGTGGAGGAGAATTTATTCCCTTGATTAATACCCTTCTTTGAGATGTACGAGCATAGAGGTTATATACTGATAGTCATCAGTCGCATGGCGTGAATTTTCTATGTGGCATGCCGAGATGCAAATGATCAAGGCTTCTGTTGAAAAGCAGAGTGTTATGGTTGATGATCAAAGCATGGCTTTAACATAGCATAGCTTTGTGTAGCATTAATTCGTGAGCCTCACACCCCAGTATGATCCATAAACGAGAGAGGATAGCAGGGAGGGAAGTGCATTTCTTTCTAGCCAGGAGTGGTGTCATGGTATGGAGCCTAGACATTTTTACATAAGTGGATGATGAAAAGCGAGGTGCCTCGGTCACTATGGGACCGATGGATGTTCTGGTCAACATACTGACCAGATTTACGCCTCATAGGGCGGGAAAACTTATGTTCATTAATTATGAATCCACCTTGCACTTAGTGTGGACCGGCCCTGCATGTTACCTAGGGTGCAGTTGTGGCTGAATCCTAAGACTCGGGCTAGAGAGTCTAGAATTTGTTGAGGACGATCCCTTGCCTCGGTTCATAGATGAAATCCAATTTCTAATACAACATTGTGCGTTTTAATTGTTGAACTTGTATGGCAACATGATATATGGTGCCCATGCAGTCTATGATTGATACATTTATATTTGAAGTTGTTTTCTTCACTTATAGTAATAATAAAAGATTAAATTTTGCGTATCAAGCATTATTTGGCTATTATAAGGTAAAACCCTATCCTCCGGCTTCCGTTACATTGTATGATGGGACCTGGGCCTTATAATAGCTTCATTTTTTTAATTAGCATTGCGCTGTTTGTTTTATGCATTGGTGTCCTTGGGCGGAAACCCTTTCCGTGTTATACGGTGTAGTCCCTTGATTTACCTAACTTTAAAATCAAATTAATAACTGTTTTACTTCTCACATCGGTCACATGACTGACCTGGAGTTTATTGTTTTAACCTGAACTCTGGGTGCCCCTTTTTTCCGCACAGGCAGCTAATAGTTTTGGTTTTGCAGATATTATATTCATAGGATCCTAGTTTACTGCTGGAGCTATATTCGGAACGCTCTGTATCCATGTATTTCTTTAAGCTGTGTTATGTATCCATGTATTTCTTTAAGCTATATTTGGGTCGTTTCATTAAATAGGGTAATTGAATATATAAGTGTAATATAAAATATAATAAAAATTTTAAAAAAATGTGTATGTGTTGGTGTACATTTTATACATGTCGACATGTAAATGATATATTTTTAAAATTAATTCCCACCAAAAAGTAGTTACAATCTATATTTAAACTCATTATTTTGAAATTCTTTCCTATTCTCATCATTTCTTCTCTGAGTAAACTCTGAAATAAAATAAAAAATAGCCTCCTCTAATAATTAAAAACAAAACAATGCCATTTCCTTACCCGAATCATCCGCTGGTCCATTTCTACATACTATACTTGCAAGAGTCATGGAATTGGAAGAATCTATGAAGGGTACGCTGTAAATGTTGACTGAAATTCAACTTGTTCAAATAAGGGTGAATAGAGAACAAGAGAAACAAGGAAAGATTATAAGAAATATAAAACAGTTTGTAATGGATAATCAAACCAATCTAATTATCATTGAGAATGATAATCAAGAAACACACACGGAAAAAGAAGAAGAAGAGGAAGAAGAAATGAAAGAAGAAGAGAAAGAAGAGTCGCTAAACGAAAGCATGGAAGAAAACGAACAAGAAATTTGCGTAGCAAAGTGTGTTTTGACAAAGATGTGAATGTGACACAACAAAGTGGGGAATTTTTTCTTCATTATCCCCATTACCGAATTCACAAACCCCCAATTGTTAAGAAACGCTAAAGGAATGGGGATTTAATATATTTGTTCATGATGTACGTATTAAGTTTGTTTGAATTGATTTTTTTGATTGGATTGCTTGAATTGATTGGAAATATTGTTTGGTCACTTAATTTATATAAAGTTTGTATTGATTACTTAGTAGGATTACACTAGTATAGTCGGTAAATTAGGAAGAGTTCTAAGTTTGTAGATTTAGATTTATTTAGAAAGGATTATATTTTGGATTAATCACTAGGATCATTATTGGTAGAAATTTAGGCGGAGTATAGTTAGATATTCTTTTTGTTGATGACTAAAGGGGAGAAAATATAAAATAGGTATAGATAGAATAAGTATAGTTTAAAGGGGAGTTGTAAAAGATTTATTGTTAAAGGAGGAGTAATCGAAGAATCAGATCGATAGGTAATATCAAATATGACTATATTTTATAAACCAAGGTTGTTATCATCAAAAAGGGGGAGATTGTTAGAGAATGGAATGTTGATGATGTTTTGATGACAAAAACCTTGTTTCAGTCATTATTAATTATAAAACATATACTAACACCTTTGTCCAAATACATACATATTGAAACACCCCACCTCCGTTAGGGTCACTCTCAATGGGAATGCCCTAATTTTGGTGGAGGTTTATAAGTATAAGTCACAGATATACAAGACAGATATAAGAACACATATTTTTGAACAGTGGAAAACAACAACAACTTTTATTCCAACAAAATACGTGTTACACAAACCATGTCATAATTTGTCTTACAATACTTCCAAAAACATAACATCTTCATAACTGTCTTGATTACATTATTTAAAGAAGCATAAAAACAAAAGTAAACTGCATAAGTCCCATAATTGATGTCCAAAGCCATAGTCCATAACGAAAAAGATCCAAGCAATACATTCTTTCTCTTCGAGCTGGATGTGAAAACTGGTCAAGCTGCGGTATTCCCTCCCTGTGGACCTGGGGGGGGGGGGGGGGGAACGGAAGAAAAGAAGACGAAAGGAAAGTAGAATCAGACATAAAGCCTGAGTAAGTCTAGGACTATTCAGTCTATGAATAAAGAATTGGGTATGATAAGTATAAACTGGAAATGGGAAAGCACCATAAACTAAGTTAAGTTGTCTAGAGTCGAATATACTACCGTACCCCATATTATTCTCTGCATCCATATAAACTAGTTCCCAACACGCACCCCATAATCAGGGTGAAGTGATCCGTTTTCTGATGATCGGCTCCTACTCGCATAGTTACATGTGTCTTACGGCCCCCGATGTTGTAGTTACCTATGCTGGTCCCACCATGGGTGTATCAAGTCCCATGGTGGCGGCCCGACACAATCCTAGAATCATTACACCATAATGGCCATTTGGTAACCCTTTTTTTTTCACAATTGTCAACACTTATTTGTGTTGGAGGGTAATAACAATAATATGTGGTTCTATAATTAAAAAGTGTTGCCAAAAATACATAATTATATTTTTTTATTGCCAACGCTTATTTGTGTTGGTAAGGCTGCTTTCTGAGGGTAAAAAGGTAAACTCATGTCCGCAACCCTATTTCCATTTCTCATTTCTTTTGCCCAACGTTTTCTCAAAGAACGACCGCTAAATCAGAAAATCTAACGATTCCCTAAAAGAAAAAAATACCGGATCCCAGAATCCGTTCGAATTCGTTCCAGCATTAAAGAATCGCGAAGCTTAAAGTGTTCAGATCCGTTCCGACATCAAAGAATCGGATTTTAGGGGAGACTCGATTTGGCTTCAGAGCACATCATTTGAATTTCGATTTCAGGTATATGATTTCATCGATTTCAGGTTAGAATAACATCGTTCGAATCTGATTTCATTTTTTTGGACATTGTTTGAAACCCTAATCCTCTAACAGCTTCGGTTCACTTTACTTGCCAATTCGATTTCAGGTATCTGATTTCGTCGTTTGAAACCCTATTCCCCTAACAGCTTCGGTCCACTTTACTTGCCGTTGTCATTTGAATGATTTCAGCTTTTTAAGGTACGTCGTTTTTTTTCTTTCCGCTTTACATTGACCCTTTTTTGATAATAAGTGACATAGAACAGCAAAAACTTAGCGTTCGTTCTGCAGAGAAGAATCTGATCTTAGTGTATGGTGGTTTTAATCATTCTTTACTAATGTTGTGTGTTGGAAATTTGTCAAAATTAATTATATTAGTGGAATTAGTTGAACTTTGTTATTTCAATGTGTATGAAAGTGAAAAAACAAACTGAAGTAGTTTGGCTAAATCATTCTTTTTTATATAGGATGTATGAAAATGATTTAGAGATGCAAGTTTTCTATTGATTTTTGTTGAATATAAATATATGGATATGCTAAAATAAATCGATATACTGAACTGTTTGCTTCCAAGAATGAAGGAGATTGCAGTTGAAATGGAATGATATCTTTTTTTTTGGCTGTAATCTATTATGCAGGTCAAGAGAATATTATTTGCATTTTGCGAACCAAGAACAATAATATAATTATACAATAAATTTTGAACTGAAATGGTTTTTTTTCGTTTTTGTTGGAAGAAGAAATCGCCCTCAAGAATAATATTCTGCAACTGAGTCTATTGATTGTTGTAATAACAAGTACCGTCGTTCTGTTCATCTATATAATAGGCGTTTCCAATATCTATGACAGACTCGTGTTTCTTAGGATGATTTAAGTGCATTGGCTTCAATGCAAGATGGATATAAGAAATGTGTTAAAGCCAATAGCTTGGGCCTACAAGCTATTGGTGATGGTGACTACTGCCAAATTACAATGAAGTTTCCTAGGGATACAAAGGCAAAGTGGAGGGATCCAAAAACTGGAGAACTTCATGGCTTATCTTTTGACTTCAATCTTTGTGAAGCAGTGGCCACATGGGAGCAGGTGCGGAGCAGTACAACAATACTTACGAAACAGTTCATTGATTCTTCTCCAAATGGATGGGAGGAATACGCCTGGATAAATGAAGTGAGCAATATGAAATATATTTGTAGCACTTGAGAGAATTCATTACATCCTTTAATTTAATACGTTACAGGTTCAAAACTAATTTCATTGTCTCGGTTTTCGTGTGTGTGTCAAAAAATATACATAGTATATATATTTACATTTGTGCTTATCATACAGGGATGCGATGGATCATTGCTTCTTGATGACACAAATAATTTCACCGGTGAAAAGAGTGCGAACCCAAACAAGAACTCTGTAAGAGGATTTGATGTCATCGACAAAATAAAGGCAGCAGTAGAAAACGCATGTCTTGGAGTTGTATCTTGTGCTGATATATTAATCGTCACTGCAAGGGACTCTATAGTCCAGTAAGTTATTACTAATTTGGTATATTCGGTATATTATAGCTTCAGATAATTTGGTATATTATAGGTTCAGATACTTACTATGTGTATATTTGGTTTAACCATCTAATTTTTGGTGGCTAGCTTTAACTAAATGTTGAAATATATTGTACATTGAGACCCTACTCATAAATATTTCTGTTACTGCAGTACCTTAATTAGCATAACTGTTACAATAGAATACAAAACACCATCTATTCAATACATTATACTTTGTTTAAATGACCCCTCCTTATTAATACTTTTGATTTGATATCAGACTGCCAAGTTTCAGCTAAAACCAAATATATATTCTGGTCCATTTGAAACTTCATTTTACAATGATTTGATATGTTTAACTTTCTTGGATATATTAGGTATTTCGATTGTGCATCGAAGAAATGCATGATGTGTTCATTATCATCAAATTATAATAGAATTACACGTTTTGAATTCTGAAATGATAAAGTTTCAAATTATCAAATGAGAAAGTGTAGTGATTAGTTTAATGTGTTCAGTTAACAAATTTGCAGGAGAGAACTCATGCTTTGATCTAAAGAACAAAAGAGGCAAATGCTTACTACATAAAAGGGTAACAAGCTGTACATTTTCTTAAAACATGATAAGAAACCTGACCGGGATTGTGTTTGAGTTTATGTCCATATTTTGATGAAGAACATTTACTTCTCAGTAATTATAGGGATTCTTGTTTTCTTACATACACAAAAGAAAAATCATGGGGTTAATAATATGGTTTGCCACTATACCTGTTTTTTTTCTTTTTCTTTTTTTAAAAATACCGAGCCTTGCTGCTCAGCATTGCTGAGCCTTACGACTACTGAGCTGCTTAGCTTTGCTGAGCCGAACAGCTCAGTAGCACTGAGCCGAACAGCTACTGAGCTGTACGGCTCAGCAATGCTGAGTCGTTCTCAGCAGCGCTGAGCCTATATAGGCTCAGTATTGCTGATTCGTTCTCAGCAATGCTGAGCCGAACAGCTCAGCAATACTGAGCCTATATAGGCTCAGTATTGCTGAGCCGTATGGCTCAGCAATGTTGAGCCGTTCCTAGCAGCGCTGAGCCGAACAGCTCAGCAACGCTGAGCCTATATAGGCTCAGCAATGCTGAGCCGTTCTTAGCAGCGCTGAGCCGAACAACTCAGCAACGCTGATCCTATATAGGCTCAATATTGATGAGCCGCACGGCTCAGCAATGCTGGGTCGTTCTCAGCAATGCTAGGCCGTTCTTAGCAACGCTGAGCCGTTCGGCTTAGCAATACTGAGCCTATATAGGCTCGGCGTTGCTGAGCCGTTCGGCTCCGCAATGCTGAGCCTATGTAGGCTCAGGATTGCTGAGTCGAACTCTTCGCGCATGGACAATAACGGGAGACGTGTTTTCCTTCAGTTGGTAGTGCCTTGTGTTTTTAGGAAGAAATCTATTGTGAAAAGCCAGTCATTTACATTTATTGTCTATATTTTGCAAAGTTGTATGCATGTAAGGTTATCAGGTGGTAGTGCCTTGTGTTTTTTAGGAAGAAATTTGTTATGTCTTCACCCTCGTGGTGCTAGTACACTGATGCTATAAAGTTGCATATGTGGTGGCCTGCTGCATGTTATTGCATAGTGTGTTATGTGTCATTTTTAAGGTGATCATTGCCTGCTTAGGCTTGCAATTGTGATAAGGGACTGCTTAGGAGGTCAGGAGTGGATCTTAGTGCAAGTGTCTTCTCTAAAGTATACCAATACTTTCGTTAATATTTTTTATTTAAGAGATTGTTAATACTTGTATACATATTTAAGAGGTTGTTAATATTTGTATACATCAATGAGGATAAAATGAGGAAAAATATATATATACTTATCTAACAATCCAGTATGGGTTATGAATGTTGTTTCTCTAAAGAAAGCGCTAGCTCTTGGTGTGATATATGACAAGGGTCTTATTGGACTATCATGGTTGGTATGCTTAGATTCCAACTTTAATTTTTTTTCTTTCTCTTTAGCAGAATACATCCACTCTTTTTATTTGTATTAGTATGCTCAGTCCGTTGTGTTAGTATACTCAATTCTTGGTGCATGTGTCAATCATAATGATATGACTTTTGTTTATGATGACGACCTAACAAAATATTTGATTGGTTGTTGCAGGTGTGAGCCTTTTCCAACGTACCCTCGAACCTATGATTTGATTCATGTAGCAGCAATCAACTTCCTTATAAGGGAGACAACAACAGGGAACACTAGGTAAATATAATTTTTATTTACAAATACAATAGCTCATGTGGTCAAAATTTTGAAATCTGAGAGGTTCAACATCCTAGTCCTAACGATGATAATAAATTATTTTCTCAACTAGCTGAAATGTGCAGGAGTATGGACACATTACTTGTTAAGAAAATAAATAAATACCATCTTTCAAAATATAACTACATGGTTGACTAGTTTTATAAGATGCTTTATATTTTAATCTATTTTAAAGTTGTAAAATACATGACTTCGGACATGTAATAATTCGTAGCATTATTTCCACTCACATTTAACACAGCATAAGAAGCTTTAGATTTTAACATAGCTCATCTTCTGGTCAGAATATCGTAATCTGCATTAAGGGTCCAATGTTCGAATCATAATGGCAATAAATTCTTTTGCCAATTATATCCAATTGTATGTACTATGGAATTAATGGTCGAAATGGATAGAATTCTAGGCCTTGGAGAAAGCGTAATAATAAGAGAAGCAACAGACAACATGTACACAGTGGCGCGCATTGCAAAAGCAGTTAGATGGAAGGTAGAAATTCATGAACCCGAATTCGAATCATATTTTTTTATTTAATATATGTCTTTGGATTTCGTTACTTTTTTCCTAATGTTTCCTTTTTCATTTTTAAGAAAACAGTAAAGAAACAAATTCCAAACTGGATATATCCAGGAATATCCTTTTCCAGACTTGAAGCATGAGTTCGTCGTGTTACTTTATCATTTTGTCAATTTGGTTGTTATCTTGCTAGGACAATTTAGAATGGTATGATTCATTATTTGCCTTAGTTTAGGCTCATTTTTTTCTGTTTTTAATATTATTTTGTGCGTGATGCAAACTCATGTTTTTCTGTTTTTCACAAGGAACTGAAATTTTCAATTTAATGTGACATTCAATGAATGTAGACACTTCTAGAGGCAGCGGAAGAAAAGAGAAAATTGGATGGTAGTTCTAATGGTGCAGTGGATGATCTTGATAATGATCCAATTGCAGAAGTTTTAATTTCCGACATGAAGAAAAATTATTGTCGAGCAGCTAGTTCTACTTCTTCTACAAAACAAGTAAAGGTGGCTCGAGTTGTAAAAGCTGTAACTGAAAAAAAACAAGACGTGGATTTGTCCTTTTGGAAGTTGGAGATAGAAAGGCAAGTAGCTACTCAAGTTAATAATGTATCTACTCAAGTTAATAACGTCATCAATTCAATTACTTCAACTTTTATGACATTTATACCTAATTTGCAGGAAAAACTTGTTACAGGTCCTTCCACTCCTCATATAGAAGGTGCTTCTAATTTAGGGGATCCTCATATGAATAATAATGTAACCGTTACTCCAACCGTGTCACTTAATTATGTATTTTGCTTGTTTGTTGTTAACTCATATTCTATGTCGTTATGTGACTATGAATGTTGTATATTGGTATGCATTGAGTTCAGTATTAGTTTTTGATTCATATTAAATATCATTTATATTATCATCATGTTGGTTATTAGTTGACTATTAATGTTAGAATATGGGAGTTGCTAATACATATTTATGGTATTATTATAATTTATATTTGTTGTGAATTAAATTTTTGTAACATGTATAGGCGTTGCAAACAAACATATTGTAACATGTATAAGCGTTGTAAACAAAAATCTTACAACGCTTATAAGCGTTAACAATGAAAATCTACAACGCTTATAAGCGTTGCGAAAGAAAATCTACCAACGCTTATAACCGTTGCAACTGAAAATATACCAACGCTTATAAGCGTTGGGAGAGAAAATCTACCAACGCTTATAAGCGTTGGTACTAAATTGCCACCCCCCATAGCAACACTAATAAGCATTGCTGAAATTGTTTGCGACAGTTATACACGTTGGGAATCACTTGTTTTGGTGTAGTGAATGCACAGGTATGCTACTGGTGCCCAGTGCCTTATTTTTCTGCGCCGGAGTGTGTGCACGCCCGCACCCCGTTAGAACCTACACTGCTGCACCACCGCCGTCGATTTGACCTCTTACAGTCAACCCAGTAATCGTGCCCCACCCTGCCTAGTTTAGGGTATCCCGATACACCTTGTAGGGTAACCGCTGAAAAGGGTCCCCCGCTACTAGGTTTTCTATTTCTAGCCAACATGCTAAGTTGGTTAAGTGTTTTGTAAACCTAACCCCCAATCAGTCTGTATAGTTTAGCATGTTCCATTTTGATTAAGTATTAATTTAATTTACTTAATCCTATCAATCCTGACTCAGCCTTAATTGTCTTATTAAAGCCTCGACCTCTCACATTAGACAGGTATTGTTGTGGCTGCCTGTTGCCAGTTGGGTCCGGGCAGTCTTATGCCACAACTCAGTCTAACCTCGGGTCCTTATTGGGCTCCGTGTTTAACCACCCACATTGGATAGGTATTGTTGTGACTACTGGACAGCCGGGCGGTTCCGGGTAGGTTTACATTACAACTCAATCCAACCTCGGGTTAAACACATCTTATTTCTAAATTTACATATTTTGTCTCTTTTCTTTTTATATGTAAATATTTGCGGCCCATTATTCAAATCCATCTTTATTGGGTAAAATTAATTTATATCACTTAATTGTTTTTCAAGGTTGTTGGCATGCGTCAAACATGCCAACACATATGTTCTATATTTAACCCAATCGTCATTACCCCCGTTTTATACGCTCGCTACAATATAACATATGTTGGGTCTAACATTTAAACCCAACTTAGCCACACGAAAAAGGGGAGGCTTATAACATGGTGTTTATATATTCTAAGTAACATAAAAAGGGGAGTGTGAACGCATGAACTTGCAACATAGCGAACTAATTAACATAAGTTTGGCACTTGTGAACTTGCATAGTAATAGCATATAATCATGGCATAAACATACTTAAACATGAATCATTCTATTCATATAATCATGGTTTTTAATCTATTCATGTAAACTTGCAATTGGAATGTAAATCTAACTTAATTATGTGTCACATATATCACGATATGATTTTGATAACAACATAGGCCTAAAACATGTTTTTCAACTAGGCATAACACCAAACATAGTTTAGTCTTGTTCATAAAGATGCTTACTTTTGTCTCTAATACAAAAGTATGGTTTTACACTCGAATCACGATGCCAATTCCAACATAAATTCATAAAAACCATAATACTTAGTTGAATCCAATTACACACTAAAAGTGATCATAAAAGTATGTACGTCATATTGGCGTAATAGTGAATCATAACTTGCATGAATCTCAAATAAACTACCACAACATATGGTCGTTAACATGAATCATATACTTGCAAATATCCAATAGGCCTAACGTCGTTATACCACAATATCCCAAATCGATTCAGAATTAGAATTATAGCGACATACAATCATAAATGAAATTAAGTACAATTCCATTTCTCATTTTACATAAATCAAAACTCAATTGTTCATTCACATCGGAATAGCACTCTACTTACAACGTATGACGGATCTTCAATTCAGGAATCTGAATTCTGAATTTGGAGATGCTATCCTTTGTTGTAGGCGTTGTTTTGATTTAATTGACGTTGCTTTAAGCTTTCGAATTGTCTCCTAATTGTCTCTCAATTTCTGATGGCTATTCCTAGTCTTTCCTCAGTAGCATGACGGTCTCATCTCCATTTTTGTTTGTGTGAATTAGGGTGAGTCTTAGGTCCGTTTTATAGAGTTTGTGAGTTGATTAGGACCGTCGATGGAGCTTGGTTTAATAATAGTCGTTCGTTTGAAGGAGAGACCAATCAGGAGCTGACACCTAGCCCTAGTGACAAGGCAAGGCTCAGAAAATCGACCAAACACAGACCAGGCCAGCCAGGGGGGCTGGGTTCGACCTGGCTCAGGGGCTAGGTCGACCCCCCAGTCGACCCCCAGGTCGACTATGTAGTCGACCCCCAGGTCGACTATGTAGTCGACCTGGGTGCCCCAGGTCGACTACCCAGTCGACCTGGGTGCCTTGGGCGGGAAAATTCCCGCCTTGGCCCATCTGACCCGATTTTTGAAATTTAAACTTGTTTCCTAAGCTGTTTTGGTCTGTTTGAATTTTAAACTGAATTCTGAAACTTCCGGAGGCCATATCTCCCTCATACGGAGTCCGTTTTACGCAAACTCGAACTCTACTTCAAGCAGAATTCCGAGACGAACGCAATGCGTATCCCGTTTCCCTTAATTCTTTGATTTGAAATTAATTATACTTTAATTTGTGAATTTCACTGTTATAGAATACACGCGGTGTTACACACACACACACACACACACACACACATATATATATATATATGATTTATATGTAGGAAATAAATATTGAAGACTGTACAGTTAAGAGATTCAAAATTTCAAAGGAGATTCAAGATTCATGAGTATCAAGATATCAAGATTTCAAGAGATCAATAGTATCAGAGTAATAGAGTTTAGTTAATATGTAAAACTATGGTTAGCACTCTTAAATTTTTGTTTTCAATTTATTCTTTTTAAATTATTTTCAAATTATTTCAGATTCCTTTCAAAATGTTTTAAAATCATCCAAAGAATTTTTACTTATGATTTCAAACTTATATAAAGCTATATAATTATATTATATATATGTCTATAATTATAGTATATAGTTTTATATCATTCATATATATATATATATATATAGTTTTTAAATCATATGTTTAAATATGTTTTTATACATGAGAAATTATATTTTAAACAACTAGTATTATTTCAGAAATTTCCAGAATATATATACGTGTATATATATTGTTTTAAACCCATGAAAAATGATTTAAATTTCAAATTTACATATATATGTAGACATACGCAAATGTACTTGTTGACAAATAACTATCACAAATTTTAAATTTAAATAGATGTGTATTTTCATATTTAAAACGTTCCAAGAATGGTTGTGTCCCTTGGAACACTATATAAAGTGCTGAATTTCGTATTTTTTTCATAATATATCATCTCCTTTTTCCACCTTTATCAAACAATATTATACTTAATTTTCTAAGTTTCTACACTTATACTCTGCCAATTTCAATACAAATTATATATTTCTTCTCTATTTGCTGGATTTAGATTAACCCTGGGGGTGAATAGGGTTTATCACAGTTTTTTTATGAATTAAAAAAACTAACGAAATATTAAATAATAAACAGATCACAGACTATAGTAGAAATAAAAAGAAGAAAAGAAATAACACACAAAGATACCCAGCTTCGGTAAAATCCTGCCTATTGCTGCATTCCTAAGGTTTCTACTAGGTGTTGTAAACAGATCTCGCATATAAGACCATGTACACTCGCAGCGCCTGCTCTTGTCCTAACCCTACGCTCAAAACCCTAGACTGACCGATATCCCCTCGATCAGATTTCCCCTAGTTACGACCCCGTAACTAGTAACCCAGTTTTTACAGACTCTGTCAACTGTCAGTCAACACCCTGACTGAATCCCCTAGATTTTTACAGAATTCTAGAAACTGTTTGGATGGTTTACAACAGAGAATAAAAACGATACAAAATAAATATAAAAATAAAGAAAAAATAACATAGAAAAACCCTAGGATATAACGAAGGGGTCATCCCCTTTTAAATCTGGCCGGCCACTTCACAAATTTGTTGCCCTCTTATTTTGACCCGATCACTTTGTCTCTGGAGATTAGAAATGGCGGCTTGCAGTACGGTTTCTTAGGATCCCCAAATCAATTTCGACTTCAAAATGAATTACTCTGGAAATTCTCTGTAGCTCCAATTCTTGTTGATGAATTAAATTGATTGCTGATGCTCCTTGCTTCAATGATTTTGGGGTTCCTTCTGCGATCGAAAACTATGAGTTAATTTGATATTAAAAAATGATTTATGCTCTTTGAAATTCTAGCTTGTTTATTTCGATTCAATTGTTTGTGGTCTCTGTTTTCCTGCCGATGATGTAATAGGCGTTAAATACATAGGGTAAATAGAAATCCCTTAAACCACTCTGATTTCACTTATGTGGCTCGATCTGATTGCGTGCTTTCCCCTTTTTGAATTTCTAGACTTTGATTGAGTGTCGTGAACATGTTGCCAAAACAGATTTGTGAAATACTGGAAGGTTTCCTCTTTTGAAATTCTTTGATTGGAAATGGTATTGATGAACCTGGATTTGTTCTTGGCCTTCAAATAGATTTTCCCTTTTGGATTTAAAATCACTCGGCTTTGATTGCATATGGCATTACTGGAAAATTATTTCATCTGCTGTCCCCTTTAAAAAATCTCCAAACAAATGCTTGCTGATTTTCTACAATTAACACTTGCCAAATATGATTCATGAATTTATGGAAACCATGTATTTGTCTTTTCATTTCTGAGATAATTTCATGCCATTAAACATTTTCCATAACTGCATTCATTTCTGGAAATAAACTGAACTTTAAATTGTGGCCTCTTGCATTTCTCTTTGATTGAATTCGAGTAATTCTGGAAACAAATTAAAAGCTTTTCCCTTTTTTGATCACTGTCTTGAAATTCCTTGCATGATTAATTTTCTCGTGTATATTTAGAAATGATTTGGTCAAAAACTGGAAATGTAAGCATGCTGTAATCTTGGAATGAAATTTCTGTTTGTCCATTGTTTATATACATATCACACTGCTCGGCTTGTCCACTTTAATACTTTCCAGATTTTGACCATTCTTTATTTTGGCATTCATTCACATTGAATTTTTCTTAAACCAGAATTTGATTGCTATAAACATGCTCTAATCATTTCATGCTTGTGCACTTGGGTATTCATGTTGCTGCACCCTCACCATTGAAGAAAAAAATATATCATGTAATTGCTGTGTGTATCCATGTGTGTCTTGAACCTGAAATGTGAATGATTCGACCATGTTCTTGCTATATACATTTTTTGAACACCTTTGCTTTGTCATTTGAGAACTTGGAAAAAAAGCTTGCTTTTGGGTTTATTGTTGTGAGCACTTGCATCTTGCACTGCACTGTCCATTTCTGGACTTGTATACATGCTTGCTGAATTGCTTCTTGACACTGTATATTTGAACCATGCCAATAATACTATGCACACATGTATTTGCTGGTTTGACCATTTTCTTTCTTGTACTCGACCATGCTTATTTCCATGCTTCATGTATTTTGCTGAAAATACTGTAGCTCCACCATGTTATTGCTGTTATATGTGATCATCCATGCTTGCTTGAAATCATGTCCAATTTCTTTGACCATTTTTGAACTGCCACTGAGTTGTTGCATGCTTCATGTTCACTGGGTGATTGTGATAGAACCTGTGTGTGTAGCCACGGCCATGGTGACACAGCTGCACCATATACTTGATACTTGAACACAACTGGATTTGTACAAAGACTTGGGTTTTACCTTGTCTTGAAACTACATGATAGCTTGTGCACAATTGAATTTGCTATACCAACCATTTATGTTGCTCGGCCCATTTGTTAATACTTGAGTTGCTCATGACATTGTGCTCGACATTGGTTTGGTGCTGTTTTTATCACTTTGGTGTTTTTGGGTTGCCTCGACTATATTGATTATTGTTGCACTGAGTCGAGATGGTCCACATGGCTGCTCCTCAGTTGCACACTGATTGGCGAGGCAGTGCACACGTGTATATTTATACACGTGTGTATATGTAGCCATCAGATAAATTTTCCTGTCCCTATACTATATATATATATATATATATACTGTCTAGACACAGTCGGATTAACAAATCAGATCAGGTCAGAAAAATGATGAGAAATACACCAGAAAACTGAGGCAAATAAAAAAAATTTAAAATAAAATTTATATTTGCATGAGCTTTGAATATTATTTCTATTCCATATACTGTGTGTGTTTCTGTATATGACAGGTATGAAGACTGGACTGACTGAAGAATGCTTTGAAGACAAAAGATGAAAGACATAAGACAGTAAAAAAAACAATGTGTAAAAAAAATTGTATATATGAGTTGTATAAACAAAGTGTTGTAATAAGGAGCTGTGTATGTTTGTACAAATGAAACTGTAACTGAATCAAAGAATGTACTGTAATGATCAATTATATATCAGTGATGTGTTCAAATAGTGGAGTTGTAAATTTGTACTATTTAAATGTTCAAATAAAATATTATATTCAAATAAAATACTGTGTGAATATTTGAATTTCTGTACAGTCGTATTTTATTTAAATATAAATATTATATTCTTGTTTGTGATGTAGAATAACAGTACAGTAACAAACACATTTGAAATAACTTTTATTTGGTTGTTATCATCGAACAAAAATCATATAATTGTGTATACAACATCGTTATATACAACAATCTCCGCCTTTTGATGATGACAAACAAATAAAAGATTTTATCACAATAAATTTGTTTGACATTGAATATTGTACTCCCCCTATTTGAAAGCTCCCCCTACAACAGAAACTTCCCCTGTGAAAAAAATGAAAATTGAATAGAATTTCAAAATTAAAAATATTTATAAAATATTCACTCATAAATCAAAATCTCAACCCATTCTCCCCCTTTTGTTATCATCAAAAGGATACAAAATTTTAAAATTTAGATGAAAAATGATTAAAAATTTAATTTCAGCCTAAGAGGAAGAACGATCATCGTATATCTCAATCAGTCAAACAAAAATCGTAATATTCTAAGAACAGGTGGCCTATTTCACATTGTAGAGAATGATAGATTTACAATGAATTTTATATAAAATGGGGAGAGTTAAAAAATGAGTTCCAATTATTTTCCAAAGACTTTTTATAAAAATGAGGTTCAGAAACAGTGATGGAATTTGGAATATAATTATAATTCAATTTAAGTGACAAAATCGAATATTCTCAAATCTCAATAGCTATCAATCAACAAATCATAATACGTCATAAGATTTCAATACATTTCATAGATTAAAATATGGATTGATAGGCTGGTTTTTAAACAACAAGGAGAATTTCATATTAATTTCAATTTGTAGCACTTTTTTTGTTATTATTTAAGAACACGCTGACCACGCATAACCAGATCTTGGTTTTTTAAATGAGGTCAGTCGCAGTTTAAATTATAAGTTGTCTCATAACCATGCATGACCAAAGCTTGGATTTTTAAATTAGGCTAGAGACACACTTATATATTAATTATATATTTATCGTTTTTTTCCGTTTCAAAATGAAAAACTCCTTAGTATATACAACCAGTATGAATGATAGAAATGTGGTAGGTACAGAAATGGACTATGAAATAAATTTCTAAATTAATTATATTATGAAATATGCTCGAATGTACCAGGATCATTGAAAATTTTCAATTATCACCAATTTTGAATAATAACATAGTCCAATTTCTATCACAAATATTTTCACTATTTATTCAAAAAGATTTTAAAACATATTAACTCTCCACATTAATATAAAATTATCAAGGATGGCAGAATGATGATAGATAAAGGAGATGGGCGGGAGATAATTGCCAATTCAAAGATATTATAATAAATGTTCAACCATAATGAAAATTTTACATAAAATCTCCTCTTGTTGTGAATTATACTACAGTCACAATTCATCACAATTTCAAATTCTTACATAATTTTGATGAATTATAATTGTTGTTCAATTTGGATATTGATTTCAATTTCTGAATGAATAATCAATAAATAATTTTAAAAATTTAAAATCAATTACAAGAGGTATATTAAGATCTATACAAGACATGAGGGAATAAGAAAAATAAACATGATGAGAATAAACAAATCAGCACTTCTAAACTGATATCACTTGATGTCTATATTAATGAGGATTTTAAAAATGACATTGGAGACGAACAAGGATATTACAGAAAACATAATTTTAATCACAGAGCCTAAGAAGACAAGCAAGTTAATTTTATCTATCAGAGCATGGTATATATTTGATACAAAACTGGCAGTCACCAAATATATTTGCAAATCGATTTCTTTTAATCAGAGTAGTAAGATAACCAATTTTAAAGCAGACTTGTCAAGATATTTCTGATGGTCTCAAAAGATTTTTCATGATTCAAAAAAAAAAGTTTATTTGAAATCATTTGAAGGATTGTGTAAATCTCTAGATTCAATGAATCGATCACACCATATTATAAATTTCAGTTTTAAGTTTTGTGTGAGATTCAATAAATCAATAATTTCAAATGATTTTAAACAAACAAATATTGAAATCAAATAATCATGATATGATAGTGAATTTTAAGACCATATTTTCAAAGAAATTTTCACAAGTGTTTCTGACAAGTACCGAAGTAATTTCAGATCATTTACATCAAGATTAAGAGTTATTCATGATCTATAAAATTTAGAAAATAATTTATTTGAAATCACTTGAGTCAATGTCAAGTTTTGAGATACAATGAATCAGTCACAAAAAATTGATAATTTCAAATTTTAGAGATGTGTGATATTCAGAATATCAAGAATTTCAGATGATTTCAAACAAATAAATTTCAACAATAATGATCTTGAATAAAGATGAGATTCAAGATGTATTGTAATAATCCGGAAATTCTGAGCCAGTTTAAAAATTTTGTTTTGGCAACTTCGACGAATTTTGAATATTTAAAATGAATTATTTTAAATAATATCGATGAGAAATTTATTTTGAATATATATAGAACGTATATATTATATACGCCATCGTTAGAATATAAATAATTATAAGAAGGAATTGAAAATGGCCCTGCAGTTCGATAATTCGATTTCAAACTTCAATTGAATGTACCGGGTGCAAAACATTCCGGATTTTAGTGAAACCAAAAATAATAGGATCTATATGAAAATATCTTTCCAACGAATCTGAAAAATCGAAATTTCATAGCGGGAATCAAAAGTTATGCCCAGTTGAAAATTCAGAATAGTCGCTATGTAAATTATACATGGCCCAAAAAGTCAAATTTTGCATACGGATGAATTTGGACTCGAAACCACTTGCATTGAGTTCAAAATGCCGTTTAGAACTCCGAAAAGTATAAGCTTCGATATATTCCGATATCCGGAATAGCGGCTATGGGCTGGAGTTGTTCGGTTAACAAAACATAGACCTTAAAAAGTGAAATTTTGCATACGAGCTCAGAATTCGACGAGATAAATTTTTATGGATTCATAATGACAAATCATTGTTGAGCTCCAAATGGCGCGTCGAACGGAGTTAGTATGTGGCCGTGCGAGCTGAAATAGTTTAGGGTATAGCGAGCAGTCATTTTACAAAGGAACATTATTGATACGACCTCAGAATTCGATTTCGTTTTTTTTATGGATTCGTATCATCTAATAATGGTTAAATCCAAAAGGGCATGATTTTTGAAGTTAGCATGTGAGCGTGCAAGAAGAAAAGGTGCGCCAAAATCGCATTTTTAGAGCTTATCTGAGCATTTTTGTGATTTTTTTTGAATGGTCAAACGAAATCGGAATTCGACGAAACTTATTTCGTTGGACTCGTCTTCACGTCTACTATCTCATGTCCGAAATCCGCGGCCATCGGAGATCGCTAGCGTTCAGGCGATACGGGAGAAACTAGCATATAATCACTTTTACTCCATTTTTCTCTTCATAATTTCATTTCTCTCTTCCTCTTCAAAAAAACACAAAAATGGAGTCTCCTCCACCATCACCGTTGCCCCTCCTCCCACAGCAACCACCGGCCTCCGGCGAGCCGCCGCACCCCCTCCTCCTCCTCCCCTCCTCCTCCTCTTCCTCCTCCTCCTTCTCTCTCCTCTTTTCAATAACCCTAAGCCTCACAACACCACCGCCACCACCACGGGCCCCACCACCACCGCCGCAGCCCCTTAGCCGCCTCCCCACGCCCAATCAGGTCCGGCGCCCCCTTTCCCCTCCTCAATTCCGGCCGTGGGCCCCCGGTCACCAAAAAGCCATTTTTCACTAATCGCCCGTTTTGCAAATAAGTCCCTGACCGTATTTCGCCAATAACTCCCAAACGGTGCGCTTTTGGCCAAAGTCCCTCTAGACCAAAGTTGTAGAGCACAAAATTCTCTTCGATTTGGCTATATGGAAGTCATGTTTTGGAGTTCGGAGATGCCCGGAAAACGCGTTCGAAATCTGCTGTTCAAAAGTTGAAAAATTCGTGTACTTTCGCGAATTCTGGTGAATTGGAGCATTTTTGGCAAAAAGACCCTTAGGAGAAAGTTGTCCGGAATGGCGTGTTTAAGCTAGAAAAAAGATGTTGTGAAGATTGAAGCTCGATTGCAAATTCTGGAACCCCAACAGTGAATCCGGGCGTTAGAAAAAAAAGTGAGTTTTCTCCATTTTAAAGCTTCTACAGTTTTTGACATATAAATAAAAATATAATCTTTATATTATAGAGAGGATAAAAATCCGATTTTTAACTTATAGAAGATATAAAGATAAGATTTTTATATAATGTAGATAATAAAAATGTTATTTTTATACGTGTATTGGCTACGGACAACGAAAGTGACAAAAGGCGAGAACGACAAGATTTTCTACAAAAGAAGAGTCGAGATGATTGGATTAGCTAGTTGGTGAGAACTTCTCACTCAAAATCTCTTTTTCTAGTTATATATATATACTAGGATGTAGACGGTGTTTAGTAGCACCTGACACAATCGTCCACAGACCATGGACTTGTTTGATTGGTTGTGTAGTTGGTTAGATTATTTGGTTTGAATTGAGTTGTTTGGTGAAATGGAATGGATTTGATTGATGTGTGAATGGCGTGGGCCTTCACTAGACCGAGGATAAGGCTAGGCCTTGTCCCATTTTTAGTATCGTGCTGTTATGCCGCCGAAATTTTCAAAAATAAGTTAGAAAAATAAAGAAATTATTTTATTTAATAAATGAACTGAATAGAATATTTTCATAGGTTGAATAAAATGTTTTATCGTTAAAAATATAATTTTTAACGTTAAAGTGAATAAATAAATATTTATAAACAAATCGGCCGATTTGTTTATATACACTGATTTGACTGATATTGATTGGGTCGATAAATTTTACACATCGCCCAACTGCACAACTAAAATCTGTGTTTGATTGTTTGAAACCCCACACGGGTGTTGGGATGAAATTTGAAGTTCACTCATCCTGATTGATTAAATATGTCGATCGATTGATTGACAGGCGGTTATAAGCGTTAGATATCTATATTTGATGCTTGTACAGAGTAGTGCACTTTGGTTGATGGTTGATTATTTTTCAATGCTATTATATATGTGTGATGTATGAAAATCCATATAATTAACATTATATGGTGATTGATTGGGCCTCATTCCAATTTATAAATAAAGAATAATATAAAATAAAGGTTCATGTGTTGACCGTACTCATCCGTTGAGATTTGTCATGTGTTGAACGAAATATTTTAACAATAAAATTTACATCTTCATCTTTATAAAATAAAAGTTCATGTGTTGACTGTACTCATCCGTTGAGATTAGTCATGTATTGAACGAAATATTTTAACAATAAAATTTACATCTTCATCTTTATAAATAAAAGTTCATGTGTTGACTGTACTCATCCGTTGAGATTAGTCGTGTGTTGACAAAAATATAGATTCGCGTATTGGATAGAATAAATATTCATTTGTTGAATAGAATAACGGAATTAATGAAATATATAAAGCCGTGTTGATTAGAGATGCGCTATTTTGACGCGAACGATATTTATATCGATTATATTCATTTTTGAATTTGATTTGAATTGAATAGAAAACGAATTTGATTTGAATTGAATAGAAAATGAATTTGAATTGAATAGAAAACGAATTTGATTTGAATTGAATAGAAAATGAATTTGATTTGAATTGAATAGAAAACGAATTTGATTTGAATTGAATAGAAAACGAATTTGAATTGAATAGAAAACGAATTTGATTTGAATTGAATAGAAAACGAATTTGATTTGAATTGAATAGAAAACGAATTTGATTTTAATTGAATAGAAAACGAATTTGATTTGAATTGAATAGAAAACGAATTTGAATTGAATAGAAAACGAATTTGATTTGATTAGAAAACAAATTGAATTTGATTTGAATTGAATAGGAAACGAATTTGAATTTAATTGAAAAGAAAACGAATTCGAATCGAATTGAAAAGGAAATGAATTCGAATCGAATTAAAATCGATTTGACTTGAAATCAAATAGGAATGAAAGTAAAAAGGATTTATAATAGAAAATTCAATTTTGATTTGAATTTGAAATAAAGATTGAAATTGTTTTTGAAACGAATTCAAAACTATTTATAAAATTCATTTTAAATAGGAATCGACGAAATATATATTATATATATTATATATATAATATAATGGCCTGAATAGAACGCGCCGCGCCGCGGCAGTTCGCGAATTTCGACCATTTATTTCGAACGGACATTACAGGAGATCCGACCGTCGGATTCTCCTAAAACCGGAACCGTTGGGTTCGTATCGAAAAGATCTTTCTAACGAATATTAGAAATTCAAAATCCAACGGTTGGATTTGGAGATACGTCCAAATAAAATTTGGAAAAGGTCGTTGTATGTGTAGTTCGATGGCCGTTGTTTTAAATCGACTGTACGGGCCTTGATAAAATTATTAAAAATAGTAATAATTTGTGTTAAATCATAAGAAAGGATTTGGGAAAAATTGGGATGAAAAACTCCATATTCGGAAAGATAAAAATAGATTTTTATCGAAATGAACTAGTTTTGAACTAAAATTAAAACCCATTTATTTTTAAATAAATAAATTGGAATTGAATTAGAACTGATTTATTTGGGTTTATCGTGAACTGTGTTTTAAATGACATTAGTTCTTTAACCCAGTAAAAGGAGTTTTAAATGAATCTGCAATTAAATTGAAATGTGGATTGTTAATCTAAATTATCAAATTTAGAAATTGAGCGAGAATGGAGTATTACCAGTTTTGCTCCAAAGCGATAGTTAAATCTTTAATTAGATTTGAACGTGAAATGGTAATTAATTTTACCGATAACACCGTGGTGTTAGATATGGAGTATTACCAGTTTTGCTTCATGGGATGAATAGGTTGGGATTGGGAAATAAAATAAATAATTACTTCGGTACGGTTCGCTAATCTCGACTAGTTTGGAAAAACCATAATTTGGTTTGAATTGACATCCAAGGAAGATTAAGGGATAAATTTTAAAGAATTTATCTTGGATAAAATTAATGGGAACCTTTCCCTAAGAATATGAAATTAGAAACTAGCTGTAGGTTAGTTAAGAAGAATGGTTTCCTGGGTATTGATTTGATGTTGGTTTCGGCCTTTGGGGTTAATATTTGGGAAATTGTTCTCTTGCTGATTTACGGTTAGTGACTAATGAATTGGAATGAGGCGTATGTTGTGTTTGTGTAACATTTGTTTTAATATAATATACGCGGGTTGTTCGAAAAGGTCGGGTTTATACCCATTCTGAATAACCGATTCGACGATATGTCGAAGATGAAGACGGTGGTTGAAGACCGAAAGTCTTCACATCGTTTGGATAATTACTGACGATACTGATTGGGCTGTACACCCAAGAGGATGGAAATAGTTGGTGGTCGTCCAGACGTACATGGAGATCGTTGGATATGCGAGGAAAGTGCCTCCGGTTTCGTTCAGACCCAGAACGAACTTGTAAATGGATTGTGTGTCTGACATTTGATTTTATTCCGTGTTGATTGATTTCTATTAAATATATATCTGTTTGGCGGCAGAGAATTTATTCTTTTGCTTAACGCCCTTCTCTGAGACGTACGAGCTTAGAGGTTATATATCGATAGATATCAATCGCATGGCATGAATTGCCTGTGTGGCATGCTGAGTTGCATGGATCAAGGCTTCTGTTGAAAAGCAAAGTCTTGTGGTTGATGATCAAAGCACGGCCTTTGTGGCGTAGGTTTGTGTATAACGTGAATTCGCGAGCCTCACACCTCGGTATGAGTCAAAAACGGGATACGGACTGCAGGGAGAGCACGACGTTTCTTTCTAGCTTTGGTAGTGTCAGTGACTTACCAGCCCTGACATTTATATACTTTTCACCTATGTGGTTGTTGGATGAGGCGCCTCGATTTTAGGTCTGTAAGGACCGGGAAACGTGTGTTCAGGGATTGCCAATCCTCTAACGTAAGGGAGGACCGGTGAAACACCCCACCTCCGTTAGGGTCACTCTCAAAGGGAATGCCCTAATTTTGGTGGAGGTTTATAAGTATAAGTCACAGATATACAAGACAGATATAATAACACATATTTTTGAACAGCGGAAAACAACAACTTTTATTTCATCAAAATACGTGTTACACAAACCATGCCATAATTGTTTTACAATACTTCCAAAATCATAACTGTCTTGATTACATTATTTAAAGAAGCATAAAGAAAACATAAATAAACTGCAAAAGTCCCATGATTGCTGTCCAAAGCCATAGTCCAAAACGAAAAGATCCAAGCAATACATTCATTCTCTTCAAGCTGGATATGAAGACTGGTCAAGCTGCGGTATTCCCTCCCTGTAGACCTGGGGGGGGGGGGGAACGGAAGAAAAGAAGAAGAAAGAAAAGTAGAGTCAGACATAAAGCCTGAGTAAGTCTAGGACTATTCAGTCTATGAATAAAGAACTGGGTATGATAAGTATAAACTAGAAATGGGAAAGCACCAAAAACTAAGTCAAGTTGTCTAGGGTCGAATATACTATCGTACCCCATATTAATCTCTGTACCCATATAAACTAGTTCCCAACAGGCACCCCATAATCAGGGTGAAGTGATCCATTTTATGATGATCGGCTCCTACTCGCATAGTTACATGTGTCTTACGGCCCTCGATGTTGTAGTTACCTATGCTGGTCCCACCATGGGGTGTATCAAGTCCCATGGTGGCGGCCCGACACAATCCTAGAATGCACAGGTATGCTACTGGTGCCCAGTGCCTTATTTTTCTGCGCCGGAGTGTGTGCACGCCCGCACCCCGTTAGAACCTACACTGATGCACCACCGCCGTCGATTTGACCTCTTACAGTCAGCCCAGTAATCGTGCCCCACCCTGCCTAGTTTCAGGGTATCATGATACGCCTTGTAGGGTTACTGCTGAAAAGGGTACCCCGCTACTAGGTTTTCTATTTCTAGCCAACATGCTAAGTTGGTTAGGTGTTTTATAAACCTAACCCCCAATCATTCTGTTTAGTTTAGCATGTTCCATTTTGATTAAGTATTAATATAATTTACTTAATCCTATCAACCCTGACTCAGCCTTAATTGTCTTATTAAAGCCTTGACCTCTCACATTAGACAGGTATTGTTGTGGCTGCCTGTTGCCGGTTGGGTCCGGGCAGTCTTATGCCACAACTCAGTCTAACCTCGGGTCTTTATTGGGCTCCGTGTTTAACCACCCACATTGGATAGGTATTGCTGTGACTACTGGACAGCCGGGCGGTTCCGGGCAGGTTTACATCACAACTCAATCCAACCTCGGGTTAAACACATCGTATTTTCTACATTTACATATTTTGTCTCTTTTCTTTTTATATGTAAATATTTGCGGCCCATTATTCAAATTTATCTTTATTGATTAAGATTTATTTATGCCACTTAATTAATTGTTTTTCAAGGTTGTTGGCATGCGTCAAACATGCCAACACATATGTTCTATATTTTAGCCCAAACGTCATTACCCCCGTTTTATACGTTCGCTCCAATGTAAGGTGTGTTGGGTTTAATACTTAAACCCAATTTAGCCATATGAAAAGGGGAGGCTATAACATGGTGTTTATAAGGTAACATGAAAAGGGGAGTGTGAACGCATGAACTTGCCATATAACGATCTAATTAACATAAGATAGGCATATGTGAACTTGCAATTGTAACAACATATAATATAAGCAATACTTAAACATGAATCATTTTATTCACATAATCATGGTATAAACAAAACATGAATCATTCTATACATGTAGTCATGGCATAAATGATACTTAAACATGAGCCATTCTAATCATATAATTATGGCATAATCATAATTGAACATGAGTCCTCCTATTCATATAGTCATGGCATAAACATAATTGAACATGAATTCTACTATTCATATAATCATGGTTTTTATCCTATCTATGTAACTTGTAAGTATGATGTAATTCTAGTGTAATTCTAATGTAACTTATGTGCCAAATATATTATCATATGATTATGATAACAACATAAGCCTAGAAACATGTTTTCAACTAGGCATAATGACAAACATAGTTTAGTCATATTAATACAAGCTTACAAAGACGCTTTCTTTTCTCACTATTACAAAATCATGATTTTTATACTTGAACTATGATACCAATTTCAACATAACCTTCATATGAATCATAATACATAGGTGAATCAAATTACACTAAAGGTGACCATAGAATTTTACATCATGTTGACATAACAATAAATCATAGACTTGCATGAATTTCAAATAAACTATTACAACATATAGTTGTTATTTTCAACATGAATCATATACTTGCAATTATCAAATGGGTGTTGTAAATAACTACCACAAACATGTAGTTTTCAATATGAATCATATGCTTGCATGAATCCTAATCAAAATTCCACAACATGTGGTTGTCAACATAAACCATATACTTGTATGAATCAAACCATAGCATTGCCAAATCGTTTAGAATCAAAATAACATACAAATATAAGTCATTATCGCCACAATTCCATTTCGTTTCCAACGCAAATCGCGTACTTGCAAATATCCAATCGTATACCATAATATTCCCAAATCGTTTAGCATCAAAGCAACATACAAATATAGATTATTATCGCCACAATTCCATTTCTTACTTTACACAAATCAACACAATTATTTAATTTACATCGGAATAGCACTCTACTTACAACGTATGACGAATCTTCAATTCAAGAATCTGAATTCTGAAATTGGAGATGCTATCCTTTGTTGTAGGCGTTGATTCGATTGATTTGACGTTGCTTTAAGCTTTTGATTTATCTCCTAATTGTCTCTTTATTTTCTGACGGCTATCCTCAGTCTCTCCTCAGCAGCATGACGGTCTCGTCTCCATTTTAGTTTATGTGAATTAGGGTTAGACTTAGGTCCTTTTTATAGAGTTTGTGAGTCGATTTAGACCGTCGATGAAGCTTAGTTCAATAATAGCCGTTCGTTCAAAGGAGAGGCCAATCAGGAGCTGACACATAGCCCTAGTGACAAGGCAAGGCTCAGAAAATCGACCAAACACAGACTAGGCCAGCCAGGGGGGCTGGGCTCGACCTGGCTCAGGGGCCAGGTCGACTCCCAGGTCGACCCCCAGGTCGACTCTAGAGTCGACCTGCCTGGGCAGGTCGACACCTAGGTCGACTCCCAGGTCGACCTGGCCTGGCAGGTCGACCCTAGGGTCGACCCCCAGGTCGACCTAGTGGGTTTGGGCGGGAATTTTCCCGCCTACTCTGATTGGGCTGAAATTAAATTCTGTTTTCGAAATTTAAATTTCCTGAAACTTCGTCGGGCCATAATTTGGTCATACGAGCTCCGTTTTTCGAAAACTCGGACTCTATTTCGCGTATTTTTCCGAAACGAACGCAATGGCGTATCCCGTTTCCCTTAATACTTTGTTTTGAAATTAGTTATACTTTAATTTGTGAATTTCAAAGTTATAGAATACACGGGGTGTTACATTCTCCCCCACTTAAAAGGATTTCGTCCCGAAATCTTCAAGTTCAGGAAGAATGTACATCCTAACATCCAAACATCCATCTACTCATCCATCAAACACGAGCATCCATTGTCCTTAAAAGACTTCTAATGCTTCATGATAATATGCGAAGTGTGTGTGTGTATACATGTACTTATCTAATGCAAAATCAGACGGTCTACTGATTCAGTTGACCTCCTTAATGCAGATTATGTAAGTGTCATGAATCCATTATGTACGCAAAGTTTCATATTCATTATTCTACATGTGTGCACAATCATTCATACAAATGCAACATCCATATGACAACACATTAAAGTTCAACCATATATGAATGCAAACATATATGCATATGAAATATGAAGTGACTAAGCCGATCTAAAATCTAGATTGTGTGTGTATATGCAACCACGAGCAACCACTAGAAATCACTTGCAACCACTTGCAATCATCATCCATAACATGTTTCAATTACATGTTTCCATCCAAAGGGTTTCTACCTAAAAGATAGGGTCGAAGAGATATACCTAAAAAGATAGATAAAAGCGCAACTTAAGGAAAAAGAAAGATCAAAGATGTACCCTCGAAAAGAAAAGGGTAGGCTGCGCGTATTCTAGCTTCAGTTTCCCAAGTTGCATCTCCTTCGGCGTCGCTCCACTGAACTTTGACGAGCTTGACTTCGCGGTTGCGTAGCTTCTTCACTTCCGTCCCTAATATGCAGGTTGGAACTATCCTTATGGTTGCTTCGTGTTCCACTTCAGCTTCTTCTAGGATATTTGGCTCTACCACTTCAGCAGACTCATGTAGACATTTTCGGAGATGTGAAACGTGAAAGACGTTGTGAACTCCGGCCAATTTTTCGGGTAACTCTAATCTATAGGCCATTTTCCCAATTTTCTCAATGATAGGGAATGGCCCTACGAACCTTGGTGCTAGCTTTCCTGTGGTTCCAAAATGAACAACGTTCCTTAGCGGAGATATCTTAAGAAAAACTTTGTCCCCAACCTCAAATTCAAGGTCGGTCCTCCTCTTGTCGGCGTAGGATTTTTTTTGTCTTGGGCCGTCTTCATCCTTCTTCGTATTAAGTCTACTTTTTCTGAAGTCTCTCGGATCATATCTGGTCCAAGTATGAGCTTATCAGTAGACTCCCACCAACAAGTGGGTGATCGGCACGGTCTTCCATATAAAGCTTCGAAGGGTGCCATTCCGATGGTTGCTTGATAGCTGTTGTTGTAGGCAAATTCCACCAAAGGAAGATGGTCTTCCAATGTCCCTCCGAAGTCAAGGACGCACAGTCTTAGAAGGTCCTCCAAAACTCTGTTCACTCTTTCTGTTTGGCCGTCGGTTTGGGGATGATAGGCTGTGCTCAAGCATAACTGTGTGCCTACCGCTTCTTGCAGACTCCGCCAAAACTCACTGGTGAAGATAGGGTCTCGGTCACTAACAATGCTGGATGGTATTCTATGGAGTCGAACGATTTCCTTGAGGTAAAGAGATGCTAGGGATGAGGCAGTTCTTTTACTTTTGACGGGTAAAAAGTGGGCGCTTTTAGTAAGCCTATCCACTATTACCCAAATGCTAGTGTTGCCTCTCCTAGACCTAGGCAGCCCATCGATGAAGTCCATTGAGATGCTATCCCACTTCCACTGCGGGACCTCTAGAGGATGTAGCAGACCGCCAGGCTTTTTCTGTTTCGCCTTAACCTGTTGGCACACCATACACTTAGAAACAAAATCTTCCACGTCCTTCTTCATGCCGTTCCAAAAGAAAGTTCTTCTTATGTCCTTGTACATTTTATCTCCGCCTGGGTGTATCGTCATCTTGGAGTGATGTGCTTCCTCGAGAACCTTCTTTACTAAATCCCTTGTTTGTGGGACGCATAGTCTTCCGTCTCGCCTTAGCCAGCCCTTATCGTCGATGGAATATCTGTTGAGGTGACTTGAAGTCTCACCCCTAATTAGCCTATCAATCGTCTCCACAAGCCAAGGGTCCTCGCGTTGTGTTGTCCCTATCGAGTCCACTAAAGTCGGGCGTACTTCGAGAGATGCTAGCAAGCCTGGTACAAAATCGGAGGAAGGCCTAAAGTCGAAGCTGGCTATAAACTCTAGGCTTTGTCTTTCAACAAACAACGGGCTTAGGGTCAGTTTCTTTCGGCTCAACGCGTCTGCCACTACGTTGCCTTTGCCCGGAGTATAGGAGATCTCGAAATCATACAAGGCAAGAAACTCCATCCATCTCTGTTGCCTCAAGTTAAGGTCCTTCTGCGAGAAAAGGTATTTCAGCGATTTATGGTCAGTGTAAAGTTCAAACTTCTCACCTAGGAGATAGTGTCGCCAAGACTTGAGTGCAAAGACGATGGCAGCTAACTCAAGATCGTGGGTCGGGTAGTTCTTTTCGTGCACTTTCAATTGTCTCCCGCCATAAGCTACTACCCTTCCTTCTTGCATTAAGACGGCGCCTAGCCCTGTCCCACATGCATCTGTATAAACTGTGAACATCATGCTTCCATCTGGCAACGTCAAAACTGGGGCTGTTGTAAGAGCCCTTTTCAGTCGTTGGAAAGCAAACTCGCAATCCAAGTCCCAATTGAACACTAGATTCTTCTTGGTCAACTTTATGAGCGGAGCTGAGATTTTCGCAAAATCCCTTATGAACTTTCGATAGAAACCTGCTAGTCCTAGAAAACTTCGGACCTCAGTTGCATTCCTTGGTGTCTTCCAATCCTGTACCGTCACTACCTTAGCAGGGTCCACTACTAACCCTTGTTTGGATACTATGTGCCCAAGGGACCTCACTTCTTCTCTCCAAAAGTGGCATTTGGAGAATTTGGCTTTTAGCTGATGGACTCGCAGAGTTTCCATGATTGCCCTTAAGTGCTGAGCATGTTCCTCTTCACTCTTTGAGAAGATAAGGATATCGTCTACGAAGACCACTACGAACTTATTGAGGAAATCTCTGAATACCCTACTCATTAGGTCCACGAAGTAAGCAGGTGCATTTGTCAAGCCGAAAGGCATGACAAGCCATTCAAAGAAGCCGTCTGGGGTTCTGAATGCCGTTTTATCGATACTGTCTTCAGCCACCCTTAGCTGATGAAAACCGGTAGCTAAATCGAGTTGGGAGAAAACAGACGCTCCTACAAGCTGATCAAACAAATCATCAATTCTGGGGAGAGGGTGCCTATTCTTTTTCGTTAGCTTGTTGAGCTCCCTATAGTCAACACATAGACGGAGTGAACCATCCGCCTTTGTAGCAAACACTACTGGAGCGCCCCATTCTGAAATACTCCTCCTAATGAACCCCTTTTCTAGAAGCTCTTTAATCTATTTACTGAGTTCTTTCCTTTCCCATGGAGCCATGTGTCTAACGGGCAACACAACGGGCTTTACATTATCTACAAGATATATACGGAAGTCTATCTCCCGCTTCGGAGGCAAGCCCTTCACCTCTTCGAAGACATCCGGATATTCCCGGACCACTCTAACCGATTTCAAAATTTCAACGGAGGCATCTAGCGATTCAAGATAACTAAGCATAACCGCATACGAGGGATTACAAGAAATTTCCAAAGTATTACCGAGCTGGGTTAGGAGCCTAACAACCCTTTTCTCACAATCAAGGATGGCCCCATTACTGGATAGCCAATCCGTGCCCAAAATCAAACCATATCCCGAAAAGCCCAAAACAAAGGCACTACATTCAAATTCTACGCTTAGAATAGAAATTTTCAATCCCAAACAGATCATAGACAAATGAGCTGGGCCCCCAATTGGGTTTAAAACAATTAAGGGGTCCTCTACCATACTAGTTTTTAGGTGCAGAGATTCTACTAAAGCAGACGAGATAAAGGAGTGTGATGCGCCAGAATCAAATAAAGTGCGAACGGGGTGATCATAAAGGTAAACTACACTTTCTACAGAAATATTTATACCTCGCTGTTGCAGAGGTGGCGCCTCTAGCACATGAACTTGTGCCCCTGAGGTGGATCCAACCCTCTACCCCTATCCTCGTTTCTTTGGGCAGTCCTTAGCCATGTGTCCTGTCTCACCGCAATAAAAGCACCCACCATTCATCTTGGCCTTCTTTTTCCGGCAATCTTTCACTAAGTGCCCCACTTTGCCATAGAAATTACACTTCCTCTTCTCTTTGTTGCCTTTTCCGCCCTTCTTAAAGTCTGTCTTCTTAGGCTGCAAACCCTTTTTCTTCCCTTGAGAGTTTTCTGCCTTTGTCTCCTTCTTGCCCTTATCCTCTTCGTTCAGCAACGCCATCTGTACCAACCTTTCATACGTAGCTCCCATGGGTATATGGGTCATGGCCAAACTGTGTAATGCCTCATTCAACCGTTTGACAAAACGGAGAGCCTTCTTGTGCGGGGTGTTGACTAGGTCCAGTCCGAGCCTAGCCAGCTCATCGAACTGATTAACATACTCTTTGACTATCTTGTTCCCTTGCTTAAGAAATAAGAATTTTTCCAACTGCAAACTCCTTTCCGCGTCTGAGAGAAATTTAGCCTCAAACCTTGCCCTAATGTCCTCCCATGTTTCCACTGGTGTTTCTGCATTAGTGACTTCCCACCAGTAGGAAGCCTCGCCTTTAAGTAGCCATACTGCCAGTTGTACTTTCTGTCTATCCTCTACCTCAAAGATGATGAATAAGTCCTCGGTTTCTTTCAGCCAATTTCTTGCTGCCACGAAGGACTCAGTTCCATGAAAATCCTTTCCTCCCATAGCTTTAAAATCTTTACATATCTTAGCAAATGTGTTTCCCCGCGGAGGAGGTGGAGGAAGAGGTGCTGCTGCAGCTGGATGATTTCCTGCAGCTGGGGGAGGAGGAACGGTAGGACCTGGCTGAGTGGCCCTTACTTCTAAGAATCGTCTTAAACCAACCAAGTATTGGTACACCCTCTGGCAAGTTAATGTAACGACCCAGGAGTTTCGGCCTCGAAAATCAACATAAATACGTATACTGTATCTCATGTCGATCCTCCAAGCACTGAAACACTGGATAGTTATTAGAAAGAAATTAGAGGGTGAGATAAGAAAGAAAGAAATAGTAGAATAGAAGAAGAAGAAGAACCAACACAACACAGAGTCTCACGTCGCAGCGGAACAAAATATAATACAGAAATAAATCTTTATTGAAAACTTCTGAAATACTTACATTTATTAGAGTATCACACATCTGGACAGTAGCCTGTCCTCATATAAAACACAGCGGAATAGTAATATCATACGTCTGAACATCTCCAGCTCGTCTCTTCACAGCTTTTGATAACCTGATCCTGTCAACCCGGGCTAACCCGAGTATTTACAAAACACCGGGTCAGTCTGGTGAACTAGAGTGAGATAAACTCGCACAGTATTAAGGGTAAACCATCCAACTTGCTTTTAAAGTTCAGAAATCTTTCGAAGAAAAGGATAATCGTAAGACCGAATCCACACATAAACAAGGACGGTTTTTACCTTACGATAACCCAAAACAGTTTTGAAACCCATATCTTTTCTGATATTATAATAATGTCTAAATACAAGTAAATAGAATCTAGTGGAATGCTTGCATCTCACGCACCACATATATAGTATACAAACAAAACCACGGGCGCTTATTGGAGATTGGATTCCAACTATGACAAGGTATGGGACCACCTTCCGATAGTGTATCTCTAGAGACGAATACACTGGGTTCAACAAGAACGTCTTGCAACCCGACCCTCACATGACCGACCACTCATTTCGCTTGAGTGTATCGAATGTATACCACCGACGGTTGGGATCAGCAACCGCCTCCCGAATAGGGACAACATCGAACATAGATTAAAGAAGCAAAAGGAATTTCTCTAGATAGGTGATTATACACCCTAATGGGAGCGACCCACATAGCCATGCTGCCTGCCCGATTTTTGTCATTTCCCGGTTGATGAGGCTTGAGGTCAGAGTTTATTCTTGAAACATCTGATCACCATTCACTTTGAATGCCACATCGTCAGATCCGTCAGATATCACTAATTGACGTCCACAAAAATACTCTAGCAGTTAAGCTAAGAGAACGGCGATTCTCCGCCAACACTATAGCACGTTTGAAGAAATCAACGTACGTGATCCTTTGGAAATACTCTGTCAGACATCCGTCCATACAGGTCATCCAGGAACAGGATGAACCGAAGGCACTCTCCTACCGCATCCATATAGGAATCACCCCATGGATCAGTAGCGAGAAGTCCTTGCAACCCGTAGATTCCAACTACGACATAATCACAGCTTATCTCTGCTTGCCAGGCAGAGAATATTAGTGGTTCTTCCGTTTATGAAAATCCACGGTCTTCAATGCTCCATCTTGATCATCTTCTGAGATCTTCACGTATTTGTTGGTCGAAATGGTTTTCGAATATAAATTCGATCCCGGTCTTTCCATACCAACAATCGTATTAGTCAGATTTGATAGTCGGTGTTTTAACTATCAAAATATACAGTGTTTCAATCATGACACTCCAATGAGTTCACTGGTTAAGTATTTAGCATCACCTGGCCTTTTAATTAAAACAAACTAATTCACTTCTGTTTAATTAAAACTTCTAACTCTGTTAAAACATATTTATTTAAATTCGGCTGTGGTTATACAACCCGCTTCTTTACCCAAATCCACTTTTACTAATCTCCTTTCAAAACTATTCGACCATTTTCCCATTTTGAAATCTCATTTCAAATTCTCCTTTTTACTTGATCTTGTTTTCAAGTAACGTTAGTATAAAATTAACGCCTTAACACGTTAAACTTCATTTACACGACCCTGGTTTATATAAACCCTTTACCTTAATTCAAATAATTAAGCAATACCTAAATTTAAGTTATCATCTTCGCTTGAAATCCTCTTTATAACATCGTTATAAAAATTTGAGCTTTAAATATACAACCCGCCCATAAATTCCTTTCACCATCCAATTGGATTACATTTCTCTTTGATTACTTTTCAAAAGTAATCTTCTAAATTCTTATTAAAACAATAATTTTCTTCACTCATTAACTACTTCAGTAGTTAATTTCTTTATTTACTAAAATAAATAGAAAATCTTTTATAAAGATCTTGTTTAAAGTTAAAACAATATTCTTTAACTATTCCATTTTGAAAAATCAAAACAAACTGATTTGATAGTCGACTCTAGTTAAAACAGTCGATTTTATCAACTCAAAACTCGATTATCTCGTTAACCGTTTCTAATTAACCCTCGCTTTAAATTAATTAAAAATATAATTAATTTGAATAAATTCCATTAATGGTTTTCTTTACACAACAATTATCAAAGGTAACCATTCAATTCATTTCTTATCTTCATACTTGAAAATCTGATTAACATCAGCATATACTTTATAAAATAAACCAACCATAAATCAAGGTCTTAAATAAATAAAATATTTATTTAATTCCCTTTTATACTTTATTCAAAATAATATATTTCAAGATCTAAGTCCAGTTATAAAATAAAATTTATAACTTCATTTTTATCGACTCACCTAACGGTGAATCCATATCTATAAACCGATTGATTTTATAGGCCATACGCTGCCAAATATTAAACCAATACCGCCCATTGGTTTAAACAACACACCGGTTGACTTTCAGTAAATGATCACAAACCAATCAATCACGAATCATGATAGTTCATATATGATAATATGAAAATAATAATGTATTTGAGGGATCCGGTTGGGTCCCTCCAACCTGTTCTTCCCTGTATTCAAACGGTTATCACAAAACAGCCCAAACAGATCAAACCGATCAAACAATTCAAACCAGTAAACACGTTTATTGATAAACGTGACCAACAGGGTGGATTACCTCCGTTGGATCCAATCGCTAAAATAACGATTTGGAATTTCATTGAAATTAAACACAGTTTAATTTCATCGGTTAAATCAACAAACAAAGGTGTAACTAGCAACCAGGCAACCATCAGCAAGCAGAGCACACAAAATAAAAACCCCAATTTATATAAAATATAAATAGGGAAAACTGAGTGAGTTTAACTCACCTTGATTTACTCGTCGCTGAGCGATTTGCTTTCAACTAAATTAAACAAATGTTTAATTTAACGAAAGATCTCCGCTATCTCTAGCTCTTGTTCAGACTTGTTCAAAAATGTAAGGTCTGCTCCCATAATTCCAACTTAGCTTTCGGTTATTACGGCAGGCCACTCTCTCCTTCAAGCACTCGAATACTGCTGCTTCGTTCCACTTTCGTCCAGTACCACGATTGTTATTCCCGGATTCTTGCCTAAATTTTCCCAATCCGGTTTGATCAAATCCTTTACTGTTCGTTTTCGCGCTTCCCGTTACTTGTTTAAATAATTTGGCCGAACCAAAACAATTTCAGATGTTGAAACCACGGTCTGAACTGTTTTCCCTTCTCCTTGTTTCGCTGTTCTTCACTTCAATTTGATGCCGACCTTATGGATTTAACAGTATTCAGGCTAACAACTTCTAGTTGTCTTCGCCCTATTCCAGAAAGGAGCTGGTACCCTTGTAACTTTCCAATCTTTTAACAAAAGATCAGGCAGATCGAAAACCACAGCTTCATCGTTTCGTTTCCAGGCTCCTCGTTCAAAACTGCCCTGGTTCGCACCAAGTCCACAGCTGCTACACCGGTATTCGAGCCGCCGGAGTTCATCACCCCTACACCATTTGAAAGCCTGACCGATCCTCCTTCTATGTCCAGAAGATCTCGCAGCTCGAGGTCCTCATCATTTCAGAAACCCAGGTCGACATCAGCGCCTTCTCGTGGAGATTCCGATCACCATCGAGGACATCTGCCGATCATCGCCGGTTAAAGCGAAGTGCTCGTCGAGCTGAAGGTCTTTGCGGTTGGAAGCTTGTTTGATTAACCCAAGAATTTGAAGAAAATAGGATCGAAGAACCAAAGGCTTCGTTCATTTTGAGGAGAAGAGGATGTCTGCCTATATAAATAGAAGAACAACGTGGTGGCCACGTAAAAATATGTATTTTTAAAAATTCATTTAGGTCTGCGGCTATGTTTATCGTAGCATGTGAGAAGGTAGAGATGTAACAATTACTTTGTCGGCACGGTTCTAAGATGGAAAGGAAAATACATAGGGGAGGAGGGTAGGTTCAGTGTGTTTTCGTTTCAGTCATAGGCTAGCTGAGGAGCCTGTTTGAATTTCATTTCATACGAAAAAGGCATAGGGTAATGAATTGATTTAGATAGGACATATCAGAAAATAGGTAGCATAGTTAGAATAGGATGTTGCTTTTAATAAAATATTATAATGTGAAACTTCATCGTAAAGTAGTTGATTAAACCTACTACAAACGATTTCTGTTTACTGATAAAAAAGCTATTCTTAGTGTAAAAAGATATTCCGGATCCAATGGGACAAGTTTCGTCGTAATCCGAGGTCGTATGAAAATTTTTCCTTTATGAAACCAGAAATGAACACGCGTTTAATTTTTTCACGATCACCAGATAAATCGAATTAACTTGAAACTTTCAAATCCTACAATAATTCTTTGATACGAACTCAACGACACTAGTTTCGTCGCATTCTGAGACTGTTTGCCCGATAGGCTGTTTTTACCCCGAACCGCCCTACCCTTTTAACGCCAAATTTCTCGATCTCTAAAAATAACAAACTATATACCTATCATGACTCTAATCGACGATACAAACTCAACGGAACTGGTTTCGTGGCCTAATTCGATTGTCTGCTCAAGTTACACTCAAATACTCCTTATATTTATTTGAATGCGCGCTATAGAATTTGAACGGGCGTTTACGGTTGCTGTGGTCACATACGACATTGGTTTGCCATGCCATCTAACACCGTACAATAATTTAACGATACGGTTCCAATGAAACTGATTTCATCGAAATCTGAGTCCGTTTGCAAAACGGTAATTTTAAAGGTCGCTATTTCAAATAACGATTTCCACAGCATTTTTTTCAAATTTTGATTTAGCCATAACTCGCACTCTGTAACACGGAATCTGGATTTTTCTCTTTTATATGAAAACTATCGTCAACACGCTTCCAGTGTTTCTTGTTTCACAGAAATCTGACTTATATCGAATCCTGTATTCTCAGTTGAAGTTCAAAACTCCAATTTACGAACTGCACGCCATTTTCATGCTCGAATTTATATTATATATAAATTATAACGTTCAACTTCGTTTCAATAACGAATTAAATATTAAATTCCATTAATATTCCCGATATAATATTTAAAATAAATAAATTAAATTAAATATTTAACGGGCAAAAACACGGGTCGTTACATTCTTCCCCCCTTAAAATAATTTCGTCCTCGAAATTGCTAGGGTAAGAAAGAATGTTATAAACTCATTAATTTCAAATCTAATTTTATTTAAATCAATTCAATAATATAAATCAATATTTTCAAAAATATTGAAAATTTTCTAACACCTTAAATTTCCGAAAAATTTCGCCAGCACCTCCTTTGTACGGCTCAATCGGTACAACTCCAACTTGCCTTTCTAGGCCTTCTCCAATCCAAAAGTAAATAAAACAGCCAAACGGCTTGCCAGATAGGCTCATAAACCTCCAAACCCATATAAAAATAAACGTGTACCTTTTTGTCGGGCATATCTTTATATCCTTTCCATCTGCTACCCTTTCAGCATATACAAATGCATTCTCCAACCAAAATTCCAATTTTATCTTCAAAACCAAATCCTTCACGAGTCCAAGCCAAATCTCATTCTTAACTCAATTTCCATCCATTATCAATTTCGACTCCTAACTTACCATTCCAACACCATTTCAGATTCCTTTCTCCCAATTCAAGATCTGATTCTACTTGATTTATCCTGATTCAATTCCCAGTTAATTGGTTTTAATTCGTATTTGCTTTCACAAATTCTATTTAATTTTGTTTTTGTTCAAATAGTTTCTCTGGGAGTTTTTAAACAGTTCAGCTTATTCAAAAATCAAATATTCCTTTTCCAGGATTCAAACAACTTGTTTTTCTCAAAGCAATTCAAAACAATATTTTGGTAGTAATCCGTCACTTAGAACTCGGAAATGAACACTGATGATGTGGCCAGCATCCTCAGAGTTATTCCCCAGCTATCGAAGTGAGTTCAATACTATATTATTTATCAAAACAGTATCTAAACATTTTCATTTTGAAATCTATTTCAAAATACCAAACACAATGCTCGTAAAACAATTTAAAATCTCCCAGGATTTAAAATTTCTCATATATGCAATTCAAATCCATTTGCAAACAACTTTCTCACTTTTAGGAATTTTAAATTCCAATTCTGATTTTAATTTCAGATTTAATTCATCTGATTCCATATATTATATCCATATGAATTCTGACTGGTTATTTATATAACCATTTCAATTATAATCAACCAACACATCCAATATACTATAATATTCAAAAATATATATATTTTCTTTATATCAAAATATCATTTGGGCAATTTATTTCATTTACCCTCTTTTAAAACATATCGTGACGACCCATCGTATTCGAGTGCTTATAAACCCCTATCGATACAGTGGATCATACTGATCGATCAGAACTTATAAACAACTCAACCAATAAATCTCCACAATATAAAACATTTTTTTTTATAAAATCTACAAATACGTTCACTCGTATATATATACTCAAACTCAATCTAGGGTATGACTAACCCCATCTCTACTGAGTCACGCCACAGAGCCAAGGTAATCACTTAACCTTCATCTCTGATACCACTGTAACGACCCAGGAGTTTCGGCCTCGAAAATCAACATAAATACGTATACTGTGTCTCATGTCGATCCTCCAAGCACCGAAACACTGGATAGTTATTAGAAAGAAATTAGAGGGTGAGATAAGAAAGAAAGAAATAGTAGAATAGAAGAAGAAGAAGAACCAACACAACACAGAGTCTCACGTCGCAGTGGAACAAAATATAATACAGAAATAAATCTTTATTGAAAACTTCTGAAATACTTACATTTATCAGAGTATCACACATCTGGACAGTAGCCTGTCCTCATATAAAACACAGCGGAATAGTAATATCATACGTCTGAACATCTCCAGCTCGTCTCTTCACAGCTTTTGATAACCTGATCCTGTCAACCCGGGCTAACCCGAGTATTTACAAAACACCGGGTCAGTCTGGTGAACCAGAGTGAGATAAACTCGCACAGTATTAAGGGTAAACCATCCAACTTGCTTTTAAAGTTCAGAAATCTTTCGAAGAAAAGGATAATCGTAAGACCGAATCCACACATAAACACGGACGGTTTTTACCTTACGATAACCCAAAACAGTTTTGAAACCCATATCTTTTCTGATATTATAATAATGTCTAAATACAAGTAAATAGAATCTAGTGGAACGCTTGCATCTCACGCTCCACATATATAGTATACAAACAAAACCGCGGGCGCTTATTGGAGATTGGATTCCAACTATGACAAGGTATGGGACCACCTGCCGATAGTGTATCTCTAGAGACGAATACACTGGGTTCAACAAGAACGTCTTGCAACCCCGCCCTCACATGACCGACCACTCATTTCGCTTGAGTGTATCGAATGTATACCACCGACGGTTGGGATCAGCAACCGCCTCCCGAATAGGGACAACATCGAACATAGATTAAAGAAGGAAAAGGAATTTCTCTAGATAGGTGATTATACACCCTAATGGGAGCGACCCACATAGCCATGCTGCCTGCCCAATTTTTGTCATTTCCCGGTTGATGAGGCTTGAGGTCAGAGTTTATTCTTGAAACATCTGATCACCATTCACTTTGAATGCCACATCGTCAGATCCGTCAGATATCACTAATTGACGTCCACAAAAATACTCTAGCAGTTAAGCTAAGAGAACGGCGATTCTCCGCCAACACTATAGCACGTTTGAAGAAATCAACGTACGTGATCCTTTGGAAATACTCTGTCAGACATCCGTCCATACAGGTCATCCAGGAACAGGATGAACCGAAGGCACTCTCCTACCGCATCCATATAGGAATCACCCCATGGATCAGTAGCGAGAAGTCCTTGCAACACGTAGATTCCAACTACGACAGAATCACAGCTTATCTCTGCTTGCCAGGCAGAGAATATTAGTGGTTCTTCCGTGTATGAAAATCCACGGTCTTCAATGCTCCATCTTGATCATCTTCTGAGATCTTCACGTATTTGTTGGTCGGAATGGTTTTCGAATATAAATTCGATCCCGGTCTTTCCATACCAACAATCGTATTAGTCAGATTTGATAGTCGGTGTTTTAACTATCAAAATATACAGTGTTTCAATCATGACACTCCAATGAGTTCACTGGTTAAGTATTTAGCATCACCTGGCCTTTTAATTAAAACAAACTAATTCACTTATGTTTAATTAAAATTTCTAACTCTGTTAAAACAGATTTATTTAAATTTGGCTGTGGTTATACAACCCACTTCTTTACCCAAATCCACTTTTACTAATCTCCTTTCAAAACTATTCGACCATTTTCCCATTTTGAAATCTCATTTCAAATTCTCCTTTTTACTTGATCTTGTTTTCAAGTAACGTTAGTATAAAATTAACGCCTTAACACGTTAAACTTCATATACAGGACCCTGGTTTATATAAACCCTTTACCTTAATTCAAATAATTAAGCAATACCTAAATTTAAGTTATCATCTTCGCTTGAAATCCTCTTTATAACATCGTTATAAAAATTTGAGCTTTAAATATACAACCCGCCCATAAATTCCTTTCACCATCCAATTGGATTACATTTCTCTTTGATTACTTTTCAAAAGTAATCTTCTAAATTCTTATTAAAACAATAATTTTCTTCACTCATTAACTACTTCAGTAGTTAATTTCTTTATTTACTAAAATAAATAGAAAATCTTTTATAAAGATCTTGTTTAAAGTTAAAACAATATTCTTTAACTATTCCATTTTGAAAAATCAAAACAAACTGATTTGATAGTCGATTCTAGTTAAAACAGTCGATTTTATCAACTCAGAACACGATTATCTCGTTAACCGTTTCTAATTAACCCTCGCTTTAAATTAATTAAAAATATAATTAATTTGAATAAATTCCATTAATGGTTTTCTTTACCCAACAATTATCAAAGGTAACCATTCAATTCATTTCTTATCTTCATACTTGAAAATCTGATTAACATCAGCATATACTTTATAAAATAAACCAACCATAAATCAAGGTCTTAAATAAATAAAATATTTATTTAATTCCCTTTTATACTTTATTCAAAATAATATATTTCAAGATCTAAGTCCAGTTATAAAATAAAATTTATAACTTCATTTTTATCGACTCACCTAACGGTGAATCCATATCTATAAACCGATTGATTTTATAGGCCATACGCTTCCAAATACTAAACCAATACCGCCCATTGGTTTAAACAACACACCGGTTGACTTTCAGTAAATGATCACAAACCAATCAATCATGAATCATGATAGTTCATATATGATAATATGAAAATAATAATGTATTTGAGGGATCCGGTTGGGTCCCTCCAACCTGTTCTTCCCTGTATTCAAACGGTTATCACAAAACAGCCCAAACAGATCAAACCGATCAAACAATTCAAACCAGTAAACACGTTTATTGATAAACGTGACCAACAGGGTGGATTACCTCCGTTGGATCCAATCGCTAAAATAACGATTTGGAATTTCATTGAAATTAAACACAGTTTAATTTCATCGGTTAAATCAACAAACAAAGGTGTAACTAGCAACCAGGCAACCATCAGCAAGCAGAGCACACAAAATAAAAACCCCAATTTATATAAAATATAAATAGGGAAAACTGAGTGAGTTTAACTCACCTTGATTTACTTGTCGCTGAGCGATTTGGTTTCAACTAAATTAAACAAATGTTTAATTTAACGAAAGATCTCCGCTATCTCTAGCTCTTGTTCAGACTTGTTCCAAAATGTAAGGTGTGCTCCCATAATTCCAACTTAGCTTTCGGTTATTACGGCAGGCCACTCTCTCCTTCAAGCACTCGAATACTGCTGCTTCGTTCCACTTTCGTCCAGTACCACGATTGTTATTCCCGGATTCTTGCCTAAATTTGCCCAATCCTGTTTGATCAAATCCTTTACTGTTCGTTTTCGCGCTTCCCGTTACTTGTTTAAATAATTTGGCCGAACCAAAACAATTTCAGATGTTGAAACCACGGTCTGAACTGTTTTCCCTTCTCCTTGTTTCGCTGTTCTTCACTTCAATTTGATGCTGACCTTATGGATTTAACAGTATTCAGGCTAACAGCTTCTGGTTGTCTTCGCCCTATTCCAGAAAGGTGCTGGTACCCTTGTAACTTTCCAATCTTTTAACAAAAGATCAGGCAGATCGAAAACCACAGCTTCATCGTTTCGTTTCTAGGCTCCTCGTTCAAAACTGCCCTGGTTCGCACCAAGTCCACAGCTGCTACACCGGTATTCGAGCCGCCGGAGTTCATCACCCCTACACCATTTGAAAGCCTGACCGATCCTCCTTCTATGTCCAGAAGATCTCGCAGCTCGAGGTACTCATCATTTCAGAAACCCAGGTTGACATCAGCGCCTTCTCGTGGAGATTCCGATCACCATCGAGGACATTTGCCGATCATCGCCGGTTAAAGCGAAGTGCTCGTCGAGCTGAAGGTCTTTGCGGTTGGAAGCTTGTTTGATTAACCCAAGAATTTGAAGAAAATAGGATCGAAGAACCAAAGGCTTCGTTCGTTTTGAGGAGAAGAGGATGTCTGCCTATATAAATAGAAGAACAACGTGGTGGCCACGTAAAAATATGTATTTTTAAAAATTCATTTAGGTCTGCGGCTATGTTTATCGTAGCACGTGAGAAGGTAGAGATGTAACAATTACTTTGTCGGCACGGTTCTGAGATGGAAAGGAAAATACATAGGGGAGGAGGGTAGGTTCAGTGTGTTTTCGTTTCAGTCATAGGCTAGCTGAGGAGCCTGTTTGAATTTCATTTCATACGAAAAAGGCATAGGGTAATGAATTGATTTAGATAGGACATATCAGAAAATAGGTAGCATAGTTAGAATAGGATGTTGCTTTTAATAAAATATTATAATGTGAAACTTCATCGTAAAGTAGTTGATTAAACCTACAACAAACGATTTCTGTTTACTGATAAAAAAGCTATTCTTAGTGTAAAAAGATATTCCGGATCCAATGGGACAAGTTTCGTCGTAATCCGAGGTCGTATGAAAAATTTTCCTTTATGAAACCAGAAATGAACACGCGTTTAATTTTTTCACGATCACCAGATAAATCGAATTAACTTGAAACTTTCAAATCCTACAATAATTCTTTGATACGAACTCAACGACACTAGTTTCGTCGCATTCTGAGACTGTTTGCCCAATAGGCTGTTTTTACCCCGAACCGCCCTACCCTTTTAACGCCAAATTTCTCGATCTCTAAAAATAACAAACTATATACCTATCATGACTCTAATCGACGATACGAACTCAACGGAACTGGTTTCGTGGCATAATTCGATTGTCTGCTCAAGTTACACTCAAATACTCCTTATATTTATTTGAATGCGCGCTATAGGATTTGAACGGGCGTTTACGGTTGCTGTGGTCACATACGACATTGGTTTGCCATGCCATCTAACACCGTACAATAATTTAACGATACGGTTCCAATGAAACTGATTTCGTCGAAATCTGAGTCCGTTTGCAAAACGGCAATTTTAAAGGTCGCTATTTCAAATAACGATTTCCACAGCGTTTTTTTCAAATTTTGATTTAGCCATAACTCGCACTCTGTAATACGGAATCTGGATTTTTCTCTTTTATATGAAAACTATCGTCAACACGCTTCCAGCGTTTCTTGTTTCACAGAAATCCGACTTATATCGAATCCTGTATTCTCAGTTGAAGTTCAAAACTCCAATTTACGAACTGCACGCCATTTTCATGCTCGAATTTATATTATATATAAATTATAACGTTCAACTTCGTTTCAATAACGTATTAAATATTAAATTCCATTAATATTCCCGACATAATATTTAAAATAAATAAATTAAATTAAATATTTAACGGGCAAAAACACGGGTCGTTACAGTTAAGTTCTTCGGACATGCTGAAACAAAAAGGATAGATTCAAAACGAAGGATATGAGATAGTTCCTATGGCTTTGGGGGGGGACTTTGCCTTTTAAAATAAAATAATATTTTATCTTAAAAATGCTTCTTTAAACTTCCTTTTTGAAAATAAATTTTCAAAACTTTTTTATCTTTATCTGGTAAACCTATGCTCTGATACCAAGTGAAACACCCCACCTCCGTTAGGGTCACTCTCAAAGGGAATGCCCTAATTTTGGTGGAGGTTTATAAGTATAAGTCACAGATATACAAGACAGATATAATAACACATATTTTTGAACAGCGGAAAACAACAACTTTCATTTCATCAAAATATGTGTTACACAAACCATGCCATAATTGTTTTACAATACTTCCAAAATCATAACTGTCTTGATTACATTATTTAAAGAAGCATAAAGAAAACATAAATAAACTGCAAAAGTCCCATGATTGTTGTCCAAAGCCATAGTCCAAAACGAAAAGATCCAAGCAATACATTCTTTCTCTTCAAGATGGATATGAAGACTGGTCAAGCTGCGGTATTCCCTCCTTGTGGACCTGGGGGGGAAACGGAAGAAAAGAAGACGAAAGAAAAGTAGAGTCAGACATAAAGCCTGAGTAAGTCTAGGACTATTCAGTCTATGAATAAAGAACTGGGTATGATAAGTATAAACTAGAAATGGGAAAGCACCAAAAACTAAGTTAAGTTGTCTAGGGTCGAATATACTATCGTACCCCATATTAATCTCTGTACCCATATAAAATAGTTCCCAACAGGCACCCCGTAATCAGGGTGAAGTGATCCATTTTATGATGATCGGCTCCTACTCGCATAGTTACATGTGTCTTACGGCCCCCGATGTTGTAGTTACCTATGCTGGTCCCACCATGGGGTGTATCAAGTCCCATGGTGGCGGCCCGACACAATCCTAGAATGCACAGGTATGCTACTGGTGCCCAGTGCGTTATTTTTCTGCGCCGGAGTGTGTGCACGCCCGCACCCCATTAGAACTACACTGCTGCACCACCGCCGTCGATTTGACCTCTTACAGTCAGCCCAGTAATCGTGCCCCACCCTGCCTAGTTTCAGGGTATCATGATACGCCTTGTAGGGTTACTGCTGAAAAGGGTCCCCCGCTACTAGATTTTCTATTTCTAGCCAATATGCTAAGTTGGTTAGGTGTTTTATAAACCTAACCCCCAATCAGTCTGTTTAGTTTAGCATGTTCCATTTTGATTAAGTATTAATATAATTTACTTAATCCTATCAACCCCGACTCGGCCTTAATTGTCTTATTAAAGCCTTGACCTCTCACATTAGACAGGTATTGTTGTGGCTGCCTGTTGCCGGTTGGGTCCGGGCAGTCTTATGCCACAACTCAGTCTAACCTCGGGTCTTTATTGGGCTCCGTGTTTAATCACCCACATTGGATATGTATTGTTGTGACTACTGGACAGCCGGGCGGTTCCGGGCAGGTTTACATCACAACTCAATCCAACCTCGGGTTAAACACATCTTATTTTCTACATTTACATATTTTGTCTCTTTTCTTTTTATATGTAAATATTTGCGGCCCATTATTCAAATTTATCTTTATTGATTAAGATTTATTTATGCCACTTAATTAATTGTTTTTCAAGGTTGTTGGCATGCGTCAAACATGCCAACACATATGTTCTATATTTTAGCCCAAACGTCATTACCCCCGTTTTATACGTTCGCTCCAATGTAAGGTGTGTTGGGTTTAATACTTAAACCCAATTTAGCCATATGAAAAGGGGAGGCTATAACATGGTGTTTATAAGGTAACATGAAAAGGGGAGTGTGAACGCATGAACTTGCCACATAACGATCTAATTAACATAAGATAGGCATATGTGAACTTGCAATTGTAACAACATATAATATAAGCAATACTTAAACATGAATCATTTTATTCACATAATCATGGTATAAAAAAAACATGAATCATTCTATACGTGTAGTCATGGCATAAATGATACTTAAACATGAACCATTCTAATCATATAATTATGGCATAATCATAATTGAACATGAGTCCTCCTATTCATATAGTCATGGCATAAACATAATTGAACATGAATTCTACTATTCATATAATCATGGTTTTTATCCTATCTATGTAACTTGTAAGTATGATGTAATTCTAGTGTAATTCTAATGTAACTTATGTGCCAAATATATTATCATATGATTATGATAACAACATAAGCCTAGAAACATGTTTTCAACTAGGCATAATGACAAACATAGTTTTGTCATATTAATACAAGCTTACAAACACGCTTGCTTTTGTCACTATTACAAAATCATGATTTTTATACTTGAACTATGATACCAATTTCAACATAAACTTCATATGAATCATAATACATAGGTGAATCAAATTACACTAAAGGTGACCACAGAATTTTACATCATGTTGACATAACAATAAATCATAGACTTGCATGAATTTCAAATAAACTATTACAACATATAGTTGTTATTTTCAACATGAATCATATACTTGCAATTATCAAATGGGTGTTGTAAATAACTACCACAAACATGTAGTTTTCAATATGAATCATATGCTTGCATGAATCCCAATCAAAATTCCACAACATGTGGTTGTCAACATAAACCATATACTTGTATGAATCAAACCATAGCATTGCCAAATCGTTTAGAATCAAAATAACATACAAATATAAGTCGTTATCGCCACAATTCCATTTCGTTTCCAACGCAAATCGCGTACTTGCAAATATCCAATCGTATACCATAATATTCCCAAATCGTTTAGCATCAAAGCAACATACAAATATAGATTATTATCGCCACAATTCCATTTCTTACTTTACACAAATCAACACAATTATTTAATTCACATCGGAATAGCTCTCTACTTACAACGTATAACGAAACTTCAATTCAGAAATCTGAATTCTGAAATTGGAGATGCTATCCTTTGTTGTAGGCGTTGATTCGATTGATTTGACGTTGCTTTAAGCTTTTGATTTATCTCCTAATTGTCTCTTTATTTTCTGACGGCTATCCTCAGTCTCTCCTCAGCAGCATGACGGTCTCATCTCCATTTTAGTTTATGTGAATTAGGGTTAGACTTAGGTCCTTTTTATAGAGTTTGTGAGTCGATTTAGACCGTCGATGAAGCTTGGTTCAATAATAGCCGTTCGTTCAAAGGAGAGGCCAATCAGGAGCTGACACCTAGCCCTAGTGACAAGGCAAGGCTCAGAAAATCGACCAAACACAGACTAGGCCAGCCAGGGGGAGGGGGGGGCTGGGCTCGACCTGGCTCAGGGGCCAGGTCGACTCCCAGGTCGACCCCCAGGTCGACTCTAGAGTCGACCTGCCTGGGCAGGTCGACACCTAGGTCGACTCCCAGGTCGACCTGGCCTGGCAGGTCAACCCTAGGGTCGACCCCCAGGTCGACCTGGGGGGTTTGGGCGGGAATTTTCCCGCCTACTCTGATTGGGCTGAAATTAAATTCTGTTTTCGAAATTTAAATTTCCTGAAACTTCGTCGGGCCATAATTTGGTCATACGAGCTCCGTTTTTCGAAAACTCGGACTCTATTTCGCGTATTTTTCCGAGACGAACGCAATGGCGTATCCTGTTTCCCTTAATACTTTGTTTTGAAATTAGTTATACTTTAATTTGTGAATTTCAAAGTTATAGAATACATGGGGTGTTACAACCGGCCCTGAAGATCCAGGATTGCCCAGAGTGTGTAGTCCTGAGGCATTTGCTAGAGTGTCTCGAACGCGGAGAGGAGCTTGCCCCTTGCCTCGGCATATGACGGAAATCCAATTTCCAATACGTGTATTGCGGTTTTAATTGTAGAACTAGTATGGCAACATGATATATGGTACCCATGCCGTCTATGTTTTATATTTATGATTGAAATGTTTTGATACTATACACTTATTATAGTATCAAATGATTTGTTTTAAACATACCAAGCATGTTTGGCTGTTATAAGGAAAAACCCTATCCTCCGGCTTGCGTTGCATTGTGTGATGGGACCTGGGTCTTATAATAGCTTCATTTTTCGAAAAAGCATTGCGTTGTTTATTCTATGCACTGGTATTCTTGGGGGGAAGCCCGTTCCGTGTTATACGGCGTGGTCCCTTGAATTACTTTCTTTTAAAGTAAAGTTTTAAATAACTGTTTTAGTTCTCACACCAGTCACATGACTGACCTGGAGTTTATTGTTTTAACCTAAACTCTTGGTGCCCCTATTTTCCACACGGGCAGCTAGTAGTTTTGGTTTTGCAGATTTATATTCACAGGATCCTGGTTTATAGCTGGAATGATATCCGGAAAGCTCTGTATCCGTATATCACATTCAGTTGTGCTTTGTATATTTTTCCGCTGCTATGTAATTTATTGTAATCTCTGATATTTGTCGAATGTAATTCATTCATTTATACTCTGTGTATTCTTGAATTATGATGGAATTGTTGTAATAACAATGAAATGTTCTTCCGTCTGCGTTCTGTTCTGTTCTCAAAACGATCAGGGGTTTCGAACGGTCTAAATCGGTTTAACGACTGATTCAAATCGAGCGAAATTCCCGGCCGTCACATTTGGTATCAGAGCTTTGGTTTACAGAGCTCGAGAACAAGACACATTAGAACCATACGAAAGAATTCATCAGATATTGGATTAGTAATATCCAATTAGAATGACTCGTTAGAGATAGGATCAGAAGTATCCTAGAACGAGTGTGAAGAGTATATTTTTCAAATGAAAACAATTTTGTTTGAAAATTTAACCCATTTTATACGTATTTGAATATTTATTTATTTTGAATTTGGACAATCCGCTATATAAAGATTTTGCATATACGCGTCATGAACGTATATTCGAAGTTTTAATATACCGGATAGATATAGAACCGCACTCTAGTAGCCCGGAGATGTTCTGATGGTGGTTCGAAACATCATCAGCGTTTATTTTCGAGTGACGAAGGTGTGATTTCTATATATTTCCATTAGACTGGTGTGAGAACCAAAACTTATATATAGCTAGAACACATTGTTGTGAATTGGCATCAAAAACATGATTTTTTGTATATATATCAAAATTATGAATTTGGAACTCTAATTCACTAATTGATTGATGTTTGTGTTGTTTGTTTATTTGTTAGATAATTTTGAACCATTTAGCCTAATTGAATCGAATATTGAATTGTATTGAAATTGGTCACATTTGCTTGCATATACAAGTACTTACATTGAACAGGTCATAGCAAGGAGACTAGAGCAGAGAATAAAATTTGTTTGCCCGACAAATAGGTACATGTTTATTATAATTTACTGTTTTGTTCGGGTGATGATGATTTTATGAGCCGATTGGCTAGCCGCTTGGCCTTTTCTTTTTCTTTTTGAGATCAGAAGGCCTATATGGCAATTTTGGGATTTTCCCGTGCTCCCCGTGCAAAGGAGGTTATGGCGAAATTTTTCGAAAATTCCGGGTGTTAGCCAAATTTTTGAAGAATTTGGAAATTCTCAGAAACTGAAAAGTTGGAGAATGAAAGTTAGATCGAACGTAGAGTTGATTAATCAAACCACTTTCGACTTTGTTCCTTTTCGGGGACGAAAAGTTTTAAGTGGGGGAGATTGTAATAACCCGGAAATTCTGAGCCAGTTTAAATTTTTTGTTTTGGCAACTTCGACGAATTTTGAATATTTAAAATGAATTATTTTAAATAATATCGACGAGAAATTTATTTTGAATATATATAGAACTTATATATTATATACGCCGTCGTTAGAATATAAATAATTATAAGAAGGAATTGAAAATGGCCCTACAGTTCGATAATTCGATTTCAAACTTCAATTGAATGTACCGGGTGCAAAACAATCCGGATTTTAGTGAAACAAAAAATAATAGGATCTATATGAAAATATCTTTCCAATGAATCTGAAAAATCGAAATTTCATAGCGGGAATCAAAAGTTATGCCCAGTTGAAAATTCAGAATAGTCGCTATGTAAATTATACATGGCCCAAAAAGTCAAATTTTGCATACGGATGAATTTGGACTCGAAACCACTTGCATTGAGTTCAAAATGCCGTTTAGAACTCTGAAAAGTATAAGCTTTGATATATTCCGATATCCGGAATAGCGGCTATGGGCTGGAGTTGTTCGGTTAACAAAACATAGCCCTTAAAAAGTGAAATTTTGCATACGAGCTCAGAATTCGACGAGATAAATTTTTATGGATTCATAATGACAAATCATTGTTGAGCTCCAAATGGCGCGTCGAACGGAGTTAGTATGTGGCCGTGCGAGCTGAAACAGTTCAGGGTAAAGCGAGCAGTCAATTTACAAAGGAACATTATTGATACGACCTCAGAATTCGATTTCTTTTTTTTATTGATTCGTATCGTCCAATAATGGTTAAATCCAAAAGGGCATGATTTTTGAAGTTAGCATGTGAGCGTGCAAGAAGAAAAGGTGCCCCAAAATCGCATTTTTAGAGCTTATCTGAGCATATTTGTGATTTTTTTTGAATGGTCAAACGAACTCGGAATTCGACGAAACTTGTTTCGTTGGACTCGTCTTCAAGTCTACTATCTCGTGTCCGAAATCCGCGGCCATCGGAGATCGCTAGCGTTCAGGCGATACGGGAGAAACTAGCATATAATCACTTTTACTCCATTTTTCTCTTCATAATTTCATTTATCTCTTCCTCTTCAAAAAAACTCAAAAATGGAGTCTCCTCCACCATCACCGCTGTCCCTCCTCCCACCGCCACCACCGGCCTCCAGCGAGCCGCCGCCCCCCTCCTCCTCTTCCTCCTCCTCCTTCTCTCTCCTCTTTTCAATAACCCTGAGCCTCACAACACCACCGCCACCACCATGGGCCCCACCACCACCGCCGCAGCCCTTTAGCCACCTCCCCACGCTCAATCAGGTCCGGCGCCACCTTACCCCTCCTCAATTCCGGCCGTGGGCCCCCCGGTCACCAAAAACCCATTTTTCACTAAACGCCCGTTTTGCAAATAAGTCCCTGACCGTATTTCGCCAATAACTCCCAAACGGTGCGCTTTTGGCCAAAGTCCCTCTAGACCAAAGTTGTAGAGCATGAAATTCTCTTCGATTTGGCTATATGGAAGTCATATTTTGGAGTTCGGAGCTGCTCGGAAAACGCATTCGAAGTCTGCTGTTCAAAAGCTGAAAAATTCGTGTACTTTCGCGAATTCTGGCGAATTGGAGCATTTTTGGGAAAAAGACCCTTAGGCGAAAGTTGTCCGGAATGGCGTGTTTAAGCTAGTAAAAATATGGTGTGAAGATTGAAGCTCGTTTGCAAATTCTGGAACCCGAACAGTGAATCCGGGCGTTAGAAAAAAAAGGTGAGTTTTCTCCATTTTAAAGCTTCTACAGTTTTTGACATATGAAATAAATAAAAATATGATCTTTATATTATAGAGAGGATAAAAATCCGATTTTTAACTTATAGAAGATATAAAGATAAGATTTTTATATAATGTATATAATAAAAATGTGATTTTTATACGTGTAGTGGCTATGGGCAACGAAAGTGACAAAAGGCGAGAACGACAAGATTTTCTACAAAAGAAGAGTCGAGATGATTGGATTAGCTAGTTGGTGAGAACTTCTCACTCAAAATCTCTTTTTCTAGTTATATATATATACTAGGATGTAGACGGTGTTTAGTAGCACCTGACACAATCGTCCACAGACCATGGACTTGTTTGATTGGTTGTGTAGTTGGTTAGATTATTTGGTTTGAATTGAGTTGTTTGGTGAAATGGAATGGATTTGATTGATGTGTGAATGGCGTGGGCCTTCACTAGACCGAGGATAAGGCTAGGCCTTGTCCCGTTTTTAGTATCGTGCCGTTATGCCGCCGAAATTTTCAAAAATAAGTTAGAAAAATAAAGAAATCATTTTATTTAATAAATGAACTGAATAGAATATTTTCATAGGTTGAATAAAATGTTTTATCGTTAAAAATATAATTTTTAACGTGAAAGTGAATAAATAAATATTTATAAACAAATCGGCCGATTTGTTTATATACACTGATTTGACTGATATTGATTGGGTCGATAAATTTTACACATCGCCCAACTGCACAACTAAAATCTGTGTTTGATTATTTGAAACCCCACACGGGTGTTGGGATGAAATTTGAAGTTCACTCATCCTGATTGATTAAATATGTCGATCGATTGATTGACAGGCGGTTATAAGCGTTAGATATCTATATTCGATGCTTGTACAGAGTAGTGCACTTTGGTTGATGGTTGATTAATTTTCAATGCTATTATATATGTGTGATGTATGAAAATCCATATAATTAACATTATATGGTGATTGATTGGGCCTCATTCCAATTTAGAAATAAAGAATAATATAAAATAAAGGTTCATGTGTTGACCGTACTCATCCGTTGAGATTTGTCATGTGTTGAACGAAATATTTTAACAATAAAATTTACATCTTCATCTTTATAAAATAAAAGTTCATGTGTTGACTGTACTCATCCGTTGAGATTAGTCATGTACTGAACGAAATATTTTAACAATAAAATTTACATCTTCATCTTTATAAATAAAAGTTCATGTGTTGACTGTACTCATCCGTTGAGATTAGTCGTGTGTTGACAAAAATATAGATTCACGTATTGGATAGAATAAATATTCATTTGTTGAATAGAATAACGGAATTATTGAAATATATAAAGCCGTGTTGATTAGAGATGCGCTATTTTGACGCGAACGATATTTATATCGATTATATTCATTTTTGAATTTGATTTGAATTGAATAGAAAACGAATTTGATTTGAATTGAATAGAAAACGAATTTGATTTGAATTGAATAGAAAACGAATTTGAATTGAATAGAAAATGAATTTGATTTGAATTGAATAGAAAACGAATTTGATTTGAATTTAATAGAAAACAAATTTGAATTGAATAGAAAACGAATTTGATTTGAATTGAATAGAAAACGAATTTGATTTGAATTGAATAGAAAACGAATTTGATTTGAATTGAATAGAAAACGAATTTGAATTGAATAGAAAACGAATTTGATTTGATTAGAAAATGAATTGAATTTGATTTGAATTGAATAGGAAACGAATTTGAATTTAATTGAAAAGAAAACGAATTCGAATCGAAATTAAAAGAAAATGAATTCGAATCGAATTAAAATCGATTTGAATTGAAATTAAATAGAAATGAAAGTAAAAAGGATTTATAATAGAAAATTCAATTTTGATTTGAATTTGAAATAAAGATTGAAATAATTTTTGAAACGAATTCAAAACTATTTATAAAATTCGTTTTAAATAGGAATCGACGAAATATATATTATATATATAATATAATGGCCTGAACAGATCGCGCCGCGCAGCGGTAGTTCGCGAATTTCGACCTTTTATTTCGAACGGACATTACGGGAGATCCGACCGTCGGATTCTCCTAAAACCGGAACCATTGGGTTCGTATCGAAAAGAGCTTTCTAACGAATATTAGAAATTCAAAATCCAACGGATGGATTTGGAGATACGTCCAAATCAAATTTGGAAAAGGTCGTTGTAAGTGCAGTTCGATGGCCGTTGTTGGAAATCGACTGTACGGGCCTTGATAAAATTATTAAAAATAGTAATAATTTGTGTAAAATCATGAGAAAGGATTTAGGAAAAATCGGGATGAAAAACTCAATATTTGAAAAGATAAAAATAGATTTTTATCGAAATGAACTAGTTTTGAACTAAAATTAAAACCCATTTATTTTTAAATAAATAAATTGGAATTGAATTAGAACTGATTTATTTGGGTTTATCGTGGACTGTGTTTTAAATGACATTAGTTCTTTAACCCAGTAAAAGGAGTTTTAAATGAATCTGCAATTAAATTGAAATGTGAATTGATAATCTAAATTATCAAATTTAGAAATTGAGCGAGAATGGTGTATTACCAGTTTTGCTCCAAAGCGATAGTTAAATTTTAATTAGATTTGAACGTGAAATGGTAATTAATTTTACCGATAACACCGTGGTGTTAGATATGGAGTATTACCAGTTTTGCTTCATGGGATGAATAGGTTGGGATTGGGAAATAAAATAAATAATTACTTCAGTACGGTTCGCTAATCTCGACTAGTTTGGAAAAATCATAATTTGGTTTGAATTGACATCCAAGGAAGATTAAAGGATAAATTTTAAAGAATTTATCTTGGATAAAATTAATGGGAACCTTTCCCTAAGAATATGAAATTAGAAACTAGCTGTAGGTTAGATAAGAAGAATGGTTTCCTGGGTATTGATCTGATGTTGGTTTCGGCCTTTAGAGTTAATATTTGGGAAATTGTTCTCTTGCTGATTTACAGTTAGTGACTAATGAATTTGAATGAGGCGTATGTTGTGTTTGTGTAACATTTGTTTTAATATAATATACGCGGGTTGTTCGAAAAGGCCGGGTTTATACCCATTCTGAATAACCGATTCGACGATATGTCGAAGATGAAGACGGTGGTTGAAGACCGAAAGTCTTCACATCGTTTGGATAATTACTGACGATCCTGATTGGGCTGTACACCCAAGAGGATGGAAATAGTTGGTGGTCGTCCAGACGTACATGGAGATCGATGGATATGCGAGGAAAGTGCCTCCGGTTTCGTTCAGACCCAGAACGAACTTGTAAATGGATTGTGTGTCTGACATTGGATTTTATTCTATGTTGATTGATTTCTATTAAATATATATCTGTTTGGCGGCGGAGAATTTATTCTTTTGCTTAACGCCCTTCTCTGAGACGTACGAGCTTAGATGTTATATATCGATAGATATCAATCGCATGGCATGAATTGCCTGTGTGGCATGCTGAGTTGCATGGATCAAGGCTTCTGTTGAAAAGCAAAGTCTTGTGGTTGATGATCAAAGCACGGCCTTTCTGGCGTAGCTTTGTGTATAACGTGAATTCGCGAGCCTCACACCTCGGTATGAGTCAAAAACGGGATTCGGACTACAGGGAGAGCACGACGTTTCTTTCTAGCTTTGGTGGTGTCAGTGACTTACCAGCCCTGACATTTATATACTTTTCACCTATGTTGTTCTTGGATGAGGCGCCTCGATTTTAGGTCTGTAAGGACCGGGAAACGTGTGTACAGGAATTGCCAATCCTCTAACGTAAGTGAGGACCGGCCCTGAAGTTCCAGGATTGCCCGGAGTGTGTTGTCCTGAGGCATTTGCTAGAGTGTCTCGAACGCGGAGAGGAGCTTGCCCCTTGCCTCGACTCATGACGGAAATCCAATTTCCAATACGTGTATTGCGGTTTTATTAAAGAACTAGTATGGCGACATGATATATCGTACCCATGCCGTCTATGATTTATATTTATGATTGAAATGTTTTGACACTATACACTTATTATAGTATCAAATGATTTGTTTTAAACGTACCAAGCATGTTTGGCTATTATAAGGGAAAACCCTATCCTCCGGCTTGCGTTGCATTGTGTGATGGGACCTGGGTCTTATAATAGCTTCATTTTTTGAAAAAGCATTGCGTTGTTTATTCTATGCACTGGTATTCTTGGGAGGAAGCCCGTTCCGTGTTATACGGCGTGGTCCCTTGAATACTTTCTTTTAAAGTAAAGTTTTAAATAACTGTTTTAGTTCTCACACCAGTCACATGACTGACCTGGAGTTTATTGTTTTAACCTAAACTCTGGGTGCCCCTATTTTCCGCACGGGCAGCTAGTAGTTTTGGTTTTGCAGATTTATATTCACAGGATCCTGGTTTACAGCTGGAATGATATCCGGAAAGCTCTGTATCCGTATATCACCTTCAGTTGTGCTTTGTATATTTTTCCGCTGCTATGTAATTTATTGTAATCTCTGATATTTGTCGAATGTAATTCATTCATTTATACTCTGTGTATTCTTGTATTCTGATGGAATTGTTGTAATAACAATGAAATGTTCTTCCGTCTGCGTTCTGTTCTGTCCTGTTCTCAAAACGATCAGGGGTTTCGAACGGTCTAAATTGGTTTAACGACAAATTCGGATCGAGCAAAATTCCTGGCCATCACATGTATCACTGAGATTTAAGACAGATTAAAAATTTCCAAGCCAATCAGAAAATAAATCACAACAGATAAATAACAGAGTGCTGTAGTAAGTATAAATTTTCAAGACTTTCCAAAATGAACTAGAAGAGCCTCACAACAACAAAGGTGTGTGAAATTCCACAAAACCTTCAGATCTTCAAAAATTTAGAATCCTAATCAACAATGTTCAAGATATGATAAGAATACATCAACATTGTTATGAATTCAGAGAATCAGAAAACAAACTTCAAATCAATTGCAGAAATTTACAAAAAAAATTAAATTTAAGATCTAGAAAAGATTAAAAATATCAGAGTTTTATATACATGAAGTGAATTTCTAGAGAATATGAATTCTACAATTGGAGGTTTAAGGAAGCCCAGAAAAAAGAAAAAAAATGGCAGTGATAAATCAAAAAAGGAAAACAACAGAAAGGAGATAGAAGGAGAAATAAACAAGAAAATAAAAAAATATTTACAAAGGTGAGTTTAGAGATCATACCAAAATCCAATGTAAATCAGAATCTCTAACTCAACAGTTTTGGCTAAGGAACCGTGAATAATCTGATGATATGAAGCAATTTGAATTCGGTTTCTCTTTCTGCACTACAGTTCCTCACCCTCCTTCAGTACCTAACAATTTATAGGATCGAGTGGTCTATCAAAGTTTGTAAAACCACTCATAGTTGTATTCATTTGTTTTGGTACCCAGATTTGTTTATATAACAAACCATTCGAATCTACCATTGTACCCTTCGGGACCAAAATCTGTTTAAACTCAACGAAGCCCGTTTTATTTCCTTTTAGGATCCAAGAATGTTTAAATGGTTTATTATAAAGCAAACTCTCATTTCTGTTGTGATTTAAAAACCTTTTAGAATTTTCAAAGTTCAAATTTTTACAACGACCCTTCCTGAAGCTATTTGAAGGATTTTTAAAATCACTTGAATTCAAATTTTCAAAAACATTTGTTTTCCCAAAACCAAACCTTGTTTACTTCCAATAGAAAATTGGTTTTTCAACAACATATTCAAAGATTTTTCTCCATCAGAAAATCTAGTCAAAGTTGACTCAAGTCGTTGAATTTTAGTTTTAAGATCACGATTCTCTTTCATTAAATTCGAACAATGATTTTTATTGATCTTACATCATTCAAAATCATATTTTAAAACCAAATTTTCATCTTTAAGAATTTTAATTCTGGCTTGGGATTCCATGATTTCAGATTCAAACCGTTTTTGTTTTTCATACTCAAATTTCTTGGATTTTTCAATCTCATTTTCAAGTACTTCTAAAATCAAATTTGATTTCAACAAGTTCTCCTTTTAGGCAATTTCAAATTTGGAATTTATATCTGTTTTAAAATTTTCAAATTCCTTTTGCAGAAGGTTATTCAAATTTGATAACTCAGTCTTGTTCTCATTTAAGACTAGAATTTCATTTTCAATCTTTTGAATATTTTTATTGAGATGAACAAGATTGGTTTTCAATTTCAAACAGAATTTGAAGAATTTTTAACATATTCAAGTTGTGATTCCAAATCATCAATTTTGCTGGTCAATTCAAAATTCTTAGATTTCAAAGACTTATTTTTTAGTTGGAGTTTATCAACAGATTTCGTTAAATCAAGACACATGTATACTAGATCATCATATGAGAAATTTTCTGTTTCAACATTTGTTGATTCTCCATCATCTGATTCATCTGATGTTTCATCTACATGACTTGTTAAGCATAGATCTGAATCTGAGTTGACAATCTGGGGTTTTGAGCTGTTGTCAAATTTTCCATACTTTGTATTGAGAGTATCCCAGATTTCCCGTGTAAATAAACAATGGCAGATAAGATTAAAGTGTTCAGTACTAAGATAATCAAATATAATTTTCATAGCATGAGCATTGAAAGTAATATCTACACTATAAAATCCATGGATACCAACATTCCAACATTTCATATTAACAAATTTTAAATAAAACTCCATTTTGGATTTTCAGTTTAAAAAATCTGTTCCATCGAAAATAGTTGGAAATGAACTGGACAGACTCTCTATCGACTGACAACTAGGAATCACCATTGCTCTAGAGTTAATAAAATACCTGCTCTGATACCAATTGTTTGATCTAGATTAACCCTAGAGGGGGTGAATAGGGTTTATCACAATTTTTTTATGAATTAAAAAAACTAACGAAATATTAAATAATAAACAGATCATAGACTGCAGTAGAAATAAAAAGCAGAAAAGAAATAACACACAAAGATACCCAGCTTCGGCAAAATCCTGCCTACTGCTGCATTACTAAGGTTACTACTAGGTGTTATAAACAGATCCCGCATACAAGACCATGTACACTCGCAGCGCCTACTCCTGTCCTAACCCTACGCTCAAAACCCGAGACTGACCAATATCCCATCAATCAGATTTCCCCTAGTTACGACCCTATAACTAGTAACCCAGATTTTACAGACTCTGTCAACTATCAGTCAACACCCTGACTGAATCCCCTAGATTTTTACAGAATTCTAGAAACTGTTTGGACGGTTTACAACAGAGAATAAAAACGATACAAAATAAATATAAAAACAAAGAAAAAATAACATAGAAAAACCTTAGAATATAACTAAGGGGTCATCCCCTTTTAAACACGGCCGGCCACTTCACAAATTTGTTGCCCTCTTGTTTTGACCCGATCACTTTGTCTCTAGAGATTAGGAATGGCGGCTTGCACTAGGGTTTCTTTGGATCCCCAAATCAATTTCGACTTCAAAATGAATTACTTTGGAAATTCTCCGTAGCTCCAATTCTTGTTGATGAATTCAATCGATTGCTAATGCTCCTTGCTTCAATGATTTTGGGGTTCCTTCTGCGATCTGAAACTGTGAGTTAATTTGATGTAAAAAAATGATTTATGCTCTTTGAAATTCTAGCTTGTTTATTTCGATTCAATTGTTTGTGGTCTCTGCCTTCCTGTCGATGATGTAATCGGTGTTAAATACATAGGGTAAATAGAAAACCCTTAAACCACTCTAATTTCACTTATGTGTGTCGATCTGATTGCGTGCTTTCCCCTTTTGAATTTCTCAACTTTGATTGAGTGCCATGAACATGTTGCCAAAACAGATTTGTGAAATACTGGAAGGTTTCCACTTTTGAAATTCTTTGATTGGAAATGATATTGATGAACCTGGATTTGTTCTTGGCCTTCAAATAGATTTTCCCTTTTGGATTTAAAATCACTCAGCTTTGATTGCATATGGCATTACTGGAAAATTATTTCATCTGCTGTCCCCTTTAAAAATTTTCCAAGCAAATGCTTGTTGATTTTCAACAATTAACACTTGCCAAATATGATTCATGAATTGCTGGAAACCATGTATTTGTCTTTTCATTTCTTAGATAATTTCATGCGATTAAACATTTTCCATAACTATGTTCATTTTTGGAAACAAGCTGAACTTTAAATTGTGGCCTCTTACATTTCTCTTTGATTGAATTCGAGTAATTCTGGAAACAAATTAAAAGCTTTTCCCTTTTTTGATCACTGTCTTGAAATTCCTTGCATGATTAATTTTCTTGTGTATATTTAGAAATGATTTGGTCAAAAACTGGAAATGTAAGGATGCTGTAATCTTGGAATGAAATTTCTGTTTGTCCATTATGTATATACATATCACACTGCTCGGCTTGTCCACTTTAATACTATTCAGATTTTGGCCATTCTTTATTTTGGCATTCATTCACATTGACTTTTTCTTGAACCTGAATTTGATTGCTATAAACATGCTCTGATCATTTCATGCTTGTGCATTTGGGTATTCATGGTGCTACACCCTCACCATTGAAAAAAAAAACTTTATCATGTAATTGCTGTGTGTATCTATGTGTGTCTTAAACCTGAAATGTGAATGATTCGACCATGCTCTTGCTGTATACATTTTTTGAACACCTTTGCTTTGTCATTTGAGAACTTGGAAAAAAAGCTTGCTTGTGGGTTTACTGCTGTGAGCACTTGCATCTTGCACTGCACTGTCCATTTCTGGACTTGTATACATGCTTGCTGAACTACTTCTTGACATTGTATATTTGAACCATGCCAATAATACTATGCACACATGTATTTACTGGTTTGACCATTTTCTTGCTTGTACTCGACCATGCTGATTTCCATGCTTCATGTATTTTGCTGAAAAAACTGTAGCTCTACCATGTTATTGCTGTTATATGTGATCATCCATGCTTGCTTGAAATCATGTCCAATTTCTTTGACCATTTTTGAAGTGCCACTGAGTTGTGGCATGCTTTATGTTCATTGCATGATTGTGATAGAACCTATGTGTGTAGCCACGGCCATGATGACACAGCTGCATCATATACTTGATACCTGAACATAACTGGATTTGTACACAGACTTGGGTTTTGCCTTGTCTTGAAACTACATGATAGCTTGTGCGCAATTGAATTTGCTATACCAACCATTTATGTTGCTCGGCCCATTTGTTAATACTTGAGTTGCTCATGACATTGTGCTCGACATTGGTTTGGTGCTGTTTTTATCACTTTGGTGTTTTTGGGTTGCCTCGACCATATTGATTATTGCTGCACTGAGTCGAGATAGTCCACGTGGCAACTCCTCAGTTGCACACTAATTGGCGAGGCAGTGCACACGTGTATATTTATACACGTGTGTATATGCAGCCATCAGATAAATTTTCCTGTCCCTGTACTATGTATATATATATTGTCTAGACACAGTCGGATTAACAAATCAGATCAGGTCAGAAAAATGATGAGAAATACACCAGAAAACTGAGGCAAATAAAATAGATTTAAAATAAAATTTATATTTGAATGAATTTGGAATATTATTTCTGTTCCATATACTGAATGTGTGTTTCTGTATATGACAGGTATGAAGACTGGACTGACTGAAGAATGTTGTGAAGACAAAAGATGAAAGACAGAAGACAGTGAAAAAAACAGTGTGTAAAAAAAATGTATATATAAGTCGTATAAACAATGTGTTGTAATGAGGAGCTGTGTATGTTTGTACAAATGAAACTGTAACTGAATCAAAGAATGTACTGTAATGAATTATATATCGGTGATGTGTTCAAATAGTGGAGTTGTAAATTTGTACTTTTTAAATGTTGAAATAAAATATTATATTCAAATGAAATACTGTGTGAATATTTGAATTTCTGCACAGTCGTATTTTATTTAAATATAAATATTATATTCTTGTTTGTGATGTGGAATAACAGTACGGTAACGAACACATTTGAAATAACTTTTATTTGTTTGTTATCATCAAACAAAAATCATATAATTGTGTATACAACACTATTATATACAACACTATTCTCAATATATATCAAATAATCTATGTTTGGAAGTGCTATTCAAGAGTTCCAGGGAAATAGTAATCGATAAGGAAAGGGTGTGTTCCTTGTATCCCGTAAATCAAGGAAAAAGAGTGGTCTTAACCTTGTAGCCATGAAATCAAGGGTGTTGAATCGGTGTTATCCTTGTAGCCTTAAAATCAAGGGTGTTGTAATTAGATACCGATATTAATAAAACTCTGTGCAATCCAGCATTGCATGGGACTGGATGCAGGAGTAATCTGAACTAGTATAAAGTCCTATGTGTTCTTTCCTTTTCTACATTTTATTTCTATTTATATCTACATCTGTAATTATTTTTGTTGTGATATTCATTTTGTGATTCATATAGTTGTTTGAGTAGTTGTTTATTGTTTTAGATTTCAATAAGTTCTTTAAAACACTATACAGCCCCCCTCTGGTGTTAGTTTTACCTTAAGATATGTGATTCTAATCCCTAACAGTTTTTACCTTACGATAACCCAGAACATTTTTGATATCAAATTCTATTCAGATATTATAATAATGTCTACATCAAATAAAGAACCACCTTGCAGAACGCTTGCATCTCACGCTCTACATACATAGTACATAATCAAAAACCGCGAGCACTTATTGAAGAATGGACTCATAACCATGAAAAGGTATGGAACCGCCTTCCAATAATGTATCTCTAGAGAGTAATACACTGGGTTCAACATGGACATCTTGTAACCCGTCCACACATGACTAGTCGCTCATTTACTCTGAGTATACTGACTGTCTTATCAGAAATGGTTGGCGCCTATGTAACTGTTTTCAACGAGATACAAAAGCGACAGAAGAAACAAATGAATTTTTCTCTATATGGTGATAATACACCCTAATTGGAGCAACCCACTTAGCAATGTTGCCTACCCGATTTTTGTCATTTCCTAGTTGATGAAGCTTGAGGTTACTATTACCTTTTAGAACACATCACGTCTTCATTCACTTTGAATGCCACATCGTCAAACCCGTCAAATTACAAGTTGATTTCCTCAATATCACGGATATAAAGCTAAGAGAAACGAATTTCCTAGCCACCCAAAATAGTTTAACGAGATTAATTTACATGATTTCTTTGGCGTACTCTGTCAAACATTCGTCCATACAAGTCATACAGGAACAAGATGAAGCAAAGGCACCCATATATCGCATCCTTATATAGGAATCTCCCAAAGGATTAGTAGCTAGTCCTTGCAATCCATAGATTCCAATCATGACAAAATCATCGTCAAATTAACTTTTCTTGCAATTCATAGGAATTCGGCCAATAAATCCTTCTGTTTACGAAGATCCACGGTCTGTAAATGCTCCATCTTCAATTAGCATCTTCCACATATTAGCTTGTCTAAAATGGTTTTCGAATATAAATTCGATCCCGATCTTTTTGTACCAACAATCATATAAGATAGGTTTGATAGTCGGTTATCGAACTATCAAATAACAACCACGCATCCATGAAAAGAAAATGAATTCACTAATTCAATACCGAACATCATTTAGCCTCTTTAATTAACCAGTCGCTGATTAAAACATCTAAATCCTCTAATATCAGGAAAACATTTCAATTTTTTTTATTTAATATAAAAATATTAAATTATCATTTCACTTCTACTTTACTAACTTCTCATTGTAAGTTGGTAAGTGGGTAAATCTCTGAGTATACAATACCAAAGGCCGAAACCTACATCAGATTGACACCTCAAAAGTTACTCGATTCAACTAACATACAACAGGTTCTAATTTCTTAAATACCGCATCATATTCCTTTGGAAAATGTTTCTCGTAACAATAGTGTTGCTATCTATGAGTTCCTTATTATATACACAAACAATAATCTTTTGTTATTAAAATTTATGCTTATCAGTAACTTAGCGATTTAGGTTACTTCTCAAAACTCACTTAACTTCCTTTATAATATCATTTGCTAAACTATTATTCATTCTTAAACTAGTGCAATAATTTCTTATCTGCTTTTCCAAAACAATTTCTCTAAGTCACACAAGCCAATGTTATAAATTTTCAACTCTAGTCGTTATCCGTTTACTAAATCATTAAAATACTAGGCTTTGAATACAATACTAAATATTGGTTTCGCATTAAACTTACAAGTCTATATTCACAATCCATTTCAAAATTCATTTATTCGTTAATCTCATTCGCGAAATGCAATTTAATCACATTTCATATATTTATAAACAACATTTGTGTAACGAGCTAGATTTTTGGTTGGTTAATTTTACATATTTAGTATGAATTTATATATCAAATTGATAATATAAATCAATTTTTATATTGAGTTATCGATTTAATAATTGAAATATGATTTATTTCGATTATATATAATCATCGTAATACGAAAATGAATTTAATTGAATTCAAAATTTAAAACAAAATTTATAACACTTCAGATGATCAATACGAACTTCTGTTTGAATAATAATAATATTAATTTATTAGCGAGAAATTTATTATTTTGAATTTAGTTTATGTTGATTTAAATTAATATCTTCTCCATATGATTGAATAAGGCTTTGAAACTTGCCCCTGTGTGTTCAGAATAGTGGTATAACGTTGGAAACGCCAGTTGTTGCGCTTAAATAGGAGTTTAGAACCGTAAAATATATTATTGTAATATATAGTGAATAAGCTCGAACTCAAGTCGCGGTTAAATCGAAATTTAATCGAAATTAAATTATATGTACTTACATGTACCTACCTATATGACGTCACATGTAACAACACAGATTTTAAGAACCTATTTAAAATTTTATTTTAGCTATTTTTAAAGGATTTTGAATATTTAAAATGATTTATTTTAAATATTAATGACTAAAAATTTATTTAAATTGGAATTAGAACATATAAATTTATTTTAATCATAAAAGGAGTTTGAAATAGCGCGGTAATTTGAAAATTCGGCTTTGAATTTTAAATGAATGTGCAAGATTCAGTATAAATCGAATTTTAGTAAAATCAAAAATATCTGAATTTGTTTAATTATAACTTTCTAACACATGTGAAAAACCGAGATTTCATAATATAAACAGAAAGTTATGTCCAGTTTAAAATTTAAAATAGTCGCTATGGAATTTATACATATTTTATATAATATAAAGCCCTTAATAATAGCCATTTTGTAGACGACCTCCGTTTTCGACGAAACCACTTTTGTTGGATCTGGAGTGTCAAATTATTGTTATGTTTCAAAGTTCGTAATTTTTGGAATTGACATGTAATCGTGGTGAATTTAAACGTGTTTGTCATTTCAATTTGAATTTAATCAACTAGAAATTGATCATTTTTCAAACGGTCTCCAAATTCGATGAAATTAGTTTTGTTAAGACCATATCAGCAAAACATAGCTAGAATTATTTTTCGAGATATTTTGGAGTCAGTATATAGCCCAAGTAAATTATAATGCATGTTTGAATTCAATATAAATTGATTCATATTTTAATTTTGACAAAAACTAATCAAAACAGCCAAATTGGCTTAAAAAACATATCCCATTGTGTCCGAAATGGTGGTATTTGGCTAGGGGCGATAGTCATCGGGTTTGAATTGGAGATCGGATCAATAAACCTGAATTTTTGAAATTAAAATAATTAAATAAAATAAAATATTTTATTGTAAATACCCCCCCCCCCCGGCCCGAAACCCTAACCCCCTTTAACAGTTGTCGCCGCCACATCGAATTAATAGCCAGAAATGCACCGAAAAAATCGTTAATTCCTCTTTCCCTAATTCGAGGGAAAATCGTAGAGATTTTTACAAGCTTTAATTCTATATGGGTTTCATCGATTCTTGTGTTGAATTTGGGGATATTTTCGAGCTCGAACATGGCCTGTTCGCAGTCGATTTCCGTGGTATAGAGGGCACCGAGTTCACCTAGGTTCTTGGCGGTGGTAGAGGTACTGGAGCTCGTCGACGTGGCGTCTAATCAAGGGCTGACGACCTAAGGCTTCCTACGATGATGGTTTTTTTATTGAGATGGAATGGGTTTTCGTGAAATTAAAGGTTATGGGGGATACAACGAAGAAGAACGAAGCTGACGTGGTAATTAGTTAATTAGGATTTTAAATTAGTAATTAATTATTAAAGTAATGTAATTAATGTTCAAACTACAATATCTTTGTCATACCATATCAGAATTCTGTGAAACAAGAGTCGTTGGAGCTGTAACATCGAGCACTTTGCGATGAAATCAACTGGAATTTATTTGAAGCTTTCTACAAATTTAAAAGGAGTGGAACCCAATTTGAGATCTCTAAATTCAATTGAACTGGAAAATAAAATATAAAAGGTTGCAAACGGGGCTTAGTAGCTCCTGGCACTACTTTCTGTACAAACCATGGATGATTTGTGTGATATGTGCGTTGAATAATATATATATATATATATATATATATATGTGAAGTGAATAATATATGCAATGTAAATAAAATGTATATATGAAATGTGAATAATATATATATATATATATATATATATATATGTGGTGTGAATAAAATATTTATATGCGATGTGAAATATATATATATATATATTTATATATATATATATATATATATATATGAAATGTGAATAAAATATGTATATGTGTTGTGAAAATATATATATGCATTGTATAAAATATATATGCGTTGTATATGGAATATATAAAATTGTCATGTATGGAAATAATTATTCAATGGTTAAAAATATAATTTTTAACCTGTTTATGGAATGGATAAAATTTTCATGGATTGAAATAATTATTTGTTCATTAAAAATATAATTTCTAACATGTATACAGGACTATATAAAATTGTCATGGATTGAAATAATTATTTATTCGTTAAAAATATACTTTTAACATGTATATGGACTATATAAAATTGTCATGTAATGGAATATTCAATTTTGATTTAAAATTGAAAATGAAGTTGGAATCATTTTAAAATGAATTTATAAATGATATACAAAATACATTTTAAATGGAAATCGACAAAATATATTTTATTTATAAATATATATATATATATATATATATATATATATTATAATGGCCTGAATAGAAAGCGATGCGTAGTGACCGTTCGCGAATTTCGACCATTAACTTCAAATTGATGTAATGGGAGATCCGACTATCGGATTCTCCTAAAACTAGGACCATTGTGTTCGTATCAGAAAGAGCTTTCCAATGAATATAGGATATTTGAAATCTAACAGTTAGATTCAGAAATATATCCAAATCAATTTCAGAAAAGGTCGCTATGGATGCAGTTCGGTGGCCGATATTGGAAACCAACTGTGAAGGCCGTAATAAAATTATTAAAAATATTAATAATTTGTGTAAAATCATAATAAATGATTTGGAAAGGTTTTGGATGAAAAATTCCATATTTGAAAAGATAGAAGAATTTTTATCTGAATGAACTATTTCTTAACTAGAATAATCCAATGTTTTTAAATAAATAAATTGGATTGACAAAGGGGTTTTAAAATAACCAAAATTTTCCAATATATGCATTGGATTGGATTTGAATTGAAATAATCTTTAGAATATTTTTATATTGGATTCTGTGACTCTACGGATATTGTTGAGGAATTTGGAAGATATATACATATACATACATACATACATATATATATATATATATTGTTATTCCAATATGATATTTGTTGGTTTCAGAATTTGATGTTGAATATAAGACAATACTATTTTTATTTAGAGCCTTATATTTAATATCAAATTGGATTTTTGATTTGTCATGAACAGTGTTTAAATGACATTAGTTCTTTAACCCGGTTAAAGAAGGATTAATTTCCAGAAAGTTGAATAATCAATTAGAAAGGATTTTTGGGATTGGAACTAATTGGAGTTTAAATAAATCTTTAATTAGATCGTAAATGAATAAATGGTAATTGAATTTACCAAAACACGTGATGTGATTAAACCAAATTTACTTGGTTGTTGATATTGATTGTGATTGATTGATTGACTGTGTAGATGGTGCTCGACCAGTTTATGAGCAAAATATGCTTTTACATTTACTATTGGGTTAGGTAAAAATATCTGTGTGCTAACACTGTGTGGAACACTTCATCATTTGACTATAAGATGTTTAGCGATGTTATTTATTTCAAAATTTAATGAATGATTTTGAAATGGGATTTCCTTAAACGGAAAGAAGTGTTATTCCCGATTTTGGACAGGGAAATTTTTATAAAATGTTTTATAAAATAGAAAGGATTTCAAGGCCTAAACCCGATGATTTCGAAATGATTTGGAAGTGTATTATGGTTTTAGATTATAGTTCATTGCGTATCCGATTAGTTGCTATTGATAACATATCTGTTTGGTGGCATAGAATTTATTCTCTTGCTTAACACCCTTCATTGAGATGTACAAGCTCAAAGGTTATGTGATTAATAGTGACTGATTATATGTGTGAATTGCTGATGTAAAGTACTATAGTTTGAAAGTACTTGTGATTACTATGTTGTGAAATGATTTTCACTACTTCGGGATATGTAATGATTTAGTATGTGGCTAAAGATTCGGGTAACCCATGTGACTAAAAGTATGGGTGTTATAGCCTTAAATGGCTTTGGGTGGTGTATGCTTCAATGCATGGGAGGTGCATCGTTAGTGTATCCTGCTCCATCGTGGGAGGTGCACATATATATCGAGTTGCTTAGGTGTGTTTCCTTTGCCTTGTTGATGGGATAAACCTCTCGATATTTGGTTGCAAACTTGTTTGTATGCACTGTGATGATTTGGAATTCATATTTCCAAATGATTTGGTTTGAGATCCCGAAGTGAAATCTACTCTGATATAAAAGCTAGATATTTATTTCAAATGATTTGAAATGAGAAATCGGGAAATAAAGTCCAAAGGAATAATTTCTGTAAAGTGAATTGGATTTGAAAAATCTAAGTGTAGTGATAAATCTAAATGGGTAGATTGGGATATTGCAAGTTGATCGATTCGTAGTTGATCCATATCTCTATCGCTGATTGTTGTTTATACACTGGCATTTATGGGGGTAAGCCCCTCCGCATTAGCGGCGTGGTCCAATGATTTGTCTTATAATTTAATAAGTTAATTTTAAATGTAGACTCACACCAGTCCCATGACTGACTTGTAGTTTATTTTTCCCTCGCAAACTCGGGTGCCCCTATTTTCCACACGACCAGTCGAGTAGTTTATTTTGTAGATATATAAGTATGATTCTGGATTGAAGCTTAAAGCCGTGTCTAGAGCATTGATAGTCTTCCGCTGTGTTAGTTTATTTGTTTCCGCTGCATTATATTACATTTATTGTAAATTAATCTTCCGATGTATTATATTTCGATATACTCTGATATATTATGCACTCTGATTAGACATTATTATGATGTTTATAAAAGTCTTTTGTTATTTCTTCTGATGTGTTATATGCCCAGAGTTAGCGTATCCGGGTTTTGAACGGTCTTGGTCGATTTAGCGATCGATTAGGTCCGAGCGAAATCCGTTGTAACAACCCGGAATTTCTGAACAAATTTAATTTTTTTATTTTAGCAATTTTAATGGATTTTGAATATTTAAAATGATTTATTTTAAATAACAACGACTAAAAATTTATTTAAATCGAACTTAGAACGTATAAATTTATTTTAAGTATATAACGAGCCGGAAATGACACGGTAGTTTGAAAATTTGATTTCAAATTTTAAATGAATGTACAGGATTTAAAATAAATCGGATTTCAGTAAAACCAAAAATATTAGAATTTTTCTAACAATATCTTTCTAACGAATGTGAAAAATCTAGATTTCATAATGGGAATTAAAAGTTATATCCATTTTAAAATTCAGAGTAGTCGCTATGGAATTTAATATAATATATAGCCCTTAAAAATAGCCATTTTGTAAACGATCTCTGTTTTTGACGAAACCACTTTTGTTGGACCTGGAATGTAAAATTATAACTAGATTCCAATTTGCGTAATTTTTGGAATTAATATGTGAGCGTGGCAAAAGAAAACGTGTTTTGTCAATTTCAGTCAAATTGGATCGACCAGAAAATGGCCATTTTTCAAACAGTCTCCAAATTTGACGAAATTAATTTTAATAGGACTGTATCGTCAAAACCAAGCTAGATATAATTTTTCTGTAATTTTTGAAGTTAGATGTGACCTCGGTAAATTAAAATGTTTCTTTGAATTGAATATATATTGATTTATATTTTAATTTAAACAGAAACAAATCGAAACAGTCGAATTGGCTTATGGGACATATCCCGTTGTGTCGGGACGGGGGTATTTAGCTAGGCGATAGTCGTTGGGTTTGATTAGGAGTTCAAATGAGAAATTCACTTTTGAGAAATAAACAGAATTAAAAATTAGTAAAATATTAGTATTATATATACCACCTCTCCCAAACCCTAGCCCACTTATAACACAGCCGCTAGTTTAGAATTGATGGCCGATATTCTCCCAAATCCTTTCACTAATTTCTTTAAATCCAAAGACCGATTCACAAATCGCCCAACGGGAATAAGGTAGTACTCAACTTGATCCACCATCTCAACGGCGGTGATCGTTTAAATCATTGCGAGGTGACTAGAAATCGTGTAACAACCCGGAAATGCGAGCCAGTTTAAAATTTTTATTTTGGCAATTTTAGCGAATTTTGAATATTTAAAATAGATTATTTTAAATAATATCGACGAGAAATTTATTTTGAATAAATTAGAACGTATATAGTTATATAGATCGTTGTTAGAATATAAATAATTATTTATAATTATAAAAGGAATTGAAAATGGCCCTGCAGTTCGATAATTCGATTTCAAACTTCAATTGAATGTACCGGGTGCAAATTAAACCGGAATTTAGCGAAACCAAAAATAATTGAATATATTTGATAATATCTTTCCAACGAATCCGAAAAATCGAAATTTCATAGCGGAAACCAAAAGATATTTCCAGTTGAAATTTCAGAATAGTCGCTATGGAATTCAGGCCCTTAAAAGTGAAGATTTTGCAAACGACCTCGGATTTCGACGAAACCACTTTTGTTGGGTCCGTGATGTCAAGTTATTGCTATGTTTCAAATTTCATAATTTTTCGAATCAATATGTGAGCGTGGCAAAGGAAAACGCGTTTGACCAGTTTCAGTTGATTTTAATCGACTGGAAAAAGGCCATTTTTCAAACGGTCTCAGAATTCGACGAAACTAGTTTTGTTAGGACCGTATCGTCGATACGAAGCTAGAAATAATTTTTTTGGAATTTTTTGAGTTAGTATGTGGCCCTGGTAAAGTTAAATGTACGTTCAAATTGAATATATACTGAATTATATTGTAAATTAAATGGAAACTGATTATAATGATAAAACTGGCTTATGAAACATATCCCATTGTGTTCGGGATGGGGGTAATACGCTAGGGACGACAGTCGGTGAGTTTGATTTCGAGTTCGTATTAGGAAGCTACTTTTTAGAGAGATAAAGTAATTTAAATTTAATTATATATTATTATATAATGGGCCAAGCCCTTATTCTTCCTCCCCAAGCCCGATTCAATACAGAAATTAAAAAAAAGAAAAAGAAAAAAAGGGAGAAGGATGATGGACGTCGCGCCCTCCTCCAGGCGACGCCACCGCCGCTCAGGGCACCGGACCCCCCGCTCCTCCCCTCACCTCAATCAATCTCGCCCTCCACTCGACGCAATGTCGAACCACCCCTCCAACTGTGCCCTAACCCTGTCGCCCATCACCGCTTCCACCCCCGGAGCCAGGCGCCGCACCTCCCTGTCCCTCGCCAGTCCCCAAGCCCAAACCCCCTCCGACCTTTGCCGACAGTCCTCAGACCAACAGACCGGCGACCGCTAGCAAGCAACCCCCCTGCCGCCTCTTGATTCGCGCGATGAAACAACCCCCTCTTTCGATAGAAATGGTGAGTCTTTATTTTCAGTTTTTACATATATTTCGATTTTATTTCCGTTTTAAAAATAGATGCCATAATAAAAAAAATTCAGATCTGAAATATATATCTTTAGAATAATAAAAATATAGTTTTTCTATAGTTAGAGTAATAAAAATATAATTTTTAAAGTTAGTAGTGATAAAAATATGATTTTTACTTCAATAAAAATAGGATTTTCATTGATGTGGGATAATAAAAATATGATTTTTATTAAAGTAGAGTTATAAAAATATGATTTTTATATACTAGATAATATAAAAATATGATTTTTTTTTATATTATAAAAGGAGTAAGAATATGATCTTTATATTTGAAAAGGGCGAAATCTTTATATAGAGAATGGCGATAGAAAAATATAATTTTTGTATGGTTATGATAATAAAAATTCAATCTTTATATAAGAAGTAGACATATAAAAATATAATTTTTATACAGAAAGAAGCGTTGTAAAAAATATACAAAGTAAGGATAAAAACATGATTTTTATTTATTAAAATGAAGCAATAAAAATATAATTTTTATTTGAATAGCGTGAAAAGAACTGCATTGGAATTTCAAGCAGATCCAGACGGTTCAGCAGTTCAACAGTAAAGCACGACGGAGTGGAACCCTCTGTGAGAACTTCTCACTTTAACTTTTCTTTTCTAGTTATATAAATATATACTAGGATGCAGACGGTGTTAGTAGCACCCAACACCATCGTCCGCAGACCATGGGCTTGTTTGTTTGGTTGTGTAGTTGGTTAGATTATTTGAATTGAATTGTTTGGTGAAATGGAATGGATTTGATTAATATGTATATGGCGTGGGCCATTATTAGACCGGGGATAAGGCTAGGCCTTGTCCCGTTTCTAGTATCGTGTCGTTATGCCGTCGAAATTTTCTAAAATAAGTTAGAAAAATAAAGATATCATTTTACTTAATAAATGAACCGAATAGAATATTCATAGGTTGAATAAAATAATTTGGTCATTAAAAATATAATTTTTAACGTGAATGTGAATAAAATAAATATTCATTTACAAATCGAACGATTTGTTTATGTACACTGATTTGACTGACATTGATTGGGACGATAAATTTTACACATCGCCCAACTGCACAAATAAAATCTTTGTTTGATTGTTTGAAACCCCACACGGGTAATGGGATAAAATACGGCACACACTAATCCAAGTAATTAGTTATATGTCGATCAATTGATTGACAGACTGTTATAAGCATTAGATGTCTATATTTGATGCTTATACAGAGTAGTGCACTTTGGATGATGGTTGATTATTTATCGTTGCTATTATATACATGGGTTGTATGGAATCCATATAATTAACATTATATGGTAACTGATTGGGCCTCATTCCAATTGGAAAATTAAAGAATATTATAAAATAAAGGCTCATGTGTTGACAATACTCATCCGTTGAGATTAGTCATGTGTTGAACGAAATATTTTAACAATAAAATTTACATCTTTATCATATATAAAATTAGAAACTAACTGGAAAATAGATAAGATGAGTGGTCTCCTGGATATTGGTCTGATGTTGGTTTCGGCATTCGGGGTTAATATTCAGGGAATCGTTCTCTTACTAATTTACGGTTGGAGTCTGATTTGAAATCAAACGAAAGATACCAAATTTTTTATAAAATATATTAAATAACAAAAATAGTCACACGTGGACAGTACTCATTCGTTGAGATTAGTCATGTGTTGACAAAAATATAGAGTCATGTATTGAAAAAAATATAGATTCGTTTGTTGAATAGAATAAAGAAGTTATTGAAAAATATAAAGCCGTGTTGATTAGAGATGCGCTATTTTGACGCGAACGATATTTATATCGATTATATTCGTTTTATAATGAATATTGAAAAGAGATTTAAAAATTGAATATTTGGAAAATCGAATTCGAATTGAATTGAATAGAAAACGAATTTGAATTGAATTGAATTGAAAATGAATTGAAATAGAAGAAAAAAAATCAATTTGAAATGAATTCAAATTGAATTGAAATTTGAATTGAGATGAATTTTAAAATGAATTTATAAGGAAAAATTCAATTTTGATTTGAATTGGAAATGGAAGTTGAAATGTTTTTGAAACGAATTTAAAACTTTTTATAAAATTCATTTTAAATAGAAATCGACGAAATATATATTATATATATTATATATATAATATAATGGCCTGAATAGAACGCGCCGCGCCGCGGCAGTTCGTAAATTTCGACCATTGACTTCGAACGGACATTACGGGAGATCCGACCGTCGGATTCTCCTAAAACCGGAACCGTTGGGTTCGTATCAAAAAGAACTTTCTAACGAATATTAGAAATTTGAAATCTAATTGTTGGATTGGGAGATATGTCCAAATCTATTTCAGAAAAGGTCGGTGTAAGTGCAGTTCGATGGCCGTTGTTGGAAATCGACTGTACGAGCCCTGATAAAATTATTAAAAATAGTAATAATTTGTGTAAAATCATAAGAAATGATTTGGAAAAAATTGGGATGAAAAACTCCATATTTGAAAAGATAAAAATAGATTTTTATCGAAATGAACTAGTTTTGAACAAAAATTAAACCCATTTATTTTTAAAATAAATAAATTGGATTTGAAATGGGTTTTAAATAGAATTTATTTGTGGGTTTATCGTGAAAGATGTTTTAAATAACACTAGTTCTTTAACCCGATAATAAATAGAACGTGATTTGCGTTTATCGTGAACTGTGTTTTAAATGACATTAGTTCTTTGACCCAGTATAAGGAGTTTTAATGAATCTGTAATTAGATTGAAATGTGAATTGATAATTTAAATTATCAAATTTGGAAAATGAGCGAGAATGGAGTATCACCAGTTTTGCTCCAAGCGATAGTTAAATCTTTAATTAGATTTGAATGTTAAATGGTAATTAATTTTACCAATAACACCGTGGTGTTAGATATGAAGTATTACCAGTTTTGCTTCATGGGATGAATAGGTTGGGAGTGGGAAATAAAATAAATAATTATTTCGGTGTGGTTCGCTAATCCCGACTAGTTTGGAAAACCATAATATGTTTTGAAATGACATCCAAAGGAAGATTAAAGAATAAATTTAAAAGAATTTATCTTTGATAAAATTAATGGGAATCTTTCCCTAAGAATGTGAAATTTAGAAACTAGCTGTACATTAGCTAAGAAGAATGGTTTCCTGGGTATTGATCTGATGTTGGCATCGGCCTTCGGGGTTAATATTTGGGAAATTGCTCTCTTAATGATTTACGGTTAGTGACTAATGAATTGGAATGAGGCGTATGTTGTGTTTTTGTAACATTTGTTTTAATATACGCGGGTTGTTCGGAAAGGCCGGGTTTATACCCATTCTGAATAACCGATTCGACGATATGTCGAAGATGAAGACGGTGGTAGAAGACTAGAAGTCTTCACATTGTTTGGGTGATTACTGATGATCTTGATTGGGCTGTACACCCAAGAGGAGAGAATCAGTTGGTGATCGTCCAGACGTACTTGGAGATGGATGGATATGCGAGGAAAGTGCCTCCGGTTTCGTTCAGACCCAGAACGAATTTATAAATGGATTGTGTGTCTGACATTGGATTTTATTCTGTGTTGATTGATTTCTGTTAAATATATATCTGTTTGGCGACGGAGAATTTATTCTCTTGCTTAACGCCCTTCTCTGAGACGTACGAGCTTAGAGGTTATATATCGATAGATATCAATCGCATGACATGAATTGCCTGTGTGGCACGCTGAGTTGCATGGATCAAGGCTTTTGTTGAAAAGCAAAGTCTTGTGGTTGATGATCAAAGCATGGCCTACGTGGCTTCTTTGTGTATAACGTGAATTCGCGAGCCTCACACCTCGGTATGAGTCAAAAACAGGATAGTGACTGCGGGGAGAGCACGACGTTTCTTTCTAGCTTTGGTGGTGTCAGTGACTTACTAGCCTTGACATTTATATACTTTTCACCTATGTGGTTGTTAGATGAGGCGCCTCGATTTTAGGTCCGTAAGGACCGGAAACGTGTGTTCAGGAATAATTAATCCTGAAACGTAAGAGAGGACCGACCCTGAAGATCCAAGGGTTGCCCAGAGTGTGTAGTCCTGAGGCACTTGCTAGAGTGTCTCGAAGCGGAGAGGAGCTTGCCCCTTTCCTCAACTCATGACGGAAATCCAATTTCCAATACGTGTATTTTGGTTTTATTTGTAGAGCCTAGTATGGCGACATAGTTGGATGGGGCACTTATGCCGTCTATGATTGATATTTATGATTGAAACTGTTTTGACGCTATACACTTATTATAGTATCAAATGATTTGTTTTAAACTTACCAAACATGTTTGGCTATTGTAAGGGAAAACCCTATCCTCCGGCTTGCGTTGCATTGTGTGATGGGGCCCGGGTCTTATAATAGCTTCATTTTTCGAAAAAGCATTGCGTTGTCTTTTCTATGCACTGGTATTCTTGGAAGGAAACCCGTTCCGTGTTATACGGCGTGGTCCCTTGAATTACTCTCTTTTAAAGTAAAGTTTTAAATAACTGTGTTAGTTCTCACACCAGTCACATGACTGACTTGGAGTTTATTGTTTTAACCTAAACTCTGGGTGCCCCTATTTTTGACACGGTAGCTAGTAGTTTTGGTTTTGCAGATTTATATTCACAGGATCCTGATTTACAGCTGGAACGATGCTCTTAAAGCTCTGTATCCGTGTATTACTTTCAGTTGTGTTTTGTATTATTTTTCCGCTGTAGTACTGTATTTAAATCTCTGATATTTATCGAATGTAATTTATTCATTTATACTCTGTAAATTCTTGTATCTGATGGAATTGTTGTAATAGCAATGAAATGTTCTTCTGTCTGCGTTCTATTTTGTCGTGTTCTCAAGGTAATCCGTTCTTTCCTTCATGGGGAAGTTACGGGCTATCACAGTTGGTATCAGAGCTTTGTTTACAGAGCTCGAGAACAAGACACATTAGAACCGAACGAAAGAATTCATCAGATATTGGATTAGTAATATTCAATAAGAATGACTCGTTAGAGATAGGATCAGTAGTATCCTAGAACGAGTGTGAAGAGTATATTTTCAAATGAAAACAATTTTGTTTTGAAATTTAATCCATTTTATACGTATTTGAATAATTTATTTGTATTGAATTTGGACAGTCTAGTATATAAAGGTTTTGCATATACGCGTCATGAACGTATATTCGAAGTTTTAATATACTGGATAGATATAGAATCACACTCTAGTCGCCTGGAGATGATGTTGATAATGACCCTGGCATCATCAATATTTATTCTCGTGTTTCGAAGGTGTGATATCTATATATTTCCATTAGATTGGTGTGAGAACCAAAACTAGATTAGGTTTATTGTTGTGATTTGGCATCAAAAGCATGATTTTTTGTATATATATCGAAATTACGAATTTGAAATGATAATCAACAAATTGATTGATGGTTGTATTGTTTGTTTATTTGTTTGATAATTTTGAACCATTATGCCAAATTGAACCGAATATTGAACTGTATTTAAAATTGCTTGAAATTTGCATGCATATACATGTATATCATTGAACATGTCATAGCAAGGAGGCTAGAGCAGAGAAATAAAATTTGTTTGCCCGACAAATAGGTACATGGTTACCATAATTTACTGTTTTGTTTGGGTGATGATGATTTTATGAGCCGATTGGCTAGCCGCTTGGCTTTTTCTTTTTCTTTTTGAGATCAGAAGGCTTGTATGGCAATTTCGGGATTTTCCCGGTGCATGGGAGGTTATGGCGAAATTTTTCGAAAATTTAGGGTGTTAGCCAAATTTTTGAAAAATTTGAAAAGTTCTTAGAAACTGAAAAGTTGAAGAACTTAAGCCGTAGTCAAAACAATGGAAGTTGAGTTGATTAGTCAAACAACTTTCGGCTTCATTCCTTTCCGGGGACGAAAAGTTTTAAGTGGGGGAGATTGTAACAACCCGGAAATGTGAGCCAGTTTAAAATTTTTATTTTGCCAATTTTAGCGAATTTTGAATATTTAAAATAAATTATTTTAAATAATATTGACGAGAAATTTATTTTGAATAGAATTAGAACGTATATAGTTATATAGATCGTCATTAGAATATAAATAATTATTTATAATTATAAAAGGAATTGAAAATGGCCCTGCAGTTCGATAATTCGATTTCAAACTTCAATTGAATGTACCGGGTGCAAATTAAACCGGAATTTAGTGAAACCAAAAATAATTGAATCTATTTGATAATATCTTTCCAACGAATCCGAAAAATCGAAATTTCATAGCGGAAATCAAAAGATATGTCCAGTTGAAATTTCAGAATAGTCGCTATGGAATTTAGGCCCTTAAAAGTGAAGATTTTGCAAACGACCTCGGATTTCGACGAAACCACTTTTGTTGGGTCCGTGATGTCAAGTTATTGCTAGATTTCAAATTTCATAATTTTTCGAATCAATATGTGAGTGTGGCAAAGGAAAACGCATTTGACCAGTTTTAGTTGATTTTAATCGACTGGAAAAATTCAATTTTTCAAACGGTCTCAGAATTCGACGAAACTAGTTTTGTTAGGACCGTATCGTCGATACGAAGCTAGAAATAATTTTTCTAGAATTTTTCGAGTTAGCATATGGCCCTGGTAAAGTGAAATGTACGTTCAAATTGAATATATACTGAATTATATTGTAAATTAAATGGAAACTGATCAAAACGATAAAACTGGCTTACGAAACATATCCCATTGTGTTTGGGATGGGGGTAATACGCTAGGGACGACAGTCGGTGAGTTTGATTTCGAGTTCGTATTAGAAAGCTACTTTTTAGAGAGATAAAGTCATTTAAATTTAATTATATATTATTATATAATGGGCCAAGCCCTTATTCTTCCTCCCCAAGCCCGATTCAATACAGAAATTGAAAAAAAAGAAAAAAGAAAAAAAGGGAGAACGACGATGGACGTCGCGCCCTCCTCCAGGCGACGCCACCGCCGCTCAGGGCACCGGACCCCCCCTGCTCCTCACCTCAATCGATCTCGCCCTCCTCTCGACGCGATGTCGAACCACCCCTACCACCGTGCCCTAACCCCGTCGCCCATCACCGCTTCCACCCCCGGAGCCAGGCGCCGCACCTCCCTGTCCCTCGCCAGTCCCCAAGCCCAAACCCCCTCCGACCTTTGCCGACAGTCCTTAGACCAGCAGACCGGCGACCGCCAGCAAGCAACCCCCTGCCGCCTCCTCGATTCGCGCGATGAAACTGCCCCCTCGTTTGATAGAAATGGTGAGTTTTTATTTTCAGTTTTTACATATATTTCGATTTTATTTCCGTTTTAAAATTAGATGCCATTACAAAAAAAATTCAGATCTGAAATATATATCTTTAGAATAATAAAAATATAGTTTTTCTATAGTTAGAGTAATAAAAATATAATTTTTAAAGTAAGTAGTGAAGTAAAAGTATGATTTTTATTAAAGTAGAGTTATAAAAATATGATTTTTATATACTAGATAATATAAAAATATGATTTTTTTTTATATTATAAAAGGAGTAAGAATATGATCTTTATATTTGAAAAAAGCGAAATCTATATATTTGAAAAGGGCGAAATCTTTATATAGAGAATGGCGATAGAAAAATATAATATTTGTATGGTTATGATAATAAAAATTCAATCTTTATATAAGAAGTAGACATATAAAAATATAATTTTTATATAGAAAGAAGCGTTGTAAAAAATATATAAAGTAAGGATAAAAACATGATTTTTATTTATTAAAATGAAGCAATAAAAATAAATTTTTATTTGAACAGCGTGAAATGAACTGCATTGGAATTTCAAGCAGATCAAGACAGTTCAGCAGTTCAACAGCAAAGCACGGCGGAGTGGAACCCTCTGTGAGAACTTCTCACTTTAACTTTTCTTTTCTAGTTATATAAATATATACTAGGATGCAGACGGTGTTTAGTAGCACTCGACACCATCGTCCACAGGCCATGGACTTGTTTGTTTGGTTGTGTAGTTGGTTAGATTATTTGATTTGAATTGAATTCTTTGGTGAAATGGAATGGATTTGATTGATATGTATATGGCGTGGGCCATTATTAGACCGGGGATAAGGCTTTGTCCCGTTTCTAGTATCGTGCCGTTATGCCGCTGAAATTTTCTAAAATAAGTTAGAAAAATAAAGATATCATTTTATTTAATAAATGAACCGAATAGAATATTCATAGGTTGAATAAAATAATTTGGTCATTAAAAATATAATTTTTAACGTGAATGTGAATAAAATAAATATTCATTTACAAATCGAATGATTTGTTTATGTATACTGATTTGACTGACATTGATTGGGATGATAAATTTTACACATCGCCCAACTGCACAAATAAAATCTTTGTTTGATTGTTTGAAACCCCACACGGGTATTGGGATAAAATACGGCATACACTAATCCAAGTAATTAGTTATATGTCGATCAATTGATTGACAGACTGTTATAAGCATTAGATGTCTATATTTGATGCTTATACAGAGTAGTGCACTTTGGATGATGGTTGTTTATTTATCGTTGCTATTATATACATGTGTTGTATGGAATCCATATAATTAACATAATATGGTAACTGATTGGGCCTCATTCCAATTGGAAAAATAAAGAATATTATAAAATAAAGGTTCATGTGTTGACAGTACTCATCCATTGAGATTAGTCATGTGTTGAACGAAATATTTTAACAATAAAATTTACATCTTTATCATATATAAAATTAGAAACTAACTGGAAAATAGATAAGATGAGTGGTCTCCTTGATATTGGTCTGATGTTGATTTCGGCATTCGGGGTTAATATTCAGGGAATCGTTCTCTTACTAATTTACGGTTGGAGTCTGATTTGAAATCAAACGAAAGATACCAAAATTTTTATAAAATATATTAAATAACAAAAATAGTCACACGTGGACAGTACTCATTCGTTGAGATTAGTCATGTGTTGACAAAAATATAGAGTCATGTATTGAAAAAAATATAGATTCATTTGTTGAATAGAATAACGAAGTTATTGAAAAATATAAAGCCGTGTTGATTAGAGATGCGCTATTTTGACGTGAACGATATTTATATCGATTATATTCGTTTTATAATGAATATTGAAAAGAGATTTAAAACTTGAATATTTGGAAAATCGAATTCGAAATGAATTGAATTGAATAGAAAACGAATTTGAATTGAATTGAATTGAAAATGAATTGAAATAGAAGAAAAAAATCAATTTGAAATGAATTCAAATTGAATTGAAATTTGAATTGAATTGAGATGAATTTTAAAACAAATTTATAAGGAAAAATTCAATTTTGATTTGAATTGGAAATGGAGTTGAAATGTTTTTGAAACGAATTTAAAACTATTTATAAAATTCATTTTAAATAGAAATCGACGAAATATATATTATATATTATATATATAATGGCCTGAATAGAACGCGTCGCGCCGCGGTAGTTCGTAAATTTCGACCATTGACTTCGAACGGACATTACGGGAGATTCGACCGTCGGATTTTCCTAAAACCGGAACCATTGGGTTCGTATCGAAAAGAGCTTTCTAACGACTATTAGAAATTTGAAATCTAACGGTTGGATTTGGAGATATGTCCAAATCAATTTCAGAAAAGGTCGCTGTAAGTGCAGTTCGATGGCCTTTGTTGGAAATCGACTGTACGAGCCTTGATAAAATTATTAAAAATAGTAATAATTTGTGTAAAATCAGAAGAAATGATTTAGGAAAAATTGGGATGAAAAACTCCATATTTGAAAAGATAAAAATAGATTTTTATCGAAATGAACTAGTTTTGAACTAAAATTAAACCCATTTATTTTTAAAATAAATAAATTGGATTTGAAATGTGTTTTAAATAGAATTGATTTGTGGGTTTATCGTGAACGGTGTTTTAAATAACACTAGTTCTTTAACCTGATAATAAATAGAATGCGATTTGGGTTTATCGTGAACTGTGTTTTAAATGACATTAGTTCTTTGACCCAGTAAAAGGAGTTTTAATGAATCTATAATTAGATTGAAATATGAATTGATAATTTAAATTATCAAATTTGGAAAATGAGCGAGAATGGAGTATCACCAGTTTTTCTCCAAGCGATAGTTAAATCTTTAATTAGATCTGAACGTGAAATGGTAATTAATTTTATCGATAACACCATGGTGTTAGATATGAAGTATTACCAGTTTTGCTTCATGGGATGAATAGGTTGGGATTGGGAAATAAAATAAATAATTACTTCGGTGTGGTTCGCTAATCCCGACTAGTTTGGAAAACCATAATATGGTTTGAAATGACATCCAAAGGAAGATTAAAGAATAAATTTAAAAGAATTTATCTTTGATAAAATTAATGGGAATCTTTCCCTAAGAATGTGAAATTTAGAAACTAGTTGTAGGTTAGCTAAGAAGAATGGTTTCCCGGGTATTGATCTGACGTTGGTTTCGGCCTTCGGGGTTAGTATTTGGGAAATTGCTCTCTTAATGATTTACGGTTAGTGACTTATGAATTGGAATGAGGCGTACGTTGTGTTTGTGTAACATTTGTTTTAATATACGCGGGTTGTTCGGAAAGGCCGGTTTATACCCATTCTGAATAACCGATTCGATGATATGTCGAAGACGAAGACGGTGGTAGAAGACCGGAAGTCTTCACATCGTCTGGGTGATTACTGATGATCTTGATTGGGCTGTACACCCAAGAGGAGAGAATCAGTTGGTGATCATCCAGACGTACTTGGAGATGGATGGATATGCAAGGAAAGTGCCTCCGGTTTCGTTTAGACCCAGAATGAATTTATAAATGGATTGTGTGTCTGACATTGGATTTTATTCCGTGTTGATTGATTTCTGTTAAATATATATCTGTTTGGAGGCGGAGAATTTATTCTCTTTCTTAACGCCCTTCTCTTAGACGTATGAGCTTAGAGGTTATATATCGATAGATATCAATCGCATGGCATGAATTGCCTGTGTGGCACGCTGAGTTGCATGGATCAAGGCTTCTGTTGAAAAGCAAAGTCTTGTGGTTGATGATCAAAGCACGGCCTACGTGGCAGCTTTGTGTATAATGTGAATTCGCGAGCCTCACACCTCGGTATGAGTCACAAACGGGACAGTGACTATGGGGAGAGCACGACGTTTCTTTCTAGCTTTGGTGGTGTCAGTGACTTACCAGCCCTGACATTTATATACTTTTCACCTATGTGGTTGTTGGATGAGGAGCCTCGATTTTAGGTCCGTAAGGACCGGGAAACGTGTTTTTAGGAATAATTAATCCTCAAACGTAAGAGAGGACCGGCCCTGAAGATCCAAGGGTTGCCCAGAGTGTGTAGTCCTGAGGTATTTGCTAGAGTGTCTTGAAGCGGAGAGGAACTTGCCCCTTGCCTCAACTCATGACGGAAATCCAATTTCCAATACCTGTATTTCGGTTTTATTTGTAGAGCCTAGTATGGCGACATAGTGGGATGGGGCACTTATGCCGTCTATGATTGATATTTATGATTGAAATTGTTTTGACACTATACACTTATTATAGTATCAAATGATTTGTTTTAAACGTACCAAGCATGTTTGGCTATTATAAGGGAAAACCCTATCCTCCGGCTTGCGTTGCATTGTGTGATGGGACCTGGGTCTTATAATAGCTTCATTTTTCGAAAAAGCATTACGTTGTCTTTTCTATGCACTGGTATTCTTGGGAGGAAACCCGTTCCGTGTTATACGGCGTGGTCCCTTGGATTACTCTCTTTTAAAGTAAAGTTTTAAATAACTATTTTAGTTCTCACACTAGTCACATGACTGACCTGGAGTTTATTGTTTTAACCTAAACTCTGGGTGCCCCTATTTTCGACACGGGCAGCTAGTAGTTTTGGTTTTGCAGATTTATATTCACAGGATCCTGATTTACAGCTGGAACGATGCTCGGAAAGCTCTGTATCCGTGTATTACTTTCATTTGTGTTTTGTATTATTTTTCCGCTGCAGTACTGTATTTAAATCTCTGATATTTATCGAATGTAATTTATTCATTTATACTTTGTATATTCTTGTATCTAATGGAATTGTTGTAATAGCAATGAAATTTTCTTCTGTCTGCGTTCTATTTTGTCGTGTTCTCAAGGTAATCCATTCTTTCCTTCACGGTGAAGTTACGGGCTATCACAAATCGTGCTGAAAGAGGACGACTTTGGAGGGTTTTTTTTGAATTCAAGGGAGGACCGAACTTCACCAGATATTGTGGTATTATTTTTAAATAAAAATAGGATTGTTTTTCAAAATAAAAATAGTATTGTTTTTAAAGTATAAACATAGTATAAAAATGTGATTATATATATATATATATATATATATATATATAGCGGTAGAGAAATATGGTTTTTTATATATATATAGCTTTAAAATAAAAATATGATTTTTTTTAGAACATCAAATAAAAATGTGATTTTTACAGATATTGTGGTATTATAAAAATGCGATCTTTTTATTTATAGCTTAAATAAAAATATGATTTTATTATAAAAGACCTTGTTTTACAAATATGATTTTTAAAATATAGATTATATTATATAAAAATGGGATTTTTAAAATAAAGATGGAAGGATTTAAAAAAATGGTATAAGAATGTGATTTTTATTATAATCTAGTTTTAAATTAAAAATATAATTTTTAATTTATATATTGTAATGTTTTATTTTCAGTTTTAAAAATATAAGAACATCGTATTAAAAATTTGATTTGTCATAAATGATTTTTGCTTAAATAATAATGTGCTTTTTATTAAAGAAATAGCTTTAAATAAAAATGTGATTTTTATTTCATAAATAACATTGGAATGAAATATAATTTGTAATAAAAATTAGCATTGTTTTTACATAGAAACAGTAGTGGTTTTTATTATATATAATAGCATAGATTTTTAAAATAGAAAGATCATTGTGTAGAAATGTAATTTTTATATAAAATACCTTTGTAATTGAAATGGTATTTTTACATAGAAAAATCATTGTTTCTAAATAAATGAAAAGCATATAATAAAAATTGAATTTTCATATATGAAAAACATTGTTTTTAGAAATGAATTTCTATGTGAAAAGCATTGTTTTTAAAATGTTATTTTATTTAATATATATAGCATTGATTAAAAATGTGATTTTTTAAAATGTAAACATCGTATTAAAATGTGACTTTTAATATAAACTGTGTGAAACGGATTACGTTAGAATCACGGTGAAGAATACAACGCGGTGGAGAAAATCCAAACTATTCCGAAATTCAGAAATAAAACCAGTGGAGTGGAAAACAAAGGTGAGAACTCCTTCTCACTCTATTTATTTTACAGTTAAATATATACTAGGATGAAGACGGTGCTTAGTAGCACCCAACACCTTTGATTGAAACCACGATTGTTTGTTTGTAATGTATTGTGTTATGATTGTGGTGTGAAATGGAAAATAAAATGTTCAAATGTTGAATAAAATATTTGTCGTTTAAAATATAATTTTTACCGTATATATGTGAATGGCTTAAAATTCTCCTGAAACGAAAATAAATATTCATTTACAAACTGGACGATTTGTTTATGTACACCCATTTGACTAATATTGATTGGGACGATAAATTTTACAAGTCACCCAACTGCACAAATAATATTCAGTATTTGTTGGTTGAAACCCCGCACGGATATTGGGATGATATTTGACATACACTAATCCCAATTGTTTAGCTGTATGTCAATCGATTGGTTGATAGACTGTTGTAAGCGTTGATTATTTATATTTAATGCTTATACAGTTATAAAATGCACTCTGGATGTTGTACGAATTTCTAATGATTGTTTATCAATATTGTTGTATACAGGCGATATATGAAATCCATATAAATGAAATTATATGGTAATTAATTGAGTCGCATTCCGTTTAGAGATAAAGAACATTTAAAAATGAAGAATATTTTAAAACAAAGAATATTTTTAAATAAAGAATATTTTAAAATAACGAATAATTTAAAATAATATTCAGTGAAGAATAAAATTATAATTTTGATGTCCGATTTTAGATGGACACAAAAATATAAAAATTTGAAGCCGAGTTAAGTAGAGAACGCCATATTAACCCGTACGGGTTTATCGATCGATTTTATTCACTTTATAATGAATATAAAAAAGAAGTGAATTCAAAATCTAATATTTTGAAAATATTATCATTTTATTATGATAAAGATATAGAATATTCAATTTTGATTTGAAATTGGAAATGGAGTTGAAATTGTTTTAAAATGAATTTATAAATGATTTATAAAATATGTTTTGTTCGGAAAGCGACGAAATACATATAATATATATTATATATGTAATGGCTTGAGCAGAACGTGCCGCGCAGCGACCGTTCCCGAATTTTGATCATTAACTTCAAATTGATGTAATGGGAGATCCGACCATCGAATTCTCCTAAAACCAAAACCATTGGGTTTGTATCGAAAAGATATTTCCAATGAATGTAAGAGATTTGAAATCTAACGGTTAGATTTGGAGATATGTCCAAATCAATTTCAGAAAAGGCCGCTATGGATACAGTTTGGTGGCCGTTATTGGAAACTGAATGTACGGACGATAACAAAATTACTAAAAATATGGAAAAATTATGTAAAATCATAATAAACGATTTGGAATGATTTTTGATGAAAAATTCTAATTTTGAAAAGTGGAAAATATATTTTTATCAAAATGAACTAGGTATTAACCAGAATAATAATCCAAATTATTTTTGGAAATAAATAAATTGGATTTGAAAATGGTTTTCAAAATAACCAAAATTTATCAATATATGTATATATATCGGAATTGATTTGGAATGGAAATAATCTCTGGGATATTTCGATATGGGGTTCCGTGTCTATGCGGATATTGCTGAGGAATTTGAAAGATATATATATATCATTATTCCCAATACGATATTTGTTGGTTTCAGAATTGGATATTGAATATAAGCCGATATAATTTCTATTTAGAGCCTTGTATTTAATATCAAATTGGATTTTGGGTTTGTCGTGAATGGTGTGTTAAATAACATTGTTCTTAAACACAGTTGAAAAAAAGAATAATTCTTTAAATTAATATTTAGTGAAGTTTTCCAATTAACTAATATTTAATTGGAATTGAATAAAAGAATTTGATTTTTGGGTTTATCGTGAGTGGTGTTTTAAATAACACTTGTTCTTTAACCCAATTAGCAGTGAAGAATACGATACGGAATTTATTATCTTTTAATTAATATTAGTGGGAATTTTTCAAAGTTAAGTTTTCTAATTGAAAATATTAAATTGGAATTGAATGGAATTCGATTGGTAATAATTGAAATGAGTGGCTGTGAAGGAAGGCCGTTACTATATATGGAATTTAAAAGGCTTTGCTGTTATTCCATTTATATTACTAGTCTGATACGTGAATTTATATCAATTATATACTATTATGATTTCCATGAAGATTCCATAGTTAATGGAAGAAGACTTGGATTTATCGTGAACTGTGTTTTAAAATACATTAGTTCTTTATACCAGTTAAAGATAAGATTAATATCTTAAATTTGAATAATCATTAAGTAATGATTTTTAAGAGTAAAACTGAACTAAAGTTTTAATGAATCTTTAATTAGATTGAAATGTGAATAAGGAGATTAAATTTATCGAATTTATGAAATGATTGAGCATGGAGTACCACCAGTTTTACTCCAAGCGATAGTTAAATCTTTAATTAGATTCGAATGCGAAACGGTAATTAAATTTACTGATAGCATAGTGGGTGTTAGATATGGAGTACTACCAGTTTAGCTCCATGGGATAAGCAGGTTGGGATTGGGATTTAAAAAATAAATGATTACTTCAGTAAGGCTTGTTAATCCTGACTAGTCGATAAACCTTAATTTGGTTTAGAATTGTGAAAAGATAAAATAAAATCTATTGAAATGAGATCAAAAGGAAGATTAAAAAGAATAGATTTAAAAGAATTTATCTTTGATAAAACTAACGGGAACCTTTCCCTAAAAATGTGCATATTTTATTAAAAGAATATTCTAAATTGGAATGAGGCATAGGATGCATTTTTATAGCACTTGATTATAAAATATGCGAGTTATTTGGAAAGACCGGGTTTAAACCATTCTGAATAATTGATACGACGACTAACAGTCGAAGAGATCGAAGACGGTGCAAGACCACAATCTTCACATCGAATGGATGAGTTGCTACTAATGCCCATGATTGGAGTAGCAACCTTGAAGGGGTTACAGTGGTAGATGTCCGGACATACTTGTTGATTGTTCGGATATGCGAGGGCCTCTCTCCTATTTTGGACATATGGGACGAGGAATAAGGTGCCTCCAGTTTCGTTCAGACCCAGAACGGACTTGTAACTGGACGGTATGTCCGATATTTTATTCCTTTATGTTGTATTCATTGATCTCAGCTAAATATATATCTGTTTGGTGGCGGAGAATTTATTCTCTTGCATAACACCCTTCTCGAAGACGTATGAGCTCAGAGGTTATATATTGGCAGAAATCAATGGTATGGTATGGATTGACAATGTGACATGCTGAGATGCATGGATCAAGGCTTTTTTTTGAAAAGCAGAGCCCTATGGATGATGACCAAAGCATAGCTTTAATTAGCATAGCTTTGTGTAGCGTTATTTCGCGAGCATCACACCCCGGTATGATAGTTAATTGATGGTCAGATCAGTATGCTTTTGATATGAGGATGGATTCAGTCGACCGAGATGAGCAGAGTGTGGTCGCTCCATGCTCAGAGGGATAGGGCACACGCCCCGATTCCCAGATGAATAGAATAAGCGGTGTTTTCTCATGCATGGGACGTTAGTTGCAGAGATACTCGATATCCTGGATATAGTGCGGATGTGCATTATGGCGTTTTCTCATGCCTGGGACATAAGCCGTGGGGAGTTGCACTATGCGATAGATCTTTCGAATAAGGAGCCATTATGATGTAAATCCAACTTTCCAATACGAGATTTGTGGTTTTAATTGTAAACCTATATATGGCGAAATAGTGGGATGAGGCGCTCATGTCATCTAGGATTGATACATTTACTTTTGAAATTGATTTCTACACTATACACTTATAGTAATAACAAAAGATAAATTTCGCGTACCAAGCATATTTGGCTATTGTAAGGTAAAACTCTATCCTCCGGCTTGCGTTGCATTGTGTGATGGGACCTGAGTCTTATAATAGTTTCACTTTTCTTTAATTAGCATTGCGTTGTTTGTTTTATGCACTGGTATTCTTGGGGGTAAACTCGTTCCGTGTTATACTGCGTGGTCCCTTGATTTACCTAGCTTTGAAATCAAATTAATAACCGTTTTAATTCTCACACCAGTCCCATGACTAACCTGGAGTTTATTGTTTTAACGTAAATTCTAGGTGCCCATATTTTCCACACGGGCAGCTCGTAGTTTTGGTTTTCACAAACATTTCTTTTCACAGGATCTTGGATTACAGCTGGAGCTATATTCGGAAAGCTTTGTATCTGTATGTCTCTTTCAGTTGTGTCAGTTGTTATTTTCCGCTACGCATTATACTTATGTATTATTTTCTGCTGCTATGTAATTTTTAAAATCTATGATACTGTATTTCCAACGTGTAATAATTATTCATACTGTGGAATATTCTTGTACTCAGATGAAATTGTTGTAATAAGCAATGAAATGTTCTATTGTTTGTGTTCTGATGCGTCGTGTTCTCAACTCAATCTGGGCTTTCCCGAAAGGGGTTGGGTCGTTTCAGTTGGTGTCGGAGCTTTGGTTTACAGAGCTCAAGAACAAGACACATTAGAACCGGACGAAAGAATTCACCAGAGATTGGATTAATAATATCCAATAAGAATGACTCGTTAGAGATGGGATCAATAGTATCCTAGAATGAGTTGGAAGAGTATTATTTATTAAAAATAAAAATGAAAATGTTTTTAATTTTGAAATTATATCAATTACACGTAATTGGATATTTTATTTTAAATTGATTTTGGACAATCGAGTATATGAAGATTTTGCATATATGCTTAGCTAGCGTGTATACAAAGTCTCAAATATACTGGATAGATATAGAATCACACTCTAGTCGCCCGAGGATAATTCTAGTGGTTGATCGATCATCATCAATATTTATGTTCGAGTTTCGAAAGTGGGATATCTATATATTTCCAATTGACTGGTGTGAGATCAAAAACTTAGCTAGAGTTTATTGTTGTGATTTGCACTAAAAATATGTTTTTTTACTATATAAAAGTTAAATATATTTAAAGAGTTAATCACCTAATTGATTGCTGGTTGTGATGGTTGATAATTAGTTTAACTAATTAAAATATTGGAATGATAATTAATTTAACCAATAAGAGAATAGAAGATAAATTGAACTGAATTGAATCAAATATTGAACTAAAAATCGATTGAAATTGCATACATGTACATGCATATATATTGAACAGGTCATAACAAGGAGGCTAGAGAAGAGGAAAAATTGTTTGCTTGACAAATAGGTACATGTTTATTGTATTTATTGGGGTTTTATGATTTTATGAGCCAATTGGCTAACTGCTTGGCTTTTTCTTTTTCTTCTTTATTGGTAAGGGCCCTGTGAGGCAAGTTGTGGTTTTAAATATCAATCTGTACAAAGGAGATTATGGCGAAATTTTTCAAAAATTTCGGGTGTTAGCCAAATTTTGGAGAAATTAGAAAATTCTTAGAAACTGAAAAGTTGGAGAATAAAAGCCAGAATGAAATTTGAGATGGTTAGTTAAACTTTCAGCTCCGTTCCTTTTTGAGGACGAAAAGATTTTAAGTTGGTGAGATTATAACAACCCAGAATTTCTGAACAAGTTTAAAAATTTTATTTTAGCAATTTTAGTAAATTTTGAATATTTAAAATGATTTATTTTAAATAATAACGACTAAAACTTTATTTAAATCGAATTTAGAACATATAAATTTATTTTAAGTACATAACGAGCTTGAAATGGCTCGGTAGTTTGATAATTCGATTTCAATTTTCAATCGAATGTGCATGATTTATAATAAATCGAATTTCGGTGAAACCAGAAATACTAGAATTTGTTTAACAATATCTTTCTAATGAATGTGAAAATACAGATTTCATAATGGGAATTGAAAGTTATGTCCAGTTTAAAATTCAGAATAGTTGCTATGGAATTTATTATAATATATAGCCCTTAAAAATATCCATTTTGCAAATGACCTCCATTTTCGATGAAACCACTTTTGTTGGATCCGTAACGTCAAATTATTGCTAGTTTCCAATTTGCATAATTTTTGGAATTAATATGTGAGCGTGGCAAAAGAAAATGTGTTTTGTCGATTTCAGTCAAATTGGATCGACCAGAAAATGGCCATTTTTCAAACAGTCTCCAAATTCGATGAAATTAGTTTTGTTAGGATCATATCGTCAAAACAAATCCCTTTACTAATTTCTTTAAATCCAAAGACCGATTCACAAATCGCCCAACGGGAATAAGGTAGTACTCGACATGATCCACCATCTCAACGGTGGTGATCGTTTAAATCATTGCGAGGTGATCAGAAATCATGCTGAAAGAGGACGGCATTGGAGGGTTTTCGTGATTCAAGGGAGGACCAAACTTCACTAGACTCAAGGGAGACATGGAGCACATAGAATCGTGCGAGGTAGGCTATTCAAATCGAGATCCGATCAACTAGGGAGTGCATGTCGACGGAGGAAACAACTCGTGAATGGGTTCGTTCATTTAAATTAGAACGACAGAGAAGATGGTGCTTGGAAAATTGTTTACGTAAATTAATTAATTAAAAAAGGAGTTTATGTAAAAATGATTGTAACTCGCTTATATATCCTCAGAATTTCACAAACTAGGTATCGTTAGAACTGTGATAAAGAACACTACACAATGAGATTGTCTAGAACGGAAAAACAGTGAGCTTTTCCTTTTTTTTATGTAATTAAGCAGTAATTGGTTTTTTTTAAAAATGTAATTCTTTTTTTTATATAGTGCCATAGATTAAAATCAGTTTTAAATAAAAATATAATATTTTTTCAAAATAAAAACAGCAATCTTTTTTAAATATAAACAGAGTATAAAAAATTAATTATATATATATAGTGGTATAAAAATATGGTTTATATATATATATATATAGATTTTAAATATAAATATGATTTTTTTAGAACATCAAATAAAAATGTGATTTTAACATATATTGTGGTATTATAAAAATGCTATCTTTTTATATATAGCTTAAATAAAAATTTGATATTTATTATAAAAGACCTTGTTTTAAAAATATGATTTTTAAAATATAGATTACATTTTATAAAAATGGGATTTTAAAATAGAGATAGCATGATTTAAAAAAATAGTATAAAAATGTGATTTTTATTATAAACTAGTTTTTAATTAAAAATATGATTCATAATTTATGTATTGCATTGTTTTATTTTCAGTTAACATCGTATTAAAAATTTGATTTGTTATAAATGATTTTTGCTTAAATAAAAATGTGCTTTTTATTAATGAAATAGCTTTAAATAAAAATGTGATTTTTATTACACAAATAACATGGGAATAAAATATGATTTGTAATAAAAATTAGCATTGTTTTTAAATAGAAATAACATTGGATTTTATTATATAAAATAGAATAGATTTTTGAAATAGAAAGAGCATTGTGTGGAAATGTAGTTTCTATATTAAATACCATTGTATTGAAATGTGATTTTTACATAGAAAAATCATTGTTTTTAAATAAATGAAAAGCATATAATAAAAATAAAATTTTCATATATGAAAAACATTGTTTTTAGAAATTTATTTTTATATGAAAAGCATTATTTTTAAAATGTGATTTTATTTAATATATATAGCATTGATTAAAAATGTGATTTTAAAATGTAAACATCATATTGAAAATGTGATTTTTAATATAAACTGCGTGGAACAAATTACGTTGGAATCACGGCAAAGAATACAATGCGCTGGAGCAAATCCAAACTATTCAGAAATTAAGAAATAAAACTGGTGGAGTGGAAACCAAAGGTGAGAACTCCTTCTCACTCGATTTATTTTACAGTTAAATATATATTAGGATGCAGACGGTGCTTAGTAGCGCCCGACACCTTTGATTGAAACCATGATTGTTTGTTTGGACTGTACTGTGATGTGATTGTGGTGTGAATTTGAAAATAAAATGTTCATATGTTGAATAAAATATTTTATCATTAAAAATATAATTTTTAACCTATATATGTGAATGGCATAAAATTCTCCTAAAATGAAAATAAATATTCATTTACAAATCGGACGATTTGGTTATTTACACCTCTTTAACTGATATTGATTGGGATGATAAATTTTACACGTCGTCCAACTGCACAAATAATATTCAGTATTTGTTGGTTGAAACCCCACATGGGTAATGGGATGATATTTGATGTACACTTATCCCAATTGTTTAGTTGTATGTTAATCGATTGGTTGACAGACTGTTGAAGCGTTAATTATTTATATTTAATGCTTATACAGTTATAAAATGCACTCTGGATGTTGTATGAATTTTGTAACATCCCGTATTTTTATGGTATAATAATTTAATTATTTAATTATTTAAAAAGTGGTTTATAGATTTAAATGGTTATTTAATTAAATAATATGGAATATTTAATTAATATTTATAATATAAAAATATATTATAATTCCGAAATAATCAAAAATAGCTGAATTCACAATACAGTGTGAATTGGATCATATGTAAGGTAGAATACAGTTTAGAATTGAATTTTGAATAACGAATATATTTAACTAATGATGGTTGAACGTATAATTTATATTATAATTATAATCAAGCTCGAAATGGCATAGAAATTTGTAATTTGGCAACTCGAACTTTAAACGAATACACAGAATTCGTTTTAAGCCGGATTTTTGTGAAACAAGAATTGTTCGGAGCTGGTGAAGTATATATTTCTAATGGAAGAGAAAAATCGAGATTTTATTGTGTAGATTTTGAGTTATGTCCAAATCAAAATTTCAAAAAGTTGCTATAAAATTCATATATAATTCATATCGATATAAAAGGGGTTTTATTTAATATTGAATATCGATTAACTCTGATTTTGAAATATCGAATTATAAATCCCGATATGTTTAATTTGGAGCTGGATAATATTCTATGTGAGTGTATACGATAATATTTATTTATTTAAATTTAAATTTAATAATTTTTAAATATATTCAATATTTAAATGGATTTATTTAGGGCTTTTAAAATAGCCATTTTTGCAAATGACCTCTGTTTTCGACGAAACTAATTTTGTTGGATTCAGAATATTAAATTATTGTTAGATTTCAATTTTCTTGATTTTTGTAGTCAGGTGTGGTCGTACGGATTTTTAATGTGAAAAAAAGTCAGTATTTTGTTAGTTAAAAATACGTTGTGTGAGCAAACGGAGTCGGAATTCGACGAAACAAGTTTCGTTGGGTCCATAATGTCGAACTGTAGCTACATGCCAATTTTCATTATTTTTGAGTATTGTATGTGATGATACGGATTTTTAAACAATAAATACTAACAACGATTGATTTTATCTGAATATAAAATTGATTAAAATAATGTTTTATGTAACGATCGGGAATTTCGCTCGATCCGAATCGACCGCTAAACCGACTAAGACCGTTCGAAACCCATGATTGCTTAGAGAACACGACAAATAAGAATGCAAACAGAAGAACATTTCATTGCTTATTACAACAATTCCATTAGAATACAAGAATATACAGAGTATGAATAATTATAATATAATAGAAAAATATCAGAGATTACAATAAATTATATAGTAGTAAAAAAACAATACAAAACACAACTTAAATTAATACACGGATACAGAGCTTTCCGAGTATCGTTCCAGCTGTAAACCATGATCCTGTGAATATAAATCTACAAAACCAAAACTACTAGATGACCGTGTCAAAATAAGGGCACCCAGAGTTTAGATTAAAACAATAAACTCTAGGTCAGTCATGTGACTGGCGTGAGAACTAAAACAGTTATTTAAAGCTTTACTTTAAATCAGATATACCAAGGGGCCACGCCGTATAACACGGAACGGGTTTCCTCCCAAGAATACCGGTGCATATAACAAAACATCGCAATGCTTTTTGGAAAAATGAAGCTATTATAAGACCCAAGTCCCATCACACAATGCAACACAAGCCGGAGGATAGGGTTTTCTCTTGTAATAGTCAAACATGCTTGGTACATTAAAAACAAATCATTTGATACTATTATAAGTGTATAGTGTCAAAACAATTTCAATCATAAATATCAATCATAGACGACATGGGTACCATATATCATGTCGTCATACTAGGCTCTACAATCAAAACCGCAAATGTCACGTATTGGAAGCTGGATTTCCATCTGTGAACCAAGGCAAAAGATAGTCCTCACCGAATACAAGACAATCTAGCCCATGTCTCAGGCAAGTACTCGGTCAAGCCTTTGGAGCGACAGGGCCGGTCCACCGATGTGGATTAAAATGACGGAACACTGCGTTTCCCCGCCCTTTGGGGGCGTAAATGAGTCCTATGACTCCATCGACTCCACATAGTCGCCGATATATCCAAGGCGCCTCGCAACAGCAATGACCACACAGGTGAAAATAATATAAATGTCAGGGCTGGTAGGTCACTGACACCACCCTAGCTAGAAGGAAACGCATGCCCTCCCTGAGGTCCTCTCCCATTTCTGGTTCACAACCGGGGTGTGAGGCTCGCGAATTCATGTTACACAAAGCTATGCCACATAGGCGGTGCTTTGATCATCAACCACAAGACTTTGCTTTTCAACAGAAGCCTTGATTAATTGCCACTTAGGCATGCCACACAGGCAATTCACTCCATGCGATTGATATCCATCAATATATAAACCATGAGTTCGTATGTCTCAGAGAAGGGCGTTAAGCAAGAGAATAAGTTCTCCGCCGCCAAACGGATATATATTTAATATAAATCAACCACATAGAATAAAATCTAATGTCAGACACACAGTTCGTTTACAAGTTTGTTCTGGGTCTGATTGAAACCGGAGGCACCTTGTACCTTGCATATCCATCGATCTCCAAGTATGTCTGGACGATCACCAACTGATTCCCTCCTCTTGGGTGTACAGCCCAATCAAGATCATCAGTAATCACCCAAACAATGTGAAGACCTCCGGTCTTCGACCACCGTCTTCATCCTCGACACATCGTCGAATCAGTTATTCGGAATGGGATAAACCCGGTCTTTCTGAATAACTCGCGTATATAATAAGTGTTACACAAACACAACATATGCCTCATTCAAATTCAGAATATTCTTTTATTTAAATATTCTTACACTTTGGGAAAGGTTCCGATTAATTTTATCAAAGATAAACTCTTTAAATTTATTCATAATCTCCTTATGAATATCAATTCAAACCAAATTATGGTTTATCCAAACTTGTCGGGATTAACGAACCTTACCGAAGTAATCATTTGTTTTAAATTTCCCAATCCCAACCTATTCATCCCATGAAGTAAAACTAGTCATACTTCATATCTAACACCATGGTGTTATTGGTAAATTCAATTACAATTTCACATTCAAATCTAATTAAAGATTTAACTATCGCCTGGAGCAAAACTGGTGATACTCCTTTCTCGATCATTTCAATCTAATTAAAGATTCATTAAACCTCCACTTGGTTTTAATCTTCCCAAAAATCAATATCCATGATTATTTAACTTGGGAAATCACATCCTGTCTTTAACTGGGTTAAAGAACCAATGTCATTTAAAACACGGTTCGCTATAAACCCAAAATCACATTCCATTAATTATCAGGTTAAAGAACAAGTGTTATTTAGAACACCGTTCACGATAAACCCAAAAATCAATTCAAATTGAATTATAATTAAATACCATTTAATTGGTACACTTCATTAAATCTAACCAAAAAGATTTAATCTTTTTCTCAACTGGGTTTAAGAACAGTGTTAATGAAGACACCATTCACGACAACCCCAAATCCTATTTGATATTAAATACAAGGCTCTGAATAGAAAATATATCGGCTTATATTCAATATCAAATTCTACGACCAACAAATATCGTATTTGAAATAATGATATAAATACATCTTTCAAATTTCCATAACAATATCTATATAATCACGAAATCCAACATCGAAATATTCCAAAAACAATTTTGATCCAAATACGTTCCAATTCAATTATTGGAAATTCGGTTATTCTCAAAACTATTTCAAATCCACTTTATTTATTTTAAAAAGAAATGGAATTATAATTCTAGTTCAAAACTAGTTCATTTCGATAAAAATCTATTTTTATCTTATCAAATATGGAAATTTCCATCCTAATTCTTCACAAATCATTTCTTATGATTTTACACAAATTATTACTATTTTTAATAATTTTATCAAGGCCCGTACAATCGATTTCCATCAACGGCCATCGAACTGCACTTACAACTACCTTTTTCAAATTTGATTTGGACATAATTCCAAATCCAACCGTTAGATTTCTAATTTCCAATATTCATTAGAAAGCTCTTTTCGATACAAACACAATGGTTCCAGTTTTAGGAGAATCCGACGGTCGGATCTCCCGTAATATCCGTTCGAAGTCAATGGTTGAAATTTGCGAACTATCGCAGAGCGATGCGTTCTATTCAGGCCATTATATATTATATATATATATAATATAATATATACTTCGTCGATTTCCTTTTAAAATGTATTTTATAAATCGTTTTAAATTCGTTTTCAAAACGATCTCAACTTCATATTCAATTTCTAATCAAAATTGAATATTCCATATCATTAATCTATAAATGATAATGTTTTCAAAACGTTATATTTCGAAATCACTTCCTTTTCTGTATTCGTTATAAAAATGAATAAAATCGATATAAATATCGTTCACGTCAAAATGGCGCATATCTAACCAATACAGCTTTATATATATTTCAATAGCTTCGTTATTCCATTCAACAAATGAATATATTTTTTCAACACATGAATATATATTTTTATTCAACACATGAATATATATTTTATTCAACACTTGAATTTTCTTTCTATTAAACACATGAATTTTCTATCTATTCAATACATGAATTTTTATTCTATTCAACATATGAATTTTTATTCTATTCAACACATGAATTTTTATTCTATTCAACACATGAATTTTCTATTATAATATTCCTTATTTTCCAAATTGGAATGAGGCCCAATCAATTAACATATAATGTTAATTATATGGATTCTCTACAACACACATATATAACAGCAACGATAAATCATCAACCATCATCCAAAGTGCACCACACAACTACATAAGCATTAAATATAATTATTTAACGCTTATAACAGCCCGTCAATCGATCAATTGACATACAGCTAATTATTGGGACTAGTGTATGGCCAATTTCATACCAACACCCGTGTGGGGTTTTCAAACAATAAAACACAGGTTTTATTTGTGCAGTTGGGTGATGTGTAAAATTTATCGTCCCAATCAAAATCAGTCAAATTAGTGTATATAAACAAATCGTCCGATTTGTTTATTACTATTTATTTTATATACACGTTAAAAATCATATTTTTAACTATAAAATATTTTCCACTGTAAAATATTTTATTTCATTCCACATCACACAGTCAAATTTCACAACACAGCAATCAAACAAACAAGTCAACCATGGTCTGTGGACGACGGGTGTCGGGTGCTGCTAAGCACCGTTTGCATCCTAGTATATATTTCAACTAGAAATTAAAATAAAATTGAGGAGTTCTCACCGAGGGATCCACTCCTTCATTATTGATTTCTGAACGGTTTGGATTTGCCCGACATTCCAATTCAACCATTTCACGTTGTTCACAATAAAGATCACATTTTTTTTCTTATACTATTCATATAAAAATCATATTTTTATTCTTCTCACTATATAAAATTCATATTTTTATTCTCTACATTATATAAAAATTATATTTTTATTATTCTAAAAATGTAAAAATCAATTTTTTTATACGATGATATTTATAAAGAAAAATCACATTTTTGAATATGAAGTTAACATTAAAAATCATATTTTTAATCCGCTACTTTATATATAAAACCATATTTTTATCGCTAGTTCATATGAATAAAAATCAACTCTTTATCGCTACTACATATATAAAAATCAAATTTTTATAACTTTATCTCATAAATAAAAATCTTATTTTTATGACGTTGTTCATACTATAAAAATCCTTTCTTCATTCGCTATGTGCATATATAATAAAATCAAACCTTTTCTCAAATAAAAATATTATCTTTTCTATTATATAAAAATATAATCTTTACTAATAAAAATCAAATCTCTATTTTGCTAATCGTATAATAAAAATAAAATCTTTATTTTGTTGATCGCATAATAAAAATAGAATCTTTTGTATTTTTAAAACTCCTATCTTTATATTTATAAAAATTGTATATTTTTACTTATAAAAGTCGTATATTTTCACTTATAAAAATCGTATGTTCTACAATCATATTATACTCAGAGAATTTAAAGTCTAAAAAAAAAGAAGAAGAAGATTACAGTGATTTTCTTCGATTGGGAGATGGGTGCTGGTCTCAGCGGTGGAAGGAGGAGATGGGGGAAGCGAGGGGGGCATCTGGTCATCGGCGGTTGCTGCGGGGTCTTCAATCGGGGTGCTGCAGCTTTAACGATCTCGCGCGAGGTTGATTTGGATTAGGGCTCGCGAGCTTGTCTTCATGGTTTGAACGGAGGCGGGGAGAATAGGGAAGCACGGCGGAGGGGGAGTCAGAGGCGTTGGGGAGGGGTGACGGTGGTGTACGGTGCTGGTGGCGATGGGAAAGGGGAGACGGGATGGTAGGGTGTTCGACCGATTTGGATTGGTTTTCATTTTATTTTCTAATTTCCTGAAAAGGTCAACGGGTGAGGGAGAGAGAGGAGTAAAGGGGAGGTTATATAATAATATATATTATTTTAATTTAATTTTCTTCCAAAAGAGTTACTTTCTAATTTGAACTCCAATTCGAACCCGCCGACTGTCGTCCCTAGCTAATTACCCACATTCCGAACGCAATGGGAGTAAGTCCCACAAGCCAATTCCACCGTTTCGATCTATTTCCGTCAAAATCAAAATATAAATCTATATATTGATTTTGAACACACATTTTAATTTACCAGGGCTACATACGAACACCAAAAATTCCATAAAAATTATTTCGAGCTTCGTATTGACGATACGGTCCTAACAAAACTGATTTCGTCCAATTTCGAGACAGTTTGGAAAATGGCCATTTTCTGGTCGATCGAAATTGACGAAAACTGTCAAAACACGTTTTACTTTGCTACGCTCACATATTGATTCAGAAAATTACGAAATTTGGAATCAAGCAATAACTTGACATCCCGGATCCAACAAAAGCGGTTTCATCGAAAACTGAGGTCGTTTCAAAATTTCCATTTTTAAGGGCCAGAATTCCACAACGACTATTCTGAATTTTCGACTGGCATATCTTTTTATTCCCGCTATGAAATTTCAATTTTTCGGATTCGTTGGAAAGATATTTTCAAATAGATTCAAATATTTTTGGTTTCGCTAAAATCCAGTTTATTTTGAATCCTGTACATTCATTTGAAATTTGAAATCGAAATTTCAAACTATCGCGCCATTTTCAATTCCTTTTATAATTAAAATAAATTATTTATATTCTAACGACGATCTATATAAATATATACGTTCTAATTCTTTTCAAAATAAATTTCTCATCATTATTATTTAAAATATTCAAAATTCATCAAAATTGCCGAAATAAAAATTTTAAATTGGCTCAGATTTCCGGGTTATTACAATCTCCCCCACCCAAAACTTTTCGTCCCCGAAAAGGAACGAAGCTGAAAGTTGTTTAACCAATCAACTCAACTTCCATTATTTTCATTACGGCTTAAGTTCTTCAACTTTTAGTTTCTAAGAACTTTTCAAGTTTTTCAAAAATTTGGCTAACACCCTAAATTTTCGAATTTTTTTGCCATAACCTCCCCTGCACGGGGAGTTTCAGGATATTTCAAATAGCCTCCCATAGCCCTCACCAATCCAAAAAGAAAAAGAAACAGCCAAGCGGCTAGCCAATCGGCTCATAAAATCATCAAAAACCCAAGAAGTACAATAAACATGTACCTATTTGTCGGGCAAACAATTTTATTCCTCTTCTCTAGCCTCCTTGCTACGACCTGTTCAATGTAAGTACATGTACAAGCATGCAAATGCGATAAATTTTCAATACAACCAACTATTTGGTTCAATTTGGCTAAAGGTTCAACATTTAATTAATCAAACAATAATCAGACAACACTACCAGAAATCAAATAGTTGATTATCTTTTCAAAATCAAAACTTTGATATATATTTAAAAATCACGTTTTTGATGCCAAATCACAACAATGGGCCATATCTAATTTTGATTCTCACACCAGTCTATCGGAAATATATAGACATCACACCTTTGAAACTAGAACACAAATGCTGATGATGATGCATCATCATCAGGATTATCCCCGGGCGACTAGAGTGTGATTCTATATCTATCCAGTATATTTAAATTTCAAATACACGCGGATAGACGTACATGCAAAATCTTTATATACTGGACTGTCCAAATCAATACAAATAAATATTCAAATACGAATAATTGAATTTATTTTTTCAAAACAAAATTTGTTTTCAATTTTATTTTCAAAATATCACTCTTCACACTTGTTCAAGGATACTACTGATCTTATCTCTAACGTTTCATTCTCATTGGATATTACTAATCCAATCTCTGATGAATTCTTTCGTTTGGTTCTGGCATGTCTTGTTCTCCAAGCTCTGTAAACCAAAGCTCTGACACCACATGTAACGAGGAATTTCGCTCGATCTGAATCGATCGCTAAACCGACCAAGACCGTTCGAAACCTCTGATTGCTTTGAGAACATGACAAATCAGAATGCAAACAGAAGAACATTTCATTGCTTATTACAACAATTCCATCAGAATGCAAGAATATACAGAGTATGAATAATTATAATACAACAGAAAAATATCAGAGATTACAATAAATTACATAGCAGTGGAAAAACAATACAAAACACAACTGAAAGTAATACACGGATACAGAGCTTTCTGAGTATCATTCCAACTGTAAACCAGGATCCTATGAATATAAATCTGCAAAACCAAAACTACTAGCTGCCCGTGTCAAAATAAGGGTACCCAGAGTTTAGGTTAGAACAATAAACTCCAGGTCAGTCATGTAACTGGTGTGAGAACTAAAACAGTTATTTAAAGCTTTACTTTAAACCAGATATACCAAGGGACCACGCCGTATAACACGGAAAGGGTTTCCTCCCAAGAATACCGGTGCATATAACAAAACAGTGTAATGCTTTTTGGAAAATGAAGCTATTATAAGACCCAAGTCCTATCACACAATGCAACACAAGCTGGAGGATAGGGTTTTCCCTTATAATAGCCAAACATGTTTGGTACGTTAAAAACAAATCATTTGATATTATTATAAGTGTATAGTGTCAAAACAATTTCAGTCATAAATATCAATCATAGACGGCATGAGTACCATATATCATGTCGCCATACTCGCAAATGTCACGTATTGGAAGCTGGATTTCCATCTGTGAACCGAGGCAAAAGATTGTCCTCACTGAATTCGAGACAATCTAGCCCATGTCTCAGGCAAGTACTCAGTCAAGCCTTTCGAGCGACAGGGCCGATCCACCGATGAGGATTAAAATGCATTAACACTGCGTTTTCCCGCCTTTGTGGCATAAATGAGTCCTATGACTCCATCGGCTCCACATAGTCACCGATATATCTAAGGCGCCTTGCAATAGCAAAGACCACACAGGTGAAAATAATATAAATGTCAGGGCTGGTAGGTCACTGACACCAGCCTAGCTAGAAGGAAACGCATGCCCTCCCTGAGGTCCTCTCCCATTTCTGGTTCACAGCCGGGTGTGAGGCTCACAAATTCACGTTACACAAAGCTATGCCACACAGGCGGCGCTTTGATCATCAACCATAAGACTTTGCTTTTCAACAGAAGCCTTGATCAATTGCCATTTAGGCATGCCACACAGGCAGTTCACTCCATACGATTGATATCCATCAATATATAACCCCTAAGCTCGTACGTCTCAGAGAAGGGCGTTAAGCAAGAGAATAAGTTCTCTGCCCCCAAACGGATATATATTTAATAGAAATAAATGCACAGAAAAAAATCCAATGTCAGACACATAGTCCATTTACAAGTTCGTTCTGGGTCTGAACGAAACCAGAGGAACCTTGTACCCCGCATATCCATCGATCTCTAAGTACGTCTGGACGATCACCAACTGATTCCCTCCTCTTGGGTGTACAGCCCAATCAATATCATCAATAATCACCCAAACGATGTGAAGACCTCCGGTCTTCGACCACCGTCTTCATCCTCGACACATAGTCGAATCAGTTATTCAGAATGGGATAAACCCGGTCTTTCTGAATTACTCGCGTGTATAATAAACAAGTGTTACACAAACACAACATATGCCTCATTCCAATTCAAAATATTCTTTTATTTAAATTTTCTTACACTTTGGGAAAGGTTCCTATCAATTTGATCAAAGATAAATTCTTTAAATTTATTCTTTAATCTCCTTTTGAATATCAATTCAAACCAAATTATGGTTTATCCGGACTAGTCGGGATTAATGAACCTTACCGAATTAATCATTTGTTTTAAATTTCCCAATCCCAACCTATTCATCCCATGAAGTAAAACTGGTCATAATTTATATATAACACCACGGTGTTATCGGTAAATTCAATTATCATTTCACGTTCAAATCTATTTAAAGATTTAACTATCGCCTAGAGCAAAACTAGTGATACTCCATTCTCGATCATTTCAATTTAATTAAAGATTCATTAAAACTCCACTTGGTTTTTGTAACAACCCGAATTTTAGCTAATACTAAAATTCACTAATTATAGGATAAATAATCTCAGATGTGGGAATTGGGGGTAACGGGCTGCGTCATTACGTTCGTCTCGGAAAAATACGCGAAATAGAGTCCGAGTTTTCGAGAATCGGAGTCCGTATGGCCCAGTTAAGGCGCAATGAAGTTTACAGAAAAATTAAAGCTAAAAAACAGATTTAAAGATTTAAAATCAGATTTCAAAATGGAGCCAGCGGGGGTAGGCGGGAAGCTTCCCGCCCTAACCATGTCGACAGGGCTGTCGACAGGCCTGTCGACAGGGGTGTCGACTTGCCTGTCGACTTGCCTGTCGACAGGGCTGTCGACAGGCCTGTCGACAGGGGTGTCGACTTGCCTGTCGACTTGCCTGTCGACAGGGGCGCAGCGTCCAGAGAGCCTGGGTGCACCAGGTTGGGTTTTAGGCTGGCTTGGAGGGCTGGGTTCTAGAGATTTCCTAAATCTGACGGACCTAAACTAATCTAGGGTTAATCTAAGGGCCTAAAACACTACCTAATCCTATAAATAAGACCCTAACCCTACCCTAATTCATTCATAATTAGATCTTGTAACTAAACTATGGCAAAATGAAACTTGATCATGGCCTCCACAAATCAATGAAGAGAGTTGCAAGCTAATCAACCTCTAATCATCTTCTTATTCATATTTGGCAACTAGTTTTACTTCATAAGTTTGCTAATCTTAGTTTTGGTGAGTTCCTATGGCTTTAATAATCAATTGTTAAATTGATTATGGTAGGATGTGATAAGACATGGCTATGTTTGTGGATAAATGTGTTTATGCAAGTTTGTATGATATGTGATTTGCAAGTTTTATGTTATATGCAAGGTTAATGCCATGTTTTATGATGCAAAACACTATGTTGAACATTTATGCATATGTAACATGTTATGCAAACTATATGTGAGAGTATATGCAAGTTATATGTAACATGATATGCAAGTTATGCATGTGATTTTATGCATGCTAAATATTTGGTGTTATGCATGCTAAGTATTTGATTTTATGCATGTTAGGTATTTGATTGTATGCATGCTAAGTGTTTGGGTTTATGCAAGTTAAGTGGTGTGTTTATGCATAATAAGTAATTGATTCTATGCATGCTAAGTATGTGGTTTTATGCATGCTAAGTGTTTGGTATTATGCATAAATCATGACATGTAAGTTTGCCCTTTTAAATGTGATGCATACATATGCAAGATGACACCCTTATATGCTATGCATGTTTACCCTCCTTTAAGATGCAAGTCATATATGCAAGTTCAACATGTTAAGCAAGTTATGTGTATGCTTATATGCAAGTTCAACATGTCATACAAGTTATGTGTATGATGTGATGTAAGTTATGTGCATGTTGTTATGCAAGTTCATATGCAAGTTATGTGTATGAGGGTATGCAAGTTATGTGCATGGTGTTATGCAAGTTATGTGTATGAGATTATGCAAGTTATGTGCATGATGTTATGCAAGTTATGGATATGCTTAAATGCAAGTTTAATGTGATATGCAAGTATATGAATGCTTATGCAAGTTATGTGTATGCTTAAATGCATGTTTAACATGTTATGCAAGTTATGAGAATGCTTATATGCAAGTTCAACATGTTATGCAAGATATGTGTATGATAATATGCAAGCTCATATGCAACATGATATGCAAATCATGTGTATGATAATATGCAAGTTTGGGTTAAATGTAGTTGGGTTAATATATGCTCATAAATGCGAGTTGACATCCTCTTAACCCATGACAAAGTTATATGCTAAACCCATGATATTTGTGGTGGATCTTCCCCTTTGTTATGTCATGAAATGAGAACGATTTACGTGGGGAACGATGGGGTTGGTAAATATGTTAATAAAAGTATGATTGGTTATGATTAAGCATACCATAAAATGAATAAGCATAAGTGGGAATTTACCTATTGAGTTAGGTCTACCCCATGGGAATTTACCTATTGAGTTAGGTCTACCCATGTTATGAAAAACTTGATATTAATTAGGGATAATTAATATGGGGGTGATTAATTAGGTGTAATTAATCAACTAAGACACGAGGTTGGACCCTTTTGTAGCGGAAGTCTGCCCGGAACCGACCGGCCATCCAGCGGCTACAAATGATTGGCCCAATGTGAGGGGTCTTAGTCATAAATTAAATACATGATTAAAGTAAAGACACGAGGTTAGACCCTTTTGATGACAGAAGTCTGCCCGGAACCAACTGGCATATCCAGCAGTCATAAAAGACGGTCTAATGTGAGAGGTCTTTATGAGGTCATGATCTTAATTAATGAATTAAGAAACACTTAACCATATTAGCATGTAGAGGGGCATGAGGGTTTAAGTGGGTGCCTTGGGTGGCATGTAGTAACTAGTGGGGGTGCCTTGGGTGGCATGAGGAAACTAGTGGGTTGCCTTGGGTGGCAATAGAAAATACGATTAGAATACTTAACCAAAGTGGAACATGTAATTAAGCATGATTAAAGGGTTAAGTAAGTGCCTTGGGTGGCATGTGGGAATCAAGTAAGTGCCTTGGGTGGCATGTGGGAATCAAATAAGTGCCTTGGGTGGCATGCGGAAATCTAGTGGGTGCCTTAAGTGGCAATTGAAATATAATTAGATGACTTAACCAAACCTTAACATGTAAGGGGGCATGATTATAAAAAAGGGGTTAAGTGGGATGCACTAGATAAAATGACAAGCTTAAGTAGTAGCTTGTGGGGGCCCATTTCAACTAATATCCCAAACGTATCTTTGTGGGCTCGACCCATGTCGAGTGACGGGACACGCATATTGGGCTTGACTATAAGAGGCCAAAACGGGTTAGCGGTGGCAACGCAAGTCCAACAGGTTCCATATGCGTGTGTGGGCCCGGGCTGGTAGATAAGCCGTTGTTGCATCGTGTAGATATAAAGTCGTGCACCGTTGATATTAACAGGTGGCCACTTTAGGGGAGTGATACACCCCACTGTGGGACCAGCACGGGTATCTACGGCAGGGAGCCGATCGCTGGGGAGTAGTGGGTACACCTAATAAAGATAGGGGCAGACGGCACCTATGTAGGGGTACACGAAACTACTGGGTAAGATTACTAAGTACACCTAGTGGAGATAGGGGCAGACGGCACCTATGTAGTGGGCTAGGAGTACACGAAACTACTTGGGAAATTTTCTAAGTCCTTGGGAGGGATCAACCTTTAAGTAGGAATTACTCTTGGTGGGTAGAACTGGTGTGGTGCAGTGTAGGAATTACCCTTGGGTGAGTAGATCTGGGGTGGTGTAAGCTAGTAATTATCCTTGGGTGGATAAATACGTCGTTTCGGTTATCGTAGTACATCCTGTGTTTTGTGGGCTACTTATTGTAGTCATTATCCCCAGAGGTACCGTATCTTGTTTATATCATACCCTAATTACTTTAATGATTGTATTATTAGGGTTATAGGACTCACTCAGACTTATGTCTGACCCCGTTGTTGTTTATCTTTTTCCCAACCCTCAGGTTATCAGAGTGGGCCTAGCACTAGTGGGCTTGGACCAGACCGCTATATCTATCTTTTGGGGCTTGGACCGTAGAAGTAAAGCTCGGTTTATCTTTTCTATTTTGGCTATTATCTATGTAATGGGATTATGTACTTCTATTTTATCAGGATGGATATTATGTACTTGACTCTTGTTATGGTTTTGTGATGTAACCAAACATGTTTTGATATTGAAATGATGGTTTAAATTTTCAAGTATTACTTATATCTGTCCTGTTGTAATTTTTCTGTTCTATACTCACTAAAAATACTCCACCAAAACTAAGGCATTCCCTTAGTGAGTGACCTTAGCGGGTGTGGGGTGTTACACGTGGTATCAGAGCTTAAGGTTACCGGAACAGATAAAATTTTTAGAAAAACTATTTTCTAAGAATATTTTTGAAAGGAGTATTTTCAAAAACATGTCTTTTAAGAGAAAAGTTTTTGAAAGAAAAGCATAATCCCCAATAGCCATATCTATATCTTTCGAATTCTCCATTTTGAATCTCTTCCTCTCTCTCTCATTTTGAGTTTCCCCTCCGCGTATAGATGATCTTTCTAAGATAGATAAGGATGGAAAACCACTTCAAGGAACTTGGACATTAGTCGGACCAGAAGTTGGTTCAAGAAGGAGGAGGACTGGTAGGTACCTATAGGATAGACGATGAGAGGAAGGCTCAAATAGTTGTTTGGTTAATGAAAGATGAAACCTCATTGGTGGGAGGTTATGAGTGGAGAATAGGGAAGAAGAAGGCTGGTAGTTATCCTTTTGGGAGGAATAGGACATGTTATTAGGATTGTCCAAAGAAGCAAAGGCAAGGTATGGAATCTTCTGGAGGGTAGTTGTATTCCCTCACGACTAGGGTACCAGATGGGGATATGACCGTCTAGGTTGGAATTAGGATTTCTTTATTATCCGATTCAAACTTTATTTGATTCTGATATATCGAGTTCGTTTATCTCACCATTGTTAGTTGAGTCACTGCACTTAGACACCAGTTTGGTAGATGATCCCTTAGTTGTTTCAAACCCAATTGGGGCTCCATGATGTGTTTTGGTTTGAAAGTTTCTATACTTAGCGTTGAGTTTAGATGTGATGCTTGTTGGGCTTCACGGGCTATGGGTTAGTTTTGGGCATGGACTGGTTATCCAGTAGGGGTGCCGTTCTTGATTTTGAAGGGAGAGTTGTTAGGCTTATGGCCCGCTAGGGTAACACTCTCGAGATCTCTTGTAATCCCATAGAATCTGTTATGCTAAGTTATCTAGAATCGCTTGACACGTCGGTCAAGAGTTTGCGATCTGTTAGAGTGGTCCGGGAATACTCGGATGAGTTTGGGGAGGTGAAGGGTTTACCTCCGGAGCAGGAAATTGACTTCCAAATATATCTGGTAGACAAAGCCAAACCAGTGTTTTGGCCAGTGTGCCACGTGGCTCCTCGTGAGAGGAGGGAACTCCACAAGTAAGTAGGCGATTTGCTTGAGAAGGGGTTCATAAGATGAAGTATATCGGAGTGGGGCACTCCAGTAGTTTTTGCCACGAAGGCGGATGGGTCCCTCAGACTTTGTGTAGGCTAAAGAGAGCTAAATAAACTCACAAAGAAGAATAGACACCCATTGTCGAGGATTGATGATCTCTTTGATCAGTTGGTTGGCGCTTCAGTGTTTTCGTAGTGGACTCAGCCACGGAGTTTCATCAGTTGAGAGTGGCTGAGGATAGTATAGAGAAGACTACCTTCAGGACTCCGGACGGTTTTTATGAGTGGCTGGTGATGCCATTTGGTTTGACGTACGCCCCCGCATATTTTGTTGGTTTGATGAGAAGGGTGTCCAAGGAGTACCTAAATAAGTTGTGATGGTCTTTGTGGATGACATCTTGGTCTTTTCTAGGAGCGAAATAAGTTTTCGTATGTGCTCAATAGGCTGAGCAAAGCCAGTATGGGATAAACGATGGTTTTGGAGCGAGACTGGCGAGGACATCCAGAGCTGGACAAGGGCTTAAATATTTAGCCGTTTTTACTAGTATCATCTCACGTAGGACGTCTAGGTTCGAAGGAGGCATCTCTTGGGTATTTGTCTGATATTGGTTTAGGCCTTTGGGGCTTGCATTTGGGGGATGTCGAGTTCGACCAGGGTGGTCTGCGTGAGGGATGGATAGTTGTGACGATTTTGCATGGGAGAATATCCTGATTTTCTCTAGGAGTGGAGAAAAACCTGCCCTACATCTTAGGGAAGTATTGGAGACTCCCCAGGCGCATAGTCTTAAGACAGCAAAAGTGAATAGGATTCTTAGCGTCCTATGAGTTTGAGATAGCGTACACCCACGGTAAGGGTAACATGGTAGCGGACGCCTTAAGTAGAAAAAGGTTGTCCTCGAGTTTGTGGTTCGTTGAACGACGGAGCTTAGAGTTTATTTCTATGTTTGACTTTATACCTTCCGTTGACTTTGTACCCGGTTTGCTAGCCTCCTTGGAGGTTAGGCCTACTCTTTTGGGGCTTTGGAGAAGCACAGAGGGACGACCCACAGTTGGTTGAGTTGGTAGAGAAGCTCATAAGGGGAGAGTCGTCCAGCCATTTGAGTAGGTACACCCTAGACGATAGGGGGTGCCTGCGTAGAGACGGTAGACTTTGTGTACCGCAAGACGAGGGTTTGAGGAAGGCTATTCTTGATGATGCACACCGTTCTAGGAGGACCATTCGTCCCAGTGGGGACAAGATGTACCAAGACATGAAGAGGGTTTTCTTCTGGGCCGGTATGAAGAGAGATGTGTCCGAGTATGTCGCTCGATGCTTGGTATGCCAATAAGCGAAGGCGGAGCAAAAGAAACCAGGTGGGTTGCTTCACCCATTGGAGGTTCCGCAATGGAAGTGGGATAGCGTCTCGATGGATTTTATTGACGGGTTACCCAGATCGAGAAAGAGTAATACAGGAATTTGGGTGGTGGTAGACAGGCTTACTAAGAGCGCCCATTTCATACCTGTGAAGAGTAAGAGGACAGCTCCATGGCTAGCTTCTGTATATCTTCGAGAGATAGTTCGATTGCATGGGGTACCCTCTAGCATAGTGAGTGATCGAGATCCTATCTTCACTAGAGAGTTTTAGAAGAGTTTGCAAGAGGCGGTAGGGACTCAGTTGTGTTTGAGTACCGCATATCATCCTCAGACGGACGGCCAGACCGAGAGGGTGAATCATGTTTTGGAAGACCTTTTGAGGCTATGTATCTTGGATTTTGTAGATACATGGGAGGAGCATCCTCCATTGGTGGGGTTGCCCGACAGACTTAGTGGTGTACATGATGTATTCCATGGGAGGAAGTGCCTACATGAGACCGCAGAGGTGATAGGGCCAAGTTTGCTTGGAGAAGTGGAAGTAGAGCGTGATGCGACGATTCGACGAGCTCCTACTTGCATCCTTGGGTCAGAGATTTGGAAGATGTGAAACAGAGAGGTTCAACTAGTCAAAGTACAAAGGGGAGATGAAGGGAGCGACGCTACCTGGGAGACGGAAGCGAAGATGCGTTCGAGGTACCCTTTTCTTTCGGAGGGTATGTCCTTTTGCCTCTTCTTCATCACATATCTGGTGCTTATCTTATCCTTAGTATGTCCTCTCGTTAGTACCTTTGACCTTTAGATAGGATAGTCCTATGGTTGAAACATGTGTTTGAGACATGTTATGTATGATGGACGCAAGTGGATGCAAGTGTTTGCTAGTGGTTGCTCGTGGATGCATATACACACACTCTAGGCACTAGATCGGCTCAGTCACTTCATATTGCATATTGCATAAAATTGTGTGTAGGAAACCATATTTATGGATGTATAATGATGGTGTTATCATATGAATGATGCATTTTGGGTGAATGATTGTGCACTCATGTAGATATTGTATGTGTCGATAGGGTTCTCTCGCATACATAATGGATGCATGGCACTATCATGGTTTGCATATGTTCATACATTAGATAGGGAACATATACACACACTTTTTGCATATGCTCATACATCATTAGAAACTGTTTAAGGACAATGGATGCCCGTGGTTGATGGTTTGAGTAGATGGTTGCTTGGATGGTAGGATATGCATTCTCCTTAGCTTAGAGATTTCGGGGACGAAATCCTTTAAGGAGGGGAGAATGTAACACCCTGAATTTTAGCTAATACTAAAATTCACTAATTATAGGATAAATAATCTCAGATGTGGGAATTGGGGGTAACGGGCTGCGTCATTGCGTTCGTCTCGGAAAAATATGCGAAATAGAGTCCGAGTTTTCGAGAATCGGAGTCCGTATGGCCCAGTTAAGGCCCAATGAAGTTTACAGAAAAATTAAAGCTAAAAAACAGATTTAAAGATTTAAAATCAGATTTCAAAATGGAGCCAACGGGGGTAGGCGGGAAGCTTCCCGCCCTAACCATGTCGACAGGGCTGTCGACAGGCCTGTCGACAGGGGTGTCGACTTGCCTGTCGACAGGGGCGCAGCGTCCAGAGAGCCTGGGTGCACCAGGTTGGGTTTTAGGCTGGCTTGGAGGGCTGGGTTCTAGAGATTTCCTAAATCTGACGGACCTAAACTAATCTAGGGTTAATCTAAGGGCCTAAAACACTACCTAATCCTATAAATAAGACCCTAACCCTACCCTAATTCATTCATAATTAGATCTTGTAACTAAACTATGGCAAAATGAAACTTGATCATGGCCTCCACAAATCAATGAAGAGAGTTGCAAGCTAATCAACCTCTAATCATCTTCTTATTCATATTTGGCAACTAGTTTTACTTCATAAGTTTGCTAATCTTAGTTTTGGTGAGTTCCTATGGCTTTAATAATCAATTGTTAAATTGATTATGGTAGGATGTGATAAGACATGGCTATGTTTGTGGATAAATGTGTTTATGCAAGTTTGTATGATATGTGATTTGCAAGTTTTATGTTATATGCAAGGTTAATGCCATGTTTTATGATGCAAAACACTATGTTGAACATTTATGCATATGTAACATGTTATGCAAACTATATGTGAGAGTATATGCAAGTTATATGTAACATGATATGCAAGTTATGCATGTGATTTTATGCATGCTAAATATTTGGTGTTATGCATGCTAAGTATTTGATTTTATGCATGTTAGGTATTTGATTGTATGCATGCTAAGTGTTTGGGTTTATGCAAGTTAAGTGGTGTGTTTATGCATAATAAGTAATTGATTCTATGCATGCTAAGTATGTGGTTTTATGCATGCTAAGTGTTTGGTATTATGCATAAATCATGACATGTAAGTTTGCCCTTTTAAATGTGATGCATACATATGCAAGATGACACCCTTATATGCTATGCATGTTTACCCTCCTTTAAGATGCAAGTCATATATGCAAGTTCAACATGTTAAGCAAGTTATGTGTATGCTTATATGCAAGTTCAACATGTCATACAAGTTATGTGTATGATGTTATGTAAGTTATGTGCATGTTGTTATGCAAGTTCATATGCAAGTTATGTGTATGAGGGTATGCAAGTTATGTGCATGGTGTTATGCAAGTTATGTGTATGAGATTATGCAAGTTATGTGCATGATGTTATGCAAGTTATGGATATGCTTAAATGCAAGTTTAATGTGATATGCAAGTATATGAATGCTTATGCAAGTTATGTGTATGCTTAAATGCATGTTTAACATGTTATGCAAGTTATGAGAATGCTTATATGCAAGTTCAACATGTTATGCAAGATATGTGTATGATAATATGCAAGCTCATATGCAACATGATATGCAAATCATGTGTATGATAATATGCAAGTTTGGGTTAAATGTAGTTGGGTTAATATATGCTCATAAATGCGACTTGACATCCTCTTAACCCATGACAAAGTTATATGCTAAACCCATGATATTTGTGGTGGATCTTCCCCTTTGTTATGTCATGAAATGAGAACGATTTACGTGGGGAACGATGGGGTTGGTAAATATGTTAATAAAAGTATGATTGGGTATGATTAAGCATACCATAAAATGAATAAGCATAAGTGGGAATTTACCTATTGAGTTAGGTCTACCCCATGGGAATTTACCTATTGAGTTAGGTCTACCCATGTTATGAAAAACTTGATATTAATTAGGGATAATTAATATGGGGGTGATTAATTAGGTGTAATTAATCAACTAAGACACGAGGTTGGACCCTTTTGTAGCGGAAGTCTGCCCGGAACCGACCGGCCATCCAGCGGCTACAAATGATTGGCCCAATGTGAGGGATCTTAGTCATAAATTAAATACATGATTAAAGTAAAGACACGAGGTTAGACCCTTTTGATGACAGAAGTCTGCCCGGAACCAACCGGCATATCCAGCAGTCATAAAAGACGGTCTAATGTGAGAGGTCTTTATGAGGTCATGATCTTAATTAATGAATTAAGAAACACTTAACCATATTAGCATGTAGAGGGGCATGAGGGGTTAAGTGGGTGCCTTGGGTGGCATGTAGTAACTAGCGGGGGTGCCTTGGGTGGCATGAGGAAACTAGTGGGTTGCCTTGGGTGGAAACAGAAAATACGATTAGAATACTTAACCAAAGTGGAACATGTAATTAAGCATGATTAAAGGGTTAAGTAAGTGCCTTGGGTGGCATGTGGGAATCAAGTAAGTGCCTTGGGTGGCATGTGGGAATCAAATAAGTGCCTTGGGTGGCATGCGGAAATCTAGTGGGTGCCTTAAGTGGCAATTGAAATATAATTAGATGACTTAACCAAACCTTAACATGTAAGGGGGCATGATTATAAAAAAGGGGTTAAGTGGGATGCGCTAGATAAAATGACAAGCTTAAGTAGTAGCTTGTGGGGGCCCATTTCAACTAATATCCCAAACGTATCTTTGTGGGCTCGACCCATGTCGAGTGACGGGACACGCATATTGGGCTTGACTATAAGAGGCCAAAACGGGTTAGCGGTGGCAATGCAAGTCCAACGGGTTCCATATGCGTGTGTGGGCCCGGGCTGGTAGATAAGCCGTTGTTGCATCGTGTAGATATAAAGTCGTGCACCATTGATATTAACAGGTGGCCACTTTAGGGGAGTGATACACCCCACTGTGGGACCAGCACGGGTATCTACGGTAGGGAGCCGATCGCTGGGGAGTAGTGGGTACACCTAATAAAGATAGGGGCAGACGGCACCTATGTAAGGGTACACGAAACTACTGGGTAAGATTACTAAGTACACCTAGTGGAGATAGGGGCAGACGGCACCTATGTAGTGGGCTAGGAGTACACGAAACTACTTGGGAAATTTTCTAAGTCCTTGGGAGGGATCAACCTTTAAGTAGGAATTACTCTTGGTGGGTAGAACTGGTGTGGTGCAGTGTAGGAATTACCCTTGGGTGAGTAGATCTGGGGTGGTGTAAGCTAGTAATTATCCTTGGGTGGATAAATACGTCGTTTCGGTTATCGTAGTACATCCTGTGTTTTGTGGGCTACTTATTGTAGTCATTATCCCCAGAGGTACCGTATCTTGTTTATATCATACCCTAATTACTTTAATGATTGTATTATTAGGATTATAGGACTCACTCAGACTTATGTCTGACCCCGTTGTTGTTTATCTTTTTCCCAACCCTCAGGTTATCAGAGTGGGCCTAGCACTAGTGGGCTTGGACCAGACCGCTATATCTATCTTTTGGGGCTTGGACCGTAGAAGTAAAGCTCGGTTTATCTTTTCTATTTTGGCTATTATCTATGTAATGGGATTATGTACTTCTATTTTATCAGGATGGATATTATGTACTTGACTCTTGTTATGGTTTTGTGATGTAACCAAACATGTTTTGATATTGAAATGATGGTTTAAATTTTCAAGTATTACTTATATCTGTCCTGTTGTAATTTTTCTGTTCTATACTCACTAAAAATACTCCACCAAAACTAAGGCATTCCCTTAGTGAGTGACATTAGCGGGTGTGGGGTGTTACAGTTTTAATCTTCCCAAAAATTAATATCCATGATTATTTAACTTGGGAAATCACATCCTGTCTTTAACTGGGTTAAAGAACCAATGTCATTTAAAACACGGTTCACTATAAACCCAAAATCACATTCCATTAATTATCGGGTTAAAGAATAAGTGTTATTTAAAACACCGTTCACGATAAACCCAAAAATCAATTCAAATTCAATTCTAATTAAATACCATTTTATTGGTACACTTCATTAAATCTAAATAAAAAGTTTTAATCTTTTTCTCAACTGGGTTTAAGAACAGTGTTAATGAAGACACCATTCATGACAAACCCAAATCCCATTTGATATTAAATACAAGGCTCTGAATAGAAAATATATTGGTTTATATTCAATATCAAATTCTACGACCAACAAATATCGTATTTGAAATAATGATATAAATACATCTTTCAAATTTCCATAACAATATCTGTATAATCACGAAATCCAACATCGAAATATTCCAAAGACAATTTCGATCCAAATCCATTCCAATTCAATTATTGGAAATTCTGGTTATTCTCAAAACCATTTCAAATCCACTTTATTTATTTTAAAAATAAATGGAATTATAATTATAGTTCAAAACTAGTTCATTTCGATAAAAATCTATTTTTATCTTTTTAAATATGGAAATTTTCATCCTAATTCTTCACAAATCATTTCTTATGATTTTACACAAATTATTACTATTTTTAATAGTTTTATCAAGGCCCGTACAGTCGATTTCCATCAACGTCCATCGAAATGCACTTACAGCGACCTTTTCCAAATTTGATTTGGACATAATTCCAAATCCAACCATTAGATATCTAATTTCTAATATTCAATAGAAAGCTCTTTTCGATACGAACCCAATGGTTCCGGTTTTAGGAGAATTCGACGGTCGGATCTCTTGTGATATCCATTCGAAATCAATGGTCAAAATTCGCGAACTGCCGCAGCGCGGCGCGTTCTATTTAGGCCATTATATTATATATATATATAATATATATAACATATGCTTCGTCGATTTCCTTCTAAAACGTATTTTATAAATCGTTTTAAATTCATTTTCAAAACAATCTCAACTTCATATTCAATTTCTAATCAAAATTGAATATTCCATATCATTAACCTATAAATGATAATATTTTCAAAACGTTATATATTGAAATCACTTCCTTTTCTATATTCATTATAAAAATGAATAAAATCGATATAAATACCGTTCACGTCAAAATGGCGCATATCTAACCAACACGGCTTTATATATATTTCAATAGCTTTGTTATTCCATTCAACAAATGAATACTTTTTTCAATACATGAATATATATTTTATTCAACATATGAATTTTCTTTCTATTTAACACATGAATTTTCTACCTATTCAACACATGAATTTTTATTCTATTCAACACACATGAATTTTCTATTATAATATTCCTTATTTTCCAAATTGGAATGAGGCCCAATCAATTACCATATAATGTTAATTATATGGATTTTCTATAACACATGTATATAGCAGCAACGATATATCGTCAACCATCATCCAGAGTGCACCACACAACTACGTAAGCATTAAATATAAATATTTAACGCTTATAACAGCCTGTCAGTCAATCGATCGACACACAACTAATTTTTGGGACTAGTGTATGGCCAATTTCATCCCAACACCCGTGTGGGGTTTTCAAACAACCAAACACAGGTTTTATTTGTGCAGTTGGGCGATGTGTAAAATTTATCGTCCCAATCAATATCAGTCAAATCAGTGCATATAAACAAATCGACCGATTTGTTTATTACTATTTATTTTATATACACGTTGAAAATCATATTTTTAACTATAAAATATTTTCCACTATAATTTTTCCACATCACACAATCAAATTTCACAACACCGCAATCAAACAAACAAGTCATCCATGGTCTGTGGACGACGGGTGTCGGGTGCTGCGAAGCACCGTCTACATCCTAGTATATATTTCAACTAGAAATTAAAATAAAAGTGAGGAGTTCTCACCAAGGGATCCACTCCTTCATTCTTGATTTCTGAATGGTTTGGATTTGCCCGACATTCCAATTCAACCATTTCAAGCTGTTCACAATAAAGATCACATTTTTATTCTTAAACTATTCATATAAAAATCACATTTTTATTCTTCTCACTATATAAAATTCATATTTTTATTCCCTACATTGTATAAAAATTATATTTTTATTATTCTGAAAATGTAAAAATCATATTTGTTTATACGATGATATTTATAAAGAGAAATCACATTTTTGAATAAGAAGTTAACATTAAAAATCACATTTTTAATCCGCTACTTTATATATAAAATCATATTTTTATCGCTAGTTCATATGAATAAATATCAACTCTTTATCGCTACTACGTATATAAAAATCAAATTTTTATGACTTTATTTCATAGATAAAAATCTTATTTTTATGATGTTGTTCATACTATAAAAATCCTTTCTTCATTCGCTATGTGCATATATAATAAAATCAAACCTTTTCTCAAATAAAAATATAATCTTTTCTATTATATAAAAATATGATCTTTACTAATAAAAATCAAATCTCTATTTTGCTAATCGTAGAATAAAAATCAAATCTTTATTTTGCTAATCGCATAATAAAAATCAAATCTTTTGTATTTTTAGAACTCCTATCTTTATATTTATAAAAATTGTACATTTTTATTTATAAAAGTCATATATTTTCACTTATAAAAATCGTATGTTCTACAATCATATAATGCTCAGAGAATTTAAAGTCTAAAAAAATGAAGAAGAAGATTACAGTGATTTTCTTCGATTGGGAGATGGGTGCTGGTCTTAGCGGTGGAAGGAGGAGATGGGGGAAGCGAGGGGGGCGTCTGGTCATCGGCGGTCGTTGCGGGGTCTTCAATCGGTGTGCTGCGGCTTTAAGGATCCCGTGCGAGGTTGATTTGGATTAGGGCTCGCGAGCTTGTCTTCACGTTTGAACGGAGGAGGGGAGAATAGGGAAGCACGACGGAGGGGGAGTCGGAGACGTTGGGGAGGGGCGACGGTGGTGTACAGTGCTGGCAACGATGGGAAAGGGCGACGGGGTGGTAGGGTGTTCGACCAATTTGGATTGGTTTTCGTTTTTTTTTTCTTTCTAATTTCCTGAAATGGTCAACAGGTGAGGGAGAGAGAGGAGAAAAGGGAAGGTTATATAATAATATATATATTATTTTAATTTTCTTCCAAAAGAGTTTCTAATTTGAACTCCAATTCGAACCCACCGACTTTCGTCCCTAGCTAACTACCCACATTCTGAACGCAATGGGATATGTCCCGCAAGACAATTCCATTGTTTCGATCTATTTCCATCAAAATCAAAATATAAGTCTATATATTGATTTTGAACGCACATTTTAATTTACCGGGGCCACATATGAACCCCAAAAATTCCATAAAAATTATTTCTAGCTTCGTATTGACGATACGGTCCTAACAAAACTGATTTCGTCCAATTCCGAGACCAATTGAAAAATGGCCATTTTCTGGTCGATCGAAATTGATTGAAACTGTCAAAACACGTTTTACTTTGCCACGCTCACATATTGATTCAAAAAATTATGAATTTTGGAATCAAGCAATAACTTGACATCCCGGATCCAACAAAAGTGGTTTCGTTGAAAACCGAGGTCGTTTGCTAAAATTTCATTTTTAAGGGCCAGAATTCCACAACGACTATTCTGAATTTTCAACTGGGCATATCTTTTAATTCCTGCTATGAAATTTCAGTTTTTCAGATTCGACGGAAATATATTTTCAGATAGATTCAAATATTTTTAGTTTCGCTAAAATCCAATTTATTTTTAATCCTGTACATTCATTTGAAATTTGAATTCGAAATTTCAAACTACTGCGCCATTTTCAATTCCTTTTATAATTAAAATAAAATATTAATACTCTAACGATGATCTATATAAATATATACGTTCTAATTCTATTCAAAATAAATTTCTCGTCGTTATTATTTAAAATAATTCATTTTAAATATTCAAAATTTATCAAAATTGCTAAAATAAAATTTTTAAATTGGCTTAGATTTCCGGGTTATTACATTTTTCCATTCCTATAAATATATCATAACCTTTACCCTAAACCTAATATTTCATATCTTTGGTCAAAGTAACATGCACCATTGTTCTTCATTTTTGAAGTAAAACAACCTACCTTTTAAAATCAATAACAATTCAAGAAAATTCTCTAAATTACTCAAACAAATTTTATTAGCTTCCTTTTGTGTTTCTTCTCATTTGTATGTCAGTATCAACGCGTTTGATAGTTTTTCATCACTGATTTCATACAGCGTGAAGTAAGGTTGTAATTTTCGCGAAGTGGAAGAAGTTAAGCGATGTTTGAATGTTGTATCTCGATTTATGATGGAAATTGGAGTGTGCATGAAAATTTTCATAGGGATCGGTGTCGAAACAGTTCGACCACTGTGCTGGGAGCGTCGACATGCCGTTTGAATTGATTTCCAGGGGAAGACTCGGGTTATGTTTGATGGTAATAGGAGGATTCACTTGAAGAAACGAAGGCTGGTTTGAGGGTTTTTGCATCGAATAGATTTTGTATGCGAAGTAATATGACCTTTGGTGATATTCGATTTCGCGACAGTCACTGGGATGTATGATTTAAGGACATTGACGCGATTCCATAAGGGATCTCAAGTTAATGATTTAAGGTATCGGATGATGGAGAGAATGACGTGAAGCATTTTGGTAATTTTAGTTTGTTGATTTGTGAAGTGTTTGTGGAGAAATGAGAATGAGAAACTGCGGTAATGGTGTGTGTTTACTACAGGAAGATCAAGAGTTACAATTGGGGGAGAAGGCTACTGTGGACGGTGGGTTCACAGATTGGTGGGCCATTTAATTAAATGGTAGGGTCCAATTAGAAAAGGGAATTAGTTTAATTTAATTTCAATAATGTGTTAAACAGTAATGCTAATAACTTACTCATTCGTTATCAAAATTTGACAAAAGCGGATCCGATGGGATTGTATGGACGAGAGCTACAAAATGGAATCAGTTTGGACTGATTTGGAGCTCGCACGAATTTATAGCGAAATAAATTGTTTGTCTGAATCAATGAAAATTATCGTTATTTAACGATGATCGTCCAATGTAGGTAAAACACACTAACTCTATCAGTTTATATTTTTAAAAATATAATCTAGTAATGATAAATGCTGATTGACTGCTGTGTGATGATTGTTTGGTTGAATTGCTTACGTATTGGTTGAAATTATAGATAATGATATATATATATAAATCGTTAATCAAATATTGATTCCGTTAATCAGAATATTTCATATCGAAATGAAATCGATTTTATTTATATTTTTTAACATCTATGAATGTAGGGAAACAGGTTGGAGGGATCCAACTAGATCCTCAATATTTATTATACTGTTTGTTTTCATATATTGTTATATATGATGTGATATATAGTCTGTGATTGATTATGATGACATTGGTCATGTTATTTGGTATTTTAAATACCATATGAAATACTGGAATGTAAAAAGGAAATTTTCGAAGTTAATACTGAAAATGAAATATTTATATATAAAGTAAATATGATATTACAAAAGGTAATATTTGGAAACCAAATATTGGAAAATATAATTAAATATTAGGGAAATGAATAGAATTTTATAAAAGGATTTATATAGAATAAGTAAAATTATGTAAAGGGAATTATAAATTGCATTATAAGTGTTAGTAGAATAAAATGAAATTTTATATGAATGATTCCATAATTAGAATTATAAATAGAAATTGGAAATGGGATATTATTTTAAAATACGAAATTAAACTTAATGGATTCTATATTAGAGTTAATCGATTAAAGTTAATCGCTTAGAGTTAATCGATAGAGTTAATCAAATAGAGTTTATCGATTAGAGCTAATCCAATAGAGTTTTTAGAGGAAGAGTTAATCCAATAGAGTTAATCGATAGAGTTAATCAAATAGATTTTATCGATTAGAGTTAATCCAATAGAGTTAATCCGTAGAGTTAATCAAATAGAGTTTATCGATTAGAGTTAATCCAATAGAGTTAATCAGTTAAAGTTAATAAAATATAGTTTATCAATTAGAGTTAATCCAATAGAGTTAATCGGTTAGAGTTAATCAAAAAGGAGTTAATCAAATACAGTTTATTCGAAAGGAGTTAATCGAATATAGTTTATTCGAAAGGAGTTAATTGAATATAAAAGTACTTAATCGAATACAACTTATTCGAAAGGAGTTAATCGAATATAGTTTATTCAAAAGGAGCTAATCGAATACGGTTTATTCGAAAGGAGTTAATCGAACACGGTTTATTCGAAAGGAGTTAATCAAATATGGTTTATTCAGAAGGAGTTAATAGAATATCGTTTATTCGAAAGGAGTTAATCGAATATGGTTTATTTGAAAGGAGTTAATGGAATATGGTTTATTCAATCGAATATGGTTTATTCGAAAGGAGTTAACCGAATATGGTTTATTCAAAAGGATTTTATCGAATATGGTTTATTCAAAAGGAGTTAATCGAGTATGGTTTATTCGAAAGGATTTAATCGAGTATGGTTTATTCGAAAGGATTTAATCGAGTATGGTTTATTCGAAAGGAATTAATCGAGTATGGTTTATTCGAAAGAGTTAATCGAATATAGTTTATTCGAAAGGAGTTAATCGTATATAGTTTATTCGAAAGGAGTTAATCGTATATAGTTTATTCGAAAGGAGTTAATCGAATATGGTTTATTCGAAAGGAGTTAATCGAACATGGTTTATTCGAAAGGAGTTAATCTAATATAGTTTAGTCTAAAGGAGTTAATCAAATACAGTTTATTCGAAAAGTAGTTATCGAATAAAGACTATTCGAAAAAGAGTTATACGTTGAAATTCGATTATATCAATTTCGAGAAAGTACTATTTACTTTCTGATTTTTAATCAAGATTTACTTATTTCATTATAAATTGTCTGTTTAGTTATTTATTTAAATTAAGGAATAAAAGTTATATTTTGAACTTAGATATTTCAGAAGTAGGTATTATAAAATTATCGTTATAACCAATGTTCTTCAATAAAGAAGTGGATTCGTAAATAGAATCCGAGTGTTACGTAAGGAAGTTTGTTAAAGATTTAAAAAGTGAACTTTGTCTCTTTCGACTTTAGAAACGTTGTTCAATTAAGGTCTGAGAAGTAGTTATATCCCAACTTAATTGACTCCATATTTAACTAAGGAGTGGTTAAGGTTTGATAGTGAAGGTTGGTTAAGTGAATTTAGTTAATGAAGATAATGGTTTGAGTTGGCACAACGATGTCTAATTTAAACATCTGTTTAAACCCAAATGAAGGAGCTTTGGAAATGTTTTCCAAATAAGAATCAGAAATGTTTTCTAATATAAAAAGATAGAAATGAAAGTAAGTATAGAAATACTTTCCAAGGATTAATAACGTATATTTTCTAAATTTAGAAAATAAGAATTTACGAATATATGGAAATAGGAATAGGAAAATGGATAATTGAGTCACAAATTAAATTAAAGTTAATCAGTGTTGATTGATGATTTGATTGGTAAGATTTCGATTTGGAAATACGACTGTTGTTGTACACATGTTTCTCTTTGATAGTCAAATCATCGACTATCGAAGTTTTTGACCATTTTTCCATTGTCAACACGAAGAGATCGGGATCAGATTCCTTACCTAAAAACCACTCCGTATGGGCATTAGTGTTGCGAATCAAATACGAGGAAGATAATTGAAGACGGAGTCCATGCAAGGGCAGTTCTGGCGATCCTAGGTAGAAATTGCCTAAGATGGATTTACAGAATAGTACCTTCGGTCTGTCCAGTCTTAGGACGACCTTTATGGAAGAATGTCTGACAGAATGTATTTAATAGATCGCGCAAGTTGATCTCCTCAAACGTATTTATGTTTGGTGATCGAGGAATTTATTTCTCTTAGCTGTATACCTGTGGTATTTTTGGAGAAATCAATTTGTGATTTGGCGGTATGACGATGTGACATTCAAGGTAAATAAAGGTGTGATATGTACATTATGACCTCAAGCCTCACAACCAATAAATGGTATAAAATCGGATAGGTTGCATGGCTAAGTGGTTAGATGCCAATTAGGGTGTATTGTCACCTGATCTAGAGATATTCCATTTACTTCTATAATCTATTTCGATGGTGTCCCTTTCGGGGAATGGTTGCTGATCCCAACCGTTGGTGATAATACATTCGGTACACTCAAGCAGAATGAGTGATCGGTCATGTTTAGCCTGGGTTACAAGATGATCTTGTTGAACCCGGTGTATTTCCCTTTAGAGGTACACTGTCGGAAGGTGGTCCCATACCTTGCCAGTTGGAATTCATTAACCAATAAGCGCCCACGGTTTTTGATTATATATTATGTGTGTCGAACGTGAGATGAAATCGTTCTGCTATATGATTATTATATTGTGGTTGATAGACACTACTATAATATCCAAAGAGTTTTGATATAAAGATTATTGTTTCTTTCAAAAGGATTTTTGAATGATAAATCAAGTGTTTTGGATTCCCATAAGGGAAAAACCCATTCCGTTATACGAAGTGGTCATATGAGGTATCGTTTATTTTCTCAACTGTTTTAAATTGTTTATTCACACGAGTCCCATGACTGACCCGGAGTTTATTTTGTTTTATTTTACCCTCAACTCTTGGGTGCCTAAATTTGTACGGGCAGTCAAGTAGTCAGGATTTTACAGATCTACTTGGAGAGCTTGGAGCAGGAGGCTTCAGGATTATATAGCTGTTGTTATTTCCGCTGTGTTGTAAGTGTTGTACTCTGATAATGTTAATGTATACACATACTAGTTTTATTTCAAAATTATGTGTCTATTATATATTGTTCGTTTTGCTGTGAGGTTCGTGTTACTCTGATGATGCTGTATGTTTTTCTTTTTCTATTCTAAGTTTCTATCTTATCTATTCTCACCCTCTAATTTCTTTCATGGACTATCCGGTGTTTCCGATGCTTGAATAGTCGACATTGAGTTTATGTCGGTTACTCAGGATCGCGAATCCCCCGGGTCATTACAAATTTTTAATGATTGTTTATCATTATTGTTGTATACATTTGATGTATGAAATCCATATAACCGAAATTGTTTGGTAATTGATTGAGTCACATCCCGATTCAGAAATAAAGAACATTTTATAATAAAGAATATTTTAAAACAAAGAATATTTTTAAATAAAGAATATTTTAATAACGAATAATTTAAAATAATATTCAGTGAAGAATAAAATAATGATTTTGATGTCCGATTTTAGATGGACACGAAAATATAAAAATTTGAAGCCGAGTTAAGTAGAAAACGCCATTTTAACCCGTATGGGTTTATCGATCGATTTTATTCACTTTATAATGAATATCGAAAAGAAGTGATTTCAAAATCTAATATTTTGAAAATATTATCATTTTAATATGATAAAGATATAGAATATTCAATTTTGATTTAAAATTGGAAATGGAGGCGAAATTGTTTTAAAATGAATTTATAAATGATTTATAAAATACTTTTTGAATGGAAATCGACGAAATACATATAATATATATTATATATATGGCCTGAATAGAATGCGCCGCCCAGCGACCGTTCGCGAATTTCGACTATTAAATTAAAATTGATGTAATGGGAGATCCGACCTTCGGATTATCCTAAAACCCGAACTGTTGGGTTCGTATCGAAAAGAGCGTTCCAATTAATGTAAGAGATTTGAAATATAATGGTTAGATTTGGAGACATGTCCAAATCAATTTCGAAAAAGGTCGCTATGGATGCAGGTCGGTGGCCGTTATTGGAAACCGACTGTGTAGGAGATAATAAAATTAATAAAAATATGGAAAAATTATGTAAAATCATAATAAATGATTTGGAAAAAAAATTGATGAAAAATTCCAGTTTTGAAAAGAGGAAAATATATTTTTATCGAAATGTACCAGGTATTAGCTATAATAATAATCCAAATTATTTTTAGAAATAAATAAACCGAATTTGAAAATGGTTTTTAAAATAACCAGAATTTTCAATATATATATATATATATATATATATATTGGAATGGATATGGAATGGAAATAATCTATGGGATATTTCGATATGGGGTTCTGTGACTATGCAGATATTGTTGAGGAATTCGGAAGATATATATGAGATACCCCACGTTCATTAATGTCACTCACTAAGGAAATCCATTAAGTTTCGTGAAGCGCTATAGGTAAACAGGCACAGAATAATTACAAGATAGATATAAATAAGGCATTAGCGGAAAACTTAAACTTTTATTTTAAACATAAGTCATAATACCATGGTCCACAATTTCATAAGTCACAAAAACAATTACAATAAAATAACTTCTGTCTTGCACCATCAGAGTACATAAGTAAATAAAAAGCATCATTCCCCCAGTAAAAAGAGTTAAGCCATAATAGAGATAAGAACTTGAGCCATACTTCAGAAGTAGCTCCTAGCAAGATGATATCTGATTCCTGATTAAGTCTGAATGTTTCCTCCCTAGGAACCTAGGGGAAATGGAAAAAAAAAAGGAGAAACAACAGGGTCAGACACAAAGTCTGGCGAGTCTAATTACTTTTAGCCAGTAGATGAATAAAAGGAACATGATAGGCATATAAAGTGGATAAAAGGGATCGCTACATACATGGCAGGTGTGATAATGTAAGCTAGTTGAGGTGTATGTGCCTCACTAATGATTACTCTGCATTATTACTGGTATAACTGAAATGAGATGATCCCTTCCACTACAAGTTGTTAGGCTTAGGTCATACATCTAAGTATACCCTAAACACTACCCTAATCGATCGGCTCCCTGCCCTGTAGATATCTTGTGCTGGCCCCACACTAGGAGGTATCACTTCCTGAAGTGGCAACCTATGGCGTGCACAACCATATCTACTGGTGTCACGGCCGTCTTAGCCCCCTCTGCTCGGCCCATGGACGCACATGTCCCCGGTCGGTTTGCGCCGCCCACACCATCCGCCTCGTTTGGATCCCTTACAATCAATAAGCAAGCGTGCCCCTTCTCTGCCTAGTACGGAGGTCTTTACTTGATACCAACTCCGGGTTACTGACTGAAATGGGTCCCACACAATATGATAGAAGCTCCCCCCTTGTCTTGTAATCCCCACATTGTTTTCCACTGACTATGTATGCTCTTAGGTGTCTTTAATTACATAGCCCTATACTAGTTATGCTTACCCTAAAGGGTGTCTTTAATTACATAACTTCATTACATTATCTATCGGTTATGTATACCACTAGGTGTCTTTAATTACATAACCCTGTTACATTATCTACTGGTTATGTATACCACTATGTGTTTTTAATTACATAACTTTATTGGGTTAAGTACATGGGCCTATATATACATATTACCCATCCCCTCTAATTTACTTAACCCACCACTGTCAATCCAATTTTATTTAACCCTAACTTAAGTCCATAGTCATATTAAATTAGTTTAAGTAGTCCATTTCATTACCATGTCCAATTATGGTTATAATGGGCTAGACCTCCCACATTAGGCCTACAACGTGTGGATGTTGGATATGCCGGTCGGGTCCGGGTAGTCTTATTCCATAGTTGGTCCTAACCTCGTGTCTTAGCCCGATTCGTATTTGCGTACTTAGACCTCCCACATTAGGTTCAACATTAGTGTCTACTGGATATGCCAGTCGGGTCCAAGCATACTTCCGCGACTAATGTAACCTAACTTCGTGTCATAAGTACAATTAACAATTTCTAATTGCAAATTACTAAACATTCCAACTTAATTCAAATCTAACTATGTCATTATAGGTAACTATTTTTATGTTTTCCCCATTTGAATTAAATGTACCATTTCACATAAACATTACATAACTCATACCAATTATAATTCCTTTTTCCCCGTTTCCTCTCTAACTTATTCGTACATATTTTGATGTCATTTCGGCTATAAAGTAGCCTAGCTATAACAATAAAAAGGGAGTATGACAAGGGTGATAGTTTCAACATGTCTTGACATAAACATGAACATAAAATAACATAATAACAAAGTGAATGCACATGTGATTAACATCATAATAAAGTGGACATCAAACTTGTAACTTATGGCAATTAGTATGATGTTCAAACAAGAATAATGAGATCTAGATTGAACATCAGGTGTCCAATTACTTAGATCTAGCATAGTTAGGATGACATAATAATATGTTCAGATCTAAAGGTGGATTCACATGTCTAGTTTACAACATATCTTAATGTATCATAATATGATAGGTGAAAGATGATTAACATAAAGATCTAGATCCATGTAATGTCTCAATTTTCCAAATTATTAGATGTACATCCACCATAACATGGTTACAAGTCAAGATCCACATAAGCATCATAATCGAATCACTAGAATTTTATTAGATTTAGGAAAATAGATCTGTCATGACATAGTATAGAATTTCACATTAACACAGAATCATACTTTACAACATATCCAATTCATAGTCTTTTAAAATATACTTTTATTTATCTAAACACAAAAACAACTAGAACTCACAGCGTTAGGTTCATAGAATTTAGGAAGAACGGATCTAGAATTTCTGAATTGGATTTGTAGAATACGTTGTTGTATAAATGGTTCAGTTCGCACTCCAGCAGCATATGGACTTCATGACTCCTAATGAAAAGAATATGAGAAATATGACATGTATGTATAGCTGTCAGACCCCCTGAAACCGAGTGCAACCTCAGCCCTAGGGGTGTCGATACCCCTGTGGGTGGGTCGACCCCTAGGTCGACACCCCTCTAGGGGGGTCGACCCTCTTGAGCGGGAATTTGCCGCTCAGAGGAATTTTTCGAATTTGAATCCTCTGGATAGGATTCTGACTCATCTCTGACTCACCTTTGACTCATGCGTGTATATAAAATATTTCTGTGCATACACAAACTTAAAACTCTCATAACTTCTTCATATGTTGTCAGTTCTACGCAAACCAAATGTCTATCTTGACCAAAATTTCGAGATGGTCGCAATGGTGCAGTCCCTTTCCTCTAATTCTGAACATTAAATTAATTATTATTTAATTTATTCTCTTCAATGTCGTTAAAAATTTGGGGTGTTACATTTTCCCCTACCCGAAGGACTTCATCCCCAAAATCTCTAATTTGAGAAGAGTGCACATCCTACCATCCATAATTCATCTACTCATCCACCAACAACTGGCATCCGTTGACCCTAAAGATTTCTAATGCTTATACGAATATATGCAAAGGTGTGTGTATATGTCCCAACACTGCAAAGATTAGGCGGTCTACTGATTCAGTTGACCTCCTTAATGCAATGTATGTTAGTGCCATGAATCCAATATGTATGCAAATAAACCTATTGTATCATATAAGTTCTATATGTGTGCATACCCATTCGTCCAAATGCGACATCCATTTGCCAGTTCATCCATTTTCATCCATAAAAGACAAGAAAAGAAAAAAATGCACACACATCCATATGCAGTATGAAAGTAATTGAGCCGATCTTAGTGCCTAATGTGTGTGTATATGCGTCCACAAGCAACCACTAGCAAACACTTGCATCCGCTTGCATCCATCAAACATAACATGTTTCAAACACATGCTCACATCCATAGGATTCCTATCTAAAGGTCGAAAATACGATGGATAAGATATATTCTATTGACAGAAACAAGTACTGATAAAACTTAGGAAAGGAGTTAAGAACATACCCTCGAAAAGAAAAGGGTACAAAGCACGAATCTTGTCTTCGCTCTCCCAAGTCGCATCTTCTGGGTTATCTCCCCATTGAACCTTTAGCACCTTGATTTCCTTATTGCGCAGTTTCTTAACTTCTGACCCAAGAATACGGGTAGGGACTCATCCAACTGCCGCCTCCCTTTCCACTTCGACTTCTTCCAACATACTCGGCTCAATTACTTAAGCGTTGTCATGCAGGCATTTCCGCAGATGAGAGACATGGAAAATGTTATGAACATCGGATAGATTTTCCGGGAGATTTATCTATAGGCCATTTGGCCAATCCTCTCGGTTATGGGAAATGGTCCCACAAACCTAGGTACCAACTTCCCTACTGATCCGAAGCGAACCACATTCCTCAGAGGTTATACTTTGATAAAAACTAAGTCTCCCACTTTGAATTCGATGTCAGTCCTTCTCTTGTCTGCATAGGACTTTTGCCTATCTTGAGCTGTCTTCATCCGCCATCGAATAAGGTCAATCTTTTTGGATGTTTCTCTAACCATATCTGGTCCATGTAATAATCTTTCTATAGATTCCCACCAACAAGTTGGTGCTCTACATGGTCGTCTGTACAATGCTTCGAAGTGTGACATGCCAATGCTATCCTGATAGCTGTTATTATAGGCAAACTCTACTAAAGGAAGATGCTCTTCCCAAGTCCCTCCAAAGTCGAGGATACACAGCCTTAATAGATCTACTATAATTCAGCACACCCTCTCCGCCTGCCCATCGGACTGAGGATGATAAGAGGTGCTCAAACACAACTGCGTACCTAATGCTTCTTGCAAGCTCCTCCAAAATTCGCTGGTAAAGATGGGGTCACGATCGCTCACGATGCTGGAAGGAACTCCGTGGAGACGAACTATCTCATGAACATAAATTGCTGCCAACCATGATGTCGTCCTTTTACTTTAACTGAAATAAAGTGAGCACTCTTAGTGAGTCTATCCACTATCACCCAAATACTGGTATTACCTTTCTTCGATCTAGGCAAACCATCTATGAAATCCATAGAGACGCTTTCCAATTTCCACTGCGGAACCTCCAATGGATGAAGTAATCCAACGGGCTTCTTTTGCCCAGCTTTGACTTGCTGGAAAACCAAACATTGAGAAACAAATTCGGCCATGTCCTTCTTCATCCTAGCCCAAAAGAAAACCCTCTTCATGTCTTTGTACATCTTGTCACTGCCTGGATGTATGGTCATCTTAAAATGGTGGGCTTCTTCTAGGACTGCTTTTACCAAGCTTCCAGATTGAGGAATACAAAGCCTTCCATCTCGTCGCAGCCACCCCTTTTCATCAATGGCATACCTACAGAGGTGACTAGAAGTCTCCCCTCTTCTGAGCTTATCCATGATGTCTAGAATATGTGGGTCACCTTGTGGCGAAGCTCCTATCGGATCCATAAGAGTATGTCGTATCTCTAAGGATGCAAACAAATCAGGCAAAACTTCGATGGGAGGTCTAAAATAAAAAGCTGACATGAACTCCAAGTTTTTTCTTTCCACAAACATAGGACTCAGGGACACCCTCTGCCTACTTAGTGCGTCTTCCACCACATTACCCTTGCCGGGGGTATAAGAAATCTCAAAATCATATGAAGCTAAGAACTCCATCCACCGTTGTTGCCTTAATTTTAGATCCTTTTGTGAGAATAGATACTTGAGAGATTTCTGATCCGTGTATAACTCGAACCTGTCTCCAAGTAAATAATGACGCCACGTCTTTAACGCGAATACTATGGCAGCTAGCTCTAAATCGTGGGTGTGGTATTTCTTCTCATGAACTCTCAACTGTCTACCCACATAACATATTACTTTCCCTTCTTGCATCAGAACTGCACCAAGCCCTCTACCGCACGCATAAGGGTAAACAATAAACACTTTACTCCCATCGGGCAAGGTGAAGACTGGGTTTGTTGTCAGGGCCTTCTTCAGTCTTTGGAAAGCAACATCACAGTCTATGTCCCTTGAAAATGCCAAATTCTTCTTTGTCAGCCTGGTGCGAGTGGTTGATATCTTCGCGAAGTCCTTAATGAACTTCCTATAATAACCTGCCAACACAAGAAAGCTTCTCACCTCGGTTGCATTTTTAGGAATCTGCCGATCTTGTACTGCAACCACCTTCGTGGGATCTACAACTATCCTTTCTATGGAGATTACATGCCCCAAGAATCTCACCTCCTTTCTCTAGTAATGGCATTTGGAGAACTTTTCTTTTAGCTAATGGTCACGGAGAGTTTTCAAAACTTCTCCCAAATGCTGGGCATGCTCTTCTTCACTCTTGGAGAAGATCAAAATATCGTCAACGAAGACTATGACAAAATTTGTTTAGGAACTCCCAAAACACCCTACAAATCAAATTAACAAAATAGGCGGGTGCATATGTCAACCCAAAAGGCATAACTAACCGTTCAAAGAAACCGTCTGAAGTTCTGAAAGCAGTCTTATCTATGTTATCGTCAGCCACCCTCAGCTGATGGAACCCCGTAGCCAGGTCCAACTAAGAAAATACCGAGGCACTAAAAAGCTAAACAAATAAATCATCAATCCTCGGAAGAAGGTGCCTATTATTCTTGGTGAGATTATTTAACTCTCTATAGTCAACACACAAACGAAGCGAACCATCCGCTTTAGTTGCGAATACTACTGGAGCACCCTATTCCGATATACTTCGTATGATAAACCCTTTTTCAAGTATTTCCCCTAATTGTTTACTCAGATCCCTCGTTTCCCTTGGAGCCATGTGGCGTACTGGTAATGCAACTGGCTTTGCATTGTCCTCCAGATATATACGGAAGTCAATTTCGTACCTTGGAGGTAAACCTCGTACCTCATCAAAAGCATCTGAATAATCTCGAACCACTGGAACAGTTTGTATATCATCTATGGATCAATTTAGAGACTCTAGGAAGCTAAGCATAATAGACCCTTGAGGGTCACAAAAAACTTCGAGGGCCTTCCCAGGATAAATCAGGAGTCTAATAACCCTCTTCTCACAATCTAGAATGGCCCCATACGTGGTAAGCTAATCCATTCCTACAATAAACCCATAGCCCATAAACCCGAGCACATACATGTCGCATTCAAATTCGATGCCTAACACATATATTTTCAAACCTTGAAAAATCATCGATAAATGAGCCGAATCACCAATGGGGTTTGAAACAACTATGGGATCTACTACCATATTCTAAATTAAGTGCAGAGATTTAACCATAGAACTTGATATAAACGAGTGTGAAGCACCAGAATCAAAAATTGTTCTAACTGGATGGTTTGAAAGAGAAACTAAACTTTCTATGGAAATTTTTCTACCTCCTTCAGGAGCACTGATTGAGAGAGCATGCACCTGCCCTCCAGAAGTCCCTACTCTTTGCCGTTGTCCCTGCGATCCCTATTTCCTCGGACACTCTTTAGAGAAGTGTCCGACCCCTCCACAATTAAAGCAACTGGCCTTCCTTCTCTTACGATCTATGATCTGGTGGCCCTCCTTTCCATAATTGTGACATTTTCTCTTATCCTTTCCTTTATCATCTTTCCCCACTTTCTTCTGTTGTTGCTGCCCTTTCTTGGGCCATACCTTCTTATTCTGTGATGTCCCCTCAACTTTTGTTTCCTTCTTTTCTCCCTTGTCCTCCTCATGCATTAGGGCTATATCAACAAGCTTTTCAAAGGTGGCCCCTACTGGAAGAAGGACATAGCTAAACCATGCAGAGGCTCATTTTTCCCCTTAGCAAACCGCAAAGCCCTTTTGTGCGGTGTGTCTACCAACTCTAGCCCGAACCCTGCCAGCTGGTTGTATTTGTTCACATACTCCTTCACCATCAAATTTCCTAGTTTGAGTGTTAAGAAACTCACCATCTGTATGCTTCTCTCCGCTTGGGAAAGAAATTTCATTTCGAACCTCTGTCTAAAGTCTTCCTAAGTTTCTACCGGACATCCAGCTTGGACGATTTCCTATCAAAATGAGGCTTCGTCCTTTAACAACCAAGCAGCTAATTGAATTGTTCTTCGGTCCTCTACTTCATAGATTACGAATAAGTCCTTGGTCTCCTTAATCCAATTCCGAGCTTCTATGAATGTCTCGTTCCCATGGAATGGCCTTCCTCCCATATCCTGCAAGTCTTTGTACATCGTGGCAAAGTTGTTAGCTTTTGGAGGAGGAGGAGGAGGAATGACTGGTGCAATTGGGCGATGAACGTCTATTTGGTCTTTGGCAGGCGCCGTGGCCTCCAAATACCTACGAAACCATCCGTGTATTATGATGCCCTCCCGGATGTTAGGGATGTTTTGTTCCCAGACATGGTGAAAAAGGGAAAAGGAAGAAATTTAGATAAAGGACCGAAGGACACTACATATGTCTTTTTGGGGAATGTTTTTCAAAATAGACTTTTCTTTTTGAAAATGTTTTCCTTTTAAAACCTTTTTAAAAATAATTTTCAAAAACTTTTATCTAATTTGGTAACCTTCAGCTCTTATACCAAGTGAGACACCCTACATCCGTTAATGTCACTCACTAAGGGAATGCATTAAGTTTCGTGAAGCGCTATAGGCAAACAAAAACAGAATAATTACAAAACAGATAAAAATAAGGCAGCAGCGGAAAATTTAAACTTTTATTTCAAACATAAGTCATAATATCGTGGCCCACAATTTCATAAGTCACAAAAACTATTACAATAAAATAACTTTTGTCTTGCACCATCAGAGTACATAAATAAATAAAAAGCATCATTCCCCAAATAAAAGGAGTTAAGCCATAGTAGAGACAAGAACTTGAGCCATACTTCAGAAGTAGCTCCTAGCAAGATGATATCTGATTCCTGATTAAGTCTGAGTGTTTCCTCCCTGGGAACCTGGGGGGAGGGAGGAGGTGGAGAAAGAAGAAAAAAGGAGAAACAACATGGTCAGACATAAAGTCTGGCGAGTCTAGTTACTTTTAGCCATTAGATAAATAAAAGCAACATGATAAGCATATAAAGTGGATAAGAGAGACTGCTACATAAATGGCAGGTGTGACAGGTAAGCAAGTCAAGGTGTATGTGCCTCACTAATGATTACTCTGAATTATTACTAGTATAACTGAAATGATATTATCCCTTCCACTACAAGTTGGTAGGCTTAGGTCATATGTCCAAGTATACCCTAACCACTACCCCAATCGATCGACTCCCTACCCTGTAGATATCCTGTGCTAGGCCCACAGTAGGAGGTATCACTTCTTGAAGTGGCAACCCATGTGGTGCACAACCATATCTACTGGTGTCATGGTCGTCTAAGCCCCCTCTGCCCGGCTCATGCACGCACATGTCCCAGGTCGGTTTGTGCTGCCCACACCATCCGCCTCGTTTAGATCTCTTACAATCAATCAGTAAGCGTGCCCCCTTCTCCGCCTAGTACGGAGGTCTTTACTTAATACCAACTCTGGGCCACTGACTGAAATGTGTCCCACACAATATGATACAAGCTATCCTCCTTGTCTTATATCCCCCACTAGATTATCCACTGACTATGTATACCCTTAGGTGTCTTTAATTACATAATCTTATACTAGTTATGCTTAACCTAAAGGGTGTCTTTAATTACATAACTTCATTATATTATCTATCGGTTATGTATACCACTAGGTGTCTTTAATTGCATAACCCTGTTACAGTATCTACTGGTATGTATACCACTAGGTGTCTTTAATTACATAACCGTATTGGTTTAAGTACGTGGGCCTATATATACATATTACCCATCCCCTCTAATTTAATTAACCCACCACTACCCATCCAATTTTACTTAACCCTAACTTAAGTCCATAGTCATATTAAATTAGTTTAAGTAGTCCATTTCATTATCATGTCCAATTATGGTTATAATGGGCTAGACCTTCCACATTAGGCCTACAACATGTGGATGCTGGATATGTCGGTCGGGTCTGGGCAGTCTTATTCCACAGTTGGGCCTAACCTCGTGTCTTAGCCCGATTCCTATTTCCGTACTTAGACCTCCCACAATAGGTTCAACATTAGGGGCTGTTGGATATGCCGGTCGGGTTCGGGCAGATGTCCACCACTAATGTAACCTAACCTCGTGTCATAAGTACAATTTACAATTCCTAATTGTAAATTACTAAACATTCCAAATTAATCCAAATCTACCTATGTCATTATAGGTAACTATTTCTATTTTTTCCCCAATTGAATTACATGTCCCGTTTCACATAAACATTACATAATTCATGCCAATTATAATCCCTTTTTCCCCGTTTCCTCTCTAACATATTCGTACATATTTTGATGGCATCTAGGCTATAAAATAGCCTAGCTATAACAATAAAAAGGGAGTATGACAAGGGTGATAGTTTCAACATGTCTTGGCATAAACATAAACATAAAATTGGCATAATAACAAAGTGAATGGACATGCGATTAATATCATAATAAAGTGGACATCAAACCGGTAACTTGTGGAAATCACTATGATGTTCAAGTAAGCATAATGAGATCTAGATTAAACATTAGGTGTCCAATTACTTAGATCTAGCATAGTTAGGATGACATAATAATATGATTAGATCTAAAGGTGGATTCACATGTCAAGTTTACAACATTTCTCAATGTATCACAATAGGACAGGTGAAAGATGATTAACATAAAGATCTAGATCCAAGTAATATCTCAATTGTCCCAATTAATAGATATACATCCACCATAACATAGTTACAAGTCAAGATCCACATAAGCATCATAATCGAATCACCACAATTTTATTAGATCTAGGAAAATTGATCTGTCATGACATAGTATAGAATTTCACATTAACACAGAATCATACTTTACAATATATCCAATTCATAGCCTTTCATAGTATTTTTTTATTTATATAAACCTAAAAACAACTAGAACTCACAGCGTTAGGTTTAGAGATTTAGGAAGAACGGATCTAGAATTTCTTAATTGGATTTGTAGAATATGTTGTTGTAAAAACGGTTCAGTTCGCACTCCAGCCGCATATGGCTTCCACGACTCCTGATGAAGAGAATATGGGAAATATGACATGTACATATAGCTACCAGACCCCGTGAAACTAAGTGCCACCTCATCCTTAGGGGTGTCGACACCCCTGTGGGTAGGTCGACCACCTAGAGCGGGAATTTTGCCGCTCAGAGGAATTTTTCGAATTTGAATACTCTGGATAGGATTCTGACTCATCTCCGACTCAGCTCTCACTCATGCGTATATATAAAATATTTCTGTGCATATACAAAATTAAAACTCTCATAACTTCTTCATATGGTGTCCTTTTTACAAAAACCAAATGTCTATCTTGACCAAAATTTCGAGCTGGACGCAATGGTGCAGTCTATTTCCCCTAATTTTGAACATTAAATTAATTATTATTTGATTTATTCTCTTTAATTTCTTTGAAAATTCGGGGTGTTACAATATATATCGTTGTTCCCAATGCGATATTTGTAGGTTTCAAAATTTGGTATTGAATATAAGTCGATATAATTTCTATTCAGAGCCTTGTACTTAATACCAAATTGGATTTTGGGTTTGTCGTGAATGGTGTCTTAAATAACACTGTTCTCAAACCCAGCTGAAAAAAAGTAAATCTTTAAATTAAGATTTAGTGAAGTTTTCCAATTAATTAATATTTAATTGGAACTGAATAAAAGAATTGGATTTTTGGGTTTACCTTGAATGGTGTTTTAAATAACACTTGTTCTTTAACCCAATTAACGGTGAAGAATACAATTTGGAATTTATTATCTTTTAATTAAGAATAATGGGAATTTTCTAAAGTAAAGTTTTCTAATTTAAAATATTAAACTGGAATTGAATGGAATTTGATTGGTAATAATCGAAATGAGTGGCTGTGAAGGAAGGGTGTTACTATATATGGAATTTAAAAGGCTCTGTCGTTATTCCATTTATATTATTAGTTTGGTACGGGAATTTATATCGATTATATACTCTTATGATTTCCGTGAATAGTCCATAGTTAATGGAAGAAGATTTGGGTGTATCGTGATCTGTGTTTTAAAAGACATTAGTCCTTTAACCCATTTGAAGATAAGATTAATTTCTTAAATTTGAATAATCATTAAGTAATGATTTCTGAGAGTAAAACTGAACTAGAGTTTTAATTAATCATTAATTATATTGAAATGTGAATAATGAGATTAAATTTATCGAATTTATGAAATGATCGAGGATGGAGTACCACCAGTTTTACTCCCAAGCGATAATTAAATCTTTAATTAGATTTGAACATGAAATGGTAATTAAATTTACCGATAGCACAATGGGTGTTAGATATGGTGTACTACTAGTTTTGCTCCATGGGATGAATAGGTTGGGATTGTGATTAATAAAATAAACGATTACTTCGGTAAGGCTAGTTAATCCTGACTAGTTGATAAACCTTAATTTTGGTTTAGAATTGTGAAAAGATAAAAAAGTATTTTGAAATGATATCAAAAGGAAGATTAAAAAGAATAAATTTAAAATAATTTATCTTTGATAAAATTAATGGGAACCTTTCCCTAAATATTTTATTAAAAGAATATTCTGAATTGGAATGAGACGTAGGATGTGTTTTTATAGCACTTGATTATAAAATACGCAAGTTATTCGGAAATACCGAGTTTAACCCGTTCTTAATAATTGATACGATGACTAACAACCGAAGAGATTGAAGACGGTGCAAGACCATGATCTTCACATCGAATGGATACTTTGCTACTGATGCCCATGATTGGAGTAGCTACCTTAAAGGGGCTACAGCGGTAGCTGTCCGGATGTACTTGTTGATTGTTCGGATATGCGAGGGCCTCTCTACTGTATTGTACATATGGGACGAGGAATAAGGTGCCTCGGTTTCGTTCAGACCCAGAATGGTCTTATAAATGGATGGTATGTCTGACGTTGTATTCCTTTATGCTATATTCATTGATCTCTACTAAATATATATCTGTTTGGTGGCGGAGAATTTATTCTCTTGCTTAACACCCTTCTCTGAGACGTATGAACTCAGAGGTTATATATTGGTAGAAATCAATGGTTTGTTAAGGATTGACAATGTGACATGCTGAGATGCATGGATCAAGGCTTTTGTTGAAAAGAAGATCCATGTGGATGATGATCAAAGCATAGCTTTAATTAGCATAGCTTTAATTAGCATAGCTTTGTGTAGCGTTACTTTGAGAGCCTCACACCGAGGTATGATGGTGAACTGATGGTCAGATCAATACGGTTTCAATATGAGGATGGATTCGGTCGACTGAGATAAGCTAAGTGTGGTCACCCCACACTCAAAGGGATAGGGCACACCCCCTCCCCCTGATTCACAGATGGATAGACTAAGCGGCGTTTTCTCATGCACGGGACGTAAGTCACGGAGTTACTCGATATTCTGGATACAGTGCGGATGTGCATTACGGCATTTTCTCATTCCTGGGACGTAAGCCATGGGGAATTTCATTACTAGATAGATATTTCAAATCTGGAGCCATCGTGATGGAAATCCAACATTCCAATACCAGCTTTGCGGTTTTAATTGTAAACCTATATATGGTAACATAGTGGGATGGGGCGATCATGCCGTCTAGGATTGATACATTTACTTTCGAAATTGATTTCTACACTATACACTTATAGTAATAATAAAAGATAAATTTCGCGTACCAAGCATATTTGGCTATTATAAGGTAAAACTCTATCCTCCGGGTAGCATTGTATTGTGTGATGGGACCTGAGTCTTATAATTGCTTCATTTTTCTTTCGTTAGCAATGCGCTGTTTGTTTTATGCACTGGTATTCTTAGAGGTAACCCCATTCTGTGTTGTATGGCATGGTCCCTTGATTTACCTAACTTTAAAATCAAATTAATAACTATTTTAGTTCTCACACCAGTCCCATAACTGACCCAGAGTTTATTGATTTAACCTAAACTCTGGATGCCCTTATTTTCCATTCGGGCAGCTCGTAGTTTTGATTTTCGCAGATATTTATTTTCACAAGATCTTGGATTACAGCTGGAGCTATATTCATAAAGTTTTGTATCCATATATCTCTTTCAGTTGTGTCAGTTGTTATTTTCCGCTATGCATTATACTTATATATTATTTTCTGCTGCTATGTAATTTATAAAATCTTTAATATTATATTTCCAATGTGTAATAATTATTCATACTCTGGAATATTCTTGTACTTTGATGAAATTGTTGTAATAAGCAATTAAATGTTCTATTGTTTGTGTTCTGATGCGTCGTGTTCTCAAATCAATCCGGGCTTTCCCGTAAAGGGAAGTTTGGTCATTTCATCCGTATCGTTACATCACACACCTAAAAATTCCTTAACAGCTAAGTTTCCCCCTTAATAAAACACAATTTCTTTTTCCCCTAATCTCGTTCTTCTAAAAAAAAACACCAAAGTTGATTTCCTCCTTTTCCTCTTCTAAGGAAATAAAGCTTAAGTAAAAATTTCCACTCCCCACTAAAATCAGATCGCAAGCTCAGGAAAATCGAAGTCTAAAATGGCGACTAACCGAAAATCGAAATCGGATAGGTTGCGGTTTTGATTATCGTGATGAATACAAAAGAGTTATAGTTGTTTTTAGTCATTGCGGTGGTAGAAAGTTGGTATTTGGTCATCGATTGGCGAAGTTAGGGTTTGATTGTATCAAACTGAAGGGCCACACAGTTTTTTTGACAGTAAGGAAGACTAGCGTTATTTTTCAGGGGTTCGACCTCCATTCAGGGGAGGCGACATTATTGCTGCTATATGTTGCGACAAGGGTTCTGAGTATTAGAAAAGGTGGATGTGTCGATCGAGATATGGTCAATGGCGAAGGAAGGGCTCGAGGTAAGGGTCATCGTAGGTGCCAGTGGCATGATGTCTGGTAGTCGACAAGGGTTGTGTCATTTAGCTAAAATCAACAAACAATGGGTGTCCGTATGCATAATCCTGAATTCTAGGAAGAAAAAGTTTATAATGGTAACTACTTTAATTAATAACCATCACTAGTTTTGGGTTGATTTTTATTTTAAATTGAAACTTATATAAATTATATCTTATTTGTACTGGGTCCGATTGGAACAAAACAAGCGATGTCAAAATCATATCGTCGAGTGCTCCGAGTGGAGTGGAATTGTGATTTTTCAAGAGTAGTTGTGGATTTTAAATTTAAATCAACCATCGTTCAAATTGATTCAAGTATTAAAGCGAGTTGCAATAAAAATCAATGTGAGTAAATCTCACTTGGATTTTATATTTAAATTTATTTTTATTTTTATCATTAAAATATTTGTTGGTTGTTTGGTTGCGTTTAAATTTTACCGTGGCTATTTTTAAAATATTTGTTGGTTATTTGGTTGCGTTTAAATATTGCTGTGGCTATTTTAAAAATATTTGTTGGTTGTTTGGTTGTGTTTAAATATTATTGTTGCTATTTTAAAAATATATTAGTTATTTAGGCATCGTGTTTGTGGTTATTATATACATATATATATATAATGGTGGTTGGATATTTCCCGCAGTACCATTAGCGGATGACACTATGCGCCCCGCAATATGATAGTGGATGACCTCCTATACCGCGATATCCTGCCTCGAAGCAGGATGAGTATTATTTATGTTAGCTAACGTCTGTGGATGCAAGAAAAACAGGTTGGAGGAATCCAACTGGATTCCTCAAAAATATTATTATTTGTTTATTTTCATATATATTATCATATATGATGTGTTAGAAAACTTGTGGTTGATAATGGTGTGTTTATGATTGGTTGAATATCAGTGGGCCTGAGTGTTGATTTATAAAAATATGGTGAAAAAGGGATTCTGAGATTTAAAAAAAAAGGAATTCTATTTTTTAAAATAGAATTTGAATTTCGAATGAGCTATAGAAATATTAACTTGTTTTGAATAAATAAAACAAGTATTGAATTTATAACGTTGTTTATAAATTTAATAATATAGGAAATTTGAAGTATAGAATTTATGAATGGTGTTTGTAAATGAAACAATGTGGGAATTGAAATAAATTTATAAATGGCATTTATAAATGAAATGAATAATTATCATTGGGTAATTGGCAAATTTAAATTCAAATGTGAATTTAAAAAATAAGAATTTGAAATTGTTTTAAATAGAAAATGATGAAATCTATTTCGATGTTCAGAATATAAATTTAAATGGATAAATTAATTAGATTATGCTGAAATTATAAAATAAATTATATCCATAAAGGATATTGGAATTGTATAAATAAGAAACTAAAATTTAAAATTAAAATATTAAAATAGGTTTATTTTATATAGATAAGTTATAATAAATAGAATATTCCGAAATAAGATTTTGGATTTAAATAGATTTTGAAATAGAACTTGTTTTATTATATAAATCAAGTAAATCTATAAATGAAATTTATAAATGTAGTGAATGAATTATCGTGAGATAATTTGGAATTTTAAATTCAAGTATGAATTTAAATTGGAATTTAAAATCATTTCGAAAAGGGAACGACGATTTTTATTTCAGAATTCAAAATATAAAAGGAACTGAGTTTCAAACAGATGTTGAAATGAAACTTGTTTTAATATATAAAACAAGGAAGTTGGATTTATAAACGATGTTTATAAATATGGGAAAATGAATTGTCATTAGATAATTTAGACTTTTATATTCAAGTATGAATTTAAAAGTAAATTGGAAAACAGTTTAAAGTAGAACGATAAATTTTATTCCAGAATTCGGAACATAAATTAAACTGAGAAAAATCCAACGGATTTACAACAAGAATTCGATTATATCGAATTTTACAAATAATTTATTTATTAAAGGGATAGGGATTTTAATATAGCAAATTGAGTACAAATAAATTTATAACCAAGTAATGAAAAATCTACTGTTATAGATAACCTGAAATATTAAGTTCAATTGGAAAATTTTGAAATAATATGTTTTTAAAATATATTAGAACGGGGTTGAATTTTATTATATACAATGTTAAATGTTTATTTATATAAAAATAATTAAAACGAACTCGCTGCAACGTCGCAGTTCGTAAATTAACGTTTCGGACTTCAATTGAATGTACAGAACTCAATTTAAGTCAGAATTCTTTGAAACAAGAACCATTAGGACCGATTTGATAATTGTTTTCTGATTCAAGAGAAAAACTAAATTTCGTCTTATATATTTTGAATTATTTCAAAAACAAATTTTTAGAAAAGCAGTGCCAGAACCATTATAAAATCATAACGGTTTATTAATTAAAATCGAAGTATTTTAAGTTAACAAAATATGGATTTTTAAATTTAAAAATATTGATTTGAGTTGTAAAATAAATAACAACTCAAGTTGTGCAAATGAAATGATTTTTTAAACAAAAATCATATTTTAAATTTTGGAATAGAATTAACTAATTTGAAGAATAATTATTTAATCGAGTTTTAAATTGAAATTGGGCGTTATATAAGAGAGCGGGGTTTATGAATTTATATTCAGAATCGAATATGAAACTCGAGTTGAAAAATGGAATTAGATTGAGTTCAAAGGTAAATAAAAATATATTCAAATGTGACATGTTTAAACAAAAAATGGAATGGGCAAAATAGCAAATTAAAGTATAAATTAGAGAATTGAATTAAAAATGATTGGATTGAGTTAGAATCAATTGTAAATGGACGTATATGGGTTAGACAGATATAGAATAAAGTGTTTGAAGATTATAATTCGTGTGCCCGACAAAAAGGTACATGTTTAAATTTCATATGTGCTTTTATGCGCCGAATCGGCAAGCCACTTGGATTTTTGATTTTCTTTTTGAATGGAAAGACACTAGAGAGGCGAGTTGGAGTTTGAGCTTTTTACCGGTAAAAAGCAGGTGCTGGCGAATTTCTCTAGAAATTGAAGGAGTAAGTATATTTCTAAGAAAAGTTGATAACTAGAAATAAATATATCGATATATATAGAAATCGATATGGAAACGAACTTAAAAATAGAATATTATAAACAAAAAGGAAATCTATTATTAAACCTGGTAAAAATAGAAAGAGAAATGTATATACGTTTTAAAAATGAATATTTGTTTTTTTATGGAGTTGATTATTCGAGGTAAGTGGTCTTGTCCGTTTTGAAGTTAAGAATGTTATTTGGTCAATGTCTGAGAGGTAGTTATACCCCAACTAGATTAATTTTATTGTTAAATGATAAATAGCAAGATTTAGTCTCGAAAATAAATGTTTGAATATGATTTAGTTGAAAGCAGTATTTTGGGTTGTTGTAACAATGTTTTACACAAGATTCGTTTTAACACAAGAAAGTGGAATTTGGGAAATATAATAATAAATATTTCCTAAGTATGGAAACAAACGAGTCGGGAAAAGAGACAAGTAACTTGAATGTTTCCAATTAAAAATAGAAGTTATTTTCTACATATAGAAAATAAAAGGAGTTGATATATGGGAATGTTTTCCAAATAGTGTACGAGGCCAAGATGATTGTCGAAAATATCGTGTTAACAAATATTGATAAGAAAAACAGAGAAGTGATTTAATTAATAAAATATTAATTAAGGGGCCTAGTGATTATTTGATGCTTTGGGTGATTATTTGTTTTTCTTTGATAGTTAAATAACCAACTATCGAAGTATTTGCCAATATCGTTGTCAATATGGAGAGACCAGTTGGATTATTATCCGAGAACAACTCCATATTGGCAGTAGCGTTGAGAATATGATTATATGAAGATAATCAAAGACGGAGAAAAGTGCAAGGGCTTTTTATGTTAATCCTAGGTAGAAATTGCCTAAGATTGATTAATGGAAATTGTGCCTTCGGTTTCGTTCAATCCCAGAATGAAATTATATGGACGTATGTTCCAATGATCGCATATGTTGGTCCGTACAAATACATATATATAGTAGCGAAGGATTTGTTCTCTTAGCATAATATCCAGATTTATATTTGTGCAAATCAATTAGTGATTAAAGGAACAAACAATGTGGCACTCAAATTGATTATACTATTTATGAAAGGAAAGTAATCGTAGCCTCAGGCCTCAACAACAGGGAAATGCCAAAAATCGGGTAGGCAGCATGGCTAAGTGGGTAGCTCCCAATTAGGATGTATTATCACCAATCTAGAGAAATTCATTTCGTTTTGTATTCTATGCGATGCTGTCCCATTCGGGAAAACGGTTATTTGATCCCAACCGTTGGTGATATACATTCGAGACACTCAAGCAAAATGAGTGGTCGGTTATGTGTGGCCAGGTTACAAGAAGTTCTTGTAGAACCCAGTGTATTCTTCTCTAGAGATACACTTTCGGAAGGTGGTTCCATACCTTGTCATAGTTGGAAATTCATTACCAATAAGTGCTCCGATTTTTAATTGTATATTATATATGTGGAGCGTGAGATGCAAACGTTCCACTAGATTGTTAATTATTTCATTTAGACACTATTATAATATCAAAAAAAAAATGATATAAAGATGTTTGTTTCTTTCAAAAGGATTTTGAAAGTTAAATTAAGTGTTTTTTATTCTCATAAGTGAAAAATCCACTCCATGTTATACGACATGGTCTTATGAGATATCGTTTATTTTCTCAAACTATTTTAAATTGCTTACTCATACCAGTCCCATAACTGACCCAGAGTTTATTTTGTTTTGTTTTACCTAAACTCTTGGGTGCCAAAATTTGGACAAGCATTCAAGTAGTTCAAGATTTTTCAGATTTATCTAAAGGAGCTTGGAGCAGGAGGCTTCAACGTTATTTAGTTATTGTTTTCTGCTGTGTAGTAAGTGTTGTACTCTGACGCTGATATATATATATATATATATATATATATATATATATATAGAAGAAGAAAGATCATACTCCAAAAACTGATATATATATATATATTATATTCTGTTCCAATGCGATGTGAGATTATGTATTGTTGTTTTTGTTCTTCTTCCACATCTTTCTTCTTTATTAATAATGATTCGTATTTCTGTATCATTTGGATTGGACATGTGATGTATGTAGTCAACTCAAATAGTATGGATTTGCGGGCCATTACAATTTGTGAAAATGTTCATTAGGTAAAAAATCACTTTTTAACTCTATTAAACCAATTCATGTACACTTATAATTCCCTTAACCTATCTCAATATTTTTATATCTTATTAGTTCCATTTATGGCACTGCAGGTCCTTTATGTCACCATTTTAACATTCTAATTTACCAATATGACAAGTTTATACCGCTTAACCATTTATTTAATAATATCTTGAAATTTCCATTAGTTGAAATTTAAATGATTATAAAAATGTAAATAAAACTTTGGAGTTTACATTAAAAAATGTCGAATTTCAAATCCATATATATATATAATTATTTTAGAAAAGTTCAAAATCGATTTACATCGATTCCGAAAATCTTTTTTTTTTATCGAAGGTACTGAAGAGGCAAATGTCTACTAAAGTACCAAACCGTGAAATATTAACCAATTTCACATCAAATAGAGCACGTCTAACCACATTGATAAATATTATCAGTATCTGTGAGGAATACTGCTGGATTCCTGCACCTTGCCATTTCCTACATCACAAATCATATTTTCATAATATATAATAATATATAAAATTTACAACTACTGGTGAGAAATCCAGTTGGATCCCTCCAACCGGTTGTTCCCTACATCCAAATAGGTTACCTTAATATAATCAACATTCATGAGGATATACAATTTAATTGATAATTTATATAAACGACCAATAACAGAAATTTAACATTAACTAATTTAACACGTTTATATTGATATAAACTGTGACAACCGCCCACAACCCCTGCACTAAACAAGAGGAATAATGCGCTGAAAGGTGTGTCAGGCAGTTGTGGATGATCACCATAGGTAGGTAAACACAATCGACACCTGTCGTAGAACTCACAATGCAAGGATAAACTATAGTAGAAAATATACAACAGGTAATAATGGTGAAGCATCATATAACAAACTTTCAAAACTTTCATGACATCCTGAAAGATTATCCAAACATTATAAGAAATTTCAAAGTCTGTACATAAAGCCTCACTACAATACTCATAGAGTAGCACAAACAGCAGACACAGAAATAGTAGATAGTAATAAAACCGGTACGTAATCCTCCAGCTCGCCTCCGAGCTACAACACCTTCCTCACTAATCACCTGTAACCTGCCACCTAGTCTGCCCATCCACAACCAGATGAACAACCTAAGGTAATAAGAGGAAAACATAAAACCTTGAGTCAGACAACATTCTTAGTGAGCGATAAAACAACTAACAAACATCATCAAAAAAGTATATGAGAATGGATAGATAAACATACTAATCTACCCATAACACAAAAGAAGAACACAACCTCGTCTTCCCCACACCGGATAGTATAGCCTTTACATCAAACACTTCAACTATTCATTCATGGAAACCAGAACAACCATTCATTCATGGAAATCGGAAGCAAACACCACTAGCACTCATAGCATCCAGATTATATGTATCTCACGTAAACCATCCTAATCGAATTTAACATCCCTCAAGCATAAGCCCCAAAGGCCTAAATCAATATCATAGAAGCATCCAAGAAACATCTCCTTTGACGTTGGACAATTTATGTGAGACAGTACAAACAAAGCAACTAATCAACTATGATAGACTCTAGATATCAGCGCCAATCATGCTTCGAATCCATCGTTAATCATATGATGGCCAACCTTGCCATATGTCAAGGGCTAATGGCAACCCCAATTCTAGCATAAGCTTTGTATGCCTTTCAACGATATGTATGTTTGTCCAACCTTGACAACTAGACCTTTCAAGGATACCCAGGGTACTCGACCTACAACCGGTCTTTCAGGTGCCCTTATTGTACCCATGCTTTAAGCCTGCTAGAACTTATGACAACGATAATCTCTCGGCTTACACATCTCTAGTCATCCAACCCGATGACTTTTCTTAAGTCAAGTAACCATTATCCACCAACTTACAACCTTTGAATTGTCATATCATTTGTTGTTCTACATCGATCAACGAACACCTTTCAACACTACGAACCTTCCTACTTGAATTTACTTCGAAGTCACACCCCCACCGAGCCAAATTACATCACTGCGCTGTGGCTAGGATTCAGGGTGTTGCCCCCGATTTTTTTCTAAGCCCTTTGGCTCAAATCTAGATCATACTCGAAAAATAAAATTTTCAAAAATGACCCTGTTATGCATGACTGACCCTTAATCGACCAAGATGACTGATCACCATCTGTTCGACAATCTATGCTCGACCCAACCTTGTGCTCGAGCCAACTTCTGTTTGAACGACCCTAATGACCGACCCTTCCACTACATGCACGATCGACCAGTCCACTACATGTGCTACTCCAACCATGCTCGACCTTAACCATACTGTTTGACCTTATACAAGATTGTACACCTTTGCGGACCGATCCGGCCTTTAGGTGCACGACTGACCCTGGTCTGGCTCGACCGACCCCACGCCGCTTGACCCGAGCCACCCTACGTGCGACCGACTCTCTGTTGTACTGCACATTTTACTAGATGTTGTACTACGCTCGACCCGTAGCCTGTACGCTCGACCCAAAACCTACACAAACCCCATTCACATCCGAATTCGACCAAAATTTTGCCAAATGACAAATCCGACGAAATATACTCCTCTAATTTATTCAATACAACCATAAGCATGTTGTGAGATCACTAACAACATGGATATGTCTATTTATATCAAAATCATACAATTTCACCAAAATCATAATAAATGAACATATGATCTAAGTTGCAGATCTAACTTGCATGAACATATCAAATAGCACAGAAATTACCGGTCTAAACTCGCTAAATCGGATCCTATAGTGATTCATATGAGAATGGACTTACTAAGGTATAGATCTATGGTAAAACACTTGAATTTGATTAAAAAACATGATTCATATACTTCATTGATTCCATGTGAGAGATGCATATCATTCACCAATTCTTCAAATCCAAGCAAAAACAACGAATTAAGATTCTGGGAAGCAAGCAGTTCAAACTAAACTCCTTGATCCGATGAATTCTCACTTCAAATAATGTGGATCTAGCCTCAAATGGTGTAGATCTTCGATTTCCTTCCCTCAGATCTTGATTTTAATGGTGGAAGGTGTTATAGGAAGGAGGAACATAGACTACCAAATGAGATAATGGAGGAAGCAAACTATTCTCTATACCTCTCACCCCCATTTATAGCTTACACCAGCCCACTAATGGGCCTCCACAAATAAACACATTAAGGCTTCACAAACTTGAACAGCCAACTGTTAAACCTTAAAACAGAAATTCCTCCCAAATCGCTGAGCCAAATCTTTAACGTAACCACTTTACGGAAAGCAATCATCATTTCCTTTCCGATGGCACATGTTTCACCATCTGATTCGTCCTAGGTCAAAAGCCAAGCCCTGTATAAGACTAACAGGGGAAAAATTGTCATAAACAAAATTGGTAAAAATTATGGACATGTCTCACATCCCCTTAATCAACATATTAAAATATGAGAATGATCCAACCCTCCTGGAATAAAATATTTTTTTTTATGATCCTCTGATACGTAAAATGCGGGCTGTTACATAAACGTAACCAAAAAGTTAAGTTACCTCAATTGGTTCCGATCATTAAAATAATGATTTGGTTTCAATTAAATTAAACGAATCATTTAATTTAACCAATAAATCTTTTATATATATATATATATATATATATGAAATATTCGGTATACATTCAACAAACATCCAACAATTGTCAAATATAGCACACAAATTATAAACCCGACTTATATGAAATATAAGCAAGACAAACTGAGTGAGTAAACTCACCTTGGTTTCCATCATCAAGATAACGACTGTTTTCAACTAAATTAAAAGCGCGTTTAATTTAACTAGAAATTCCAACTGCATCCAAACACATTCAATTTTGTCCTATGGCGTTGTGCACATCAATACAGTTTCAATGCCACTTGGTTTGTCCAATTCTGGTCATGTAGTAAAAAGTAATTAGCATTTTAATATTAAATAATTTAATTAATATAATAACTTCCTTAATGACACAATTAGTTCATTAATTATATTTAGTTAATTACATGGCATTAGGAAAATAGGCCAGCTGATCTAATTCTCTTCTCTCCTGCTCTTCGTTGCACAGAACGACCCATGCTGTAACAACCCTGAATTTTGGAACCAATTTAAAATTTATTTTTAGTTGATTTTAATGGATTTTAAATATTTTAAATGATTTATTCTGAGAATATATGTAATAACCCAGATTTTGGAACCAATTTGAAATTTTATTTTTAATTGATTTAATGGATTTTAGGAATTTAAAATAATTTATCTTGAGAACTAATGATTTATAATTTATTTAAATCGAAGTCAGAACGTATATATTTAAAATTTAATTAAAACAAACTCGAAATGGAACGGTAGTTTGAAAATTTGATTTTAAACTTTGAATGAATATACAGAATTCAATATAAATCGGATTTCAGTAAAACAAGAAATGTTGGAAAATTTTGAACTGTAATTTTCTAACGAGTGTAAGAAACTGAGATTTCACTTTATAAATTGTAACTTATGTCAAGTTTAAAATTTAGAATAGTCCCCATAGAATTTATACATATATTAATAATATATAAGCGCTTAAAAGTAGCCATTTTGCAAATGACCTTCGTTTTTATGAAACCACTTTTGTTGGACCCGGAATGTCAAATTATTGTTAGGTTTAAAATTCATAATTTTTGGAATTAAATGTGAGCATAGTAAATTTAAATGTGTTTTCAATTTCAGTATAAATTTAAATACCTCGTTAAAAAGGTCATTTTTCAAATGGTCTCCGAATTCGATGAAACTAATTTTGTTAGGACCGTATCGTCAAAACAAAGCTAGATTTCAATATTTGTAATTTTTGGAGTCACTATGTGGCCCCAACAAATTATATTATACATTCAAATTCAATATTGACCATTATATTAATTTATATTTTAATTTTGATAAAAAAATGATCGAGACAGTTGAATTGGCTTACGAAACATATTCCATTGTGCTCGGAATAGGGGTATTTAGTTAGGAACGACAGTCGTTGGGTTTGATTTGGTGTTCGAATGTGAAATCACACTTTCTGGAATTAAAATGTAATATATATATATCTAAAACCCCAAATTCTATTTCATTATCAGGAGCCGCCGTCGTTTTATAATAAACGAACGAAACTGTTCCAAATTTCACCCCTTTCTTTCCCCAAATCCATACAATAAAATTCAAATCTTGCTGAAGCAAATTCAAAGAGCAATGAGAGGGTTTCAATTTAGTATGAGGTTAATGGATTTTCGTGGAGTATTGGTCTCGATTTTTATGCTCAAAGGCATGGGTTTGGTCATGATTTTGGAGCGACGGGGGGTGCGAGCTGGAGGCGGCGCCAAGTGCAGGATGAGAACGTGAAGGGCTTCGACGTGGCGTGGTTGGATCGGCTCCAGGTGGCCTCATTTGGCGCGCGTGAATAGAGAAAAGGGGCAACGTTAGGTTTGGTTGAATGAAGAGGAAGGGGGATTAATCTCCTAAATGGTGTAATTAATTTAGTTAATTATATTTTAATTATCTCGAATTGTAATCTGTGTATGAATTATCATATCTTTTTCATACGAGATCAGAATTGAACGATTTCAGTTGTGTTGGGATCGTGACAACAAACTCTACAACATGGAACTGACCAGAATGGAAACGAAGCAAGTTGAATTTTAAGCTAAGTTAAACGGTCGTTTAATTTAGTTTAAAAACAGAAATCCTCAAATAAATACTAACGGAGTTGAAACACATGTGAGAACTCTCTCACTAAAATATTTGTACAGTTATTTATTTTATAACTGAATATAGTGATTACCAATGATGATTTTTATTTGTTTAATTATCACCAAAACTGTTGTACGGTGCCTGTTAGCTCACATTCACTGTTGTTTGAAAACCATGGATGATTTGATTGACTATATTATGTTGTGACTGTGATGTTTAACATATTAAAAATAATGTTAACAAATTTTTTGTAGTTGGAATTAAATTATAAATATCCATTTATAATTTAAACAGTGAAAATTGGTTAATTGGAAAAATAATTCGAATCAAATAAGAATTGGTTAAATTTATTAATCAGTGATTAGTATGAATTCATTGTTGTTGGTTGAAAACCCACACGGGTCTGGGGGACGATAATTAATTCACATCTCCCTTGGATTTAATTGTATGTCAACGAATTGATTGACATACTGTTATAAGCGTTATTTAAATATTTAATGCTTATACAGTTGTAACTTACACCCTGTTTGTGATGGAGTGTTAATAGTTGTTTATCACTATTTTTGAATACATGAGATATATAGAATCCATATAAATAAAATTATATTGTAATTGATTGAGTCTGATTCCAATTCAGAAATAACGAATATTCTAAAATAATATTCAGTGAAAAATCAAAATATGATTTTGATGTCCGATTTTTGATGGACACAAAAAATATTGATATATAAATCTGAATTAAGTAAATATACACCATATTTACTCGAATGGAATTTTCTGTCGATTCTATTTATTTCATAATGATTATCGAAAAGGTTTGATTTCAAAATCTGGTATTTTGAAAATATTATCATTTTAATATTATCATGATATGGAATATTCCATTTTGATTTAAAATTCAAATTAAAGCTGAAATAGTTTTAAAACGAGTTTATAAAAAACGTTTTAAATGGAAACCAATGATATATATTATATATATATTTAAATGGCTTGAATAGAACGCACCGCGTAGTGACCGTTCGCGAATTTCAACCATTGGTTCAGGTTGGCATAATGGGAGATCCGACCATCGGATTCTCTTAAAACCAGAACCGTGGGGTTCGTATCGAAAAGAGCCTTCAAATGATAATTAGAGATTTGAAATCTAATAGTTAGATTTTGCAATATGTCTAAATCAGTTTTGGAAAAGGTCACTATGGATGTAGTTCGTTGGCCGATATTGGAAACCGACAGCAAGGGGCTTAATAAAATTATTAAAAATATTAATAAATTATGTAAAATCATAATAAATGATTTGAAATGATTTGGAATGAAATATTCGAAGTTTGGAAAGATAAAAGATATTTTAGCAGAATAAGTTGTTTATAAACTTAAGTAAAGAACGAAAAAGGATTGAAATGGTTTTAATCAAACCAGAATTTTTCCAACGTATGAATTGAAAAGGATTTAAATGGAAATAATCTTCAAAATATTTTGATATTGGATTCCATGATTATACGGATATTGTTGAGGAATTTGGATGATATAGATATCGTTATTCCCAATACGATATCCTTTACTATCAGAATTTGATATAAAATGTAAGTAAGTATAATTTCCATTTAGAGCATTATATTTAATATCAAATTGGATTTTGGGTTTGTCGTGAATGGTGTCTTCAATAACACTACTCTAAAACCCAGTCGAGAAAAGCAAAAATCTTTTAATAAAGATTAATGAAATTTTCCAATTTATAATTATAAATTGAAATTCAATGGAAGGTGATTTTGGGTTCATTGTGAACAATATTTTAAATAACATTTATTCTTAAAACCCAGTTAACATCGAAGTTATGATTCAGAATTTATAAATCCTTTTATAAAGATTTTATGGAAATTTTCCAAAGTAAAGTTTTCCAATTTAATACATTAAATTGGAATTGAATGGAATTCGATTTAATAATAACTGAGATGAGCTTTTGTGAATGAAGACCATTACTATTTATGGAATTCAAATGTCTTTGTCGTTATTCCATTTATATTATTAGTCTGATATGGAAAATTATATCGATTATATATTGATCAATTTTCCGTGAAGATTCCATAGTTAATGTAACAACCCGAATTTTTATAACATGTTGAAACTAGAAATCAAGGCAGAATTAAATTTTAAATTAAGAATCAGGTGAAAGGGGTTGCACCATTGCGTTCGTCTCGAAATTATGCATGAAATAGAGTCCGAGTTTTCGAAAATCGGAGTTCGTATGACCAAGTTATAACCTCTAGAAGTTTCAGAAATTTTCAGAATCAAAGACAGCTCGAAATTCGAATTCATACCCCGCAGCAGGCTGGGCGGGAAATTTCCCGCCCATAGACCAGGTCGACCTGGGGGTCGACCATAGTGTCGACCTCCCAGGGGCCAGGTCGACCATAGTGTTGACCTGGGGGTCGACCTGCCTCCCGAACCTGTTTCCTGAACCAGATGCATCCTGACGTATTTAGACTCGTTTTCTGACCAGATTCATCTACCTAACCCTTTTAAGCAGCCCCCCTAGTCTCATTTTCTCCACACCATTTCTTTCTACCCTTATGCTGTTTCTAAGATAATCAAAATAATGATATAAAAAGGAAGAAAAAGGACTGCTCCTTCTCCATTAAGACTACGCTTAGAGATTTGCAAATTGGGGGATTTCAATTAGAACATGATCAATCAAATAGAGATTCAAGAATCAATTTCTGCTTTCTAATACTTGATCCACGCACTGTAAGTTCAAGTTACTTTTAGATAAAAGTTGTAAACTTAATATCCATGTTGTAAATTGGAATTGGATCTATGTATGGTGATTGATTCTTATCTATTCTTGTTCGTCTTGGATCTTGACTTTCGGACCTATTCATGTTGTAAATCAAACTCTCTCGTGTCTATAACCTTAACATGCCTATGACGTTGAATGTATTGTTAATGGACAAGGACTATGACTAACAACATAAGACTGCCTATGACTAATATGACTATGCCTGTGACTATGACGGTGAACGTAAGACCGCCTATGACTAATAAGACTATGCCTATGCCTATGACGGTGAACGTAAGACTGTTGCCTATGACAATGACAAGGACAATTGTGGTTAATCACCTATGACTCTTGACTATGAGGATTATTACCTATGATTATGAACATAAGACCACTATCTATGACCATGAATTTGAAACTATTACTGTTAATTGTCCATGACTATTTGCCTAGAACTATTTTGGATAATTATCCATGATCATTGTGTTGAGTCGCTTATGGTTCATAGCTATGAGATTTGTACCTACGACTGTCGGGGTTAATTGCCTAAGACTATTATAGTTGATTATTCATGCCCATGACACCATAGTTGAAAACCATGTTGTGCACTGAATTGACATTTTGTTGAATCATATACCTAGGGTGTGACTTGCTTAGTTTATTCACAATTATGTACACTAAAACCACTGGATCCATTATTCTTGTATTTGGCTTGCTTTTGCACGCCTATTATTTTATGTCGGTGTTTATCATGACCATCGCCTTAACTTGCTAGATTTGAAATTTCTATATGCCAGTGATGTTGTAACCGGTTATCTTAAGTCATATCATGCCAGTCTTGTAGTCTCTTTTATCACTTTATGCTTGTCTCTTCTGCCTATCATAGCTTCGATGTTATTCCTTTATCTCTAGAATTAGATTTGCTTGTAATTTAGCTCGATTAACGTTTACAGGCGATGGGAATACGATTTGTGTAGATTAGGCAAAACATGAATTGGTTACAAACATGAATTATGAACTTGATAATAGGCAAAACTTGAAACGTGAACATTGTTATAACTTGAATCTGGATGTGGGCATGAAACTTATCCTTGAAACTTGACACGAACTCAACATGAAACTTGAACATGGTCATGACACTTAGAATGAACTAGAAAATGGCCAACTCTAGGTTGGGTTGAGTTTGCAGTGTAAATCTGCCCGGAACCGCCCGGCAAATCCAATTACTGCAAACAGTAGGATCCAATGTGAGTAGTTTGTCATATCGTACTTGAAAACCCGATGTTAGACTGAGTTGTGGTGTAAATCTGCCCGGAACTGCCCGGCATATCCAGTGACCACAACAACAGGTCTAATGTGAGAGGTTGGGGTGCATTAATGAATTAATGCCACATGATAGGGTTAAGTCATGAACATGAAAGACAATACTTAACCAACTTGAGACATGATTGGTAGGGTTAGGTCATGAAATTGAACGGCAACACCTAAACAACTTAACACGTGAATGGTAGGGCTAAGTCACGAACTTAAATGACAACACTTAGCCAACTTGATATACTAGACGACTGGGTTAAGTCTCGAATTTAAATGACAACACTTAACCTACTAGACGGAAACCCTAGTTACGCGGTCTGTTTCAGCAGTAACCCACTAGATGTATCACGGTACCCTGGAACTAGGTAGGGTGGGGCACGATTACTGGGCTGATTGTAACCGACCAGAATGACGGCTGTGTAGGTGCGCTAGTGTAGGTTCTAACGGAGTGCAGGCGTGCACACACTCCGGAGCAGAAAAAGCAGGCATTGGGCATCAGTAGGGTTATCTGTGCATTCTTGATTCGTGTCGGTGGTTGGCACCATAGGGCTTGATACACCCTACAGTGGACCTAGCACAGGTGACTACATTCGTGATTGGGCCGTATGACGCTTAAACACAACGAGCTAGAACTTGTAGGGAGCCGATCGATTAGTGGATCGTTCCGTTGGACCCAGTAATGGGTCATTCACGATTTTGGGCCGAGGGATTATTTCATGATTAATACTTGACATGGGTTGGGCTACTAGTACAGATGGTGCAGTGAACCTTGAACATGCGATGCTATACTCGACCTATACTTGATTCATCATGTTATCTTAGTTTATCTTGTCCATCTTGACATCGTACTTATGTTTACTTTAATTTATACATGTCATGTAACCTTTACCTGTTTTTATGTTGAAAGTCACTTGGACTTAACGGTCTTTATTACTGACCCGTTTTCTTTCGCCTCATTTTTTTTCGTTCCCCCCCCCCCCCCAGTTCTCAAGGAAGAAACTCTAGCACTTAGCTGGGATTCTGCTTGTTTTCCGTCAGCTCATGTACGGTTTGGTCTTGAGCTATGCTATGGCTACACGTCTGCTATTTTTGGGGAATAATTTACTTTTGTTATTTTAAGTTTATGCTTCTTTATCTAGAACTTGATGTAATGAAATAATGGCAACTTGTACTTTGGATACATGAGGTTTTGACTCTTTTCTTGAAAGTAAAAAGATTTGGTTTTTAATTTCTACCGCTGCTTTATTTATGTTCTGCCTTGTGATATCTCTGTGTATGTTTACCTAGATAATGCTCCATCAAAACTAGTGCATTCCCTTTGTGAGTGGCCCTAGTGGAGGTGGGGTGTTACATTTGGTATCAGAGCAGAAGGTTACCAGACTGGGCAACTGCTTTTAAAAACCTTCTGAAACTATTTTCAAAACCATTTATAAAGAAGCATTTTTCAAGAAAAGTTTATTTTTGAAAAGGCTATTCCCCCAAAGCCATTAGCACTTTCCTTTGTTTCCTCATTTGAATCTCTATCTTTTCGTTTTTCAGCATGTCTAGGAATCTTAACTTTCCAGAGGGCGTGCCAATACCTGGCTGGTTTAGGAGGTACTTAGAGGCTAGGGCCAAAGATGCAGGCCCAGCAGATATTCCTCCTCCAGCTGCAGCGATTCCTCCACCTCCTCCTCCTCCTCGTGGAAATGCTTTCGCAAAAACGTGTAGAGACTTCAATGCTATGGGTGGAAAGGACTTTTATGGGACTGAATCCATTGTGGAAGCGAGGAACTGGCTGAAGGAGACCGAAGATTTGTTCGTCATCTTCGAAGTTGACGATAGGCAAAAGATACAGCTGGCAGGGTGGTTTCTCAAAGATGAAGCTTCGTATTGGTGGGAAATTACCCATGCTATGAGGCCAGTGGAAACTTGGGAAGACTTCCGGATAAGATTTGAGATGAAATTTCTCTCCTAAGCCGAAAGAAGCTTGCAGATGGAGAAGTTCCTAACTCTTAAGAAAGGAAGCATGACGGTCAGAGAGTACGTCAATCAGTTTAATCAACTGGCCAGATTTGGACTGGATTTAGTGAACACCCAACACAAGAAGGCTCTTCGCTTCGTCAGAGGTTTGAATGAGCCACTACACAGCCTTGCTATGACTCATGTACCCATGGGGGCGACCTTTGAGAGCTTCGTGGATATGGCCCTCCTCCATGAAGAAGACGAGAATGGCAAGAAAGAGGCCAAGGCGAATGATTCTCAAAACAAGAAGAAAGACTCCGAGAAAGGAAGCAAGAACAACAACAATAGTAATGACAACAAGACACGTGAGAAAAGAAAGTGCCACTTCTGCGGTATTGAAGGGCATATATTCCATGATTGTAGAAAGAAGAAGATGAAGATGGGAGCATGCTTTCAATGTGGTGATATTGGACATATCAGCAAGAACTGCCCTAAGAAGCAAGGGCAAGCCCCACAAGCAGGACCTTCTGGGGGTACATCTTTAATTTCTCCTCCTTGATGCTTTGTTTTATCTTGTATATCTTTTCGATCCAATCTTGAGAACCTTAGGTAGAACCCTATGGATGTAAACATGTATTTGAAACATGTTATGGTTGATGTTTGCAAATGGTTGCAAGTGGTCGCAAGTGGTTGCTCGTGGTTGCATAACACACATTAGGCACTAGATCGGCTCAAACACGTTTTCATATTGCATATGCATGAGTGTTTATACTTGTTTATGGATGAAATTGAATGTGTTATCATGTGGATGTTGCATATGGATGAATTTTTGAGCACACATATGGTGTTTATGTGATTAGGGCTATTTGCATACATGTTGGACTCATGGCACTAAACATATTTTGCATTAAGAAGATCAATCAGGACTGATCATTTGCGTTAGATAAGGAACATATACACACTCTTTCTGCATATGTTCATACAGCATTAGAAATCTCTTAAGGACAATGGATGCCTGTGATTGATGATTGAGTAGATGGATGATTGGATGGTAGGACGCATTCTTCTTAACTTGAAGATTTCGGGGACGAAATCCTTTAAGGAGGGGAAAATGTAACAAACCGAATTTTTATAACATGTTGAAACTAGAAATCAAGGCAGAATTAAATTTTAAGATAAGAATCAGGGGAAACGGGTTGCGCCGTTGCATTCGTCTCGAAATTTTACACGAAATAGAGTCCGATTTTCGAAAATCGGAGTTCGTATGACCAAGTTATGACCTCTAGAAGTTTCAAAAATTTTCAGAATCAAAGACAACTCGAATTTCGAATTCGAAATATGAATTCAAACCCCGCAGCAGGCTGGGCGGGAAATTTCCCGCCCACAGACCAGGTCGACCTGGGGGTCGACCATAGTGTCGACCTCTTATGGGCCAGGTCGACCATAGTGTCGACCTGGGGGGACCAGGTCAACCATAGTGTCGACCTGGGGGTCGACCTGCCTCCCGAACCTGTTTCCTGAACCAGATGCATCCTGACATAATTAGACTCGTTTTCTGACCAGATTCATCTGCCTAACCCTTTTAAGCAGCCCCCCTAGTCTCATTTTCTCCACACCATTTCTTTCTACCCTTATGCTGCTTCTAAGATAATCAAAATAATGAGATAAAAAGGAAGAAAAAGGACTGCTCCTTCTCCATCAAGACTTCGCTTAGAGATTTGCAAATTGGGGGATTTCAATTAGAACATGATCAATCAAATAGAGATTCAACAATCAAATTCTGCTTTCTAATACTTGATCCACGCACTGTAAGTTCAAGTTACTTTTAGATAAAAGCTGTAAACTTAATATCCATGTTGTAAATTGGAATTGGATCTATGTATGGTGATTGATTCTTATCTATTCTTGTTCGTCTTGGATCTTGACTTTCGGACCTATTCATGTTGTAAATCAAACTCTCTCGTGTCTATAACCTTAACATGCCTATGACGTTGAATGTATTGTTAATGGACAAGGACTATGACTAACAACATAAGACTGCCTATGACTAATATGACTATGCCTGTGACTATGACGGTGAACGTAAGACCGCCTATGACTAATAAGACTATGCCTATGCCTATGACGGTGAACGTAAGACTGTTGCCTATGACAATGACAAGGACAATTGTGGTTAATCACCTATGACTCTTGACTATGAGGATTATTACCTATGATTATGAACATAAGACCATTATCTATGACCATGACTTTGAAACTATTACTGTTAATTGTCCATGACTATTTGCCTAGAACTATTTTTGATAATTATCCATGATCATTGTGATGAGTCGCTTATGGTTCATAGCTATGAGATTTGTACCTATGACTATTGGGGTTAAGTGCCTAAGACTATTCTAGTTGATTGTTCATGCCCATGACACCATAGTTGAAAACCATGTTGTGCACCGAATTGACATTTTGTTGAATCATATACCTAGGGTGTGACTTGCTTAGTTTATTCGCAATTATGTACACCAAAACCACTGGATCCATTATTCTTGTATTTGGCTTGCTTTTGCACGCCTATTCTTTTATGTCGGTGTTTATCATGACCATCACCTTACCTTGCAAGGTTTGAAATTTCTATATGCCAGTGATGTTGTAACCGATTATCTTAAGTCATATCACGCCAGTCTTGTAATCTCTTTTATCGCTTTATGCTTGTCTCTTCTGCCTATCATAGCTTCGATGTTATTCCCTTTATCTCTAGAATTAGATTTGCTTGTAATTTAGGTCGATTAATGTTTACAGGCAATGGGAATACAATTTGGGTAGATTAGGCAAAGCATGAATTGGTTACAAAATGAATTATGAACTTGATAATAGGCAAAACTTGAAACATGAACATTGTTATAACTTGAATCTGGATGTGGGCATGAAACTTATCCTTGAAACTTGACACGAACTCAACATGAAACTTGAACATGGTCATGACACTTAGAATGAACTAGAAAATGGCCAACTCGAGGTTGGGTTGAGTTTGCAGTGTAAATCTGCTCGGAACCGCCCGGCAAATCCAGTTACTGCAAACAGTAGGATCCAATGTGACTAGTTGGTCATATCGCACTTGAAAACCCGAGGTTAGACTAAGTTGTGGTGTAAATCTGCCCAGAACCGACCGGCATATCAAGTGACCACAATAAGAGGTCTAATGTGAGAGGTTGGGGTGCATTAATGAATTAATGCCACATGATAGGGTTAAGTCATGAACATGAAAGCCAATACTTAACCAACTTGAGACATGATTGGTAGGGTTATGTCATGAACTTGAACGACAACACCTAACCAACTTAACACGTGAATGGTAGGGCTAAGTCACGAACTTAAATGACAACACTTAGCAAACTTAATATACTAGACGGATGGGTTAAGTCTCGAATTTAAATGACAACACTTAATCTACTAGACGGAAACCGTAGTTACGCGGTCCGTTTCAGCAGTAACCCACTAGATGTATCACGGTACCCTGGAACTAGGCAGGGTGGGGCACGATTACTGGGCTGATTGTAAGCGACCAGAACGACGGCTGTGTAGGTGCGCCAGTGTAGGTTCTAACGGAGTGCGGGCGTGCACACACTCCAGAGCGGAAAAAGCAGGCATTGGGCATCGGTAGGTTTATCTGTGCATTCTTGATTCGTGTCGGTGGTTGGCACCATAGGGCTTGATACACCCTATGGTGGACCTAGCACAGGTGGCTACATTCGTGATTGGGCCGTATGACACTGAAACAAAATGAGCTAGAACTTGTAGGGAGCCGATCGATTAGTGGATCATTCCGTTGGACCCAGTAATGGGTAATTCGTGATTTTGGGCCGAAGGATTATTTCATGATTAATACTTGACATGGGTTGGGCTACTAGTACAGATGGTGCAGTGAACCTTGAACATGCGATGCTATACTTGACTTATACTTGATTCATCATGTTATCTTAGTCTATCTTGTCCATCTTGACATCGTACTTATGTTTACTTTCAGTTTATACATGTCATGTTACCTTTACCTATTTTTATGCTGAAAGTCACTTGGACTTACCAGTCTTTATGACTGACCTATTTTCTTTCGCCTCTTTTTATTTCGTTTCCCCCTCCCCCAGGTTCTCAGGGAGGAAACTCTAGCACTTACCTGGGATTCTGCTTGCTTTCCGTCAGCTCATGTACGGTTTGGTCTTGAGCTATGTTATGGCTGCACGTCTACTATTTTTGGGGAATAATTTACTTCTGTTATTTTAAGTTTGTGCTTCTTTATCTAGAACTTGATGTAATGAAATAATGGCAACTTGTACTTTGGATACATGAGGTTTTGACTCTTTTCTTGAAAGTAATAAGATTTGGTTTTTAATTTCTACCGCTGCTTTATTTATGTTCTTCCCTGTGATATCTCTGTGTATGTTTACCTAGATAATGCTCAACCAAAACTAGTGCATTCCCTTTGTGATTGACCCTAGTGGAGGTGAGGTGTTATAGTTAAGGGAAGATGATTTGGGTTTTTCGTGAACTGTGTTTTAAATGACATTGGTTCTTTAACCCAGTTAAAGATAGGATTAATTTTCCAAAAGTTGAATAATCATCAAGTAATGATTTTTGATATTAAAACCAAGGTGGAGTTTTAATGAATCTTTAATTAGAATGAAATGTGAATGAGGTAACTAAATTTACCGAAATTAAGAAATGTTCGAAAATGGAGTACATCCATTTTTACTCCATGCGATTGTTAAATCTTTAATTAGATTTGAAGCGAGATATGGTAATTAATTTTACTAATAACACAATGGGTGTTAGATATGGAGTACTACCAGATTTGCTCTATGGGATGAATAGGTTGGGATTGGGATTAATAAATAAATGGTTACTTTGGTAAGGCTTGAAATACCCGACTAGTTAATAAACCTTAATTTGGTTTAGAATTGTTAAAGGATTAAAATAATATTTTTTTGAAATGATATACAAAAGAAGATTTAAGAGTAAGTTTAGAAGAACTTATCTTTGATAAAATTAATGGGAACCTTTCCCAGATGTGAATATTTGAATAAATGAATATTCTGAATTGGAATGAGGCGTATGATGTGTTTTTTTAGCACTTGATTATTGATTATAAAATACATGAGTTATTCAGGAAGATCGAGTTTATCTCATTCTGAATAACTGATATGGCGACTAAAAGTCAATGATAAAGATGGTGGTTAAAAACCAGAGATCCTTCACATCATATGGATAATTACCGATGTCTTGATTGGGCTGTACACCCTAGACAAGGTAATAAGTGGTGATCGTCCAGACGTACTTGGAGATTGATCAGATATGCGAGCACTCCTCTCCTGTATTGGACATATAGGGGAGAAGGAATAAGATGCCTCCTGTTTTATTCAGACCAAGAACGGACTTGCAAATGGATGATATGTATGACATTGTATTCCTTTATACTATATTCATTAATCTCTCCTAAATATATATATCTGTTTGGTGGGGGAGAATTTATTCTCTTACTTAACACCTTTCTCTAAGACATACGAGCTTAGAGGTTATATATTGTTGGAAATCATTGGTACAGTATTGATTCACAATGTGGCATGTTAAGATGCAAATGATCAAGGCTTTTATTAAAAAGGAAAGTCTTGTGGTTGATGATCAAAGCACGACTTTAATTAGCACAGCTTTGTGTATAGCGTTAATTCACGAGCCTCACACCCGATATGAGTCAAAAACGGGATAGTGACTACGGGGAGTGCACGACGTTTCTTTCTAGCTAGAAGTGGTGTTATGGTATGGAGCCCAGACATTTTTACTTATACGGATGATGGAATGAGGTGCCTCGGATATTAAGTGTCTAATGGCTCAGAGATAGGTCTGAAAGGACCAGGAAACGTGTGTTCAGGAATAACCAATCCACTAAAGTAAGTGTGGACCTACCCTGAAAATCCAAGGGTTGCCTGTAGGTGTTATCCTGAGACATGTTCTAGAGTGTCTCGAATCGGTGAGTAGACATCCCTTGCTTCGACTCATAGATGGATTCCAATTCCAATACGCGTCTTTTCGGTTTTAGTTGTAAACCTATATGCCAACATAGTAGGATGTGGTGCCGTCTATGATTGATACATTTATATTTGAAGTTGATTTCTTTACTTATAGTAGTAATAAAAGATTAATTTCATATGCCAAGCATATTTGGCCATTATAAGGTAAAACTCTATCCTCCGGCTTGCGTTGCATTGTGTGATGGAACCTGAATCTTATAATGGCTTCATTTTTCCTTTTTAGCATTACGTTGTTTGTCTATGGTATTCTTGGGAGGAAACCCATTCCATGTTATACGGCGTGGTCCCCTGATTTACCCAGTATAAAAATAAAGTTAATAACTGTTTTAGTTCTCACACCTGTCCCATGACTGACTCAGAGTTTATTGTTTCTACCTAAACTTTGGGTGCCTATATTTTCCATATGGGCAGCTAGTAGTTTCGGTTTTTGCAGATATTTCTTTTCATAGGATCCTGAATTACAACTGGAGCTATATTCGGAAAGCTTTGTATCTGTGGATTTCCTTCAATTGTGTTAGTTGATATATTTCTGCAACGCATTGTATTTATACATTTTTATTTCCACTGCTATGTATTTTAATTTCTGATAATTTTTCGTTATATAATATTTATTCATACCCTGATATATTCTTGTATTCTGATGCGATTGTTGTAATACAATGAAATTGTAATAACCCACTATTTGGTAGTATTCAAATCGACAATAATCCACACATGTCAGACTTGAATGGTTCAAAACAATAGATTATTAATAAAATTGGAGTAAATAAAAATCATATCCTAGAATCACAAACACAGAAAAAGCAGAATAACTTGCAATGGAAATAAATGAACTATAGTAGTTCATGAAGCTACTACAAACACATAGTCTCCAAAATAATAAATAATGCTAAGTCACCAGAACAAGTACAACTGAAATCTCAAATACATAAGATGTCTACTAAGAGATAAAAAGAAACAGTGTCAACTGATTAACATAGATAAAACTGAAGAACAAACAAATAGATGGCTAAAGCTCCAAATGATCTCTAGCTCCAAGATAAACTCCAACGGCTTTGGTACTCAAGGTGACCCAAGGATCATGCAAAACAAAACCACTCAGATCAGGACTAATGTTCCCATGTAAGTAAATTAACTCAAGTGAAATGTCGCAGAAATGCACAGGTAACTTGAAGAATGTTTGGGATTCATTCTCTAAGGATCCGTTAAACTAGATATCATATGATATAATGCGCTATTATAATTGTGTCTATTCAGTAAAACAAAATATTGAAATAGCGTAAGCGGGATTACATTTTTACCTTTACACCGTGTATAATATTGTAGTCTATACAGATATCGTAAAGTCCACAGTAACGTAGTGGCTATCAAAGGGCACACCATAAGTACAATACAAAGCAAATTCGCACGGGGTTCGATCAGGATAATATGACGAGGCACATGAGAAATACCCACGGTAGGATTCTACCGATGCATGCCCATGACCGGTGGTAACGCATAACCGCGACTGCTGCCCACCTCAGAACACACTCCAATCAAAGGTGCGTACCAATCAAATCATAAAGTAATAGACATGGGTTCAAAGAAGTATATCTGATAGGAGGTGCAACCTCACTTAATCACGGTATAACACCTGTTCTAGTCATTTTAATTATGACTCGAAAGTCAAGGCAATCCATTATCGTTCTCTTTCTTCAATCCAGTAATCGCCTCCAAAGCATTCTACTTCATTATGGAGCTCCACAGTGTACACAGTTGTTAAAGTGGTTTTCGGTATTAGTAGAGAGTATGACAATAGCCGATCCCGGTCTCTTTAACAACCAATCGTTTACATTTTTCACACCATGGTCATTAATTATAAATCACTTTATAAAATTGTTTATAAGAAATCTTAGATTTAAAATAATTTTAGAAACACATGTATACTAAGTAAAAATAAAATATCTGTTAAATTACATGAAATCTTATCACTTTAATTTATTTAAAAATACCTTGAAAAATAATTTACTTTAAAAGAAACTCTAGATTTGAATAAAACTGGTTTGATAACTTCTAAAAATACATATACATATCTTGAATTTTATTAACCCAAAGCATAATGAAATCTTAAATCCAAAATAATTTATAAATTAAAATATTTTATAATCATTATAAAAACTTCAAAAATAGACCAGTGGTGTCCATATAATAATTTTCTTCCTAGGTCAAGTAGTACAGATGTATATCATTTCAATCCGTCAAGTTCAAATCCCGGGTGTGTATCATTTCAACCCGCATCCCAAATCGATTCAGTTTTTTCCCTAAGTCTAGACAGTGATTTGGGTATATAACATTTCAACCCACAATTTTCTAAGCTACAGGGAACTTGCAGTGTGAATTTCAGCAATTAAATAAGCATAGAACAATATCAATCATCCAGTTAACATAATATCGTATCAATTCATGTGTGTGTCGGTGTGTCATATTTGCATATAAAGTGCTAACATCTCAGTAATATTTCAAATGCAGTTATTTCACTTCCAATAAAAATATTAGTCAGGTGTGAGTTGAACTCACCATCAGTGGCGCAAAAATAGAGACAACAACCGATAGATGCTGAAAAAGAACGACACTGAAACTTAATCGAACTGGACAAACAAATTACGGTCAAGACACCTAAAAATGTAGCGAAGTCAGATTTCAGAAATGAAAGTTTTTTTTTAAAATAAATAAATAAATAAAAATAAAAATAAAATATTCAATGACCTTATGTTGTCATAAAAATTCTGGACATTATATGCACGCAAGCACTACGTCCATTTATATATATATATATATATGTATATGTATATATGTATGTATGTATGTATGTATGTATGTATGTATAACGCACTACCTAACATACATGAAAAACATTGTTTCATTCTCTATTATTGTCTGACGTAGGGTGGAAGTATACTACATAAGGTAAACACTTCACTGTATCCTATATCAACAAAGTCATGTATTTCGCCAAGCTTTCATCACCACGCTTACATATATATCATACGCATAAACATTATAATGCCTACATGTTACCATCTTAATTTATATGCAACAAAATTCCTATTGTTCCCAGACTTAATATATGTATCATTATATAATAAAGGTGGTAGCTATCAACGTTGGAACTCAACGTTAATTTTTTTTTCTTTTCTACAGAAATGCGTATGGAATAGTAACTGTAATGACCCAAAAATCCGGTAGAATTTGAGCTGACCAAAAACACAAGTCCAACCCCAAATATCACGGAAATTCGAACCATTAATAGAAAGAAGTTAGAGGGTGAGGATAGATAAGATAGAAACTTAGAATAGAAGAAGAAGAAGAACACAACATCAGAGTAACACGAATCTCACAGCGGAACGAATAACATATAATATATATAACATAACTTGAAATATACATCTGTACTTGAATATACATCAATATCAAAGTACATCACTTACAACACAGCAGAAATAACTATAGATATATGATCCTGAAGCCTTCTGCTCCAAGCTCTTCCAGTATATCTGTAAATTCCCGACTACTTGACTGCCCGTACAAATTTAGGCACCCAAGAGTTTAGGGAAAACAACAAAGTAAACTCCGGGTCAGTCATGGGACTGGTATGAGTAAACAGTTTAAAACAGTTTCAGAAAACTAAATGATATCTCATAAGACCACGCCGTATAACACGGAACGGGTTTTTCCCTTATGAGAATCCAAACACTTGATTTATCTTTATATCAAAACTCTTTTGATATTATAATAATGTCTAAATCAAGTAGATAACAATCTAGTGGAACGCTTGCATCTCACGTTCCACATATATAATATACAATCAAAACCGCAAGCATGTATTGGGTATTTGGTTTTCCAACTATGACAAGGTATGGAATCACCTTCCGCTAGTATATCTCTAGAGGAGAATACACCGAGTTCAACAAGAACATCGTGCAACTCAGCCACACATGACCGACCACTCATTTCGCTTGAGTGTATCGAATGTATATCACCAACGATTGGGATCAGCAACCGTTTCCCGAATGGGACAACATCGACAATAGATTTTTAGAAGTAAATGAAACTCTAGATCCGGTGATTATACAGCCTAATAGGTGCGACCTACATAGCCATGCTGCTTGCCCGATTTCTGTCATTTACCGGTTGATGAGGCTAGAAGCTACGCTTTATCATCACACCAGATTCACTTCGAATGCCACATCGTCAAATCCATCAAATCACCGATTGACGTCCTCAACAGTACATTACGTGTTAGCTAAAAGAAGTTTCCTTCTCCGCTTCCACTCTTGGTACGGTTGAAGAAATCAATGTACGTGACCTTTCTGGAAATACTCTGTCAGACATTCATCCATACACGTCACCCAGGAACAGGATGAACCGAAGGTACTATTTCTATAAATAGAAAAAGTCCTTGCACTCTACTCCGTCTTCGATTATCTTTATATAATCTGATTCGCACGCTACTGCCAATACGGAGTGGTTCTTCGGATAATAATCCAACCGGTCTCTCCATATCGACAACGATGGTCAAAACTTCGATAGTCTGTGATTTAACTATCGAATAAAAACAAGTGTTTCGATAGTCGATGATTTAACTATCGAATAAAACAAGTGTTCATCCAAACATCCAACAATCAGTGAGCCTTTAATTAATATTCCATTAATTAAATCTCTTCTCTGTTTCTTATCAATATTTGTTAACCAAATATTTTCAATAACCATATTGGCCTTATACGTTCTTTGGAAAACATTTCCATATATCGCCTTCCTTTATTTTCTATACTAGGAAATATTCATTATTCTATTTCCAAGCTTTGCACATATTTGGGTTAAAACAGATGTTGTGTAAAACATCGTTACGACAACCCAAATACAGTATTTAACTAATTCTTATTCCACATTGATCTTCGAGCCTGAATCTTGCTACTTATCGGTATATCATGAAATCAACCAAGTTGGGGTATAATTACCTCTCAGACCTTGACTGAATAACATTTAACGTCAAAACAGACAAGACTACTTACTCGAATAATCAATACCATACAACTGATTATTCACCTTCAAACACATATACATTTTCTCTTTCTATTCTTACTAGATTTTATTCCTAGTCTTCCTTTTTGATTATACTATTCTATTTCTAAGTTCGTTTTCTTATCGACTTCTATATATTTTGATATGTTAATTTCTAACTATCAAATTATCTTAAAAATATTCTATCTCCTTAAATTCCCGGAAAAATTCGCCATAACCTCCTTTGTACCGGGAGCATCGGGAAATTTCAAATAGCTTTCCCGGTCCTTCTTATCTCAAAAAGAAAAAGAAAAAGCCAAGCGGCTTGCTGATACGGCGCATAAAATCTCATATATGAAAATTAAATACGTACCTTTTTTGTCGGGCATTCTATTTATTTCACTTCTATACTTTATTCCAAACCTGTCTCCTGTATCTATAGCTGCCCAATCTATTTAACTATACCAAATCGTTTTAACTCAATTTGTTAATTATCTCTTTAGTCCATTTCTCTTTTAATATTTGAATTCTATATTCAAACTCCAATTCGCTTCTATTATTCAAATTCCATAGTTTAAAGTCCGTTTGAATTTCTATATTCAAATCTATAGTTTAAAGTCCATTTGAATTTCTATATTCAAATCTATAGTTTAAAGTCCATTTGAATTTCTATATTCAAATCTATAGTTTAAAGTCCATTTGAATTTCTATATTCAAATCTATAGTTTAAAGTCCATTTGAATTTCTATATTCAAATCTATAGTTTAAAGTCCATTTGAATTTCTATATTCAAATTCTATTTCAATTCCTTATAGTCAAAGTCCATTTGAATTCTCTGCATTATTTATAAACAACGTTTATAACTTCAATTCAAATCCCACCTTTCCATTTATAAACAACGTTTATAAATTCAATTCAAACCCCATATTTCATTTATAAACAACTTTATAAATTCGATTCAAATCCCATATTTCATTTATAAACAACTTTATAAATTCGATTCAAATCCCATATTTCCATTTATAAACAACTATATAAATTCTATTCAAATTCCATCCTTTCATTTATAAACAACGTTTATAAATTCAATTCAAACCCCATATTTCATTTATAAACAACTTTATAAATTCGATTCAAATCCCATATTTCATTTATAAACAACTTTATAAATTCGATTCAAATCCCATATTTCCATTTATAAACAACTTTATAAATTCGATTCAAATTCCATCCTTTCATTTATAAACAAAATTTATAAATTTATTTACTTGTTTATATATATTCAAAATGTGTTAATGTTTCTATACTTCATTTAAAATTCAAATTCTATTTATAAAAATAGAATTCCCCTTTTAAATTTCAAATACCCTTTTTGATATTTTTATAAATCAATATTCAAGCCCAGGGATAATTTCAACAATCAAATCAAACAATTTTCAATCATTTGATTTTAACACATCATATAGGAATATATATGAAATCAAACAAACAACAAACAGATAATATATTTTTGAGGAATCCAGTTGGATTCCTCCAACCTGTTTTCCTGCATCCACAGACGTTAGCACATAAATAATACCTATCTTGCTTCGAGGCAGGATATCGCTGTATGAAGGTCATCCAATATCATAGCGTGGGGCGCATAGGGTAATCATCCGCTATGAAACTGCGGGCATCCGCTAATGAGACTGCGGGAATCCAACCAATCACCAAACCAATATATATATATATATATATATAATAGTCCTAAATAACTAATATATATTTTAAATCAACCAAACAATATTCAAACAAGCATAGCAATTATTTTTAACAACTAGAAATAATTCTAATTAAATGGTGAGTGAGGTTTACTCACCAGAATTTTCCTTTGTCGAATATCCATTTTATTTCCATATCGTGGTGTCCATGAATCGTCTTCAATCGTCTTAACTGAATTTATCAGGTTCCTACGATTTATTTCTAATTATCGATTAAATGACTATTTATTTTAAACTAACTATTTAAAACAAATAAACAATTTATTCTATGCAAATTTAGATTATAGTAAAACGTATACCTTACTGCTATCATAATCCACTCAACCGGTCGACGAACTAATCCCAGAACAGTCCCAAAAGAACAGCACCAGCTCAAACGACAATTCTTCACCTTGGCATTTCTTCGAACACCTCGCAGTCATCCTCCTTTCCCTTCACTTTATCACCTTACACTCACGGCCTTACTGCCTGCTACTATTGAATTCCGCAGATCTTCACTCCACCCACCGAACTCCAGATCATCCCGATGATTATAAATCGAGATTGTGATTTCATCCAAAATCAACACCCCAACCCAATTTAAAATCGCTACATCTTCTCTCTCACGTCGACGTCTCCTCCTGCCTTCGCGAGGGTCTTCGTCGAGTTCCAGAAAATACCCACTGTCGAAATCCAGAATCGCGACATCCTCTGAAGCCCCAAAATCCGAACCTGAATCGACGCTGAAACCTTCCCAACTCATCCCTCCTTCGCACGCACTTGAAGTCGATTTCCGGCTCTTCGGAAAAAGGAATCGCGATTTGGTTTTTTACAAAGGATGGCCATTTTTGATTATTGCTGAAGCTTTTGTTTTGAGAATGGGAGGATCGGTTTTATAAAGGGACGGGTGGAAAATTATAAGGCCACGTTCAATTTTGCTCTTGTGGTTTCTGAATGGAACAGCACGCCATTTTTAGTTTCCCCTTGTTGTTTTCCTTCTGCCCACAAACAAGGAACGTATATTTTAATTTATTTTAATTTATTAAAATCTGGTGTCCTTTAATTTAAATTATCACATAGATTCCGAGCTCCTTTCTGAACCCAACAAGTGACATTCCTAGGGTAAAATCACTATTCTGAACCCACTGGGATAAGTACCGAGACCCAGTTCAATCATCTGAAGGAGATATTAATTTAAATCAATATAAATTAATTTCAGATTATTAATTTCCTCGAAAATAAATAAATGTTATTATCGCAATAAATTCAAAATAAAATTTCCTGTTAATTTATTTGAACTGTATTTAATTCAAATTCAAATTTGAATTCAATCTAAATTCATTTTCATATTCTGTTATTTAATATATTCGATTTTAAATCGAAATTGATTATTAAACTAATAACATAATATAAAATTCCATTTATATTTATCCACCCAATATTTAAATCCATATTAAATATTTAAAATTAACCCATAAGAATCCGGGTCATTACAATCTTCCCCACTTAAAATAATTTCGTCCTCGAAATTGCTAAGGTAGAGAAAAGTGCTACAAACCCATTTATTTATTTCCAAAACTTATTTGTTGATACTCAACATTTCAAATTTCCTTACGTAACTCTCTTTTGAATAAATCCCCATCTGATAACTCCTTCCTTCGAATAACTATATTCGATAATCTCTATTTTGAATAACTAGGTTCGAAAACCTTTCTTTGAATAAACTATACTCGATTTACTCTTATCAATTAACTCTATTTGATTAGCTCTTTTCACTTTACTCTTTCCGAATAAGCTATATTCGATAACTCCTTCGAATAACCAATATTCTATAACTCACTTCGATTAACTAATCGATAACTCTTTTCGATTAAACTATAATCGATAACTCCTTCGAATAACCAATATTCTATAACTCACTTCGATTAACTAATCGATAACTCTTTTCGATTAAACCAATAATCGATAACTCCTATTGGATTAACTCCTTTAATTTTATTCGAATAAACTAATATTTGATTTAACTCCATTCGCTTGACTCTAGATCGCAGCGATCACAATGGTTACGCCTGATTCCCCCAGGAAACATCCGACCGCCCTAGGCTATCTGCAGCCCTGCGAATTACGCTAGCAGTTGTTCGAAATGGCAACTTATCCTGAGTAACTATGGTTGACTAACTCTATCTCAATAACTATATTCGATCATCTTTAATTGAATAACTAAAATTCAATTAAATCCTAATTCAATTTACCATGTTCAATTAACTCTATCTGGTTAACTCTTAATTTGGATAACAAATATTCGATAAATTTTAATTGAATAACTAATATTCAATTAACTCTACGGATGAAACCTAACTGATTAACTCTAACTGGTTAATGCTTACTCTAATCGATTTATTCCAACTCTAATCGATTATTTCCAACTCTAATCGCCCTTTTTTTTATTCGAATATCTCCTATTGGATAACGTTTATTCATTTTTAAAGATTTACTTTTAGTAACGGTTTTTCACTTTATAAATGTTCTCTTTAATAATGCCACTTCACTTATACAAGTGTTGTGTACCCCTTCTATTTAAAACTATCGGTGTTAAAAACCAATATCTCTTCTCTATATAAGTTCAGACTTATATATTTCATCTATCCAATGATAAATATTCAATTTAATTTATAAACTGTTATTTATAAATTAACCTTTCCATTTATCTTTTAAAAATAGATTTCCATTTTCTATTCATCTTCTGAATATTCCTTGGATTAAATCCTATTTATTTATCAAATAAATATCCCCATTTATAACATTCTATTTCTTTTCAATAAATAAATATTCCCATCTAATCTATTTGTAAATGTTTTTACAAATATTTCCTTTTAAAATTCTATTTGTAAATGTTTTTACAAATATTTCTCCTTCTATTTGTTTACACATAACTTCCTTGGTATTTGTGTTACAAATATATTTCCTCTTTAACTCTTTTGGTTTTTCCTTTATTCACATCCAATTCATATTTCATTCACATTGATTTTACTCAATTTATTCATTTTGATCTATTTAACTTACCTAAGTTAAATTTTGAATCATTCAAATTCCCATTAACTAGTTGCTAATTAACCGTTTTGCCGATTTCACCATTTTTATTCAAATATCACTTGTTCAAATATATGTCAACTTAATTATAAACTAATCTAATTATAATTTCAACTCGAGTTATATATTCGATTTCGAATATAAATTCTCAATCCCTTTCACTTATCCAAAAACCCAATTTCGATTCAATTTTCTTTTAACTAATTATTTTCCAATTAAGTTAATTCTATTTAACTATTTAAAATATGATTTTTGTCTTAAAAATCATTTCACTTACTTCACTGGAGTTCATATTCATTTTATCTTCAGTCTGGATTTTTCTAATGCCAATTCGGATTTTATTTCCTGAAAATCCTTTTATTTATTTAATTAAACCGTTATGGTTTTATAATGGTTCTGGCGCTGCTTTTCTAAAAATTTGATTTTGACATAACTCAAAATCTATATGACGAAATCCAGATTTTTCTCTTTCATTAGAAAACTATTGTTCAACCGGTCCCGACGATTCTTGTTTCAAAGAATTCCGACTTCAATCGAGTTCTGTATACTAAATTGAAGTTCGAATCGCCAATTTACGAACTGTCGCGCTACGGCGAGCTCGTTTTAATTATATTTATAAATATAAACGTTTTAACTTTGTTTATAATAAATTCAACTCCATTCTGATATATTTTTAATATATATCCAATCCATTCCAACAGAATATCCCCGATCTATTTCTCTTCTAATATTCAAATCCTATATATTTACAATATTCAAATTCCATTTGAATTTCTTTATTCAAACTCATTATTTGAATTTCCTTCTATTCAATTTCTATTTGAATTTTTCTTCGATTCAAATTCTAATTCAATTTCCTTATCTTCAATTTCTATTTGAATTTCTTCATTCAAAACCCATTTCAAACCCTTTATTCAAATTCCATTTAAATTCCTTTGTTCAACTTCTATTTCAAACTTTATATTTTCTTTGAATTCTATTTAACCAAATTCCATTTGAATTTTAATATTCAAATCTCTATTTGACTTTTCTTTATTCAAATCCATTTGAATTCCTTTGAATTCAAATTCCATTTCAATTTTTCTTATACAATTTCTATTTGAATTTTTCCTTTATTCAAACTCATTTGAATTCCTTTGAATTCAAATTCTATTTCACTTCTATTTGAATTATATATATATTCAAATTCCTTTATTTTACTTCTATTTGAAATCTATATTCCCATTTCACATTTCAAAATTCCTTTGAAGTTATATAAATATATACATATATTTATACCTATCCCAAATTCAAAACATTTGAATTTTCAAACAACATGTTTCTTTCAAACAAATTTCCATCAAAAACTTTTCTAAGGCAGCAATTCGTCACTTAGAAACTCGAAAATGAACACTGATGATGTTGCGACCATCATCAGAATTATTTCCCAACTACTGAATGAGTTTAGTGCTTTATTTCTTTCTTCCTTTTTTCAAAATCCATTTAGAAAAATAATTTCCAAACTCCCAGGATTTTAAATTCTGAATTCTGGTTGGAATTCAATTTCAATTTATCACATTTGTATATTTGATTTCTACACAAATTCCACTGGTTATATATATAACTATTTCAGTTTTTATAATCTAATTTGATTATAATCCTAACAATCAACTTAACTATTTAAAAACAATATCATGTCCAATCTTCTGTTCAAGTGTTTATAAACTCCTATCGACATCGTGGCGTCCCACGATTCGACCAAAATTTATAATCTACTCAACAGACTAGTCAACACAATATAAAATAGTTTTTATATCAAATAACAAATACGCTCTCTCGTATATATATACGCTCACCCCATTCTAGGATACTACTGATCCTATCTCTAATGAGCACATTCCAACAAGCCTAGGTATTCGCTCAACCTAAGCTCTGATACCAACTGTAATGACCCAAAAATCCGGTAGAATTTGAGCTGATCAAAAACACAAGTCCAACCCCAAATATCGCGGAAATTCGAACCATTAATAGAAAAAAGTTAGAGGGTGAGGATAGATAAGATAGAAACTTAGAATAGAAGAAGAAGAAGAACACAACATCAGAGTAACACGAATCTCACAGCGGAACGAATAACATATAATATATATAACATAACTTGAAATATACATCTGTACTTGAATATACATCAATATCAAAGTACATCACTTACAACACAGCAGAAATAACTATAGATATATGATCCTGAAGCCTCCTGCTCCAAGCTCTTCCAGTATATCTGTAAATTCCCGACTACTTGACTGCTCGTACAAATTTAGGCACCCAAGAGTTTAGGGAAAACAACAAAGTAAACTCCGGGTCAGTCATGGGACTGGTATGAGTAAACAGTTTAAAACAGTTTCAGAAAACTAAATGATATCTCATAAGACGACGCCGTATAACACGGAACGGGTTTTTCCCTTATGAGAATCCAAACACTTGATTTATCTTTATATCAAAACTCTTTTGATATTATAATAATGTCTAAATCAAGTAGATAACAATCTAGTGGAACGCTTGCATCTCACGTTCCACATATATAATATACAATCAAAACCGCAAGCATGTATTGGGTATTTGGTTTTCCAACTATGACAAGGTACGGAATCACCTTCCGCTAGTATATCTCTAGAGGAGAATACACCGAGTTCAACAAGAACATCTTGCAACTCAGCCACACATGACCGACCACTCATTTCGCTTGAGTGTATCGAATGTATATCACCAACGATTGGGATCAGCAACCGTTTCCCGAATGGGACAGCATCGACAATAGATTTTTAGAAGTAAATGAAACTCTAGATCCGGTGATTATACAGCCTAATAGGTGCGACCTACATAGCCATGCTGCTTGCCCGATTTCTGTCATTTACCGGTTGATGAGGCTAGAAGCTACGCTTTATCATCACACCAGATTCACTTCGAATGCCACATCGTCAAATCCATCAAATCACCGATTGACGTCCTCAACAGTACATTACGTGTTAGCTAAAAGAAGTTTCCTTCTCCGCTTCCACTCTTGGTACGGTTGAAGAAATCAATGTACGTGACCTTTCTGGAAATACTCTGTCAGACATTCATCCATACACGTCACCCAGGAACAGGATGAACCGAAGGTACTATTTCTATAAATAGAAAAAGTCCTTGCACTCTACTCCGTCTTCGATTATCTTTATATAATCTGATTCGCACGCTACTGCCAATACAGAGTGGTTCTTCGGATAATAATCCAACCGGTCTCTCCATATCGACAACGATGGTCAAAACTTCGATAGTCTGTGATTTAACTATCGAATAAAAACAAGTGTTTCGATAGTCGATGATTTAACTATCGAATAAAACAAGTGTTCATCCAAACATCCAACAATCAGTGAGCCTTTAATTAATATTCCATTAATTAAATCTCTTCTCTGTTTCTTATCAATATTTGTTAACCAAATATTTTCAATAACCATATTGGCCTTATACGTTCTTTGGAAAACATTTCCATATATCGCCTTCCTTTATTTTCTATACTAGGAAATATTCATTATTCTATTTCCAAGCTTTGCACATATTTGGGTTAAAACAGATGTTGTGTAAAACATCGTTACGACAACCCAAATACAGTATTTAACTAATTCTTATTCCACATTGATCTTCGAGCCTGAATCTTGCTACTTATCGGTATATCATGAAATCAACCAAGTTGGGGTATAATTACCTCTCAGACCTTGACTGAATAACATTTAACGTCAAAACAGACAAGACTACTTACTCGAATAATCAATACCATACAACTGATTATTCACCTTCAAACACATATACATTTTCTCTTTCTATTCTTACTAGATTTTATTCCTAGTCTTCCTTTTTGATTATACTATTCTATTTCTAAGTTCGTTTTCTTATCGACTTCTATATATTTTGATATGTTAATTTCTAACTATCAAATTATCTTAAAAATATTCTATCTCCTTAAATTCCCGGAAAAATTCGCCATAACCTCCTTTGTACCGGGAGCATCGGGAAATTTCAAATAGCTTTCCCGGTCCTTCTTATCTCAAAAAGAAAAAGAAAAAGCCAAGCGGCTTGCCGATACGGCGCATAAAATCTCATATATGAAAATTAAATACGTACCTTTTTTGTCGGGCATTCTATTTATTTCACTTCTATACTTTATTCCAAACCTGTCTCCTGTATCTATACCTGCCCAATCTATTTAACTATACCAAATCGTTTTAACTCAATTTGTTAATTATCTCTTTAGTCCATTTCTCTTTTAATATTTGAATTCTATATTCAAACTCCAATTCGCTTCTATTATTCAAATTCCATAGTTTAAATTCCGTTTGAATTTCTATATTCAAATCTATAGTTTAAAGTCCATTTGAATTTCTATATTCAAATCTATAGTTTAAAGTCCATTTGAATTTCTATATTCAAATCTATAGTTTAAAGTCCATTTGAATTTCTATATTCAAATCTATAGTTTAAAGTCCATTTGAATTTCTATATTCAAATCTATAGTTTAAAGTCCATTTGAATTTCTACATTCAAATCTATAGTTTAAAGTCCATTTGAATTTCTATATTCAAATCTATAGTTTAAAGTCCATTTGAATTTCTATATTCAAATTCTATTTCAATTCCTTATATTCAAAGTCCATTTGAATTCTCTGCATTATTTATAAACAACGTTTATAACTTCAATTCAAATCCCACCTTTCCATTTATAAACAACGTTTATAAATTCAATTCAAACCCCATATTTCATTTATAAACAACTTTATAAATTCGATTCAAATGCCATATTTCATTTATAAACAACTTTATAAATTCGATTCAAATCCCATATTTCCATTTATAAACAACTTTATAAATTCGATTCAAATTTCATCCTTGCATTTATAAACAACGTTTATAAATTCAATTCAAACCCCATATTTCATTTATAAACAACTTTATAAATTCGATTCAAATCCCATATTTCATTTATAAACAACTTTATAAATTCGATTCAAATCCCATATTTCCATTTATAAACAACTTTATAAATTCGATTCAAATTCCATCCTTTCATTTATAAACAAAGTTTATAAATTTAATTACTTGTTTATATATATTCAAAACAAGTTAATGTTTCTATACTTCATTAAAAATTCAAATTCTATTTATAAAAATATAATTCCCCTTTTAAATTTCAAATACCCTTTTTGATATTTTTATAAATCAATATTCAAGCCCAGGGATAATTTCAACAATCAAATCAACCAATTTTCAATCATTTGATTTTAACACATCATATAGGAATATATATGAAATCAAACAAACAACAAACAGATAATATATTTTTGAGGAATCCAGTTGGATTCCTCCAACCTGTTTTCCTGCATCCATAGACGTTAGCACATAAATAATACCTATCCTGCTTCGAGGCAGGATATCGCGGTATGAAGGTCATCCACTATCATAGCGTGGGGCGCATAGGGTAATCATCCGCTATGAAACTGCGGGCATCCGCTAATGAGACTGCGGGAATCCAACCAATCACCAAACCAATATATATATAATAGTCCTAAATAACTAATATATATTTTAAATCAACCAAACAATATTCAATCAAGCATAGCAATTATTTTTAACAACTAGAAATAATTCTAATTAAATGGTGAGTGAGGTTTACTCATCAGAATTTTCCTTTGTCGAATATCCATTTTATTTCCATATCGTGGTGTCCATGAATCGTCTTCAATCGTCTTAACTGAATTTATCAGGTTCCTACGATTTATTTATAATTATCGATTAAATGACTATTTATTTTAAACTAACTATTTAAAACAAATAAACAATTTATTCTATGCAAATTTAGATTATAGTAAAACGTATACCTTACTGCTATCATAATCCACTCAACCGGTCGACGAACTAATCCCAGAACAGTCCCAAAAGAACAACACCAGCTCAAACGACAATTCTTCACCTTGGCATTTCTTCGAACACCTCGCAGTCATCCTCCTTTCCCTTCACTTTATCACCTTACACTCACGGCCTTACTGCCTGCTACTGTTGAATTCCGCAGATCTTCACTCCACCCACCGAACTCCAGATCATCCCGATGATTATAAATCGAGATTGTGATTTCATCCAAAATCAGCACCCCAACCCAATTTAAAATCGCTACATCTTCTCTCTCACGTCGATGTCTCCTCCTGCCTTCGCGAGGGTCTTCGTCGAGTTCCAGAAAATACCCACTGTCGAAATCCAGAATCGCGACATCCTCTGAAGCCCCAAAATCCGAACCTGAATCGATGCTGAAACCTTCCCAACTCATCCCTCCTTCGCACGCACTTGAAGTCGATTTCCGGCTCTTCGGAAAAAGGAATCGCGATTTGGTTTTTTACAAAGGATGGCCATTTTTGATTATTGCTGAAGCTTTTGTTTTGAGAATGGGAGGATCGGTTTTATAAAGGGACGGGTGGAAAATTATAAGGCCACGTTCAATTTTGCTCTTGTGGTTTCTGAATGGAACAGCACACCATTTTTAGTTTCCCCTTGTTGTTTTCCTTCTGCCCACAAACAAGGAACGTATATTTTAATTTATTTTAATTTATTAAAATCTGGTGTCCTTTAATTTAAATTATCACATAGATTCTGAGCTCCTTTCTGAACCCAACAAGTGACATTCCTAGGGTAAAATCACTATTCTGAACCCACTGGAATAAGTACCGAGGCCCAGTTCAATCATCTGAAGGAGATATTAATTTAAATCAATATAAATTAATTTCAGATTATTAATTTCCTCAAAAATAAATAAATGTTATTATCGCAATAAATTCAAAATAAAATTTCCTGTTAATTTATTTGAACGGTATTTAATTCAAATTCAAATTTGAATTCAATCTAAATTCATTTTCATATTCTGTTATTTAATATATTCGATTTTAAATCGAAATTGATTATTAAACTAATAACATAATATAAAATTCCATTTATATTTATCCACCCAATATTTGAATCCATATTAAATATTTAAAATTAACCCATAAGAATCCGGGTCATTACAGTAACCCAAAGTATATTTTAACTCTGCGCCCAAACTTTCCCTTTCTAAATATACACGGCTTGACTAAACACAACTAAACCATGGGTGGCTGCTACCCTTGTGACAGCAAGTCAAATGTTTGTCCCCTTTTGTATTATATTTTAATGGTATGCATACAAATGAATATACGAAACTATACATGGTTTCACATTTTAGTTCATCATACCAAAACTAAACCTTGGTTCCACCAATTCGAAGGCCTTACAGTGCTACAATTTCAAAGGAGAAAAGTGTATACATGTATATGAACTAAACAATGTGTGGGTTGAACTCATTCGACCATGATCAATAGCAGGAGTGGGGCTCACGCATCTTGGCTATTTAAATTAAGTTATATATATTTTGTTAATGGAACAATACTTCACACACAAGTGACGAGCAAGGCAAATTTTGACAAAATAGAATATTATTCTTCCTAAAACACACATGCTACAGTACAAGTTTACAAGGCAACTCAACAAAATATTTTTTTTGTTTTTTACAGTTCGGCTTTACAGACTAAAACAAAGAAAAGAGAGGAAAAATAAATCAGATATTTACCTCGATTAGGTTTGTACCGCGAACACAGATTGGACGGAGAATATGTCAAGGAACAAAATGGTTTGTAGTTTACGATGAGGTTTTGAGCTGATAAAGAGAAGAACGATAATTTTTTTCTCTAATTTGATGGTGGAAATTTGATGTAGGAGAAGGCAAATGGCTACAGGCGAAAATGAGTTTCAAAGAAGATGAACAGTGATTTAAAACGTGCATTCCAAACAATCCGCATGGATATGATGAGATACTCTTAGGCGAAATAAAAGGATCTGAAGAACTTTTCAAATGTTTTGAATTGTTAGAACGTGCAAAAATGAAAGTCAATAATATAGCACTTAAATTAAAAAGGCAAGACCAAAAGAAAATGGATAAAAATGAACTACATGTAACATGCAAATTTAGTATGAGATGCGCCTCATTTTCATCCCACATTCATGAAAATAGAAAAAGAAAAAAAATCAAATTCAAGAATTAGAAATGATAGTGGCTGAGAGGAAAGTAGGAATGTAATGTAGGGCACGACACAGCTCCTAAAAGACATACGTATGGACACAAAACTCAAAAAAAAAAAACATAGTGTAGGATACCAATACGATACGCCGTTTTATTAATACGGTTGTCCGTCGGACACCAAAATGTGCACATGAATATAACGCAGTGATCACCGCGACGAGACTGATGCGAAGGTACAAAAATATCAGTGCCGAGACCCATCAATCAAAACTCCAAATTTTGAAATTACGGTACACTGTTAATTCGTCCGGAAAAAATCAAACAGAGCTAGAAACATCCGAATTTCGCGAAACGAATTACGCCGTCGTCATTAAAATGGGCAAAAAACTTTTATTATGAACAGACATTTAGGTTTCAAAAATAATTTCGTTCGTTCAATATTTGAACCAACTTACGCTGAAATAACGCTAACGAATGGATTTTTAAATTTACCAACGAAAATTCACCTCTCACTATTTTTAAATGGACGCATACGCAAAATCAATTTTCTGTTGTTCATATCGACTATTAACATTATGGACAAACTTTGATGTAGTCGAAGTTTAAAATGTAGAAAATAATGAATCGTTACACTCTTCCCTACTTGAAACTTTTCGTTCTCGAAATGAAATGAAACCGGAAATAGCTAATAAGATAAAACGGAACTATAGACTCAAAAAGAAGAATGCCTGTGTAACACCCCACGTCCATTAATATCACTCACAAAGGGAATGCATTAACTTCCATGGAGGTTATAAGTGAATATAGAACAGAAAAATTACAACGAGACAGATAATAAATAGTACTTGGAAATCTAAAATTTCATTTTATTGCAGCGGAAATTAAACATGTTTGTTACGTCATAAAACCAAGTACAATATCCATCTTCATAAAAACAAAATACATAATCCCATTACATAAATAGCCATTAAAAGGATAACAAGCTGGACTTTACTTCAACGGTCCAAGCTTTCCAAAGAGAGAAGAAGCAATTCAATCAAACTCCACTAGAGCTGGGCCCAACCTGAGGACCTGGAGGGGGAAAAAGGATAGAAATAGAAGGGGTCAGACATAAAGTCTGGCGAGTATGATAATTCTAACAATACTATTATCAAAATAACTAGACTAAGGCATAAGCTGGAAGATAACTCTTAGGAAGATAAAGATAGCATTTAAGATAACGTTAAAGATAACAGTAAAGGCACACCTAATTACTAACGAATGATTACTACACTGCACCGCACATTACTACACTGCACCACACCAGTCACCCTATTGTTTGATCCCACTTGCTTCACATAGAAACTTTATAAATAGCCTTACATACCCCTAGCTGACTACATAGGTGCCGTCTGCCCCGATCTCCACTAGGTGTACCCTACTACCCACTTTCGATCGGCTCCCTACTCGTAGATACCCGTGCTGGCCCCATAGTGGGGTGTATCACTGCCCTAAAGTGGCAACCCGATACAACTTGAGAATGCACGGCTTATACATACACGATGCAACAACGTCTTACGTACCAGCCCGGGTCCACATACGCATATGAAACCCGTTGGACTTGCATTGCCACCGCTCCCCGTTTTGGCCTCTTACAGTCAAACCCAGCATGCGTGTCCAGTCCTCGACTTGGGTCGAGCCCACAAAGATAATTTTGGGATACTGGTCGAAATGGGCCCCCGCAAGCTACCCACCTAAGCTTGTCACTAGTATATCCCACTTAACCCTCTTAGTCATGTTCATTTACATGTGTGTTTGGTTAAGTCTTACTAATCGTATTTCACATGCCACAAAGGGCACCCCCTAGATTCCTCATGCCACCCAAGGCACCTAATTAACCCCCATGTCCCACCTTACATGTTTATCTGGTTAAGTATTTCTTAATTCATTCAGGCCATAACCTCATTAAGACCTCTCACATTAGACTGGCATTTATGGCAGCTGGATTTGTCGGGCGGGTCCGGGCAGTCTTACACCATAAAAGAGTCTAACCTCGTGTCTTTACAACCGTTATGCTTTAGTTTAGGCCTAGGACCTCTCACATTTGGCTGACATTTGTGACCCCTGGATTTGCCGGGCGGGTCCGGGCAGGTTTACGTCACAAACGAGTCCAACCTCGTGTCCTAAGCATTGATTAACACTTAAAATCTTTTACCCCAGTTTTAATAATTCCCTATTCAAATTATTAATTAAGTCAACTTTTAATGAAGTCCATAATTGACTCAATTATGGCCATCCACTTATGGCATGCAAAATCATATCAATTGCACCCCAACATTTTAATATTAAATCCTTAATATTACCCTTACCCCACGTTTATACATTCGCTTATTCAACGCATAATATAGGCTAGACTTGTATAGTCTAACACCTAGCACAAAGATAAATTATCACAACATATAGACAATTAAAATAAATCTAATCATAATAGGGGTGAAACTTTCATAAACTACACATGTTAAGGATCAAAAAGGTGTCAACTTGTTAAATGTCTCAATTTACATGATATGATCATAGACCAAATCTATACATAAACTTGCATGTGGGGCTTTTAGGCAACATAATGATGGTGTGAACTAGCATAGGATATCACATATGTCATAGCATAATTCTAGATGTCATAATAGATGTCTTGGCATATGTTCATAACTTTTATAATCAATCTAACTTGCATATGTGACTTGTCATATAGATCAACATAACCCAAACATGATGATTTAATTAATATGAACTAACTAGCATAGATGGTAACATCATGGCCTTTTTAACATGTATGATTCATCACAACTTAGCATAGAAACTTTCAACATACATAACATCATCATAGCATGATTTACAACATATAAGATATCATCATCACATAACATTGGATTTACAATATACATGATAGCAAAAGGGGTTTACAACAACATATATGATAATTCACATCATCTACTCATAATCCATTCATAACTCAACCTAATTAAAATGATAATAATCTTGTTAAGATCATCATACTCACAATTTAGAGAAGAAAAGAGAGAGTTTTGCTTTGCTTTAGGGTTGAGAGAATTAGAATTGAATTTGCTTTTCTTCTTTCTTAGTTGGCGGCAGCTCCATTGATTTCCATGGCGACGGTATGACGGTAACTATTCTATTTTAATTAGGTTTAGGGTTAGCATTAGGATGTATTTATAGGTGTAGGAAGTTATTTAGGACTATTAGATTAACCCTGAACCATGAGAACCAATCAAATGCAAAATCTGCATTTGAGCGAATCGGTCCACGGGTTGACAGCCAAACACCCTGGATTAACCCCTAGTCGATCCAGCGAGGCTCGGGTCGACCTAAAAAATGGGCCGGTTCGGTTATTTCCCCTCCTAATTCGCTGTTTTGAACTTTTTCGCATATTTATTTATTTAAATTTCAATTTATATATATATATATATATATATTTCTCTGCGTAACCCATTTCACTTAATTCTTTTCTAAAAATTAAGTATACTTTAATTTGTGAATTTTAATGTTATAAAATTACGGGGTGTTACATTCTCGCCTCCTTAAAGGATTTCGTCCCCGAAATCTCCAAGTCAAGAAGAATGTATATCCTACCATCTAATCGTCCATCTACTCAACCATCAAACACCAGCATCCATTGTCCTTAAAAGACTTCTAATGCTTTAATGTTTATATGCATAGTGTGTGTATATGTCCATATCTAATGCAAAATTAGGAGATCTACTGATTCAGTCGACCTCCTTAGTGCAATTCATGATAGTGCCATGCGTCCAATATGTATGCAAAAGATTCCTAATGATACATATTAATTCTATATGCGTGCACAACCATCCACCCGAATGCAGCAACTATATGATAATACAACCATTATACATCCATTTTACTAAATACATCCATATATATGCAATATGCAATATGAAGTGACTGAGCCGATCTGGTGCCTAATAGTGTGTGTATATGCATCCACGAGCAACCACTAGCAAACACTTGCATCCACTTTGCATCCACCATACATAACATGTCTCAAACACATGTTTCAACCATAGGATTATCCTAACTAAAGGTCAAAGATACAAGCGAGAGGATATACTAAAGATAAGATAAGTACAAGCTAAGCGATAAAGGAGAAATTAAAGGACATACCCTCAAAAAGAAAAGGGTATCGTGAACGCATCTTCTCTTCCGTCTCCCAAGTAGCGTTGCTCTCATCATCTCCCCATTGCACTTTGACTAGTCTGACCTCTCGATTCCTCAACCTCTTGATCTCCGACCCAAGAATGCGCGTAGGAGCTCGTCGAATTGTCGCATCACGCTCTATCTCCACCTCTCTAAGCAAGCTCGGCTCTACCACTTCCGCGGTCTCGTGCAAGCACTTCCTCAAATGTGACACTTGGAATACGTCATGTACACCACTAAGTCTCTCTGGCAACTCCACTCTATACGCCATCCGTCCAATCCTCTCCTTAATAGGAAACGACCCTACAAACCTTGGTGCTAATTTCCCAACGGACCCAAAGCGAACAACGTTTCGTAATGGAGACACTTTGACAAAGACCATGTCACCAACTTCAAACTCGAGATCTGTCCTCCTCTTATCCGCATAAGATTTCTGCCTATCTTGCGCTGCTTTCATCCTCCTTCGAATCAAGTCGATCTTCTCCGAAGTCTCCCTAATCATATCGGGCCCAAGTAAGATCTTATCCGTAGATTCCCACCAATATGTAGGTGAATGACAAGGTCGTCCATATAGAGCTTCGAATGGTGCCATACCAATGCTGGACTGAAAGCTATTATTATATGCGAACTCAACCAATGGAAGATGCTCTTCCCATGTACCACCAAAGTCTAGGATACATAGCCTCAACAGATCCTCTAGAATGCGATTCACCCTCTCAGTCTGGCCGTCCGTCTGAGGATGATATGCGGTGCTCAAACATAACTGAGTCTTTACCGCGTCTTGTAAGCTTCTCCAAAATTCGATAGTGAAAATAGGATCGCGGTCGCTCACTATGCTAGAAGGAACACCGTGCAAACGAACTATCTCTCGAACGTATACAGAAGCTAACCATGGAGCAGTCCTCTTACTCTTCACGGGAATAAAATGGGCGCTCTTAGTAAGTCGATCTACTATAACCCAAATTCCCGTATTACCCTTCCTTGATCGCGGTAATCCATCCACAAAATCCATCGAGATGCTTTCCCATTTCCATAGTGGAACCTCCAATGGGTGAAGCAACCCACCGGGTTTCTTTTGCTCCGCTTTTACTTGTTGGTACACCAAGCATCTAGCGACATACTCGGCCACGTCTTTCTTTATGCCGGCCCAAAAGTAAACTCTCTTCATGTCTTTGTACATCTTGTCCCCGCCGGGATGAATGGTCATCTTCGAACGATGTGCTTCGTCAAGAATAGTCTTCCTTAGGTCATCGTCTTTTGGTACACAAAGTCTACCGTCCCTATGTAATATCGTCTAGGGTATACCTACGGAGACGGCTTGATGATTCCCCTCCTTTGAGTTTTTCTACAACTCAACCAATTGCGGATCGTCTCGCTGTGCCTCGCCAATCCGTCCCAAAAGCGTAGGTCTGACCTCCAAGGATGCTAGCAAACTGGGTACGAAGTCAACGGAAGGTCTAAAGTCAAACATCGAAATGAATTCTAAACTTGCCGCTCAACAAAGAAAGGACTTAATGATAATATTTTTCTACTTAAGTCATCGGCCACCACGTTACCCTTGCCAGGGGTATATGCTATCTCAAAGTCATAGGACGCTAAGAACTCCATCCACCTTTCTGCCTTAAGTTCAAGTCCTTTTGAGAGAATAGGTATTTTAAAGATTTGTTTTCAGTGAATATTTCGAATATCTCGCCAAGAAGATAATGACGCCAAGACTTAAGCGTGAAGACAATAGCGGCCAACTCTAGGTCATGTGTGGGGTAATTCTTCTCATGCGCTCTCAACTGCCTTCCACCATAGGCTATTACCTTGCCCTCTTGCATTAAGACTGCGCCTAGTCCTGTCCCACAAGCGTCAGTATAAACGGTAAACGGCTTACTCCCGTCTGGCAATACTAAGACTGGGGCTGCAGTCAAAGCTCTCTTCAAACGTTGGAACACATCATCACAATCTACGTTCCATTTGAAAACTAGGTTCTTCTTCGTCAAGCGTGTTAGTGGAGCTGATATCTTTGCGAAGTCTTTGATAAACTTCCTATAGTAGCCAGCCAACCCCAAGAAACTTCTCACTTCGGTAGCATTTTTAGGAACCTTCCAATCTTGGATGGCCACCACCTTCGCGGGATCTACAGCTATCCCTTCTTTGGAAACCGCGTGTCCTAAGAACCGTACTTCCTTCCTCCAAAAGTGACACTTAGAAAATTTAGCTTTAAGCTTATGCGCTCGAAGAGTCTCCAACAATTCCCTAAGATGTAGGGCATGCTCTTCTTCATCCTTAGAAAAGATCAAGATGTCACCTACAAAGACTACCACAAATTTGTTAAGGTACTCCCTAAACACCCTACTCATCAAATCAACAAAGTATGCGGGGGCGTTTGTCAAACTGAAGGGCATCACTAGCCATTCATAGAAACCGTCCAGAGTCCTAAAGGCAGTCTTGTCAATGTTATCCTCGACCACTCTCAACTGATGGAAACCAGTGGCTAAGTCCAACTGCGAAAACATTGAGGTGCCAACTAACTGATCGAAGAGATCGTCAATCCTCGGCAGTGGGTGTCTGTTCTTCTTAGTAAGCTTATTAAGTTCTCTATAGTCCACACAAAGTCTAAGGGACCCATCCGCCTTCGTGGCAAATACTACTGGAGCACCCCACTCCGATATACTTCGTCTTATGAACCCCTTCTCAAGCAACTCCTTCACTTGCTTACCGAGTTCCCTCCTTTCACGTGTAGCCATGTGGCGTACTGGCAAAGATACTGGTTTCACATTATCCACAAGATATATTCGAAAATCTATCTCCCGCTTCGGAGGCAAGCCCTTCACCTCCTCAAACACATCCGAGTATTCTCGGACCACTCTAACAGATCTTAGATTTTCCTCAGACGCGTCAAGCGATTCTAGATAACTTAGCATAACCGAATTTATGGGATTACAAAAGATTTCGAGAGTGTTGCCAAGGCGAGTCACGAGCCTAACTACTCTCCTTTCACAATCAAGAACGACCCCATTTCTGGATAACCAATCCATTCCTAAAATTAGCCCATAGCCCATGAAGCCCAAAACATAAGCATCACATCTAAATTCAACGCTAAGTATGTAAATTTTCAAATCCAAACACATCATAGACAAATAAGCTGAGCCCCCAATTGGATTCAAAACAACTAAGGGATCCTCTACTAAACTGGTGTTTAAGTGCAGTGATTCAACTAATGATGTAGAGATAAACGAATGCGATGTGCCCGAATCGAATAGGGTACGGACAGGATGACCAAACAGAAAAACTAAGCTTTCAACAGAAATGGTTCTACCTCGTTCTTACAGCGGTGGGACCGCGAGAGCCTGAACTTGTCCCCTTGCCTGCCCTGGTGCCATAAGAGCCTGCACCTGTCCTCCCGAGGTAGCTCCTGCCCTCTGCCCCTTCTTCGGGCAGTCCTTCACTAAATGTCCTGCATCGCCATAATGAAAACAGCCGGTCTTCTTTTTCTTTCGGCAATCCTTGCTGAGATGGCCTGGTGTCCCACAGTTAAAACATTTCTTCTTTCCCTTGCCGTTATTGTCTTTGCCACCGTTCTTGTTTTGCTGTTGTGGTTTCTTCTGATCCCCCTTCTTCCCGGGTGCCTTATCAGCTTTAGCGCTTTTCTCCTCATGCATAAGCGCCATTTCTACTAACTTCTCAAAGGTGGCCCCCATAGGGATGTGGGTCATAGCCAACCCTTGCAATGGTTCATTCAAGCCATTCACGAACCTCAGCGCCTTCTTCTCCGGCGTGTTCACTAAGTGCAAGCCAAACCTTGCTAACTAATTAAATTTATTGACATATTCTTTCACTGATGAGCTTCCTTGCTTCAATGTCAAGAACCTTTCCAAATATAGATTTTCTTCCGCCCTTGAGAGAAACTTCGCCTTGAACCTATGTCTGTAATCCGCCCAAGGTTCAACAGGACGCTCCCCATTAGTGACTTCCCACCAAAATGAGGCATCTCCCTTCATCAACCAAGCTGCTAATCGAACTCTCCTCACTTCTTCTACTTCAAATATTTCTAGCAATTCTTCCACCTCCTTAAGCCAATCTCTAGCTTCCACAAACGTTTCTGACCCTTGAAATGGTTTTCCACCCATAGCCTTGAATTCCTTGCACGTCTTTGCAAAAGTATATACGCGAGGAGGAGGAACGGGTGCAACTGGTGGTGGAGGAACATTGGCTGGACCTGCAGCGGCCCTAGCCTCTAATAACCTCCTATACCATCCTGGTATCATTACATCGTCGGGTAGATTAAGATCTTTAACCATGCTGAAACGAAAAAGGAAAGATTCAGAATGGACAATTCGAAAGATAAAGATATGGGCTATTGGGGATTATGTTTTTTTCTTAAAAACTTTTCTCTTTAAATTTCTCATTAAAACATGTTTTTGAAAGCACTTCTTCCAAAAATAACTATTTTTCTAAAGTATTTTTATCTGTTCTGGTAACCTTAAGCTCTGATACCACTGTAATAACCCGCACCTCTGTTCACGCAAGATATTGTCCCCAACTTGGCCACCATATAGGTGTGGGGTTTTGCTTCTCAAAAGGCCTCGGCGTTAGTAAGAGATGGACTATACTATATAAGTGCCCACTTCACACATGCTTCCACGATGTGAGACCTAGGGGTGTTACATTCTCCCCTCCTACAGAGCCCAACACCCCCATTGGCTCACAAACACCTCACCCAGGCGTTGTGGTCCATATAGGAGCCACAATTCCGGCTGGGTATTGGCTCTGATACCACCTGTAACACCCCACGTCCATTAAAGTCACTCATAAAGGGAATGCATTAACTCCCATGGAGGTTATAAGTGAATATAGAACGGAAAAATTACAACAAGGCAGATAATAAATAGTACTTCGAAATCTAAAACTTCATTTTATTGCAGCGGAAATTAAACATGTTTGTTACATCATAAAACCAAGTACAATATCCATCTTCATAAAAACAAAATACATAATCCCATTACATAAATAGCCATTAAAAAGATAACAAGCTGGACTTTACTTCAACGGTCCAAGCTTTCCAAAGAGAGAAGAAGCAATTCAATCAAACTCCACTAGAGCTGGGCCCAACCCGAGGACCTGGAGGGGGAAAAGGATAGAAATAGAAGGGGTCAGACATAAAGTCTGGCGAGTATGATAATTCTAACAATACTATTATCAAAATAACTAGACTAACGCATAAGCTGGAAGAGAAGTAAAGGTTTATGAACTCTTAGGAAGATAAAGATAGCGTTTAAGATAACGTTAAAGATAACGGTAAAGGCACACCTAATTACTAACGAATGATTACTACACTGCACCGCACATTACTACACTGCACCACACCAGTCACCCTATTGTTTGATCCCACTTGCTTCACACAGAAACTTTATAAATAGTCTTACGTATACCTAGCTGACTACATAGGTGTCGTCTGCCCCTATCTCCACTAGGTGTACCCCACTACCCACTTTCGATCGGCTCCCTACTCGTAGATACCCGTGCTGGCCCCACAGTGGGGTGTATCACTCCCTTAAAGTGGCAACCCGATACAACTTGAGAATGCACGGCTTATACCTACACGATGCAACAATGTCTTACCTACCAGCCCGGATCCACACACGCATATGAAACCCGTTGGACTTGCGTTGCCATCGCTCCCCGTTTTGGCCTCTTACAGTCAAACCCAGCATGTGTGTCCCGTCCTCGACTTGGGTCGAGCCCACAAAGATACGTTTGGGATACTGGTCGAAATGGGCCCCCACAAGCTACCCACCTAAGCTTGTCACTAGTATATCCCACTTAACCCTCTTAGTCATGTTCATTTACATGTGTGTTTGGTTAAGTCTTACTAATCGTATTTCACATGTCACTAAGGGCACCCCCTAGATTCCTCATGCCACCCAAGGCACCTACTTAACCCCCATGTCCCACCTTACATGTTTATCTGGTTAAGTATTTATTAATTCATTCAGGCCATAACCTCATAAAGACCTCTCACATTAGACTGGCATTTATGGCAGCTGGATTTGCCAGGCAGGTCCGGGCAGTCTTACACCATAAAAGAGTCTAACCTCGTGTCTTTACAACCGTTATGCTTTAGTTTAGGCCTAGGACCTCTCACATTGGGCTGACATTTGTGACCACTGGATTTGCCGGGCGGGTCCGGGCAGGTTTACGTCACAAACGAGTCCAACCTCGTGTCTTAAGCATTGATTAACACTTAAAATCTTTTACCCCATTTTTAATAATTCCCTATTCAAATTATTAATTAAGTCAACTTTTAATGATGTCCATAATTGACTCAATTATGGCCATCCACTTATGGCATGCAAAATCATATCAATTGCACCCCAACTTTTTAATATTAAATCCTTAATATTACCCCTACCTCACGTTTATACGTTCGCTTATTCAACGCATAATATAGGCTAGACTTGTATAGTCTAACACCTAGAACAAAGATAAATTATCACAACATATAGACAATTAAAATAAATCTAATCATAATAGGGGTGAAACTTGCATAAACTACACATGTTAAGGATCAAAAAGGTGTCAACTTGTTAAATGTCTCAATTTACATGATATGATCATAGCCCAAATCTATATATTAACTTGCATATGGGGGTTTTTAGGCAACATAATGATGGTGTGAACTAGCATAGGATATCACATATGTCATAGCATAATTCTAGATGTCATAATAGATGTCTTGGCATATTTTCATAACTTTTCTAATCAATCTAACTTGCATATGTGACTTGTCATATATATCAACATGACCCAAACATGATGATTTAATTAATATGAACTAACTAGCATAGATGGTAACATCATGGCCTTTTTAACATGTATGATTCATCACAACTTAACATAGAAACTTTCAACATACATAACATCATCATAGCATGATTTACAACATATAAGATATCATCATCACATAACATTGGATTTACAATATACATGATAGCAAAAGGGGTTTACAACAACATATATGATAATTCACATCATCTACTCATAATCCATTCATAACTCAACCTAACTAAAATGATAATAATCTTGTTAAGATCATCATACTCACAATTTAGAGAAGAAAAGAGAGAGTTTTGCTTTGATTTAGGGTTGAGAGAATTAGAATTGAATTTTCTTTTCTTCTTTCTAAGTTGGCGGCGGCTCCATTGATTTTCATGGCGACGGTATGACAGTAACTATTCTAATTTAATTAGGTTTAGGGTTAGCATTAGGATGTATTTATAGGTGTAGGAAGTTATTTAGGACCATTAGATTAACCCTGAACCATGAGAACCAATCAAATGCAAAATCTGCATTTCAGCGAATCGGCCCACGGGTTGACAGCCAAACACCCTGGAATAACCCCTAGTCGACCCAGCGAGGCTCGGGTCGACCTCAAAAATGGGCCGGTTCGGTTATTTCCCCTCCCAATTCGCTGTTTTGAACTTTTTCGCATATTTATTTATTTAAATTTCAATTTATATATATATATATATATTTCTCTGCGCAACCCATTTCACTTAATTCTTTTCTAAAAATTAAGTATACTTTAATTTGTGAATTTTAATGTTATAAAATTACGGGGTGTTATAACCTGAATCAAATAATTCCGGGTTCGAAGCATATATGCTCTCCTCGGTTTCCCATGTACAATCCCGATCATCCGTACTCCATTTTACTTTGACCTAGTTGATAGATTTTTGTCTTAGATGTTTTGTACTACTATCGACAATACGCACTGGCTTCCTCTCAACAGTGAGATTCGACTCGATATCCCAATTCTCCAGGGTAGTAGGCTGAACAATCAAGGAAGGATCATGCAAATATTTGCGAAGATGTGATACATGAAACACGTTGTGACCCCCCCCCCCCCCCCCCCGCAAGTTTCTTAGGCAGCTCAACACGATAAGACAATAGACCCACTCTCTCCTATATACAGAAAGGACCAATAAATCTAGGAGCAAGCTTTCCTTTCCGACCAAAACAAACTACATTCTTCTGTGGAGAAATCCTAAGGAAAACCTAGTCGTTATTTGCAAACTGGAAACTTCTCCTTCGCCTATCAGCATACTTTTTCTGGCGGTCTTGGGCAGTTCTCATCTTATTCCTAATATCCTCGACTTTCGCTGATGCTTCCAAAATCATATCCAGTCCAAGAACTAAACGATCACCCCACTCAATCCAACACGAAGGAGATCTGCACGGTCGCTCGTACAAAGCACCAAAAGGAGATGTCTCGATACTAGCTTGAATTGAAGAATTTGGATTCAAAAGATAGATTTTAACAATACACTATTATATAACTATGAATTTAAATCAAAAGATTACCTGATAACTATTATTATAGGTGAATTCAATGAGATGGAGATGATCTTCCCAAGATCCTCCATAGTCAAGAATACAAGCATGATGGAAATCTTCTAGAATTTGGTTCACCCTCTCCATTTGACCATCAGTTTGAGGATGATACGCAGTGCTAAGATTCAATCGAGTTCCTAAAGCTTCCTGAAACTCTTTCCAAAAGTGGCTAGTGAATATGGAGTCTCGGTCACAAACAACGCTAGTAGGAACGCCATGAAGTCTAACAATCTCTCGCATATAAATCTGAGCTAAACTCGAAGCTGTACGATTTGCCTTGACTAGAATAAATTGAGCGGTCTTAGTCAATCGATCTACAATTACCCATATGCTCTCATTTCCTTTTATCATTTTAGGCAAACCATCAAGAAAATCCATAGAAACTTGATCCCACTTCCAATTAGGAATCTCAAGAGGTTGCACTAAACCAGCTATCTTCAGATGATCAACCTTCATTTGCTAGCATGTGGCACATCAGCTAACATACAAAGAAATATCTCACTTCATGCCACTCCATCAATATAGCCTCTTCATATTTTGATACATCTTTGAAGCACCAGGATGAATAGATAATCTTGACTGATGATTTTCCCGAAGTACTTCCTGCCTCAAACCATCAGCATTAGGAACACATATTCTTTTCTTGATTTGAAGATTTCCCTTTTCATTAATTTGTGCATCCATCTCACTATGATCTCCAACGTCTCTGCTACTAATATTTTCCCTAATAAGTCTGATAATTCTGTCTTCATCTTGCTTAACTGCAATACGACCCAAAAGAGAAGAAGAAACTACAATATGATACAACAATGCTTTCTTATGACTCAAAGTATCGGCTACGACATTTGCCTTTACCGATGTATAATTTATATCCAAATCATAAGCTGCTAGAAACTCAAGCCACCAAACTTGCCTTTGATTCAAATCTTTCTGGGAAAATATATATTTTAGAGATTGATGGTCTGTAAATAATTAAAACTTGGTTCCCAGAAGATGATGCCTCCATAACTTCAAAGCAAACACCATGGAAAGCAATTCTAAATCATGAGCTGCATAATTCATCTCATGATTCTTTAGCTGACGACTAGCGTAAGCAATGACCTTTCCATTCTACATAAGCACGGCTCCCAAACCTTCACGACTCGCATCAATATAAACTGTTAACCCTTCACTTCCATTGGGTACAGTAAGAACAAGAGCAGAGGTCAGCTTTTCTTTTAACTCTTTAAATGCAGCTTTGCACTTGTCATCCCAAATAAACTTAGTATCTTTCCGGTTTAAAGTAGTGAGAGGTGCCGAAATCCGAGCAAAATTCGCTATAAAGCTCCGATAATAGCCAGTAAGACCGAGAAAACTACGAATATTGGTTGGGGTCTTAGGCTCAACCCAACCATTGATTGCAGCGATCTTAATTGGATCAACAGAAACTCCATTCTCTGAAACAATATGGCCAAGGAATTGAACTTCATCCGCCCAAAAATAACACTTAGAAAACTTGGCCTTTAACACACGATCTCTAAGGGTTCTAAGAACGTAATTCAAATGCTCAGGACGCTCCTTCTTCGACTTAGAAAAGAGCAAAAAATCATCAACAAAGACAAAAACAAACTTATTGAGAACATCACGAAAAACACGGTTCATAAGATCAATAAAATAGGCAGGAGCATTAGTTAATCCAAAAGGCATAACTAACCACTCGTAGAAACCATTTTCTATTCAGAATGCAGTCTTAGGAATACTATCCTCAGCTACTCTAACTGATGGAAACCTGTAGCAAAATCGAGTTGGGAAAACACTTTAGCACCATGGAGCTGATCGAACATATCATTGATCCGAGGCATAGGATATCTATTCTTCAAAGTTAGCTTATTCAATTCTCTGTAATCTACACACATTGTCAGAGAACCATCTTACTTGGTTACAAACACTACCGCAGCACCCCATTCAGAGAAACTTGGTCTGATTAGACCCTTGGAGGAAAGATCCTCAATTTGCTTCTTTAATTCAACTTTCTCCTTAGGTGCCATTCTGCGAGGAGGAAGAACTATAGGTCTGGCTCCAGGAATAAGATCAATGCATAATTCAATTTCCCGCTTAGGAGGAAGAGAAGAGACTTCACCAAAAACATCCGAAAAATTCTGAACAATAGGGGTGGAACTAAGGTCATTGAGCGAAGAGTCGAGTAAAAAGATGAAACATCCAGCGTAATCTAAAGGCATCTTGCATTCAATTACTAAAAAAATTCCCTTATCATTGACCAAACAAACAGTCCGGGATTTACAAGAGATAATAGCATCATAACTCTTGAGCTAATCACTGCCAAGCAAAATATCAAAAGCGTCAAAACCAAGTACGAAGAAGTCACCCATGAAACAATGGATATTACAAAGGAGTTTTACCCCTTACAGACCATATTAAGATTAGCAGGATCGCCGATAGGGTTAGACACACATAGAGGCTCAGATGAATATTCAGGTTTCAAGAGATGTTCAAATTTATCACATAAGTCAACAGATATAAAGCTATGCGATACACCGGTATAAACAGAACTCGTACTGGATGAGAAAATAAAGTAAACGTACTATGAAGCGTACCCTGAGTAAAGCAGGGGTAGAAGAAGTCAAAGTAAATACTCCAGAAGTCTTTCCCTTCTGCTGCGAGGGACAATCCTTCTTATGATGGCCAGGCTAGAGACAGAGGTAGCAGAGGTTGTTGTTCCGGGCCAACTGTGCTGGAGGAGGTATAGCTGAACTATCCATAGTTGGGCAATGGCTGGCATAATGTCCCTTTTGGTGGCACCTGAAACAAGTGATGTGGATATATCTGCTGGTTTCTTCTGGGCTGAATATCCAATTCCCTGAGTCTTTTGCCAATTTTTCTGCTGTTGGTTGAAGTTAGGCTTCCTTTTCTTCGACCCATCCAGGGCTCCTTGAGTTACAAATGTCTGGGCCATTTGCTTTCCTTTGAGATTAGGGGAGTTCTCGAAGCGGGTTGCATAATCCATCAGGCTGTTAAAAGGTCTTTCAACATGATTCATTAGACTGTTATAAAACTCTGGGCGTGCTCCAAGAATAAACATTTCATTCTTCTTGAAATGTGTATCAATCAAGCTCGGCCCAAACTTGGAGAGTTCATTGAATTTCCTCTCGTACTCAGCAAAAGTCATGTCACCTTGGTGGAGATCCATGAACTCGCGGTAATGCTTAGATTTTCCCGCCTGAGGCATCCACTTATCAATAAAAGCCTCCCTAACAAAGAACTTAAGATTAGAACTAGATTCTAAAGAAAAGATGACTAAACCACTAAGATTAGTTAAAGATTCATACCTAAACCGGACCCAAGAAATACCTGCCTCCTCCGTCTGAGTAGTAATCGAATCCTACCAATGTTGAGCACCCCCTTCCAATTTCCATGAAGCTAACAGACGCTTCTGAGCATCTATGATCTCCAAACGAGAAAATATCCTCTCTAGGTCACTTAGCCACTGCTGGGCTCCTACAACATTCCCTGAACCGAAAAACTTGGCCTCCAAGATGGATGTACTCCTTACTCCGCTTAGTGAGTCTAACAGGATGAACTTGAGATGGTGCGACTGGCTGAACTGGAGCGTCCCCACGACCTCTACTTCGGGTATTCCTATGGTTACTCATCTGGAAAGATTCAAAGATGGATTTAAGATAACTACAGATAAGATTCAGTTTATCTAAATTTGAAATCCTAAACTATAAAATCCTAGCAACAAGGTCAAAACAAATTGAGAAAAGTTTTTAGAAATCTTCATTTCAAACAAATATTTGTATCATAAAATACTTTAAAATCATTTCAAGTCACTTTGAAATCAGTTATATTTTTAAAAATAAATTCTCTCAAGAATGACTCTGAGACTGATTGTACTCATTCTAGGATATTGCTATCCTATCTCTAATGAGTTTTTGCTCCATAGGCTAAGGTTTTGCCTCAACCTCGCTCTGATGCCAACTGTAATAACCCCCTATTTTGTACTATTCAAATCAACAATAATCCATACATGTCAGACTTGAATGGTTCAAAACAATAGATTATTAATAAAATTGGAGTAAATACAAATCATATCCCAGAATCACAAACACAGAAAAAGCAGAATAACTCGCAGTGGAAATAAAATAACTATAGTAATTCATGAAGCTACTACAAACACATAGTCTCCAAAATAAATAAATAGTGCTAAGTCACTAGAACAAGTACAACTGAAATCTCAAATACATAAGATGTCTACTAAGAGATAAAAAGAAACAGCGTCAACTGACTAACATAGATAAAACTGAAGAACAAACAAATAGATGGCTAAAGCTACGAATGATCTCTAGCTCCAAGATAAACTCCAATGGCTGTGGTATTCAAGATGACCCGAGCATCATGCAAAACAAAACCACTCAGATCAGGACAAATATTCTCATGTAAGTAAATTAACTCAAGTGAAATGTCATAGAAATGCACAAGTAACTTAAAGAATGTTTGGGATTCATTCTCTAAGGATCCGTTAAACCAGATATCATATGATATAATGCGCTATTATAATAGTGTCTATTTAGTAAAATAAAATATCGAAATAGCATAAGCGGGATTACATTTTTACCCTTACACCGTTTATAATATCGTAGTCTATTCAGATACCGTAAAGTCCACAGTAACATAGTGGCTATCTGAGGGCACTCCATAGGTACAATACAAAGCAAATTCGTATGGGGTTCGATCAGGATAATATGACAAGGCACACAAGGAATACCCACGGTAGGATTCTACTGATGCATGCCCGTGACCGGTGGTAACGCATAGCCGCAACTACTGCTCACCTCGGAACACGCTCCAAATAAAAGGTGCGTACCTGTAACGACCCAGATTTTTCAACAGTTTATTTAAATATTTAGTATGGTTTTAAATATTGAATTCATAATATAAATGGTATTTTATTGGGTTATCAATTAAATAATCGATATACAATCTAATTCGAATATATTGAATAGTTGTTATACGAAAACGTAATATAATTGAATTCAGAATTTAAAACTGAATCGAAACACTTCGGTCAATTAATATAAATTCTATGTTGAATTAAAACGATAATAATAATTTATTATCGATGAAATTAAATGTTGAAATCTATTTATATTTAAATCGAATTTAATTTAAACCGTTGATTTAATTTGTTATTTCTTCTATGCTGTCGAATTAAAATTCAGAATTTGGTTCTACTAATCTTGTAACGTCAATGGTTGCGTTGAAATAACGGTTCAGGATTTTAAATTAGGAGACCAAGAGATACTTTGAAATATTATATTACAAAATCAAATCAATATATATATAAAATCCATTACATCAGCCGACCTTAGTTTTCATTTCACAGACCTATATTTTCTCGAGCACGAATTAGTGTCTCCCAGCTTCACAACAAGGAAGACAACGAATTTAATGGCGTGTACCTTCTGTTCTCGTTCGCATTCTATATAAACGAACCGAGCCTTCCTTCTGAAACCAAGTCTTTCTTCTCGTTTTTTTTTTCAAATCAATGACCGCTCCTATCCTTTTTAAAACCGAACTTCTCAAAAATCAAATCGAGTCAGTCCCTTCGTTTTCCAATAAACCACAAAATCAAATTCGAAGAAATCAAAATCAAGGGCTTCTCGATTTGGAATCGCGATGAAGTGGAAGGGCTGTGGAGGTGCGAGCTGTTATCTGCGAGAGGAGCGATGTACGGGTGACTCGATTTAAGTTTGGGCTTTGACTTTCTGGGTTCGCAAGGATGAAGAAGTCGACGTCTTTGGTGCTGTCGAGGTTGCATGTACTGATTGGAGGGGTTCTGATGAGATTCAAGGCGCTGTCTTTGTTGTGGAGTTAGGGCCAACGTCATTTCCATCAGGTGCGAGCTGTTTTTGGGAAGCGGACAAGGGCGCTGCAAGGATGGAGGCGGAGTATCGATGTAAGAACTGGGAAGAAGGTAATGCAAAGGAGGTCGATTGTTTTGGGTATGCTGAAGCTCGATTTAAAGTATTGTCGCATTCATTTTTGGAAAAATAGGGTATCTCGATTTGGTCTATGATGGTTCAAATGTGACTGGAGCAAGCAATATTGATGGAGAATTTTGTGTTCGTAAATTAGAAAAGGGAGAGAAAATCTGCAGCGATAGTTTTAAACACTGAAGAAATGGATTAAGGTAAATAAATTATTTAGTTAATAATTTATTTATTTATTTAGTATAGTAGTAATAAAAGGGTGTAATCGTTTAATCGGTAAATTAAAATAATAAATCGTAGGTGCTACCTTGCAAGATAAATTCATTAGAGACGATTCATAGTCACGACAATGTTGAATTAAACAGGATATTCAGCAATGAGGGAAATCTCGGTGAGTAAATCTCACTCACCTTTTATTTTAATTATTTTTACTTCGTAAAAATAATTGTTGATGCTTGTTTGGATTTTTCTGCTTGTTTATATATATTAGTTATTTAGGCTATTATATATATATATATATATTTGGTTGATTGATTGATTGGATTCCCGTAGTCTCATTAGCGGATGCCCGCAGTTTCATAGCGGATGATTACCCTATACGCCCCACGCTATGATTAGTGGATGACCTTCTATACCGCGATATTCTGCCACGAAGCAGAATTGGTATTATTTATGTGCTAACATCTGTGGATGCAGGAAAACAGGTTGGAGGAATCCAACTGGATTCCTCAAAAATATATTATCTGTTTGTTTATTTGTTTGCATATATATTTTTATATATATGATGTGTTAGAAAAATAAATAATTCGTTGCTTTGTGTGTTTATATATCACTGGGCTTAAGTAATGATATTTAAAAATATCGTGGAAGGATATTTGAGATTTAAAAGGGAAAATTCTATTTTTAAATAGAATTTGAATTTTAAATGGAATAAAAATATAAAACTTGTTTTTGAAAAATATAACAAGTAGTTTCTTTTTAAACGAAGTTTATAAATAGTTCTTTTATAACGAAGTTATAAAATGAAGAGAAAAGAATTATCATTTGATAATTCAGAAATAGAAATACAAGTGTGAAATTGGAATGGGAAATCTATCTTCAAAAAGAAAATAGAAATATCGATTTCAAAAGGAATTGAAGTCGAAACTTGTTTAAAGAAGTTGGATATAAGAGTTCAAATAGAAAACAGACTTTGAAATATAGAATTTCAATGAAGAATTGAATAGAATTTGAAATATAGAATTTAAAAGACGAATTCAAATGTGAAATTTGAATAGAGATTTGAATGGAATTCAAATGTGAAATTTGAATAGAGATTTGAATAGAAATTCAAGTATTAAATTTGAACAGGGAATTGAATAAAGAAATTCAAATAGAGATTTGAATGTAGAATTTCAAAACAGAATTTGAAATAAACTTTGAAATAGGATTTTCAAAGTAGAATTGGAAATAGAATTTCAAATAGGATTTCAAAATAGGAAATCCGAATGGTTTTGAAATGGAATTTGGATTCAAGGGAATTCAAATGGATTTGAGTGAAGAAATTCAAATGGTGTTAAAAATAAGTTTGAATATTAGAATTCAAATGGAAATGGAAAATGAAATTTGAATATAAGAGATTCAAATTGAATTCAAATAGGATTTAATCTATGAGATTTGGATATAGAAATTCAAATGAAGTTTTGAAAATAGATTTGAATATAGAAATTCAAATGAAGTTTTGAAAATAGATTTGAATATAGAAATTCAAATGAAGTTTTGAAACTAGAAATAAAATTGAATCGGAGTTTGGATATTTGAAATTCAAATAAAATAAATATAGAATTTGAATCCGAAGAGAATTGAATAGGGAATTTGAATGTAGAATTCAAAAAGGAATTCAAATAGAATTTAAATTATAGAAATTGAATATAGCATTCAAATGGAATTTTAACTATGGGATTTAACTATATAATTCAAACGGAATTTGAAATATGGAATTTGAATATAGGATTCAATAGAAGTGAAATTTGAATTTGAATGTAGAATTCAAATAAAAGTGAAAATGAAGTTTGAGTGGAGTTGAATTCATTTTAAACGAAGTTTAACGATTATATTTATAAATATAATTAAAACGAACTCGCCGCAGCGCTGCAGTTCGTAAATTGGCAATTCGAACTTCAATTGAGTATACAGAACGCAATTGAAGTCGGAATTCTTCGAAACAAGAAACGTCCGGACCGATTTGATAATAGTTTTCTGATAGAAGAGAAAAATCTGAATTTCGTCGTATAGATTCTGAGTTATGTCAAAATCAAATTTTTAGAAAAGCAGCGCCATAAACCATTATAAACCATAATGGATTTTATATATAAATATTGGGATTTTTAAGCAAATAAAAATCCGGATTTCCATTTAAAAATCTAGACTTGAGTTAGAAAATAAATGTGAACTCAAGTGAAGTAAAGAAGATGATTTTTGAAACAATAATCCTATTTTTGATTATTGAATAGAATTAACTAAATCAAAGGAGAATTAGTTAATCGAGTTTGAACTAAAATCGAACTTTGAAAAGTGAAATTTGGGATTGTAAATATATATTCGAAATCGAATATAGAACTTAAATTGAAATTTGAATTCAATTGATTGATAAGTAAGTGGAAATATATTCGAAACGTGTTATATTCAAATATACAAGCGAGATAGGCAGAGAGTTAGTTAAAGAATTACTTTAACGAATTGAGTCAAACGAGTGTACGAAGTTGAAATAAATTGGACAGGTATAGACATACAGGAGACAGGTATGGGACAAGGATAATGCAGGTATATAAATAATGTGCTCAACAAAAGGTACATGTTTAATTCATATATGAGATTTTATGCGCCGTATCGGCAAGCCGCTTGGCTTTTTCTTTTTTTCTTTTTGAGATAAGAAGGACCGGGGAAGCTATTTGAAATTTCCCGATGCTCCCGATACAGGGGAGGTTATGGCGAATTTTTCTGGGAATTTAAGGAGTTAGAATATTTTTAAGAAATTTGACAATTAGAAATCTATATATCGATATATATAGAATTCGATAAGGAAACGAAATCAAAAATAGCGTAAAGGGCCAAGATTGATTATTGAAATATTTGGTTAACAAATATTGATAGAGAAAATAGAGAAGTGGTTTAATTAATGAATATTAATTAAAGAGCCCAGTGATTTGTTTGATATGTTTGGATGAACACTTGTTTTTATTCGATAGTTAAATCACAGACTATCGAAGTTTTTGACCATCGTTGTCAATATGGAGAGACCGGTTGGATTATTATCCGAAGAACCACTCCGTATCGGCATAAGCGTTGCGAACCAAGTATGCTGAATATATTGAAGACGGAGTAAAGTGCAAGGGCTTTTCTATTTATAGAAATTGTGCATTCGGTTTCGCTCAATCCCAGGACGAACGTAAATGGACGAATGTCTGACAGAGTATTTCCAATGATCAAATGGGTTGGTCTGTATGAATGTATATGGTTGCAACGGATTTATCCCTTAGCATAATATCCAGAATATTTGTGCAAACTCAACTAGTGATTAACGGATCTGACAATGTGGCATTCAAAGTGATGGTGCTATCAATGAATGGTAAGTATGCGTAGCCTCAGGCCTCAACAACCGGGAAAGGACAAAAATCGGGCAGGCAGCATGGCTATGTGGGTCGCACCCATTAGGGTGTATAATCACCGATCTAGAAGTTCATTTAATTTCTTATTCTATTCGATGTTGTCCCAGTCGGGAGACGGTTGCTGATCCCAACCGTTGGTGATATACATTCGATACACTCAAGCGAAATGAGTGGTCGGTCATGTGTGGGCCGGGTTGCAAGATGTTCTTGTTGAACCCAGTGTATTCCTCTCTAGAGATACACTAGCAGAAGGTGGTTCCATACCTTGTCATGTTGGAAATCCAATCTCCAATAAGCGCCATGCGGTTTTTGATTTTATACTATATATGTGGAGCGTGTGATGCAAGCGTTCTGCTATTTGGTTATTTACTTGATGTAGACATTATTATAATATCACTGGATTTTCATATCAAAGTGTTTTGGGTTATAGTAAGGTAAAAACCATCCATGTTTATGTGTGGGCTGGTCTTACTATTATCTTTTCTTCCGAAAGAGTTTTGAAAGTTAAACAAGTGGTTGGAGTTTACTCACACTAGTCCCATGACTGACCCAGAGTTTATTTTGTTTTTTGTTTTTCCTAAACTCTTGGGTGCCCAAATTTGTACGGGCAGTCAAGTGTTTCAGGCTTTTACAGATACACTTGGGGGAGCTTGAAGCTGGAGGCTTCAACGTTAGTTATTTAGAGTTACTTCCGCTGAATCAAATGTTATGTATACTCTGATGATGGTATGTGTATATGTACAAAACAGATTTGTATTTCAAAGGTTTTGTTATAGAATATATTTTATTCGTTCCGCTGTGAGTTGTGATCTTCGTTTTTCTCCTATTCCAATATTTCTTTCTTTCTATTTCTCATCCTCTATCTTCTTTCTATTAATAGTTCGTATTTCTGTGTTATTTCGGTTGGACGTGTGTTGTATTTAGTCAACTCAGATAGCACGGATTTGCGGGCCTTTACAGTTGGTATCAGAGCTTAAGTTGAGCAAATACCTAGGCTTTGTTGGGATTGTGCTCATTAGAGATAGGGTCAGTAGTACCCTAGAATGAGTTGAGTGTATATATGAGAGAGCGTATTTGTAAGTAGATATAAAATTTGTTTTATATTGTGTTGGCTTGTCTGTTGAGTAGTTTATGAATTCTGGTCGAATCGTGGGACGCCACGACGTCGATAGGAGTTTGTAAACACTTGGACAGAAGAATCGACATAATATTGTTTTAAAGTGGGTAAATGAAATAATTTTACCCAAAATTTCTATTTTGATATAGAAAGAATAATTTTCTAGAATTATTATTATATGGATGTGTTGACTAATATCATTATAATCAGATAAGATTATAAAAATTGGAATGGTTATTTATAACCAAAATAGAATGTGTATATGAATTAAATATACAAATGAGATGAATTAGAATTTAATTAAAACCAGAATTGAGAATTCAAAATCCTGGGAAGTTGAAAATTATTTTTCAAAGCATATTAAAATAATATAGATTTGTTTTAGAAGGATTTGAAAGGAAAATCATTTTGGATGGATTTTGAAATAATAAGGCACTGAACTCACTTCAGTGGCTGGGAAATTATTCTGATGATGATTGCAACATCATCAGTGTTCATTTCCGAGTTTCTAAGTGATGAATTGCTACCTTAGAAAAAGTTTTTGATGGAAATTTGTTTGAAAGAAAACAAGAGGTTTGAAAATTCAAATGTTTCGAATTTGAAATAAAATAAATATATGTATATATTTATGGGAATTCAAAAGAATTTCAAAAGAAAACCCAGGGATTTGAATTCTGGAATTAAAATTTAACTTAAACAAGTTAAATGGGTCGAAGTGAATGAATTGATTAAAATCAATTTGAATAGGAATATAGATTGGATATAAATTGATCGTAAATCATTCGAATCAAATATGTGAAGACCAAAAGTTTTGGTTGGAGTTAATTTGTTGAAATATGAGGAGTTGAGTTCAACATAAGTGATTTTTGAAAAGTAATAGATTTGTACCATTTTTCCTACCTTAGCAATTTCGAGGACGAAATTATTTTAAGGGGGGAAGAATGTAACGACCCAGATTTTTCAACAGTTTATTTAAATATTTAGTTTGGTTTTAAATATTGAATTCATAATATAAATGGTATTTTATTGGGTTATCGATTAAATAATCGATATACAATCTAATTCGAATATATTGAATAGTTGTTATACGAAAACGTAATATAATTGAATTCAGAATTTAAAACTGAATCGAAACACTTCGGTCAATTAATATAAATTCTATGTTGAATTAAAACGATAATAATAATTTATTATCGATGAAATTAAATGTTGAAATCTATTTATATTTAAATCGAATTTAATTTAAACCGTTGATTTAATTTGTTGTTTCTTCTATGCTGTCGAATTAAAATTCAGAATTTGGTTCTACTAATCTTGTAACGTCAATGGTTGCGTTGAAATAACGGTTCAGGATTTTAAATTAGGAGACCAAGAGATACTTTGAAATATTATATTACAAAATCAAATCAATATATATATAAAATCCATTACATCAGCCGACCTTAGTTTTCATTTCACAGACCTATATTTTCTCAAGCACGAATTAGTGTCTCCCAGCTTCACAACAAGGAAGACAACGAATTCAATGGCGTGTACCTTCTGTTCTCGTTCGCATTCTATATAAACGAACCGAGCCTTCCTTCTGAAACCAAGTCTTTCTTCTCTTTTTTTTTTTCAAATCAATGACCGCTCCTATCCTTTTTAAAACCGAACTTCTCAAAAATCAAATCGAGTCAGTCCCTTCGTTTTCCAATAAACCACAAAATCAAATTCGAAGAAATCAAAATCAAGGGCTTCTCGATTTGGAATCGCGATGAAGTGGAAGGGCTGTGGAGGTGCGAGCTGTTATCTGCGAGAGGAGCGATGTACGGGTGACTCGATTTAAGTTTGGGCTTTGACTTTCTGGGTTCGCAAGGATGAAGAAGTCGACGTCTTTGGTGCTGTCGAGGTTGCGTGTACTGATTGGAGGGGTTCTGATGAGATTCAAGGCGCTGTCTTTGTTGTGGAGTTAGGGCCAACGTCATTTCCATCAGGTGCGAGCTGTTTTTGGGAAGCGGACAAGGGCGCTGCAAGGATGGAGGCGGAGTATCGATGTAAGAACTGGGAAGAAGGTAATGCAAAGGAGGTCGATTGTTTTGGGTATGCTGAAGCTCGATTTAAAGTATTGTCGCATTCATTTTTGGAAAAATAGGGTATCTCGATTTGGTCTATGATGGTTCAAATGTGACTGGAGCAAGCAATATTGATGGAGAATTTTGTGTTCGTAAATTAGAAAAGGGAGAGAAAATCTGCAGCGATAGTTTTAAACACTGAAGAAATGGATTAAGGTAAATAAATTATTTAGTTAATAATTTATTTATTTATTTAGTATAGTAGTAATAAAAGGGTGTAATCGTTTAATCGGTAAATTAAAATAATAAATCGTAGGTGCTACCTTGCGAGATAAATTCATTAGAGACGATTCATAGTCACGACAATGTTGAATTAAACAGGATATTCAGCAATGAGGGAAATCTCGGTGAGTAAATCTCACTCACCTTTTATTTTAATTATTTTTACTTCGTAAAAATAATTGTTGATGCTTGTTTGGATTTTTCTGCTTGTTTATATATATTAGTTATTTAGGCTATTATATATATATATATTGGGTTGATTGATTGATTGGATTCCCGCAGTCTCATTAGCGGATGCCCGCAGTTTCATAGCGGATGATTACCCTATACGCCCCACGCTATGATTAGTGGATGACCTTCTATACCGCGATATTCTGCCACGAAGCAGAATTGGTATTATTTATGTGCTAACTTCTGTGGATGCAGGAAAACAGGTTGGAGGAATCCAACTGGGTTCCTCAAAAATATATTATCTGTTTGTTTATTTGTTTGCATATATATTTTTATATATATGATGTGTTAGAAAAATAAATAATTCGTTGCTTTGTGTGTTTAAATATCACTGGGCTTAAGTAATGATATTTAAAAATATCGTGGAAGGATATTTGAGATTTAAAAGGGAAAATTCTATTTTTAAATAGAATTTGAATTTTAAATGGAATAAAAATATAAAACTTGTTTTTGAAAAATATAACAAGTAGTTTCTTTTTAAACGAAGTTTATAAATAGTTCTTTTATAACGAAGTTATAAAATGAAGAGAAAAGAATTATCATTTGATAATTCAGAAATAGAAATACAAGTGTGAAATTGGAATGAGAAATCTATCTTCAAAAAGAAAATAGAAATATCGATTTCAAAAGGAATTGAAGTCGAAACTTGTTTAAAGAAGTTGGATATAAGAGTTCAAATAGAAAACAGACTTTGAAATATAGAATTTCAAAGAAGAATTGAATAGAATTTGAAATATAGAATTTCAAAGACGAATTCAAATGTGAAATTTGAATAGTGATTTGAATGGAATTCAAATGTGAAATTTGAATAGTGATTTGAATAGAAATTCAAGTATTAAATTTGAACAGGGAATTGAATAAAGAAATTCAAATAGAGATTTGAATGTAGAATTTCAAAATAGAATTTGAAATAAACATTGAAATAGGATTTTCAAAGTAGAATTGGAAATAGAATTTCAAATAGGATTTCAAAATAGGAAATCCGAATGGTTTTGAAATGGAATTTGGATTCAAGGGAATTCAAATGGATTTGAGTGAAGAAATTCAAATGGTGTTAAAAATAAGTTTAAATATTAGAATTCAAATGGAAATGGAAAATGAAATTTGAATATAAGAGATTCAAATTGAATTCAAATAGGATTTAATCTATGAGATTTGGATATAGAAATTCAAATGAAGTTTTGAAAATAGATTTGAATATAGAAATTCAAATGAAGTTTTGAAAATAGATTTGAATATATAAATTCAAATGAAGTTTTGAAACTAGAAATAAAATTGAATCGGAGTTTGGATATTTGAAATTCAAATAAAATAAATATAGAATTTGAATCCGAAGAGAATTGAATAGGGAATTTGAATGTAGAATTCAAAAAGGAATTCAAATAGAATTTAAATTATAGAAATTGAATATAGCATTCAAATGGAATTTTAACTATGGGATTTAACTATATAATTCAAACGGAATTTGAAATATGGAATTTGAATATAGGATTCAATAGAAGTGAAATTTGAATTTGAATGTAGAATTCAAATAAAAGTGAAAATGAAGTTTGAGTGGAGTTGAATTCATTTTAAACGAAGTTTAACGATTATATTTATAAATATAATTAAAACGAACTCGCCACAGCGTTGCAGTTCGTAAATTGGCAATTCGAACTTCAATTGAGTATACAGAACGCAATTGAAGTAGGAATTCTTCGAAACAAGAAACGTCCGGACCGATTTGATAATAGTTTTCTGATAGAAGAGAAAAATATGAATTTCGTCGTATAGATTTTGAGTTATGTCAAAATCAAATTTTTAGAAAAGCAGCGCCATAAACCATTATAAACCATAATGGATTTTATATATAAATATTGGGATTTTTAAGCAAATAAAAATCCGGATTTCCATTTAAAAATCTAGACTTGAGTTAGAAAATAAATGTGAACTCAAGTGAAGTAAAGAAGATGATTTTTGAAACAATAATCCTATTTTTGATTATTGAATAGAATTAACTAAATCAAAGGAGAATTAGTTAATCGAGTTTGAACTAAAATCGAACTTTGAAAAGTGAAATTTGGGATTGTAAATATATATTCGAAATCGAATATAGAACTTAAATTGAAATTTGAATTCAATTGATTGATAAGTAAGTGGAAATATATTCGAAACGTGTTATATTCAAATATACAAGCGAGATAGGCAGAGAGTTAGTTAAAGAATTACTTTAACGAATTGAGTCAAACGAGTGTACGAAGTTGAAATAAATTGGACAGGTATAGACATACAGGAGACAGGTATGGGACAAGGATAATGCAGGTATATAAATAATGTGCTCGACAAAAGGTACATGTTTAATTCATATATGAGATTTTATGCGCCGTATCGGCAAGCCGCTTGGCTTTTTCTTTTTTCTTTTTGAGATAAGAAGGACCGGGGAAGCTATTTGAAATTTCCCGATGCTCCCGATACAGGGGAGGTTATGGCGAATTTTTCCGGGAATTTAAGGAGTTAGAATATTTTTAAGAAATTTGACAATTAGAAATCTATATATCGATATATATAGAATTCGATAAGGAAACGAAATCAAAAATAGCGTAAAGGGCCAAGATTGATTATTGAAATATTTGGTTAACAAATATTGATAGAGAAAATAGAGAAGTGGTTTAATTAATGAATATTAATTAAAGAGCCCAGTGATTTGTTTGATATGTTTGGATGAACACTTGTTTTTATTCGATAGTTAAATCACAGACTATCGAAGTTTTTGACCATCGTTGTCAATATGGAGAGACCGGTTGGATTATTATCCGAAGAACCACTCCGTATCGGCATAAGCGTTGCGAACCAAGTATGCTAAATATATTGAAGACGGAGTAAAGTGCAAGGGCTTTTCTATTTATAGAAATTGTGCCTTCGGTTTCGCTCAATCCCAGGACGAACGTAAATGGACGAATGTAAAGACCCGCAACTTCCCCGTAAAGGAAAGCGTCGGATAGTTCGAGAACAAACCACAGCAGAACGCATACAGAAGGACATTTCATTGTATATTACAACAATGCATCAGATTACAAGAATATACAGAGTATAAACGAATATTACACAGAAATATCAGAGATTTAAATTACATTTAAATACATAGCAGCGGAAAATAATACAATACACAACTAGAAGAGATATACGGATACAAAGCTTTCCGGATATCGTTCCAGCTGTAAACCAGGATCCTGTGAATATAAATCTGCAAAACCAAAACTACTAGCTGCCCGTGTCAAAATAAGGGCACCCAGAGTTTAGGTTAAAACAATAAACTCCAGGTCAGTCATGGGACTGGTGTGAGAACTAAAACAGTTAATCTTTATTTTCAAAGTTAGGTAAATCAAGGGACCACGCCGTATAACACGGAACGGGTTTCCTCCCAAGAATACCAGTGCATAAAACAAACAGCGCAATGCTAAATAAAGAAAAATGAAGCTGTTATAAGACCCAGGTCCCATCACACAATGCAACGCAGTCGAGGATAGGGTTTTCCCTTATAACAGCCAAAGAATGCTTGATACGTTTTAAAACAAATCATTTGATACTATTATAAGTGTATAAAACAACTTCAAATCATAAGTATCAATCATAGGCGGCATAAGCGCCCCATCCCACTATGTCGCCATATATAGGGTTACAATTAAAACCGCAAATGTCACGTATTTGGAAATTGGATTTCCATCTATGAACCGAGGCAAAAGATAGTCCTCAACCTATTCGTGACTCTCTAGCCCGAGCCACCGGCAAGTACTCAGTCAAGCCTTGGAGCGACAGGGCCGGTCCACCGATGTGGATTAAAATGCCTGAACACTACGTCTCCCCACCCTATGGGGTGTAAGTCTGGTCCGTCAGCCGACCAGAATGCATTCGGCCGAAACCGATATAACCGAGGCGCCTCGCAACCGCAACAACCACATAAGTAAAACTCGTCAGGGCGTGTAAAACCACTGACGCCACTTCTAGCTAGAAAGAAACGCAAGTCCTCCCTGAGGTCCGTCTCCCGTTTTTGGTTCATACCGGGTGTGAAACACGCGAGGTAAACGTTACACAAAGCTACGCCACAAAGGCCGTGCTTTGATCATCACCACAAGACTTTGCTTTTCAACAGAAGCCTTGATCATTTGCATCTTAGCATGCCACACAGGCAAGCCATCCTATGCAACCGATATCAGTCACACAGAATGAAATCCGATGTCAGACACACAGTCCATTTACAAGTCCGTTCTGGGTCTGAACGAAACCGGAGGCACCTAGTACCCCGCATATCCATCGATCTCCAAGCACGTCTGGACGATCACTAACTGTTTCCATCTTCTTGGGTGTACAGCCCAATCAAGATCATCAGTTATCACCCAAACGACGTGAAGACTTCCGGTCTTCGACTATCGTCTTCATCTTCGACTTATCGTCGTATCAGTTATTCAGAATGGGATAAACCCGGTCTTCCCGAATAACTCGCGTATATTTTATAAAAGTGTTACACAAACACAACATACGCCTCATTCCAATTCATTAGTCACTAACCGTAAATTAATCAAGAGAATAATTCCCCAAATATTAACCCCGAAGGCCGAAACCAACATCAGATCAATATCCAGAAAACCATTCTGCTTGGCTAACCGACAGTTAGTTTCTAAATTTCACATTCATAGGGAAAGATTCCCATTAATTTTATAAAAGATAAATTCCTTGAATTTATTCTTTAATCCATTTTTGAATATCAATTCAAACTAGTCGGGATTAGCGAACCTTACCGAAGTAATCATTTGTTTTAATTTCCCAATCCCAACCTATTCATCCCATGAAGTAAAACTGGTAATACTTCATATCTAACACCACAGTGTTATCGGTAAATTCAATTACCATTTCACGTTCAAATCTAATTAAAGATTTAACTATCGCCTGGAGCAAAACTGGTGATACTCCACTTTCGATCATTTCAATCTAATTAAAGATTCATTAAAACTCCACTTAGTTTTAATCTTCGACTGGGTTAAAGAATCAGTGTCATTTAAAACACGGTTCACGATAAACCCAAAATCACATTCATTAATTATCGGGTTAAAGAACGAGTGTTATTTAAAACACTGCTCACGATAAACCCAAAAATCAATATCAATTCAATTCCAATTAAATATTATTTAATTGGTACACTTCATTAAATCTAAATAAAAAGATTTAATCTTTTCTCAACTGGGTTCAAGAATAGTGTTAGTGAAGACACCATTCACGACAAACCCAAATCACATTCGATATTCAATACAAGGCTCTGAATAGAAAATATATCGGCTTATATTCAATATCGAATTCTACGACTAACAAATGTCGTATTGGAAATAACGATATCAATATATATCTTTCAAATTTCCATAACAACACCTGTATAATCACGAATTCCAACATCGAAATATTCCGAAGACAATTTCGATTCAAATCCACTCCAATGCAATCATTGGAAATTTTGGTTATTTTTAAAACCCTTTTCGAATTCAATTTATTTATTTAAAAATAAATAGAATTATAATTCTAGTTCAAAACTAGTTCATTTCGATAAAAATCCATTTTTATCTTTTCAAATATGGAGTTTTTCATCCCAATTCTTTCTAAATCATTTCTTATGATTTTACACAAATTATTGCTATTTTTAATAATTTTATCAAGGCCCATACAGTCGATTTCCATTAACGGCCATCGAACTGCACTTACAGCGACCTTTTTCGAATTTGATTTGGACGTATCTCCAAATCCAACCGTTAGATTTCAAATTTCTAACATTCATTAGAAAGCTCTTTTCGATACGAACCCAACGGTTCCGGTTTTAGGAGAATCCGACGGTCGGATCTCCCGTAATGTCCGTTCGAAATAAATGGTCGAAATTCGCGAACTGCCGCGACGCGGCGCGTTCTATTCAGGCCATTATATTATATATAATATATATAATATATATTTCGTCGATTTCTATTTAAAACGAATTATATAAATAGTTTTGAATTCGTTTCAAAAACATTTTCAACTTCCATTTCAATTCAAATCAAAATTGAATTCTTCTTTATAAATTCGTTTCAAAATCCATTTCCATTCAATTCAAATTTCAATTCAATTTGAATTTATTTCACTTCGCTTTCAATTCAATTCGAAATCGTTTTCAATTCAATTCATTTCGAAATCGTTTTCAGTTCAATTCATTTCGAAATCGTTTTCAGTTCAATTCATTTCGAAATCGTTTTCAGTTCAATTCATTTCGAAATCGTTTTCAATTCAATTCATTTCGAAATCGTTTTCAATTCAATTCATTTCGAAATCGTTTTCAATTCAATTCATTTCGAAATCGTTTTCAATTCAATTCATTTCGAAATCGTTTTCAATTCAATTCATTTCGAAATCGTTTTCAATTCAATTCATTTCGAAATCGTTTTCAATTCAATTCATTTCGAAATCGTTTTCAATTCAATTCATTTCGAAATCGTTTTCAATTCAATTCATTTCGAAATCGTTTTCAATTCAATTCATTTCGAAATCGTTTTCAATTCAATTCATTTCGAAATCGTTTTCAATTCAATTCATTTCGAAATCGTTTTCAATTCAATTCATTTCGAAATCGTTTTCAATTCAATTCATTTCGAAATCGTTTTCAATTCAATTCATTTCGAAATCGTTTTCAATTCAATTCATTTCGAAATCGTTTTCAATTCAATTCATTTCGAAATCGTTTTCAATTCAATTCATTTCGAAATCGTTTTCAATTCAATTCATTTCGAAATCGTTTTCAATTCAATTCATTTCAAAATATTCGATTTCGAAATCACGTTTCAATATTCATTTTAAAATGAATAAAATCGATATAAATATCGTTCACGTCAAAATGGCGTCAATCTAATCCTCACGGCTTCACATATTTCTATTTTCAAATATTCTATTTCAAATATTTCTATTTCAAATATTTCTATTTCAAATATTTCTTTTTTTCTCGAAACTGGAATGAGGCCCAATCAATTACCATATAATGTTAATTATATGGATTTTCTACAACACATGTATATATCAACAATGATGAATAATCAACCATCAACCAAAGTGCACTACACTGTATAAGCATCAAATATAGACATTTAACGCTTATAGCAGCTTGTCAATCAATCGATCGACATATTTAATAAATCAGGATGAGTGAACTTCAAATTTCATCCTAACACCCGTGTGGGGTTTCAAACAATCAAACACATATTTTATTTGTGCAGTTAGGCGATGTGTAAAATTTATCGACCCAATCAACGTCATTCAAATAGGTGTACATAAACAAACCGTTTGGTTTGTAAATGAATATTTATTTATTCACATTCACGTTAAAAATTATATTTTTAACGATAACACATTTTATTTTAACATATGAATTTATATTCAGTTCATTCGTTAAATAAAATGCTATTTTTATTTTTCTAACTTATTTTAGAAAATTTCGGCGGCATAACGGCACGATACTAGAAACGGGACAAGGCCTAGCCTTATCCCCGGTCTAGTGAAGGCCTACGCCATTCACACATCAATCAAATCAATTCGTTATGCAAACCATAAACTTTGGAGTAAGGGTCTAACCTAGCCTTACTCCTTCGCCTTATAACGGCGCACGTCTAATCCTAACCAATTTATCGATTCGATTTTTCACACCACAAACCACATTCAAACCAATATCACAATCAATCACCAAACAGTCAAACAAACAAGTCCATGGTCTGTGGACGGGTGTCGGGTGCTACTAAGCACCGTCTGCATCCTAGTATATATATAACTAGAAAAATAAATTGAAGGGTGAGAAATTCTCACCTTTAGCTATCCAACCATCTCGACTCTTCTTTTGCAGAAGTCTTCGTCGTTTCGCCTTTTTGTCACCTTCGTTGCTGCTTTCACTACATACGTAAAAATCACATTTTTACTTCGCTATTCAATATATAAAAATCGAATTTTTAGTTCGAAGTTCAATATATAAAAATCGAATTTTTATTTCAAAGTTCAATATATAAAAATCGAATTTTTATTACAAAGTTCAATATATAAAAATCGAATTTTTAGTTCGAAGTTCAATATATAAAAATCGAATTTTTATTTCGCCATTCAATATAAAAAAACTAATTTTTATTCTTCGCTTTCATATATAAAGATCTAAATTTTCTCCTATTTCTTTTCAAAACAAATGTTGATTTTCTTTTCAAAACAAATGTTGATTTTCTTTTCAAAACAAATGTTGATTTTCTTTTCAAAACAAATGTTGATTTTCTTTTCATAACAAATGTTGGTTTTCTTTTCAAAACAAATGTTGATTTTCTTTTCAAAACAAATGTTGATTTTCTTTTCAAAACAAATGTTGATTTTCTTTTCAAAACAAATGTTGATTTTCTTTTCAAAACAAATGTTGATTTTCTTTTCAAAACAAATTTATATATACTTCAAAAACAATCAACAAGGTATATGATTGTAAATAATAACAATAAAAGAAGAAATAAACCACCTTCATCCCCGATTATCACGCTTAAGACGTTTGCTTCGAAGAACTCATCCATTAGCACTTCAACCCGCCCGCAATCCGAGGTGCCGAAGTCTGATCGGAGGCGTCCCCCTCCTGCGCCTCGACGGTGCTTGTCAGCACTGGCCACCGCTGCCAGTTCGGCGGTCCTCAGGCGGAGGAAATCGAGCTCGAACCTCGATTTGGGCATTGGGGGGGTGGTGTTGTTTACACGGGGGAGGAGGAGAGAGGGGGAGTGCGGCCTGACGGGGTGGGGTCCGTGGGTGGTGGCGCGGTCCGATGGAGGTGGGCGGCGGCTATACAAGGGGCGACGGAGGTTATCGAGGAAGGGGCGGGTTTTAGGGTTTTTTTTCTTTTTTTTTTTCCTCTTTCTGTTAAACGAAAACGGGGGGGGGGGCCAATGAAGAAAAAGGGGGGAAACGAAAATTAAAATAATATATTTTTTTTTTCATTAATTAATTATTTAATTTTGGTAAAAAGGTTGACTTTTACATATGTCCTCGAAACAAGGCCTACCGCCTGTCGTCCATAGCGTTTTACCCCCATTCCGAACACAATGGGATATGTATCGTACGTTGATTTGATCGTTTCGATCAGTTTCCGTTAAAATCAACATATAACTCTATATATTGAATTTGAACGCGCATTTCAATTTACCGGGGTCGCATACTAACTAGAAAAATTCCAGAAAAATATTTTCTAGCTTCGTATTGACAATACGGTCCTAACAAAACTAGTTTCGTCGAATTCTGAGACCGTTAGAAAAATGGCCATTTTTCAGTCGATTAAAATCAACTAAAACTGGTCAAATGCGTTTTCCTTTGCCACGCTCACATATTGATTCGAAAAATTATGAAATTTGGAATCTAGCAATAACTTAACATCACGGACCCAACAAAAGTGGTTTCGTCGAAATCCGAGGTCGTTTGCAAAATGTCCATTTTTAAGGGCCTGAATTCCATAGCGACTATTCAGAATTTTCAACTGGACATATCTTTTTATTCCCGCTATGAAATCTTGATCTTTCGGATTTGTTGGAAAGATATTATCAAATAGATCCTAATGTTTTCGGTTTCACTAAAATCCGGATTGTTTTGCACCCGGTACATTCAATTGAAGTTTGAAATCGAATTATCGAACTACCGCGCCATTTTCAATTCTGTTTATAATTATATATAAATATTTATATTCTAACGACGACGCGTATAATATATACGTTCGAATTATATTCAAAATAAATTTCTCGTCGATATTATTTAAAATAATTCATTTTAAATAATCAAAATTCGCTAAAATGGCCAAAATAAAAATTTCAAACTGGCTCGCATTTTACGGGTTGTTACAATCTCCCCCACTTAAAACTTTTCGTCCCCGAAAAGGAACAAAGTCGAAAGTGGTTGGATTATTAAGCTCTACATTCGATCTGGCTTTCATTCTCTAACTTTTCAGTTTCTGAGAATTTTCAAAATTTCAAAAATTTGGCTAACACCCTAAATTTTTGAAAAATTTCGCCATAACCTCCCCTGCACCGGGAGCATCGGGGAATTTCAAATAGCTTCCCCGGTCCTTCAGATCTCAAAAAGAAAAAGAAAAAGCCAAGCGGCTAGCCAATAGGCTCACAAAATCATCATCACCCAAACAAAACAGGAAATTATGTAGTAAACATGTACCTATTTGTCGGGCAAACAAATTTTATTCTCTGGCTCTAGCCTCCTTGCTATGACCTGTTCAATGATATACATGTATATGCAAACAGATGCGACCAATTTTCAATACAATTCAATATTTGATTCAATTAGGCATAATAGTTCAAAATTAGCAAACAAATAAACTAACAACACAAACATCAATCAATTAGTTGATTAGCTTTTCAAATGCATAACTTTGATATATAGTCAAAAATTAGATTTTGATGCCAAATCACAACAATAGGCCCTATCTAATTTTGGTTCTCACACCAATCAATAGGAAATATATAGATATTACACGTTCGTCACTCGAATATAAATTCTGACGATGAGTACTCAACCATCAGAATCATCTTCGGGCCACTAGAGTATGATTCCATATCTATCCAATATATTAAAACTTCGAATACACGCGGATCAGACGTATACGCAAAATCTTTATATACTGGACTGTCCAACTCAATATAATTAAATAATCAAATACGAATAAGTGATTTAAATTTTCAAAACAAAAATTTGTTTTCATTTTCAAAAATATACTCTTCACACTCGTTCTAGGATACTACTGATCCTATCTCTAACGAGTCATCCCATTGGATATTACTAATCCAATATCTGATGAATTCTTTCGTATGGTTCTAACGTGCCTTGTTCTCTGCTTTGTAAACCAAAGCTCTGATACCAAATGTAAAGACCCGCAACTTCCCCGTAAAGGAAAGCGTCGGATAGTTCGAGAACAAACCACAGCAGAACGCATACAGAAGGACATTTCATTGTATATTACAACAATGCATCAGATTACAAGAATATACAGAGTATAAACGAATATTACACAGAAATATCAGAGATTTAAATTACATTTAAATACATAGCAGCGGAAAATAATACAATACACAACTAGAAGAGATATACGGATACAAAGCTTTCCGGATATCGTTCCAGCTGTAAACCAGGATCCTGTGAATATAAATCTGCAAAACCAAAACTACTAGCTGCCCGTGTCAAAATAAGGGCACCCAGAGTTTAGGTTAAAACAATAAACTCCAGGTCAGTCATGGGACTGGTGTGAGAACTAAAACAGTTAATCTTTATTTTCAAAGTTAGGTAAATCAAGGGACCACGCCGTATAACACGGAACGGGTTTCCTCCCAAGAATACCAGTGCATAAAACAAACAGCGCAATGCTAAATAAAGAAAAATGAAGCTGTTATAAGACCCAGGTCCCATCACACAATGCAACGCAGTCGAGGATAGGGTTTTCCCTTATAACAGCCAAAGAATGCTTGATACGTTTTAAAACAAATCATTTGATACTATTATAAGTGTATAAAACAACTTCAAATCATAAGTATCAATCATAGGCGGCATAAGCGCCCCATCCCACTATGTCGCCATATATAGGGTTACAATTAAAACCGCAAATGTCACGTATTTGGAAATTGGATTTCCATCTATGAACCGAGGCAAAAGATAGTCCTCAACCTATTCGTGACTCTCTAGCCCGAGCCACCGGCAAGTACTCAGTCAAGCCTTGGAGCGACAGGGCCGGTCCACCGATGTGGATTAAAATGCCTGAACACTACGTCTCCCCACCCTATGGGGTGTAAGTCTGGTCCGTCAGCCGACCAGAATGCATTCGGCCGAAACCGATATAACCGAGGCGCCTCGCAACCGCAACAACCACATAAGTAAAACTCGTCAGGGCGTGTAAAACCACTGACGCCACTTCTAGCTAGAAAGAAACGCAAGTCCTCCCTGAGGTCCGTCTCCCGTTTTTGGTTCATACCGGGTGTGAAACACGCGAGGTAAACGTTACACAAAGCTACGCCACAAAGGCCGTGCTTTGATCATCACCACAAGACTTTGCTTTTCAACAGAAGCCTTGATCATTTGCATCTTAGCATGCCACACAGGCAAGCCATCCTATGCAACCGATATCAGTCACACAGAATGAAATCCGATGTCAGACACACAGTCCATTTACAAGTCCGTTCTGGGTCTGAACGAAACCGGAGGCACCTAGTACCCCGCATATCCATCGATCTCCAAGCACGTCTGGACGATCACTAACTGTTTCCATCTTCTTGGGTGTACAGCCCAATCAAGATCATCAGTTATCACCCAAACGACGTGAAGACTTCCGGTCTTCGACTATCGTCTTCATCTTCGACTTATCGTCGTATCAGTTATTCAGAATGGGATAAACCCGGTCTTCCCGAATAACTCGCGTATATTTTATAAAAGTGTTACACAAACACAACATACGCCTCATTCCAATTCATTAGTCACTAACCGTAAATTAATCAAGAGAATAATTCCCCAAATATTAACCCCGAAGGCCGAAACCAACATCAGATCAATATCCAGAAAACCATTCTGCTTGGCTAACCGACAGTTAGTTTCTAAATTTCACATTCATAGGGAAAGATTCCCATTAATTTTATAAAAGATAAATTCCTTGAATTTATTCTTTAATCCATTTTTGAATATCAATTCAAACTAGTCGGGATTAGCGAACCTTACCGAAGTAATCATTTGTTTTAATTTCCCAATCCCAACCTATTCATCCCATGAAGTAAAACTGGTAATACTTCATATCTAACACCACAGTGTTATCGGTAAATTCAATTACCATTTCACGTTCAAATCTAATTAAAGATTTAACTATCGCCTGGAGCAAAACTGGTGATACTCCACTTTCGATCATTTCAATCTAATTAAAGATTCATTAAAACTCCACTTAGTTTTAATCTTCGACTGGGTTAAAGAATCAGTGTCATTTAAAACACGGTTCACGATAAACCCAAAATCACATTCATTAATTATCGGGTTAAAGAACGAGTGTTATTTAAAACACTGCTCACGATAAACCCAAAAATCAATATCAATTCAATTCCAATTAAATATTATTTAATTGGTACACTTCATTAAATCTAAATAAAAAGATTTAATCTTTTCTCAACTGGGTTCAAGAATAGTGTTAGTGAAGACACCATTCACGACAAACCCAAATCACATTCGATATTCAATACAAGGCTCTGAATAGAAAATATATCGGCTTATATTCAATATCGAATTCTACGACTAACAAATGTCGTATTGGAAATAACGATATCAATATATATCTTTCAAATTTCCATAACAACACCTGTATAATCACGAATTCCAACATCGAAATATTCCGAAGACAATTTCGATTCAAATCCACTCCAATGCAATCATTGGAAATTTTGGTTATTTTTAAAACCCTTTTCGAATTCAATTTATTTATTTAAAAATAAATAGAATTATAATTCTAGTTCAAAACTAGTTCATTTCGATAAAAATCCATTTTTATCTTTTCAAATATGGAGTTTTTCATCCCAATTCTTTCTAAATCATTTCTTATGATTTTACACAAATTATTGCTATTTTTAATAATTTTATCAAGGCCCATACAGTCGATTTCCATTAACGGCCATCGAACTGCACTTACAGCGACCTTTTTCGAATTTGATTTGGACGTATCTCCAAATCCAACCGTTAGATTTCAAATTTCTAACATTCATTAGAAAGCTCTTTTCGATACGAACCCAACGGTTCCGGTTTTAGGAGAATCCGACGGTCGGATCTCCCGTAATGTCCGTTCGAAATAAATGGTCGAAATTCGCGAACTGCCGCGACGCGGCGCGTTCTATTCAGGCCATTATATTATATATAATATATATAATATATATTTCGTCGATTTCTATTTAAAACGAATTATATAAATAGTTTTGAATTCGTTTCAAAAACATTTTCAACTTCCATTTCAATTCAAATCAAAATTGAATTCTTCTTTATAAATTCGTTTCAAAATCCATTTCCATTCAATTCAAATTTCAATTCAATTTGAATTTATTTCACTTCGCTTTCAATTCAATTCGAAATCGTTTTCAATTCAATTCATTTCGAAATCGTTTTCAGTTCAATTCATTTCGAAATCGTTTTCAGTTCAATTCATTTCGAAATCGTTTTCAGTTCAATTCATTTCGAAATCGTTTTCAATTCAATTCATTTCGAAATCGTTTTCAATTCAATTCATTTCGAAATCGTTTTCAATTCAATTCATTTCGAAATCGTTTTCAATTCAATTCATTTCGAAATCGTTTTCAATTCAATTCATTTCGAAATCGTTTTCAATTCAATTCATTTCGAAATCGTTTTCAATTCAATTCATTTCGAAATCGTTTTCAATTCAATTCATTTCGAAATCGTTTTCAATTCAATTCATTTCGAAATCGTTTTCAATTCAATTCATTTCGAAATCGTTTTCAATTCAATTCATTTCGAAATCGTTTTCAATTCAATTCATTTCGAAATCGTTTTCAATTCAATTCATTTCGAAATCGTTTTCAATTCAATTCATTTCGAAATCGTTTTCAATTCAATTCATTTCGAAATCGTTTTCAATTCAATTCATTTCGAAATCGTTTTCAATTCAATTCATTTCGAAATCGTTTTCAATTCAATTCATTTCGAAATCGTTTTCAATTCAATTCATTTCGAAATCGTTTTCAATTCAATTCATTTCAAAATATTCGATTTCGAAATCACGTTTCAATATTCATTTTAAAATGAATAAAATCGATATAAATATCGTTCACGTCAAAATGGCGTCAATCTAATCCTCACGGCTTCACATATTTCTATTTTCAAATATTCTATTTCAAATATTTCTATTTCAAATATTTCTATTTCAAATATTTCTTTTTTTCTCGAAACTGGAATGAGGCCCAATCAATTACCATATAATGTTAATTATATGGATTTTCTACAACACATGTATATATCAACAATGATGAATAATCAACCATCAACCAAAGTGCACTACACTGTATAAGCATCAAATATAGACATTTAACGCTTATAGCAGCTTGTCAATCAATCGATCGACATATTTAATAAATCAGGATGAGTGAACTTCAAATTTCATCCTAACACCCGTGTGGGGTTTCAAACAATCAAACACATATTTTATTTGTGCAGTTAGGCGATGTGTAAAATTTATCGACCCAATCAACGTCATTCAAATAGGTGTACATAAACAAACCGTTTGGTTTGTAAATGAATATTTATTTATTCACATTCACGTTAAAAATTATATTTTTAACGATAACACATTTTATTTTAACATATGAATTTATATTCAGTTCATTCGTTAAATAAAATGCTATTTTTATTTTTCTAACTTATTTTAGAAAATTTCGGCGGCATAACGGCACGATACTAGAAACGGGACAAGGCCTAGCCTTATCCCCGGTCTAGTGAAGGCCTACGCCATTCACACATCAATCAAATCAATTCGTTATGCAAACCATAAACTTTGGAGTAAGGGTCTAACCTAGCCTTACTCCTTCGCCTTATAACGGCGCACGTCTAATCCTAACCAATTTATCGATTCGATTTTTCACACCACAAACCACATTCAAACCAATATCACAATCAATCACCAAACAGTCAAACAAACAAGTCCATGGTCTGTGGACGGGTGTCGGGTGCTACTAAGCACCGTCTGCATCCTAGTATATATATAACTAGAAAAATAAATTGAAGGGTGAGAAATTCTCACCTTTAGCTATCCAACCATCTCGACTCTTCTTTTGCAGAAGTCTTCGTCGTTTCGCCTTTTTGTCACCTTCGTTGCTGCTTTCACTACATACGTAAAAATCACATTTTTACTTCGCTATTCAATATATAAAAATCGAATTTTTAGTTCGAAGTTCAATATATAAAAATCGAATTTTTATTTCAAAGTTCAATATATAAAAATCGAATTTTTATTACAAAGTTCAATATATAAAAATCGAATTTTTAGTTCGAAGTTCAATATATAAAAATCGAATTTTTATTTCGCCATTCAATATAAAAAAACTAATTTTTATTCTTCGCTTTCATATATAAAGATCTAAATTTTCTCCTATTTCTTTTCAAAACAAATGTTGATTTTCTTTTCAAAACAAATGTTGATTTTCTTTTCAAAACAAATGTTGATTTTCTTTTCAAAACAAATGTTGATTTTCTTTTCATAACAAATGTTGGTTTTCTTTTCAAAACAAATGTTGATTTTCTTTTCAAAACAAATGTTGATTTTCTTTTCAAAACAAATGTTGATTTTCTTTTCAAAACAAATGTTGATTTTCTTTTCAAAACAAATGTTGATTTTCTTTTCAAAACAAATTTATATATACTTCAAAAACAATCAACAAGGTATATGATTGTAAATAATAACAATAAAAGAAGAAATAAACCACCTTCATCCCCGATTATCACGCTTAAGACGTTTGCTTCGAAGAACTCATCCATTAGCACTTCAACCCGCCCGCAATCCGAGGTGCCGAAGTCTGATCGGAGGCGTCCCCCTCCTGCGCCTCGACGGTGCTTGTCAGCACTGGCCACCGCTGCCAGTTCGGCGGTCCTCAGGCGGAGGAAATCGAGCTCGAACCTCGATTTGGGCATTGGGGGGGTGGTGTTGTTTACACGGGGGAGGAGGAGAGAGGGGGAGTGCGGCCTGACGGGGTGGGGTCCGTGGGTGGTGGCGCGGTCCGATGGAGGTGGGCGGCGGCTATACAAGGGGCGACGGAGGTTATCGAGGAAGGGGCGGGTTTTAGGGTTTTTTTTCTTTTTTTTTTTCCTCTTTCTGTTAAACGAAAACGGGGGGGGGGGCCAATGAAGAAAAAGGGGGGAAACGAAAATTAAAATAATATATTTTTTTTTTCATTAATTAATTATTTAATTTTGGTAAAAAGGTTGACTTTTACATATGTCCTCGAAACAAGGCCTACCGCCTGTCGTCCATAGCGTTTTACCCCCATTCCGAACACAATGGGATATGTATCGTACGTTGATTTGATCGTTTCGATCAGTTTCCGTTAAAATCAACATATAACTCTATATATTGAATTTGAACGCGCATTTCAATTTACCGGGGTCGCATACTAACTAGAAAAATTCCAGAAAAATATTTTCTAGCTTCGTATTGACAATACGGTCCTAACAAAACTAGTTTCGTCGAATTCTGAGACCGTTAGAAAAATGGCCATTTTTCAGTCGATTAAAATCAACTAAAACTGGTCAAATGCGTTTTCCTTTGCCACGCTCACATATTGATTCGAAAAATTATGAAATTTGGAATCTAGCAATAACTTAACATCACGGACCCAACAAAAGTGGTTTCGTCGAAATCCGAGGTCGTTTGCAAAATGTCCATTTTTAAGGGCCTGAATTCCATAGCGACTATTCAGAATTTTCAACTGGACATATCTTTTTATTCCCGCTATGAAATCTTGATCTTTCGGATTTGTTGGAAAGATATTATCAAATAGATCCTAATGTTTTCGGTTTCACTAAAATCCGGATTGTTTTGCACCCGGTACATTCAATTGAAGTTTGAAATCGAATTATCGAACTACCGCGCCATTTTCAATTCTGTTTATAATTATATATAAATATTTATATTCTAACGACGACGCGTATAATATATACGTTCGAATTATATTCAAAATAAATTTCTCGTCGATATTATTTAAAATAATTCATTTTAAATAATCAAAATTCGCTAAAATGGCCAAAATAAAAATTTCAAACTGGCTCGCATTTTACGGGTTGTTACAACGAATGTCTGACAGAGTATTTCCAATGATCAAATGGGTTGGTCTGTATGAATGTATATGGTTGCAACGGATTTATCCCTTAGCATAATATCCAGAATATTTGTGCAAACTCAACTAGTGATTAACGGATCTGACAATGTGGCATTCAAAGTGATGGTGCTATCAATGAATGGTAAGTATGCGTAGCCTCAGGCCTCAACAACCGGGAAAGGACAAAAATCGGGCAGGCAGCATGGCTATTTGGGTCGCACCCATTAGGGTGTATAATCACCGATCTAGAGGTTCATTTAATTTCTTATTCTATTCGATGCTGTCCCAGTCGGGAGACGGTTGCTGATCCCAACCGTTGGTGATATACATTCGATACACTCAAGCGAAATGAGTGGTCGGTCATGTGTGGGCCGGGTTGCAAGATGTTCTTGTTGAACCCAGTGTATTCCTCTCTAGAGATACACTAGCGGAAGGTGGTTCCATACCTTGTCATGTTGGAAATCCAATCTCCAATAAGCGCCATGCGGTTTTTGATTTTATACTATATATGTGGAGCGTGAGATGCAAGCGTTCTGCTATTTGGTTATTTACTTGATGTAGACATTATTATAATATCACTGGATTTTCATATCAAAGTGTTTTGGGTTATAGTAAGGTAAAAACCATCCATGTTTATGTGTGGGCTGGTCTTACTATTATCTTTTCTTCCGAAAGAGTTTTGAAAGTTAAACAAGTGGTTGGAGTTTACTCTCCCCAGTCCCATGACTGACCCAGAGTTTATTTTGTTTTTTGTTTTTCCTAAACTCTTGGGTGCCCAAATTTGTACGGGCAGTCAAGTGTTTCAGGCTTTTACAGATACACTTGGGGGAGCTTGAAGCTGGAGGCTTCAACGTTATTTATTTAGAGTTACTTCCGCTGAATCAAATGTTATGTGTACTCTGATGATGGTATGTGTATATGTACAAAACAGATTTGTATTTCAAAGCTTATGTTATAGAATATATTTTATTCGTTCCACTGTGAGTTGTGATCTTCGTTTTTCTCCTATTCTAATATTTCTTTCTTTCTATTTCTCATCCTCTATCTTCTTTCTATTAATAGTTCGTATTTCTGTGTTATTTCGGTTGGACGTGTGTTGTATTTAGTCAACTCAGATAGCACGGATTTGCGGGCCTTTACAGTACCAGTCAAATCACATAGTAATAGATATGGGTTCGAAGAAGTATGTCCAATAGGAGGTGCGACCTCACTTAACCATGTTATAGCACCTGTTTTAGTCATTTTAATTATGACTCGAAAGTCAAGGCAATCCATTATCGTTCTCTTTCTTCATTCCAGTAATCGCCTCCAAAGCATTCTACTTCATTATGGAACTCCACCGCGTACACAGTTGTCAAAGTGGTTTTCAGTATCGGCAAAGAGTATGACAATAGCCGATCCCGGTCTCTTTAACAACCAATCGTTTACATTTTTCACACCGTGGTCATTAATTATAAATCACTTTATAAGAAATCTTAGATTAAAAATAATTTTAGAAACATATGTATACTAAGTAAAAATAAATTATTTGTTAAATTACATGAAATCTTATTACTTTAATTTATTTAAAAATACCTTGAAAAGTAATTTACTTTAAAAGAAACTCTAGATATGAATAAAACTAGTTTGATAACTTCTAAAAATACATATACATATCTTGACTTTTATTCACCCAAAGCATAATGAAATCTTAAATCCAAAATAATTTATAAATTAAAATATTTTATAATCTTTATAAAAACTTCAAAAATAGACCAGTGATGTCCATATAATAATTTTCTACCTAGGTCAAGTAGTATGTATGTATATCATTTCAACCCGTCAAGTTTCAAATCCCGGGTGTGTATCATTTCAACCCGCATCCCAAATCGATTCAGTTTTGTCTCAAGTCTAGGCAGTGATCTGGGTATATAACATTTCCACCTATAATTTTCTAAGCTATAGGGAACTTGCAGTGTGAATTTCAGTAATTAAATAAGCATTTAACAATATCAATCATCCAGTTAACATAATATCGTATCAATTCATGTGTGTCGGTGTGTCATATTTGCATATAAAGTGCTAACATCTCAGTAATATTTCAAATGCAGTTATTTCACTTCCAATAAAAATATTAGTCAGGTGTGAGTTGAACTCACCTTCAATGGCGCAGAAATAGAGACAACAACTGATAGATGCTGAAAAAGAACGACACCGAAACCTCACCGAACTTGACAAGCAAATTACGGTCAAGACACGTAAAAATGTAGCGAAGTCAAATTTCAGAAATATAAGTTTTTTTTTTAAAAATAAATAAATATACAAGTAAAATAAAAATAAAATATTCGATGACTGCATGTTGTCGTAAAAATTCTGGATATTATATGATCGCAAGCACTACGTCCATTTATATATATATACACACACACACACACACACACACATACATACATATATATATATATATATATATATATATACATATAACGCACTACCTAACATACAGGAAAAACATTGTTTCATTCTCTACTATTGTCTGACGTAGGGTGCGAGTATTCTACATAAGTTAAACACTTCACTGTATCCTATATCAACAAAGTCATGTATTTGGCCAAGATTTCATCACCACACTTACATATATACCATACGCATAAACATTATAATGCCTACATGTTACCATCTTAATATATATGCAGCAAATTTCCTATTGTTCCCAGACTTAATATATGTATCATTATATACTAACGGTGTTTTCTATCAATGTTGGAACTCAACGTTAATTTTTTTTTCTTTTCTACAGAAATGCGTATGGAATAGTAACCAAAATTATATTTTAACTCAGCGCCCAAACATTCCTTTTCTAAATATACACGGCCTGACTAAACACAACTAAACCATGGGTGGCTACTACCCTTGTGACAGCAAGTCAAATGTTTGTCCCTTTTTGTATTATATTTTAATGGTATACATACAAATGAATATACGAAACTATATATGGTTTCACAACTTAGTTCATCATACCCAAATTAAACCTTGGTTCCACCAATTCGAAGGCCTCACAGTGCTACAATTTGAAAGGAGATAATTGTATACATGTATATGAACTAAACAATGCTTGGGTTGAACTCATTCAACCATGATCAATAGTTGGAGTGGGGCTCATGCATCTCGGCTATTTAAATTAAGTTATATATATTTTGTTAATGGAACAATACTTCACACACAAGTGACGAGCAAGGCAAATTTTGACAAAAAAGAATATTGTTCTTCCTAAAACACACATGCTACAGTACAAGTTTACAAGGCAACTCAACAAAATCTTTTTTTTACAGTTCAACTTTAAAGACTAAAACAAAGAAAAGAGAGGAAAAATAAATCAGATGTTTACCTCGATTAGGTTTGTAGCGTGAACAGAAATTGCACGGAGAATATGTCGAGGAACAAAATGGCTTTGTATTTTATGACAAGGTTTTGAGCTGATAAAGAGAAGAACGAGAATTTTTTTCTCTAATTTGATGGTGGAAATTTGATGCAGGAGAAGGAAAATGGCTACAGGTGAAAATGAGTTTCAAAGAAGATGAACAATGATTTAAAACGTGCATTCCAAACAATCCGCATGGATATGATGAGATACTCTTTGGAGAAATAAAAGGATCTGAAGAAATTTTCAAATGTTTTGAATTGTTAGAACGTACAAAAATGAAAGTCAATAATATAGCACTTAAATTACAAAGGCAAGACCAAAAGAAAATGGATGAAAATGAACTACACGTAACATGCAAATTTAGTATGCGGCGCCTCATTTTCATCCCACATTCATGAAAATAGAAAAAGAAAAAAAAATCAAATTCAAGAATTAGAAATGACAATGGCTGAAAGGAAAATAGGAACGTAATGTAGGGCGTGACACAGCTCCAAAAAGACACACGTATGGACACAATACTCAAAAGAAAAAAATATAGTGTAGGGTACCGATACAATATGCCGTTATATTAATTCGGTTGTCCGTTGGACACCAAAATGTGCAAATGAATATACCCCAGTGATCAACGTGACGAGACTGATGCGAGGGTACAAAAATATCAGTGCCGAGACCCTTCAATCAAAACTCTAAATTTTCAAATTACGGTACACTGTTAGTTCGTTCGGAAAATTTCAAACGGAGCTAGAAACATCCGAATTTCGCGAAACGAATTACGTTGTCGTCATCAGAATGAGCAAAATACTTTTCTTATGAACAGACATTTAGGTTTCAAAAATAATTTCATTCGTTCAATATTTGAACAAACTTACGCTAAAATAACGCTACCGAATGGATTTTTAAATTTACCGACAAAAATTCACCACTCCCTATTTTTAAATGGACGCATATGGAAAATCAATTTTCCGTTGTTCATATCGACTACTAACATTTGGGACAAACTTTGATTTAGTCGAAGTTTAAAACATAGAAAATAACGAATCGTTACAGAAATGTTCTATTTTTTGTGTTTCCATGAGTGATGTTTCAAAGCAGTCCGCCTTCTTGTTCGGTTTAGGCCGGCCAAGAAGTTCGGGTCGTTTTTTTTGTATTAGAGATTTGGTTTACAAAGATCTAGAACAAGACACATTAGAACCAAATAAAAGAATTCACCAGAAATATGATTAGTAACATCCGATAAGAATAACTCGTTAGAGATAAGATAAGTAGCATCCTAGAATGAGTTTGAAGAGTATTATTTACTAAAAGCGAATTTAGTTTTGAAAATTATATCTTGTTATACGTATTTGAGTATTTTATTTTATATTTATTTTGGACTATCAAGTATATGAAAATTTCACATATACACGTCATGAACGTATATTCGATGTCTCAGATATACTTGATAGATATCGAATCACACTCTAGTCACACGGAGATGATTCTGACGATATGGCCACATCATCAGCATTTATGTTCGAGTTTCGAAAGTGGATGTCTATATATTTTAGTTAAAATTTATTGGTTGTGATTTGGCATTCAAATAACTAATTGATTATTGGTTGTGTTGTATGGCTATTAACTTAACTAATAAAATTATTGGAATGATAATTAATTTAACCAATATGGGAATGAATGTTAAATTAAACCAAATCAAATGTAATATAGAGATGAATAGAAAATTTAGTTCAAATTGGATTTATATTTAGATAGATATGCATATACACACACACACACACATGCACACACACACATGCTGAGCAGGTTATGGATTCACTGTTGAGTAGAGAAATATATTGCGTTCCCGACAAACAGGTGCACCTTAATGAGGTGGTCGCGCAATTTTATTTATTATATAAACTACTGTGAATGAATTTGGATGCGTTGTGATGGTTTCTCTGTGTGAAATACAACGTACGCCATACGATAACAAAAAATAGATTATGAACTACATCTCATAACATACATCATGAAGACAACATATCATATTGTATTCCATATAAGCATTTGGTGCTTATATGACGAGGTTGGGATTACCATACGGGCGAGATACTTGTATGGCGATGACTAAATTACAGGTTGAACTAAAGACTGATTACAGATAGCATTTCATATCATATTCCATAAAAGCATTTGGTGCTTATATGACAAGGTTAGGATTACCATACGAGCGAGACGCTTGTATGGCGAGGACTGAATTACAGAGTGTACACAGGACTAATTATGGACTTAATAATATATAAAGGTGCTCTTGGTAGTGTAACAACCCGGGATTTCTAAACCAATTTAAAATTTTTATTTTACCAATTTTAATGGATTTTGAATATTTAGAATGAATTATTTTGAGAAATACAATTTAAAATTTATTTAAATCGAAGTTAGAACGTATAATTTTTTATTAATTACAAAACGAACTTGAAATGGCGTAGTAGTATGAAAATTCGATTTTAAACTTCAATTGTATATACATAATTCAAAATAAATCGAATTTCGGTAAAACCAGAAATGTTAGAATCTATTTAACTATATCTTTCTAACGAATGTAAGAAAATGAGATTTCACTTTATAAATTGAAAGTTATGTCTAGTTCAAAATTCAAAATAGTCCCTGTGGAATTTATATATATTTTTAAATAATATATATCCCTTAAGATAGCCATTTTGCAAACGAACTCTGTTTTCGATGAAACTACTTTTGTTGGATCCGGAGAATCAAATTATTGTTAGGTATTAAATTTCATAATTTTTGGAATTAATATGTGAGTGTAGTAAATTTAAATGTGTTTTGTAATTTTAGTTTCATTTAATCGACTGAAAAAGGTCCATTTTCAAACAGTCTCCAAATTCGATGAAATTAGTTTTGTTAGGACTGTATCATCAAAATATAGCTAGATTTATTTTTTTTGTGATTTTTGGAGTCAATATGTGGCCCGGTAAATTAAAATGTACGTTCAAATTCAATATTGACTGTCATATTAATTTATATTTTAATTTTGATGAAAACTAATTAAAATAGAGAATTGGCCTACGAAATATATCCCATTGTGTTTGGAATGGGGTATTTAGCTAGGAATGACGGGCTTTGGGTTTGATATGGAGTTTGGACCGATAAACACCTAATTCACGAATCAGATAATTATATATATATATATATATATATATATATATATATAACCCCAAAAAATCTCCTAAGCCCTAATTCACCTCTATCTCAGTCAACCAAATTCATGGAACCACTAAAGAAAATAAAAATGTGAGAAATAATTGTTTAGAAAAATCAAAACAATCAAAAGAAAATTTGTAAAATCATAATTCATATATACATGAAATCCCTAGGAGTTTCTCTACAATTCCATATCAATTTTGCTTAGTGAGCATCAGTTTTCCAGCACTCGTAATTTTCAGCATATGTTCTAGGTATTCTAGGGCTGAGAATCCAATGGATTTAATGCATTGATCAAGATTCTGATGTTGTATTTGGATTAAGGAGACAAATTATGCAAACTACTACAGGTTTCAGTGAGATAGTTGTTTGGCATCTACCTGTAGCCGTACGAGGATGAGCGGATGACGGGAGATAGAGATGAGGTGCCAGTTGCGTATTACATATATGGGAAGATTGAGATTTTGATGAGAAGATTAAATGTGATTTTGGTTTTGAATTTCGTAAAGGAATGAAGGAGATATTGGGATCAGGAAAAAGCGACTATAGTTAAAATAACATTCGTGTATACTAGAGGAGAAGGGATGAGTTGGCGGTTAGGAGTTTAAAACGTGATTAGGTGGGTTATTAAATTTAATTAATTAATTATTATTTATTAGTTAATGACCATTATATGAGTACCAACTTACAAAAGTCATAAATTTTCCGTACGTTAGCGGAATTCAATGAAACAGGATCCCTTGGAACCGTATCGAGGAGAGCTTCGCAACGAAACTAATTTGGAGTAATTTGGAGCTCGTGACAGTTTCTGGTGGAATAAAATTCTTGAGTGAACTATCATAAAACAATCGTTTTAATAACGATTTCAAATCCGGTCAAGGAGAGAACTTCTCACTATAATTTTTGTACAGTTAAATATTATTTTTAGCTTATATATGAGATATAGAAAATTGTCATGATACAGAATAATTATTGGATCATTGAAAACATAATTTTTAACAAGAATATGGAATGAATAAAATTGTCATGATATGGAATAATTATTGGATTTTTTAAAATAAAATTTTTAACATATATTTGACTGTATAAAATTGTCATGTAATGGAATATTCAATTTTGATTTGAAATTGAAATGAAAGTTGGTATCGTTTTCAAAACGAATTTATAAAAATTTATAAAATACATTTTAAATGGAAATCGATGATATATATATATATATATATATATTATATTTAATGGCCGGAATAGAACGCGTCGCGCAGCGACCTTTCGTGAATCTTGACCATTAACTTGAAATTGATGTAATGGGAGATCCGACTGTCGGATCCTCCTAAAATCGGAAACGTTGGGTTCGTATCGAAAAGATATTTCCAATAATATACGAGATTTAAATTTGAATGGTAAGGTTTTAAGATGTGTCCAAATCAATTTTAGAAAAGGTTGCAATGAATGCAGTTCGTTGGCCGATATTGGAAACCAACTGTACGGGCCTTAATAAAATTATTAAAAACATGAAAAAATTATGTAAAATCATAACTAATGATTTGGAGAGATTTTGGATGAAAAATTCCAAGTTTGAAAGGATAAAAGATATTTTTATCTAAATGAACCAGTTAAAAACTAGAATAAAAATCCAATGATTTTTAGAAATAATAAATTGGATTGAAAAATGGTTTTAAATAACCAGAATTTTCCAATGTATGAATTAGAATGGACATTATCTTCGGATGTTTCGATATTGGATTTCGTGATTATATGTATATTGTTGAGGAATTTAGAAGATATATATATATATATCGTTATTCCCAATACGATCTTTGTTTGTTTCAGGATTTGATACTGAATATAAGAAGATATAATTTCTATTTAGAGCCGTGTATTTAATATCAAATTGGATTTGGGGTTTGTCGTGAATGTTGTCTTCAATAACACTATTCTTAAACCCAGTTGACAATAGAATAAATCTTTTAATTATGATTTTAAGAAGTTTACCAATTAATTAATATTTAATTAGTATTGAATTGAAATTGGATTTTTGGTTTATCGTGAACTGTTTTTTAAATAACATTAGTTCTTTAACCCAATTAACGGTGAAGATATGATTTGGAATTTAAAAATCTTTTAATTAGGATTTAATGGAATTTTCCAAAGTAAAGTTTTCCAATTTAAAATATTAAATTGGAATTGAATGGAATTCGATTTGGTAATAATCGGCATTAGCTTCTGTGAATGAAGAACTTTACTATTTATGGAATTTAAAAGGCCTCGCCGCTATTCCACTTATAGTATTAGTTTGATCTGGGAATTTATATCGATTATATTTTGTTTTGATACAGGACCACACCACTTTCGTGGAACAGGTTTACTCCATCAGATTGCCAGTGCTTTAAAACAAACAACTCTTTTAAACATCGCAATGCTTTTTATAAAAATGAAGCCATTATAAGACTCAGTTCCCATCACACAATGCAACGCAAACCGGAGGATAGAGTTTTTACCTTATAACGGCCAAAATATGCTTGATACGAATAAAACAAAAGAATTTCATATTATTACTAGTGTTTATATGTTTCAAAAGCAATTTCAAATCATAAGTATCAATCATAGATGGCATTAATGCCCCATACCACTATGTCGCCATATATAGGTATACAATCAAAACCGCATGGTCATGTATTTGGAATTTGGATTTACGTCATGAACCAAGGCAAAAGATAGTCCTTACCGAATTCGAGACTGCCTAGCCCGAGCCTCAGGATCAGAACGCATCAACCCTTTGGATCATCAGGGCCGGTCCACCGATGTGGATTATTATGCCTGAACACTACGTTTCCCCGCCCTTTGGGGCGTAAACGAGCCAACGAATGACTCCATCGGTCCCGGATCAACCGATATAATCGAGGCGCCTCGCAACAGTAACAACCACATAAGTCAAACTCGTCAGGGCGTGTAAAACCACGGACGCCGCTTCTAGCTAGGAAGAAAAGCGTGCCCTCGCTGATGTCCTCTCCCGTTTCTGGTTCATACTGGGGTGTGAGGGTCGCGAATTCACGTCATACACAAAGCTACGCCACAAAGGCGGTGCTTTGACCATCAACCATAAGACTTTGCTTTTCAATAGAAGCCCTAATCACTGCATCTTAGCATGCCACACAGGCAATTCACGCCATGTAACTGATGGCTATCAATCACACAGAATAAATTCCAATGTCAGACACACAGTCCATTTACAAGACGTTCTGGGTCTGAACGAAACCGGAGGCACTATATACCTCGCAAACCCATCGATCTCCACGTAAGCCTGGACGATCACCACTCATTATCCATACTTCGGGATGCCTCCCAATCAGGACATCAGTTACCATTCAAACGAGGTGAAGAACTCCGGTCTTCGACCACCATCTTCATCTTCGATTTCCTATCGTCGATTCAGTTATTCAGAATGGGATAAACTCAGTCTTTCTGAGCAACTCACGTATATAATAAACAAGTGCTACACAAGCACTACATACGCATCATTTCAATTCATTAGTCACTAACCGTCAATCAGTAAGAGAACGATTTCCCAAATATTAACCCCGAAGGCCGAAACCAACATCAGATCAAAACCAAGGAAACCATTCGACTTAGCCAACCTTCAGTTAGTTTCTAAATTTCACATCCATATCGTTTATAATATTTTATAATGATTTACCGCCATTTTTATTTATTTTTAAAATAGCCAATTCATTCAAACGACGCTTCGGGCCACAACGCGGTCGTGGCGTTGTTTTTCTTCAGATTTGATTTACACATATCTGAAAATCTAACCGTTGGATCTTCACAAAATTTATATCACTAGGAAGATCTTTTCAAAACGAATCCAACGGTTCCAGTTTTGGGAAAATCCAACGGTCGGATCTCCCGGTACAATCGTTTGAAGTTTCGATTTCAAAATATGAACTTCAGCGTCGTTATTCGATTTAATATAATTATATAATTATATATATATATATATATATATATATATATAATCGATTCTGGCGCTGTTTTCCTTCAGATTTGAATTAAACATTCCAGACAATCCAACCGTTGGATCTTCACAAAGTTGGTGTCGTTGGAAAGGTATTTCCAAGGTGAACCCAACGGTTTCGGTTTCGGGAAAATCCGATGGTCGGATCTCCCGGTATAATCGTTTGAAATCACGGTTTCAAAATACGAACTACAGCTTCGTTATTCGATATATTTCAATTCTATATATATATATATATATCGATTCTTCGATTTCAAAACTATATGATTTTCATATATTTGATAAAAATGATATTTTTATCCAACCGACAATTATTTCAACACTTCGCTATTTTCCACTATTCGTGTTTATAGTAAAAATGTGATTTTTATTGTAAAACAATTCATTTCAAAACACGATTATTTTATATAGTTCATATAGATGTTAAAAATATGATTTTTATTATAAAAAAATTTATTTAAAACACGAATACCATTCAACACATGAATTTCTATTCAACGAATGAATTTCTATTCAATACATGAAGGTTTTCTGTAGTTGGTATATATATAGTAAAAGTGTTATTTTTATTGTAAAACAATTTATTGAAAACTTGAATGCCATTCAACACATGAATATGATACAACGAATGAATTTCTATTCCACACATGAACGGTTTTCCATAGTTTGTATATATATAGTAAAATGTGATTTTTATTGTTAAAACAATTTATTTAAAACACGAATACCATTCAACACATGAATATGATTCAACGACTGAATTTCTATTCAACACATGAACGGTTTTCTGTAGTTTGTATATATATAGTAAAAATGTGATTTTTATTGTTAAAACAATTTATTTAAAACACGAATACCATTCAACACATGAATATGATTCAACGAATAAATTTCTATTCAACATGTGAACGTTTTTCTATTCAACACAAGAATATAGTTTCAACACAGGAAAATAATTCTAACACATGAATATTATTCAAAATTTCTGCAGCATAACGGCAGGGTAGTTAAAACCGGGACCGTCCCTAGTACGACTCCTCGCTCTACCTTAAAGCCTCGCAGCTTTTGACAATGGGGATTCATGCATCTAGTTCGCACGCAGGCGGCATGTATATTTTTTTCATTTCCACAAACTAATCCTATGCAGTTTCAACCAATTATTTCTCAACCACAAACCGGTATTTTTCAACCACAATCAATCAATTTCAACCACAAACAATTCTAATCAACCATTCGTAATCAACCAATTTTCACACCAATCACAATCAATAAATATCGTCCATGGTTTGTGGACGAGGGGCGTATATATATATATATATATATATATATATATATATATATATATATATATATATATATATATTATATAAGCATTTCAATTATATTCAACACATATATAATTTTTACAACGCATATATAACTTATATATCGAACGTACAACTTATACAACGCTTATACAAGAGGTGTGCAACGCTTATATAACTCATACATCGACTATATAATTTATACATCATCGTTTTCCATTTCGTTCATAATTTAGAAATCTCATATTGGGTTACACTCCACCAAAAATAGCAGATGGCTCAGAAAAATATGCGGTCCCTTCTAAAATGTAGAAGACGTCCACACGAGTCCACTGTCTCTTGTTTCACTGGATTTCGACAAGAAACGAAAAAGATATGATTTTTACAAGTTTGCAACACTTAAAAGTGTAAAAATCAGTTCAAAATAATTAGCCGTATACCTCTACTATATCTTCCAAACTAGGTCGAGGATTTCCGCGAAATCCGTGCAGCTATATGACGATCGGCCTTCACCACCTTGAAGGGCTAGGAGCGGCGCGCCTGGGGTGCTGACGGCGTCGAACTCGGAGGTCTGGGCGAGGAGAAATCGGCCTGTGAACAACGAAACTTTGGGGAGCTCAAACTTGAGCAATACACAACGATTTGCGGTGGGGTTTGTTTTGATTTGAAGAGGGAGAGGACTTCAAAAACCCTAACTGCGGCAGTGGCTATAGGTGCATGTGGAGGGAGTTAGATAGGAGAGATGGGATCGACGTGTTTCCGTTGTTCAACAGGGGGGTCGAAGAAGAAATAGCGGGGAGAGAGAAAATGAAGGCCAATAGGATTTTTTATTTTATTTTATAATTTTAAAAATCTCCAGAATACCCCTTGTCACACACAAACACCAATTCAAACCCAACGACTGTCGTCCCTAGCGTTTTACCCCCATTCCGAACACAATGGGATATGTTTCGTAGGCCTATTCGACTGTTTGAGTCAGTTTTCCTTCAAATTTAAATATAAAACATTCAATATTCGATTTGAACGTACATTTCAATTTGCCAGGGCCACAAATTGATTCGAAAAATTCCCAGAAAATAAATATGGCTATGTTTTGACGATACGGTCCACACAAAACTAGTTTCATCAAATTCTAAGACCGTTTGAAAAATGGTCCATTTCTGGTCGATCCAATTTAATTGTAATTGACCAAAACACATTTTCCTTTGCCACGCTCACATACTAGCTTCAAAAATTATGAAATTTGAAACCTAGCAATAACTTCACATCCTGGATCCAACAAAAGTGGTTTCGTCGAATTCCGAGGTCGTTTGCAAAATGGCCATTTTCACGGGCTATATAAATTCCATAGTGACCTTTCTGAAAATTCATTTGGCCATAACTTTTGCTTTCCACTATGAAACTTCGATTTTTTAGATTAATTAGAAAGGTATTCACTAACAGATTTAAATATTTTTGGTTTCACTCAAATCTGCTTTGTTTTGCACCCGGTACAGTCAGTCAAAGTTTGAATTCAAATTTTGAAACTGCCGCGCCATTTCAGGCCTTGTTTATAATTAGAATTAATTATATTCGTTTTAAAATGTCGATTCAAACTTACTTTTCATCGTTATTATTTAAAATATTTATTTTAAATATTTAAAATCCACTAAAATAGCCAATTTAAAATTTTTAAATTGGTTCAGATTTTTCGGGTCGTTACAATCTCCCCCACTTAAAACCTTTCCTCCCCGAAAAGGAACAAAGTCGAAAGTGGTTTGATTAATCAACTCTATGTTCAATCTGGCTTCCATTCTCCAACTTTTCAGTTTCTGAAAATTTTCAAATTCTTCAAAAAATTTGGCTAACACCCGGAATTTTCGAAAAATTTCGCCATAACCTCCTTTGTACGGGGAGGGGTTTGGAAATTTATTGGGCCGTATTAGGTACCCAATAAATCCTAATAAGAATACACATATTTATAGTGATATATTCTGGTGTTTACAGGGGAGCGTGTATAGATAATAACTCCAGAGGATAAATTCTCGTCACGCTGTCAAAGCCTGAGGGAGTGTGTATTTTAATTGCTCCAGATGATAAATCCTCGTCACCTCGTCCCGTGTGGGAAATAAATAATCCATGTTCCGTATCTAATGACTAGAGAGACGTGATTATTGTCAACTCCAGACCCGTGTGTGGTTTTTATTAATCTGGCAATTTTATGTTACAATATTATATGGTCATATCAGTCATCAGTTCAACCTGTAAAATATAGTCATCGCCATACAAGCCTCTCACTCGTATGGTAAATCTTCCACCTCGTCACACAAGCTCCAAATGCTTATGTGGTATATGATGAAGTATGCCTATCTTCAAGAAGTATGCCATGTAATGTAGTTCAAAATTAATTGTTACTATCCTATGGCGACGTTTATGATTACACACAGAACAACCAGCACTCCGCATCAAATGGCATTCACAGGAGTTGATATAATAATATTTCGCATCCAACTCATTAAGTTTTACCTATTTGTCGGGCACGCAAATAAATTCTTTACTCAACAGCTATCCAATTACCTGTTCAAACATATATAATGCACATGTATATATTTCTATCTATTTTTAAATCAGTTCTATGTGTGATATAATCGAATAAATTCTACCATTATTCTCTTATTGATTAAATTAACTATCGTTCTAATAATTTAATTAATCAAATCTACTATCACACAACACAAACAACGAGCAATTTGTTTTTAACTTTTCAAAAATATACTAATCAATTTCTATACTCTTTTAAAATCATTCAGACTATAGAATTAGAAGTGCACATCCATGAAAAGAAAATAACAACAGAGTAGAGAACTAATTGGTAATGCAAAGTATGGTAAATGTACCTTGCACCGGAGTCAATCAGAGATATCCACTCGACACTTAGGATAGGCTTTCTGAATGCTCTCCTCAGTTTCCCAAGTACAATCTCTCGGATCTCCACTCCATTGCACTTTGACTAAGTGAACCTTCTTGTTCCTCAGCTCTTTGGTTTCTTTGCCGCTAATCTTTAGCGGCTCTCTTCTCACAGCTAATTCTGGAGTAATTTCAATATCTTGTTGAGCTGCTTCATCCACGATCAAGTCTGGATCATGAACGTGCTTTTGATGTTGAGATATGGGAAATACATCATGCACTCCAGGCAACCAATCAGGCAATTTAACCCTATAAGCGAGCGTTCCAATCCGTTCAAGAATAGGAAACAAACCAATGAATTTGGGCGCCAACTTCCCAGTTTTACCGAACCGGATAACTCCTCTCATTGGCGATACTTTCAAATATACATAGTCACCAACAACAAATGATATATCTCTTCTTATCCTATCGGCATAGCTCTTTTGTCGGCTTTGAGCAGCGAGTAATCGTTTCTTAACGAAATCGACTTTGTTGGCAGCTTCTCGGATCATATCAGGCTCTAACACAAGTCTATTACCGGGTTCGACCCAACAAGCAGGGGATCGGCACAGTCTACCATACAATGCTTCGAATGGCGACATTGTCAGGCTCGCCTGGTAGCTGTTGTTATATGAGAATTCCGCCAAACACAGATGGTCTTCCCATGATCCACTGAAATCTAGAACACAAGCCCGCAATAGGTCTTCTAAAATATGATTCACCCTCTCAGTCTGACCATCTGTCTGAGGATGATAAGCGGTGCTCAAGTTCAGCTTTGTTCCAAGCTCTACTTGAAATGCCTCCCAGAACTTGCTAGTGAATATTGGATCTCTATCACTAACTATACTGAGCGGCACTCCATGTAGCCTAACAATTTCACTGAAGTATATCTGCGCCAGACTCTGAGCAGTTCTGTTTGATCTGACAGGTATGAAATGGGCGGTCTCCGTAAAGCGATCTACGATCACCCAAATACTGTCATTTCCTTTTCTGGGTCTGGGCAAACCATCTATGAAGTCCATGGAAATATGTTCCCACTTCCAACCTGGAACGTCCAACGATTGCAACAATCCAGCCAGTTTTTGTTGGTCACTTTTGACTAGTTGGCAAGTAGGGCATCAGCTAACATATATTGAAACGTCTCTTTTCATAGCCTTCCACCAGAATGTTCGCTTGAGATCGTTATACATTTTGGCCACACCGGGATGGATACTCGGTTTTTACTTGTGACACTCGTTTAACACTTCCCTTTTTAGCTCGGGGATGCCAGGAACACAAATCCTTCCTTTCATTCTCAGGATTCCATCGTTATCTATTTGAAAACATGAGGGTTCGCCTTTCTGAATCCTTTTGATCATATCCTTAATAAAGTAATCCTCCTTCTGAAGAATAGATATTTTGTCAATCAAGGAAGTCGTGATAATAAAACTGGCGATCATTTCATTCTTTCGGCTTAACGCATCGGCCACAACATTGGCTTTCCCGGGAGTGTATAGAATTTCAAAATCGTATGCTGCCAGGGACTCCAGCCAACGTTGCTGCCTCAGATTCAAGTCTTTCTGAGTGAACAAATACTTCAATGACTGATGGTCTGTATACAGTTCGAATTTCTCACCCAGAAGATAGTGTCTCCAGAATTTCAAAGAGAATAGATAGCCAACAACTCAAGATCATGAGTTACGTAGTTCTTCTTATGTGGTTTCAACTAACGGCTAGCATAAGCAATCACTTGACCTCTTTGCATTAACACTGCGCCAAGGCCTTCTCTAGAAGCGTCAGTCCAGAATTTCAAGTCCTCATTGCCATCTATTATTGTTAACACTGGAGCAGTTGTCAGTTTTAATTTCAGCTCCTGGAAAGCTTCCTCACATACCAGAGTCCAATTGAATCTCGAATGTTTCTTAGTCAATACGGGGTTCTAGCGTTAGGCTACCATCTCCCCAAGTGGGAGAGTGGACGTCATTATTTGTTGCTTTGGGGGTACGCGTTCCTTTGGGGGATTGAAGGGGGGCCGTCGTTGGGGAGGCGGAGCAACTAGTGGGTGGTGGCGCGACCTGGCCAGGCGGCGACGACGATGTATGGGTGGAGCGACGTGGTGGAAGTCGGGGTTCTTTTATTCTTTTATTTTAATTTCCATCATTGACTGTTATGAGCGTAGAGAGAGAGAGGTAAGGATATATTAATAAATATATATTTTATTATTTTAAAAATTCAAAAAGAAACTTTTTATACCGACCTCAAAACGAGACCCACCGCCTGTCGTCCATAGCTAATTACCCCCATTCCGAACACAATGGGATATGTATCGTAAGCTAATTCGATCGTTTTGATCAGTTTTCGTCAAAACCAACATATAACTCCATATATTGAATTTGAACGCATATTTCAATTTACTGGGGTCACATACTAACTCGAAAAATTCTCGAAAAATATTTTCTAGCTTCGTATTGACGATACGGTCCTAACAAAACTAGTTTCGTCAAATTCTGAGACCGTTTGAAAAATGGCCATTTTCCAGTCGATTAAAATCAACTAAAACTGGTCAAGCGCGGTTTCCTTTGCCACACTCACATATTGATTCGAAAAATTATGAAATTTAGAACCTAGCAATAACTTGACATCACGGATCCAACAAAAGTGGTTTCATCGAAATCCGAGGTCGTTTGCAAAGTTCCCATTTTTAAGGGCCTGAATTCCATAACGACTATTCATAATTTTCAACTGGACATATCTTTTGATCCCCGCTATGAAATTTCAATTTTTCGGATTCGTTGGAAAGATATTCTCAATTAGATTCAAATATTTTTGGTTTCACTAAAATCCGGTTTATTTTGCACCCGGTACATTCATTTGAATTTTGAAATCGAATTATCTAACTACCGCGCCATTTTCAATTCCTTTTATATATATAAATAAATATTTATATTCTAACGACGATCTATATAATATATACATTCGAATTCTATTCAAAATAAATTTCTCATCATTTTTATTCAAAATATTCATTTTAAATATTCAAAATTTATTAAAATTGCCAAAATAAAAATTTTAAATTGGCCCAGATTTCCAGGTTATTACAATCTCCCCCACTTAAAACTTTTCGTCCCCGAAAAGGAACGAAGCCGAAAGTTGTTTAATTAATCAACTCAACTTTCACTATTTTAAATACGGCTTAAAATTTTCAACTTTTTAGTTTCTAAAAACTTTTCAAATTTTTCAAAAATTTGGCTAACACCCTAAATTTTTGAAAAATTTCGCCATAACCTCCCCTGCACCGGGAGCACCGGGAAAATCCCGAAATTGCCATACAGGCCCTCTGATCTCAAAAAGAAAAAGAAAAAGCCAAGCGGCTAGCCAATCGGCTCATAAAATCATCATCACCCAAACAAAACAGTATATTATGGTAAACATGTACCTATTTGTCGAGCAAACAATTTTATTCTTCTGCTCTAGCCTCTTTGCTATGACCTGTTCAATGTAAATACATGTACATGCAAGCAAATGCGACCAAATTTCAATACAATTCACTTTTTGGTCAATTTGGCTAAATGGTTAAAATTTTAATTAATCAAGCCATAATCAAACAACACAACCATCAATCAATTAGTTGATTATCATTTCAAATTCATAACTTTGATACATAGTCAAAAAATCACATTTTTAATGCCAAATGACTACAATAGGCCCTATCTAATTTTGGTTCTCACACCAGTCAATAGGAAATATATAGAATTTCCACCTTTGAAACTCGAACATAAATATTGATGATGTCATGACAATCATCAGTACCATCTCCGGGCGACTAGAGTGTAATTCTATATCTATCCAGTATATTAAAACTTCAAATACACGTGGATCAGACGTATACGCAAAGTCTATATATACTGGACTGTCCAAATCAATACAAATAAATATTCAAATACGTATAATTGATTTAAATTTTCAAAACAAAAATTGTTTTCACTTTTATTTATCAAAAACACTACTTTTCACACTCGTTCTAGGATACTACTGATCCTATCTCTAACAAGTCATTCTCGTTGGATATTACTAATCCAATTTCTGATGAATACTTTCGTATGGTTCTAATGTGTCTTGTCCGTGTCTCAGGCACAACCGCAACCGTACCTTGGATCGTCAGGGCCGGTCCACACGGAGTGGATTATAATGCCTGAACAATGCGTTTCTCCGCCCTTTGGGGCGTAAATGAGCCAATGAATGACTCCATCAGTCCCGGATCGACCGATATAACCGAGGCGCCTCGCAACAACAACAACCACATAAGTCAAACTCGTCAGGCCCTGTAAAACCACTGACACCACTTCTAGCTAGAAGGAAAACGCACATCCCCCCGAGGTCCTCTCCCATTTCTGGTTCATACCGGGGTGTGAGGTTCGCGTATTCACGTTGTACATAAAACTACGCTACACAGGCGGTGCTTTGATCATCACCACAAGACTTTGCTTTTCAACAGAAGCCTTGATCACTGCATCTTAGCATGCCACACAGGCAATTCACACCATGCAACTGATGGCTATCAATCACACAGAATAAATTCTAATGTCAGACACACAGTCCATTTACAAGTCTGTCCTGGGTCTGAAAGAAACCGAAGGCACTATATACCTCGCAAACCCATCGACCTCCACGTACGCCTGGACTGTCACCACTCATTATCCATATTTCGGGATGCCTCCCAATCAGGACATCAGTTACCATCCAAAAGAGGTGAAGAACTCCGGTCTTCGACCACCGTCTTCATCTTCGATTTCCTATCGTTGATTCAGTTATTCAGAATGGGATAAACCCGGTCTTTCTGAGCAACTCGCGTATATAATAAACAAGTGCTACAAAAACACTACATACGCATCATTTCAATTCGTTAGTCACTAACCGTCAATCAGTAAGAGAATGATTTCCCAAATATTAACCCCGAAGGCCGAAACCAACATCATATCAAAACCCAGGAAACCATTCGACTTAGCCAACCTTCAGTTAGTTTCTAAATTTCACATCCATATCGTTTATAATATTTTATAACGATTTATTGCCTTTTTTATTTATTTTTAAAATAGCCAATTCATTCAAACGACGCTTCGGGCCATAACGCGGTCGTGGCGCTGTTTTTCTTTAGATTTGATTTACACGTATCTGAAAATCTAACCGTTGGATCTTCACAAAATTTATATCACTAGGAAGATCTTTTCAAAACGAATCCAACGGTTCCAGTTTTGGGAAAATACAACGGTCGGATCTCCCGGTACAATCGTTTGAAGTTTCGATTTCAAAATACGAACTGCAGCGTCGTTATTCGATTAGATATAATTATATATATATATATATATATATATATATATATATATATATATATATAATCGATTCTGGCACTGTTTTCCTTCAAATTTGAGTTAAACATTCCAGACAATCCAACCGTTGGTTCTTCACAAAGTTGGTGTCGTTGGAAAGGTAGTTCCAAGGCGAACCCAACGGTTTCGGTTTCGGGAAAATCCGATGGACGGATCTCCCGGTATAATCGTTTGAAATCACGGTTTCAAAATACGAACTGCAGCTTTGTTATTCGATGTATTTCAATTCTATTTATATATATATATATATATACATCGATTCTTCGATTTCAAAACTATATGATTTTCATTTATTTGATAAAAATGATATTTTTATCCAACCGACAATTATTTCAACACTTCGATATTTTCAACTATTCGTGTATATAGTAAAAATGTGATTTTTATTGTAAAACAATTCATTTTAAAACATGATTATTTTATATAGTTCATATAGATGTTAAAAATATGATTTTTATTATAAAACAATTTATTTAAAACACGAATACCATTCAACACATGAATTTCTATTCAACGAATGAATTTCTATTCAACACATGAAGGTTTTCTGTAGTTGGTATATATATAGTAAAAGTGTTATTTTTATTGTAAAACAATTTATTGAAAACATGAATACCATTCAACACATGAATATGATACAACGAATGAATTTCTATTCCACACATGAACGGTTTTTCATAGTTTGTATATATATAGTAAAATGTGATTTTTATTGTTAAAACAATTTATTTAAAACACGAATACCATTCAACACATGAATATGATTCAACGAATGAATTTCTATTCAACACATGAACGGTTTTCTGTAGTTTGTATATATATAGTAAAAATGTGATTTTTATTGTTAAAACAATTTATTTAAAACACGAATACCATTCAACACATGAATATGATTCAACGAATAAATTTCTATTCAACAGATGAACGGTTTTCTATTCAACACACGAATATAGTTTCAACACAGGAAAATAATTCTAACACATGAATATTATTCAAAATTTCTGCAGCATAACGACAGGGTAGTTAAAACCGGGACCGTCCCTAGTACGACTCCTCGCTCTACCTTAAAGCCTCGCAGCTTTTGACAATGGGGATTCATGCATCTAGTTCGCACGCAGGCAGCATGTATATTTTTTTTCATTTCCACAAACTAATCCTAAATGGTTTCAACCAAATATTTCTCAACCACAAACGGGTATTTTTCAACCACAATCAATCAATTTCAACCACAAAAAATTCTAATCAACCATTCGCAATCAACCAATTTTCACACTAATCACAATCCATAAATATCGTCTATGGTTTGTGGACTAGGGGCGTGTGTATATATATATATATATATATAAGAATTTCAATTCTATTCAACACATATATAATTTTTACAATGCATATATAACTTATATATTGAACGTACAACTTATACAACGCTTATACAAGAGGTGTACAACGCTTGTATAACTCATACATCGACTATATAATTTATACATCGTCGTTTTCCATTTCGTTTATAATTTCGAAATCTCACATTGGGTTCCACTCCACCAAAAATAGCAGATGGCTCAGAAAAATATGCGGTCTCTTCTAAAATGTAGAAGACGTCCACACGAGTCCACTGTCTCTTGTTTCACTGGATTTTGACAAGAAACTAATAAGATATGATTTTTACAAGTTTGCAACACTTAAAAGTGTAAAAATCAATTCAAAATAATTAGCCGTATACCTCTACTATATCTTCAAATCTAGGTCGAGGATTTCCGCGAAATCCGTGCAGCTATATGACGATCGGCCTTCACCACCTTGAAAGGCTAGGAGCGGCGCGCCTGGGGTGCTGACGGCGTCGTACTCGGAGGTCTGGGGGAGGAGCAGTCGGCCTGTGAACAGTGAAACTTTGGGGAGCTCAAACTCGAGCAATACACAACGATTTGCGGTGGGGTTTGTTTTGATTTGAAAAGGGAGAGGAGGACTTCAAAAACCCTAACTGCGGCAGTGGCTATCGGTGCGTGTGGAGGGAGTTAGAGAGAAGAGAAGGGATCGACGTGTTTCCGTCGTTCAGCAGGGGGGTCGAGGAAGAAATAGCGGGGAGAGAGAAAATGAAGGCCAATAGGATTTTTTATTTTATTTTATAATTTTTAAAATCTCCAAAATATCCCTTGTCATACACAAACACCAATTCAAACCCAATGACTGTCGTCCCTAGTGTTTTATCCCCATTTCGAACACAATGGGATATGATTCGTAGGCCCATTCGACTGTTTGAGTCAGTTTTCCTTCAAATTAAAATATAAAACATTCAATATTCGATTTGAACGTACATTTCAATTTGCCAGGGCCACAAATTGAATCGAAAAATTCCCGGAAAATAAATCTAGCTATGTTTTGACGATACGGTCCTAACAGAACTAGTTTCGTCGAATTCTGAGACCGTTTGAAAAATGGCCCATTTCTAGTCGATCTAATTTAACTGTAATTGACCAAAACACATTTTCCTTTGCCACGCTCACATACTAGCTTCAAAAATTATGAAATTTGAAACCTAGCAATAACTGCGCATCCCGGATCCAACAAAAGTGGTTTCGTCGAATTCCGAGGTCGTTTGCAAAATGGCCATTTTCACGGGCTATATAAATTCCATAGCGACCTTTCTGAAAATTCATTTGGCCATAACTTTTGCTTTCCGCTATGAAACTTCGATTTTTCAGATTCATTAGAAAGGTATTCACTAACAGATTTAAATATTTTTGGTTTCACTCAAATCCGCTTTGTTTTGCACCCGGTACAGTCAGTCAAATTTTGAATTCAAATTTTGAAACTACCGCGCCATTTCAGGCCTTGTTTATAATTAGAATTAATTATATTCGTTTTCAAATGTCGATTCAAACTTACTTTTCATCGTTATTATTTAAAATATTTATTTTAAATAATTAAACTCCACTAAAATAGCCAATGTAAAATTTTTAAATTGGTTCAGATTTTCCGGGTCGTTACATTTTTTTTAAGGACATTGGTTCTTTAACCTAGTTAAAGACAGGATAAATTTTCCTGATAGTTAAATAATCATTAAGTAATGAATTTAGATATTAAAACTAAGAAGAGTTTTAATAAATCTTTAATTAGATTTGGAAAGAATGAATGGTAATTAAATTTAACAAAACAAGAAATGTGGCATAAACCAAATATACTGGGTTGTTGATATTGATTATGAGGATTGTGCTCGACCAGTTTATGAGCAAAATATGCTTTTACATTTAGCATTGGGTTAGGTTGAAATACTTGTATGCTTACATCTTGTGAAACCCTTCACGGTTTGACTATGAGATGTTTAGCGATATGGTTGAGTTCGTTTCAAATTTAATGAATGATTCTAAAATGATATTTTTCTTAAGTGAAAAGAAATATATTCCCGATTTCGGATAGGGAATGTTTTATAAAACAGAAAGGATTTCGAGGGCTAAACCCGATTTTGTCTAAATTATTTCGAAATGAATTATGTGTTTAGCATTGTAGTTCATCATATAACCGATTAGTTGATATTGATGATATATCTGTCTGGTTGCGAAGAATTTATTCTCTTGCTTAACACCCTTCTTTGAGACATATGAGCTAAAAGGTTATGTGATTAATAGTGACTGATCATATGGGTGAATTGCTAATGTAATGTACTATATTTTGGAACGTACTTGTGATTATTGTGCTGTGAAATGATTTTCCCTACTTCGGGATATAAAAATGATTTAGTATGTGGCTAAAGATTCTGGTAACCCAGAAGACTGAAAGTATGTGTGAGATGGCGGTGTAGTCCCCGAGGGTGTGGGATTGTGCATCGTCAATATAGCCTGCTCCATCGTGGGAGGTGCACACACACACACACACACACACACACACACACATATATATATATATCAAGTTTGTAAGGTATGTACCCTTTGCCTTGTCTAAGGAGAGCCTGATATTTGGGTGCATACTTGTTTGTATGTATTGTTATGTTTTCGAATTCATATTTCTAAAGAATTTGGTTTGAGATCCCGAAGTGAAATCTACTTTGATATAAAATCTGGATATGTATTGCAAATGATTTTAAATAAGAAATCGGTAAATAAAGTCCAAAGGAATAATTCCTGTAAAGTGACATTGGATTTGGAAAATCTAAGTTTGGGGTTTAAGCCCAAATGGGTAGATTGGAAAATTGCATGTTGTTTGATGCATTGTAGATCCATATGTCTATTATTAGCGTAGTTTTTTTTATGGTATTCTTGGGAGGAAACCCGTTCCATGACATACGGTGTGGTCCTATGATATTCCTTATTTTATTTAAGTTATAAATAACTGTTTTTGAGTTCTCACACCAGTCCCATGACTGACTCGGAGTTTATTATTTCTACCTAAACACCGGGTGCCCATATTTTCCACATGGGTAGTCAATAGTTTTGGTTTTCTAGATTATTTCATTTAGCAGGATTCTAGATCAAAGCTTAAAGCTATGTCCAGAGCATTGATAGTCTTCCGCTGTGTTAGTTTATTTGTTTCCGATGCATCATATTACATTTATTGTAAATTTAATTTCCGCTGCATATTATTTTCAATACTCTAATATTCTGTACTCTGATGTAATGTTATTATGATGTTTATAAAAGTTTTATGTTGTTTGTTCTGATGTTTTTTGTGCCCAGAGTTAGCGTATCTGCCTTTTTGGTTCGATTTAAGTCGGTTTAACGGTCGATTTGGATCGACCGAGAAGGATGGACGCTACATATGGTATCATAGTTTTGGTTAACTCAAATATTTGGGGTGCAACTCGTTCAAAAAGAATAAAAGACTCATCAGAGATTGGATTAGTAATATTCTATGAAAGAAAACTCATTAGAGATAGGATCAGTAGTATCCTAGAAGGAGAAACTCGTTAGAGATGGGGTTAGAAATGCCCTAGAATGACTTGAGAGTGACAAGTTTGTAATTAACATATTTGTGAATATATATATATAATTCGATCTTAGAAAAATATGATTTTTAAATATATAAAAGCTATATATTTGAAAATTTATTCAACATATTGATTGCTGGTAGTGATGTGCGATTTTAGATTAACTAATAAAATTATTGAAACTAATAAAAGAATGAAACGTAAAATTAAACCAAATCGAATCAAATACTGAACTATAATTTGATTGGAATTGCATACATATACATGTATATATAATGAATAGGTTATAGCATGGAAGCTAAGAAGAGGAATAAAATTGTATGCCCGACAAATAGGTACATGTTTACTATATTCATTGGGTTTGATGATTTTATGAGCCGATTGGCTAGCCGCTTGGCTTTTTCTTTTTGATTAATGAGGGCCCTGTGAGGCAAGTTGCGCTTTTACCGATCAACCCGTACAAAGGAGGTTACGGCAAAAAATTTCGAAAATTTAGCATGTTAGCCAAATTTTAGAGAAATTTGAAAATTCTTAGAATCTAAAAAGTTGTCGAATGAAAGCCATAATAAAAGTTGATTTGGCTAGTTAAACAACTTTCAGCTCCGTTCCTTTTCGAGGACAAAAAGATTTAAGTGGGGGAGATTGTAACAACCCGGAATTTCTAAACCAATTTTAAAAATTTATTTTAGCAATTTTAATGGATTTTGAATGTTTAAAATGAATTATTTTGAGAAATACGATATAAAATTTATTAAAATCAAAGATAGAACGTATAAATTTATATTAATTACAAAACGAATTTGAAATGGCGTAGTAGTTTGAAAGTTCAATTTTAAACTTTTATTGAATATGCAGAATTCAAAATAAATCGGATTTTAGTAAAAGTAGAAATATTAGAATCTATTTAAATATATCTTTCTAACAAATGTAAGATACTGAGATTTCACGTTATAAATTGAAAGTTATATCCAGTTTAAAATTCAAAATAGTCACTGTGGAATTTATATGTATTTTTAAATAAGATATAGCCCTTAAAATAGTAATTTTGTAAACTACTTCCGTTTTCGATGAAACCACTTTTGTTGGATCCGGAATGTCAAATTATTGTTAGGTTTCAAATTTCATAATTTTTGGAATTAATATGTAAGCGCAGTAAATTTAAATGTATTTTGTAATTTCAATTTGAATTTAATCAAGTGGAAAAAGGCCGTTTTTCAAACTATCTCCAAATTCGACGAAATTAGTTTTTTAGGACCATATCGTCAAAACATAGCTAGATTTATTTTTCTATAATTTTTGGAGTTAATATGTGGCCTCGGTAAATTAAAATGTATGTTCAAATTCAATATTGACCATCATATTAATTTAAATTTAAATTTTGATGAAAAATGATCAAAACGATAGAACTGGCTTACGAAACATATCCCATTGTGTTCGGAATGAGGGTATTTAGCTAGGAATGACAATCGTTGGGTTTGATTTGGAGTTCGGATCGATAAAAACATAATTCACGAATTAAATAATTAAATATATGTATATAACCCCAAAAAATCTCCTAAGCCCAAATTCACTTCTTTCTCAGTCAACCATATTCACGGTGCCTCTAGAGAAAATAAAAATGTGAGAAATAATTCTTTAGAAAAGTCAAAACAATCAAAATAAAATTTGTAAAATCATAATTCATATATACATGAAATCCGTAGGAGTTTCTCTACAATTCCATATCAATTTTGCTCAATGCTCATCAATTTTCCAACACTCATAATTTTCAGTGTGCGTTCTAGGTATTCTAGGTATGAGAATTTGGGGGATTAATGCATTGATTCAAGATTCTGACGTCGTATTTGGATTAATGAGACAAAATAGCAAGTATTGGCAAACTACTGTGGGTTTTCGGTGAGATAGTTGTTCGGCATCTACCTGTAGCCGTGCGAGGATGAGTGGATGATGCGAGCTAGAGATGAGGTGCGATTTGCATATTACATATATGGGGAGATTGAGATTTTGATGAGAAGATTAAATGTGATTTTAGTTTTGAATTTTGTGAAGGATAGAAGGGGATATTGGGATGAGTAAGAAGCGGCTATGGTGAAAATCGCGTTCGTGTATACTGGAGGAAAAGGAATGAGTAGGCGGCTAGGAGTTTAAAACATGATTAGGTGGGTTATTAAGTTTAATAATTAATTATTATTTATTAAATAATGACCATTATATGAGTACCAACTTATAAAAAATCATAACTTTTCCATACATTAGCGGAATTCAACGAAATAGGATCCCTTATAACCGTATTGACGAATGCTTCGCAATGAAACTAATTTGGAGCGATTTGGAGCTCGTGGCAATTTATGTCAGAATAAAATGCTTGAGTGAACTGTCGTAAAACAATCATTCTAATAATGGTTTCAAAACTGGTCAAGGTGAGAACTTCTCACTATAATTTTTGTACAATTATTTATTTTATAACTGCATATATGCCAGTATTGATTTTTATTAGTTTTTAATTATCACAAATGGTGTAAGGTTCCTATTAGCTCACATTCATTGTCATCCACAGACCATGGACGATTTAATTAGTTGTATTGTGTTGTGATTGTGATGTGAAATGGAAAATAAAAATATATATGTGAATAAAAATTTATGTGCGATGTGAAAAATATATATACGATATATAAAATGGTCATTTATTGAAATAATTATTTATTCACTAAAAATATTATTTTTAGCTTATATACGGAGTAGTTATTGGATCATTAAAAATATAATTTTTAACATGAATATGGAATGAATAAAATTGTCATGATATGGAATAATTATTGGATTGTTAAAAATAAAAAAATTAACATATATATGCACTGTATAAAGTTGTCAGGTAATGGAATATTCGATTTAAATTTAAAATTGAAATGGAAGTTTGAATCATTTTTAACACGAATTTATAACGATTTATAAAATACGTTTTAAATGGAAATCGATGATATATGTTATATATATATATAATGGCCTGAATAGAATGCACCGCGCAACGACCGTTCACGAATTTCGACCATTAACTTCAAATTGATGTAACGGGAGATCCGAACGTCAGATACTCCTAAAACCAGAACCATTGTGATCATATTGAAAAAATCTTACCAACGAATATAAGAGAATTAAATTTGAACAGTTATATTTTAAGATATGTCCAATTAATTTCAGAAAAGGCCGCTATGAATGCAGTTCGATGGTCGATATTGGAAAGCGACTATACATGTATTCATAAAATTATTAAAAATGTGGTAAAATTATGTGAAATCATGACTAATGATTTGGAAAGATTTTGGATGAAAAATTCCAATTTTGAAAGGATAAAGATATTTTTATCTAAATGAACTAGTTAAAAACTAGAATAAAAATCCCATGGTTTTTAGAAGTAATATATTGCATTGAAAAATGGTTTTAAAATAACCACAATTTTACAACGTATGAATTGGAATGGATTTGAATGGAAATTATCTTCGGATATTCCAATATTGGATTCCGTGATTATACAGATATTGTTGAGGAATATGGAAGATATATATATTGTTATTACCAGTACGATATTTGTTGGTTTCAGGATTTGATATTGAATATAAGCCGATATAATTTCTATTTAGAGCCTTGTATTTAATATCAAATTGGATTTTGGGTTTGTCGTGAACGGTTCCTTCAATAACACTGTTTTTAAACACAGTCGAGAATAGAATAAATCTTTTTATTAAGATTTGGAGAACTTTACCAATTATTTAATATTTAATTGGAATCAAATTGAAATAGGATTTTTGGTTTATCGTGAACTGTGTTTTAACTAACATTTGTTCTTTAACTCAATTAACAGTAAGGATATGATTTGGAATTTATAAATCTTTTTATTAGGATTTAATGGAATTTTCCAAACAAAAATTTTCCAATTTAAAATATTAAATTGGAATTGAATGGAAATCGATTTGTTAATAATCTAGATGAGCTTCTGTGAATGAAGACCATTACTATTTATGGAATTTAAAAGGTATTGTCGCTATTCCTCTTATAGTATCAGTTTGATACGGGAATTTATATCGATTATATGCTATTATGATTTCCGTAAAGATTCCATTTTGAGGGAAGATGATTTTAGGTTTATCATGAACTTTGTTTTAATGACATTGGTTCTTTATCCCAGTTAAAGACAGGATAAAATTTCCTAAAAGTTGAATAATCATTAAGTAATGAATTTAGAAATTAAAATTAAGAAGAGTTTTAATAAATCTTTAATTTGATTTGGAATGAATGGTAATTAAATTTACCAAAACATGAAATGTGGTATAAACCAAATATACTTGGTTGTTGATATTGATTGTGATTATGATTGATTGTTTGGATTATGCTCGACCAGTTTATGAGCAAAATATACTTTCACATTTAGCATTAGGTTGGGTAGAAATACTTTTATGCTAACATCTTGTGAAACACTTCACGATTTGACTATGAGATGTTTAGCGATGTGGTTGAGTTCATTTCGGATTAAATGAATGATTTGGAAATTATATTTTTCTTAAGTGAAAAGAAATGTATTCCCGATCTGGACAGAGAATGTTTTATAAAAATGTTTTATAAAACAGAAAGGATTTCGAGGGCTAAACCCGATGTTGTTGAAATGATTTTTAAATGTATTATATGTTTGACATTGTAGTTCATCACATAACCGATTAGTTGCTATTGATGATATTTCTGTTTGGTGGCGGAGAATTTATTCTCTTGCTTAACACCCTTCTTTGAGATGTACGAGCTCAAATGTTATGTGGCTAATAATGACTGATCATATGTGTGAATTGTTAATGTAAAGTGCTATATTTTGTAAAGTACTTGTGATTATTATGTTGTGAAATGATTTTCCCTACTTCGTGATATAAAACTTATTTAGTATATGGATAAATATTCTAGTAACCCGAATGACTAAAAGTATGGGTGAGTTGGCAGTGTAGTCCCGGAGGGCATGGGATTGTGCATCATCAATGTAGCCTGCTCCATCGTGGGGGGTGCATATATATATATATATATATATATATATATATATATATATATATATATATATATATATATCATGTTGGTAACGTACGTACCCTTTTCCTTATCTAAAGGGAGTCCGATATTTGGTTGCATACTAGTTTGTATGCATTGTTATGTTTTGGAATTCATATTTCCAAAGATTTTAGTTTGAGATCCCAAAGTGAAATCTACTCTGATATAAAATCATGATATGTATTTCAAATGATTTGAAATAAGAAATCCGGAAATAAAGTCCGAAGGAATAATTTATGTAAAGTGAATTGGATTTGGAAAATTAAAGTTTGGGGTTTAAGCCTAAATGGGTAGCTTGGAAAATTGCATGTTTTGTGATGCATTGTAAATCCATATGCCTATTATTAGCATAGTTTGTTTATGCTATTCTTGGGAGAAAACCGTTTCGCGACATACGGCATGGTCCTATGATATTCCTTATTTTATTTAAGTTATAAATAACTGTTTTTTAATTCTCACACCAATCGCATGACTGACTCGGAGTTTATTGTCTCTACCTAAACTTTAGGTGCCCATATTTTAAACATAGGCAATCAGTAGTTTTGGTTTTGTAAATTACTTCATTTAGCAAGATTCTGGATCGAAGCTTAAAGCTGTGTCCAGAGCATTGATAGTCTTCCGTTGTGTTAGCTTATTTGTTTCCGCCGCATTATAGTACATTTACTGTAAATTTATTTTCCGTTGTATTTTATTTTCGATACTCTAATATTTTGTACTCTGATGTAAGATTATTATGATTTTTATAAAAATCTTTTGTTGTTTGTTATGATGTGTTGTGCGCCCAAAGTTAGCATATCCGCCATTTTGGTTCGTTTTAAGTCGGTTTAACGATCGATTTGGATCGACCGAGAAGGAGCGTCACTACAGGCAAGACTTAATAAAAACCCTACACATGTCTGGAGATGAAAAAAATTCACGTTTCTCTTGTTTTTAGTTACGGCACATGGTTATTTAATTTCCAATACTTGGGAAAGGTATGAGATTTCGACCTTTTTACTCGTCTCCTTTAGGCATAGATAGGTCACAAAAATTATGTATGCTTTTGATTGATTTATTGGGTACCTAGTACAGCCCAATAAATTTTTCAGACCCTCCCCATACAAAGGAGGTTATGGCGAAATTTTTCGAAAATTTAGGTGTCAGCCAATATTTTGAGAAATTAGAAAGTTCCTAGAAACTAAAAAGTTGAAGAACTTGATTCAAGCGAAGGGGGGGTTGATCAAGTAAACAAGCTTCGATTCTATCTTCCTTTTCGAGGACGAAAAGATTTTAAGTGGGGGAGAATGTAACAAACCAGATTTTGGAACCAATTTAAAATTTTATTTTTAATTAATTTAATGGATTTTAGGAATTTAAAATGATTTATTTTGAGAATTAACGATTTAGAATTTATTTAAATCAAAGTCAAAATGTATAAATTAAAATTTTAATTAAAACGAACTCGAAATGGCACGGTAGTTTGAAAATTCGATTTTAAACTTTGAACGAATATACTGAATTCAATATAAATGGGGTTTCAGTAAAACAAGAAACATTGGAATATTTTGAACGTAATTTTCTAAAGAATGTAAGAAACTGAGATTTCACTATATACATTATAAGTTATGTCCAGTTTAAAATTTAGAATAGTCACTACAGAATTTATATATATTTAATAATACATAAGCCCTTAAAAATAGCCATTTTACGAACGACCTCCGTTTTTGATGAAACCACTTTTGTTGGATCCAGAATGTCAAATTATTGTTATGTTTAAAATTTCATAATTTTGGTAATTAATATGTGAGCATAGTAAACTTAAACGTGCTTTCAATTTCAGTTTAAATTTAATTAGCCAGTTCAAACCATTTTTCAAACGGTCTCTAAATTTGACGAAACTAATTTTTTTAGGACCGTATTGTCAAAACATTGCTAGATTTGTATATTTGTAATTTTTGGAGTCAGTATGTGGCCCCAGCAAATTAAATTGTACTTCAAATTCAATATTGACCGTTATATTAATTTATAATTTAATTTTGATTAAAACTGATCGAAATAGTTGAATTGGCTTACGAAACATATTCTATTGTGTTTCGAATGGGGGTATTTAGTTAGGAACGATAGTCGTTGGGTTTGATTTAGAATTCGAATGCGAAATCACACTTTTTGAATTAAAATATAATTAAATATATACATATATATATATATATCTAAAACTCTAATTCTATTTCATTATCAAGAGCCGCCATCATTTTATAATAGACGGACGAAATCGCTCCAAATTTTGCCCCTCCTTTTCTACGAATCCACACAATAAAATTTGAATCTTTCTGAAGCAAAGTCAAAGAGCAATGAGAGGGCTTTGATTTTGTACGGCGTTGAAGGGTTTTCGTGGAGTATTGGTCTCGATTTTTGCAATCTAAGACGCGAGTTTCGGTCACGATTTCTGGAGCAAAGGGGGGTGCGAGCTGACGGCGGAGCCAGGTGCAGAACGGCGACGTGAAGGGCTTCGACATGGCGTGGGTGGATCGGCTTCAGGTGGCCTCGTTTTGTGTGCATGAAGAGAGAAATGAGGGTGACATTGGGTTCGGTTAAACAAAGAGGAAGGAGGATTAATCTCCTTAATGATGTGGTTAATTTAGTTAATTATATTTTAATTATCTCGAATTGTAATCAATGTATAAATTGTCATATCTTTTTCATACGAGATCGGAATTGAACGATTTCAGTTGCATTGGAATCATGACAAAAAACTCTATAACATGGTACTGACTAGAATGGAAATGGAGCAGGTTGAATTTGTGGTTGTTAAAATTAAATTATAAATATCCATTTATAATTTAAACAGTGAAAATTGGTTAATTAGAAAAATATTTCGAAGCAAATTAGAATTGGTTAAATTTATTAATTAGTGATTAATTTGAATTCATTGTTGTTGGTTGAAACCCCACATGGGTCTGGAGATGATAATTAATTCACATATCCTTTGGATTTAATTGTATGGCAACCTATTGATTGACAGACTGTTATAAGCGTTATTTAAATATTTAATGCTTATACAATTGTAAATTGCACTCTGGTTGGGAATGGAATGTTAATGGTTGTTTATCTCTATTTTTCAATACATGCGACGTATAGAATCCATATATATATAATTATATGGTAATTGATTGAGTCTGATTCCAATTCATAAATAATGAATATTTTAAAATAATATTTAGTGAAAAATCAAAATATGATTTTAATGTCTGATTTTGGATGGACAAAAAAATATTGACATATGAAGCCGAATTAAGTAATTATACGACATTTTTACACGAACAGAAGTTTCTATCGATTTTATTTATTTTATAATGAATATCAGATAGGTTTGATTTTAAAATATGATACTTTGAAAATATTATCATTTTAAAATTATAATGATATTGAATAATCAGTTTTGATTTAAAATAGAAATCAAAGTTGAAATCATTATAACATTAATTTATAAAATATGTTTTAAATGGAAATCAATGGTAGATATATTATATATATTTAAATAGCTTGAATAGAATGCACAGTGCAGCAACTGTTCTATAATTTCAACCATTGACTTCAAATTGGCATAACGGGAGATCGGACCATCGGATTTTCCTAAAACCAGAACCATTGGGTTCATATCGAAAATAGATTTCAAATGATAATAAGAGATTTGAAATCTAACGGTTAGATTTTAAAATATGTCTAAATCAGTTTTGGAAAAGGTCGTTATGGATGCAGTTTGGTGGCCGATATTGGAAACCGACCGCAAGGGGCTTAATAAAATTATTAAAAATATGAATAAATTATGTAAAATCATAATAAATGATTTGGATTGAAATATTTGAAGTTTTTAAAGATAAAAGATATTTTAGCAGAACAAGTTGTTTATCAACTAAAGTAAAGAACGAAAAAGGATTGAAACGGTTTTTATCTAACCAAAAATTTTCCAACGTATGAATTGGACAGGATTTAAATGGAAATAATCTTTGAAATATTTTGATATTGGATTCCATGATTATATGGATATTGTTGAGGAGTTTGGATGAAATAGATATCGTTATTCCCAATACGATATCCGCTAGTTTCAGAATTTGATATTGAATATAAATAAGTATAATTTCCATTTAGAGCCTTTTATTTAATATCAAATTAGATTTTGGGTTTGTCGTGAATGGTGTTTTCAAAAACATTGTTCTTAAACCCAATCGAGAAAAGAATAAAATTTTGAATTAAGATTAATGAAGTTTTCCAATTTATAACTAAAAATTGGAAGGGTGCGTCTATTAACACCCCGTTAATTTCTCTTCATCCCCCACAACCTAGAAAACAAAATATGCACCCCATCATTTGCTCTTCCTACCCTGTTTAATCCAAAAATGCCCTTATTGCAAATTATTTCAGCGTCGATTTATTTGAACAATATCAACTATATTGATGATTTATTTATTTACTCTTTATATCTTTGCAATTTCTGTTACTGCTAAAATACTCAATCTCAAAATGCATAACGATACACATCGTTGATAGTATACTTTTTAAAAAAATTAATACTTTTTTTAATCAATATTTGTAATTTCTATCTTTTTTTATAAATAACATGTACAATGCTGATTTTAAATTTAATTGTATTTTGCAATTTGACATCGAACACTCATATATATAGTTGGAATTATTATTTTTTAATCAGTTTGCAACATTAGACAAACTATCTAATCGACTGTTAAAGGGAAAATTTGGAAATGAAATTTTAAAATTTTATTCGGGGGGTGAAGAGCAAATAATGGGGTGCGAATAGCCAGACACAAATTGGAATTCAATGGAAGGTTATTTTGGGTTCACTGTGAACAATTTTTTAAATAACATTTGTTCTTAAATCCCAATTAACAGTGAAGACATGATTTGGAATTTATAAATCTTTTTTTAAGGATTTTATGGAAATTTTCCAAAGTAAAGTTGTCCAATTTAATACATTAAATTGAAATTGAATGGAATTCGATTTAATAATAACCGATGTGAGCTTCTTTGAGTGAAGACTGCTATTATCTATGGAATTTAAAAGGATTTGCCGTTATTCCATTTATATAATTAGTCTGATAGGGAAATTTATATGGATTATATATTGATTTGTTTTCTATGAAGATTTCATAGTTAATGGAAAATGATTTGGGTTTATCGTGAACTTTGTTTTAAATGACATTGGTTATTTAACCTAGTTAAAGATAGGATTAGTTTTCCTAAAGTTGAATAATCATCAAGTAATGATTTTTGAGATTAAAACCAAGGTGGAGTTTTAATGAATCTTTAATTAGATTGAAATGTGAATAAGGTAACTAAATTTACCGAAATTAAGAAATGTTCGAAAATATAGTATTTCCAGTTTTACTCCATGCGATAGTTAAAACTTTAATTAGATTTGAAGTGAGAAGTGGTAATTTACCAATAACACAATGGGTGTTTGATATAGAGTACTACTAGTTTTGCTCCATGGGATGAATAGGTTGGGATTGAGGTTAATAAATAAATGGTTACTTCGGTAAGGCTCAAAATTCCAGACTAGTTAATAAACCTTAATTTGGTTTAGAATTGTTAAAGGATTAAAATAAAATCTTTTTAAATGATATCCAAAGGAAGATTTAAGAGTAAGTTTAAAAAAAAAACTTATCTTTGATAAAATTAATGGGAACCTTTCTAATAAGATATATTTGAATAAAAGAATATTCTGAATTGGAATGAGGCATATGATGTGTTTTTTAGCACTTGATTTTTAATTTTAAAATACACGAGTTATTCGGGAAGACCGGGTTTGTCCCATTCTGAATAACTGATACGACGACTAAAAGTCAACGATGAAGACGGTGGTTGAAGTCCTAAGATCTTCACATCGTATGAACAATTACTGATGTCTTGATTGGGTTGTACCTCCAAGACAAGGTAATAAGTGGTGATTGTCCAGATGTACTTGGAGAATGATCAGACATGTGATGCGCTCTCTCTTATACTGGACATATGAGACGAGGAATAAGATGCTTCCGGTTTCGTTCAGACCCAGAACGGACTTGCAAGTGGATGGTATGCCTTACATTGTATTCCTTTATACTGTATTCGTTGATCTTTGCTGTAACACCCCGTATGTTGAAATAACTTATTATAATATAAATCAGGACAGAATTAAATTCTAAAATCTGAATCAGGGGAAACGGGCTGTGCCATTGCGTTCGTCTCGGAAAAATACGCAGAATAGAGTCCGAAATTTTGTAAATCGGAGTCCGTATGGCCCAGTTAAGGCCCAATGAAGTTTGCAGGAAATTTAAATCTAAAAACAGATTTAAAAATTCAAATTCAGATTTCAAAATAGAACTAGCGGGGCCAGGCGGGAAAATTCCCGCCCTAACCATGTCGACAGGGCTGTCGACAGGGGGGTCGACTTGCCTGTCGACTTGCCTGTCGACCCGGCGTGTCGAGCCAGGGGGCTTGGGTGCACCAGATCTGGTTTTCTGGCTAGGGCTGGGCTGGGTTCTAGAGATTTCCTAAATCTAACGGACCTAATCTAACCTAGGGTTAATCCTATGGTCTAAAACACACCCTAATCCTATAAATACACCCTAATGCAAGCCTAATCCATACTAAAAATAGAAATGATGGCCTCATGCCGCCAAAATCAAACTTGAGAGGAGCCTCCACTAGTTTATGAAGGAAGTTGCAAGCTAATCAACCTCTAATCATCATCTTCTTCATATCTAGCAACTAGTTCTACTTCATAAGTTTGCTAATCTTTGTTTTGGTGAGTTTCTATCAATTTAACATCAATTGCTAAAGTAAGTAGATTGGGTGTAATGAGACTTATGGTCTTAAATGCGGATTAGTGAGTTTGAATCATTTGTAATGATATGCTACTCTATGTTTTCCTATGTTTATGCATATTTAATAAGTGGGTTTATGCATGTTTAATAAGTTGGTTTATGCATGTTTAACAAGTGGGTTTATGCATGTTTAATAAGTTGGTTTATGCATGTTTAACAAGTGGGTTTATGCATGTTTAATAAGTGGGTTTATGCATATTTAATAAGTGGGTTTATGCATGTTTAACAAGTGAGTTATGCAAGTTCATATGCAAGTTATGTATATGCTTAAATGCAAGATTAACATGATATGCAAGTTATGCATGCTTATGCAAGTATGTGAATGCTTATGCAAGAATGTGAATGCTTATGCAAGTTATGTGTATTCTTAAATGCATGTTTAACATGTTATGCAAGTTATGTGTATTCTTAAATGCATGTTTAACATGTTATGCAAGTTATGAGAATGCTTATATGCAAGTTCAACATGTTATGCAAGATATGTGTATGATAATATGCAAGTTCATACGCAACATGTTATGCAAGTCGTATGTATGATAATATGCAAGTTCATATGCAACATGTTATGCAAGATATGTGTATGATAATATGCAAGTTTGGGTTAAATGTAGTTGGGTTAATATATGCTCATAAATGCAAGTTGACATCCTCTTAACCCATGACAAAGTTATATGCTAAACCCATGATATTTGTGATGGATCTTCCCCTTTATTATGTCATGAAATGAGAACGATTTACGTGGGGAACGATGGGGTTAGTAAATATGTTAATAAAAGTATGGTCGGGTATGATTAAGCATACCATAAAAATAAATTAACATAAGTGGGAATTTACCTATTGAGTTAGGTCTACTCCATGGGAATTTACCTATTGAGTTAGGTCTACCCATGATATCAAAAACTTGATATTAATTAGGGATAATTAATATGGGGGTGATTAATTAGGTGTAATTAATCGACTAAGACACGAGGTTGGACTCATTTGTAGTGTAAAACTGCCCGGACCCTACCGGCTTAACCAGTTGCTACAAATGTCAGCCCAATGTGAGAGGTCTTAGCCATAAATTAAATACGTGATTAAAGTAAAGACACGAGGTTAGACTCTGTTATGACGTAAGACTGCCCGGACCCTACCGGCTTAACCAGGCGGTCATAACAGCCAGTCGAATGTGGGAGGTCTTTATGGGAGATCACGGTCTTAATTAATTAAGAAACACTTAACCATATTAGCATGTAGTGGGACATGAGGGGTTAAGTGGGTGCCTTGGGTGGCATGTGGAAATTTAGTGGTTGCCTTGGGTGGCATGTGGAATCTAGTGGGTTGCCTTGGGTGGCAATAGAAAATACGATTAGAATACTTAACCGAGTGAAACATGTAATTAAACATGATTAAAGGGTTAAGTGGGGTACACTAGATAGGTGACAAGCTTAGCTGGGTAGCTTGTGGGGGCCCATTTCAACCAGTAACCCATATGTATCTTATTGGGCTCGACCCATGTCGAGGACGGGACACGCGTACTGGGCTTGATTATAAGAGGCCAAAACGGGTTAGCGGTGGCAACGCAAGTCCAACGGGTTTCATATGCGTGTGTGGGCCCGGGCTGGTAGATAAGCCGTTGTTGCATCATGTAGATATAAAGCCGTGCACCGTTGATACTATCAGGTGACCACTTTGGGGAATGATACACCCCATTGTGGGACCAGCACGGGTATCTACGGTAGGGAGCCGATCGCTGGGGAGTAGTGGGTACACCTAATAAAGATAGGGGCAGACGGCACCTATGTAGGGGTACACGAAACTACTGGGAAAATTACTAAGTACACCTAGTGGAGATAGGGGCAGACGGCACCTATGTAGTGGGCTAGGGGTACACGAAACTATTGGGTAAACTTTCTAAGTCCTTGGGAGGGATCAACCTTCAAGAAGGAATGACTGGTGTGGTGCAGTGTAGTAATTATCCTTGGGTGGGTAGATGCGTCTTTACAGTTATCTTAGTTTATCCTAAGTCTACCAAGCTGCTTAGTGTAGCCATTCATCCCCAGACATTACCGTATGTCAAGTTTATGTCTTCTCTGGTTACTTTAATGGTTGTATTGTTAAAGTTATAGGACTCGCTCAGACTTATGTCTGACCCCGTTGTTTTTATCTTTTTCCCAACCCTCAGGTTCTCAGAGTGGGCCCAGTACGAGTGGGCTTTGATCAGGCTGCTTTTATTAGTCTCTTGGAGCTTGGACCCTAGATGTAGAGCTCAGCTTACCCTTTTTCCTTTATGGCTATCAGTTCATGTATTGGGATTATGTATTTTTATTTAGCAAGAATGGATATTTGTACTTAACTTTTATTGTGGTTTTATGATGTAACCAGACATGTTTACTTCTGCTGTTATGAGATGATGTTTTAAATTTCAAGTACTATTTATATCTGTCTTTTTGTAATTTTTCTGTTCTATATTCACTAAAATACTCCACCGATGCTATGGCATTCCCTTAGTGAGTGATCATAGCGGGCGTGGGGTGTTACACGTGGTATCAGAGCAAAGGTTACCGGAACAGATAAAATTTTTAGAAAACTATTTTTTCTAAAACATTTTTGGAAGAGATATTTTCATAAACATGTCTTTAAAGAGAAAAGTTTTTGAAAGAAAAGCATAATCCCCAATAGCCATATCTATATCCTTCGAATTCTCCGTTTTGAATCTTTCCTTTTTCGTTTCAGCATGGCTGAGGATCTTAACTTTCCGGAGGGTGTGACGGTACCAGTATGGTATAGGAGATTGATGGAGGCTAGGGCCACCACTGCGGGTCCAGCAAATGTTCCTCCACCAACTGTAGCACCCGATCTTCCTCCTCCCCCTACTCCTCGCACGGATACTTTTGCTAAGACTTGCAAGGAATTTAAAGCTATGGGAGGGAAACCTTTTCAAGGATCTGAAACTTTTGTGGAGGCTAGAGATTGGCTTAAGGAGGTGGAAGAGTTGATAGATATCTTTGAGATGGAAGAAGGAAAGAAAGTCAAGTTAGCTGCTTGGTTAATGAAGGGAGAGGCCTCATTCTGGTGGGAGGTCACTAATGGAGAACGCCCCGTTGACTCTTGGGCGGATTTTAGGGAAAGATTTGTGGCAAAGTTTCTCTCAAGGGCGGAGGAAAACTTGTATATGAAAAGATTCTTGGCTCTAAAGCAAGGAAATCTCTCAGTGAAGGAATATGTCAACAAGTTTAATCAATTGGCAAGGTTTGGCCTAGACATGGTGAATACACTGGAGAAGAAGGCCTTGAGGTTCGTGAAAGGCTTGAATGAACCGATGCATGGGTTGGCTATGACTCATATCCCTATGGGGGCCACCTTCGAGAAGCTAGTTGACATGGCACTCATGCATGAAGAAGAGAAGGGTCCCAATGCTAATAAGGCACCCGAGAAGAAGGGAGATCAAAAGAGACCTCAGCAACAACAGCAAAATAAAGGTGGGAAAGGCAACGGTGGCAAGGGCATGAAGAAGAAGTGTTTCAATTGTGGGACACCTGGCCACCTAAGCAAGGATTGTCGCAAGAAGAAGAAGACTAGCTGCTTCCACTGTGGCGAAGCAGGGCATCTAGTGAAAGACTGTCCTAAGAAGGGGCAAAGGACGGGATCTACCTCAGGAGGACAGGTGCAAGCTCTTATGGCACCGGGTCAGGTTAGGGGGCAAGTACAGGCTCTCGCGGTTCCACCGATTCAGGAAAGAGGTAGAACTATTTCCGTTGAAAGTCTGGTTTTTCTATTTGATCATCCTGTCCGTACATTGTTTGATTCTGGCGCATCGCATTCGTTTATCTCATCATCATTAGTTGAGTCACTGCACTTAGACACCAGTCTGGTAGATGATCCCTTGGTTGTTTCAAACCCAATTGGGGGCTCCACTTATTTGTCCATGATATGTTTGGGTTTGAAGATTCTATACTTAGCATTGAGTTTAGATGTGATGCTTTTGTTTTGGGCTTCACGGGCTATGGGTTGATTTTGGGCATGGACTGGTTATCCAGTAATGGTGCCGTTCTTGATTGCGAAAGGAGAGTTGTTAGGCTCATGACCCGCTTAGGTAACACTCTCGAGATTTCTTGTAATCCCATGGATTCCGTTATGATAAGTTATCTTGAATCGCTCGACGCTTCCGTCGAGAGTTTGCAATCTGTTAGAGTGGTCCGGGAATAGTCGGATGTGTTTGAGGAGGTGAAGGGCTTACCTCCGAAGCGGGAGATTGACTTCCGAATATATCTGGTGGATAATGCTAAACCTGTATCTTTACCAGTGCGCCACATGGCTCCTCGTGAGAGAAGGGAACTCCATAAGCAAGTAGGGGAGTTGCTTGAGAAGGGGTTCATAAGACGGAGTATATCGGAGTGGGGTGCTCCAGTAGTATTTGCTACGAAGGCGGATGGGTCCCTCAGACTTTGTGTAGACTATAGAGAACTCAACAAGCTCACAAAGAAGAATAGACACCCATTGCCGAGGATTGATGATCTTTTCGATCAGTTGGTTGGCGCTTCAGTATTTTCTCAATTGGACTTGGCCACGGGGTTTCATCAGTTGAGGGTGGCTGAGGATAGCATAGACAAGACTGCCTTTAGAACTCCGGATGGTTTCTATGAGTGGCTGGTGATGCCATTTGGGTTGACGAACGCCCCTGCATACTTTGTTGATTTGATGAGTAGGGTGTTCAGGGAGTTCCTTAACAAATTTGTGGTGGTCTTTGTGGATGATATCTTAGTATATTCTAAGAGTGAAGAAGAGCATGCCCTACATCTTGGGGAGGTATTGAAGACCCTTCGAGCACATAGCCTTAAGGCTAAATTCTCTAAATGTCACTTCTGGAGGAAGGAGGTGCGGTTCTTGGGGCATGTGGTCTCCAAGGAAGGGATAGCTGTGGATCCCGCGAAGGTAGTATCAATTCAGGATTGGAAGGTTCCGAAGAATGCTACCGAAGTAAGAAGATTCTTGGGGTTGGCGGGTTATTATAGGAAGTTTATCAAAGACTTCGCGAAGATATCAGCCCCATTAACCCGCTTAATGAAGAAGAATCTTGTTTTCGCATGGGACGTAGATTGTGATGATGCGTTCCGACGGTTAAAGAGAGCTTTAACCACTGCTCCAGTTTTAGTGTTGCCAGATGGGAGCAAGCCATTTGTTGTTTATACCGATGCTTGTGGAACAGGACTTGGTGCAGTCTTAATGCAAGAGGGAAGGGTAATAGCCTATGGTGGAAGGCAGTTGAGAGTGCATGAGAAAAATTACCCTACCCATGATTTAGAGTTGGCCGCTATTGTTTTTGCGCTTAAGATTTGGCGCCATTATCTTCTTGGTGAGAGATTCGAATTGTTCACTGACCACAAATCATTGAAGTACTTGTTTTCTCAGAAGGATTTGAATTTGAGACAACAAAGGTGGATGGAGTTCTTAGCATCCTATGATTTCGAGATAGCGTATACCCCTGGCAAGGGTAACGTGGTGGCGGACGCCTTGAGCAGAAAAAGGTTGTCCTTGAGTCCATTGTTCGTGGAACAACGAAGCTTGGAATTTATCTCGATGTTTGATTTCAGACCTTCCATTGATTATGTACCCGGTTTGCTAGCATCCTTGGAGGTCAGACCTACTCTTCTGGGGCGGATTGGAGAAGCACAGAGGGACGACCCACAGTTGGTTGAGTTGGTAGAGAAGCTCATAAGGGGGGAGTCGTCCAGCCATTTGAGTAGGTACACCCTAGATGATAGGGGGTGCTTGCGCAGAGACGGTAGACTTTGTGTACCGCAAGACGAGGGTTTGAGGAAGGCTATTCTTGATGATGCACACCGTTCTAGGATGACCATTCATCCCGGTGGGGACAAGATGTACCAAGATATGAAACGGGTTTTCTTCTGGGCCGGTATGAAGAAAGATGTGGTCGAGTATGTCGCTCGATGCTTGGTGTGCCAACAAGTAAAAGCAGAGCATAAGAAGCCCGGCGGATTGCTTCATCCGTTGGAAGTTCCGATATGGAAGTGGGATAGTGTCTCGATGGATTTCGTTGATGGGTTACCGAGATCGAGGAAGGGTAATACGGGAATTTGGGTTGTGGTAGACAGACTTACTAAAAGCGCCCATTTCATACCTGTGAAGAGCAAGAGGACTGCTCCATGGCTAGCTTCAGTATATCTTCGAGAGATAGTTCGATTGCATGGGGTACCCTCTAGCATAGTGAGTGATCGAGATCCTATCTTCACTAGCGAGTTCTGGAGAAGTATGCAAGAAGCAGTGGGGACTCAATTGTGTCTGAGCACCGCATATCATCCTCAGACGGATGGCCAGACTGAGAGGGTGAATCGTGTCCTAGAAGACCTTTTGAGGCTTTGTATCTTAGATTTTGGAGGTACATGGGAAGAGCATCTTCCATTGGTGGAGTTCGCATATAATAACAGCTTTCAGTCCAGTATTGGTATGGCTCCTTTCGAAGCTCTCTACGGAAGGCCTTGTCGATCACCTACATGTTGGTGGGAATCTACGGATAAGATTTTGCTTGGGCCTGATATGGTTAGGGAGATTTCTGAGAAGATTGACTTGATTCAAAGAAGGATGAAAGCAGCGCAGGATAGGCAAAAATCTTATGCGGACAAGAGAAGGACGGATCTTGAGTTTGAAGTTGGGGACATGGTCTTTGTCAAAGTGTCTCCATTGTGAAATGTGGTTCGCTTTGGATCTGTTGGGAAGTTAGCACCAAGGTTCGTGGGGCCGTTTCCTATTAAGGAAAGGATTGGATGGATAGCATATAGAGTGGAATTGCCCGACAGCCTTAGTGGTGTACATGATGTATCCCATTTGAGGAAGTGCTTACATGAGACCGCAGAGGTGGTAGAGCCGAGCTTGCTTAAAGAAGTGGAAGTAGAGCGTGATGCGACTAATCGACGAGCTCCTACTCGCATCCTTGGGTCAGAGACTAGGAAATTGAGGAATCGAGAGGTTCAACTAGTCAAAGTACAATGGGGAGAAGACGAGAGCAACGCAACTTGGGAAACGGAAGCGAAGATGCGTTCATTGTACCCATTTCTTTTTGAGGGTATGTCTTTAATTTCTCCTCTATCGTTGTCTAGTACTTATCTTATCTTTAGTATGTCCTCTCGTTAGTACTGTTTGACCTTTAGATAGGGTAAACCTATGGTTGAAACATGTGTTTGAGACATGTTATGGTTGATGGATGCAAGTGGATGCAAGTGTTTGCTAGTGGTTGCTCGTGGATGCATATACACACACTCTAGGCACTAGATCGGCTCAATCACTTCATATTGCATATTGCATGAAATTGTGTGTAGGAAACTATATTTATGGATGTATAATGAATTGTGTTATCATATGGATGATGCATTTTGGTGAATGATTGTGCACTCATGTAGATATTGTATGTGTCGATAGGATTCTCTCGCATACATAATGGATGCATGGCACTATCATGGTTTGCATATGTTCATACATTAGGTAGGGAACATATACACACACTTTTTGCATATGCTCATACATCATTAGAAATTGTTTTAAGGACAATGGATGCCTGTGTTTGATGGATTGAGTAGATGGTTGTTTGGTTGGTAGGATACGTTCTTCTTGACTTAGAGATTTCGGGGACGAAATCCTTTAAGTAGGGGAGAATGTAACACCCCATATGTTGAAATAACTTATTATAATATAAATCAGGGCAGAATTAAATTCTAAAATCTGAATCAGGGGAAACGGGCTGTGCCATTGCGTTCGTCTCGGAAAAATACGCAGAATAGAGTCCGAAATTTTGTAAATCGGAGTCCGTATGGCCCAGTTAAGGCCCAATGAAGTTTGCAGGAAATTTAAAGCTAAAAATAGATTTAAAAATTCAAATTCAGATTTCAAAATAGAACCAGCGGGGCCAGGCGGGAAAATTCCCGCCCTAACCATGTCGACAGGGCTGTCGACAGGGGGGTCGACTTGCCTGTCGACTTGCCTGTCGACACGGCGTGTCGAGCCAGGGGGCTTGGGTGCACCAGATCTGGTTTTCTGGCTAGGGCTGGGCTGGGTTCTAGAGATTTCCTAAATCTAACGGACCTAATCTAACCTAGGGTTAATCCTATGGTCTAAAACACACCCTAATCCTATAAATACACCCTAATGCAAGCCTAATCCATACTAAAAATAGAAATGATGGCCTCATGCCGCCAAAATCAAACTTGAGAGGAGCCTCCACTAGTTTATGAAGGAAGTTGCAAGCTAATCAACCTCTAATCATCATCTTCTTCATATTTAGCAACTAGTTCTACTTCATAAGTTTAATAATCTTGGTTTTGGTGAGTTTCTATCACTTTAACATCAATTGCTAAAGTAAGTAGATTGGGTGTAATGAGACTTATGGTCTTAAATGCGGATTAGTGAGTTTGAATCATTTGTAATGATATGCTACTCTATGTTTTCCTATGTTTATGCATATTTAATAAGTGGGTTTATGCATGTTTAATAAGTTGGTTTATGCATGTTTAACAAGTGGGTTTATGCATGTTTAATAAGTTGGTTTATGCATGTTTAACAAGTGGGTTTATGCATGTTTAATAAGTGGGTTTATGCATATTTAATAAGTGGGTTTATGCATGTTTAACAAGTGAATTATGCAAGTTCATATGCAAGTTATGTATATGCTTAAATGCAAGTTTAACATGATATGCAAGTTATGCATGCTTATGCAAGTATGTGAATGCTTATGCAAGAATGTGAATGCTTATGCAAGTTATGTGTATGCTTAAATGCATGTTTAACATGTTATGCAAGTTATGAGAATGCTTATATGCAAGTTCAACATGTTATGCAAGATATGTGTATGATAATATACAAGTTCATACGCAACATGTTATGCAAGTCGTATGTATGATAATATGCAAGTTCATATGCAACATGTTATGCAAGATATGTGTATGATAATATGCAAGTTTGGGTTAAATGTAGTTGGGTTAATATATGCTCATAAATGCAAGTTGACATCCTCTTAACCCGTGACAAAGTTATATGCTAAACCCATGATATTTGTGATGGATCTTCCCCTTTATTATGTCATGAAATGAGAACGATTTACGTGGGGAACGATGGGGTTAGTAAATATGTTAATAAAAGTATGGTTGGGTATGATTAAGCATACCATAAAAATAAATTAACATAAGTGGGAATTTACCTATTGAGTTAGGTCTACCCCATGGGAATTTACCTATTGAGTTAGGTCTACCCATGATATGAAAAACTTGATATTAATTAGGGATAATTAATATGGGGGTGATTAATTAGGTGTAATTAATCGACTAAGACACGAGGTTGGACTCATTTGTAGTGTAAAACTGCCCGGACCCTACCGGCTTAACCAGTTGCTACAAATGTCAGCCCAATGTGAGAGGTCTTAGCCATAAATAAAATATGTGATTAAAGTAAAGACACGAGGTTAGACTCTGTTATGACGTAAGACTGCCCGGACCCTACCGGCTTAACCAGGCGGTCATAACAGCCAGTCTAATGTGGGAGGTCTTTATGGGAGATCACGGTCTTAATTAATTAAGAAACACTTAACCATATTAGCATGTAGTGGGACATGAGGGGTTAAGTGGGTGCCTTGGGTGGCATGTGGAAATTTAGTGGTTGCCTTGGGTGGCATGTGGAATCTAGTGGGTTGCCTTGGGTGGCAATAGAAAATACGATTAGAATACTTAACCGAGTGAAACATGTAATTAAACATGATTAAAGGGTTAAGTGGGGTACACTAGATAAGTGACAAGCTTAGGTGGGTAGCTTGTGGGGGCCCATTTCAACCAGTAACCCATATGTATCTTATTGGGCTCGACCCATGTCTAGGACGGGACACGCGTACTGGGCTTGATTATAAGAGGCCAAAACGGGTTAGCGGTGGCAACGCAAGTCCAACGGGTTTCATATGCGTGTGTGGGCCCGGGCTGGTAGATAAGCCGTTGTTGCATCGTGTAGATATAAAGCCGTGCACCGTTGATATTATCAGGTGGCCACTTTGGGGAATGATACACCCCATTGTGGGACCAGCACGGGTATCTACGGTAGGGAGCCGATCGCTGGGGAGTAGTGGGTACATCTAATAAAGATAGGGGCAGACGGCACCTATGTAGGGGTACACGAAACTACTGGGTAAAATTACTAAGTACACCTAGTGGAGATAGGGGCAGACGGCACCTATGTAGTGGGCTAGGGGTACACGAAACTATTGGGTAAACTTTCTAAGTCCTTGGGAGGGATCAACCTTCAAGAAGGAATGACTGGTGTGGTGCAGTGTAGTAATTATCCTTGGGTGGGTAGATGCGTCTTTATAGTTATCTTAGTTTATCCTAAGTCTACCAAGCTGCTTAGTGTAGCCATTCATCCCCAGACATTACCGTATGTCAAGTTTATGTCTTCTCTGGTTACTTTAATGGTTGTATTGTTAAAGTTATAGGACTCGCTCAGACTTATGTCTGACCCCGTTGTTTTTATCTTTTTCCCAACCCTCAGGTTCTCAGAGTGGGCCCAGTACGAGTGGGCTTTGATCAGGCTGCTTTTATTACTCTCTTGGAGCTTGGACCCTAGATGTAGAGCTCAGCTTACCCTTTTTCCTTTATGGCTATCAGTTCATGTATTGGGATTATGTATTTTTATTTAGCAAGAATGGATATTTGTACTTAACTTTTATTGTGGTTTTATGATGTAACCAGACATGTTTACTTCCGCTGTTATGAGATGATCTTTTAAATTTCAAGTACTATTTATATCTGTCTTGTTGTAATTTTTCTGTTCTATATTCACTAAAATACTCCACCGATGCTATGGCATTCCCTTAGTGAGTGATCATAGCGGGCGTGGGGTGTTACATTTGCTAATATATATATATCTATTTGGTGGCGGAAAATTTATTCTCTTGCCTAACACCCTTCTCTAAGACATACGAGCTTAGAGGTTATATATTGGTGGAAATCAGTGGTATGGTATGGATTGAAAATGTAGCATGCTAAGATGCAATTGATCAAGGATTTTGTTGAAAAACAGAGTATTGTGGTTGATGATCAAAGCATAGCTTTAATTAGCATAGCTTTGTGTATAGCGTTAGTTCGCGAGCTTCGGCCCCAGTATGAGTCAAAAATGGGATAGTGACTGCAGGGAGTGCACAACGTTTCTATCTAGCTAGAAGTGGTGTCATGGTATGGAGCCTAGACATTTTTACTTATACAGATGATGGAATGAGGTGCCTTGGATATTGAGTCTCTAATGGCTCAGAGACAGGTACGATAGGACTGGGAAACGTGTCTTTAGGAATAACCAATCCACTAAAGTGTGGACCGGCCCTGAAGATCCAAGGGTTGCCTGTAGGTATGATCCTGAGATATGTGCTAGAGTGTCTCGAATCGGTGAGGAGACATCCCTTACCTTGACTCATAAATGGAATCCAATTTCCAATACGTGACTTTTCAGTTTTAGTTGTAAACCTATATGGCAACATAGTAGGATGGGGTACTATGTCGCCTATGATTGATGTATTTGAAGTTGATTTCTTCACTTTTTTTTCTTTCTTTTTTAACGCTAAGCGCAAAAATTTTATTACTCAAAATGAAAATTTACAAGAAGTACAACTCTCAATATATACACAAATATCACAATAGAAAAAACAACTACTTATATCAATACGTCACTAAGATTGCAGACTCCAGAATATCCAGCTTAATCCCCAAAGCATCTTTCAATCTCTCATATATCTTCAGACTCAAAAGCTACTGCATTTCTTAGCAAAAGCACCCTGATAACCAATACCACAACCAAAATATACTGAGTAACACAATGAAGATCCACGCGTTAACAATGTAAACTGATGAACAATCGAATGCACCTGATATGATTCTTTGAAGACTTGTGAAATATCAATAGCCAAATCATGCAACTGCAAACCAAAACAAACCATACTCCAATTCAAACAGTTCACATATTCTAATAACATCAAACTTATTAACCCATACTCCCATACTAACTAGTGTACCACGTCACCCAGAGGATCAAACTCCAATAAAAGCATACACTACCCATATTCGTATGCTTAAGTAACAAATGGATCAAACCGGGGAGATAGGTTTCTACGAGTGTGTCTCTTTGTTGATTTCGCATTACTACCCAATGGTAGCACTTCCTCCAGATTGAAATCGTGTCCCCCATCTAAATCAGCCTAGAACTTACCTTTTGGTTTAACCTCTGATTTAGAAGTGGGTACGACCCTTGTTGGTACCGCAGTCGATAGCGAGGCCAAAGAAGTATTCACTACTGGGAAAGTTAGACCTGCGCCAGAAACAGAACGCGACAACTGGATATGTAAAGGTGGTTTCAAGTGAGCATATAGAGATGACTTTGAAAGAGAAGATGTTGATGAAATACTCACAAAGCCGCTAGAAGAGGACGGTGATGCACCACTGAAAGAAGACGAGCATGACATAGTTGAATTTGACGATGAAAGCGATGTTGAAGTAATGCTATCAGAGAATAGCACACCAGAAGGTCCAATATTACCAGACGATTGAGATGAAGAAAAAGAAGATGTGGCCAAAGTGCTGAAGCTGGATGAATGTGACAATGAAGCATTTAAATTTTCTATTGCTAAGCTTGTTGTTGTACCAACCTCAGCAGCAAACTCATCGTCAAACAAATTGTTTAGACGAATATCCCCAACTTCCTTAGCACTTTCACTATTAGCACTAGTAAGATTATCCACATCAGGAGCGGCCTTATCTTTATCAATCTTAACATTGATGCATTAACCTCATCTTTATCATGTCCTATTGTTTCCTTATCTATAACATTCTTCATTCCCCAGAACATCTTTTTCTTGGAGACTACCTTTGTCCATCCTTTCTCATTGATGTCAACCTTCTCTTTACCCTTATTTTGCTTACTGTTCATTGTATTGTTCTCATGATTATCCTAACAAAAACCTTCATAATGAAATTTATCATGCAATTCATCCTTAAAACCATATTCACAATTGACTGTTTTATGCCCAAAACAGTTACAAATGTACATATGTTGGGCTTCCAATCATAAGATAGTTTTACAATAAGACTGTCCCTCAATGCTGCCAACTCAATATAATCAGGCAAGTCTATATCAGGAGTAATTTCCATTAATGCCTTTGCATAACTGAATCGCTGTAGTTTCTCGGTGCTATAATCAAAACAAATTAATCTTCCTACATGAAACGCTAACCAGTTAATACATATCAAAGTCCACAGTATTAAGGGAATATTGGAAAAATGGAACTAGACAGGAACCTTTTTTATCTGCCTTTGAGAGCTAACTATTGTAGGATCCCATTGTGAAATGATCAACTTGTGGCATCTAATGAAAATAGGATCAGACTGAATGATCTTAGCTCTATAAAGAGTGTTAGTGAATTGAAAGAAGAAGTTATACCCATCAAAGTTAACACTAACGTCTCCCAATAATTTCCAACGAGATTTCAAAATATTTACAACTGAATTATAAGGAAGGGTACTGTCGAAGAAAAAACCTACCAAAAAATTACTCCAATATTTCAAACCCTCCTGCTTTACCTGATCTGGCAGCTCCTTGGGTAACCCAACCTTCTTAATGTCAAAATGAATTGGTTTATAATGACCGACATTTCCTTGTAGTGATCAAAACAGGGAAGCATAATCAAATTTTGCAGTGTATTGAGTAGTTGTAGAAGGATTCACCGATGCATCTGGATTGGAAAAGGAAGTAGCCTGAGGATCCGCACCAAATCGATTAACATAAGAACAATTTTCATATGTAAAGGAAGAAGAGAAGAGAGGAGGTGGATCGGCGGGTTTAAAGGTTCGAAGAGGGGGAAATGATGATGAATCGAAGGTTAAAGATGAATTAGAGGAAGGAATCACCATGGATCGCCATTTTCAGATCGCCATGAATTAGAGGAAGTTTCAACACGTTAGACTATATAATGGTACTTTCTCCTTCCATTGATTTCTTCACTTATTGTTATAATAAAAGATTAATTTCGCATACCAAACATATTTGGCCATTATAAGGTAAAATTCTATCCTCTAGCTTGCATTGCATTGTGTGATGGGGCCTGAGTCTTATAATGGCTACATTTTTCCTTTTTAGCACTGCCTTGTTTGTTTATGGTATTCTTGGGAGGAAACCCATTCCGTGTTATATAGCATGGTCCCTTGATTTACCCAACATAAAAATAAAGTTAATAACTGTTTTAGTTCTCACATCAGTCCCATGACTGGCTCGGAATTAATTGTTTCTACCTAAACTCTAGGTGCCCATATTTTCCACATGGGCAGCTAGTTGTTTCGGTTTTCGCATATTTTTCTTTACACAGGATCCTGGATTACAGCTGGAGCTATATTCAGAAAGCTTTGTATCCGTGTATTTCCTTCATTTATGTTAGTTTATGTATTTCCTTCATTTGTGTTAGTTTATGTATTTCTGCCACGCATTGTATTTATACATTTTTATTTCTGCTGCTATGTATTTGAATCTCTGATAATTTTCTACTATATAATATTTTTTCATACACTGATATATTCTTGTACTCTGATGTAATTGTTGTAATAGCAATGAAATTTCTATTTTTTGTGTTCCGATGAGTCATGTTCTCAAAGCAGTCCGCATTCTTATTCGGTTTAGGCCAACCGGGAAGTTCTGGTCGTCTTAATATACAACTTAAAATTAATTTAATACGAAGATTGAGTGGTTAGAACTTAAAATTTAATTAGAATGAACTCATAATTGTGCGGTAGTTTAAAATTTTGGTTTTGAACTTTAAATATATACACATAATTCAAAATAAGTTGAATTTCAATAAAACAAGAACATTGAATCAGTTCTATAGTATCTTTCTAACAAATATAAGAAACTGAGATTCCAAGTTATAAATTATATGTTATGTACAAATTAAATTATAAAATAGTCTCTATGAATTTTTTTAATAATTTAATATTATTTAAGCCCTTAAAAATGGCGATTTTGAAAACGACCTCCGTTTTCGATGAATCTAATTTTGTTGGATCCGGAATGTCAAATTATTGTCAAGTTTTAAATTTCAAGTCAATGGGAATTAATATTTAAGTGTGGTAAGTTTAAATGCATGTCCAGTTTCAGTTGTAAATTTAATAAGATAAGAATAAGGACTTTTTTCAAACAACCTACAAATTCGACGAAATTTATCTTGTTAGAACCGTATTTGCAAAACATAGCAAGATTTCAAATTTCGTAATTTTTGGAGTTAGTTTGTGGTCGTAGCAAATTAAAACGTACTTCAAAATTTAATATCGAACATTATATTGATTTATATTTTAAAGTTGATAAAAACTGATTAAAACAATTGAATCATCTTATGAAAGATATTCCATTGAGCTTGGAATAAGGGTATTTAGCTAGAAATGTCAGTCATTGTGATTCAATTGGAGTTCGGAACGTTAAAAAAGTAATGTTTGAATTAAATAATATTAATATATATAGTACATTTTCCCTAAACCCTAGGTCAAAGGCCACCCATGGTCAACCTATTTTCTTTGCTTCTAGTAAGAAAATAATGGTCGAAATTTTCTTTTGACCTCCCCTTAAATTCTTTCAATACAATGATTTTTACTCAAATCTAATAACATGAAAATTCAAGAACTCTTCATGAGCTTCAAATTCGTAAGGCGACAATCGATTTTCATGTGGTATATCACGAGCAATTGATGCTTAAAGTCAGTTTGTTTGGTGGTGTTTTCTGACACTTGAGGGCCATCAAGTTCATCAGAGTTCTGGCTGAAGGGAGGTTGCGGCAAGGCGCTCTAGTTGCCGAAGATCGATGCGGGTCTAATTAGCATTTGACGGTGGCGGCGAAGATTATTTTGTGCATGGGTTATTTATTCGAAGCGTGGGTTTTACATGGAGACTAGAACGTGGAAGAGAAGGTGAAAATAACAATTAAGTTAATTAATAATTTAACTATCCTAAGTATGCTTAATTTTGTAATTCGGGTTCAAACCCTTATAACCTTTTCATATTAAATAAAAATAAAACGAAACAAAGTTCTTTGAATCGTAATGACAAGAGATTCGCAATGAAACCAACCTGGATAGAAACGAAGCTAGCTGCAAATTTTCATTAAATTAAATGCTTAGTTTAATTTAATGAAAACATCATTTTACAACGATTTCTGAACCGACCACTATAAGAACCCACTCACTCAAATATTTTGTATAGTTATTATATCTATGATTGAAAATATATATTGATTATCTATGCTAGTTTTTATCTATTTAATTATCACAAATTTGTATGCGGTGCATGTTAGTTTATATCACAGTTTTTTGAAAAACCAATGGATGAATTTTTGATTGTTTGTATTATGATTTGAATGTGATTTTTAAAAAAAAATTACATGTTAAAAACGATAATAGATTATTCGTGCTAGTTGAAATTTGATTAAATATCCATTTACAAGTCAACCGACTTGTTTATGTTCACCCGTTTTAAGTGATACCGATTAGAATAAATAATTTATTAATTGATTATTTATTGGTTGAAAACCCCACACGGGTCTTGGGATGATAATTAATTCACACAACCCCCTTGTATTTAGTTGTATGTCGATCGATTGATTGACAGACCATTATAAGTGTTGTTTAATTATTTAATGCTTATACAGTTATAAATGCACTCTAGATGTGAACTGGATGTTTAACAATAGTTTATAATTATTGTAACAGGTGATGTACGAAATCCATATAAATAAAAGATATGGTAATTGGTTGAATGTCATTTCAATCTGGAATTTAAACGAGTATTTTAATATAATTTTTAGTAAAGAATCGTAATTTTGATGTCCGATTTTGGATGGACACAGAAATTATAAACTTATAATGGATATCGAGAAGATTTGATTTCAAAATCTGATATTTTTAAATATTATTATTTCAATAGCATAATAATATGAATTTTTAAATTTTGATTTATAAATTGATATGAAGTTGAAGTCATTTTTAAGACGAATTTATAAACGTTTTCTAAAATACATTTTGAATAGAAATGAACAAAATCTATTGTATATAACATAATGGAATAAAATGAAGATATTTGATTTGAAGTAAAATGATTGATGTACAATTTCAAATGGTTTTTGGATAATTTATAATTTTCATAAACTATTATTCAAATGTTTTCAATTTTATTTAATTATAAATCGAATTCGGTCTTGAATAGAATGTGTCACATAGCGATAGTCCATGAACATCAACCCGTAACTTCGAGTTGACAAAACGAGAGATCCGACCGTCCGTTTCTCCAAAAACCAGAATCGGTGGTTCATTTGGAAATGAAATTTGTAATAAAATAAGGATTTTTGATATCCAACGGTTTTATTTTAAGATAAGTCCAAATCAGTTTTGGAAATGGTCGCTGTGGATGCAGTTTGATGGCCGATATTGGAAACCGACTTTAAGGGCCTTAATAGAATTATTAAAAATATGAATAAATTATGTAAAACCATAACAAATGATTTTAAATGATTTTGGATGAAAATTCCGCATTTCGTAAACATAAAAGATATTTTTATCTGAATAAACTAATTAGCAACTAGAAAAAAGAAATGAAAGGAATTGAAATTATTTTAATAATTTGAGTTTTCAATATATAAATTGGATAGGAGTTGAATGGAAATTATCTTCGGATATTTCAGTACTGGATTCCATGATTATACGGATATAGTTGAGGAATTTGGAAGATATAGATATCATTATTCCCAATACGAAATCTTTTGGTTCCAGAATTTGATCTTGAATATAAGCCGATATGTTTTCTATTCAGAGCCTTGTATTTAATATCAAATTGGATTTTGGATTTGTCGTGAATGGTGTCTTAAATAACATTATTCTTAAACCCAGCTGAGAAAGGAATAAATATTTTAATTAAGGTTCATGAAGTTTTCCAATTAATGAATATAATTGAAATTAAATGGAAATAGATTTGGGTTCTAAATAACATTTGTTATTAAATCCAATTAACAGTGAAGTTATGATTTGACATTTATAAATCTTTTAATTATGACTTTATGAAAATTTCTAAAGTAAGGTTTTCCAATTTAATATATTAAATTGGAATTGAATGGAATTCGATTTAATAATAATCGAGATGAACTTTTGTAAAGGAAGACTGTTACTAGTTATGGGATTTAAAAGGCTTTGCCATTATCCCATTCATATTATTTGTCTAATATGGTAATTTATATCGATTATGTACTGATCGGGTTTCCGTGAAAATTCCATATTAATGGAAGATGATTTTGGGTTTATGGCGAACGGTATTTCAAATGACATTTGTTCTTTAACCCAGTTAAAAAAAAGATTAATTCCCAAAAGGTTAAATTACCATTAAGTAACGAATTTTAAGATTAAAACTAAGTTGAAGTTTTAATAAATCTTTAATTAGATTGAAATGTGAATGGGATAATTAAATTTATCAAATTCAAGAAGTGTTCGAGATGGAGTACCACCAGTTTTACTTCATGTGATAGTTAAATCTTTAATTAGATTTGAACATTAAATGGTAATTAAATTAACCGATAACACAATGGGTGTTTGATATGGAGTATACCAGTTTTTCTACATGGGATGAATAGGTTAGGATTGGGATAATAAAATGAATGATTACTTTGGTAAGGCTTGTTAATCCCGACTAGTTTGATAAACCTTAATTCGGTTTGATTTATGAAAAGATATAATAAAATATTTTGAAATGATAACCTAAGGAAGATTTAAACCAAAGTTTAAATGATACGAGTCTTTGATAAAAAAAATGGGAACCTTTACCAAAGATAAGAATATTTGAATAAAATAATATTCTTGATTGGAATGAGACATATGACTTGTTTTTATAGCACTTGATTATAAGATATGCAAGTTATTCGGAAAGACCGGGTTTAACCCATTCTGAATAACTGTTACGGCTATTGAAAGTTAAAGATATGAATATGGTGGTTGAAGACCAGAGATCTTCACATCATTGGGATGACTTTTGATGTCTCGATTGGGATGTACATCCAGGACGAGGTAATAAGTGGTAATCCTCCAGGCGTACATGGAGATCGACCGGATATGTTAGGGCCTCTCAAATATATTAGATATATGGGATGAGGAATAAGGTGCCTCCGGTTTCATTCGTACCCAGAACGTACCTGCAAATGTATTGTACATCTGACATTGTACTTTGCATTGTATTCATTGATCTCTGCCAAAAATATATCTGTTTAGTGGCAGAAAATTTATTCTCTTTGCTTAACACCCTTCTCTAAGACGTATGAGCTTATAGATTATATATTAGTAGAAATCAATGGTGTGGTATGGATTGGAAATGTGGAATGCTGAGATGCATGAATCAAGGCTTTTGTTGAAAAGAAAAGCCTTGTGGTTGATGATCAAAGTATAGCTTTAATATAGCACAACTTTGTGTAGGGTTAATTCGCGATCTTCACACCCCGGTATGAACCAAAAAGGCGATGCGCCACAAGAAAATGGACATACATTGGTTTCTAGCTAAGAGTGATGTCATGGTATAGAGTCCAGACTGTTGATATCAAGATTTTGATTAATGCCAATAAAAGAAGAAAGAATTGGAAATCATGTTATAGAGGTAAGGTTTTATATATATTTATAAGTTGAGTCATACTAGTATCATCTTAAAATCTATCCTCAAGTGTGTGTGTGTGTGTGTATTCTTAAGGCTTTAAAAGCCAGATATATACAAAATAGCTCTACTAGTCGACTGGTAGAAAATTGACCAGTTGACTGGTCAGAGAATTTTTGTATATAACAGCTAGTTTTGAAAAGTTTATCCAAACGATTTTTCAACCAATCAAATGATGCTTTTTAACCAGTCGACTGGTTCGACCCAGAAACTATTTTCTGAAGGGTTGCTTGTATTCATGAGGAGGAATCCCTTCATTTCTGAAAGGAAATGGACGTTTCTTTTGATTAAAACTATTAATGAAGAATTGCTACCTTTATATTATTATATAAACAACTTCAAACATGATTTACAACTACCGATTTTACTGATTATTATTTTGTTCTCTCCATTCTCTGAAATTACATTCTTTGCAAACAAAAGCTCTCCTAATTCAAATACTTGTTAAATCCTTGATTTGATTCTTTAATATCACTTGATTCAACAAGCAATTTTTTTCCTTAAATCTTCTCATTTAAATCATATACTTGAGGATCAGAATATAGGAAGGTTGTACTTGAACTGTTGACTATCCGTGTTGATTCAAGAACACAAAGCAAAAGTCAAAACACTTGTAATTGTTGAAGTCCTATACAGTTTCTCAGGCGAGAGGCATCCTTGTTGGGGATCGGGTGTACTGACTTATTCCTCCGGGTTAAGAGAGGGCGTGATAGTGAATTCCGAAAAGGAGCTTTGAGACTGGACGTAGGGTGGGAAGTCTGAACCAGTATAAAATTCCTGGTGTCACTTTACTTTACTTATTACTTTTATTTACTTGTGTTATATTATATCAGTTCTTACATTAGCTAGTTAGTATATCATCTATATTTCTTCTATATCCATATTGATCCTACTTAATTCATACACACCGACTCTTTTCATTTGGTATCAGATCTAGACAATCATTTAACTGTAACACATTATCTTATACATAGATATTAAGGATAATAAAACTACTACTAGTAATAACACCTGATATTTTGAAGGCCAATCCACTGCTAGACCACCTTTCTTTAATGGTTGAGTTATAGTTACTGGGCTACACGAATGAGGATATACAAGTGGAATATATCATTTTATTGGTAAATCACTCATATCTTAGTTCAGCAAGAAACAAAACTGTGTTTCACTATCAACAAGCAAAGTTGAACACATATCTGCTGCACTAGCTTTTTCACAAATAATATACATGCATCAAACATTAAAAGATTTCAACATAAATTTATCTAATTCCATAATTTATAGTTGACAATACAAGCGTAATAAATTTATCTAAGAATCTGATAAACCATTCCAGAAAAAACATTGATATCAGACACCATTTCTTAAGAGACCATATTGAAAAACAAACAATTAATTTAGAGTTTGTAAATTCAGGAAACCAAATTGCTGATATCTTTACTAAACTCCTTTTAGAGAACCCATTTATAAGACTCCGACGAGAGCTAGGAATTGTATCTATGAAAGATCACTAAAATTTATTTGATTACTTTGTGTTCATCATAACTGTTTACTTTTTTTATCGAGAGAAAAATCATTAACATATATTATGTGATTTTAATGATGAACTTATTGAGAATATATGTGTGCTATGCTCTTAATATTTATTGAGAATATATGTGCTAACATTTTGTTGTAGGAATCAAAATGGTAAGATTATAATTTTATCGAGCTAACAAAATGTTGCAGAAATTCAAGGGGAGCAAATACTTAGGTGGAGAAAAACAGATATATTGTCATCAATCAAAAAGGGGGAGAATGTTGATATCAAGATTTTGATTAATGCCAACAAAATAAGATAGAAATGGAAATCATGTTATAGAGATAAGGTTTATTATATATTTATAAGTTGAGTCATATTAGAATAATGTTAAAATCTACCCTCAAGTATATATATATATATACATATATATATATATATATATATATATATATTCTCAAGGCTTTAAAAGCCAGATATATACAAAAATAGCTCTACCAGTCGATTGGTAGAATATTGACCAGTTGACTGGTAAGATAATTTTTGTATATAACGGGTAGTTTTGGAAAGTTTTATACAAATGATTTTTCAACCAGTCAACAGATGTTTTTTAACCAATCGACTGATTCGACCCAGAAACTATTTTCTGAAGGGTTGCTTCTATTTATGAGGAGGAATATCTTCATTTCTGAAAGGAAATGGATGTTTCTTATGATTAAAACTCTTCATGAAGAATTGCTACCTTTCCACTATTATATAAACAATTCAAACATGATTTACAACTACCGATTTTACTAATTATTATTCTATTCTCTCCATTATTTGAAATTACATTATTTGAAATTACATTCTTTGAAAAAAATCTCTCCTAATTCAAATACTTGTTGAATCCTTGATTTGATTCTTTAATATCACTTGATTCAACAAGCAATTTTCTTCCTTAAATCTTCACATTCAAATCATATACTTGAGGATCAGATTATATGAAGGTTGTACTTAAACTGTTCACTATCTGTGTTGCAAAAACACAAAGAAGAAGTCAAAACACTTGTAATTGTTGAAGTCCTGTATAGTTGCTCAAGCGAGAGGCATCCTTGTTTGGGCTCGGGTGTACTGACCTATACCTCTAGGTTAAGAGAGGGTGTGATAGTAAATAACGAAGAGAAGCTTCGTGTAATGACCCGAAAATCCGGACTAATTTGAGCTGACCAAATAACACAAGTCCAACCCCAAATTGCACTGGAAATTCAAGAAACTAATAGAAAGAAGATAGAGAGTGAGAATAGATAAGATAGAAACTTAAAGAATAGAAGAAGAAGAAGATCATCATCAGAGTAAACACGAAACTCACAGCGGAACGAATAAAATATAACATAACTTTTGAAATAAAACAATTATGTATACAATAGCACTTATCAGAGTACAACACTTACAACAGCAGCGGAAATAATAATAGCTATAGAATCTTGAAGCCTCCTGCTCCAAGCTCCCCAAGCGTATCTGTAAATCCCGACTACTTGACTGACCGTACAAATTTAGGCACCCAAGAGTTTAGGGAAACAAAACAAAATAAACTCCGGGTCAGACATGGGACTGGTATGAGTAAAACAGTTTAAAACAGTTTGAGCAATGCAACGATATCTCATAAGACCACGCCGTATAACGGAACGGGTTTTTCCCTTATGAGAACCCAAAATATATTTATATCAAAATACCTTTGATATTATAATAATGTCTATCAATCACAATATATTAATCATCTAGCAGAAACACTTTCATCTCACGTTCTACATATATAGTATACAATCAAACCGCTAGCACGTATTGGGTAATGGATTTCTGACTATGACATGGTATGGAACCACCTTCCGATCAGTGTACTCTAGGAACGATACACTGGAGTTCAACAAGAACATCTTGCAACTCAGCCACACATGACCGACCACTCATTTCGCTTGAGTGTATCGAATGTATATCACCAACGGTTGGAATCAGCAACCGTTCCCGTATATATATATATATATATATATATATATATATATATATATATATATATATATATATATATATATATATGGGACAGCATTGATAGATTAAGATGCAAATGAATATTCTCTAGATAGGTGATTATACACCCTACTTCGGAGCGACCGACTTAGCCATGCTACCTGCCCGATTTCTGTCATTTACCGGATGTGAGGATAGAAGCTACGCTTATCTTTTCACATACCACATCTTCATTCACTTAGAATGTCACATCTTCATACCCTCTAAATCACAAATTGATTTTCCCAAAATTACCGCGGGTATAAGCTAAGAGAAACGAATTCTTCCGCCACCAACGTAAATACGTTTGAAACGATCAACTTACGTGATCTACCAGATATACTCTGTCAGACCTTCGTCCATGCAAGTTGTCCTGGGACTGGACAAACCGAAGGCACTATTCTGTAAACAGGATAGCCCTTGCATAACTCTATCTTCAATTATCTTTGGCATATATGATTCGCAACGCTTATGCCAATACGGAGTGGTTCTTCGGATAATAATCCAACCGGTCTCTCCATATTAACAACGTTAAAATGGTCAAAAACTTCGATAGTTGATGAGTTAACTATCAAATAAAAACACGTGTGCAAACAACGATATTATTTCCAATTGGAAATTTTATCGATCAATCATCAACCATATATATATATATATATATATATATATATCTTCTCATTTCTATGTTCAGAAATTATACGTTATTAACACTGGAAAAAACATTTCCATTTGTTTATTTATGTATCACTATCCTTCCACAACTATCAGTCCCTAACTATAAACTAGTATGAGAACGACTACCAAAGTATAAACCCCGAAGGCCGAAACCAACATCAGATCGATACTCAGAAAACCATTCAACTTACTAATCTCTAGTCAGTTTCTAATTTTGCTTAACTTTATTTCTTTAATCTCTAATTGAATAACTCTATTTGTTTAACTCCTATCACTAATATTGAATTTAACTCCATTCGCTTGACTCTAGATCGCAGCGATCACAATGGTTACGCCTGATTCCCTCAGGAAACATCCGACCGCTGTAGGCTATCTGCAGCCCTGCGAATTACGCTAGCAGTCGTGCTAAATGATAATTTATCCTGAATAACTATGTTTGACTAATTCTATTCGAATAACCATATTCGATTAACTAAATTCGATTAACTCTTTTATATCTCGTCCACTTCCCTTTTTATAAATCCTATTTGTTTCCTAAACAAATATTCCTTTATTTGCTCTATTTATTTCCTAAATAAATATTCCTTTATTCTATTTATTTTCTAAATAGATATTTCCCTTTATAAAATCCTATGATTTTATAAATACTTTATTTTAAAAATATTTCCTTTTATAAAATCGGATGATTTTATAAAATTCCTTTATTTCAATATACATTGAAATAATCCTTTTTACATTCCAGGGTCTCTTATGATATTTAACATAGCAAACCGCAATGATCGATATCATTTAAACACACATAATCAAACAGATTATATATCACATCATATATTACAATATATGAACATAATAGTATTATAAATATTGAGGATTCCAGTTGCACCCCTCCAACCTGTTCCCCTGCATCACAGATGTTAAACAACACATATATAAAATATTCTAATAAACAGAATCAATATTCGATTAACGATTTATATATATATCGTTATCTATGATTTCAATCAATACACAAACAACTCAACCAACAGTTAACACACAGCAATCAGTCATCATTTATCAGTTCTAAATATACATTATAAAAATAGAACTGTTCAGAGTTGGTGAGTTTTACTCACATTGGACTATCATCGTTAATTAACGATAATTGTCGTTGATTCAGATGGACAATTTATTTTGCTATAAATTGTAACGAGCTCGGATCCACTTCCAGTCAACTTCATTGTGAAGCTCTCGTCCATACGATCCCAACGCGTCTAGTTTCGCTGAATTTCGTTATCGTATGACAAAGTTATGTCAATTTGAAATCAACGCATATTTAAATTGAATTTAAAACATGAATTAAAAACAAACGGGCTTTACCCGATCTCTAGGCCCAATTCCCTCCTTAAAAACCAATACCCGACATTTCCTTTTCTTCCCTAAATCACTCCGACGACCTGCTCCTCATATTTCAAACGTTGACCGCAATTCTGATCGGCCCTGGCACCTCCTCCGGCCATCTATGCTGAGCGCCACCACCACCGATCACCTCCTCGTCTCCTCCTCTTCCATCCTCTACCCACAAAACCCAACTCGGTTTTCTCTGTCAAGTGGCGATCTCAGCTTGCCACCGTGAACTTCCATGAAGACATCGACGGTTTTCGAGTTCGAATCCTTTCAAAAACCTCACACGAGTCCGATTCCACCTTCTCAATCCCACGACGACCTCGACTCGAACCCATTCTCCCTTGTTTCGCCCAAAAGTAGAACCCTAATTGCGCTGTTAACACCCAACTCCGACAGGAAGCATTCGAGTGCCACAAAACCAATCATAAAGTGATGAGAACATTACCAGGAACTCCAAGATACACCTAGAATGATTTATAGAAATTTCTTTGTATTTCTATTGATTTATTCTTTGCTCTCGTTTTGGGTTTTACAGAAAAAAGAAGTGGCGGCCTGAAATTGATTATATAAGGGAGAGGAGATTTTGTGTGGATGAAACGATGAGTAGGTGGCTGTTTCTAGGCCTTATAAAGGTTTTAGATATTTTATTTTCACCCTTATATTATCATTTTTGCTTTCTAAAAATGCGTGTGATCACACACGATACCCAAAAATCACCAAACTGGACATGTAGCTAGAATTCGACATTACGGTCCCAACGAAACTGGTTTCGTCGAATTCCGACTTCGTTTGCTCACACAGCGTATTTTTAACCGTCAAAATACTGACTGTTTCTCACTCTAAAAATCCGTACGGCTACACACTGACTTTAAAAATCTCCTAACTTGAAATCTAATAATAATTTAATATTGCGGATCCAAAAAAATTAGTTTCATCGAATTCCGACTTCGTTGGCAAAAGTGGCTATTTTTAAAGCTCTAAATAGCCTATTTAAATATATAAATATATTTAAATATAATTGAATTAAATATTTAAAAATAAATATTATCGTCTATATTCACAGTGGAATACCATAGAGCTCCAGAATATTCCTATATGGATTTACAACTCGATATTACATCGTCAGAGTTATATCGATGTTCGATTTCTATTTAAATCCTTATATAAAATATAATTAAATCGTTATGGTCAGGGCGCTGCATTTTTGAGAATTTGATTTGAATGTACCTCAAAATCTACACGACGAAATCCCGATTTTTCTCTTCCACTAGAAAGATATACTCCACCAGCTCCACACGTTTCTTGTTTCACAGAAATCCAATTTAAAACGAACCCTGTATATTTGGTTGAAGTTCGAATCGCCAAATAGCGAACTGTCGCGCCGTTTCAAGCTCTATTTTTATTATATTATAATTCTACATTCAAACTGTCGTTTATATAATATATTTGTTATTCAAATTCAATTCCAAGCTGAATTAAATATCACAGATGATCCAGTTCACACCATATCGCCATTTCAGCCAATTCTGATTATTTCAGAATTAAATATATTATTTAATTTATTATTTTAATTAAATATTCATCATTATTTAATTCAACGACCATTAAATCCTTTAATTCACCTTTTAAATAATTAAATAAATTAATTATTATACCCCTGACGATGCGGGTCATTACACTTCGGGACTGGACGTAGGGCGGGAAGTCCGAACAAGTATAGAATTCCTGGTGTCACTTTACTTTACTTATTACTTTTATTTACTTGTGTTTTATCATATCAGTTCCTACACCAGCTAGTTAGTATATCATCTATATTTCCACTATATCCATATAGATCCTACTTAAGTCGTACACACTGACTCTTTTCACAGACATTTTACTTACATGGATTTTGGATGACGGATAGCGAGGTACCTAGGATTTAGCCGCCCTAGGCCCTTGATGGTCGATATAATGACCAAGATGGCCGATGTACTGACCAGGCGATAGGTCTGATAGAACCGACGAATGTATCGTTTATGGTATTGCCAATTAGTGACGGCTGACCGGCCCTTCCGTTAACCTAGGGATCACCTGAGTTTGAGTCCTGAGGCATGTGCTAGCGTGTCTCGAATCGAAAAGGTAGACCCCTTACCTTGGTTCATAAATGGAATCAAATTTCCAATACACGACTTTCGATTTCAGTTGTAAACCTATATGGCGACATAATAGGATGGAGTACTATGTCATCTATGATTGATACATTTATATTTGAAGTTAATTTATTCGCTATTCTCTAGTAATAATAAAAGATAAATTTCGTGTATCAAGCATATTTGGCCATTATAAGGTAAAACTCTATCCTTTAGTTTGTGTTGCATTGTGCGATGGGACCTAAGTCTTATAACGGCTTCATTTTTTTCCTTTTTAGCACTGCATTGTTTGTTTTATGGTATTCTTAGGAGAAAACGTATTCTGTGTTATACGGCGTAGTCCCTTGATTTACCCAACAGTAAAATAAAGTTAATAGCTGTTTTAGTTCTCACACCAGTCTCATGATCTACACGGCATTTATTATTTCCCATTTAAACTCTGGGTGCCCATATTCTTCACATGGACAGCTAGTAGTTTTGGTACTTGCAGATATTTCTTTTATAGATCCTGGATTACGACTAGAGCTATACTCTTGAATGCTTTGTATCCATGTATTTCTTTCAGCTGTAGTAGTTGATGTTTTCTGCTGTACATTATATTCATGTATTATATTTCCGCTGCTATGTATTCTGAAACTCTGATATTATTATTTTATTCATTTTATATTATTTATTCTTATTTTGATATGTTGTACTTTGATGTAAATTGTTGTAATAGAATTGAAATGTTCTTTTGTCCTATATTCTGATGAGTCATGTTCTCAAAGCAATCCGTCTTCTTGTTTGGTTTAGGCCGGTTAGGAAGATTAGGTCGTCTCACATGCTACTTCCAATCCTCTCACCGCCGCAACCAAATTCTGATCACCAGAGACCGATCCACCACCGACAGAAGAAGCACGCCACCCCACTCGACTGTCGCTCGAAACAGTTTGCACCCCAGCTCCTCACATCGCCTCTAGTAGCTTCACAAACGCCAGCTTCTTCAGGTGAGTTTTAGGCCACCATGAAACCCTAGAACTGATCACGACCATTGACACCGAAGTTCTCATGATGGTGAAGAGGTTTGTTGTTGAAAGTCTTCGACATAGACGAATGGATCATGAGTTTTTTTGGAGCAATCATGGTGATGTTCCAGATATCCGTTTTGCATATGGTAGCTAGTTCAGATATTGACCAAACACTAGAGTTTGACTCTGAATTTAAGGGTAAAGAGGTATATATAGGTACCAATTAGTATAATATTATTATATTAAACTTATGCACACATTAAAACCACCTCATATGACCTCCGATTTGGCTGAAAATTTTAATTCTAGCATAAACTGGTATTTCGGACATGATGGAACATGATTCATCGAATTCCGATATCATTTGTGAAAATCCTTTATAATTCATAATATGAATCGACATGCGTTTAAATTGCACACGATCGCAAAATAAATCTAATTAACTTGAAATTTGAAATCATATAATAATTAATCATTACGGATTTAATAAAACTAGTTTCATTTAAATCCATGTTCGTTAGAAAATCTATTATTCTATAGTTCAATATTAAATCGATAAAATATATAAATGATTAAATACAAATATATGTGTTTACTACTCGCACTATCAAACGGTAAACCCGATCGATACGAAAATCGAATCCTATGATAACTTACTAATACAGTTCCAACGGCACAAGTTTCATCGCATCTCGAGACTATTTCCTTGGAATGATATTTTATACATAAAACAACGTTATTTTGGATACCAAATTACCTGATCTTCAAAAATAATGAACTATCTATCCATCCTGACTCTAAACGTCGATACGAACTCAATGGAATTAGTCCCGTATCTTAATTTGATCGTTATCTCAAGTTACGCATAAATACTACCCTGTAAAAATTATATTCTTTTAATTACACGCTATAAAGAATGACTGAACACGAAGTTTGTTGTAAAGGCATGCAAATCCGTACTATTTGAGTTGACTGAATCCAAAACACGTCCAACCCAAATTGGAAAGAAATACGAATCTTATGAAAATAAAGAAGAATAAGGTAGAAGAAGAACAGAAATAATAACATAGAATCTCACATCGCAACGGAACAAAATATAGTATATCATAACTTTTGAAAAACAAGATTTTAACCATATAACATACAATTATCAGAATACAACACTTACAACACAACAGAAATAACAATACTATATAACGTTGAAGCCTCCTACTCCAAGATTCTCCAAGTATTTGTAAACACCTGAACCACTTGACTGCTCGTACAAATTTGAGCACCCAAGAGTTTAGGGAAAACATAGAAAAATAAACTCCGGGTAATTCATGGGACTGGTATGAGTAACTTGTTTAAAACAATTTGAGAAAATAAATGATATCTCATAAGACCATGCCATATAAAATGGAATAGGTTTTTCGCTTATGAGAATCCAAAACACTTGATTTTAATTTAAAAATACTTTTGAAATAAATGATAAATTTTATATCAAAACTCTTTTGATATTATAATAGTGTATATGTAATAACCCGGAAAATACGAGCCAATTTAAAAGTTTTAAATTAGTGATTTCAAAGGAATTTGAACAATTGAAGTTGAATATTTCAATAAAATATTGAATTAGAAATAGTGAGTCAGTTTGAAAATTTGAATTCAAACTTTGACTGACTGTGCAGGGTGGAAAATATAACGGATTTTAGTGAAACCAAAAATATTTAAATCTGTTAGTTAATACATTTCTAATGAATCTGAAAAATCGAAGTTTCATAACGGGAATCAAAAGTTATGGCCGAATGAATTTTCAGAATGGTCGCCATATAAAATATATAGCCCTGGAAAATTGATATTTTGCATACGACCTCGGAATTCGACGAAACCACTTTTGTTGGGTCCGGTATGTCAAACTATTGCTAGGTTTCAAATTTCATAATTTTTGAAGCTAGTATGTGAGCGTGGCAAAAGAAAAGGTGTTTGGTCAATTTCTGTTAAATTGGATCGACCAGAAAATGGCCATTTTTCAAACGACCTCAGAATTAGACGAAACTAGTTTTGTTGGGACCGTAGCATCAAAACATAGCTAGATTTATTTTTTTGGAATTTTTCGAATCAGTTTGTGGCCCTGACGTTCAAAGTTAAAAATTAAATGTTTTATACTTTAATTTGGAAAATAACTGACTGTAACAGTCGAATTAGCCTATAAAACATATCCCATTGTGTCCGGGATAGGGGTATTTAGCTAAGGCGACAGTCTTTGGGTTTGAAAAGGAGTTCGTTTGAGAAAACACTATTTAAAAATTTAATAAAGTCCTCGGCCAATCAAAATTCTCCATTCATTATTTAAAAAAAAAACCTCTGAAGCAACGGCGACCCGTGCTCCAGACTTCCCCGACCGATCGCCGCCGCTACCGCCACCTACAGCCTCCGCCACCGCCACCATTCGAACCACCTTCTCCTCCCCGTCAGATCCGACCCCAGTTCGACGCCGACCAACCCCTCCTCCGCCTGAATCGAGCGTCCAAACCCCCGACCTTCCCAGCGCTGCTGCCACCGATCATGACCACCGAACGCCACCAAACCACCACCGCCAGATAGCCCTCTCTTCCCTCTTCCACGTCCAACTTGCCGATCATCCCCTCGTGCCACGATTCTCGCAAAAACCGTAAACCTAGTTTTGAACCTTCATGAAAGGTGAGTTTTTTTTTTTGATGTTTACGCTTTGAAAAATCATATCTTTTTAGTGTTTTGATGAAATTCGATGAAACAGGAAACATCGGGACCGCAAGGAAGCTCTCTACCCAATAGAAGAAGCCGCGGATTTTTCTGAGTCATCTACGATTTTTAGCACTCCGAAAACCAATGTGAGAAATCTAAATTAACATGAATTTGAATGGAAAATGTCGTGTATAATTTATATTAGCGAAATATAAATTACATACGTGTCGTATACCTCAAGTACATGCGTAGGGTAAGCTATATAAGCGAAGTATGAATTTTACATGCATAGAATAATTGACATATGTGTTGAAATGCAAGTGAAATATAGCAATTATATTAAATATATATATATATATATATGTACTCCCCTCGTCCACAAACCATGGACGATATTTATTGTGGTGAATTGGTGTGAAATATTGGATGAAAAATACGAATGGTTGAATAATTGTTTGTCGTTGACATTGTTTGGTTGTGGTTGAAAAATACCCATTGGTGATTGAAATGATTTGGAAATATTTGTGGAAATAAAAATAAACATGCCGCCTGCGTGCGAATTAGATGCATGAATCCCCATTGTCAAAAACCGCGAGGTTTTAAGGTAGAGCGAGGAGCCGTACTAGGGACGGTGCCGGTTTTAACTACCCTGCCGTTATGCTGCCGAAATTTTAAATAATCTTTGTGTGTTAGAGTTATTTTCATATGTTGAAATTATTTTCATGCATTGAAATTAAAGTCATATGTTGAAACTATATCCATGTGTGGAAATGTTCATATGTTGAAAAGTGTTATGTGAAAATTAAATTTATTTGTGAATGAATGAAGTGTTTAAACAATAAAAATCACATTTATATATATATGAAGTATGAAAAATATTCGCCTTATATAAATAGTTACAACAATAAAAATTCCATCTTTCTAATATGAACAACATAAATAAAATGTCCATGTGTGGAAATGCTCATTCGTTGAGAAGTGTGTGTAGTGGAAAAGTTCATGTGTTGAATAAAAAGATCGAACAATAAAAATTACATTTTTATTGAAACTATGAAGTGTTGAAAACATCCATTTGTCGAATATCATTTTTATCATATATGTTATATGCTAAAGATATGCGAGCGTTGAAATAAATATTTGTGAAAGAAATATTATTTTTAACATGCATAGGAACTAAATAAAATGGTCATGTGTTGAAATATATTTTAGTTCACCAAAATTATCATCTTTGAAATGTGAAGTGTTAAAAATAGCCACTTGTTCAAATAAATGTGCATGAGTTGAAATATACATTAATTAGCTAATGATATGATTTTAGCCTATGCATGCAACATTAGAATGAATGGTGTCTTTAAACCAAAGTAAATCAAATATGAAGTTGAATGGAAAATGATTAGTGATAGAAATTGTATATATGTACATGCATATCTATTGACCAGGTTATAGCAAAGGGGCTAGAGAAGAGGAATAAAATTTTGTGCCCGACAAATAGGTACACATTTACTGTTTGTTTGGGTGATGATTTTATGAGCCTGTTGGCTAGCCGCTTGGCTTTTTCTTTTTCTTTTGATATAAGAAGCCCGTGTGGCTATTTGTGAATTTTCCCAAACCCTCCCGTACAAAGGAGGTTATGGCGAAATTTTTCCGAAATTTAAAGGCGTTAGTGAAATAATTGAAGTGGAAACGATATAGGAATTTTTGAATGAACTATATTTATATAAATATATAAATATAAATAGAATAAAAACGAAACGTGGCCGTGCAGTTCGTGTTTCGAAACCGTGATTTCAAACAACTAGTGCGGGGAATCCGACCATTGGATTTTCCCGAAACCGCAACCGTTGGGTTCGCCTTGGAAATATCTTTCCAACGGCACCAACTTTGTGAAGATCCGACGGTTGGATTATCTGGAATGTTTAATTCAAATCTGAAAAAAACAGCGCCAGAACGATTATATATATATATATATATAATTAGATTAAATCGAATAACGACGCTGCAGTTCGTAAATTGAAATCGTAACTTCAAATGACTAGTGTGGAAGATCCGACCGTCGGATTTTCCCAAAACTGAAACCGTTAGATTCGTTTTGAAATGACCTTCCTAATGGTATAAAATTTGTGAAGATCCAACGATTAGATTTTCAGATATGTGTAAAAGAAAATTAGTGAAAAGCAGCGCCAGTGCATCGATACGACCTGAAGCGTCGTTTAATTATATTTGGCCGTTTTAAATTAAATAAAAATGACGATATATCGTTATAAAATACTATAGACGATATAGAGTGGAAATAAACCAATTTCGTTGTGTTTTCTTGATATGTGATGGTTGAATGTATTTGACATGAAAAATATAACTAAATAACTGAAATGTGAATGTTGAATAGTCCAACCATGTGATTAATTGATTTGAAAATCTAAATATACGTGGGTTATTTGAAACGGCCGAGTTTATCTCATATCAAATAATCGGTCGACATTGAGAAGTCGAAGAGTCGAAGACGGCTGAAGACCGACGATCTCCACATTGGATGGATGGGCACTACTGATGCTTGTGATTGGAGTAGCTACCATGAAGGAACTGAAGTAGTAGCCGTCCAAACATACTGTTGATTGTACGGGTATGTGAGGAATTGGTGCCTCCGATTTCGTTCAGACCCAGAACGGACTTGTAAATGGACTGTGTGTCTGACATTGGATTTTGTTCTGTGTGGATTGATCTCTATTAAATATATATCTGTTTGGCGGCGGAGAATTTATTCTCTTGCTTAACGCCCTTCTCTGAGACGTACGAGCTCAGGGGTTATGTATTGACCGAAATCAATCGCATGGAGTGGATTGCCTGTGTGGCACGCCTGAGTGGCATATGATCAAGGCTTCTGTTGCAAAGCAAAGTCTTGTGGTTGATGATCAAAGCATGGTCTGTGTGACGTAGCTTTGTGTATGACATGAATTCGCGAGCCTCACACCCCGGTATGAGTCAAAAACGGGAGAAGGACCCAAGGAGTGCACGACGTTTCTTTCTAGCTATGGAGGTGTCAGTGACCACCCAGCCCTGACATTTATATCTACTTTTCACCTGTGTGGTTGTTGGAATACGAGGCGCCTCGATTATAGGTCTGTAAGGACCGGGAAACGTGTGTTCAGGAATAACTAATCCTCAAAAGTAAGAGAGGACCGGCCTTGGAGGATCTAGGGATTGCTGTGTGCGGTCCCGAGGCATTTGCTAGAGTGTCTCGAATCGGAGAGGAGCTTGCCCCTTGCCTCGACTCATGAAGGAATCCTATTTCCAATACGAAATATGCGAATGTGATTGTATTACTAGTAATGGCGACATGATATATGGTACCCATGCCGTCTAGGATTGATATTTATGATTGAATTTGCTTTTGAAACATATATGCACTAGTAATAATATCAAACACTTTTGTTTTATTCGTATGAAGCATCTTTGGCCATTATAAGGGAAAACTCTATCCTCCGGCTTGCGTTGCATTGTGTGATGGGACCTGAGTCTTATAATGGCTTCATATTATAAAAAGCATTGTGTTGATTTAATCGTTTACTTTATCTCATGCACTAGCACTCATTGGAGTAAACCCGTTCCGCGAAAGTGGCGTGGTCCTTTGATTTGCCTTATTATTGTTGCTAATAAGTTAAGTAGATTTCTCATACCAGTTCCATGACTGACTCGTAGTTTGTTTCACCTTGCAAACTTGGGTGCCCTTATTTCCACACGGGCAGCCTAGTTACAGGTCTCTGACGCACCTTTTGGCTCATGGCGAGGCTTGACTACACCGTGCTGACTTGGATTTTCTCCGCCATTATTGTATCTATATTATGATTCCGCCATTGGCGATGTAGACTGATCTTTATTTTGAGTACCCCTTTATGTATGATTCCGCCTCAGGCGATGGTGACTGATTATGTATCATTATGCACTAAGTTGTATCCTGTACTGTGCTTCTCTGATGTGATGATATCTATATGATTCCGCTGTCATATGTGTGTAAATTATTCTATTTTCTGTTTATGCTATTATCTGTGATCTGCTAATGATGATTAACGTGTTATATTCCAATGATTATCCTTAACACCGTGTCACGAGGTTTTGGGATCGTCACAGCTGGTATCAGAGCTTTGGTTAACCTTAGTTCTGGAGTCTAACACATTAAACACTTCGTCAAAATAGAATCAGTAGTATTCTAAGGCGAGTCGCTCATTAGAGATAGGACTAGTAAAGTCCTAGAATGAGCCGAGTAGAAAAGCAAAAACAATTTGATCAGTTCATCGTTATCTTTCCGTAAATTTTCTGCATAACTAGGCAATAAACTATCCTTTCTGTTAGATGACTCTTTTCTTGCTTATACAGAATTTGACAAATGGCTACTAGAGCAGCCGCCGCTAGAGGAGTCCGTGCCGGCCGAGGCCGAGGAAAGGGAGAAGCCCCAGCTCAAGAAGGACCTTTGATACAACCTCCGGCAGCTCAATACTTCGAGCTAGACCGTGTAGCTAAGAGATATAAGAACATAGGAGGCAAGACCTTCTCGGGAACTGGCACTTTAATAGAGGCCCTTGCATGGCTCAAAACATGCGAGAAAATTCTTGAAGGCCTAAGGCTTGGAGACGAAGACAAAGCTATTATGGGCGCCTGGCTTATGCAGGAACAAGATGAACTATGGTGGGAATCTCTCACCGCCGGGAATAGAGAAGATGGAAGAACATGGGATGGATTTAAAGAACTCTTCAAGGAGAAATATGTCCCAGAACAAGCTTTAGAACGAATGCACGATGACTTCGCCAATCTCCAGCAGGGGGATCTTTCCGTGCAGGATTATCTCAATAAATTTACACTGTTGTCGCCCTATGCTCCAGAGATCGTCGCCACTGCGAAATCCAAAAATAAGAGGTTTATCCTTGGGCTAAGCCGACAATATCATGATAGAGCCATGGCCCATGTCAAGCTGGAATTCAACGAGCTGGTGGAAATGACATGCAACTATGAAGACCTTGATCAAAGGCATCTGGATCAGGATCGTGCTAGAAGCCAAGCCGGAAACAAGCGCAAGCCTGCTATAAATCAAGGCGAGTCAAGCCAAGCAGCATCTTCAAAACCTCAGACTGGCAAGCCGCCAAGAAGAAATTGCTTTAAATGTGGTAAGCCGGGGCACTACTCAAACGTCTGCACAGCTCCGAAGAGGTAGAAGACAAATTCTCAAGGCTCGAGCCAAGGCTCCCAGAACCCTCACTTGGGCTTCAACTGCCGCAAGACCGATCATCTAGTCAAAGACTGTCCTTTGCTGAAGAAAGCTACAGTAGCTCACGTCTATGACGGGTCGAGCCCGCCAGCTGCTTCCGACGGAGCAGGTAAACCTGATGTTTTGGGAGCTACCCTTACCATTAAAAATATTCCTGTTTCAGTATTGTTTGACACAGGTGCATCGCTTAGTTTTATTGCTAGTAACACAATGCACAAATTAAAGTTAAAACAGAGAAAGCTTAAAGAATCAGTCGAAGTTCATAACTCGATAGGGGGTCCTATCACTCTCAGTTCATGTTGTAAAGTGCCAATCTCTTATTCTTTCTACAAGTTTCCTTTCAATCTAGTCGTTATGGATTTTCCCGAATTCGATATCATTCTAGGGCTGGATTGGTTAACGAAGTACGAAGCCGAAGTGAATTGTGTGGAAAGAATCGTTAAAATTCGAACGAAGCTTGGACACATATTTATACCCTGTCATGGTTCAAATCCAAATAGAAAAGAATTTTGGTCGGCATTAGAACATATCCCCACTTCCATAGAAAAGATTATGATTGTTAGAAACTATGCGGATGTGTTTGAAGAAGTTGAAAACTTACCTCCGTAAAGAGAAATAGAATTCCGAATCGATCTAATTCCCAATGCCAGACCAGTGGTACATCCAATTCGCAGAATGACTCCGAAAGAAAAAGAAGAATTAGGCGATCAAACTCGTCAACTGTTGTGGAAGGGTCTAATCAGACCTAGTTTTTCTAATTGGGGTGCAGCTGTTGTGTTTGTCCCAAAGTCAGACGGTACTCTTCAATTATGCGTTGATTACCGAGACCTCAACAAACAGACGCTCAAAAATAAATATCCATTACCCCGCATCGATGATTTGCTAGACCAATTGAATGGGGCGAAAGTATTTTCCCGAATGGACCTAGCTACAGGTTTTCATCAATTGAGAATAGCAGAGGAATGTGTTCCTTTGACAGCTTTCAGAGGTCCAGACATATTTTATGAATGGTTAGTAATGCCGTTTGGCCTATGCAACGCTCCAGCATACTTTGTCGATCTAATGAATAGAGTGTTCAGGGGAGTTCTGAAGACTGCCCATTTTATACCTGTTAGATCCAATAGAACCACTCAAAGTCTAGCGTAGATATATTTCAAGGAAATTGTTAAGCTGCATGGAATTCCCATCAGCATTGTTAGTGATAGAGATCCCCTATTTACTAGCAAATTCTGGGAGGCCTTCCAGATAGAATTGGGAACGAAACTGAATATGACCACCGCTTATCACCCTTAAACAGATGGCCAAACTCAGCGGGTGAATAGAATAATAGAAGATTTATTGCGGGCTTGTATAATTGATTTTGGTGGGTCATGGGAAGATCATTTACATTTGGCAGAATTCTCATATAACAATAGCTATCAAGCAAGTTTGGGAATGTCGCCATTTGAGGCATTATATATGGCAGACCCTGCAGATCTCCAACATGTTGGGTAGAACCTGGCAACAGACTTGTGTTAGGACCCGATATGATTAGAGAAGCATTTGATAAAGTCGACCTCATCAAAAAGCGTTTGAGAACCGCCCGAAGCCGACAGAAAAATTATGCGGACTCTTGAAGGAGAGATTTGACATTTGCTGTTGGTGATTGTGTTTATTTGAAGGTTTCTCTGATGAGAGGAGTAATCAGATTTGGCAAGACTGGGAAGTTGGCACTGAGATTTATTGGTCCCTTTCCTATACTTGAACGAATCGGAACTCTTGCTTATAGGGTTCAATTGCCAGATTGGTTGCCTGGAGTGCACGATGTATTTCACGTATCTCAACTTAGAAGACATGTGCATGATCTGGATCTTGTTGTAGAAGAAGCAATGCAACAGGATGTGGACATAACTCCAGAATTAGCACTCAGAAGAGAGCAACTAAAGATTGTTGGCAAAGAAACTAGAGAACTTAGAATCAAAAAGGTTCATTTAGTTAAAGTGCAGTGGAGTAGTGATCCTAGAGACTGTACTTGGGAGACTGAGGAAAGCATTAAGCAAGCTTACCCCAAATGCAGAGTGGATATCTCTGACTAACTCCGATGCAAGGTACCTTTACAATACTTTGCATTTACATTTTGTTTCCTACTTTACTGTTGTTTCCTTTTCGAGGACGAAAAGTTTTGAGTGGGGGAGATTGTTATAACCCAGAAAATACGAGCCAATTTAAAAATTTTAGATTGGTGATTTCAAAGGAATTTGAACAAATGAAATTGAATATTTCAATAAAATATTGAATTAGAAATAGTGAGCCAGTTTGAAAATTTGAATTCGAACTTTGACTGACTGTGCAGGGTGGAAAATATAACGGATTTTAGTGAAACCAAAAATATTTAAATCTGTTAGTTAATACCTTTCTAACGAATCTGAAAAATCGAAGTTTCATAACGGGAATCAAAAGTTATGGCCGAATGAATTTTCAGAATGGTCGCCATATAGAATATATAGCCCTGGACAATTGATATTTTGCATATGACCTCGGAATTCGGCGAAACCACTTTTGTTGGGTCCGGGATGTCAAACTATTGCTAGGTTTCAAATTTCATAATTTTTGAAGCTAGTATGTGAGCGTGGCAAAAGAAAAGGTGTTTGGTCAATTTCTGTTAAATTAGATCGACCAGAAAACGGCCATTTTTCAAACGACCTTAGAATTAGACGAAACTAGTTTTGTTGGGACCGTAGCGTCAAAACATAGCAAGATTTATTTTTCTGGAATTTTTCGAATCAGTTTGTGGCCCTGGCAAATTGAAATGTACTTTCAGAGTTAAAAATTAAATGTTTTATACTTTAATTTGGAAAATAACTGACTGTAACAGTCGAATTGGCCTACGAAACATATCCCATTGTGTTCGGGATGGGGGTATTTAGTTAGGGGCGACAATCGTTGGGTTTGAAAAGGAGTTCGTTTGAGAAAACACTATTTAAAAATTTAATAAAGTCCTCGGCCAATCAGAATTCTCCATTCATTAATTTTTTTTTAAAAAACCCTCTGAACCAACAGCGACCCACGCTCCAGACTTCCCCGACCGATCGTCGCCGCTACCGCCACCTACAGCCTCCGCCACCGCCACCATTCGAACCGCCTTCTCCTCCCCGTCAGATCCGACCCCAGTTCGACGCCGACCAACCCCTCCTCCGCCTGAATCGAGTGTCCAAAGCCCCGACCTTCCCAGCGCCGCCGCCGACGATCCTGACCACCGAACGCCACCAAACCACCACCGCCAGATAGCCCTCTCTTCCCTCTTCCACGTCCAACTCGTCGATCATCCCCTCATGCCCCGATTCTCGCAAAAACCGTAAACCTAGTTTTGAACCTTCGTGAAAGGTGAGTTTTTTTTATGTTTACGCTTTGAAAAATCATATCTTTTTAGTGTGTTGACGAAATTCGATGAAACAGGAAACAACGGGACCACAAGGAAGCTCTCTACCCAATAGAAGAAGCCGCGGATTTTTCTGAGTCATCTACGATTTTAAGCACTCCGAAAACCAATGTGAGAAATCTAAATCAACATGAATTTGAATGGAAAATGTCGTGTATAATTTATATTAGCGAAATATAAATTACATACGTGTCGTATACCTCAAGTACATGCGTAGTGTAAGCTATATAAGCGAAGTATGAATTTTACATGCATAGAATTATTGACATATGTGTTGAAATGCAAGTGAAATATAGCAATTATATTAAATATATATATATATATATATATATATATATATATATATATACCCCCCTCGTCCACAAACCATGGACGATATTTATTGTGGTGAATTGGTGTGAAATATTGGATGAAAATTACGAATGGTTGAATAATTGTTTGTGGTTGACATTGTTTGGTTGTGGTTGAAAAATACCCATTGGTGATTGAAATGAATTGGAAATATTTGTGGAAATAAAAATAAACATGTCGCCTGCGTGCGAATTAGATGCATGAATCCCCATTGTCAAAAACCGCAAGGTTTTAAGGTAGAGCGAGGAGCCGTACTAGGGACGGTGCCGGTTTTAACTACCCTGCCGTTATGCTGCCGAAATTTTGAATAATCTTTGTGTGTTAGAGTTATTTTCATATGTTGAAATTATTTTCATGCGTTAAAATTAAAGTCATATGTTGAAACTATATCCATGTGTGGAATTGTTCATATGTTGAAAAGTGTTGTGTGAAAATTAAATTCATTTGTGAATGAATGAAGTGTTTAAACAATAAAAATCACATTTTTATATATATATGAAGTATGAAAAATATTCGCCTTATATAAATAGTTTCAACAATAAAAATTCCATCTTTCTAATATGAACAACATAAATAAAATGTTCATGTGTGGAAATGCTCATTTGTTGAGAAGTGTGTGTAGTGGAAAAGTTCATGTGTTAAATAAAAAGATCAAACAATAAAAATTACATTTTTATTGAAACTATGAAGTGTTGAAGACATCCATTTGTCGAATATCATTTTTATCATATATGTGATATGCTAAAGATATGCGAGCGTTGAAATAAATATTTGTGAAAGAAATATTATTTTTAACATGCATAGGAACTAAATAAAATGGTCAAGTGTTGAAATATATTTTAGTTCGCCAAAATTATCATCTTTGAAATGTGAAGTGTTAAAAATAGCCACTTGTTCAAATAAATGTGCATGAGTTGAAATATACATTAATTAGCTAATGATATGATTTTAGCCTATGCATGCAACATTAGAATGAATGGTGTCTTTAAACCAAAGTAAATCAAATATGAAGTTGAATGGAAAATGATTAGGGATAGAAATTGTATATATGTACATGCATATCTATTGAACAGGTTATAGCAAAGGGGCTAGAGAAGAGGAATAAAATTTTGTGCCCGACAAATAGGTAACATTTACTGTTTGTTTGGGTGATGATTTTATGAGCCTGTTGGCTAGCCGCTTGGCTTTTTCTTTTTCTTTTGATATAAGACGCCCGTGTGGCTATTTGGGAATTTTCCCAGACCCTCCCGTACATAGGAGGTTATGGCGAAATTTTCCGAAATTTAAAGGCGTTAGTGAAATAATTGAAGTGGAAACGATATAGGAATTTTTGAATGAACTATATTTATATAAATATATAAATATAAATAGAATTAAAACGAAACGTGGCCGTGCAGTTCGTGTTTCGAAACCGTGATTTCAAACGACTAGTGCGGGAAATCCGACCATTGGGTTCGCCTTGGAAATATCTTTCCAACGGCACCAACTTTGTGAAGATCCGACGGTTGGATTGTCTAGAATGTTTAATTCAAATCTGAAGAAAAACAGCGCCAGAACGATTATATATATATATATATATATATATATATATAATTAAATTAAATCGAATAACGACGCTGCAGTTCGTAAATTGAAATTGTAACTTCAAATGACTAGTGTGGAAGATCCGACCGTCGGATTTCCCCAAAACTGAAACCGTTAGATTCGTTTTGAAATGACCTTCCTAATGGTATAAAATTTTGAAGATCCAACGGTTAGATTTTCAGATATGTGTAAAACAAAATTAGTGAAAAGCAGCGCCAGTGCATCGATACGACCTGAAGCATCGTTTAATTATATTTGGCCGTTTTAAATTAAACAAAAATGGCGATATAACGTTATAAAATACTATAGACGATATAGAGTGGAAATAAACCAATTTCGTTGTGTTTGCTTGATATGTGATGGTTAAATGTATTTGACATGAAAATTATAACTAAATAACTGAAATCTGAATGTTGAATAGTCCAACCACGTGATTAATTGATTTGAAAATCTAAATATACGTGGGTTATTTGAAAAGGCCGAGTTTATCTCATTTCAAATAATCGATCGACGTTGAGAAGTCGAAGAGTCGAAGACGGCCGAAGACCGACAATCTCCATATTGGATGGATGGGCGCTACTGATGCTCGTGATTGGAGTAGCTACCATGAAGGAACTGAAGTAGTAGCCATCCAAACATACTGTTGATTGTACGGGTATGCGAGGAATTGGTGCCTCCGGTTTCGTTCAGACCCAGAACGGACTTGTAAATGGACTGTGTGTCTGACATTGGATTTTGTTCCATGTGGATTGATCTCTGTTAAATATATATCTGTTTGGCGGCGGAGAATTTATTCTCTTGCTTAACGCCCTTCTCTGAGACGTACGAGCTCAGGGGTTATGTATTGACAGAAATCAATCGCATGGAGTGGATTGCCTGTGTGGCACGCCTGAGTGGCATATGATCAAGGCTTCTGTTGCAAAGCAAAGTCTTGTGGTTGATGATCAAAGCATGGTCTGTGTGACGTAGCTTTGTGTATGACGTGAATTCGCGAGCCTCACACCCCGGTATGAGTCAAAAACGGGAGAAGCACCCAAGGAGTGCACGACATTTCTTTCTAGCTATGGTGGTGTCAGTGACCTCCCAGCCCTGACATTTATATCTACTTTTCACCTGTGTGGTTGTTGGAATATGAGGCGCCTCGATTATAGGTTTGTAAGGACCGGGAAACGTGTGTTCAGGAATAACTAATCCTCAAAAGTAAGAGAGGACCGACCTTGGAGGATCCAGGGATTGCTGTGTGCGGTCCCGAGGCATTTGCTAGAGTGTCTCGAATCGGAGAGGAGCTTGCCCCTTGCCTCGACTCATGAAGGAATCCTATTTCCAATACGAAATATGCGAATGTGATTGTATTACTAGTATGGCGACATGATATATGGTACCCATGCCGTCTAGGATTGATATTTATGATTGAATTTGCTTTTGAAACATATATGCACTAGTAATACTATCAAACACTTTTGTTTTATTCGTATGAAGAATCTTTGGCCATTATAAGGGAAAACTCTATCCTCCGGCTTGCGTTGCATTGTGTGATGGGACCTGAGTCTTATAATGGCTTCATTTTATAAAAAGCATTGCGTTGATTTATTCGTTTACTTTATCTCATGCACTAGCACTCATTGGAGTAAACCCGTTCCGCGAAAGTGGCGTGGTCCTTTGATTTGCCTGATTATTGTTGTTAATAAGTTAAGTAGATTTCTCATACCAGTCCCATGACTGACTCGTAGTTTGTTTCACCTTGCTAACTCGGGTGCACTTATTTCCACATGGGCAGCCTAGTTACAGGTCTTTGACGCACCTTTTGGCTCATGGCGAGGCTTGACTACACCGTGATGACTTGGATTTTCTCCGCCATTATTGTATCTATATTATGATTCTGCCATTGGCGATGTAGACTGATCTTTATTTTGAGTACCCCTTTATGTATGATTCCGCCTCAGGCGATGGTGACTGATTATGTATCACTATGCACTAAGTTGTATCCTGTACTGTGCTTCTCTGATGTGATGATATCTATATGATTCCGCTGTCATATGTGTGTAAATTATTCTATTTTCTGTTTATGCTATTATCTGTGATCTGCTAATGATGATTAATGTGTTATATTCCAATGATTATCCTTAACACCGTGTCACGGGGTTTTGGGATCGTCACAGTATAAATAAAATAAATAACAATCTAGTGGAACGTTTGCATCTTACGCTCCACATATATATCATATACAATCAAAACCGCGAGCACTTATTGGGTAATGAAATTCCAACTATGACAAGGTATGGAACCACCTTCCGATAGTGTATCTCTAGAGAGGCACTGGGTTCAACAAGAACATATTGTAACCCGGCCACACATGACCGACTACTCATTTCACTTGAGTGTATCAAATGTATACCACCAATGGTTGAAATCTCAACCGTTTTCCTGAATGGGACAACATCAAATAGAATGAAGAAGGAAGAGATTGGTGATAATACACCCTAATTGGGAGCTACCCACTTAGCCATGCTGCCTGCCCGATTTTTGTCATTTCCCGAATGTTGAGGGCTGAGGCTATGATTACTTACCATTCATTGATAGCACAATCACTTTGAATGCCACATTGTCAAATCCGTTAATCATTAATTGGTTTGCAGAAATATAATTTGGATATTATGCTAAGATAATAAATTCTCCACCACCATATATATTTATATAGACTAACATATGAGATCATTGGAAATACTCTATCAGACACTCGTCCGTACACTTCGTTTTGGGACTCAACAAAACCAAAGGCACAATTTCCATCAATCCATCTTAGGCAATTTCTACCCAGGATTAATAGTAAAAGCCCTTGAACTTTAATCTGTCTTCGATTATCATCATGTAATCTAATTCGCAATGCTACTACCAATATGGAGTGGTTCTCGGATAATAATCCAATCGATCTCTCCATATTGACAACGATATTGGCAAATACTTCGATAGTAGGTAATTTAACTATCGAAGAAAGACAAATATCCATTCAAAGCATCAAACAATCACTGGGCCCATTAATTAATATTTTATTAATTTAAATTTATCATTCCCCAATATCTCTCTAATATCTTTACCTAGATATTTCTCCAAACCCGTTTAGCCTCTCACGATTCTTGGAAAATCATTTCCATCAATCATAACTATTTATTTTCTGTATTCTAGAAAATATCACTTTTTAACATCTAGAAACGTTTCCATTTCATATCACTATTCTTTCCCATTTATCAGTCCCTAAATGTAAACTAGTAAGAGAACAATTTCCTAAGTATTAACCCCGAAGGCTGAAACCAACATCAGATCGACAATCAAGAAGCCATTCAACTCAACCAGTCTCCAGTCAATTTCTAATTTCCTCAACTCCATTTATTAACTTCTTATCATCACAATTATTTTAATCTGCAAATCATTTGTTTTTAAATCATAGTTCACTTTAAAACATATACACATTTCTTCTTCCAATCTCCTAGGATTTAATTTATAAATTCCCTTTCTTCGTATAAAATCACATTGTACATTTATTCATTTATTTAATTTCATATATAACTGATAAGTCAATTCCTAATTATCAAACTTTTGTTAAAAAAATTTATCTCCTTATATTTCTAGAAAAATTCCCCAGTACCTCCTTTGTACCGGTCAATATAGCTCAAACCTCAACTCTCCACTCTAGGCCCTTTCCATTCGAAAAAATAATCAAAAAGCCAAGCCGCTTGCCAATTCGGCGCACATAAACTCATATAGAATTTAAACATGTACGTTTTTGTCGAGGTCTCAAATTAAAATATTCATATACTTCATTCCATTCCTGTCTAACCAATATACGTCCATTCCGAATTTATTCCAACTCAATCCGATCATTTTTAACTCAATTCGCTAATTTATTCTGTAATTAGTTCTTTGCTTGTTCCACTTTTTAGTTGAACATATCACATTCATATACGATTTAATTTGCTTATAAACCAATCGAATTCCATTTTTAATTCAAGTTTCATATTCGATTTCAAAAATATAAATTCTCTCGTTCAATTTACTTAACCAAAACCCAATTTCGTATCAAAACCAGATTAACTAATTATTCTTCAAATTAGTTAATTCTATTTAATAATTAAAAATCTGATTTTTGTTTCAAAAATCAGTCCACTTACTCTACTTAAAACCTTCTTATTTAAATAAGCCGTTATGGTTTTATAATGGTTTTGGCGCTATTTTTCCAGAAATTTGATTTTGACATAACTCAAAATCTATAAGGCAAAATTCAGATTTTTCACTTCTAAAAAACTATTATTCAATTGGTCTTGATGATTCTTGTTTCAAAGAATTCCGACTTAAATTGAGTTCTCTATATTCAATTGAAAGTTCGAAACACCAATTTACGAACTACCATGCTGCAGCAAGCTCGTTTTATTTTAGTTTTAAATATAAATGTTAAAGTTCATTTATTATATAAATTACAATTCCATTTCTCATATATTTTAATATAAATTCAGTCCATTTACCAAAACTAAATTAATATTCTCGATTATCCCTATCCATCGATTATTTCATAACTCAGTAATAAATTTATTTATAACTTAATCTTCTATATCAAATTCTAATTCATTTAGAAATAAATTATTTCATAAAATTCGATATAATCGAATTCCAAATATAAATCCGTTGGATTTTTCTCAATTTATTTTTTTTTCGAATTCCGAAATAAAAATCTATCGTTCCCTTTTAAAACGTTTTCCACTTCACTTTTAAATTCATACTTGAATTTAAACTTCTAAATTATGATAATTTATATTCCCTAAGTTTATAAACATCGTTTATAAATTCAACTTCCTTGTTTTATATATTAAAAACAAGTTTCATTTCAAAAAGAAATCCATTTGAACTCAATTAATTTTATATTCCGAATATCGGAATAAAACCCGTCGTTCCCTTTTCATATGATTCCATGTTCTATTTTTATATTCGTACATGAATTTAAAATTTCCGAATTTATCTCATGATAATTAAATCATTGCATTTATAGATATCATCTATAAATTATTTCCCTCGTTTTATAAATTAAAACAAGCTTTCCCTTCAAATACTCATTTGAAACCAAAATTTCTATCTTGAACTATTTTATATTATAACTTATCGACATATAATATAGAATTTATTTTAATATTTAAATCTTAGTTTCTAATTAATACTATTCCAATATTTTTCCCTACTAATAACTACTTTTTATGAAAGCGACATAATCGAATTTCAAATCATAAACCCATATCAATTTAATTTAAATTCAATTTGCAATTCCAATTCTCAATTAAAATTCACATTTGAATTTATATCCCTAATTATCCAATGATAATTATCCATTTCATTTATAAACACTGTTTTTAAATTCATCCCAATTCCCTGCATTATCCAAGGAAAATTATTCCATTTTATTTATAAATATCGTTTATAAATTCACTACTCATTTTTATTATTCAAAACAAGTAAATATATCCTAGCCCATTCGAAATTCAAATTCTATTTTTAGAAAAACAGATTTTTCCTTTTAAATCTACAAAACTCGTTTCATGATATTTATATATCAATATTTAGGCCCAGTGATATTTAAACATTCAAAAACACTCAATTACCAATCACATGCTTTCTAATACATCATACATGATAATATATATGAAAAATAATAATAATATTTTTGAGGAATCCAGTTGGATCTCTCCAACTTGTTTTCCTGCATCCACAGACGTTAGCCAACATAAATAGTACCCATCCTGCTTCGAGGTAGGATATCGTGGTATAGAAGGTCATCCACTATAATATATTATGGGGCGCATAGGGTCATCCACTAATGATACTGCGGGCACCTATTAATGGTACTGCGAGAAATATCCAACCACCAATATATATATATATATATATATATATATATATATATATATATATATATAGCCACAAAAATATTCAAATGCATCCAAAAATCAACAAACAACATATAAAAATTATTTGAATAAAATCCAGAAAGTGAGTTTATTCACCGTGATTTTTATTCGTCGAAATAGCGATTTATTTCGATTAAATTGAATATACGTTTAATTTAATCGAAAACACTTATTAGTTCCAAATCACCTCGAATCAATTCCAATGAAAAGCTTTTACCAGTGCGAATCCAACATAATCGGTTTCACTTGAAACTAGTAATGTATGAATAGGTTATTAATATTACAAGTTTACGAGAGCTAAATATATACTCCTTCTGGTTCATAATATAAGCCGTTTTAGAGATTTGCATAGGATTTATGTAACACCCCGTAATTCTGTAACGCTAAGATTCACAATTCAAGGCAGAATTAAAAGTTAAAATCAAACTCAAGGGAAACGGGCTACGCCATTGCGTTCATCTCGGAATTCTGCATGAAAAAGAGTCTGAGTTTGCGTAAATCGGAGTCCGTATGAGGAAGATATGGCCTCCGGAAGTTTCAGTAAGGTTCAAATTTCAAAACAGACTCAGAAGCGGGCTGGGCGGCAAATTTCCCGCCCAGGACCCCAGGTCGACTGGGGAGTCGACCTGGGTGTCGACCCCCCCCCCCACAAGGTCGACTGGGGAGTCGACCTGGGTGTCGACCCCCCCCCCCCCCCCAAGGTCGACTAGGGAGTCGACCAGGGTGTCGACCCCCACTGCTTTTTCCAGTTTTCTGAACCTGGTTCATTTCTCTGTATCTAGACGCCATTCTGACCAGATTCGTTGACTTCTACACTATATAAACAGCCTTAGTCTCCTTCTCTATTCACAATTCTTCTCTACCCTTATGCTGCAAAGATTCTTAGTGAACATGGCTTCTTCCACTTCACTTAAAATAAATAATAAACAGATTAATATATATAAAATAAATCAAGACAAGGAGATGCTGCTAAAAGACTTTAAAAAAGAGATTCAAATCAAGATTAAAGCTTCAAGATAAGGATCAAAGGCTAACGTCGCACGAATCATAGCAACGCCATCTTTCTTTTCTAATCTAGTCTTTGTAAGTCAGTTATTTCTAGATTTGAACGTTTCTCTTTTCGTGACATGAAATTAAAGGAATAAAAGAGTATGCCAATTCTTTCTATTGAATCAATGCCTATTTCTTTGGACCAAATTAAGAACTGTTATGATTCGAGGACAAATACGACTGTGACTATGAAACTATGGACCTTAGAACCATATGCCTCTTTGACTATGAACATTGCCTATGACTATGGACATTTACCTATGACTATGACTGTGACTATGAGAATTATTTCCCTGACTAAGCCTATGCCTTTGATTAGGGAACATAAACGATTGCCTATGACATAACAAGGACAATTGTGACTAAACACCTGTGATTCATGACTAGGAAAGTGTTTAATTTTTGTGACTGTGAAATTGGGTCTAAACCCGATTATCTATTCTGTTTGTTCTTTGTTTTCTTTGGTTTTAGACCTTGGGAATTTACCTATTAAGTTAGGTCTACCCATGTTCTTGAACCTACGCCTTTATTCTGTCTATTCTTGGTTTTAGACCTTGGGAATTTACCTATTAAGTTAGGTCTACCCGTGTTCTTGAACCGACGTCGTTATTCAACCCTTTTTATGCCAGTTAGTATGTCTATCTTTTTCATAGCATCTTTGGTTCATTCCCTATTTTCTACGAACCTAGCTTTATTTATAATCTAGAATGAATCACGATTATACGAACGGTGGGAATGCGGTTTGGGCAAAATATGAAATTTACTAAAAACGTAGTTTAACTTGGAAATTGGCATAAATTCGAAACATATATTATGGCATGTTCATAGAAATGAAAATTGGATAAATTTGACATGAATTATAAGATGTGTAATTTGAATCTAGTATTGACATGTAAATCTAGCATTTACATGAATAGTGAACTAGAGTAATAAGTCTAGTTTGACGTGAATTAGAATGTTGAATCGGAATTGGATTAGCTAATTTGGTATGGTAAGTATATTGGCATAAATGTTAAATTGGCCATAATTGGGAGTAATTGGCAGGTTTAGCAAAATCATGGTTAGTGACACTTAATTTGGTATAGTTTACATACCAAAAGGCATAAATATGATTTAGAGGGGGAAATGGGCCATAGTAATAGATGTAGACAATTTACATTAGAAGGGTAATTGGGAAATAAGTAAATTAGGATTAATCTACTTATAGAATTTGTCCGAAATGAGGAAAGGCAAATTTAGACAAATTAAAGGTTTATTAATGACATCTCTTTTAATAACACACCAGAAAGTTCTAGGGTGACAGAGAGGGTAGTGTCTTGGCTTGAGTTTGGAAAATACAAGTTTCCTGCTCTCCCTGGCTATCCCTAACTGATCCGACAGACGAGATGGTTACTTTCAAAACCTGATTTGAAAACTAATCAAAACCCTTTTGAACTTAGAAAACACGAATGTGCCTAACCCGAGGTTAGACTGAGTTGCGATGTAAACCTGCCCGGAACCAACCGGCACATCCAGTATTCGCAACAATATCTGTCTAATGTGAGTGGTCACGACTTTAATTTATTTAGTTAAAGCTAGAACAAGAATGGTAGGGTTAAGTTAACTAAGACACTTAACCGGTTCAACATGATAACCAAGCTGATGGGTAGGGTTAGGTTCAGACTGACACTTAACACAGTTAAGCTTGAATGGGAGGGTTAAGTCCATAGGAACACTTAACCAACTTAACACAGTTAAGCTAGAATGGGAGGGTTAAGTTCATAGGAACACTTAACCAACTTAACACAGTTAAGCTAGAATGGGAGGGCTAAGTCCATAGAGACACTTAACCAAACTCAAGGTAGCAAGAAAAGATTTGTAGGGGTTAAGTAAAGTTAATACACTTAGCCAAATTAACGTGTTAACTAGACTAGAGGTTGGGGTTAAGTAAAATCTAATACACTTAACCAATTTGATATGTTAGCTGGGCTAGACCATAGGATTAAGTAAACTTGAACCCTTAACCATCAGGTTGTGAAAAAGGAATGGGGTTAAGTCTAAAACATGAAGGGATAATACTTAACCATTAATAATAACATGTTAGTTAAAACAAACGGGCAAGGTTAAGTTAAAAAGGAACACTTAACCAATACAGGGTGAAATGGTAGGGTTAAGTAATAAGAAATATTTAACCAATATAACCTGGTTTGTGGTGGGGTTAAGTCAACATGAATTATTGATAACACTTGACCAGTATAACAGGATGAATGAAGAGGGTTAAGTTGGCTTGAATTGACTAATGACACTTAACCAATCCAAATTGATGGGAAAGGGAACTAAGTAGTAAACCTTAGTTAAGAAAACAAGATTCTGGAAACTAAGTGGTAAGTCATAGTTAGGAAAACTAAGTAGTAATTCTTAGTATAACACGGGAAGGAGCGAATGTCCGTCTGAGTAGAAAGAAGGCTCCAACGAATTGGGTTACGAAGCTCGAGGCTTCGAGGGGATGTGAGGGTACTCTTGGTATTCCTCTGTGAGGCTGCAGATGATCCTCCCGGGCTCACAGAGGTTAAGGTCTGCGTAGAAGAACCAGAGGTATGCCTTGGTTGCAATACATGGCAACCTAAAGACCAGGATGGACCGACGTGATTCGGCGAGAAAATGGTAGCCCTGTGATAGCAACTCATCGTATGCCATCCATCTTGATTCAATTGAGATACATGAAGCGGAAAGGCAGAGAACTCCAAAAGACCATATACTTGCTATCTAGTTATGGGTGAGGATGGCCATAGGATAGAGGGCCACCGGGGGCCGGTGTATAGTTCTCATTTTACAAAGTGTGCCTTTCATTAGTTGAGGGAGGGGTCAAGTGGGACCATAGCTACTGGAATAAAAACAGACCTTATCATCTGCATCGGCAGATATCTGAAAGCTCCGGACCGAGTTCTGTATTCCTTGATTTGCCCTGACGCAGGACTCGGGTCGCACATTACAGGACATGTGCATCTAGACAAGCAATAACGATTCGCGATACATGCGTGGGGAAGTATAGGAACATATACCACTTTAGGTAGTGTATCCTAGACTTGGGGGCATCGTTCGATAGGTAGCATAATCCCTAGTTGAACTAGGTGGCAAAAACCCTGAATTCGAAGAGCGTTCAGCAGATAGCGTAAACTCTAGTTGAATCTAGAAAGCACTTGGTAGAAAACCCTAGATTAAATCTAGGTAACAAATAATAAATGTATGTCTGAAGGCAACGGAAACTACAGGGATTGGGATAACGTTATCGTTACTAGTTGGCACATTAGTTAGGCGGTGCAGAGACATAGAAACCAGTATAACAAGGAAATACGTAAGCGGCGAAAGTATTAGAGCGTATCCAGTTTATCTTATCTTAGCATATCTTGTGAGTACCTTGTCTAATCTTGTTGACCCTACCGTGATGGTGTAATCTTGTATTCAGTTAATTCACGTTGTTTTTTTTTTCCATGTTCACATGCTAGAAGTTACTGAACTTACTCAGGCTTTATGTCTGACTCTGTTTTTCTTTCATCTTCTTTTCTTCTGTTCCCCCCCCCCCCCCCCCAGGTAGTAAAGGAGGGAATAGTTTAGCTCAGGTTAAGTTGGACTGCCACTCTTTCCCAGCTTGAAGATTTGTCGAAGTTTGCTTGGATTCTCTTTTCAGATGCTATGGCTGGCTCTTGCTAAAATCGGGGAATATAAATATTGTTTTTATGCTTCTTTATTTTGTAAGACAGATGATACTCTGATATTGTGAAGAAACCATTGTACAAACTATTTTATCAATAAAGCAAAGTTTTATTTTCCGCTGTTTAATTTCTGTCTGTCTTGTAATTTATCTGCATCTTTTACCCTAAATGCTCCACAGAACTTAGTGCATTCCCTTTGTGAGTGACACTAATGGATGTGGGGTGTTACACGTTGTATCAGAGCTGAAGGTTACCAGATCAGATAAATGATTTGAAAAATTATTTTCAAAACGGTTTTTAAAGAAGCATTTTCAAGAGAAAAGATTTGTTTTAAAGACATATTCCCCAAAGCCATACGCACTATCTTCTATTCCTCTGTTTAAATTCTTGTCTCCTTCTTTCTTGAGTCTCTGGGGCTCCTGGCTTTCTGGGAGGTAACCTCATCGAAGGGCAAAGTAGTGCCCGGCTTCCATCCATAGCCGTAGTTGTTTCATCTTCGGGCAGTTTTCTTTCGAAGCTTATAGGGTTTTCCAAACGATGGAGGCAGTTTTCGAGAGATTTGTCAACATGACTACACACGGAAGGGGATGAGGAGTTTGGCTAAGGAGCATAACCCTAGGATGAGGAATTCATGGATGTAGACTTAGCACACGAAGGAGGAAGAAATTATAAAACCTAAGACAAGAGGAAGTATCTTTACTAGGGTATGATAGGGCATATACTTAAGGACAAGGGCAAGAACGAGGATGAGATTTTCAGAAGGACAAGTACATGCTTTCGCCACCAAGCGTACCTTGGAGAAAGGTAGTCCGGTTGGAAGAGTCTAGTTTTCTGTTCGTACTATTTCCTTAGGTTCTAGCGCTTCTCATTTGTTCATATCCACTTCCATAGTTGGGTCTCTGCACCATAGTGCTTGTATAGTAGAAAGATCCCACTAGAGTCTCAAATCCAATTGGTGGTCCGACCAGTTTATTTTTGGTTAGTAGGGATTTGAGAATAGTTATCGAGTTTGCTTATATCATCTCACATAGATCGTCTAAATTCGGGGGAGATATTCCTTGGGTGCTTGTCTGATATTGGTTTAGGCCTTTAGGGCTTGTACTTGAGGAATGTCGAGTTCGGTTTGGATGGTTTGCGTGAGAGATGAATAGTTGTGGCAGGCAATCCAAAGAGCACGTAGTGACCTTTCGACTCTTATAGTTATGGCATGGCGGATAAGAGGGAAACCTCTAATCATCTTAGTACGTATACCTGGTACCGTGATTGACATCTGTTTATTTTGGAAATGGAGATCCAGAACTTCACAATCGTGAAGTTAAATTAGTTAAGATACAGTGGAGTAAAGCTCAAGAAGGCTAGATACTAGCATCATACCCTTTTCCTTGAGTGTGCATCCTTGATTTCTTTGTTTTAGGAGCTTTACGCATAATTGTTTCTCTCTTTCCAAAGTATATCACCTAGGTCGTATCTTCGATCCTTAGGTAGAAGCCAATGGATGTAAACATGTATTTGAAACATGTTATGGTTGATGGTTGCAAGTGGTTGCTAATGGTTGCTTGTGAATGCATATGCATACGTATTAGGCACTAGATCAGTTCAGACGCTTTCATATTGCATTTACAGATATTTATTTGTTTGTAAATTGAACTTGATATGTTATCATATGGGTGTTGCATTTGGATGAATGGCCGTGCACGCATATAGTATTTACATAACTAGGGATTCTTGCATACATGGTTGGACGCATGGCACTGACATGACTCGCATTAAGGAGGTCGACTGAATCAGTAGACCGCCTGATATTACAGTAGATAAAGACATATACACACACTATGCATATGAACATAAAAGCATTAGAAATCTTTTAAGGACAATGGATGCCTGTGAGTGAATGGTTGAGTAGATGGGTGATTGGATGGTAGGACACATTCTTCCTAACTTGAAGATTTCGGGGACGAAATCCTTTTAAGTGGGGGAGAATGTAACACCCCGTAATTCTGTAACGCTAAGATTCAAAAATCAAGGCAGAATTAAAAGTTTAAATCAAAATCAAGGGAAACGGGCTGCGCCATTGCGTTCGTCTTGGAATTCTACATGAAAAAGAGTCCGAGTTTACGTAAATCGGAGTCCGTATGAGGAAGATATGGCCTCCGGAAGTTTCAGCAAGGTTCAAATTTCAAAACAGACTCAGAAGCGGGCTGGGCGGGAAATTTCCCGCCCAGGACCCCAGGTTGACTGGGGAGTCGACCTGGGTGTCGACCCCCCTAGGTCGACTGGGGAGTCGACCTGGGTGTCGACCCCCCCCCCCCCTCCCCAGGTCGACTGGGGAGTCGACCTGGGTGTCGACCCCCCTGCTTTTTCCAGCCTTCTGAACCTGGTTTGTTTCTCTGTATCTAGACGCCATTCTGACCAGATTCGTTGACTTCTACACTATATAAACAGCCCTAGTCTCCTTCTCTATTCACAATTCTTCTCTACCCTTATGCTGCAAAGATTCTTAGTGAACATGGCTTCTTCTCCTCCACTTAAAATAAATAATAAATAGAATAATATATATAAAATAAATCAAGAGAGGAGATGCTGCTAAAAGACTTTCAAGAAGAGATTCAAATCAAGATTAAAGCTTCAAGATAAGGATCAAAGGCTAACGTCACACGAATCATAGCATCACCATCTTTCTTTTCTAATCTAATCTCTGTAAGTCAGTTATTTCTAGATTTGAACGTTTCTCTTTTCGTGACATGAAATTAAAGGAATAAAAGAGTATGCCAATTCTTTCTATTGAATCAATGCCTATTTCTTTGGACCAAATTAAGAAATGTTATGATTCGAGGACAAATAAGACTGTGACTATGAAACTATGGACCTTAGAACCATATGCCTCTTTGATTATTAACATTGCCTATGACTATGAACATTTCCTATGACTATGAACATTGCCTATGACTATGGACATTTTCCCATGACAATGATTGTGACTATGAGAATTATTTCCCTGACTAAGCCTATGCCTTTGATTAGGGAACATAAACTATTGCCTATGACATAACAAGGACAATTGTGACTAAACACCTGTGATTCATGACTAGGAAAGTGTTTAAGTTTTTTGACTATGAAATTGGGTCTAAACCCGATTATCTATTCTGTCTGTTCTTTGTTTTCTTTGGTTTTAGAACTTGGGAATTTACCTATTAAGTTAGGTCTACCCATGTTCTTGAACCTACGCCTTTATTCTGTCTATTCTTGGTTTTAGACCTTGGGAATTTACCTATTAAGTTAGGTCTACCCATGTTCTTGAACCGACGTCGTTATTCAACCCTTTTTATGCCAGTTAGTATGTCTATATTTTGCATAGCATCTTTGGTTCATTCCCTATTTTCTACGAACCTAGCTTTATTTATAATCTAGAATGAATCACGATTATACGAACGGTGGGAATGCGGTATGGGCAAAATATGAAATTTACTAAAAACGTAGTTTAACTTGGAAATTGGCATAAATTGGGAACATGTATTATGGCATGTTCATAGAAATGCAAATTGGATAAATTTGACATGAATTATAAGATGTGTAATTTGAATCTAGTATTGACATGTAAATCTAGCATTTACATGAATAGTGAACTAGATTAATAAGTCTAGTTTGACGTGAATTAGAATGTTGAATCAGAATTGGATTAGCTAATTTGGCACGGTAAGTATATTGGCGTAAATTTGAAATTGGCCATAATTGGAAGTAATTGGCAGGCTTAGAAAAATCATGGTTAGTGACACTTAATTTGGTATAGTTTACATACCAAAAAGTATAAATATGATTTAGAGGGGGAAATGGGCCATAGTAATAGATGTAGAAAATTTACATTAGAAGGGTAATTGGGAAATAAGTAAATTAGGATTAATCTACTTATAGAATTTGTCCAAAATGAGGAAAGGCAAATTTAGACAAATTAAAGGTTTATTAACGACATCTCTTTTAATAACACACCAGAAAGTTCTAGGGTGACAGAGAGGATAGTGTCTAGACTTGAGTTTGGAAAATACAAGTTTCCTGCTCTCCCTGGCTATCCCTAACCAATCCGACGGACGAGATGGTTACTTTCAAAACCTGATTTGAAAACTAATCGAAACCCTTTTGAACTTAGAAAACACGAATGTGCCTAACCCGAGGTTAGACTGAGTTGCGATGTAAACCTGCCCGGAACCAATCGGCACATCCAGTATTCGCAACAATATCTGTCTAATGTGAGTGGTCGCGGCTTTAATTTATTTAGTTAAAGCTATAACAAGAATGGTAGGGTTAAGTTAACTAAGACACTTAACCGGTTCAACATGATAACCAAACTGATGGGTGGGGTTAGGTTCAGACTGACACTTAACACAGTTAAGCTAGAATGGGAGGGTTAAGTCCATAGGAACACTTAACCAACTTAACACGGTTAAGCTAGAATGGGAGGGTTAAGTCCATAGGAACACTTAACCAACTTAACACAGTTAAGCTAGAATGGGAGGGCTAAGTCCATAGGAACACTTAACCAAACTCAAGGTAGCAAGACAAGATTTGTAGGGGTTAAGTAAAGTTAATACACTTAGCCAAATTAACGTGTTAACTAGAATAGAGGTTGGGGTTAAGTAAAATCTAATACGCTTAGCCAATTTGATATGTTAGCTGGGCTAGACCGTAGGATTAAGTAAACTTGAACACTTAACCATCAGGTTGTGACAAAGGAATGGGGTTAAGTCTAAAACATGAAGGGATAATACTTAACCATTAATAATAACATGTTAGTTAAAACAGACGGGCAAGGTTAAGTTAGAAAGGAACACTTAAACAATACAGGGTGAATGGGTAGGGTTAAGTAATAAGAAATACTTAACCAATATAACTTGGTTTGTGGTGGGGTTAAGTCAACATGAATTACTGATAACACTTAACCAGTATAACAGGATGAATGAAGAGGGTTAAGTTGGCTTGAATTGACTAATGACACTTAACCAATCCAAATTGATGGGAAAGGGAACTAAGTAGTAAACCTTAGTTAAGAAAACAAGATTCTGGAAACTAAGTGGTAAGTCTTAGTTAGTAAAACTAAGTAGTAATTCTTAGTATAACACGGGAAGGAGCGAATGTCCGTTTGAGTAGAAAGAAGGCTCCAACAAATTAGGTTACGAAGCTCGAGGCTTCGAGGGGACGTGAGGTTACTCTTAGTATCCCTCTGTGAGGCTGCAGATGATCCTCTTGGGCTCACAGAGGTTAAGGTCTGCGTAGAAGAACCAGGGGTATGCCTTGGTTGCAATACATGGCAACCTAAAGACCAGGATGGACCGGCGTGATTCGGCGAGAAAACGGTAGCCCTGTAATAGCAACTCGTCGTCTGCCATCCATCTTGATTCAATCGAGATACGTGAAGCGGAAAGGCGGGGAACTCCAAAAGACCATATACTTGCTATCTAGTTATGGGTGAGGATGGCCATAGGATAGAGGGGCACCGGGGGCCGGCGTATAGTTCTCATTTTACAAAGTGTGTCTTTCATTAGTTGAGGGAGGGGTCAAGTAGGACCATAGCTACTGGAATAAAAACAGACCTTAGCATCTGCATCGGCAGATATCTGAAAGCTCCCGACCGAGTTCTGTATTCCTTGATTTGCCCTGACGCAGGACTCGGGTCGCACATTACAGGACACGTGCATCTAGACAAGCAATAACGATTCGCGATACATGCGTGGGGAAGTATAGGAACATATACCACTTTAGGTAGTGTATCCTAGACTTGGGGGCATCGTTCGACAGGTTGCATAATCCATAGTTGAACTAGGTGGCATAAACCCTGAATTCGAAAAGCGTTCAGCAGATAGCGTAAACTCTAGTTGAATCTAGAAAGCACTTGGTAGAAAACCCTAGATTAAATCTAGGTAACAAATAATAAATGTATGTCTGAAGGCAACGGAAACTACAGGGATTGGGATAACGTTATCGTTACTAGTTGGCACACTAGTTAGGCGGTGTAGAGATATAGAAACCAGTATAACAAGGAAATAGCGAAGCGGCGAAAGTATTAGAGCGTATCCAGTTTATCTTATCTTAGCATATCTTGTGAGTACCTTGTCTAATCTTGTTGACCCTATCGTTATGGTGTAATCTTGTATTCAGTTAATTCACGTCGTTTTGTTTTTCCATGTTCACATGCTAGAAGTTACTGAACTTACACAGGCTTTATGTCTGACTCTGTTTTTCTTTTGTCTTCTTTTCTTCTGTTCCCCCCCCCCCAAGGTAGTAAAGGAGGGAATAGTTTAGCTCAGGTTAAGTTGGACTGCCACTCTTTCCCAGCTTGAAGATTTGTCGAAGTTTTCTTGGATTCTCTTTTCAGATGCTATGGCTGGCTCTTGCTAAAATCGGGGAATATAAATATTGTTTTTATGCTTCTTTATTTTGTAAGACAGATGATACTCTGATATTGTGAAGAAACCATTGTACAAATTATTTTATCAATAAAGCAAAGTTTTATTTTTCGTTGTTTAATTTCTGTCTGTCTTGTAATTTATCTGCATCTTTTACCCTAAATGCTCCACAGAACTTAGTGCATTCCCTTTGTGAGTGACACTAATGGATGTGGGGTGTTACAATTTAAGAAAAAATTAAGAAGCTTTTTTTTTTGGTTGGCTCCTTTTTTCATGCAAAATTAAGTAACTTGTTCTATTTCCAAGTACAAAAAAGTAGTTGTTGCAGTTTTCTAAGGAGCTGTCTACTCACTTGAGCCAATAGAAGCACTTCATGGCAAGTCAATAAAGTAGATACAATTTATTATTGATAAAAACATCTTATATTTTGAAAAACAAAAAACTTCACAAAACGTCCTATAATATGAAGTGGAGGGAGTATTAATTTCGCTAGTTACCGATTATAACTAATTATCCTTATTAAATACCATACCCGTGTCTTCTATTTATTCTCCCAAATGGAAGATGGTCAAAGTCTGTTATAGCTATCATCATTTTAACATTTTATCCACCCAAATCCTTCACCCGTCAATAGAAATCCAAACTTGAACTCACTATTGTAATCTCCCTCACCAAATGAATATCACAGCTTTCCTATGACAAAACCAACACCAGACATTTTCCATAACTCCTCCCAGTAATCCTAATTCCATGTTTCTTCACTATCATCAATCTCATATACCAAAGAAAGAAAGAAATGTCAAACTCGGCAACTCTATACTTTGTCAGGTTCTACAAATTCTGAATCACAACTTCCCGAAACTTCCATGCTGACCTCGGTAGGCACCCTTAACATCAAGCTTGAACATGATGACAACATCCCTCCTTCATCATACAATTGAACAACCACCCTCAAGTATTATCAAGACTTTATACCAGTGTCGCATTTTACAAATTTGACTCCAGGATTTTAAAAACTCAAACACAACTCCTTATCAAATTCGAATTACTGTGCTACCCTCAATTTGATCTTCAACCTCATCAATTTATACTCATATCGAACCCCAATGTTTACTTACCCAAAATCGACCGTTGTCTCTAAAATCGCGGTTACCTTTTTCCGCTGGTTCGAGTATCTACGTCACAAAGTTCGCGTGCGCACCCAGTTTGATTTCGATTTTAATGCATTGGATTTTCGGTTTTAGGGATTTAAGAGGATACCAATTTTTTTATTTTGTTTTGGGGCGTTCGTTGGATTGCAAAAGAAATGAAAGGGGGAGGTGCAATTTTATAAAGATGAAGAGGGAATGTTGTTATATAGATGAAGAAGGGGAAATACGTACACACGTTGTATCTAATTTGAAGCTTTTAGTTAATTATATTTTTGCAGAAGATCGAAATGATACAAAGGGAGTATCACGGTTTTATAAACGGAATACTTCGGCATTAAGGAATAAGGTATGCGCAAGGTACAGATAGGTTAGTGTAAGATAAGTACGGGAAATTAAATTTGATTTGATCTTTGATTTAACCTGATTTGATTTTGTTCTTATCCATTTAAATTATATAATAATATATTTCAAGGTTCTGAACTCCGATCGAAACACAACAACTAACACTTCTAGGTTTTAACTACTTTTCTGAACACAATGGAATAAGCTCAGAAGTCTAATTGGATCGTATGGAGAATGTATCAATTTTAAATCGATATAAATTAAATTTCAAGCAATTAATTCCTTGATAAATTATTATTATTATCGTCTATTCTATTCAAATAGAATTTCGATTAATTATTTGAATCGTTTTGACTCAACTTAAATTTCGAATTGAATTATTTCATTTTCTCGTATTACGATCATTTTATATATATGAAATAAATCGTATTTCAATTATTAAATCGATAACTCAGTATAAAAATCGATTTATATTATCAACTCAATACTGAAAACCATATTAAATTTTTGGGATAAATCGACAAAAAATCTGGGTCGTTACATTTTTGGTCACCCTTAAAACCAATCGACTATGCCAAAAAAAGAATGATTGAGCTTCTTTGGCTACCATTATCGCATACGACATTGGATTGCCATGAAATTTGATTTCGTACAATAATCTAACTTTACGAATCCAATGAAACTAATATCATTGAAAACCGAGACCGTTTACAAAATGGATGTTCTTAAGGCTTATATAATATCGATAAAATATAAATAAATTCCAAAATAATCCAATTAAATAAAAATAATTTGTTATTATCATATATGTCAAATGTAATATATATAGCTTGAAACATAAACCAATATGGATTTTAAAATCCAACATTAATAATTTTGAGTTAAATGATCTCCAAATCATATAAAAATCTCTTTTAAATTTATTTAAAAAATGTTACGGTTTATAAACGATTTCATATCGACTTTTTGAAAATTTTTGATTTGGACATAACTCACGATCTATAATATGAAATTTCAATTTTTCTCTTTCATAGAAAATAATAATTAAATAGATACGAACGTTTCTTGTTTCAAAGAATTCTAGCTTGTATTGAATTATATGTATTCAACTGAAGTTCAAAACTCAATATTACGAACTATAGCGACGTTATGAGCACTTTTTAATTTAATTACAAATTTTACAATCAAACTTAGTTTAATTAATAAATTTTATATAAAAAATCCATTTAGAATTTCTAACTCAATATTTAAAACAAATTTAAATGTTCAAACTTAGGTGACCAAAAATCTGGGTCGTTACACTGTGTATGCATATATACATATACGTATGTGTATATATATAATTTACAATGTTGTTTATACACTTTCTTATATGTCGTTGGCTTTGTGGACTTTATTGGCTAAACTCAGTTTGACTCTTATCATTGAATCACCTATTGCAATTCAATAGAAATGAAATTCTTATGTGTATTGAGACGTAGGTCATACCTAAATGTTGACAACTTGCGAGGTTGTTGTTTTATATAAATAATTTGATACATTCTAAAAAGCATAAACCCTAGGCTATAATTTTCATGTTAATTACTTCATTAAATTTTGTAGTTAGTTATGGTTTTAACATGTAATATAAAGGACATATATTTCTATTTCGAAATGGGACATTTTCAAATAACGTTAAAATTGCATTACGCATAACTTTCAAATGATTTTGATGATTTGGTTCATTCTAGAATAATCTACAAATTCTATTTGAAGTGTTTTTCAAAATTATGAAGTTTCCTTGGTAAAAAATGACAGTTTATGTCACTGACCTGCTCATAAGTCTGAAAAGTCTAAGTCGATTCCTTTTGGCATAACTCGAGTTGTACACCACATATTTGCAATACGAAATTCTTTTTGGGAAGCGAACTCATTATGTGACGATTTACTTATATATTATAGTCCAATTTTGCGTTTGTACCTGCTGATGTTGGTTTCAAGTCACTTTGAACCAAAATGTCAAATTGTTTATACATGTAAAACCCAAACTATACTCATCTCATTTTATGGGTTACTAATGTTTGAAAGTGAAATATTACGTGCACTTATGAAGATTACATAGATGGATTTGCAAGAATAACCGCTATTGCTCGCTATATAATAAGCTTAATTGCTTATAAATGCTAACAAAATGTACGTTTTTGGATTAAATATTGCAAAATAGTAATATATTAGGTTGTTATCTTGCTTCCTCATGTTTCGGGATGTCCTGGGTTGGGTTCCCCTTTGAAGATGTATACTATGTAATTATATTGCATTCCATGTTTTGAAACACTCTCCGTACAACGAGACTTTGGCAAAAAAATTCAAAATTTTGGGATTACAAAAATTTTGGTACAAATTCAATTGTAAGTAGAAATAAAAGGCACAAAAACTAGTTCGTTCGTCGTGTAATGAATTGAATAGAGTATAGAGACACATAGGAAAATGATTTATTTTTGGTAGTTGGATATGCAGAAAGTCAGGGTGAGAGATTACTTCTCTCTATAAAAAATTGCGAGGACAGAATTTTACTGAGGGGAGAAGTCTATAACAACCCTGTTCTCTACATTGACTTTTTCGTGTATTGATTTTAAATAAATTAATAAATAAAAACATATATATTTAAATTTTAATCGTAACAATTTATTGATTGAATTGAACTGAATATAAATTATTTTAAAGTGTAAAAAAATCTACATTTGGAGATGGCCTCATCTACATTTGGAGACTAGGGTTTCATTTAACTTTCTCCGCTGCTTCTTCGAGCATTTTATGCTCGTTCCCATTCCCTCGACCTTTTTCTACTTTGTAACCACTCCCTAACCCCAGCTTTCGCCATGTGGATCTGGTGTTCATCGTCCGCATCTAGTGCCCACTTCTTAGTACCTTTCTGAACCACTTTATTAAGGTACTCCTTTTAGGTGTTATTCCTATCATGTCCCCTTCACCCTCCCGTGAAGTTACTTGTGATTTCTTATTTTTCCTCCCCTTCATTAAACTAGTTGTCTTCTCGCGACTTCCGGTGCTTGGCAGTCATCACTCCCTACGATGCTCTGCGTTGGTTCACCGAAAGGCAAGCCAATCTTTGTTATGGATTGTTATGCAACTTACTAGTGTACGCTTTGGATCTATTTTGTACAGTTTTGTTCTTCTGCAAGTAGGATATATGTTGGTAACTTGTGCAGTTCTTCATTTATGTAAGTGTTTCTGTTGAATTATTGTAATGCGTGTTGGGTTTATGTTGTGAATGGCTTTGGACTATTAGCGAGAACTGCTTAGGAGTTTACTTGGGGTGTTTTTGATTTCTGCACGTCTATCTTGGTGGTTGTTTTTGAAGTGTGCACCTGGTTTTGGTTGTGATTTCTCTAAGACATTGTCGAATTGAATTCGCAAGGATGCATGGCAGTTTTCTAACCTTGTGGTAGCTGCTTTGTGTAATTACTATGTAGGAAAGTATGAGTGTATAATTTGGCAGTATTTGGGACTCCTCGTGTAGTTAATTTTTTGTTCTTTTTAAATGTAATGTTATATTTTCATTCTCCTTATATTATGTACTATATTTTACCCTTACCCTGCGTGGTGTATAAGTGGTCTTTATCTCTCTTAGCTAGGTCCAGGAAGATGTATGCAGTAGATAGGCATTCAGCCAACCTCCTATATCTTTTTGTATCCATTATTTGTTGTCATGGAAAAAGTGTTATGGATCACTTTAAAATCTAGTTCGTCTTCCCAAAAAAAATTATATTGCAATGGTGAATAATTATATAAAACTAGGTGAGCACCGGGTGGAATAAATTGTCAATTATCATGAACAAATATTAATGAGATGTAAATTAAATAATATCAAAATTGATATTGAGACTTATTTTATGGACTAAGATCCGAATTTAAACACATGAGAAATTAATGCTAATAAAATTAATATTGGGTTTCAAATAAATTAAAGCCAAAACCATTCAGGCAAATTCAATTTGAACCCACCGAGGTGCTGAGTCGCCCTCCGAAATTCGAAAAAATTCAGAAATCCCACCATTCTACTGAGTTACCCCCCGTCCTTTTTAAAAAGACAATACCCTTTCTTGCACTACATGTGCGAGGTTCCTTACCGTAACGCATAACAGCAGTACATGGTAGTATAAGTGACCTTGCAAAGCTTCTATGTGGTAACTTGGAGTACTACAGACTCGAGATGCGTGGTACGGGTAAGGAACCTCGCACTTGCGGTGTGAGGGAGCCTGAAGCTATAAAAAAAGGCAAAAGGCAATTTCATCATCAAAATTTCTTATTTAAGTGAGGGATAATTTAGCTATTCAGTGAGTACAAATTGAATTTGACAACCTTTAAATACTTTTCCTTTCTCGAGAAGCCAGAGGTATAAACTAATTCAGGGGAAAACCCCAAACGTTAGACATGAAGAAAACCATTTTTTTGATTTGAACCCAAATCCCCTAACAAAAAAAACACTGAACATTAAAAAAAGCGATCTATATGCGCGTATGACCGGATATACCGTAGGTAAGGTGGTGATGCCGGAATGGGAGGAGGGGCGGCTATAAGCGTGACGCTGATGAGGACGACGAATGCGTGTTTCAAGTCAGTGGTTTGTCGTAGCCGTGATGATTTCATGATGGCATACTGCCTTTGATTGTGCATAGAGAAGAAGACGTCCGGAAGGAGGCTAGAGGCCATTACTATAGGGGCGTAAATTTTAAACAGGTGATGGAGTAGGCATTGGTATCTTTCAAATAGGTGTGGATGAAAAAGATTGCAAAAGGATGAAAGTTGTATGTGAAATAGTTTGGCGGAAATGATCCAAGGATGATGGCAGTAGGGTTTACATCCATGTATAAATTCATTCGTAAATTTTCATATGGTTATCTTGATTATTGTTCAGTCTTTAGTAAAATTCTATTGTTGTGTTTGCAATTTTGGATGAATTAGTTGGCTGGTAGTATTGGATGTGATTTCGTATTATATAGAGTTTTGGGTTGGATTTGTTCGATGTTGAACGTATAAAATAGGTGTTGTTTATTTTGTTTTTGAATTGTAATCTATCCCGAGTTATGAATTTTATTGATTTAAATCATTGTTCGATTTTCTAAGTCTCATAATATTTACAAATGTAATTTTAAATTGATTTCAAATTTAAATATAATTTAAGTATGTTTACGTATTCGAAAATTTTGATTTATTGTCTGCATTTTAAATGGATTATTTTAATATATTTTTTGTGTGTGTATGTATGTATATATATATTGTTAACCGGCCTTTTGGTCCGGTTACTAAAAGTACACAAGACACTCCCGTCTCAACATATCGCGTGATATTACAGCCCGGAGGCTTCGCCAACATCATCCGGGGTCCAGTACCAGAAGACTCGAGTCTGGCTTCTAGCAGGATGTCGCACCCCTCGAACTCAACCTCCATTAGTATATGTCTGCATCCAAGCCGAAGGTGAGACTTCAAGCGGGTCCGGGCGCAGCGCCGGTGAGGGTCCGGAGCCCCACAGTCCCGAAGACGATCGACCTAGCTGTTTATGTCGAAACTGTGGGCACCGCCCGATTCATCCGATTTCCGCAAATAAATGTGTTTCCCATAATTACCAGATCAGCTCAAAGTCAAGATTCAGCCAACAACTTCAGCGAGCCCAGCCGCTCCTCTAGCACATTCCCGAACCAAGGCCTCGACATCCCCGGACGCATCGACCAGGATTTTGAGCCACCAAGCAACTTCGACGGACCTCGCACCTCTCAAACTTAATTTTCGTACCCCCGAGAGGTGCGAAATTCCACACCCTCGAGGTGCGAAATTCCGCACCCTCGAGGTGCGAAATTCCGAACCCTCGAGGTGTGAAATTTCGCACCCCCAGGAGGTACTAATTTTGCACCCCCGAGGTGCGAAATTCGCACCCTCTGGGGGAGGTGTGAAAAAATGGGGTGCGAGGGCCTGAGGTGAGAATTTTCTAGTAGCTGGTCCCCATCTCTACCTACTCCTACCTAACCACTTCCTATAAATACTGTAACACCCCACGTCCATCAATGTCACTCACAAAGGGAATGCATTAACATCCATGGAGGTTTTAAGTGAATATAGAACAGAAAAATTACAACAAGACAAATAATAAGTAGTACTTGGAAATCTAAAACTTCATTTTATTGAAGCGGAATTTAAACATGTTTGTTACATCATAAAACCATAAATCAGAGTCAAGTACAATATCCATCTTGATAAAACAAAATACATAATCCCATTACATAAATAGCCATTGAAAATAGATAACAAGATGGACTTTACTTTAATGGTCTAAGCTTTCCAAAAGAGATAAAGCAATCCAATCAAACTCCACTAGAACTGGGTCCACCCTGAGGACCTGGAGGGGAAAAAAGGATAGAAATAGAGGGGGTCAGACATAAAGTCTGGTGAGTATGATAATTCTAACAATACTATTATCAAAATAACTAGACTAAGGCATAAGCTGGAAAACAAGGAAATGTCTATGAACTATTGGGTATGGAAGAGCAGATAAAGATAACGTTAAAGATAACGTTAAAGGCACACCTAATTACTAACGAATAATTACTACACTGCACCACACCAGTCACCCTCAAAGTTGATCCCACTTGCTTCACACAGAAACTATATAAATAGCCTTGCATACCCCTAGCTGACTACATAGGTGTCGTCTGCCCCTATCTCCACTAGGTGTACCCCACTACCCACTTTCGATCGGCTCCCTACTCGTAGATACCCGTGCTGGCCCCACAGTGGGGTGTATCACTCCCCTAAAGTGGAAACCCGATACAACTGGAGAATGCACTGCTTATACCTACACAATGCAACAACATCTTACCTACCAGCCCGGGTCCACACACGCATATGAAACCCGTTGGACTTGCGTTGCCACCGCTACCCCGTTTTGGCCTCTTATAGTCAAACCCAGCATGCGTGTCCCATCCTCGACTTGGGTCGAGCCCACAAAGATACGTTTGGGATACTGGTTGAAATGGGCCCCCACAAGCTACCCACCTAAGCTTGTCCACTAGTACATCCCACTTAACCCTCTTAGCCATGTTCATTTACATGTGTGTTTGGTTAAGTTTTACTAATCGTATTTCACATGCCACTAAGGGCACCCACTAGATTCCTCATGCCACCAAAGGCACCTATTTAACCCACATGTCCCACCTTACATGTTTATCTGGTTAAGTATTTATTAATTCATTTAGGCCATAACCTCAAAAAGACCTCTCACATTAGACTGGCATTTATGGCAGCTGGATTTGCCAGGCAGGTCCGGGTAGTCTTATACCATAAAAGATTCAAACCTCGTGTCTTTACAACTGTTATGCTTTAATTTGGGCCTAGGCCCTCTCACATTGGGCTGACATTTGTGACCACTGGATTTGTCGGGCGGGTCCGGGCAGGTTTACGTCACAAACGAGTCCAACCTCGTGTCCTGAGCATTGATTAACACTTACAATCTTTTACCCCAGTTTTAATAATTCCCTATTCAAATTATTAATTAATTCCAATTTTAATGACGTCCACAATTGACTCAATTATGGCCATCCATTCATGGCATGCAAAATCATATCAATTGCACCCCAACTTCTTAATATTAAATCCTTAATATTACTCCTACCCCACGTTATACGTTCGCTTATTCAACGCAGAATATACGTTAGACTCGAATAGTCTAACTCATAGCACAAAGGTAAATTATCACAACATATAGACAAATAAAATAAATCTAATCATAATAGGGGTGAAACTTGCATAAAACTACACATGTTAAGGATCTAAAGGTGTCAACTTGTTGAATGTCACAATTTACATGATATAATCATAACCCAAATTTGTGTATAAACTTTCATATGGGGTTTTATGCAACATAATGATGGTGTGAACTAGCATCTAATACATAGAATTCACATATGTCATAGCATAATTCTAGATGTCATAATTCTAGATCTAAATAGATGTCATAGCATATGTTCATAATCTTTACTAATCAATCTAAACTTGCATATGTGATTTGTCATATAGATCAACATAGCCCAAACATTATGATTTGATTAACATGAACTAATTAGCATAGATAATAACATCATGACTTTATAACATGTATGATTTATCACAACTTAGCATAGAAAATTACAACCTATACAATATCATCATAGCATGATTTACAACATATAGGATATCATCATCACATAACATAGGATTTACAACATACATGATAGCATAAGGTTTACAACAACATATATGACAATTCACATCATTTACTTATGATCCAAATCACAACTTAATCTAATTATTTTGCAATAATCTTGTTAAGATCATCATACTCACAATTAGAAGAGAAAGAGGGTCTTGATTTGCCTTAGAGTTGAGTGGAATTAGGGTTTTGATTAGCTTTTCTTCCTTCTTAGTTGGCGGCGGCTCCACTGAGTTCCATGGCGGCGGTATGACGGTAGCTATTCTATTTTTCATGTAAATTAGAGTGAGAGACTACCTAGGTATTTATAGAGTTTAGGATTTATTTAGATCGTCAGATCAACTCAGAACTAAACTGAACCGTTAAATTTTCCAACTAAGCCCTAAAGACACATCAGCCAAACCCTAGCCGCCTGGACAGGTCGACACCCAGGTCGACTGCCCAGTCGACTCACAGTCGACCTGGGGTGCTGGGCGGGAATTTTCCCGCCTAGCCTGTTTGACTCCGAATTTTGAATTTTAATTTTTCTAAAATCTATTTTGAATTTTCTGAAACTTCCGATGGCCATAACTTCTTCATACGAAGTCCAATTCACGCAAACTCGGACTCTATTCCAACCAGAATTCCGAGACGAACACAATGGCGTAACCCGTTTCCCACAATTCTCACATCTGAGATTAGTTATTCTTTAATTTTTGAATATTAATATTAACAGAATTACAGGGTGTTACATTCTCCCCTCCTTAAAGGATTTCGACCCCGAAATCTTCAAGTCAAGAAGAATGTATATCCTAACATCCAATCATCCATCCACTCAACCATCAAACACAGGCATCCATTCTCCTTATAGATTTCTAATGCTTTCATGTTTAAATGCACAGTGTGTGTATATGTCCCTTATCTAATGCAAAATCAGGCGGTCCACTGATTTAGTTGACCTCCTTAATGCAAATTATGATAATGCCATGCGTCCATTATGTATGCAAAAGTTCCTTAATGCTACATATTATCTCTATATGCGTGCACAATCATCATCTGAATGCACCATCCATATGATAATACAATCATCATACATCCATTTTACTAAATACATCCATATATATATATGCAATATGCAATATGAAGTGACTGAGCCGACCTAGTGCCTAATAGTACGTGTATATGCGTCCACGAGCAACCACTAGCAAACACTTGCATCCACTTTGCATCCATCATACATAACATGTCTCAAACACATGTTTCAACCATAGGATTATCCTAACTAAAGGTCAAGAATACTAGCGAGAGGATATACTAAAGATAAGATAAATACGAGCTAAGCGATAAAGGAGAAATTAAAAGACATACCCTCGAAAAGAAAAGGGTACAACGAACGCATCTTTTCTTCCGTCTCCCAAGTAGCGTTGCTCTCATCATCTCCCCATTGTACTTTGACTAGTTTGACCTCTCGATTCCTCAGCTTCTTCATCTCCGACCCAAGAATGCATGTAGGAGCTCGTCGAATCGTCGCATCACGCTCTATCTCCACCTCTCTAAGCAAGCTCGGCTCTACCACCTCTGCGGTCTCGTGCAAGAACTTCCTCAAATGTGATACATGGAATACGTCGTGTACACCACTAAGTCTCTCAGGCAACTCCACTCTATACGCCATCTGTACAATCTTCTCCTTAAAAGGAAACGGCCCTACGAACCTTGGTGCTAATTTCCCAACGGACCCAAAGCGAACAACGTTCCGTAATGGAGACACTTTGATAAAGACCATGTTTGTAACACCCCGCGTATTCTATAACCGTGAAAGTCATAAATTAAAGTATAATTAATTTTAAATCAAAAAATTAAGGGAAACGGGATACGCCATTGCGTTCGTCTCGGAATTCTGCTTGAGATAGAGTCTGAGTTTGCGTAAAACGGATATCGTATGAAGAAGTTATGGACGAACGAAGTTGGGCGAAAAACCGGAAAACGAGTCAGAATGCACTGGCGCACTTGGGAAGTGCGCCAGTACATTTTTGACCTGGCGCACCTGCCAAGTGCGCCCAGGTCAAAAATGACCTGCTGGCCAGGTCTGGTCTAGTCCTGGCTGGCCAGGTCTGTGTTTGGTCGATTTTCAGAAGCTTGCTTTGTCATTAGGGCTAGGTGGCAGGCTCTAATTGGTCTCTCTTTCGAACGAATGGCTACGATCAATCCAAGCAACATCGATGGTCCTAATCAGTTCATAAACTCTATAAAAATGACCCTAGACTCTACCTAACCTATTCATTCAAAAATAAGAACAAAGCCATCATGCTGCTGAGGAACGACTAGGAGTAGCCACCAAATTGGAGAGAAGGTTAGGAGGCAAATTCTAAAGCATAAAGCAACTTAGACAAATCAAATCAACGCCTACGTCAAAAGGAGACGCATCTCCAAATTCCTAAATTGGAGAATTCGCCACACAATTGTAAGTAGAGTATTATTTTGGTATGAACAAATAACTGTGTTGGTTTGTATACTTGATTTGTGGTGATAAAGTAATCCATATTTGTGCGTTACTATGATTCTTATCGATTTGGAATATTGTATACGTTTGGATATTCTCAAATTATGTTATTCATTATAAAAACTACATGTTTGCGGTAGTTTTATGCAAGTATACGTTTGGATATTCGCAAAGCATGTTATTCATTATAAAAACTACATGTTTGCGGTAGTTTTATGCAAGTATACGTTTGGAATATTCGCAAATTATGTAATCCATGTTGAAGCTACATGTATGTAGTTGTTTAATTGAAATTCATGCAAGTTTGGGGTTTTGCTACTATGCCATCATAATGTGTATTTTTATACAAAAATCATTTTGTGAGTAATTGGAGCAAATTTGGGTTATTATAATCCATATGAAATTATGTTGAAAATTTGGCATCATGATCTATGTATTAAGCCATACTTTTGTACTAGAAAACCTCTTTGTGAACTTATGAATATGACTAGGCTATGATTGATATTTTGCATAATTGAAAACCATGTTAGGTCTATATTGTTAACAAGAATTATATGATGACATATGTGGTAAATAGCTAGGTTAGATTCAAAATCCCATTTGCAAGTTTGCATGACTAAAGTAAAAATCATGATTTCATATTAGAAATATTTATGCCATAAGTATATGTGTGCCATGGTTATGTGAATAGATTTAGAATCATGATTAAGTTGGATTAATTCTAGTTGAATTATACTTTTGTATTAGTCACAAAAGTAAGCATCCTTTGTAAACATGTAGTAATCTTATAAACATGATTTGCTTATGTTTGACATTATGCCTAAATAAAATATAGGTTTATGTTGCAGTTAAGCCTATGTGTCAATAGTGATATTCTTAACTTAACTACAAGTTTACATGGTTTGATTCATGTCACTTACGCTTTATGACCAAAGTATATGTTACTACTATGCAAGCACACCAGTTTCTATTTTGTAGTTCCAACGTCACATTGCAAGTTCATGCGTTCACATTCCCCTTTTTGTGTATGTAATCACGTTTTAAGCCTCCCCTTTTCGCATGGCTAGGTTGGTCTTAAAAAGGCTAAGCCCAACATATATATAATAAACGGACGTATTAAACGGGGGAAAATAACGTTGGGTTAAATTTATTAATAAATGAAAATATAAAGAAAAGGGGCCCAAATTCAAGTATGGGTTGGGCCCATGATTGGTGTAACCTTCACACCATTGATTTTTAATGGGCCGCAAATATTTACATATAAGAAAAATAAAGAAGAAAGACAAAATATGTAAATGTAGAAAATACGATGTGTTTAACCCGAGGTTGGATTGAGTTGTGATGTAAACCTGCCCGGAACCGCCCGGCTGTCCAGTAGTCACAACAATACCTATCCAATGTGGGTGGTTAAACATGGAGCCCAATAAGGACCCGAGGTTAGACTGAGTTGTGGCGTAAGACTGCCCGGAACCAACCGGCAACAGGCAGCCACAACAATACCTGTCTAATGTGAGAGGTCAAGGCTTTAATAAGACAATTAAAGCTGAGTCAGGATTGTTAGGATTAAGTGGACTAAAGAATTAATCAAAATGGAACATGCTAAACTAAACAGACTGATTGGGGGTTAGGTTATAAAAACACTTAACCAACTTAGCATGTTGGCTAGAAATAGAAAACCTAGTAGCGGGGGACCCTTTTAAGTAGTAACCCTATAAGGTGTATCATGATACCCTGAAACTAGGCAGGGTGGGGCACGATTACTGGGCTGATTATAAGAGGTCAAATCGACGGCGGTGGTGTAGCAGTGTAGGTTCTAACGGGGTGCGGGCGTGCACACACTTCGGCGCAGAAAAATAAGGCACTGGGCACCAGTAGCATACCTGTGCATTCTAGGGTTGTGTCGGGCCGCCGCCATGGGACTTGATACACCCCATGGTGGGACCAGCATAGGTAACTACAACATCGGGAGCCGTAAGACACATGTAACTATGCGAGTAGGAGCCGATCATCATAGAATGGATCACTTCACCCTGATTATGGGGTGCCAGTTGGGAACTAGTTTATATGGGTTCAGAGATTAATATGGGGTACGGTAGTATATTCGACCCTAGACAACTTAACCAAGTTTATAGTGCTTTCCTACTTCTTGTTTATACTTATCATACCCAGTTCTTTATTCATAGACAGAATAGTCCTAGACTTACTCAGGCTTTATGTCTGACTCTACTTTTCTTTCGTCTTCTTTTCTTCCGTTCCCCCCCCCCCAGGTCCACAGGGAGGGAACACTGCAGCTTGACCAGCCTTCATATCCAGCTTGAACAGGAAAAATGTATTGCTTGGACCTTTTCGTTTTGAGCTATGGCTTTGGACAACCACTATGGGGCTTTTGCAGTTTATTTATGTTTTTTTTATGCTTCTTTAAATAATGTAATCAAGACAGATTATGAAAGTGTTATGTTATGTTTTTGGAAAGGATGTAAGACAATCATGGTAATGTTGTTGTAACACGTATTTGCTTTTATGAAATAAAAGTTGCTGTTTTTCTGCTGTTTACAAATATGTGTTCTTATATCTGTCTTGTATATCTGTGACTTATACTTATAAACCTCCACCAAAATTAGGGCATTCCCTTTGAGAGTGACCCTAACGGAGGTGGGGTGTTTCACTTGGTATCAGAGCATAGGTTTACCAGATAAGATGAAAAGTTTTGAAAATTTATTTTCAAAAAGGAAATTTAAAGAAGCATTTTTAAAAGATAAAATATTATTTTATTTTAAAAAGGCAAAGTCCCCTCTCCAAAAGCCATAGGTACTATCTCTTATCCTTCGTTTTGAATCTACCCTTTCTGTTTCAGCATGTCTGGAGACCTTACTCCCCAGCTGCTGACGCTTTCACTTCTCCTCCTCCACGTGAACCATCAAGCAGAAGAGTCCCAGAGTAGGAAGACGAATAATAGTCAAACAAGAAAGGATCGTAACAGTAATAATAAGAAACAGGAAAAAAGGAAATGCAATTTTTGTGGTACGGAAGGGCACATAGCCAAGGATTGTAGAAAGAGGAAAAGAAAGCAAGGAGAATGTTTTCATTGTGGGGAGACTGGACACATCAGCATAGACTGCCCTGAGAAGACAGACTTTGAGAAGGGCGGGAATGACAACGAGTCCCGAGAGAAGAGGAAGTGTAAATTCTGTGGCAAAGTAGGGCACTTAGTGAAAGATTGCCGGAAAAAGAAGGCCAAGATGAATGGTGGGTGCTTTTCTTGCGGTGAAACAGGCCACATGGCTAAGGACTGCCCAAAGAAACGAGGTATAAATACTTCTGTAGAAAGTGTAGTTTATCTTTATGATCACCCCGTTCGCACTTTATTTGATTCCGGCGCGTCACACTCCTTTATCTCGTCTGCTTTAGTTAGAATCTCTGCACCTAAAAACTAGTATGGTTGAGGACCCCTTAATTGTTGCAAACCCAATTGGGGGCCCAGCTCATTTGTCTATGATCTGTTTGGGATTGAAAATTTCTATTCTAAGCATAGAGTTTCAATGTAGTGCCTTTGTTTTGGGCTTTTCGGGATACGGTTTGATTTTGGGTATGGATTGGCTATCCAGTAACGGGGCCATCCTTGATTGTGAGAAAAGGATTGTTAGGCTCCTAACCCAGCTTGGTAATACTTTGGAAATTTCTTGTAATCTCTCGTATGCGGTTATGCTTAGTTATCTTGAATCGCTAGATGCCTCTGTTGAAAATTTGCAATCGATTAGAATGGTCCGGGTATATCCGGATGTCTTTGAAGAGGTGAAGGGCTTGCCTCCAAAGCGGGAGATAGACTTCCGTATACATCGTGTAGATAATGCAAAGCCCGTTGTGTCGCCCGTTAGACACATGGCTCCATGGGAAAGGAAAGAGCTCAGTAAACAGATTAAAGAAGCTTCTAGAGAAGGGGTTCATTAGAAGGAGCATTTCAGAATGGGGCGCTCCAGTAGTGTTCGCCACTAAGGCAGAAGGTTCATTTCGCTTATGCATGAGTTGTGGAGAATCACCTTAGTAAGTACATTTGGCAACATAGCTGGCATTTATTTCCAAGAGATAGTTCTGCTACATGGAATACCTGATAGTAAGTGGACGAGATCTAAAATTCACTAGTGAATTTTGGAGAGCTTGTATGAAACCATGAGTACGCCGTTATGTTTGAGCTGAGTATACTAGAAGTAGAGTAAGTGAAAGAGGAACGAGAGGCAATAGTGAAATAGGTTCCAACTCATATTTTGGAAACAAGAATTAAGAAGCTACGAAATTGTGAAGTTAAAGACGGACAAAGCATAATGGAGTTAAGCTCAAGGAATGCGACTTAGAAGATTGAAGACTAGATTCGTGCATCATATCTCTTCTTAAGAGTATATCCTTAATCCATCTCTTCCTGTAGAGCTTACTTGCATGCTATCTTTTGTATATATCCTCTCGGTCCCATTCTCAATCCAATTTCTATTGCAAACCCCATAGGGAGTATGACTCATCTTTTAGTAACACATGTTGGGGCTCGAGGGTGTTCGTTGGTTTGACTAAACTTTTTGGGTTTTATAGGATACGGGTTGGTCTTAGGAAGGGACTCCCTTGTGACCTAAAAGGAGTCCATCGTGCTTAGTTTCCTAGAATCATATATAGTGGTTGGGTTGAGTAATTCTTTGGGTGTCAGTCTGATGTTGATTTCGGTCTTCGGGGCTGATGCTTAGAGAATTCTTCTCCTAGTCAATATATATATGGCATAGATTTCCAGTTTTGACATTGCCTATTGGGCACAAAGTCTTTACTTGCTTCTATCATTCGACTATACCATTAGATAGGAACAATTGGGTGTAAGCATGTGTTTGAGACATGTTATGATTGATGGTTGCAAGTGGTTGCAAGTGATTGCTAGTGGTTGCTCGTGGTTGCATATACACACACAATCTAGGTTTTAGATCGGCTCAGTCACTTCATATTGCATATGCATATATGTTTGCATTCGTATATGGTTGAACTTTAATGTGTTGTCATATGGATGTTGCATGTGTATGAATGATTGTGCACTCATGTAGAATCATGAATAGGGGGATTTGCATTCATAATGGATTCATGGCACTTACATAATTCGCATTAAGGAGGTCAACTGAATCAGTAGACCGCCTGATTTTGCATTAGATAAGTACATGTACACACACACACTTCGCATATGATCAAGAAGCATTAGAAGTCTTTTAAGGACAATGGATGCTCGTGTTTGATGGATGAGTAGATGGATGATTGGATGTTAGGATATACATTCCTCCTAACTTGAAGATTTCGAGGACGAAATCCTTTTAAGTGGGGGAGAATGTAACACCCCGTGTATTCTATAACCGTGAAAGTCATAAATTAAAGTATAATTAATTTTAAATCAAAAAATTAAGGGAAACGGGATACGCCATTGCGTTCGTCTCGGAATTCTGCTTGAGATAGAGTCTGAGTTTGCGTAAAACGGATATCGTATGAAGAAGTTATGGACGAACGAAGTTGGGCGAAAAACCGGAAAACGGGTCAGAATGCACTGGCGCACTTGGGAAGTGCGCCAGAACAAAAATGCACTGGTGCACTTGGGAAGTGCGCCAGTACATTTTTGACCTGGCGCACCTGCCAAGTGCGCTTAGGTCAAAAATGACCTGCTGGCCAGGTCTGGTCTAGTCCTGGCTGGCCAGGTCTGTGTTTGGTCGATTTTCAGAAGCTTGCTTTGTCATTAGGGCTAGGTGGCAGGATCTAATTGGTCTCTCTTTCGAATGAATGGCTACGATCAATCCAAGCAACATCGATGGTCCTAATCAGTTCATAAACTCTATAAAAATGACCCTAGACTCTACCTAACCTATTCATTCAAAAATAAGAACAAAGCCATCATGCTGCTGAGGAACGACTAGGAGTAGCCACCAAATTGGAGAGAAGGTTAGGAGGCAAATTCTAAAGCATAAAGCAACTTAGACAAATCAAATCAACGCCTACGTCAAAAGGAGACGCATCTCCAAATTCCTAAATTGGAGAATTCGCCACACAATTGTAAGTAGAGTATTATTTTGGTATGAACAAATAACTGTGTTGGTTTGTATACTTGATTTGTGGTGATAAAGTAATCCATATTTGTGCGTTACTATGATTCTTATCGATTTGGAATATTGTATACGTTTGGATATTCTCAAATTATGTTATTCATTATAAAAACTACATGTTTGCGGTAGTTTTATGCAAGTATACGTTTGGATATTCGCAAAGCATGTTATTCATTATAAAAACTACATGTTTGCGGTAGTTTTATGCAAGTATACGTTTGGAATATTCGCAAATTATGTAATCCATGTTGAAGCTACATGTATGTAGTTGTTTAATTGAAATTCATGCAAGTTTGGGGTTTTGCTACTATGCCATCATAATGTGTATTTTTATACAAAAATCTTTTTGTGAGTAATTGGAGCAAATTTGGGTTATTATAATCCATATGAAATTATGTTGAAAATTTGGCATCATAATCTATGTATTAAGCCATACTTTTGTACTAGAAAACCTCTTTGTGAACTTATGAATATGACTAGGCTATGATTGATATTTTGCATAATTGAAAACCATGTTAGGTCTATATTGTTAACAAGAATTATATGATGACATATGTGGTAAATAGCTAGGTTAGATTCAAAATCCCATTTGCAAGTTTGCATGACTAAAGTAAAAATCATGATTTCATGTTAGAAATATTTATGCCATAAGTATATGTGTGCCATGGTTATGTGAATAGATTTAGAATCATGATTAAGTTGGATTAATTCTAGTTGAATTATACTTTTGTATTAGTCACAAAAGTAAGCACCTTTGTAAACATGTAGTAATCTTATAAACATGATTTGCTTATGTTTGACATTATGCCTAAATAAAATATAGGTTTATGTTGCAGTTAAGCCTATGTGTCAATAGTGATATTCTTAACTTAACTACAAGTTTACATGGTTTGATTCATGTCACTTACGCTTTATGACCAAAGTATATGTTACTACTATGCAAGCACACCAGTTTCTATTTTGTAGTTCCAACGTCACGTTGCAAGTTCATGCGTTCACATTCCCCTTTTTGTGTATGTAATCACGTTTTAAGACTCCCCTTTTCGCATGGCTAGGTTGGTCTTAAAAAGGCTAAGCCCAACATATATATAATAAACGGACGTATTAAACGGGGGAAAATAACGTTGGGTTAAATTTATTAATAAATGAAAATATAAAGAAAAGGGGCCCAAATTCAAGTATGGGTTGGGCCCATGATTGGTGTAACCTTCACACCATTGATTTTTAATGGGCCGCAAATATTTACATATAAGAAAAATAAAGAAGAAAGACAAAATATGTAAATGTAGAAAATACGATGTGTTTAACCCGAGGTTGGATTGAGTTGTGATGTAAACCTGCCCGGAACCGCCCGGCTGTCCAGTAGTCACAACAATACCTATCCAATGTGGGTGGTTAAACATGGAGCCCAATAAGGACCCGAGGTTAGACTGAGTTGTGGCGTAAGACTGCCCGGAACCAATCGGCAACAGGCAGCCACAACAATACCTGTCTAATGTGAGAGGTCAAGGCTTTAATAAGACAATTAAAGCTGAGTCAGGATTGTTAGGATTAAGTGGACTAAAGACTTAATCAAAATGGAACATGCTAAACTAAACAGACTGATTGGGGGTTAGGTTATAAAAACACTTAACCAACTTAGCATGTTGGCTAGAAATAGAAAACCTAGTAGCGGGGGACCCTTTTCAGCAGTAACCCTATAAGGTGTATCATGATACCCTGAAACTAGGCAGGGTGGGGCACGATTACTGGGCTGATTATAAGAGGTCAAATCGACGGCGGTGGTGTAGCAGTGTAGGTTCTAACGGGGTGCGGGCGTGCACACACTCCGGCGCAGAAAAATAAGGCACTGGGCACCAGTAGCATACCTGTGCATTCTAGGGTTGTGTCGGGCCGCCGCCATGGGACTTGATACACCCCATGGTGGGACCAGCATAGGTAACTACAACATCGGGGGCTGTAAGACACATGTAACTATGCGAGTAGGAGCCGATCATCATAGAATGGATCACTTCACCCTGATTATGGGGTTCTAGTTGGGAACTAGTTTATATGGGTTCAGAGATTAATATGGGGTACGGTAGTATATTCGACCCTAGACAACTTAACCAAGTTTATAGTGCTTTCCTACTTCTTGTTTATACTTATCATACCCAGTTCTTTATTCATAGACAGAATAGTCCTAGACTTACTCAGGCTTTATGTCTGACTCTACTTTTCTTTCGTCTTCTTTTCTTCCGTTCCCCCCCCCAGGTCCACAGGGAGGGAACACTGCAGCTTGACCAGCCTTCATATCCAGCTTGAAGAGGAAAAATGTATTGCTTGGACCTTTTCGTTTTGAACTATGGCTTTGGACAACCACTATGGGGCTTTTGCAGTTTATTTATGTTTTTTTTATGCTTCTTTAAATAATGTAATCAAGACAGATTATGAAAGTGTTATGTTATGTTTTTGGAAAGGATGTAAGACAATCATGGTAATGTTGTTGTAACACGTATTTGCTTTTATGAAATAAAAGTTGCTGTTTTTCTGCTGTTTACAAATATGTGTTCTTATATCTGTCTTGTATATCTGTGACTTATACTTATAAACCTCCACAAAAATTAGGGCATTCCCTTTGAGAGTGACCCTAACGGAGGTGGGGTGTTTCAATGTTCCCAACTTCAAACTCAAGATCTGTTCTCCTCTTGTCCGCATAAGATTTCTGCCTATCTTGCGCTGCTTTAATCCTCCTTCGAATCAAGTCGATCTTCTCCGAATTCTCCCTAATCATATCGGGCCCAAGTAAGATCTTATCCGTAGATTCCCACCAACATGTAGGTGAACAACAAGGCCGTCCATAAAGAGCTTCGAAAGGTGCCATGCCAATGCTGGACTGAAAGCTATTATTATATGCAAACTCTACCAATGGAAGATGCTCTTCCCATGTACCCCCAAAGTCTAGGATACATAGCCTCAAAAGATCCTCTAGGATGCGATTCACCCTCTCGGTCGGGCCGTCCGTCTGAGGATGATACGCGGTGCTCAAACATAGCTGAGTCCCTACCGCCTCTTGCAAGCTTCTCCAAAATTTGCTAGTGAAAATAGGATCGCGGTCGCTCACTATGCTAGACGGAACACCGTGCAAACGAACTATTTCTCGGACATATACAGAAGCTAACCATGGAGCAGTCCTCTTACTCTTCACGGGAATGAAATGGGCGCTCTTAGTAAGTCTGTCTACTATAACCCAAATCCCCGTATTACCCTTCCTTGATCTTGGTAATCCATCAACAAAGTCCATCGAGACACTTTCCCATTTCCATAGTGGAACCTCCAATGGGTGAAGCAACCCACCGGGTTTCTTTTGCTCCGCTTTTACTTGTTGGCACACCAAGCATCTAGCGACATACTCGGCCACATCCCTCTTGATACCGGCCCAAAAGAAAACTCGCTTCATGTCTTTGTACATCTTGTCCCCGCCGGGATGAATGGCCATCTTCGAACGATGTGCATCATCAAGAATGGTCTTCCTTAGGTCATCGTCTTTTGGTATACAAAGTCTACCGTCCCTACGTAACCAACCCTTATCATCTAGGGTATACCTACGGAGATGTCTTGATGACTCCCCTCTTTTGAGCTTTTCTACTAACTCAACCAACTGTGGGTCATCTCGCTGTGCCTCACCAATCCGTTCCAAAAGCGTAGGCCTGACCTCTAAGGATGCTAGCAAACCGGGTACAAAGTCAACGGAAGGTGTAAAGTCAAACGTTGAAATGAACTCTAAACTTCGCCGCTCAACAAACAACGGACTCAAGGACAACCTTTTTCTACTTAAGGCATCTGCCACCACGTTACCCTTGCCAGGGGTATATGCTATTTCGAAATCGTAGGACGCTACGAACTCCATCCACCTTTGCTGCCTTAAGTTTAAGTCCTTCTGAGAGAACAAGTATTTTAAAGATTTGTGGTCAGTGAATAATTCGAATTTCTCGCTAAGAAGTTAATGACTCCAAGACTTAAGCGCGAAAACAATAGCGGCTAACTCTAGGTCATACGTAGGGTAATTCTTCTCATGCGTCCTTAACTGCCTTCCATCATAGGCTATTACCCTTTCCTCTTGCATTAGGACTGTGCCTAGTCCTGTCCCACAAGCGTCAGTATAAACAGTAAACGGCTTACTCCCGTCTGGCAGCACTAAGACTGGGGCTGAAGTCAAAGCTCTCTTCAAACGTTGGAACGCATCATCACAATCTATGTCCCATGTGAAAACTAGGTTTTTCTTCGTCAAGCGTGTTAATGGAGCAGATATCTTTGCGAAGTCTTTGATAAACTTCCTAAAGTAGCCAGCCAACCCCAAGAAACTTCTTACTTCGGTAGCATTTTTAGGGACCTTCCAATCTTGGATGGCCACCACCTTCGCGGGATCCACAGCTATCCCTTCCTTGGAAACCACGTGTCCTAAGAATCGTACTTCCTTCCTCCAGAAGTGACACTTTGAAAATTTAGCTTTAAGATTATGCGCTCGTAGGGTCTCCAACACTTCCCTAAGATATAGGGCATGCTCTTCTTCATTCTTAGAAAAGATCAAGATGTCATCTACAAAGACTACCACGAATTTGTTAAGGTACTCCCTAAACACCCTACTCATCAAATCAACAAAGTATGAGGGGGCGTTTGTCAAACCGAAGGGCATCACTAGCCATTCATAGAAACCGTCCGGAGTCCTAAAGTCAGTCTTGTCAATGCTATCCTCAGCCACTCTCAACTGATGGAAACCAGTGGCTAAGTCCAACTGCGAAAACACTGAGGCGCCAACTAACTGATCGAAGAGATCGTCAATCCTCGGCAGTGGGTGTCTGTTTTTCTTAGTAAGCTTATTAAGTTCTCTATAGTCCACACAAAGTCTAAGGGACCCATCCGCCTTCGTGGCAAATACTACTGGAGCACCCCACTCCGATATACTTCGTCTTATGAACCCCTTCTCAAGCAACTCCTTCACTTTCTTATCGAGTTCCCTCCTTTCACGAGGAGCCATGTGGTGTACTGGCAAAGATACGGGTTTTGTATTATCCACAAGATATATTTTCGAAAATCTATCTCCCGCTTCAGAGGCAAGCCCTTCACCTCCTCAAACACATCCGAGTATTCTCGGACAACTCTAACAGATCGTAGATTTTCCTCAGACGCGTCAAGCGATTCTAAATAACTTAGCATAACAGAATTTATGGGATTACAAAAGATTTCGAGAGTGTTGCCAAGGCGAGTCACGAGCCTAACTACTCTCTTTTCACAATCAAGAACGACCTCATTTCTGGATAACCAATCCATTCCTAAAATTAGCCCATAGCCCATGAAGCCCAAAACATAAGCATCACATCTAAACTCAATGCTAAGTATAGAAATTTTCAAATCCAAACACATCATGGACAAATAAGCTGAGCCCGCAATTGGATTCGAAACAACTAAGGGATCCTCTACTAAACTGGTGTTTAAGTGTAGTGATTCAACTAATGACATAGAGATAAACGAATGCGATGCGCCCGAATCGAATAAGGTACGGACAGGATGATCAAACAGAAAAACTAAGTTTTCAACAGAAATGGTTCTACCTCGTTCTTGCAGCGGTGGGACCGCGAGAGCCTGAACTTGTCCCCTTGCTTGCCCTGGTGCCATAAGAGCCTGCACATGTCCTCCCGAGGTAGATCCTGCCCTCTGCCCCTTCTTTGGGCAGTCCTTCACTAGATGTCCCGCTTCGCCACAGTGAAAACAGCCAGTCTTCTTTTTCTTCCGGCAATCCTTGCTAAGATGGCCTGGTGTCCCACTATTAAAGTATTTCTTCTTTCCCTTGCCATTATTGTCTTTACCACCCATCTTGTTTTGCTGTTGTGGTTTCTTCTGATCCCCTTTCTTCTCGGGTGCCTTATTAGCATTAGCGCCTTTCTCCTCGTGCATGAGTGCCATGTCTACTAACTTCTCAAAGGTGGCCCCCATAAGGATGTGGGTCATAGCCAACCCCTGCAACGGTTCATTCAAACCATTAACGAACGTCAGAGCCTTCTTCTCCGGCGTGTTCACTAAGTCCAAGCCAAACCTTGCTAACTGATTAAATTTGTTGATGTACTCTTTCACTGATGAGCTTCCTTGCTTCAATGTCAAGAACCTTTCCATATATAGATTCTCTTCTGCCCTTGAGAGAAACTTCGCCTCAAACCTATGTCTGAAATTCGCCCAAGAATCAACAGGACGCTCCCCATTAGTGACCTCCCACCAAAACGAGGCCTCTCCCTTCATTAACCAAGCTGCCAATTTGACTTTCCTCCCTTCTTCTACTTCAAATATTTCCAGCAATTCTTCCACCTCCTTAAGCCAATCTCTAGCTTCCACAAATGTTTCTGACCCTTGAAAAGGTTTTCCACCCATAGCCTTAAATTCCTTGCACATCTTTGCAAAAGTATCAGCGCGAGGAGGAGGTGGAGTGGGTGCAACTGGCGGTGGAGGAATATTGGCTGGACCTGCGGCGGCCCTAGCTTCCAATAACCTCCTATACCATCCTGGTATCGTTACACCGTCCGGAAGGTTAAGATCTTCAGCCATGCTGAAACGAAAAAGGAAAGAGTCAAAATGGAGAATTCGAAAGATAAAGATATGGCTATTGGGGATTATGTTTTTCATTAAAACTTTCCTCTTTAAATTACTCATTAAGACATGCTTTTGAAAACACTTCTTCCAAAAATACTTTAGAAAAATAGTTTTTCTAAAAAAATTATCTGTTCTGGTAACCAAGCTCTGATACCACGTGTAACACCCCACGTCCATCAATGTCACTCACAAAGGGAATGCATTAACTTCCATGGAGGTTTTAAGTGAATATAGAACAGAAAAATTACAACAAGACAGATAATAAGTAGTACTTGGAAATCTAAAACTTCATTTTATTGCAGAGGAATTTAAACATGTTTGTTACATCATAAAACGATAAATCAGAGTCAAGTACCATATCCATCTTGATAAAACAAAATACATAATCCCATTACATAAATAGCCATTAAAAAAGATAACAAGCTAGACTTTACTTCAATGGTCCAAGCTTTCCAAAAGAGATAAAGCAATCCAATCAAACTCCACTAGAGTTGGGTCCACCTGAGGACCTGGAGGGGGAAAAAGGATAGAAATAGAGGGGTCAGACATAAAGTCTGGCGAGTATGATAATTCTAACAATACTATTATCAAAATAACTAGACTAAGGCATAAGCTGGAAAACATGGAAATGTCTATGAACTATTGGGTATGGAAGAGCAGATAAAGATAACGTTAAAGATAACGTTAAAGGCACACCTAATTACTAACGAATAATTACTACACTGCACCACACCAGTCACCCTCAAAGTTGATCCCACTTGCTTCACACAGAAACTATATAAATAGTCTTGCCTACCCCTAGCTGACTACATAGGTGTCGTCTGCCCCTATCTCTACTAGGTGTACCCCACTACACACTTTCGATCGGCTCCCTACTCGTAGATACCCGTGCTGTCCCCACAGTAGGGTGTATCACTCCCCTAAAGTGGCAACCCGATACAACTGGAGAATGCACGGCTTATACCTACACGATGCAACAATGTCTTACCTACCAGCCCGGGTCCACACACGCATATGAAACCCGTTGGACTTGCGTTGCCACCGCTACCCCGTTTTGGCATCTTATAGTCAAACCCAGCATGTGTGTCCCGTCCTCGACTTGGGTCGAGCCCACAAAGATACGTTTGGGATACTGGTTGAAATGGGCCCCCACAAGTTACCCACCTAAGCTTGTCCACTAGTACATCCCACTTAACCCTCTTAGTCATGTTCATTTACATGTGTGTTTGGTTAAGTCTTACTAATCGTATTTCACATGCCACTAAGGGCACCCACTAGATTCCTCATGCCACCCAAGGCGCCTACTTAACCCCCATGTCCCACCTTACATGTTTATCTGGTTAAGTATTTCTTAATTCATTCAGGCTATAACCTCATAAAGACCTCTCACATTAGACTGACATTTATGGCAGCTGGATTTGCCGGGCGGGTCCGGGTAGTCTTACACCATAAAAGAGTCTAACCTCGTGTCTTTACAACTGTTATGCTTTAATTTGGGACTAGGACCTCTCACATTGGGCTGATATTTGTGACCATTGGATTTGCCGAGCAGGTCCGGGCAGTTTTACGTCACAAACGAGTCCAACCTCGTGTCCTAAGCATTGATTAACACTTACAATCTTTTACCCCAGTTTTAATAATTCCCTATTCAAATTATTAATTAATTCCAATTTTAATGATGTCCACAATTGACACAATTATGGTTATCTATTCATGGCATGCAAAATCATATCAATTGCACCCCAACTTCTTAATATTAAATCCTTAATATTACCCCTACCCTACGTTATACCTTCGATTGTTCAACGCAGAATATACGTTAGACTCGAATAGTCTAACTCATAGCACAAAGTTAAATTATCACAACATATAGACAAATAAAATAAATCTAATAATAATAGGGGTGAAACTTGCATAAAACTACACATGTTAAGGATCTAAAGGTGTCAACTTGTTGAATGTCACAATTTACATGATATGATCATAACTCAAATTTGTTTATAAACTTGCATATGGGGTTTTATGCAACATAATGATGGTGTGAACTAGCATCTAATACATAGAATTCACATATGTCATAGCATAATTCTAGATGTCATAATTCTAGATATAAATAGATGTCATAGCATATGTTCATAATCTTTACTAATCAATCTAAACTTGCATATGTGATTTCTCATATAGATCAACATAGCCCAAACATTATGATTTGATTAACATGAACTAATTAGCATAGATAATAACATCATGACTTTATAACATGTATGATTTATCACAACTTAGCATAGAAAATTACAACCTATACAATATCATCATAGCATGATTTACAACATATAGGATATCATCATCACATAACATTGGATTTACAACATACATGATAGCATAAGGTTTACAACAACATATATGACAATTCACATCATGTACTTATGATCCAAATCACAACTTAATCTAATTATTTTGCAATAATCTTGTTAAGATCATCATACTCACAATTAGAAGAGAAAGAGGGTCTTGATTTGCCTTAGAGTTGAGTAGAATTAGGGTTTTGATTAGCTTTTCTTCCTTCTTAGTTGGCGGCGGCTCCACTAAGTTCCATGGCGGCGGTATGACGGTAGCTATTCTATTTTTCATGTGAATTAGAGTGAGAGACTACCTAGGTATTTATAGAGTTTAGGATTTATTTAGACCGTCAGATCAACTCAGAACTAAACTGAACCGTTAAATTTGTCAACTCAGCCCTAAAGACACATCAGCCAAACCCTAGCCGCCTGGACAAGTCGACACCCAGGTCGACTGCCCAATCGACCTGGGGGGGTGTCGACTGCCCAGTCGACCTGGGGTGCTTGGCGGGAATTTTCCCACCTAGCTTGTTTGACTCCGAATTTTGAATTTTGAATTTTCTGAAATTTGTTTTGAATTTTCTGAAAGTTCCGATGGCCATAACTTCTTCATACGAAGTCCAATTCACGCAAACTCAGACTCTATTCCAACCAGAATTCCGAGACGAACACAATGGCGCAACCCGTTTCCCACAATTCTCACGTCTGAGATTAGTTATTCTTTAACTTGTGAATATTAATATTAACAGAATTACGGGGTGTTACAAATACCCCATGGCTTCATACTTCAAAAGGGGGAGATTCTTGAGCTTTAAGACCTCCATAGAGCTTCATTAATGGCATCTCCTCTTTAAGGAAGAAGAAGGGCAAAATTGTCCATTTTACTATTTCTTGCAAATATGACTATTGTAACTTCATGTAGCATAGCCAACAAATGTAATGAGAGGGTCTCAACCTTGTAATCTTTCAAGTGATCAATAAAATTCCAACAACTCTTCAAAGTGGACGTAGGCCCTCACTGAGGCTAAACCACTATAAATCTCTTGTGTTATTTACTGCTTATGTTCTATTTTATGTTCTTGTATATGCGACCATATTTATAATTCCTAGTAATTGGGAATCTTTGGTGTTTACGACATTTTTTTCCGTCAACATATATATATATATATATATGTTAGCATTTTAATCCATATTTAGGCTATTTATTCGTCTGATTACAATGTTTTTCTACATTTAATCATTATATTGGAAAAAAATATTTTTTTTGACAAAGCTAGCTGGTTTTTTAGGTAATCTGTAACACTTTCTCTCCACAACAAATAATGATTACAAAATAATACAGAAGATTAGCTTATTGCTAAACTGCTTCAAACATTTTCTAGACCTAGAAAAAGGGAAGCATCACGCAGTGTGAGATCTAGCTAAAAAAGCAAGGTACATATTACATCACAACAAGCTGCAAAAGTAGTCTCACTATAAACTAACTATGTGTTAACTACAACGAGCAACACCAATAGAAAAATCGACCAAGAAGAAACCTCAATTCATTGAATGCAGCTGCAAAGTAGCCTTATACACCTAAGTATTAATAATTAAGCAGATAAAACACTTGAAAAGCCAACAAGTTGAAACAATAAAAGCATTACGTGCAAGAACAACATAAAACTCAATATATACACTCATGTTCATGAAAGGAAAGCAACTTTCATGTTGATGAACACTAGTAGTATTACCTATAAAATCACAACCACTATCCCCGACCAATACACCTAAAAGAGAAAAACACAACCAAAATCTGCTAAAATATGGGAACTCTAAACCACATTATACAATTAGATCAAAATCAATCTTAGGCCAAAGAACATATCAGCACCATAGATCTAGAAAAGCATGTCGAAATTAACCATACCATAGCCAACACCAGAAGGTGGTTGGCTTATTATGTCAGAAGTGGAAAGGCGTTCATAGGTGAGGGAAGGAATCAGAGAACGCGAAAGAGTGGATGCAAGGTGTAACGCCCCGTATTTTTGTTAATATTAATGTTCACAAATTAAAGAATAACTAATCTCAGATGTGAGAATTAAGGGAAACGGGTTGCGCCATTGTGTTCGTCTCGGAATTCTGGTTGAGATAGAGACTGAGTTTGCATGAAATGGACTCCGTATGAAGAAGTTATGGCCATCGGAAGTTTCAGAAAATTTAAAACAGATTTCAGAATATTCAAATTTCAGAGTCAAACAGGCTAGGCGGGTAAATTCCCGCCAGGGCCAGGTCGACCATAGTGTCGACCTGGGGGTCGACGTATCCTGACCAGGTCGACCGTAGGGTCGACCTGGGAGTCGACCTCCCCCCGGGAAGATTTGATTAGTGACCAGTTAATGACTGTGTGCTGACTCACTAGGGTTTCTGATCTGCTCTGATTGGCTGGGATTAATTCTGGGTTGATCGGATGACCTAAACTAATCCTAAGCTCTATAAAAAGACATGTAGACTCAAACCCTAAAATCAAATTAAAATTAGATTCATGGCCTCCATGTCATCACCTTGCAACTCAGAATAGCCGCCAGCAATTAGAGAGGAAGACAGCTAATCAAATTCAATTCTATTCAACTTTAACAACGAATCTACTTCAAAGGAAAGCTAATACAACTTTAGAACTCAGAATTCAAGACCTTCTTTGAGTTGTGAGTTCGATTTATTTAATAAAATAATTAGTAATTTAATTGGATTAAGTTATGATGCGGATCATATGGCTATGTTGTGAATTATTGACCGCATGTTATTATTTATGTTGTAAAATTGTGATGTTATCATTTATGTTGTAAATTCTATGATGATTATCATCTATGTTGTAAATTTGTGATGTTATCATCTATGTTGTAATTTTATAATTGACCAATTTATGATGATGTTTCATATGCTAGTTTGGTTATGTTGATTCATATGATAAATCAAATGTATGTATGCAAGTTTAAGTGTTGATTTAGATGTGGATCATATGCAAGTTAGTAAAGATTATGTATAACTTTACATGTTTCATGACATTTATTCTAGATCTAAAGTTAGGCTGTAACAACCCGTATTTTTAATAACCTGTTATAACATAAATCGAGGCAGAATTAAATTATAAAATGGGAATCAAGGGAAATGGGCTATACCATTGCGTTCGTCTCGGAAAAATATACGAAATAGAGTCCGAGTTTTCGAAAATCGGAGTCTGTATGACCCAGTTAAGGCCCATTGAAGTTTTCAGAAAATTCCTAAGTAAAAACAGATTTAAATTTGAAATTAAAAACAAGGGTTAGGGAAAACCGGCGCAGGCGGGAAAATTCCCGCCAGGACCCGCATGTCGACAGGCCTGTCGACAGGGTCCCCAGGGTGTCGACTGCCCTGTCGACAGGGGGTGGCCAGGCAGTTTTGCCTGGCGCACCATTTTGATTTGGGCTTGGTCTTGTGGCTTGGTTCTAGAGAGTTCCGAAATCTGACGGACCTAAACTAACCTAGGGTTAATCCTAGGGCTAAAAACACTCTAATCTTCTATAAATAAGCCCCTAATCCTACCCTAAAACCCCATTATTCATTCTAGCAACTAAACTATGTCAAATTGAATTCTCAAATGGCCTCCACCTAAGAACCCTAGCCTCCACCCTCTTCTTGAATCATTTCTATGAAGGTTTTGATGTTCATACAAGCATTTCTAAGTTGTATGAATGATCATTAGCTTGCATACATCATCAAGTTGCAAGCTTTAATTGCTAAAGCTAGAGTTTTGGGATTTTTGATAATTGGAGCTTTGATTGGGTTTTTATATGCTTGCATAAAAAAGGCTTCTCAATCTTTATTAGTAGATTTGGGTCTTCATAATATTTGTAAGCCCTCTTACCTTCATTTTAGAAACTCTAAAGTTAATATGTGATGAAAGTTGGGATTTATGCAAGTTTAACAAGTTATGCATGCTTATGCGAGTTTACTATGCTATGTTATGCATGTTTAATGAGTTATGCATGCTTATGTGAGTTCACTATGCTATGTTACACATGTTTGATAAGTTATGCATGTTTATGCGAGCTCACTAAGCCATGATTTGCAAGTTTAACAAGTTATGCATGCTTATGCAAGTTCACTAAGCCATGATTTGCAAGTTTAACAAGTTATGCATGCTTATGCAAGTTCCCTAAGCCATGAATTGCAAGTTTAACAAGTTATGCATGTTATGCAAGTTCACTAAGCCATGATTTGCAAGTTTAACAAGTTATGCATGTTTATGATGCCATGATTTGCAAGTTTATTGGGTTATGCATATTTATGCAAATTCACTATGCCATGTTATGCATGTTTATGGTAATATGCAAGTTCACTATGCTAAGTTATGCAAGTCTAACATGTTATGCATGTTGTTGCGATATGCAAGTTCATCATGTATGTGATGCCAAGTTCCCTCTTCCTATCCTTTATGCGTTATTACGAATATGTAAGCGATAGAATGACATTGGGGGGGGGGGTTTGGGTAAACATAAAATACATGAAAATATAAGATTGGGAATTTACCTATTAAGTTAGGTCTACCCCTTGGGAATTTACCTATTAAGTTAGGTCTACCCAAGTATTTGTTGACTTGTAACTATGGTTTGAAATAAAGTGGACATGACACTTAGGAAACATAAGTGCGGCCAACTCGAGGTTGGGTTGAGTTTGTAGCGTAATTCTACCCGGAACCGACCGGCTTAACTAGTGGCTACAAACAATAGGACCCAATGTGAGAAGTTGGTCATGTGGTGCCAAGACCCGAGGTTAGACCAAGTTGTGGTGTAAAGCTACCCGGACCCGCCCGGCCTAACTAGTAACCACAACAAGGTCTAATGTGAGAGGTTAAGGTGCATTAAATTAATTAATGCCTCATGATTAGGGTTAAGTCAGGGTCCACTAATACTTAACCAATTTGGGGATTCGAGGGATTGAAATGGGGATAAGTGTGAACTGTCGGTTACACTTAACCAATTTAATCCATGTGGGGGTTCGAAGGATTGAAATGGGGTTAAGTGTGAACTGTTGGTTACACTTAATCAATTTAATCCATTTGGGGGTTCGAGGGATTGAAATGGGGTTAAGTGTGAACTGTCGGTTACACTTAACCAATTTAATCCATTTGGGGGATTTGAGGGATTGAAATGGGGTTAAGTGGTGAACTGTCGGTTACACTTAACCAATTTAATCCATGATTAGTGAAGGGTTAAAACGCACTTAACCCTCTTAGGAAACCCTAGCAACGTGGTCTGTTCCAGCAGTAATCCCAGTTTGGTATCATCACAACCCTAGAGGCTAGGCTAGGGCGGGGCACGATTACTGGACTGATGTAAGCGACCAAAGCGATGGCCGAGTGGTACAGCGATGCGGGTCCAGGCGGGCTACGGACGTGCACGTAATCCGGTATTGGACGAACTCGAGGCACGGGTACCAGTAGGTTTAGACTGTGCATTATTGCTTCAGTGTCTGGGGTTGACACCCGAGGGCTTGATACACCCGAAGGTGGACCCAACACAGTCTGACTACATCCATATGTGGGCCGTATGGACACCAACACTTGACGTGTTAGGCTTATAGGGAGCCGATCGACTAGACCGTTTGGTTGGACCTTATATTAAGGTCACTTCATGTTATTGGGTCAAAGCTTGGGCCAAGGGATCAATACCTGCTATGTTGGTTTGCTAGTACACCGTGGTGCAAAACTTAACCTTGTTTATGTGATGACACCTCTATCTATCTTGTAGTTAATTTATCATGCCAGTATGTTGTTATCTATGATCATCTCAATTTCCATCATGCTGTTAACTTTATTAGTTTATAGACTGATCGTAGCAGGGCTTACTCAATCTTTTTGACTGACCTGTTTTCTTTCGCCTCTTTTCTTCCGTTCCCCCCCCCCCCCCCCCCAGGTTCTCAGGGAGGGAATACAGGGCCTAGCTTGGATCTTAGCTGCTTTCTTGGATAGCTCATGTATGCTTGGGAATTGAGCTTGCTATGGTTTTTCCATCTTGGGGATAGCTACTTTTATGTTTTCCTTTTCAGTTTCAGATGATGTTATTTCATGTACTAGACTTGTTTATTTGGGAAGTTGACATTTTGATGTACCAGACTTGTGTTTTGAAATGGTTTAAGAATCTTCCGCTGTTTTATCTACTTACTCTGTTTATTTACATATATATGTCATGTCCTGCCTTGCTATATCCTTATGCATGTTTACCTTGTTTTAAAAACGCCCCACCAAAGTCAGAGTTGCTTGCAAGAGCCGCCCTGGCGGAGGTGGGGTGTTACATTTGGTATCAGAGCATATGGTTTACGAGAAGGGATAAAAAGGTTTTTAAAACTTTTGAAAAACTATTTTCAAAACCAAGTATAAAGTATTTTCCAAAGAAAAGTCTAGTTATTTTTAAAGGCTATTCCCCAAAAGCCATTAGCACTATCCTTTGACTCCTCGTTTGAACTCTTTTCTTTTCGTTTCCAGCATGTCTGATAATCTCATCTTGCCCGAAGGAGTAACAATACCCGATTGGTTTCGTCGGTACTTGGAAGTCACGGCACCGGTCCCGGGTGCCTCTAATGTTGTCTTTCCAGTCGAGGCCGCTGTTCCTCCTCCTCCTCCTGTAGCTGATGTTCCTCTTCCCCCTCAGCCTCCACAAACGGATTTTGCGGAAACTTGTAAGAACTTTAAGATGATGGGTGGCAAAAATTTTAGTGGAACAGAGACTATTGTAGAGGCAAGGAATTGGTTGAAAGAGACTGAAGATCTTTTAGCCACCTTTGATATAGGTGACCGCAGGAAGGTTTTATTGGTAGTATGGTTGCTAAAGGAAGAAGCTGCACGTTGGTGGGTAGTCACCACCACTACTAGGCCAATTGAGACTTGGGATGATTTTAGAGGAAGGTTTGGACTGAGGTTCTTATCACTGAAGCAAGGGGACATGACTATTAGGGAATACATAGATAAGTTTAATCAACTGGCTCGGGTCGATTTAGACTTGGTTAATACAGCCCAGAAGAAGGCCCTACACTTTGCTCTAGGATTAAACGAGCCATTGCACGGTTTGGCCATGTCTCACATACCCTTGGGGGCGACTTTCGAGAGTTTGGTGAATATGGCCCTACTTCAAGAAGAAGATAAGAATGACAAGAAAGAGGTCAGGGCGGATGAGTCTCAAGGCAAAAATAACAACAACCGCAAGGACAAGCCAAGAGAGAATAGGAAATGCAACTTCTGTGGTAAAGTTGGACATATATCCAGGGAATGTAGGAAGAAGAAGAGAAAGCGGGGCGAATGCTTTCATTGTGGCGAGTCTGGACATCTCAGCAAGGATTGCCCGAGGAAACAAGGGCAAGGTCAGACTCAGTATGCAGGACTACCTGGAGGGCGAGTTCATCCCCTCAACACCGTTCTTCCAGCTCATGATAGAGGTAGTGTTTCTGTGGAAGTCTTGTTTACATTTTCTGACTTTCCCTATTCGTACTTTGTTTGATTCTGGCACATCGCATAGTTTTATTTCATCTGATCTAGTTGAAAGTTTGCACCTAAGTACTAGCCTAGTTAATGATCCCGTATGTGTTTCAAATCCAATTGGGGGTTTCGCCCAATTGTCTGTGGTCTGGGTGGATTTGAAAATTTCTATCTTGGGTATAGAATTTTCGTGGGATATTTATATTCTCGGTTTCAGGGGATATGGGGTGGTTTTGGGCATGGAATGGTTGTCCTGTTTTGGAGCCATTCTTGGTTTTGTGCATAGGGTTGTGAGGCTCATGATCCGCCTCGGTGATACCCTAGAAATTTCTAGTAACCCTATGGATCCCGTCATGTTATGTTGAAATCCCTCGACTCGTCTATCGACAGTTTGCAATCTGTGAGGGTGGTCCGAGAATATCCTGATATCTTGGGGGAAGAAAAGGGGTTACCCCTAGACGTGGAATAGATTTCCGCATTATCTGGTTGGTAATACCAAGCCAGTTTCGTGGCCGGTTAGGCACATGACCTCACGAGATGAAAGTTAAGAAAGCAAGTCAAGGAGTTGCTTGAGAAGAACTTCCTGAGACAAAGCACTTTCGAGTAAGGTGCTCCAGTAGTATTCGTTACTAATGTGGACAGTTTGCTTCGCTTATGTGTTGATTATCGTGAGAAGAGTAGACAACCGTTATCAAGGACCGATGATTTGTTTGATCAGCTTGTAGGAGCATCTGTTTTCTTTTGATCTAGCTACCGGATCCCATCAGCCTAGATGGCTGAGGATGAAATTGACAAGACTGCGTTTAGGACTCTAGATGGATTTTTAATGGCTAGTCATGCTATTTGGTTTGACTAATGCACCCACATATTACGTGAACTTGATGGGTAGGGTGTTTAGGGAGTCCTTGAACAAGTTTGTCGTGGTCGTCGTAGACGACATTTTGATCTCCTTAAAAAGAACGAGGAAGAGCATGCTAGACATCTCAAGGAGGTGATGGGTACGCTCAGAGCCACCAGTTGAAGGTCAAGTTCTCCAAATGTCACTTTGGAGGAAAGAAGTTGGATTTCTTTGGCACGTAGTTCCTAAGTAAGGCTTAGCGGTGGATTCCGCTAAAGTGGTTGCGGTTTAAGAACGGAAAACTCTGAGGAGGGCAATTGAAGTAAGAAGCTTTCTCCGTTTGGCTAGTTAGTTAGCATCCCCTGAGCTTAGACTTACTCTTCTGGATCAAGAAGGGGGTTTCACATGGAGAAGACCCGCAGTTAGTCAAGAACACGGACCAGTTGATTCGAGGCGAGATGTTAAGTCACCTCGCTAGGTATATTATAGATAACAAGGGATGACTAAGGCGCGATGAGAGATTATGCGTTCCTCGAGTGGAAGACTTGGTAAGGAAGGTTCTTGAAGATGCGCATCACTCGAGGAGGTGGCCGAGTTGGTCTCAGGATGCATGTTGTGCCACCAGGTTAAGGCCAAGTCATAGAAACCCGGCGGGTCATTACCTCCATTGAAGGTTCCGCAAGGGAAGTGTGAAAACATCTCGATAGATTATGTGGATAGATTACCTAGATCAAAGAAAGGGAATACGGGTAGGTGGGTCATAATAGGTAGACTCATGAAGAATGCTCGTTTCAGTCCGGTGAAGAGCGAAAGGACTGCATCATGGTTAGCAACGGTTTACCCGCAAGAAGTTGGCCAGTCTTGAAATAGCCTACAGGAAGCCATGGGTAGGCAACTGAATCTAGGTATGGCCTATCACTCATAGGCGGATGGTTCATTTCGATTAAGCATGAGTTATAGAAAATCACGTTTATAAGGGCAATTAGCAACGTGGATGGGTATTCCCAAGAAAAGTTCTGCTGCATGGAATACTTTATAGTAAGTAGACGAGATCCAGGATTCACTAGTGAATTTTGGAGAGCTTGCAGGAAATCATGAGGTTACAGTTATGTTTAAGCCAAGTATACAGAAAGAAGAATAAGTGGAAAAGAAAGACGAGAGGCGATAATGAAATGAGTTCCAACTCGAATTTGGGAAATAAGAGTTAGGAAGCCAAGAAATCATGAAATAAAAGACGGTCAAAGCACAGTGGGGGTTAAGCTCAAGGAAACGTGACTAAGAAGAGTGAAGACTAGATACGCGCGTCATATCTCTTTTTTAAGAGTGCATCCTTGATCCTTGTTTTCCTGGGGAGCTTGCTTACAAGTTATCTTTTGTATATATCCTCTCGGTCCCATTCTCGATCTTATTTCTGTTGTAAACTCCATAAGGGGGTTATGACTCATCGGTTAGCACTATATGTCAGAGTTTGAATGGATTTCTTGTAATCCAAAAAGGAGTTTATCTTGCTTGTCTTCTAAGATCTCCTTTTTAGCATATCTCTCTGTCCATGTTTATCTAGTTTATCGTGTTTATCTTGTCATGAGAACCTTAGGTAGAAACCCTTTGGATGAAACATGTATTTGAAACATGTTATGCTTGATGGTTGCAAGTGGATGCAAGTGTTTGCAAGTGGTTGCTCATGGATACATTATACACAATTAGGCACTAGATCGGCTCGCACACTCCTCATATTGCATATGCATGAGTGCTTACACTTATTCATGGTTGGAACTTGTTGTGCGACCACATGGATGTTGCATATGGATGAATGTTATGTGCACTCATATAGATACTATGAATTATGTTAGGAATTTGCATACATATGGATTCATTTCACTGACATACAAATGCATTAAGGAGGTTTACTGTATCTGTAACCGCCTGATCTTTGCATTAGATAAGACATACATGTGCATTAAGGAGGTTTACTGTATCAGTAACCGCCTGATCTTTGCACTAGATAAGTACATATACACACACTTTTGCATATGTTCATACAGCATTTAGAATCTTTTAAGGACAATGATTGCTCGTGGATGATGCTTTGAGTAGATGGATGATTGGATGGTAGGATACGTTCTTCCTAACTTGAAGATTTCGGGGACGAAATCCTTTAAGGAGGGGAGAATGTAACAACCCGTATTTTTAATAACATGTTATAACATAAATCGAGGCAGAATTAAATTATAAAATGGGAATCAAGGGAAACAGGCTATACCATTGTGTTCATCTCGGAAAAATACGCGAAATAGAGTCCGAGTTTTCGAAAATCGGAGTCCGTATGACCCAGTTAAGGCCCATTGAAGTTTTCAGAAAATTCCTAAGTAAAAACAGATTTAAATTTGAAATTAAAAACAAGGGTTAGGGCAAACCGGCGCAGGCGGGAAAATTCCAGCCAGGACCCGCATGTCGACAGGCCTGTCGACAGGGTCCCCAGGGTGTCGACTGCCCTGTCGACAGCCCTGTCGACAGGGGGTAGCCAGGCAGTTTTGCCTGGCGCACCATTTTGATTTGGGCTTGGTCTTGTGGCTTGGTTCTAGAGAGTTCCGAAATCTGACGGACCTAAACTAACCTAGGGTTAATCCTAGGGCTAAAAACACTCTAATCTTCTATAAATAAGCCCCTAATCCTACCCTAAAACCCCATTATTCATTCTAGCAACCAAACTATGTCAAATTGAATTCTCAAATGGCATCCACCTAAGAACCCTAGCCTCCACCCTCTTCTTGAATCATTTCTATGAAGGTTTTGATGTTCATACAAGCATTTCTAAGTTGTATGAATGATCATTAGCTTGCATACATCATCAAGTTGCAAGCTTTAATTGCTAAAGCTAGAGTTTTGGGATTTTTGATAATTGGAGCTTTGATTGGGTTTTTATATGCTTGCATAAAAATGGCTTCTCAATCTTTATTAGTAGATTTGGGTCTTCATAATATTTGTAAGCCCTCTTACCTTCATTTTAGAAACTCTAAAGTTAATATGTGATGAAAGTTGGGATTTATGCAAGTTTAACAAGTTATGCATGCTTATGCGAGTTCACTATGCTATGTTATGCATGTTTAATGAGTTATGCATGCTTATGTGAGTTCACTATGCTATGTTACACATGTTTGATAAGTTATGCATGTTTATGCGAGCTCACTAAGCCATGATTTGCAAGTTTAACAAGTTATGCATGCTTATGCAAGTTCACTAAGCCATGAATTGCAAGTTTAACAAGTTATGCATGTTATGCAAGTTCACTAAGCCATGATTTGCAAGTTTAACAAGTTATGCATGTTTATGATGCCATGATTTGCAAGTTTATTGGGTTATGCATATTTATGCAAATTCACTATGCCATGTTATGCATGTTTATGGTAATATGCAAGTTCACTATGCTAAGTTATGCAAGTCTAACATGTTATGCATGTTGTTGCGATATGCAAGTTCATCATGTATGTGATGCCAAGTTCCCTCTTCCTATCCTTTATGCGTTATTACGAATATGTAAGTGATAGAATGACGTTGGGGGGGGGGGGGTTTGGGTAAACTTAAAATACATGAAAATATAAGATTGGGAATTTACCTATTAAGTTAGGTCTACCCCTTGGGAATTTACCTATTAAGTTAGGTCTACCCAAGTATTTGTTGACTTGTAACTATGGTTTGAAATAAAGTGGACATGACACTTAGGAAACATAAGTGTGGCCAACTCGAGGTTGGGTTGAGTTTGTAGCGTAATTCTACCCGGAACCGACCGGCTTAACTAGTGGCTACAAACAATAGGACCCATTGTGAGAAGTTGGTCATGTGGTGCCAAGACCCGAGGTTAGACCAAGTTGTGGTGTAAAGCTACCCGGACCCGCCCGGCCTAACTAGTAACCACAACAAGGTCTAATGTGAGAGGTTAAGGTGCATTAAATTAATTAATGCCTCATGATTAGGGCTAAGTCAGGGTCCACTAATACTTAACCAATTTGGGGATTCGAGGGATTGAAATGGGGATAAGTGTGAACTGTCGGTTACACTTAACCAATTTAATCCATGTGGGGGTTCGAAGGATTGAAATGGGGTTAAGTGTGAACTGTTGGTTACACTTAATCAATTTAATCCATTTGGGGGTTCGAGGGATTGAAATGGGGTTAAGTGTGAACTGTCGGTTACACTTAACCAATTTAATCCATTTGGGGGATTTGAGGGATTGAAATGGGGTTAAGTGGTGAACTGTCGGTTACACTTAACCAATTTAATCCATGATTAGTGAAGGGTTAAAACGCACTTAACCCTCTTAGGAAACCCTAGCAACGTGGTCTGTTCCAGCAGTAATCCCAGTTTGGTATCATCACAACCCTAGAGGCTAGGCTACGGCGGGGCACGATTACTGGACTGATGTAAGCGACCAAAGCGATGGCCGAGTGGTACAGCGATGCGGGTCCAGGCGGGCTACGGACGTGCACGTAATCCGGTATTGGACGAACTCGAGGCACGGGTACCAGTAGGTTTAGACTGTGCATTATTGCTTCAGTGTCTGGGGTTGACACCCGAGGGCTTGATACACCCGAAGGTGGACCCAGCACAGTCTGACTACATCCATATGTGGGCCGTATGGACACCAACACTTGACGTGTTAGGCTTATAGGGAGCCGATCGACTAGACCGTTTGGTTGGACCTTATATTAAGGTCACTTCATGTTATTGGGTCAAAGCTTGGGCCAAGGGATCAATACCTACTATGTTGGTTTGCTAGTACACCGTGGTGCAAAACTTAACCTTGTTTATGCGATGACACCTCTATCTATCTTGTAGTTAATTTATCATGCCAGTATGTTGTTATCTATGATCATCTCAGTTTCCATCGTGCTGTTAACTTTATTAGTTTATAGACTGATCGTAGCAGGGCTTACTCAGTCTTTTTGACTGACCTGTTTTCTTTCGCCTCTTTTCTTCCGTTCCCCCCCCCCCCAGGTTCTCAGGGAGGGAATACAGGGCCTAGCTTGGATCTTAGCTGCTTTCTTGGATAGCTCATGTATGCTTGGGACTTGAGCTTGCTATGGTTTTTCCATCTTGTTGATAGCTACTTTTATGTTTTCCTTTTCAGTTTCAGATGATGTTATTTCATGTACTAGACTTGTTTATTTGGGAAGTTGACATTTTGATGTACCAGACTTGTGTTTTGAAATGGTTTAAGAATCTTCCGCTGTTTTATCTACTTACTCTGTTTATTTACATATATATGTCATGTCCTGCCTTGCTATATCCTTATGCATGTTTACCTTGTTTTAAAAACGCCCCACCAAAGTCAGAGTTGCTTGCAAGAGCCGCCCTGGCGGAGGTGGGGTGTTACATAGGCTATGACATGTGTGAGTTATATGCTGAATTCTACATGCTAGTCTACATGTTTAGATGTAAGTTTACACCATTGTTATGCTGCATAAATCACATATGCAAGTTTATACAAATACATTGTTATGTTGCATAAATCACATATGCAAGTTTACACAAATATATGTGTTTGGAGTATGAATCATGTTATGTAAGTTGAGACTTTGGCCTATGCAAGTTTTAGATGTAGAACCTCAATCACACATGCAAGTTCACCCCTTATGTTTAGAACTAATTTATCTATATGTATGTTGTGATGTTTTCTCTTTATTTTTTAAGTTAGACTATTCGAGTCTAACGCATATTTTACGTTAAACGAACGAACGTACAACGTGGGGGTAATGGGATAATATTAAAAGATTTAATATTGAGAATTGGCATAAATGCCTTAAATGGCCTAAAATTAGTTTGTGATGAAAATTGGTATGATTTTGCATACCGTAAATATATGGAAATAATTGAGTCAATTATGGCCATAGATAAATTTGGAATTGATTGATAATTTGAATAGGGAAATTAATTCAAATTGGGGAATGATTAATTAAGTGTAATTAATCGTCTAAGACATGAAGTAAGGCTCTTCTGTGGTGTAAGACTGCCCGGACCCGCCCGGCAAATCCAGTTGCTACAAATGCCAGTCTAATGTGGGAGGTCTTAGGCATAAATTAAATACGTAACAATTGTAAAGACAAGAGGTTAGGCTCGTTTGTGGTGTAAGACTGCCCGGACCCGCCCAGCAAATCCACCTGCCACAAATGCCAGTCTAATGTGGGAGGTCTTTATGAGATTATGATCTTAATGAATTAAGAAACACTTAACCAGATAAACATGTAGTGGGACATGAGGGGGTTAAGTGGGTGCCTTAGGTGGCATGTGGAATTTAGTGGGTGCCTTGGGTGGCATTAGAAATACGATTAGAAACACTTAACCAAAATTGAAACATGTAAGTGAACATGAATAAGAAGTGGGTTAAGTGGGATGTACTAGAGGGGACCAAGCTTAGGTCGATAGCTTGTGTCAAGTAATGGGGGCCCGTTTCAACCAGTAACCCATACGTATCTTTGTGGGCTCTACCCAAGTCGAGGACGTGACACGCATACCAGGCTTGACTGTAAGAGGCAAAAACGGGTTAGCGGTGGCAATGCAAGTCCAATGCGTTCATGTGCGTGTTTGGGCCCGGGCAGGTAGGTAAGACGTTGTTGCATCATGAAGGTATAAGCCGTGCATTATTGGTGGTATCGGGTTGCCACTTTGGGGAGTGATACACCGCACTGTGGGGCCAGCACGGGTATCTATGAGTTAGGGAGCCAATCGCAAGGGGGTAGTGGGTACACCTAGTGGAGATAGAGGCAAGCGGCACCTATGAAGGCAGCTAGGGGTGCATGAAACTACCATTATCATTATTAAAGTCTTGTAGGCGGGATCAACCTTACGGTGACTAGTGGTGCAGCAGTATAGTAATTATCTTATAGTGGTTTAGGTGCGCATTAACGATATTTTTGTTCATCTTGTTTCCTTGTTTACTCTGTCATACTCAATTGTTCATAGTCATTTCCTTATTTTCCAACATATGCCTTAGCCTAGTTATTTTGGTAATTATATTGTTAAAGTTATCGCACTCGCCAGACTTTATGTCTGACCCCCCTTTTTTTCCTCCTCTTTTCTTCCTTCCCCCCCTCCCCAGGTGCTCAGGTTGGAACTAGCACCAGTGGAGCTTGATTTTGGACAATTGTATCTCTTGCTTTTAGAAGTTGCTTGGATCGCTAAAGTAAAGTTCAGCCTTTCTTATTTATGGCTATTTTGTACTGGGGTTATGTCTTTCAATTTATATACTTTGATTTGGTCAAGATGGATATTATGTACTTTGACTCTGGTTTTTGATGATGTAATCAAACTTATGTGTTTACCACTGCAATGAATAAAATTTTAAATTTTTAAGTACTGTTTATATCTGTCTTGTTGTTAAGTTTCTGTTCTATACTCACTTAAAACGCTCCATAGAAGTTAATGCATTCCCTTTGTGAGTGACATTAATGGACGTGGGGTGTTACACGTGGTATCAGAGCTGAAGGTTAGCAGAACAGATATGAATTTTGAAAAACTGTTTTTCAAAACCAATTTTTATAAAGAAGTACTTTCAAAAGTATGTTTTAAGGAAAGTGTTTTCAAGAGAAAAGCTTATTTTAGAAAGCATAACCCCAAGAGCCATATATCTTTCCTTCTGTTCTTTTGTATTGAATCTTTCCTTTTTCATTTCAGCATGTCTGGAATTCCCGAGATACTCGAGGGGATACCAATACCAGGATGGTTTAGGGGATATTTGGAGACTAGCGCCGCCACCACAGGTCTAGTAAATGCTCCTGCTCCTCCTCCTCCCTCCTCTTCATGTCGATACTTTCGCAAAGATATGTAAGGACTTTCGGGAAATGGGTGGAAAACATTTTCATGGGACGGAGACATTTGTTGAAGCTCGTAATTGGCTAAAGGAGGTGGAAGAATTGTTTGGGATCTTTGAAGTGGAAGATGGAAGAAAGGTCCAGTTAACTACCTGGCTAATGAAGGATGAGGCCTCGTTTTGGTGGGAGGTCACTAATGGTGAACGTCCAGTTGATACATGGTCAGATTTTAGGCGAAGGTTTGAGGCGAAGTTTCTCTCACGGGCTGAAGAAAAATTATATATGGAAAGATTTTTGGCATTGAATCAAGGGGATCTATCGGTGAAAGAATAATTCAACAAGTTCAACTAGTTGACGAGATTTGGCTTGGACTTGGTGAATACTCCAGAAAAGAAGGCCCTGAGATTTGTTAAGGGTTTGAACGAGCCGCTTCATGGGTTAGCTATGAACCACATCCCTATGGGGGCTACCTTTGAGAGACTAGTAGATATGGCACTTATGCATGAAGAGGAGAAGGGCACCAATGCTAATAAGGCACCCGAGAAGAAAGGGCAGAGGGCAGGGTCTACCTCGGGAGGACAGGTGCAGGCTCTTATGGCACCAGGGTAGGCAAAGGGACAAGTTCAGACTCTCGTGGTCCCACTGCTGCAAGAACGAGGTATAACAATTTCCATTGAAAGTTTAGTTTTTCTATTTGATCATCCTATCCGTACTTTATTCGATTCTGGCGCATCACATTCATTTTTCTCTACATCATTAGTTGAAACACTGCACCTAGATACTAGTCTAGTTACGGATCCCTTAGTAGTCCCAAATCCTACTGGTGGTTCGGCTCATATTTCTATGATCTATCGGGATTTGAGAGTGTTTATCTTGGGCGTTGAGTTTGAATGCAACGCCTTTTTTCTTGGTTTCATGGGCTACGGCTTGATTCTAGGTATGGATTGGCTAACTAGATACGGGGCCATCCTAGATTGTGAAAGAAGGGTAGTTAGATTTTTGACTCGTTGTGGAAAGACCTTTGATATTTCTTGTGACCCTGGAGGTCCAGTAATGCTTAGCTACCTAGAATCCCTTGACGCATCCAATGATGACTTACATTCTGTTCGTATAGTCCGTGAATATGTTGATGTCTTCGATGAGGTGAGGGGTTTACCCCCAAAACATGAGATAGAATTTCGAATATATCTAGTAGATAATGCAAAGCCAGTTGCATTGCCAGTGCGCCACATGGCTCCAAGAGAGGAAGAGAACTCAGTATGCAAGTGAAGGAGTTGCTTGAGAAGGGGATCATCAGACGTAGTATATCGGAGTGGGGTGCTCCAGTATTATTTGCCACAAAGGCAGATGGGTCCCTTAGACTGTGTGCGGACTATAGAGAACTTAATAAGCTTACTAAGAAGAATGGGCACCCACTGCCGAGGATTGACGATCTCTTCGATCAGTTAGTTGGCGCCTCAGTTTTTTCGCAGTTGTACTTAGCCACGGGTTTCCATCAGTTGATAGTGGCTGAGGATAGCATAGAGAAGACCGCCTTTAGGACTCCGGACGGTTTCTTCGAGTGGCTTGTGATGCCCTTCGGTTTAACAAATGCCCCCACATACTTTGTTGATTTGATGAGTAGGGTGTTTAGGGAGTACCTTAATAAATTCGTGGTAGTGTTTGTGGATGACATCTTGATCTTTTCTAAAAGCGAGGAAGTGCACGCCCTATATCTTAGGGAAGTGTTCGAGACCCTTCGAGCGCATAGTCTTAAAGCTAAATTTTCTAAATGTCACTTTTGGAGAAAGGAAGTGCGATTCTTAGGGCACGTGGTTTCCAAGGAAGGGATAGCTGTGGATCCCGCAAAGGTAGTGGCCATCCAAGATTGGAAGGTTCCTAAAAATGCTATCGAGGCGAGGAGTTTCTAAAGGTTGGCTGGCTACTATAGGAAGTTTATCAAAGACTTCGCAAAAATATCAGCTCCATTAACATGCTTGACGAAGAAGAACTTAGTGTTCACATGGGACGTTGATTGTGATGATGCGTTCCAACGTTTAAGGAGAGCTTTGACCACAGCCCCAGCCTTAGTGTTGCCAGATGGGAGTAAGCCATTTACCGTTTATACTGATGCTTGTGGAACAGGACTAGGCGCAGTCTTAATGCAAGAGGGAAGGGTAATAGCCTATGGTGGAAGGCAGTTGAGAGTGCATGAGAGAAATCACCCTACACATGACCTAGAGTTGGCCGCTATTGTTTTCGCGCTTAAGTCTTGGCGCCATTATCTTCTTGGCGAAAAATTCGAATTGTTCACTGACCACAAATCGCTTAAATACTTGTTCTCTCAGAAGGACTTGAACTTAAGGCAGCAAAGGTGGATGGAATTCTTAGCGTCCTACGATTTCGAGATAGCATATACCCCTGGCAAGGGTAACGTAGTGGCAGACGCCTTAAGTAGGAAAAGGTTGCCCTTGAGTCCGTTGTTTGTTGAGCGACGAAGCTTAGAGTTCATCTCTATGTTTGACTTTAGACCTTCCATTGACTTCGTACCCGGTTTGCTAGCATCCTTAGAGGTCAGACCTACGCTTTTGGGACAGATTGGTGAGGCACAGCGAGATGACCCACAGTTGGTTGAGTTAGTAGAGAACCTCAAAAGAGGGGAGTCATTGAGCCATCTCAGTAGTTATACCCTAGATAATAAGGGTTGGTCACCTAGGGACGGTAGACTTTGTCTACCGCAGGACGAGAATTTGAGGAAGACCATTCTTGATGATGCACATCGTTCGAAGATGACCATCCATCCCGGCGGGGACAAGATGTACATGGACATGAGACGAGTTTACTTTTGGACCGGCATGAAGAGGGATGTGGCTGAGTTTGTCGCTAGATGCTTGGTGTGTCAACAAGTGAAATCAGAGCAAAAGAAGACCGGTGGGTTGCTTCACCCATTGGAGGTTCCACAATGGAAGTGGGAAAGTGTCTTGATGGACTTTGTTGACGGGTTACCGAGATCGAGAAAGGGTAGTACGGGGATTTGGGTCGTGGTAGACAGACTTACTAAGAGCGCCCATTTCATTCCCGTGAAGAATAAGAGAACTGCTCCATGGTTAGCCTCCATATACATTCGAGAGATAGTTCGTTTGCACGATGTTCCTTCCAGCATAGTGAGCGACCGCGATCCTATCTTTACTAGCGAATTTTGAAAAAGCTTGCAAGAGGCGTTAGGGACTCAGTTATGTTTGAGCACCGCATATCATCCTCAGACGGACGGCCAGACCGAGAGGGCGAATAGTATTCTAGAGGACCTATTGAGGTTGTGTGTCTTAGACTTCGGAGGTACATGGGAGGAACATCTTCCGTTGGTGGAGTTCGCATATAATAATAGCTTTTAGTCTAGCATTGGCATGGCACCGTTCAAGGCTCTTTATGGACGGCCATGTCGTTCGCCTACATGTTGGTGGGAGTCTACAGATAAGATCTTACTTAGGCCCGATATGATTAGAGAGACTTCGGAAAAGATCGATTTGATTCGAAGGAGGATGAAGACAGCGCAAGATAGGCAAAAATCTTATGTAGACAAGAGGAGGACAGATCTTGAGTTTGATATTGGGGACATGGTCTTTGTCAAGGTGTCTCCATTACGGAACGTCGTTCGCTTTGGGTCCGTTGGGAAGTTAGCACCAAGGTTCGTAGGGCCGTTTCCTTTTAAGGAGAGGATTGGACAGATGGCGTATAGAGTGGAGCTTCCCGAGAGACTTAGTGGTGTACACGATGTATTCCATGTATCACATTTGACGAAGTGCTTTCATGAGACCGCGGAAGTGGTAGAGCCGAGCTTGCTTAGAGAGGTGGAGATCAAGTGTGATGCGACGATTCGACGAGCTCCTACATGCATTCTTGGGTTGGAGATTAAGAAGTTGAGGAATCGAGAGGTCAAGCTAGTCAAAGTGCAATGTGGGGAAGATGAAAGCAACGCTACTTGGGAGACGGAAGAGAAGATGCGTTCATTGTACCTTTTTCTTTTCGAGGGTATGTCTTTTAATTTCTCCTTTATCCCTTAGCTTGTACTTGTTTTATCATTAGTATGTCCTCTCGCTAGTATCTTTGACCTTTAGACAGGGAAGTCCTATGGTTGAAACATGTGTTTGAGACATGTTATGTATGATGGATGCATGTGGATGTAAATGTTTGCTATTGGTTGCTCATGGACGCATATACACACACCTTAGGCACTAGATCGGCTTAGTCACTTCATATTACATATAAATGTGTGTACATATTTAAGTTAATGAATGTATAATGGTTGTGCTATCATATGGATGTTGCATTTTGGTGAATGGTTTTGCACACATATAGAAATGATATGTATCGATAGGATTCTTTCGCATACATAATGGACACATGGCACTATCATGGTTTGCATTAAGGAGGTCAACTGAATCAGTAGACCGGCTGATTCTGCATTAGATAAGGAACATATACACACATTTCTTGCATATGCTCATACAGCATTAGGAATTATATAAGGACAATGGATGCCTGTGTTTGATGGTTGAGTAGATGGTTGTTTGGATGTTAGGATATGCATTCTCCTTAACTTGGAGATTTTGGGGGCAAAATCCTTTAAGGAGGGGAGAATGTAACACCCTGTATTTCTATTAACATTAATGTTCACAAATTAAAGAATAACTAATCTCAGATATGAGAATTAAGGGAAACGGGTTACGCCATTGTGTTCGTCTCAGAATTTTGGTTGGGATAGAGTCTGAGTTTGCATGAATTGGACTTCGTATGAAGAAGTTATGGCTATCGGAAGTTTCAGAAAATTCAAAACAGATTAAAAAAAATTCAAATTTCAAAGTCAAATAGGCTAGGCGGGAAAATTCCCGCCAGGGCCAGGTCGATAATAGGGTCGACCTGCGGGTCGACCTACCCTGACCAGGTCGACCTGCCCCCTCGGGCAGATTTGATTAGTGACATGTTAATGACTGTGTGCTGACTCGTTAGGGTTTCTGATCTGCTCTGATTGGCTGGGATTAATTCTGGGTTGTACGGACGGCCTAAACTAATCCTAAACTCTGTAAAAAGACATGCAGACCCAAACCCTAAAATCAAATTAAAATTAGATTCATGGCCTCCATGCCATCACCTTGCAACTCAGAATAGCCACCAACAATTAGAGAGGAAGAAAGCTAATCAAATTCAATTCTATTCAACTTTAACAATGAATCTACTTCAAAGGAAAGCTAATACAACTTCAGAACTCAGAATTCAGAACTCAAGAACTTCTTTGAGCTATGAGTTCGATTTCTTTAATAAAATAATTATCAATTTAATTGGATTAAGTTATGATGCGGATCATATGGCTATGTTGTGAATTATTGACCGCATGTTATTATTTATGTTGTAAAACTGTGATGTTATCATTTATGTTGTAAATTCTATGATGATTATCATCTATGTTGTAAAGTTGTGATGTTATCATCTATGTTGTAATTTTATAATTGACCAATTCATGATGATGTTTCATATGCTAGTTTGGTTATGTTGATTCATATGATAAATCATATGTATGTATGCAAGTTTAGGTGTTGATTTAGATGTGGGTCATATGCAAGTTAGTAAAGATTATGTATAACTTTACATGTTTCATGAGATCTGTTTTAGATCTAAAGTTAGGCTATGACATGTGCTAAATTCTACATGCTAGTTTACATGTTTAGATGTAAGTTTACACCATTGTTATGTTGGATAAATCACATATGCAAGTTTACACAAATATATGTGTTTGGAGTATGAATCATGTTATGTAAGTTTGTGGTTATTGCCTATGCATGTTTACACCTTTAGATGAAGATCTATGACATACATGATTTATGCAAGTTTGTGACTATTACCTAAACAAGTTCACACCTTTAGATTTGGATTTATGACATATGTAGTTTATTGCAAGTTGTGACTTTGGCCTATGCAAGTTTTAGATGTAGAATCTCATTCACACATGCAAGTTCACCCCTTATGTTTAGATCTAATTTATCTATATGTATGTTGTGATGTTTTCTCTTTATTTTATAAGTTAGACTATTCGAGTCTAACGCATATTTTACGTTAAACGAACGAACGTACAACGTGGGGGTAATGGGATAATATTAAAAGATTTAATATTGAGAATTGGCATAAATGCCTTAAATGGCCTAAAATTAGTTTGTGATGAAAATTGGTATGATTTTGCATATCGTAAATAGATGGACATAATTGAGTCAATTATGGTCATAGATAAATTTGGAATTGATTGATAATTTGAATAGGGAAATTAATTCAAATTGGGGAATGATTAATTAGGTGTAATTAATCGTCTAAGACACGAGGTTAGGCTCTTTTGTGGTGTAAGACTGCCCGGACCTGCCCGGCAAATCCAGCTGCCACAATTGCCAGTCTAATGTGGGAGGTCTTAGGCATAAATTAAATACGTAACAATTGTAAAGGCACGAGGCTAGGCTCGTTTGTGGTGTAAGACTGCCCGGACCCGCCCGGCAAATCCAGCTGCAACAAACGCCAGTCTAATGTGGGAGGTCTTTATGAGGTTACAGTCTTAATGAATTAAGAAACACTTAACCATATAAACATGTAGTGGGACATGAGGGGGTTAAGTGAGTGCCTTGGGTGGCATGTGGAATTTAGTGGGTGCCTTGGGTGGCATTTGAAATACGATTAGAAACACTTAACCAAAATTGAAACATGTAAGTGAACATGAATAAGAAGAGGGTTAAGTGGGATGTACTAGAGGGGACCATGCTTAGGAGGATAGCTTGTGTCAAGTAATGGGGGCCCGTTTCGACCAGTAACTCATACGTATCTTTGTGGGCTCGACAAAAGTCGAGGACGGGACACGCATACTGGGTTTGACTGTAAGAGGCCAAAAGGGGTTAGCAGTGGCAACGCAAGTCCAACGGGTTCATGTGCGTGTGTGGGCCCGGGCTGGTAGGTAAGATGTTGCATCGTGTAGGTATAAGCCGCGCATTATTGGTGGTATCACGTTGCCACTTTGGGGAGTGATACACCCCACTGTGGGGCCAGCACGGGTATCTACGAGTTCGGGAGCCGATCGCATGGGGGCAGTGGGTACACCTAGTGGAGATAAGGGCAGGCGGTACCCATGAAGGCAGCTAGGGGTGCACGAAACAACCATTATCATTATTAAAGTCTTGTAGGCGGGATCAACCTTAGGGTGACTAGTGGTGGTGCAGTATAGTAATTATCTTATCGTGGTTTAGGTGCGCTTTAACGATATCGTTGTTCATCTTGTTTCCTTGTTTACTCTGTCATACTCAATTGTTCACAGTCATTTCCTTATTTTCCAACTTATGCCTTAGCCTAGTTATTTTGGTAATTATATTGTTAAAGTTATCGCACTCGCCGGACTTTATGTCTGACCCCCCTTTGTTTCCTCCTCTTTTCTTCCCCCCCCCCCCCCCAAGGTGCTAAGGTTGGAACTAGCATCAGTGGAGCTTGATTTTGGACAGCTGTATCTCTTTCTTTTAGAAGTTGCTTGGATCGCTAAAGTAAAGTTCAGCCTCTCTTATTTATGGCTATTTTGTACTGGGGTTATGTCTTTCAATTTATGTACTTTGATTTGGTCAAGATGGATATTATGCACTTTGACTCTGGTTTTTTATGATGTAATCAAACTTATGTGTTTACCGCTGCAATGAATAAAGTTTTAAATTTTTAAGCACTGTTTATATCTGTCTTGTTGTTAAGTTTCTGTTCTATACTCACTTAAAATGCTCCATAGAAGTTAATGCATTCCCTTTGTGAGCGACATTAATGGGCGTGGGGTGTTACACAAGGAATCGAAGAATTACAGAGTTTAACAGTATCCAACGAATGCAAAAAGGGTAATGGAAGGAATGGGAAGTCTAAGGCCAACAACGTCGTAAGAACGATGACAAGCTTGGATCCAGATCGAAGTACACGATTACCAAGTTCTGTAGAAATAAACATATCTAGAAAGTAGATATGATCACAAGGAAAATGCAGTTTTTTGATGTAATCGTGAATTTGGAGGCTTGACAGCAACGAGGAATTCTTAATAAGGGGAGGATGGACGAAGAGTTGAGAAGAAAGGGATAAATGATCGAAGTAGAGGGCAGAAGAAGAAGGCTAAAGAGGGAGGGAGAAAGAAATATAAAGTCACCATTGATAAGGAGAAATTCCAATTATATTTAAGAACAGATTTACTTAAATTTACTATGTTGTAAAAAAGTAAATTATTATTATTAGCTTCAAAGAAATTATTTGAGATGTTTATATTTATTTAGTTCATGAAGTACATATTTCTTTTATAAAATTTTGTTAATCTAACAAGAGATTTATTAATAAAAAGATTTTATAGTTTAATATATGAAAATTTATAATTCGATATCTGAAATACTCTTTTAAAATATTTTTCAATGTATTATTGTTATTTTAATTTCACATAAAAAATATCTTAATTTCATATAAGATTTTTATCTTCTCTGATTTCATGTTTACTAAGATTTCTTCTTTTCTGATTTTCTATTTGCTTTGTTAATTTCTATATTATGGATGATTCGCTGTTGATTTAATTTTATAATTGATTTTAAATATGATATAGTGATAACATTTTGTGTGATTTGATGATAAATATACTATGTATAATGAGGAATACGAATAAACAGTTAGGTGAAACCGTCTGATAAGGGATTTTCGGTACCACCCACCTTATTACAATTTTACTTGTTATATAGAGTATTGAAGGGTAAGTGTAGTGTACGAACACTAAATAAACAGATTAGTAAAAGCGGTGGTATGAGACACCGATGAGTTGTTTATTTGGTTATCTTTTGCTCATGTTTAACAATTAACACGAGGATTAATGGAATGGTATTCGCTACAGTGAATACATATGTATGTAGTATTCATTCACTAATCTATGATTATATTTAGCTATGTGTCGGCTATATATATTATATACATTACATTGGTATAAATATTTTGTAAAAGATCAGTATTTCCATAGTTTCGTGCGCTGGAGTGCACGTGTTATTCTATTAGATGCATATATATATATATATATATGTGTGTGTGTGTGTATGTGTGTGTGATCGGTTAGTAGTACCGAACTATCACTGGCCAACTTCCTATTTGTTGCGGGGGTGATCTAGAATGGCTAGTGTCCACATTAGCATCCTGATCGCGGGGTCGTGCTCCGAATCCGTGACAAAATAGTAATTTACTACTGTTGTTGCTATACGTGTTGCCACTAGTGTCACCTAGGCCAACAATCAGTTACCACAGGGGAAGATTTTGGTATCGCGATTGAAGAGGTTACGCGTTGACGAACTAATGGTGGATCATTATCACGATATTAGTGGGTAAGAGGTAGTGGTAACCGATGACTGAGGGAAGTGAGTGTAGGGTCTCCTAGAGCAAATGCGTTCGTCAGTCTTCCTTTCTAATTCGTGTTCAATGTATAGTCAACACAAGATTATAACAGAGACATAATCCTGAGTATAGTCAATCCCTGTTTCCTTCATTGGCATGTGGCGTCTAACATTCTTATTGGGCGTATTGCCAGTTTTTGCATATCTTGTATTATGATACTTTGGCGTATCGCCAAGTTTGTTTATACAATGTGATGATCTTTCTTGCTTATTTTAGATTTTGTTTATTTCTTGTATCCTTCCTTTGCGGTTGTTGCTTTTTCATGTGATTTTGTGTATTGATCTATGTTTTATTGATGTGAAGGATTTTATGTTTATTGAGATTGAATGTTATTCGATCCTATTTGATCATTGGATCATTATTTCTTTATCACTTCCTTTTCGGAGATGATTTTGAGAGTCGAATGAGATTTATTGGGTTTATATGATTTAATCATTTATATTGATGCCATTGTTTTATTCAGATTGATTTCTTAGTGATGATATCTTAAACTAGATTATGAAGAGATTCTTCCATGTTGTTATCATTATTCAGTGAATCCAAACATCTTATATCCTTTGCATTGGATTTAGAGATAATTTGATCTCATTTTTATTTACATAATACTTAGGTTAGTCTAAGAAATTACAGGTTCAGGAACATTGAAACCAACTTTTATTTTATTAAACTTAAAATAGTATAATTATTTTACTGTTTATTATCTCATATTGTATGGATTGATTTATATATTGATGTTCAAAAAGTTAAATGTATATAAAATGTAAAATATTTTAAATGTGCATAAAATGTTAAATAATATTTATACATTATATTTCATCGCCGTGATTGACTCTGTGATTTTTGTATTTATGTATATTTTGTACTGTTCTAACCTGGAGGTAAACATATTTATTGTTTTGAATTGACACTGTGTTCATATAGATGAGTTATATTTTGGAAATTTAATATGTGCTAGTGTTAGTACAAGATAATTTTTACATGTGAATCCTTATAGCCTCATTCTCAATATTATCTGAAAGTATCACCTCGTAATACTCTTGGATGCATGGGTATAGAGGTGGGGTCCTTACAGTTTACTTCTTTCTCAGAAGGGTACCATCTTCCACATAAAGGGATGACATCACCGCATAGGTTGAAACTCCAAAAAAATTATCAGTATATTTTAAGGGTATGACAAATGGTTTTGAACTCTATAGTGAGAGCAAGTCCCAGGATGTTATTCATTTTTGTAGCTAGCAATTTTTTCATCCTAAGCCATTTTTGGGTTGTTAACCATTTTTATTGCTAACTACCATGTCAATACCTCAATTCTTGGCTTAATATTTTTATTAATAACTCATGAAGTCACAAGGCTTTTCCCAAGATTGATTTGGAAAATAGGGTTTACAACTCAAACTTGTAGACAATATTGAGAATGAGAAATCTGATCTCAATTCTGGAAGCTCAAAATCGTATTTATAGGTGCGGATTGTCCTTTCCCTTTTCATATAGGCTTCTTATCAACATTTTTTACAGAAGCTCATACGAAGGCTTACTGAAGGTGCCTTCCTCTATCCTTTGGAAGAATAATTGTAATGTCGTTGTAGTACTCTCCGCAGGACCTCTTCCGAAACTAAAAGCTTTGGTTGGTTGTTGGAGGAGTAAGCTTAGAGGAGATCCCGGACTTTGTCGCCACTTGTGGAATCATCTGTCTTTGTAAATGAGGAATGCTTGTGAAAATTATCTAGTGAAGACTTAAGCTTTTCGGCATTTTTCCTTTGAGAAGTTTGAAAGGTAAACCAACATAAGCCTTATATGCTTGAAGATAACAATTATGCAAGCATGCCATATGGATTATGCCGATAGGGGCTTTCCTTGAGGAAAAATACCCTTTTCTTCTCTAATTTTGATTACAAAATCACAAGTTGAAGGATTGTTATTGGTTATGCTGAAGGCCCGTTATCTTGAGCACCCCTTCACCAAAGCATTAACATCTGGTTTCCCCTTGGTTATTTTAGCGCTAATAATAAACATTTATGATTAAGAAAAAATTCAACTCTAATTTGCTAATAAACTTTAGTATAAGTGTTGACATGATTTTTGGTCGAAGGTGTCACACGTCAGTGACATCGTCAGCAAGTACAAAGCGATTTAGTTGAAGTCGCAACAAATTCATAAAAATGGCCCAAAACCCCTTTGGATGAACTTTTATAGCCCTCCGAGTTAACTTCGAGCACAACTTTTGTTTGGCCAAAATGTCCTTACGGTTTGAAATTTATGCCCATTTCCGTGAGCATGTGCAAAAATGTCTTCACGGTCTTTTCAAACCCGAGAGAAGTCATGCGAGCGTAGGCCTCACAACTCCTCAAAAAAATCAACTCTCAACACTTTGAACCCCTCCAGGAATCTCAAATCTCATCCCCTTTTTTGATCCTTTAGAGGGATACGAAATTTTGCATCCTTTAGAGGGATACAAAATTTCGTATCCCTCATGGGATGTTTCATATCCCCAGAGGGATGCAAAATTTCCTGCCATGCGCAGAGGGGATACGAATTTCAGGTGAGTGGTCCCCAATTCTCACCAACTCCTACCTAAACCACTATTATAAATACCTCCTTACCTCATTCATTAAAAAGTTTGGATTTTTCTCACTCTTGAAGCTCTCAAGCACCATTAATGGCTTCCTCTTCTTCCCTATGGCTATTGGACATATCTTGGATCATTAAAACATTGCACAAACATTTTCGATTAGCATTTGGACATCTATAAGCATAATTATAATGCTTTTGGACTGTATCGGATATTTATAGATTTTTTTGGGCATTGAAGCTATTTTTTGGACATAGTTGATCAAGTCAACTCAGCTTTCACTCAACGAAAAAGAACATTTCAGACAAGGTTTAGAATCAACAAATATTTTGTTATTCAATTGCAACGCTTCGAGCACAAATATTGTTCGAACTTGTACAGCATGGTAAACAAATATTATATAATGAATGACTACTATAAAGTGGACGTAGGTGTTAGTGCCGAACCAATTTTGTTATCCTGCATTACTTTACTTTTCATTTGGATTATTGCGTTCATAATACACATACACTTGGGTGTTGGCGTGCGTTGAGTCACGATAGTTTTCCACGTCAACATTAAGTATTATTTAATTTATATAATTCATCATTTCTACAACATAGATTCAAGTATGAAGCTTTCCTCAAATGCTAAAGAATAATAAGAAATAGCCTAGCAAGTTTGTTAGTATCGCTCATTGAACACAACATGTTACCAATATGTGTAAAGGATATTCGCAACTATATCTATCTATGTAGATATTATTTAATACATTACAAAATTGGTAATATTTTGCAAATACGAATAAACACCATTATTGTGTTGAACTTGAACAACACAGAGGGAATAAGTATTAAATGTATCACATGACTTAAAGTATATAATATGTAATAAATAAGTAAAGATGTATATAACCTAAAAAGTGAACATTAGTAGTAGAGAAGAAGTTTGTGTATGCTTGATGCATAAAGGATAAATAACTTTGTACATTCATTAATGACACAAAAAATATATAATATATAACTATGTACATTCATTAATCATATATATAATACTTATTTCATATAATCTGTTATAATCCTTGATTAACAAGCCAAAAAAAGGAATAATTTAATTTCATACTACAAAACTATCTAATACCATGTGCAACAAAATATTGCTAAGATAAACATACTTATCAACATCAACTAACTATATATTTAGTTTCATTTTTTAAATCGTGGACATATGTTTTTGTCATTACGGTTAATGTTCAATTATGAAAAATGAATAATATAAATTTCAGAAAATTATTAATCAAATTAGTTGTAAAGTTGGATTATAACCAATTATACAAAATATCATTTAATAATAAAATATGTCAGGTTAATAACTATATGAATAGCTTCAAAATAGTATCCTATCGTATTTGACTTTACACAATCTTTATGAATTTTCGAACAAACCGTCTTTATTTTAAACAAACTTTGTTTGATAGAAAATTTTCATTTTTATACTATTGGAAAAGGATCCATTTTTATAAACCTATTATAAACCATTTATTCGCACCTTATGCTTTGAAAAACACATAAAGATAACTTACAATGTTTGGCACAACATAAACAAGATCAGAAAACATTATTATAAAAGAAGTACAGTATTTCTAACAACATGAGCAATTTATAATTCTGTTAACTGAGAAACAAATAATATATGTAATCATTTTAGCTAAGAAACAAACATCAACTAGAATTAATTCAACAAATATGATTAATTTATAATCCTTGGTGCAAAGGTTTTTATTCTTGAATATTTAAGTTTCATTGGTGAAGGTGACATCGATTCAAAAAATAAAATGGAGAAAAAAAGTATTTTTGTTGCAAGTTATTCAAGAACACTAAAGATTAACAATATAGCTATATTCCTTTTTTTCAAAGATAAGAGCATCTCAACTAGTCGGTGGCGATTCATGGTAGGAGGGAAGAAAATAAGCATGAGAAACTATTGTTGTTCCAGAAGTTAGTGGCGATTTAGGTGAGTTTTTTTTAAAAGCCTATAAACGGGGATCATTTCCCCGTTTACAGCAGATATTTGTTTTTTTTAAGTATCAGCACTAAACGGGATTCAAAAACCCGTATAGAACATAAATGGGGTTCTCAACTTCGTTTTCGATCGCCACTCAGAAATTAAAATGGGGATTTATCCTGTTTCGATCGCCTCCCCATGCTCAAACTCCCATTGTTGGAATGTGGGGAGAACGATAGAAACGGGGCAAATCCCCATTTCATCCATCTCCAGCCACTGCAGTGGCCGGAGACACATAAAAAAGGATTTGCCCTGCTCGATTTCCTCTCCCCACGCTAGAGTAGTGGGAATTTAAGCGTGGGGAGGCGATTCAAACAAGGGGAATCACCATTTATTTTTTTCTATGGTGATCCGTAGAAGGGGTAGTGAAACCCGCCTACGAATTAAATGGATTTCAGAAATCCGTTTATGTTACGAACCCTTTTGTTTTAAACGGGTTTCACAAACCCGTTTATTTGTTGTTGTTTTCTTTTCTTTTATAGTTGGATGTTTAAGTATATTTTTTTGTTTTTTTAGATGCACTTCGGTTTGAAGAATTAGTAAAGGCTTAAATATTTTAATTTTAAGGAAATTTTTGAAATTAAGATAATTTATTTACATTATTATTTGTTTCTTTATATTGTTTTGTTAGTTATTTATATTATTCAATTTTAGTTTGTTGCTTGATGCATAATAAATTATTTGGGTGGTTTATTTTCCTTTTTAAAATGTATGTTTAATTTATATTTTATCTTTGTTAAGTTACATTTTGGATTTAAAAATTGTAATATGTTGAAATATTCAAATTGAAGTGGGTTTGAAACTTAATTTTAATTGTCATTTTTGTAGAGTAACATTGGATTAAACAGATTTTTTATTAAGGCAATTTATATTGATTCAATTTAAATTGTATTCTTGATCTGTAATAAATTATTAAGTTCATTAAATGCTTTTTAAAACTATGTAGTAAATACGTCATATAATATAGGGGTACATTTATATAATACCCAAACACTAATTCATATAATAAATATAAATAAACTGACTAAAGCGAAGAAAAGGCAATACTTCATCAACTAAAGCAAACTAGTAATTAGAAATAAGCATACATTCTTAAAGCAAAGCAAACTAATTCGAACAAAAGTAGATGTGGATACCGAAGCAAAAAGCATAGTAAATAAGATAAACCTAAAGTAGTCCCACGATCTTCAAAACTCTGAACCACCTTCGTTAGCCTCATACCTCTGTTGTTGTGCTATCAGAATATTACGTTTTTTTTATTAAAAACGTATTCTAGGCGTTCTCCAGTTAATTGAGAAACGTCCTTAGATAAAAACTCTTCTTCCTACTCTTCACCTAAACGTCTTTCACACGACTTAAAGACCCTAGTTCGTTCAGCACCTTGTTGAACTTGGGATTCTAAGAACAGTAACTTATGCTATTTTAACTTTAATCGTTCTTCTCGTTTGGAGTTAGATGTAATTGAAATATCACTTAAAAGTGATGTCAGTCGTTCACTTTGTATCATCAAGTCACTAGATTCCTTGTTTCTCAATAATGTTCTTTTACTAGGTTTTATGCCCTCTGCCAGCTGTGTAACTCCACCATACAACATTCCTGAACTAGGAGTTACTGGGCTACTGTTATTACCTTCTGTATCCATTGATAATGGAGAGTCATTTGAATTTCAAGGAGACGAATCCATCGAGATTCTCGATGCCACATTTCGTAAATTAGTTTCATCGGTAGAATTAAAAACTTTATTAATCATAAAGCATCGTAGTTCAGAACCATCACATGTCTGAAACACACAAAAACCATTATTGTACTTTAAAGCATCAGAGTACATAAAAGAAGCAAAATTCCCCAAATAAAATGTAGCCATAGTAGTAAGGATAGGAGCTTGAGCCATACATCTAAGCAGCTACAGCAAAATGGAAGCAGAATCACGGTCAAGCCTGAGTATTCCTATCCTAAGAACCTGGGGGAACGAAAGAAAGAAGAGGAAATCAGACATAAAGTCTGGCGAGTCCAGTTACTTTTAGCAAGTAAATAGGTAAAAGTATCATAACAGGCATATAAAGTGGATAAGAGAGAGATGACAACATATAAGACATGTATGACAAGGTAACATGATAGAGCGTATACGCTTCACTAAAGATTCTATGGTTCTCTGCACCGATACTGGTATAACCAGAACGAGATGATCCCAACAACTATAAGATGGTAGACTTAGGCGTACTTCTAAGGAAAGGTTTTAACCATATACAATCCACAGGCAGCCCAATCTAACAAGCTCCTAAACTTTTTACCAGAGTTTAGATGAACCCTAACTACTACCCTAATCGATCGGCTCCCTACTCCGTAGATACCCTGTGTCAGCCCTATAGTAGGAGGTATCACTTTCCTAAAGTAGAAAACCTTTGTGATGTGCACAACCATATATACTGGTGTCACGGTCGTCTTATCCCCTTCTGCTCGGCCCATGCATGCACATGTCCCCAGTTGTTGCGCGTCGCACACACCGTCCTCCACGTTAGGGTCTCTTACAATCAGCCCAGTAAGTGTGCCCCGACTCCGACGTATGGCAGAGTCCTCGTTCGATAACGTTATATGAGTTATTGATTAAAACGGGTCCCACACACAAGTTGATACAAGCTCCCCCCGTTGTCTTGTACTCCCACAAGGAATTCCTTAGGTTATGTATACATACTGGTGTCTTTAGTTACATAACCCCCTCAGGTTAAGTTTGTGGGCCTATATATAAATATTACCCACATCCCGTCCCCCTAGATTTACTTAACCCATCCACTAATTCAAGTATGTTTATTTAACGGTTAAGTTTGTGGGCCTATATATAAATATTACCTACCCCCCTCAAATTTACTTAACCCCAACATTTCCATGGGTTATGCTTACCTAAAAGTGTCTTTAATTGCATAACCCCAACCGGTTAAGTTTTGTGGGCCTATATGTAAATATTACCCAACCAACCCAGATATACTTTACCCTCCCACAGTTTTCAACCAAGTTTACTTAACACCTACTCAAGTTAACATGTTCATACAATCCCTATGGATTCAATTGGGTTAAGTATTGCAGACTAATAGGTTATCCCCATTCACATTGACTTCTTTCCACTTGCCAAAATTCCACTTGCTTATTAATTTCATATAAATATACCTTAATCCATTTGAGTTTATTAATAAGCCTCATCACATGTTATTCTTTAGATTGTAACTAACGGAAGTAATCTTACAATCTTTTACCCCTGGATTGTAATTAACGGAAGTAATCTTACAATCTCTTTGTATTATTCATTATCTGATTCCATAGTTACAATAACATGTTTTACTTAATATGTAATTAAGTATAATTCATCTCAGTTCTCCTGTTTTCTGTTCAACGTAACACTACAATTTGACGTTGTTTACTTATTAACTTAATTTTCTTAACTAAGGTTTATTAATAAGCTTTCTTTCTTTTTATTATAACCTATGTTAAAATTTTCACTTGTCCCTATGAAAAGACTACCCATTATATAACATTCTTATTAGAGTAATTAATAGGTTACTATCATTCCCTATTTACTCCAAATTATTACCATATATCCCTTTATGGTCGTAATGCACTAGATCTCCTGCATTAAACCTACAACTTGCATATGCTAGTTACGCCAGGCGACTCCGGGCAGACCTCTTCCACAAATTGGGTTTAACCTCGTTTCATAGCACGTCTCGTATTTATGCACCTAGACCCCTCACATTAGATTCACCACTTGTGGTCGCTGGATATGCCAGGCGGTTCTGGGCAGGCTTCCACCATGAGTGTAATCTAACCTCGTGTCTAGGCGCAGTTACAGTTTTTAATTACTATAATCTTAGGTATTTCTATATTAACCCATTTTTACCTATGTCGTTATAGATTTCATGCCCCTTTTTCCCAATTATGTTCATAATGAATTATATGCGCTAAATTCATATACATCAACATTATTCAAGTTATGCCAAAATCCCCATTTACAAATTATGCCCAATTTCAACGTTTTCCCTCGTTTTCCCCTTTTAACGTATTCGCATTTTTCATCGGCATGCCTAGGCTCCAAAGTAGCCTGGCTATATAAAATAAGAAGGGAAAGATAAAAGGGAATATGACAGAAATTATTATTCTAACAAAATTGACATAAAAATATAATGGCATAATGATAAGATGGGCATATAAGAACAGATCTGGTGAACAAAAGATGATAGAACTGTTTATAACATAGTAGGGATGTCATAATAGGCATGATAAGATCTAAATAATAATTTAGATGTCCAACTAATAACTAATCCAATTCAACCACAAACATGATACGTACAAGGTGAACTAAACAGAAAATTAGATCTATAATCAAAGGTAGACTGACATGATAAAGGTTAGGATCCAAGCCATAGATATGTCAGAATATCATAGGTTCACAAATTATTACAGATCTGACATGACAAAGGTTAAGATCCAAGTCATAGATATGTCAGAATATCATTGGTTCACAAATTATTACAGATCTGACATGATTCAAGCAGTTAGAGGCATAGATCCAAATTATGGTCATATCATGCTTCAGTGTTTAATTATTTAAATCTAAAAGCAACTTGAAACTCACAACATTTGGATCTAGAAAGATAGAAGAAGAATAGCAAAGGTTGAATCACAGATTTACTCTTGAATCTCTAAATTTGATTGCAGAAGAAGAAAAAGATTAGGTTCAGTCCAGGCACCAACAGCATTTAGGCCTCCATTAATTTAGGTACGGAGAAACAAGAGAAATGGGTCCTTATTTATAGCATAGGGCCAATGAGTCGAGCCACAAAACAAGTCCACGTTCAAAAACATGAAACTGCCCAGATCTGTAAGGGGGTCGACCCCCCTTTGGGTGTCGACCCCAAAGAGCCTAGGTCGACCACTGGGTCGACCCAACGGGGTCTCGGCTCGACCCCCAAAAATGGTCGGTTCACTATTTTCCTGCTTCTGGTCTTCCTGCCTGGATATTTTGAATTAATTTGATTTGTTTGTATATATATAATTATCTGGCGCGTATACAAACTTCAAACCTTCGTAACTTCTTCATACGATGTCCGTTTTATGCAAACCAAATGTCTATCTTGACAAGAATTTCGAGATGGATGCAATGGCACAGTCCTTGTACCTCGATTCTGAATATTATATTAATTAATATATAATTTATCCTTTTTAATGTTTCTAAAATTACAGGGTGTTGCATTCTCCCTTACTCAAAGGATAGAAACAGGTATAGACAAAAACTTTGGAAAAGGAGTTAAGAACATACCCTCGAAAAGAAAAGGGTATAAAGCACGAATCTTGTCTTTGGTCTCCCAAGTCGCAGCCTTTGGGTTATCTCCCCACTGAATTTTCATCAACTTAACCTAACTTCTGATCCAAGAATACGGGAAGGAACTCGTCTAACTGTTGCCTCCCGGTCTACCTCTTCCAATACACTCATCTCAACTATTTCTATATTATTATGCAAGCACTTTCACAAATGAGAAATGTTGAAGACATCATGAATGCAGGAAGTCTCTGGCACCTTTACTCTATATGATATTTGGCCAATCCTTTCTATTATGGGAAATGGCCCCACGAATCTTGGTGCCAACTTCCCTACAGATCCGAAGCGAACCACATTTCTTAAGGATGACACTTTAATGAAAACCATATCTCCTACTTCAAATTCAATGTCAGTCCTTCTCTTGTGCGGAGGATTTCTGCCTATCTTGAGCGGTCTTCATTCATCGTCCAATAAGATCAATCTTCTTAGACGTTTCTCTTACCATATCCGGTCCAAGTAATAGTCTTTCTGTAGATTCCCACTAACAAGTTGGTGACCTACGGGGTCGTCCGTATAATGCTTCGTAGGGTGTCATGCCAATGCTAGCTTGATAAATGTTGTTGTAGGAAAACTCTACTAAAGGATGATGCTCTTCCCAAGTCCCTCAGAAGTCTAGGATACACAGCCTTAAAAGATACTCAAGAACTATGTTCACCCTTTTAGTCTATCCATCTGTATGAGGGTGATAAGCGGAGCTTAAATACAACCGTGTATCTAGTGCTTCTTGCAAGCTCCTCCAAAATTCACTGGTGAAAATGGGGTCACGATCACTTAGGAGTTTGGAAGGTACTTCATGAAGACATACTGTATCACGAACATAAACTGCTGCCAACCAAGTTGTTGTCCTCTTACTCTTAACTGGAATGAAATGAGCACTCTTAGTAAGTCTGTCCACTACCACCAAAATACTAGTGTTGCCTTTCTTAGATCGAGGCAAACCATCAATGAAATCCATAGAGACGCTCCCCCACTTCCATTGCGGAACCTCCAAAGGATGAAGTAAACTACCGGGCTTCTTTTGATCAGCTTTGACTTGCTAGCAAATCAAATATTGAGAAACAAACTCCGCTACATCTTTCTTTTTTTCTAACCCGAAAGAAAACCCTTTCTCAAGTAGCTGCTCTACTTGCTTGCTGTGCTCCCTCCCTTCCCTTGGAGCAATATGGCACACAGGTAATGTAGCTGGCTTAGCATAGCCCACCAAATATATATGAAAATTGATTTCATGCCTCGTAGGTAAGCCCTGAACCTCCTCAACAACATCAGAATATTCTCGGACTAGCGGTATAGATCGCAGATCATCAATAGATGCATCAAGGGACTCTAGGAAACTAAGCATAAGAGACCCCTTTGGGTCACAAGAAATCTCGTGGTTCCTCCCATGGCAAGTCCAAAGTATAACAACCCTCCTCTCACAATCGAGAATGGCACCATACATGACTAGCCAATCCATCCTTAGAAGCAAACTGTAGCCTATAAAATCGAGCAGATATGCGTCGCACTCAAATTCAACACCTAAGACAAATATTCCTAAACCTCAACAAATCATGGACAAATGAGCCGAACCACCAATGGGTTTGAGATAATAACTGGATCCACTACTGTACTAGTATTTAAGTGCAGAGACTCAACTACAGAACCAGTTCTAATTGAATGTGAAGCGCCAGAATCAAATGGAGTTCTAATAAGGTAATTGGAAAGCGAAATCAAACCTTTCACGGAAATTTTCCTACCTCTATCCGGAGCACTGGTCGTGAGAGCATGTACCTGCCCACCAGAAGCTCCTGCCCTTTGACCTTGTCCTTGTTTCTTCAGACACTCCTTAGCATAATGTCCGATCTCTCCACAAATGAAGCAAGCATTCTTCCTTCTTTTGCAATCCTTTTCCGAATGACCCTTGCATCTGCAATTATGGCACTTCCTCTTGTCCTTAGCCTTGTCATTCTTTCCGCCCTTTTTTGTTGTTGTTGTCGTCTTTTCTTGCGCCATAACTTCATGTTTTGTGTTTCCTCGACCGTAGCCCCTTTCTTTTCACCTTTAACTGAAATTTTTCTATGTTCCCTTCTTGGACCATCGTTTTCCCCCTCATTGGGATGTGCTCCTTAGCCCTAACTCCCTTATTCTCCTTTTTACCATCCTTGCGTAACAAGCTAACAAGTCTCTCAAAAGCTACCTTCATCGCACGGAAATCCTTAAAAAGCTCTAGAAAATTAGCCATAGGTGAAACTACTGCGGCTACAGATGGAGGTTAGGCACTTCATTGCCCTTCGATATGTGCCATAGTTTTAACATTCCTGCGGAACCATGCCGAAATGAGGACACCTTTTAGGAAGTATCGGCTCCCCAAACAAAAGGAAAAGGAATCAAGCAGAGAATCGAGAGATAATTTATATGGATTTAGGGAATATGTTTTTCAAAAAAGACCTTTCTTTTGAAAATGCTTCCTTTTAAAACCTTTTTGAAAATAGTTTACAAAAACTTTTATCTAATCTAGTAACCTTCATCTCTGATACCAAGTGTGACATCCCACATCCGTTAATGTCACCCACAAAAGGAATGCATTAAGTTTTGGGAAGCGTTATAGGTAAACAGAAACAGAAATATTACAAGACAGATATAAAATGACAACGGAACTAAAACTTTATTAATCATAAAGCATCGTGGTTCAAAAACATCACATATCTAAAATACACAAAAAACATTACATAAAAACTGTTGTCTTTTACTTTAAAACATCAGAGTACATAAAAGAAGCAAAATTCCCCAAATAAAATATAGCCATAGTAGCAAGGATAGGAGATTGAGCCATACATCTAAGCCGCTCCAGAAAAATGAAAGCAGAATCACGGTCAAGCCTGAGTATTCCAACCCTAAGAACTGGGGGGGGGGGGGGGAGACGGAAGAAAGAAGAGGAAACAAAAAGGGTCAGACATAAAGTCTGGTGAGTCCAGTTACTTTTAGCAAGTAAAGTAAAAGTATCATGACAGGCATATAAAGCGGATAAGAGAGAGATGACAAAATATAAGGCAGGTATGACAAGGTAAACATGATAGAGCTTATATGCTTCACTAAAGATTCTATGATTCTCTGCACTGATACTAGTATAACTAGAACAAGATGATCCCAAAAACTAAAAGATGGTAGACTTAGGCATACTTCTGGTGAGAGGTTTTAACCCCATACAATACACAAGAAGCCTAACCTAACAGGCTCCTAAACTTTTTACTAGAGTCTAGATGTACCCTAATTACTACCCTAATCGATCGGCTCTCTACTCCGTAGATACCCTGTGTCGGCTTCACAGTAGGAGGTATCTCTTTCCTGAAATGGCAATCCTTCGTGATGTGCACAACCATATCTACTGATGTCATGGTCGTCTTATCCCCTTCTGCCCGGCCCATGCACGCACATGTCCTCGATCGGTTTGCGCCGCCCACACTGTCCTCCACATTTTGATCTCTTATACTCAGCCTAGTAAGCGTGCCCCGACTCTGACCTAGGGGGAGTCTTTGTTCGATACTGTTATATGGATTACTGACTAAAATGGGTCCCACACACAAGATGATACAAGCTCTACCCCTTGTCTTATATCCCCACTAGGATTTCCTTAGGTTATCTATGCCCATTGGTGTCTTTAATTACATAACCCCCTCAGGTTAAGTTTGTGGGCCCACATATAAATATTACCCACCCCCCCTTAGATTTACTTAACCCATCTACTAATTCAAGCATGTTTAATTAACGGTTAAGTTTGTGGGCCTATATACAAATATTACCCAACCCCTCAGATTTACTTAACCCTAACCTTTTCACAGGTTATGCTTACCTAACGGTGTCTTTAATTACATAACCGCAACCCATTAAGTTTTGTGGGTCTATATGCAAATATTACCCACCTAACCCAGATATACTTAACCCTCCCACTGTTTTCAATCAAGTTTACTTAACCCCTACTCAAGTTAAAATGTTCATACAATCCTTATGGATTCAACTGGGTTATGTATTACATACTAATAATTTATCCCCATTCACATTGAGTTCTTTCCACTTGCCAAAATTCCACTTGCTTATTAATTTCATATAAATATAACTTAATCCATTCAAGTTTATTAATAAGCCCCATCACATGTTATTCTTTAGATTGAAATTAACAGAAGTAATCTTACAATCTTCACCCTTGGATTGTAATTAATGGAAGTAATCTTACAATCACTTTGTATTATTCATTATCTGATTCCATAGTTACAATAACATGTTTTACTTAATATGTAATTAAGTATACTTCATCTCAGTTCTCCTGTTTTATGTTCAACGTAACACTACAACTTAACGTTGTTTACTTACTAACTTAGTTTTCTTAACTAAGGTTTACTAATAAGCTTTCTTTCTTTTTATTATAACCTATGTTATAATTTCCACTTGTCCCTAGGACAAGACTACCCATTATATAACATTCTTATTAGAGTAATTAATAGGTTACTATCATTCCTTGTTTACTCCAATTTATTACCATATATCCTTTTATGGTCGTAATGCACTAGACCTCCAACATTAAACCTACAACTTGCGTATGTTGGTTGTGTCGGGCGGCTCCGACCAGACTTCTTTCACAAGTTGGGTTTAACCAAATGTCATATCATGTCTCATATGTATGCACCTAGACGCCTTACATTAGATTCACCACTTTTGGTCGCTGGATATGCCGGGTGGTTCAGGGCAGGCTTCCACCACGAGTGTAATCTAACCTCGTGTCTAGTCGCAGTTACAGTTTCTAATTACTGTAATCCTATTCATTTCTCTATTAACCCATTTTTACCTATGTCGTTATAGGTTTCATGCCCCTTTTTCCCAACTATGTTCATAATGAATTATATGCCCTAAATTCATATACATTAACATTATTCAGGTTATGCCAAATTCCCCATTTACAATTTATTCCCATTTCAATGTTTTCCCTCATTTTCCCTATTTAACATATTCACATTTCTCAGCGACATGCCTAGGCTCGAAAGTAGCCTGGTTATATAAAATAAGAAGGGAAAGATAAAAGGGAAGATGACAAAAATGATTATTCTAACAAAATTGACATAAACATATAATGGCATAATGATAAGATGGGCATATGAGAATAGATCTGGTGAGCAAAAGATGATAAAATTGTTTATAACATAGTAGGGATGTCATAATAGGCATGATAAGATCTAAAAAATAATTTTGATGTCCAACTAATAACTGATCTAATTCAACCGCAAACACGATAGGTACAAGGTGATCTAAATAGTAAATTAGATCTATAATCAAAGGTAGATCTGACATGATAAAGGTTAGGAACCAAGTCATAGATATGTCAGAATATCATAGGTTCACAAATTATTACAAGTCTTACATGATAAAGATTAAGATCCAAGTCATAGGTATGTCAGAATATCATAGGTTCACAAATTATTACAGATCTGACATGATTCAGGAAGTTACAGGCATAGATCCAAATTACAGTCATATCATGTTTCACTTTTTGATTATTTATATCTAAAAGCAATTTGAAACTCACAGCGTTTGGATCTAGAAAGATAGAAGAAGAATAGCAAAGGTTGAATCACAGATCTACTCTTGAATCTCTAACTTGATTGCATAAGAAGAAAAAGATTAGTTCCAGTCCAGGCACCGACAGCATTTAGGCCTCTATTAATTTAGGTGTGCAGAAATAAGAGAAATAGGGTCTTATTTGTAGCATAGGGTCAATGAATCAAGTCACAAAACAAGTCCACGTTCAAAAACATGAATCTGCCTAGATCTGTGTTAGATCGAAATTTGGACCTAACACCCAAATTTTTAAGAACAGTAGAGAATTTTAAGTGAGGAACGAGGAAAAAGAAAATAACACTCAGAATTTATAGTGGTTCGGCGTTAACGAGCCTACGTCCACTTTATATCTTATTGATTATGCTCTAAAAGCTAATACAACAATGATTTCTCTCAATATTTCAGTATTTTGACAACAATGGCGGATTCAGTACTCAATATTGCCAAAAAAGATCACGAAAAATGCCAAGCTCTGGGCTATTTATAGCTGGTTTCGACAGGCGGATCGTGGACACGCGGCTCAAATCCCGAGAGTATCGGATCGCATCGCCACCGTTGAAGAAATAGTCAAATTAGCCGTTGTGGACAGGTGTCGTGATCTGCTTGAAAATCGGATCGTGCAGATGGGGAGAATTGGTCCAGATGACGGTTGGGGACACGTGTCGCCAGATCCGTGCGATTCGGATCGCTGAAGACTAGCTCGTGCTTGAATAGGTCAGAGGGTTCGCCAGGCACTAGAGGATCGGATCGGTTCGCTCGGGGGTAACAATGTAAGCTTGGATCGGATCGCCTAGCCTCGCCGTTCGCTGATGAGATGGGGCGATCCGTAGAGACGCGATCCGATTCTTGGGCGAAACGATGATGCGCGATCCATTCCTTCATGTTCTTAGATACTGTGATTTCCTGCTTTCCTCTTACGAATGATCCTGGGTGGCTTGGTCAAAAAGCAAGCCAACATTTTGCCCCCTTGAAGTATGTTTTCTCGATGATGGAACATGCTTCGACAATCCTAATTTACCTTCTCCTGTAGGGTGGTGAATCAACAGTCGCTTTGGTTCAAATCAACACATGTATGACTAGGATCGCCCTAGGGCGCCACGATCCGATTCGGTCACGTGCTCGTCTCGTGCTGAGTACCTAGGCCTTTGTGCGAAACGGGACGTATTTTCCTTCGAGCCGTGTCGGGCTTTGAGTTTTGTGGGCCATCGTCTCAAGGCGGTCCGTGGGCTTCTACGCGATTCAAGCTTTGGATCGTGGCCTGCATGGTGCTTCGTGGACCGAATAAGACAAAGAAAGGGAGACAAACGGTCACCCTCTTTGCCTATATAAGCCGACCCTCTCCTCTTCATTCCCCTTCTTATTTCTTTCTGCCGAATCGTCTCGCGTTATCGAAGAACGAACCCAAATTTTCCAAACTTCGAAAATTCAAGTATTCTCTTAGTTTTTAGAAAGGTAACTTCATAGAAAACACTCTCATTTGTTAACGCAACAATTCCACGAACTTTCTCGACTGGAAACGATGAGAATTCGTGCTTTTCTGACGAAATCATCAAAACGCCTTGGCCAGGTGACGTAGAGCTCGGAGTTCGAATGAAGGAAAGGAGAGGAGGAAAACGAAGGAGGAAGAAGAGGAAGACAGAAAGCCGTTTCGGTTCGTGGTCAAGAAGAGAGGGCGAAAGCGAGTGGCGAGACGAAAAGTCGAGGTAACAGCGAAAGAACGGATCGTGGTAGTCGCAACGGTTCATGAAGGGGCGATCCCTTCGCCCGGCGATTCGATGGGGGGCAATTCCCCTGCTCTGCGAGTCGAAAAGGGGGGCGATCCCTATGCTTCGCGATCCGTCTTACAGCTAACGATACGAAGAAATTTCAGACTTTAATCAACACCTTGCCACCATAAAACTCTGAACAGTCAGGATAGAGCCTTGACGCTGGACCTTCTGGACTAAATGACTTCATACTCTGACTGCATATGACGACTAATGTTTCTGACAACCTTGACTGTTTTTATGCTTTATTTTTTGATAATGCGCACACATAAGCACACACACCGGTACTTGCACACACGGGGGATGGGTAGTGTTAATCTTATTGTTCATATTTTCTCGTCCTAGCAGCAATGTCGAACGATCACTCTTCCTCAAGATCTGTAGCAGAAGCGGAATCCGAGACTCCTAAACAGTATAATCCTGAAATTCCCCCAATCAATCCGGGAGGTGAAGATTCTGGATCTGAGTACGAAGCCACAGAATCAGATCCAACAGAAAGTACTTCATCCAGCAGCAACTCTGAGTCTGATGAGCGAGCTCCTGACGAAATCCCAGGCGCAGTCGGGATAGATAAATTCTCTGATTCTTTAGTGTCCAAGCTTGACAAGATAAAACTTAAGAGAATCTGCTTAAGACACGGCATTCCTTGGGACGATGTCCTGACACCCGGAAGCGAAGATAGACCCCATCTAGCACCGGAAGGGTATACGGCGATTAGTCGAACAATGTGTCTAGTAGGAGCTATCCCTCCGTTCCCTCCGATTGCCATCGAAACTTTAAGACGACTGGGCATCGCTCCGATGCAGCTCCATCCAAACGCCTACGCATCGTTATATACCTTGTACATTGCATATGCGGAGATCTTACATGCCGAACTTAAATTTAGAGATTTGACGTTCTTCTTTCTTTTCAAGCACCGTTCTTCGGCAACTCCAAACTTCTCCTTCTTTGAGTCGGTGGCGAATAGGAAGGTCTTATACGATGGGTACAGCAATATAGGGGATCCCAAATCAGACTGGTTTTATATCAAGAGACGGGCCGGATGCTCACGAAGATGGCTTAAATCAAGTAAGCTTCGATCATATAATCGAATATCTTGCTCGAGGAGTCTAAGTACTAATATTCTTCCGCTTTTTCCTTCGTTTCAAACAGATCATGTCTTCCCGAAAACGGAGGGTCCTCTATACAGCAATCGGTTAGCCATTCTTTCACAAAGCAGATCCGACTTTCTAAGGATCAAAAAATGCATTACTGACGACAATCTCCATAAGCATCGCCTCCTAGACAGAAGATTTGGACTTGGCACCGGCGGCAAACCCTATAAGTACTTGCCCCCAGCAGAGGGAGAGGGAACTTCACAAGCGGTAGAAACAACTAAGTTTCGCAAAAGTCCTTCTCCGATAGTCATCCAAGACGACGAAGACTTGAATATATACAGAGGGGATGAGTCCCGTGGTGATGTGTCGAAGGAAATCCCTACCTCTGCTCCAATGGAAACTGTTGGCGATGACGACTTGACAGAAGAACAGTTATTTGACGAGCTGAATAAAATCCCTCTACCCGATATTGAATATACAGAAAAAGACTTCGGCAAGGAGCCTTTCTTTTCTGCTCCCGAAGAGGCGACTGCTTCAACAAGGGGACGAGAAACGGGTCAGATGAGCCTGTCTCCAGGCCCGGGTCTGTTAGGGGGAATTATATGGGATGCACACCTCACACAAACTGTCTGACCTTGCACTCTAACTTTGCGGGTATTCAAAGTTTTAATATATTATTTTCTTTTTTTTGCAGGAACGATGTCTCGCAGGAAATCTTATTCGTACCGTTCTCTCCGTGAAGGCACCCCCAGCCTCCGTCCGGGTACTGAGCGCCCTCGCGGTCCTCCTCATAGGCCGAGCTCCTCGCAACCTCGATCTCCACCCAAATCAACCTCTACCAGGCCTTCGAGTCATCCGACAATTCCGACCGGGGGAAAGACACTTCCAAAAGAGTTGACTCCTCCAAAGAGTGTGCCTTCCCACAGTCGGTCGTCCAAAAGGCATCACGAATCCAAAGATAGGGACAGAGATTCATCCAAAGAAACTGAGCAAGAGAGAAGTGACATTGTCCCCACCAGCCAACCAGAGTTAGCTGCCCCCGGTTCACGGGATTACGTTCACGGTCCCGAAATCCAAGGTAGGCTGGAAAAGCTGCGGGAACAATTTCCAGGAATGTTCTTTGACAGGATGGTCTTTGTCCCTGCCTTGGAACCGGTCCCTAAAAATTGGGATGATGAAGTTATCGGGCATATTCAGAACGCAGCCAGGCAATATGAGATGATGAAAAAGCACGCAGTCAACCTTTCGGAAGTCATCCGAAAACTTGAAGTAGAAGCACATAGGTCTAAAGCAAAACTTGAAAACAACGAGAGGGCTAGGACAAAATTGGAGAAGGACCTGGAAGATGCTCAGGCCCAGCTTGCTTTAGCACGGAGGGACGCTGAAAGTTATAAGACCGAATTAGAGAATGCCAAACAGCGCTTTCATTCTGAATTGGACTCCAATAGCCAAAAAAAATGGCTTTAAAGAAGGAGGTAGAAGATCTAAAAATGGCCAACGTCGAGTTGAAAACAGCACAAGGCCATTTTGAAGCTGAGAGGGCTGCCTGGGAGGCGGAGAAAGCGAGTCTAAAAGAAAGTTTGGCTCTGGCAGAAGCAGAAAAGGTGATCTTGAATGACCAAGTAGCAGACGTGGAGAGACGGGCAGCCCTTGCCGAAAAGAATGTTGAAAGTGCCATCGAGTTGGCCACCGCTTCTAACAACAAGCTCCTCGAAAGAGAGAAGGAGATCGAGGGATTTGAAGAAATGATCTTCGATTTCCTTGGCCAAGTTCTCAAAACTCGCAACATCTCATGGATCCCGGATTACCATGTTACTTTGGCCAACTTATGGGATGCCATCGTGGAGGGAGAAAAACATAGACTGGGGGTCGAGGAGATCAATGAGGATGAATTGATGAAGAGCATCCTAAGAGACAACGAGCCTGAGGACCTGGCAGAGGGTCGTCGCCTTATCCTGGAGGAGATGGAAAAGGAGAGAACCTTGGCTAAAGGTAAAAGCAAAATTGATGAAGGTTCCAGTTCCGCCGCGAAGTCTAAAACCTCTGAAGTGGAGGAGAACCATCCTGATGATCCGCTAATCTCTTTAGGCTTAACTCCCGTGGTTGTTGGAGCATCTGGGACTACTCAAGAGGGAGTATCTGCTGAAGGTATCTCTCTCTTTTCCCCGCAATTTGCTAAAGCAATTGCGAATTGTCGTCGTCTGGCAGAACAACCAATTGAATTAGTAACGTGTGTCTCTCGTAATGCAGGTGGCGAACCCGTCGGCGAGGGTGCTGAAAAAGAGAGAGAAGTGGAGTAGGAGACGGCCCTGCCGGGTGCTGGTATTGATGTCTCAGAGAGGGTCGAGGTCACAACTGTAGAAGGAAGCATCCCGGTGCCCAGCGCCGAAGTACCCAAAGATGCTAAGACTATCGAAGCTTTAAAAGACTTGGATGGTCGTCATGTGGATGACGAAGAGGAGATTGCCGGCACCAAAGAGGCCGACGATGATGATGATGACGAGGAACCCCTGGCCAGTCGAAAAGCCAGACAAGAGAAAGAGTTGGTTTCTAAGAAGGTGGGAGATGAGGCTTTGGACGTAGTCCCTCTTGCAGAATTTGATCCCAAAACTGGGATGATAGTGAAAATCCAGTCCAAGTCCATCAGTCGGCAACTTCACTTCGCAAATCCTGACGACTTCCCGGCTTCCCTCTCCAGTAGAAGCAAGAGAAAAGGGGTGGAAGAGGAGACCTCAGAGGAGTCGGATGTTCCCCTTGTAGACAAGCGGAAGAGGAAGAAGGGGGGTCCATCTGAAGCCGACAAGGAGAGGCTGGAGAGGCAGAAGCAAGAGAAGAAATCAAAGCGTAAATAGGATGCTTGTAGTTTATTGATATTTTGTCTTTAGGTTTTGCACTGGCCAGGAAGTGTAATTGTGAGACTGGTCCTCACTTTTGTTTCTAGGTTGTTTTTCACTTTGTCGATTCGTAATACATAAACAACGATTTATCTCTTCTATCATCATTGTGTACCTGTATTCATAGAAACTTTCCATGTTTAGTCGTTAGCCAACTATTAATAATTATAAATCAGTCAATCAACAGGAAGAAGAATGTTTATGCTATGTTACACTGTTGTATCAAAATTTAATGTTTGCATATGAATGCCTGGTACCCCCAATCAGTTGTTACCGTAACATCTGACTGGGGTTTACTAGGGATTGATTAGTACTGTCGGCAAATTGTCCCCTATTTCTGAATACGGGGGTATAAAAGATTTCATGGGATATCAGTAGTTCAATCAACCCTCGTTCCTTTAGCAGGGAGTAAGTTCTTTCTCAGCGCTCAATTGGAGACGCTTTTGTACTGTCTCTCTCCCTGGAGAGTCAGAGTTTTGCACTTGGCGATTCATTCGCTTCCCGATCCTTCAGCGGGGAAGAAGCTATTTCTCAGCGCTCAATCGGAGACGCTTTTATACTCTCTCTCTCTCTCTCTAGAGAGTTAGAGTTCGAGCTCAGCGATTCACTCGCTCCCCGATCCCTCAGCGGGAAAGGAGCTCTTTCTCAGCGCTCAATCGGAGACGCTTTTATACTCTCTCTCTCTCTGGAGAGTTAGAGTTCGAGCTCAGCGATTTACTCGTTCCCCGATCCTTCAGCGGGAAAGGAGCTCTTTCTCAGCGCTCAATCGGAGACGCTTTTATAATCTCTCTCTCTCTGGAGAGTTAGAGTTCGAGCTCAGCGATTCACTCGCTCCCCGATCCTTCAGCGGGAAAGGAGCTCTTTCTCAGCGCTCAATCGGAGACGCTTTTATACTCTCTCTCTCTCTCTGGAGAGTTAGAGTTCGAGCTTAGGCAGCTCCGATCATGGTACACCACCGTTATCGATTTTCGTGTCCTTTATACTCTCTCTCTACTCTGGAGAGTTAGAGTCACGGATCAAGCAGTCTACAATCATGCATTTTCATCAAACTCATCCTTGGTGTGTACTTTAACCCATGCTCCGTGGATTAAAGCCAGTCGGACAAGCAGTAGGAGCCTTTGCCCAAGCTTTGGGTCCCTCTGATTAGTTTACGGGAGGAACAGTTGGCACCGGACTTCGGGGACCTGCATCATTCACATTGATTTTCATAGGCAAATAAATAAAGATGCAATAAAGATAAATGACACACAGTATTTTTATAGTGGTTCAGTCGAATCGTGACCTACGTCCACTTTATAATCTCTTGCTTTAGGGAATCAGACTATTCTAGGCAAGTCATGCCCAGTACATAGTTTTTTAACAAAGCAAAAGAATAAATATGAAGCTTCTCATGTTAAATATGGCCGTAAATGTTGGGCATTCCACACTCTGGGGATTTCCTTTCCATCTACGGTTGCCAGCTTGAAGGTTCCGTTATCAAGCTTGCTGAGAATAGAGTACGGTCCTTCCCACTTCGCTCCCATATGAGTTGGGGGTGGAAAGACACGTTTCAGAACCAAGTCTCCGGGTTCCCAGGTTCGGGCTCGGACCTTTTTGTTGTAATATCGGGCAACCTGTTGTTTGCATCTCAGAGCACGCAGGTCGGCTTCATCCCTCTTTTCTTCGATCATATCCAGGGACTCAAGGAGCAATTCATTATTGGTCATGGGATCATAATAGGTCACCCGATGAGAAGGTACTTTTATCTCAACCGGGATTACGGCTTCCGTTCCAAAAGCAAGGGAGAACGGGGTATGTCCTGTTGCCGATTTATATGTTGTCCTGTAGGCCCATAGTGCCAAGGGTAATTCATCAGCCCACATGGCTCTAGCCCGCTTCATTCTTCTTTTCAGGATGGACTTAATTACTTTATTTGCCGCTTCGACTTGCCCGTTCGATTGTGGGTGTGCCACGGAGGTGTACCGATTCTCGATGTGGTATCTTTGGCAGAAATTTCTGAACTCAGCACTATCGAATTGAGTTCCGTTGTCTGCTATCACAATCCTTGGAATCCCAAATCGACAGATGATGTTTCTCACAATGAAGTTGATCACTCGCTTAGTTGTGATTGTAGTTAGTGGTTCTGCCTCGACCCACTTAGTGAAATAATCTATGGCCACAATAGCGAACTTTGCTCCGCCCCTTGCTATGGGGAGACTTCCTATGATATCAATTCCCCACATAGCAAAAGGCCATGGACTCATCATTGTTTTTAACTGACTTGGAGGCGCTCTAGGTATCTTTGAAAATCTCTGGCACGCATCACATCGTCGTGCATATCTTACTGCATCCTTGTTTATGGTATGCCAGAAATAACCATGCCGCAATACCTTTTTTGCCAAAGTTTGCCCTCCAGTGTGGTCGCCACATTCGCCTTCGTAAACTTCTTGTAGCACACGTTTGACGTCATCGTGGGCTATACACCGAAGGAGGGGCATTGAAAACCCTTGTCTATAGAGAACTCCACCTTGCAGAACGTATCGGGTGGCTTTACGAATCACTTTACGCCTCTCGCTTTTCTTGGTCGGAAGCGCTCCATCCATTAGGAAATTCTTTATAGGGGTCATCCAGGACTCCCTTTCTGGTTCCGTCTCTAGTACTAGGTCGATTTCCATCTGATCAATGCTGGGGGACCGAAGTACTTCAACGGGGGCTAGCCCAATCACCTCAGGATCGTTAGAACTAGCCATCTTTGCCAACTTGTCTGCCTGTTGATTTTCTGACCGCGGAATATGAGATATGCTGTAGTGATCAAACTCATTCAGTAGTTCTTTCACTTTCTTTAAGTATAATATCAATCTGGCACTTTTAGCTTGGAATCTTCCTGTGACTTGGTTCACAACTAACTTGGAGTCGCAGAAGATGTTCAGCTTTGTGACTTCTAGTTCCTTTGCAATCTTTAATCCGGCTATCAGAGCTTCATATTCAGAATCGTTGTTAGTGGCCTGAAACTCCATTCGGATGGCATAGGTTATCAATCGTTTCTCGGGGGTTTCAAGTACTATTCCAGCGCCGGATCTTTCGTCGTTCCTAGCGCCATCAGTATACAATCTCCAGGCATCAGGATCAAAAAGCAACTTTGAAGGTTCCACTTCTTCGTCTGCTATGTCTTCTTCAGGATCAGTGAACTCTGCTATGAAGTCGGCTATCACTTGCCCCCGAATTGACCGTCTGGGCTGAAAGTTCAAGTCAAATTGACTTAACTCAATATTCCATTTGAGTAACCTTCCAGATGCCTCTGGTCACTGTAAAACTTGCTTGAGTGGATGATCAGTGTATATGGTAATAGGATGTGCCTGAAAGTAGTGCCGAAGTTTTCTGGAGGCAATCAGTAAACTATACGCCAGTTTTTCTACTCGTGGGTAATTTCGCTCTGCTGCTGTCAATTTTTTGCTCACATAATACACAGGTCTTTGGACCTTATCCTCTTCCCTTACCAACGCTGAGCTGATTGCATGAGATGATACTGCCAAATACACGAATAAGTCCTCGTGGTCTATTGGTTTAGATAGAATTGGAGGTTTCTCCAAGTGCCTGAGCAAATTCTGAAACGCTTCTACGCAGTCAGGTGTCCATTTAAAGTGGCGTTTTCCTCGCTTTATTAATTCGAAGAATGGGATGCACTTATCCGTAGCCCTAGAGATAAATCTGCTTAGTGCGGCCACTTTTCCGGCAAGGCTTTGCACATCCCTAATTTGCTTAGGTTCCTGAATGTTTCTGATTGCCGCGATCTGGTCTGGATTAATCTCGATACCGCGTGAACTGACAATGAATCCCAAGAATTTTCCAGAAGCAACACCGAATGAACATTTGGTTGGATTGAGTTTCATTCCATACTTTCGAAGAATGCCGAACATCTCTGCCAAGTCAGTAGTGTGTTGAGAGGATTGCTTGGATTTAACCAACATATCGTCGACGTATACTTCCATTGTTTTCCCAATTTGGTTATAAAACATTATGTTGACCAAACGTTGATATGTAGCGCCTGCGTTCTTCAAACCAAAGGGCATTACCACATAGCAATATAATCCCAGATCAGTGATAAAACTGGTGTGCTCTTGATCTGGAACATGCATCGGAATTTGGTTGTATCCTGAATAAGCATCCATAAATGAGAGAAGCTCGTGACCTGCCGTCGAGTCTACCAACTGGTCAATTCGAGGTAATGGGAAACTATCCTTTGGACAGGCTTTGTTCAAATCCGAGAAGTCGATACACGTTCGCCACTTCCCGTTGGCCTTCTTTACCAAGACTGGATTCGAAATCCAGTCTGGGTAGTTTGAATCTCTGATAAACCCATTACTCTTTAGCTTTCCAACCTCTTCTTTCAAGGCAGCGGACCTCTCTGGGCCCAACATTCGCCTTTTTTGCTTTACTGGAGGATGTTTGGGGTTAATGCTCAAAGAATGGCTCATGATTGATGGGGATATCCCGCACATGTCCGCGTGGGTCCAAGCAAATACATCCAAGTTGTTCTTTAAGAAATTCGTCAATTCTTCAGCAAGATTCGGACTTAACTGGGATCCAATCTTAAGGACCTTCTCCGGGTCACTGTCATCGATTGGTACATCCACAGTCGCCTCGTTGGGAGTCGCCATTCTGCCCCCGGGTTCTTGATCCTCTCTGGGATCTATATCCTCGGGCATCTCTCTGGGCAACTCTCCAACGATCATCCTCTTTGGTTGCTATAAGGTCTCCGCCCCCGAAGGGGGAGAAGTGCCTTTAGTTTCGATATCCCCTCCGTTGCGAAGTAATTTCAGTTCGGCAACATAACATGCTCGCGCAGGAACTTGATCCCCTCTGACGATACCAATGCCGACTTCTTTAGGGAATTTCAATAACAAACACCAGGGGGCTATACAGGCTCTAAACTTCGCGAGGGCTGGTCGGCCCAAGAAGGCATTGTATGGCGATTCAACATCCAAAACCACAAAGGGAAGGATTCTCACTCTCTGGCGTTCTCCTTCCCCAAGTGTAACCGGCAACTCTACATAACCCATTGGAGCGGTGGATGCTCCGTTGAATCCACGGATCCATCCTTGGCAGGGCTTCAAGTCTTTTATTTCAAGATTCATCTGGTCAAAGGCCTTTTTCAAAAGAATACTAACGGAACTCCCGTTGTCCACCTGAACTTTATGAACAGTGGCCGGCCCAATGGGTATCGTAATTACAAGTGGATCTTCAGTTGGAGCATGGACTCCGATGCTTTCTCGTTCTCGGAAAACAACGTCATCGGTCATCATCTTTTGCTGCTTCACCGGGATACTGTCCTCGGGGTTGCTACATTCCCCCACCTCGAGGTGTTGTTTGGCTGCATTGACGTATTGATCTAATGCTTTGGAACTGTGCCCTGCAAGATAAAGTCCACCGATCACGGTATTGATAACAATATTCTTTCCTTTTTGCTGAGCAGTTGGCCTAGCAGCAAGTTGATTTTGATTCTGATTCGGGGCCTGCACTGCTTGCCCCCTGTCCCTGGGCGTTACTCTGTATTCATCTAGCTTCCCTTCTCGAAGCAGCCTTTCGACTACATCCCTCAGGTGACGACATTCATTCGTCGAATGGTCGTGGATTTGGTGAAAGAGACAAAACTTCCCTGTCTCACGCTCTTTCTCTGTCGACTCTCTAGGAGGTGGCCTCTTATTTTGGAGGACTTCGTACGCATCCACGAAGATATTTTCCAGAGTGTCATTTATGGGTGTATAACTTTCAAAGGCCCTGGGACGAGTCCTTCTCTGGGAGTCGTTCCCTCGGCCCCTCTTCCGGTTGTTGCCATTACTGTTGTTATTGTTGTTACCTGGCTGGCGACCACCCTGATTCTGATTTCCGACGTTAACTTCAACTTTCCCCGAGCTGTCTCCAGTCTGTTTGATGGCGACATTGCTCTGAATTTCCTCCTTATCAGTTGTTTTAACCTTCCGGTTTGCGTATACTTCTTCCCGGCGTAGATGTACATTGGCTTTCTCATAGAATAACTCTCTGGTGTGGGGCGGTTTGCCTGCCAAGTACCTCCCGAATTCAGTTTCCTTATCCACTCCGTCAATTAGTGCTGCGACAATGGTCGGTTCATGAGGGTCTTTAACCTCAGTGGCGGCCAAGTTGAAACGATCCAGGTACATCTTTAGACTCTCGCCTGGTCGCTGTTTGACAAGGAATAAATCGATCACGCTTTTTGTCTTCTGTGCGTAGATACGGAATTGTTCTACGAACTTCTCGCTCAGCTCCCTGAAGCTAGAAATCGATCTCGCCGGCAGGCGAGTAAACCATAGCAAAGCCACGTCCTCCAGGAATATGGGAAACGCTTTACACTTAACCGCGTCAGAAGCGGCGGCAGCGGTCATCGACCAAGAGTATCTCATTAGGTGCTGAACAGGATCAGATCTTCCCGCATATCGGTTCATTTGTGGCATGTTGAAACGCCTTGGAAAAGTCACATCCAAAATATCGTCAGTAAAAGGGGTATGACTGCGGTCGATCCCCCAATCTTCGTTCCGCTGTCCACGGCTGTCGGCCAGAATCTGGTGAACCATGGCTACGACATTTGCACTAGTCAAAGGAGGTTCAGGATCAGTGCCTCTGGCCCGACGAGGTTCTCTGATCTCTCTTCGGGGAGCAGCCACAAAATCCGGGGCTCGGGCAGGGCTTCGCTACCCCCTGTTATCATGGGTATGCATGCGGCGACGGGGCTGAGGTGGTCTGTCATGCACAGGACTGTTCACATCTCGAGTCCTGAGAGCCGTTGCTTGACCATTCATGTTGCGGTTTGTGGGCCCCGCCCCTAGTTCTTCTTCTTCCTGTGAGGGCAGAGTCCCAAACCGAAGCTGTTCTATGTTTTCGGCTCTCTCGTACGATCGCCGCGGAGGTCTTGGCGATTCTTCAGATGAAGAAGAATATACTGGGGTGAGTGGACGAACCGGTGATGCTCTTTGCCTTGCTAGCTCATCAAGTCTTCTATCCATAGCCGTCAAATTTTGCCGTAGGATGGAACTTTCCTGCCTTTGGGCGGCCAACTCATCAAACAACCTATCCCACATTTCGACGAAGCGAGAGAGATCCCCCTCAGTGACAGGAGCGGCAGGATCATAGTGGGCATCATCACTCTCTCTTATGCGCAAAGAGCTCGAACCGGGTCGAGCAGAGGTTCCAGGACGATAGGAGTGGGTCATAGGTTCTTTTCCAGGTCGAGTTGTAGTCTGACCATCAGTTCGAATAGCTGTGGTTCGTGGAGGGCGGTTCGCTGCGGCCCCCTGAGATCGACTCGTGGTCGTGGTACGTGGAGGCTGCGAGGTATTGCCCCGGGATCGAGTAACAACCCCTTCAGTGGCACGGATCGTCTCGTTCTCATCGACTCGGAACGAGGTGTCCTCGTCGGATCGGATCGCCCCCTGCGCTCCGCGATCCAGCGTTTCTTCGTTGCCCAGATCGTGCACACTCTCCTCAATCGTTTCGTTGGTATGCGAAACTTTAGATCTTTTTCCAGCCATGATATCCGAATCGCTGGAATCCTCAAAGAAGCGAATGGTGAAACTTTAGGGCTGAGTTTCTCAGTGAAAGCACCAAAAATGTTAGATCGAAATTTGGACCTAACACCCAAATTGTTAAGAACAGTAGAGAATTTTAAGTGAGGAACGAGGAAAAAGAAAATAACACTCAGAATTTATAGTGGTTCGGCGTTAACGAGCCTACGTCCACTTTATATCTTATTGATTATGCTCTAAAAGCTAATACAACAATGATTTCTCTCAATATTTCAGTATTTTGACAACAATGGCGGATTCAGTACTCAATATTGCCAAAAAAGATCCCGAAAAATGCCAACTTTGGGCTATTTATAGCTGGTTTCGACAGGCGGATCGTGGACACGCGGCTCAAATCCCGAGAGTATCGGATCGCATCGCCACCGTTGAAGAAACAGTCAAATTAGCCGTTGTGGACAGGTGTCGTGATCTGCTTGAAAATCAGATCGTGCAGATGGGGAGAATTGGTCCAGATGACGGTTGGGGACACGTGTCGCCAGATCCGTGCGATTTGGATCGCTGAAGACTAGCTCGTGCTTGAATAGGTCAGAGGGTTCGCCAGGCACTAGAGGATCGGATCGGTTCGCTCGGGGGTAACAATGTAAGCTTGGATCGGATCGCCCAGCCTCGCCGTTCGCTGATGAGATGGGGCGATCCGTAGAGACGCGATCCGATTCTTGGGCGAAACGATGATGCGCGATCCATTCCTTCATGTTCTTAGATACTGTGATTTCCTGCTTTCCTCTTACGAATGATCCTGGGTGGCTTGGTCAAAAAGCAAGCCAACAATCTGTAGGGGGGTCAACCCCCTCCCCCCTTTAGGTGTCGACCCCAAAAAGCCTGGGTCGACCTGAGTCGATCCCTAGAAACGGTGGGTTCGCTGTTTTCCTGCCTAGCTACTTTGAACTAATATGAATATTTTGATTTGTTTGTATGTATATATATAATTATCTTGCGCATATACAAACTTCAAATTTTCATAACTTCTTCATACGGTGTCTATTTTAAGCAAACCAAATGTCTATCTTGATCAGAATATTGAGACGGACGCAATGTCATAGTCCACTTTCCTTGATTCTGATTATTAAATTAATTATTTTTTAATTTACCCTCTTTAATGTTGTTAAAATTACGGGGAGTTATATCCCCCATACCAACATTGTCTTCTTCACCAAGTGTCTCCCAGCGTGGCCTCAACTTATGGATTTCAAAAGCTTCGTGTGCCTTGAATTCCGATCTATATGAATCATGATAGATTTTATCATAGTCAGATCTCAAGTCTCTAAATGTTTGTCCACTTTTTATTCTATCTCCTCTTTGTACAATAATACCTTTGTATCTAACACACATCGTATTCCAGTTATACCAAGCCGTTTTCATGGCCTTAAATGATATTTTTTTTTGACATTCTGGGTCTTGATTATAGTACTCATTAACCTGTAAGTAAAAGTACTTTCCAGTTGAACGACCATCTGGAACTTCGGAAGCCTTTACCCAGGCACCAGCTAACACTTTATAGTAATGAGCCCTCCACGTCTTGCCACTATCATTGCTTGTGTCGATTTAATTGTTGAGTTGGGAGGTAGTAGGCATTTTTTAGTATATGAATGCTTTCAATTACCTTTGACCTTTGCCTTTGAAGTCAGCTCGGGATTTTGTAAATTTGGTTGTGAATCTAACACATTAAAGGTTTGAGGAGCTGGATTAAACATACCGCTCTGTTGTGCAAAAGCAAATATTTGACTTTGTTGGTGAGCAAGGAACTACGCCGGTGTCAGTGGAGGATTCTCGTGCTGTGAAAGTAAACTTGTATAATTTGTAAGACTATCATCGTGCAAGCCATTATCATTAGTATTTTGGTTATAGGAGGAGTTATCCATGGAAAATATTGTTTGTTCTAGTAAAGAAAGTAATAGGAGGTTGAGTGATGTAAAAATAATGTTGTTTATTGTTATATATAAGCAACAAGTGTAGACAAAGGTGGCATATTATTTGATTTACTTGGTTGCGTAATTACTCACTATACTATTAAGACTGCATGTTTTGGAATCATTTCTTGTTTTTTGGAACATCTAGTGGACTGTATCTGACCGAGTGTTGTCAAACCAAAGTTTTTTTAGGGCATCTAGCTTACTGTACATTAGATAGTGGTTTCCTGGCAATCTTTAATTGTGGCACCTAGGGCATTGTGCATGGCATGGTTTTGTCCAATCAAATTATAAAGTCCCTATGTAGCCACGTGTTGGACTGTGAATATGGCAGTGTATTGTTATTGTACAAGTCAATGGCGTAGTTTGGGAGATGTGGTTGGCAGCGTAATGTCAACTCAAGTTTTTTCTGCAACTTCTAGGGAACTGCATAATGAAGTTTGTATTTATTTTGATTACTTGTTGCAGCATTTAAGACACTGAAGATGATAGTGTGCTGTCATATTAAACTTTTATTGATGCATTTTTGGGAATGTAATCGGCAGGGTATTGTCAAATCAACTATTTTCTGCAGCGTCCAGGGAATTGCATTATGAAGTTTGTATTTGTTTCGAATAATGAATGTAGCATTTAAGATGATGGAGATGATAGTGTGTTGCTATATTAAACTTTTATTGCTTTCTTATCAAATAGGGTTTTCGGTTGCCAGTGTGTAGTCAAACCAAACATTTAGTTTCTATTATAAACACACATCTTATACCATACTACTTTGGTAAACTAAGTTTAAAAAAATGGAAACTCAAGCTTGATTCCAACAGCTTACTTCCCTTTGATAAAAGCGTATAATAAGGCAGATACTATACATATAAAGGAAGAAAATTGATCAAGATTTTTGGGTTACCCTCAACGAAGAGTTCAACAAGCGACCAGATGGTAGGCTTGTGTGCACGACTCTAGAAACCAGAAGTGAGTTTGTCATGTTTTCTATGATGTGCAAGAATTACAGCAAAATAATAGCTGAGGTGAAGGAGGAAGACGTTTTTCAGGAAAAACATTCAACATATGACACGCGTTATCACTTTATTCACCATGCACACTTCATGGGTCATGACGCTTTCGAACTATGGAACAGATATATGTTACAATTTGAGTAACAAAACAATGATCGTCTATGGTTTTTTATTTACGTTCTATCTATAGTTGTATTACGTATGATTTGCGTGAATTGTTTCGAGCTACTTTGAAATACCCAAATACATATCATGGTTGATATTGAAATGTGTTGCAGCACATACTTAATCATGTAACAATTTGTATTGAATAAGGGATAACCCACGTGTTTTAATTCCTTGTCATATGAAAACAAGCAGATTGATTCAACAATTTAACGATGTAGACAACACACTGCCATATAGACTGTACCCATGTTTTATTATGCCAAATAGACTACCATATAGACTATAACAACTTGACTATTGATTGTCTTGGTTGTTTTATATAGTAAAGAAAAAAAGAGAATAACGTAATAGTACAATAAAGATTTGATTCCAACATTAAAATACATAACTAAATAGTCAGAACTACTAAACAAAACATGACAGTTCTCATAATAGTACAATGCGTGATGAATTCTACTTAGTGAAACTAATAGTTAATAGTAAAAACCATACTCCTTCCAGTACATAACACAGTAATACCAAACAAAATACTACCACTCACTAATTTCCCTTGATGTGCCAGAGATGTTCAACTAAATTGTCTCGAAGTTTTTAATGAGTGTCTCTAGACCTAATTCGATGCAAACGTCTTAAGAACGCCTCAATGGTGTCTAGATCTCTCTCGGCAACAACATGGGTTATGTTGTCCGGGTCGTAACCAAAGTAAGACAGAAATGTACCTCTTTCTTCTTCGGGTATCATATTATGCATAATAATACTAGCTCATTTTGGAGAATGGAATTTTGATGACAATAACCTTATTTCAATTATCATTGATTATAAAATATGTACTAATACATTTCGTATAGAATATATATATATATATATATATATATATATGCAGGAATTATATATAGGAAATATTATTGAAGATTGTACAGTTTTAAAGATGACAGAGATTAAAAGATCAGAGAAATGTCAAGACTCATGAGTATTCAAGATTTCAAGAATTCAAGAGTTCAAGATTAATGTAGTCATAGAGTCTAGATTATATAAGACTATAAATAGCACTTCAGGTTCAAATTCAAATTCTAATTTTCAATTCTATCCTCAATCCTCTCTATTTTATTTTCTATCTTTTCTATTTTTTCCTTTCTTATTCTTCTTTGTTTTTCAAACTTAAATTTTATATGTTTATATTCTTATACTTTATATTTATATAGTTTGAAACCATATAATTTTATAAATATATTTATATAGTTTAGTTTTATGTTTTCATATGATTTTCTACTTTATAATATTAATTTACAATACTATATTTTGATTCAAGAATTTCCAGAATTATTTTTATATCAAAACACTTGAAAAATGTTTTAAAATTCAAAAATACACTAGGGTATGTCGACATACCAAAAACACCATGTCGACATATTACTGTGCCTTTTTCAATTTTAAAAGGAACTGTCTTTTCACTATTTGAAACGTTTCAGAAATGTTACAACCTTTCATACATTATAAAAAGGGGTTAAAACCGAATTTTTAAACATATCTTCTTCTCTACTTTCATCTTCTTTCATTATATAATCATTCTTAATCATTTTTATGATTTCTACACTTATACTCTACCAAATTCAATTCTGTTTTGATCAAACTTCTTCTCTCTACACTCTCTTCTTATCTCTTTCTGAATCAAATGCTATTGAAGAGTTATAGGGTTGTTTGTAAAAGTTTGGTTTGTGTTAAGGAATTGGTGGTATCCCTTGTAGCCGTGAAATCAAGGACGGGTAATCGGTGGTATACCTTATAGCCGTAAAATCAAGGAGGTTGGAATCAATAGTATCCCTTGTAGTTGTAAAATCAAGGAGGTTGTAATTTGATTTTACTATAATAATAAAACTTTGTGCAATCCAGCGTTGCATAGGACTAGACGTAGGAGCAATCCAAACCAGTATAAAATCCGGTGTGTTCTTTCCTTTTCTGCATTTTTATTTCTGTTTATTTTGCATCTGTGTTTGTATCTATGTCTGTAATCGTGTTTGTGGTGTTTGATTCATCTCGTAGTTCACATAAGTTTTAGATTTTGTTTGAATTCTCACAGGCACTATTCACCCCCCTCTAGTGTTTGTTTTGCCTTAACGATCCGTTCTGCATTCCCTTACAGTTGGTATCGGAGCAAGGTTTTTCAAAAAGTCCATAATCAGATTTTTGAAAATTTTAAATGACAAATTTTGAACACTAGTTTAAATTCATGTCTTGCATCAGTATTAGATGAGTCTGCTTCAATTTGATTAAAAATTCAAGTTATCATGATATGATTTCTTGAAAAGTTTAAATAGATATGTCACAGATTCATCATGATGTTATTGTTTCAAATTACAATTTTTTATTTTGAAAAGTCGCTTGATTCTCTGAAAAGGTACGTTGTTTTGCAGGGAAAGAGCAATGTCTGATGACTATTGGACGAAAGACACCAATATATTATTCACCAATCAAGAAAAGAAGAGTTTATGAAGAGATATGACTTTTGGGGTTAGAGTAGTTGAAGTGTCCGTTCATTCAAAATTCAATATTTTGAAGCTAAGTTAGTTAAACTACTAAATCATTGATCTCATCGTCAAATTCTAGAAGATGTAAATATGATTCAGATTCGTCATGAAGCGATGGAGAGCCAGAAACCAGAGATTCAAATATGTGTTTCACAACAATTCAGAATTCAAAAAATATCAAAGAAATGTATCTAAAAACCAGGTGTGCCTTAATTAGTTTTTAAATTCCTTTTTGGTTAAATGGATGTTTTGTTTGCCTACTTTTGAATTCGAAAATTAAACTTTAAAATTCAAACTTGAAATTTAAAATTTAAACTTGAAATTTAAAATTTGAATTTGAATTTTGAATTTTGAAGTTCAAAATAATAATATTATAATAATAAACATAAATTTTGATTGTTTGGTTGGATTAATATTATTTCAGGAAATAGTTAAACCTCAAATATAAATTGATAATATAAAACCAAGAAGTCAAAACAATATGTCTTTTGATTTTCTACATGTATGTCAACAAACATAAATGGTCATGTCGACATAATGAAATTAAAATTTTGAATTTCAAAAGTTTAAATTTTCAAACTTCCCTCCATCTTTTCAATTAGGAAATGTCAGTTAGTTATTAACTTTATCTGTCTACTTATTTTCTTATATCTTGTTTCAAAATATATATATTAAAAGTATATAAATTAATAAAATTATATAAACCTGTTAATATGATATACAAAGTTATAACTTTTTGATATTGTTACAAAATATAAATTTATTTATATTTTAAATAGTTTAAACATGCATAGTTTAATTAATATATTATTCATTTGATTTCAAAACAATTTTGGGTTACATTATCATTATTTGTAACTTAAATACTTAGTTCGATTTCTTATTAAATTTATAAAAGCTTAAATAGTTAACCTAATATTTTGGTATAAATAAATAATATATATATATATATGATTTTATGTCTTAAGTATAAGAAATTATAGTTTTAGAGTTTAATTTATATCTAGATTTCATAATTTTTTTACGACTATAGATTTCTTTTTAAAGTTCTAACATGAAAATGGTTCCTTAACAAATTAATATATTTTGATTTCTAAAAGTTTAAATTTAAAATTGATTTGTATAAAAAGATTGATTTATATTTCATAATAAATTAAATTTAAATCTTTTATAAAAATAAGTTTATATATATATATATATAATTATGACTATATGTTTACTTTATATGACATAATTCTATATTCTCTTTAAAAAAGATCTTCAATGTTTACTATATCAAAGAAGCGTTCTACTAAGATTATTTAACTCCTAATTTCTCATAGAATTATTTTAATTTTTTTTATTTATTATGAATACATAAAACTTTTATCTTTACTATCCTTTCAAACTCTTTCATAAGTATCATTAACCTAAGTCTTGAAATTAATATATATTACCCTTGTATATATGTATATGCATAATAGTTAAATAGTACTTTGAATATATGTTACTTAGATAGATATAATTACTAAATCATTCTGCATTCTATCATTACACATCTTATTTCATATCATAAATCATTATTAGAGTACATCTCAAATTAAAATCATTCACATCTAGGTTGCATTTCATTCAATATATCACTTCATATAATTTTGCATATAACATACTGCATTATAACCAACACACTCCATTACATGTTAACTTTAACTCCACACACAACAAGTATATAATATGAAAAGTTTTTATCTAATTAGAAATATAGGATTATTAATCAAATACATAACATACTTACTTTGTCTTGATTAACTTGATTGACATGTTTGACGTGGTTGAATTAATTGAGTTGATTGACTTAAGTGGATTGTTTGATTTCTTTGGTTTGTTTGATTTGTTTGGCTTGATTTGATTGACTTGTTTTAATTGTTTGACATGGTTGAATTTCATTAGTGGTTGATAGGTATGTTAGAAATATACTTATGCATTTGTAGTTGATAGGAGCTTTATAAGTTTAAGGATAAATAGAGGTTTTGTGACAGCAAAACTTAAATTAATTGATTGTTTGGATTAAATTGCTTTACTTACATCATAATTTTAAGAATATCTTATCAAAGTTATTTCTTAAGTCTAGATTAAAGTCTTATTATAGTTTTAAGGAAATTAGTGGGATATCCTTGTATTATATTAAGGGGGAGTTTTAGAGTTTCTAAGGATTAGTTGAAGTTTCTGGAATATTTTAGTTGATTTATTTATTTAGATAGATTGTTTGAATTGCTTGTTTGTTTGAATTGATTGGTTTGCTTAGGTTATTATCCATCTATTTACTTTATTAGACCAGTTTAATCATATATATAGGGGGAGTTATAGAAAATTATAGAGAATTATAGATTAAGGGAGAGTTATAGATTTAGAGGAAGTTATATACATAATCAAGATATTGTATAGGCATAAATTTAGGGGGAGTATTTTATAAGGTATAGATAGATTTAGGATTCAGAGGCAGTATTTTACTCTATTATAGGAATTAGTTAGATAGTAATAGGATTTAAGGGGAGTAGTTTTAGAATTTCTTTTTGATAATTCCAAAAGGGGAGAAATTATAAAATATAGGCACAGTTTATAGGATTCTTACAGACAAGGGGAGTATCAGAAGGATCATCATCAACAGGTATATACAGGTATGATATTTTATAAACTAAGGTTGTCATCATCAAAAAGGGGGAGATTGTTGGAGAATGGAGTTTTGATGGCAACAACCTTATTTCAATTATCATTGATTATAAAATATATACTAACACATTTTGTATAGAATATATATATATATATATATATATATATATATATATATATATATATATATATATCTGTGTGTGTGTATGTGTGTGCAGGAATTATTTACAGGAAATATTACTGAAGACTGTACAGTTTTAAAGATGATAGAGATTCAAAGATCAGAGAAATTTCAAGACTCATGAGTATTCATGAATTCAAGAGTTCATGTAACGACCAGCATTCTACACATCGCAGGATCGTAGAGTATTTATTTCTTTCACATACGAAGTTGTATGGTCATGTAACTTTGGGAGACGACTATTGATGTCATTTCCCATGTTCATGATTTTTCCCGATTTTTAAATGACCGTTTTGCCCCTAGCTAATCTTGTTTTGGCCATAACTTTTGATTGGAAAGGAGTTTTGATCAGAAACCACTTCCATTGGCTCCGGATGATGGTTTACAATTCCGTAGAGTGGTCACATTAGCCAAACTGACTCACTGTTTGGGAGATATGGCTGAAACAAGTTTCAGATGGTGAAAAACATCTTAATTGGGCTTAACCGGGTGATTAACAACTAGGCCAAATGGGGGATTTCGGGATTAGAGGTATTTAAGGGCTGCTAGGGTTTAGGATTTCGGTTTTTCACTCATTTTCCAGCCGCCACAAACCCTCTCTTCAACCTAACAATGGCCTCCAACATTTAAAAACACCTCTAATCACTTCTTAATCATGTTTTGGCTTAAACTACATCAAATTAAGGAGGAATAGTGCCAAAGCAAGGTTAAAGCTGCTGTGTTGCATTGGGAACAGCGCCATAACAGTAGATTATTTCAGATCTAAAGTTCATTTGTGGCCAAGGTGAGGGATTTGCAAGGTTTCTCACTAATTACGGCTAATTGGGGGTAATTAGTGATAACTAGCGAATTTATATACGTTAAAAATCTGGAAAAATATTCATAAATTCTGAAATGATGCTTTAGACCTCTGTTAGAAGTTTGGGTTAATTTGGTTAAGTTTCGCTAATCATATCATTAGATTTGCTTAAACATGTTTAAGGGAAAATATGGGATTTTGGCTATGTTTGATCCGTTTTAACCTACCAAATTATTGTTTTGGTGTTTGTGAATAATTATACATATTGCTATGACTATGGTATGCTTTGTGATTGCCTAGAAGTGTTAGATTGGTCGAAAACGCCGTCGTATAGCGTAAAACAGCCGCTGGAAAAGTTGCAGGTAAATGTGCAGGGTTTCGGATCAGATCGAGATAGGAGGATCGGATCAGATGGTGGACTGGGCAGAGAAGCCGAACCGGATTGGAACTTTGCACTAAAGTAGCCTTGGCGAGAAGGAATGCCATTTGCTTAGAGTTGGAGTTGGGAAGGGGATCGGATCGGGGAGACCAAGAGGGGATCGGATCGGAGAGACCAAAGGGGGACCGGATCGGGCTTATAAACGGAAGGGGGATCGGATCGGGACATCTAGGAGGGAGCAACCACCGAACTGAACCAGAGCTGGAGGACCGAACCGAAGAGGAGTGGAGCACTGATCAAGGCATGGGCCAGGATCACCGAACTAGGTCGGGACTACCGAACCGAACCAGACGTATACTTTTACCTCATTGTGATGACTCTTTTGAAGACCAACTACAATCCGACCAAAACCCGAGATGCAAAGGAAGTCCAAATAGGAAGTAGAACTCAGGATCCAGAAGGGAACCAACGAGTCCACTTCATGAGTTGGGCTTTGCTGCGGGACATGTGCAAAGGGGTTGTCGATATTCATAACTTTGGTCCACCGCTGAGAGACGGATAATGGGCTTGTAGTGATAGTTGTACGGGATTGGATTCCGTCATGGCCCAAAGGATTAGGAGACCAAGGTAGTGGATATTGTATGCTTTACGCACTGAGCGAGAGATGTGGGGATGGTTGCTATGCTTGATCGTTTGCCATCACCATGACATGCACACCACCACCCCGTATTTCTTTACACCTATGTTAGTGGCACCTTAGAGTATTGTACAGTATGTATTGCTAACTCTTTAGTTGCAGGTCCAAGTTTAGGTATGGTTTAGTATACCTGTTATTGTTCTATTTAGCTGCTTATCACTCATACCAGATGTTAGCCCACTTTGTGAACTGGGCAACACAAAGTCGAGACGTGAAACGTTGAAGAACTTGGAAAGTATCATAGTGGATCAGATCGGAGAGATATAGCGGATCGGATCAGAGGGATTCTGCTGTTCGGATCGGATAGCTGCTATTATTTGAATCAAAGTGGCACTGCTGTTCGGATCGGAGAGCTACCTATTGTCAGTCGGAGCAGAGGGCTACCTGCTATAGGGACGGATCAGAACGGAGCAAAGTGAATAAAGATTTAGTTTTGGGTTAATCCGGATCGGATACTCCGATCCGAACCCCCACTGCAGGCTCCTCCGATCCGAACCCATATTCCACATCACTCTCCCCCATGCTCGCCTGGTTATTCGGAGCGGTTATGACCAGTTCCTGCCCACAACGTCCACTGCTTTGATGCGTTGTCAACACAGAAATCCATCCGAACCCGAGGATGATGGGATGGAAGACACGTGGCTCCGATCCGGATCGGGTTCTGAGCAAATTTTCACCTATAAATACCCTGTCTGGAGACAATGAAAAGGATCTTCTTCTTTTTGGCACTTTGAGAGTTCAACCACTTTCATAAACCGAATTCCAGCACTCCCGGATAATCCAAATCGTCTTTCAACACTTGTTTTGAGACAATTGAGTGAATGTATGTGAGTTGTAAGTGAAATTGAGTGAATATCTCAATGTAATTACAAATATATCATCAAGAATAGTGATTGACAAGTGGACGTAGGCTTTTCTTCGCCGAACCACTATAAATTCTGTGTCCCCTTTTTACTTTTGATCTTATTTCATTCTGCTTTTAGTCAATTTGGGTGTTAGAACCACTTTTTGGTCTAACATTTTGGTGCTTTCACTGAGAACCATCTGAATTCTCTGTTTTTCGGGATTATCGTTCTACTTTTTGGACCGTTGAGTTCAAAGAAGTTAATCCTTAAGTTTCGACGCTTTTGAATATTTGTTGAATTGATTGTTGAAGAACTATGGCCAAAGGAAAAGGCAAGGAAGTTCAATCTAGTCGGGGGAACGGAGTTGGTGAAGATCAGCAAAATGCAGTTGTGACAAGGTCTCGTGGGCAGAGCTCAGCAGCAGAACGGACTGGTACAGGAAATCCGAACCGCGCTCAGGGGGAGAGCTCCGATCCGATCCGGGTAGGAGAATCTGAAGCAGTGCATTCCCCCAACCTGAACCGACCCGATCCACTCGTCCTACACCGACCCGACCCGGCTTCCCAGCTCCGACCCGAACAGGATTCCCAGCTCCGACCCGACCTGATTTCCCATTTCCGAACCGACCCGTCACTTGGTGATGTTGGAACCTCTACTCGAGCCCCTACAAATGCTCCGACTCCAGCCACCAGGGTTAACGATCAGGTCAATCCATTTGCACCTATCACTCAAGGAGATTTCTCGCGCCTACTTGACATGCTTGAGAGTACTAGGGAGGCTATGAAAGTCCACGAGCGCACCAATCTCATGATGCAAGAAAACATGAGACTCATGAGTAGTGAAATTAGTGAACTACGTAGACAGAGAACCCCATCCCCGGTTCGCCACACACCAATGGATCAGTCTTCTTCTTCCGAGGAAGAACGGCCCCGTGAAAGAAGGCCGCTCGAACGACCTCAGAATTTGGAGCAACTGACGTTTGGATCTTTGGGGTCCCGCGAGGATATTGCACGAGCACTAGGAACCAATGATCCAAGCTTGAGAGACCCTAACCATACTAATCCCACTCAGGGGAAAATGCTCCAGCCCCCTCCTCCCGAGATCGACCGGGAGCGTAGGGAACGAAACAGAGCAGAAGCAGCTCGAAGAAGAAGGGCATCTCCTGAACAAGAGCCCAGAAGGAACCCGGATACCAGGGCCATGGAGCCTGAACGGCTCCTAACTAATGCTGACGTACAGGCAATGGTACGCCAAATTATGTCCGAAAGCCGGAACTATACCAATGAAGATTATGGCATTGAGCGAAGCCGTACTCCTTTCACTGACGACATCCTCAATTTTCAGTTTCCCCGATGTTTTAACCTGCCGGAGATGGACAAGTACAATGGGAGATCCGATCCGGGACAGCATTTGATGCGATACTCGTAGCTCAAGAATGCTGCTGCTGCTCCTGACGCAGTGAAGTGTAAAGCATTCCAGATCTATTTAGAAGATGTGGCGCTGCTATGGTTTACCCGACTTCCCCCTCGTTCGATATCGAATTATAGGGAATTGGGCGAACATTTTATGAATCAGTTCCGACTCCATACCCGAAAGTCTAAAAGTGTTATTGAATTATCAAGAATTAAGCAGGCGCCAGGAGAGTCTTTAAGGTCATATCCCGACCGTTTCAACTTAGCTGTGACTGAAGTTAGTGACCCGCATGAGCCCACCATCTTGATGGCTTTGATGGAAGGAGTCGATCCTGACTCCGAGTTTGGAGATTACCTTTCTGGGAAGACACCCTCCACGAGAGAGTTATTCTATGAAAAGGCCGATATTCATTTAAGACGAGAGGAGGCCAGGGCAAACCGAAAGAGAAAGTTTGGAGCGGCTTCAAAAGAAAATGTTCAGAGTAATGTCGCCGTGAAGCAGTCTGGAGAAAGCTCCGGAAAAGTTGAAGTGAATGTGGGAAACAAGAGTGGAAACGACAATTCTGGGAACGGGGGCAACAACAATAACCGTAACGCGAATGGTAACAGAAGAAATAGAAATAGGGGAAGTGATCCTAACAAAAGACCCCGATTCCAGACCTATGAGAATTATACACCGTTGAACGACACTCTGGAGAACATTTACTTGGATACATACAATGTTTTGCAATATAAAAGACCGCCACCTCGCGACTCAACGGAGAAAGAAATGGCAACTGGGAAGTTTTGTTTGTTTCATGGAACTCATGGGCATTCAACCAATGAATGTCGACATTTGAGAGACGTGATTGAGAAGCTGCTGCCCGAAGGGAAACTGGATGAATATAAGGCTGCCCCGAGGGACAGGGGGCAAGGAGAGCAGGCTCCAAAACAGATTCAATCTGCTCCCAAGCCTACAGCGCAGCAGAATGGCAAGGGAATTGTTATCAACTCCATAGTGGGTGGACCCCACCCAGCAATCTGCAGTTTTAGAGGGATAGATCAATATGTAAATGCTGCCAAGCACGTAGATGTGAATGAAGGTGATGATTTGGAAGATATCGCCCCCATAAAACAACAGAAGACAATGTTTGACGACGTGGTATTCCGTAGCAGAGATAATACCGGGATCCAGTCACCCACCGATGATCCGTTGGTCATTACTACCACCATTGGGCCGGCCTTGGTTCATAAGGTGTTAGTAGACAACGGAAGCTCTATTAATATTTTATTTAAAAAGTCATTTGATCAGATGAAGCTTGAATCTGAAGATTTGAAGCCATGCGAAGGTTGGATCCGAGGCTTCAACGGGGCGTCAACAGCTCCAATGGGGTACATAGAATTGCCCGTAACCTTGGGGCAGGGAGAACGCCGAAGAGTACAGATGCTTTAGTTTGTAGTGTTGGACGTAGACTCGCCTTATAATGCATTTTTGGAAAGGCCTGCCCTTGCTGAGTTCAGGGCTTGCATCGCCCCTTGGTGCTTGTTGCTTATGTTCCCAACTGAAGCCGGAACTGGAGTAATTAGAGGGGATCAAGTCTCCGGACAGGCCTGCTATGTTGCCGAATTAAAGATGTTGATGAAAAGACTTAACATCAAGAGTAAAGATGCCTCGTCTCCTCCAAAGGGAGGCTCGGCGTAGCAATTAGAGGGATCGGCCCCGAAGGAGTTGCCCAAAGGAACGCCTGAAGACCTGGATCCCAGAAAAGACGAGGAACCAGAGACTAGAAATGCCACTCCTAATGAAGCGACAATGGACATTCCCATTGATGAAGCTGATCCAATAAGAGTTTTGAAGATTGGATCCCAGTTGGATCCACGTTGGGCTAAAGAACTAGCTGACTTCCTGAAGGCAAACTTGGACGTGTTTGCCTGGACCCATGCTGACATGTATGGGATATCGCCATCCATTATAAGTCACTCACTAAATGTAAACCCGAAACATCCGCCTGTAAAGCAAAAGAGACGTATGCTAGGCCCAGAGAGGTCGGCTGCTCTTAAAGAAGAAGTGGAGAAGCTGAAACAGAACGGATTTATTAGAGATTCGACATATCCCGACTGGATATCGAATCCCGTCTTAGTAAAGAAGCCGAATGGAAAGTGGCGGACTTGCATTGATTTTTCAGAATTGAACAAATCTTGCCCGAAAGATAGTTTCCCACTTCCCAGGATTGACTAGCTTGTAGATTCAACATCGGGACACGAACTTCTTTCTTTCACGGACGCATATTCCGGGTACAACCAAATTCCTATGCACGTGCCAGATCAAGAACATACGAGCTTCATTACAAATTTGGGGTTATACTGTTATGTGGTCATGCCGTTCGGATTGAAAAACGCCGGAGCCACTTATCAGCGCTTGGTGAACAGAATGTTTTATAATCAAATAGGGAAGACTATGGAAGTTTATGTGGATGATATGCTTGTCAAATCGAAACAGTCCTCCAGCCATACGCAAGACTTGGCAGAAATGTTTGGTATCCTGCGAAAGTATCGGATGAAGTTGAATCCTTTGAAATGTTCATTTGGAGTTGCATCGGGAAAATTTCTAGGCTTCATTGTGAGCTCCCGAGGAATTGAAATCAATCCCAGCCAAATAGCAGCGATTAGAAGCATTGAAGAGCCGAGGAGAATTAAAGACGTCCAAAGTCTTGCGGGGAAAGTAGCTGCATTGAGTAGGTTTATCTCCAAAGCCACGGACAAATGCGTCCCGTTTTTTGATTTGATTAAAAGGGGAAAGAATAACTTCGAATGGACTCCGGACTGTGTTGAGGCCTTTCGAAATTTATTGGAATTGCTAGAAAAACCACTGATTTTGTCAAAGCCAGTGGATCACGAAGAGTTATTTGTTTACTTGGCAGTTTCGGCTCACACTGTTAGCACAGCCTTGGTTCGAGAAGAAGACAAAGTGCAAAGGCCGGTATATTATGTAAGCAAGAAATTGGCAGCGGCAGAACGCAACTACCCAAAGATTGAGAAGCTCGCTTACAGCCTCCTAATCGCCTCCCGAAAACTTCGTCACTATTTCCAAGATCACCCAATAACCATATACATTGACCAACCTCTAAGGCAGGTGTTGCAGAGACCCGAAGCATCGGGATGATTGATCAAACGGAATATTGAATTAAGTCAGTTTGATTTAAATTTTCTGCTACGAAGGTCGATCAGGGGGCAAGCTCTGGCAGACTTTATAGCAGAGTTCACCATCCCAGAGGAGGAAGTAATCGATGATAGAGTGGTCAAGTCCGAAGATGAGTTAAAGATAGATCCATCGAAGCTATACACAGATGGAGCCAAGAACGACCGAAGGTCCGGAGCTGGAATCGTCTTAGTTACTCCTGAAGGACGGTCGTTATATTACGCTCTACGATTAGAATTTTCAGCGACTAACAATGACTCTGAATACGAAGCCCTGATTGCTGGGCTGAAGCTTGCCAAAGACCTCGGAATAAAAATGTTGGACATATTCTGTGACTCCAAGATCGTTGTTTGCCAAGTGCGAGAGGAATTTGTGTCTCGGGGACCTCGACTTATCGCCTACCTCGGGAAAATGAAAAAGCTACTGAGCAACCTAGAGAGGTATAACATAACGCATATCCCGAGAGCCGAAAACCAGAAGGCAGACAGGCTGGCAAAGCTAGCTAGTTCCGACAACCCGGAAGAAACTGAAATAATTCCAATTGAAACGTTGGAATCGCCAAGCTTTGAGTCGATGGAAATTGAGTTTGTTTTCGAAGCGGAACCGGAGAAAGAGTCGTGGATGACCCCAATTAAGAACTTCCTTAAGAAATGGACACTCCCATCAAAGAAGAGTGAGAAAAGGGCTATAGTTCGCAAGGCTACCAGATATGTCCTACAAGATGATACTCTTTATAGGCAAGGATTTTCTATGCCCCTGTTACGATGTATAGCACACGACGACATCAAACGTGTACTAAGGGAAGTACACGAAGGTGAGTGTGGAGATCATACAGGAGGTCAGACTTTAGCGAAAAAGATATTGCGTTATTGATACTTCTGGCCCACAATTAATAAAGACGCAGCTGATTATTCACGACGCTGCGATAAGTGCCAGAGATTCGCCAAAATCCTCGGAGCACCGTCGACTCAACTCAAATCAATGGTGAGTCCTTGGCCTTTTTCCATGTGGGGAATTGATATCATCGGAGTTCTACCAATTGCTAAAGGAGGAGCGAAATATGCAATAGTCGCTGTGGACTATTTTACGAAGTGGGTGGAAGCTGAACCCCTAACCAAGATCACAGCGAGAAAGGTGATAAGTTTTGTGGTTAGAAATATTATATGCCAATTCGGGATCCCAAGGACCATTATAACTGACAACGGAACCCAGTTCGATGGTGCTGAATTCAGAAATTTCTGCCAGAAATATAAGATCGACAAACGGTATACTGCGGTTGATTATCCGCAGTCGAACGGGCAAGTAGAAGCAATAAACAAAGTTATAAAATCCATCCTCAAGAAACGGTTAGAGCACGCAAAGGCAAAATGGGTTGACGAATTGTCGTTAGCTTTGTGAGCATATCGAACAACATTTAAGACAGCTACTGGTCATACCCCTTTCTCTCTCTCTCTTTTGGTTCAGATGCAGTAATTCCAGTAGAGCTTGAAGTTCCTTCCCACCGGGTGACGTATTATGACCCGATGACGAATCGGGCACTCTTACTCGTGTCTCTTGATGAAATCAAAGAAAAAAGGGACGAAGCAGATTTGCGTGCGGCAAGACATCGACGTCAGATGGCACGCTATTACGACAAAAAAGTTCGCCTTAGGACTTTTGAACTAGGAGATTTGGTGCTAAAGAGAATCTTTCCTTCCCTTCCTCACCTCGGTCCAAAGTGGGAAGGATCCTTTGTCATCCAATGGAAACTTGAAAAAGGAACCTTCAAGTTAACGATCGTAGATGGCGAAGAAGTACCTAGGGCATGGAATGCCCAAAACTTGATGCGATATTTGGATTAGAAATGTTGTATTCTTTGTTGTTTTTCTTATGAACTCTATAAAAAGGCACGACTTGCCTTAGGAAAATCCGATGATATGAATAAAGAACTATAAAGTGAATGTAGGCTACGACTTAGCCGAACCACTATAAAAATATCGTGTGTTATTTACTTTCATGCATTATATATATACGTTCATTGACTATTCTGTTGTGATTATGGAATATAAGATGATTCAAAACCGGAAAGGTTGAAAACAGTTTAAACATAAGAAAAAGCACAATGACTACTTGTGCGATAAGACATAAAAGAATGGGAAGATGACATTCTTAACTCTAACTCTCGAGAACTGAGAGAGAGTATAAAGGATGGGAAGACGACGTCCTCTGAGGCGTGAAGGTGCACCAAGACAAGAGACCGCCTCAGTAAGAACTCTAACCTGAGTATAAGACAGGAGAGTATAAAAAAATGCCAGAAGAAACGACAGGCATTGACGACACAGAAAATGCAATCCCGTTAGAAAATCAGGGACATTCAGACTACTTGATTAAGTCTTGAATAGCTTTTTGAGATCGACTGGGGGCATATATGTATACACATATTCCCCCTACCATAACTTCATTACAAAACTATAATAAGACATGCATTCTTACATAAATGTAAAACTAATGGCTAACAGACATTGCAGAAAATGAATTATTTTTTATTTACAAATGAATGAATTTGTACAGGAAAACAGTCAAAAAGAAGGTGCAAGGGCCACCCTCATAGCAACAATTATTGGTCAACCAAATGCTAAAATAACGCAAGATAGCCCACTACTTAGACTTCGAAGGAGGCTTGGACTTCTTGGCGGCTTTCTCCGCATTCTTCGCCTCTTTTTCGGCCTCTGTCAAAATGCGCTTTGATTTTTTCTTTCCTGAGGCTGAGATGCTGGAATCGGTTGACTTCTTCCCGGAGGGCGGAGCGCTAGAATCAAGAGAAGACTTTTTAGCGAGTTCCTCTGTAATAGATCTAGTTGAAAGCTTAACAACTAACCTTGTTCCCGCATCCACAACTGCGAGAGGCTTGAGGCTTTCAGGATCCAAATCTTCAGCTTTTAACTGCAAGCGTTTATCTTGGTCAGCTTTCATTGCAGCCAACGTAACATCATATGCGCTTTTCGACTCCCCGACTATTGCCACCTCTGGATCTTCCTCATGTCCTCCGTCGCCGCAATCATCCTTTAAGGCGACTATCATTTCTTCATCACGAGGAGTGTCAGCCTTAGACGGTTCGCTTCCTTCTCCTAAATCTATAGGAGCAGCCTTGTCCTTTCCCCCTTTTGCCTTCTCTGTAGGCTCCGTCCCAGAGGCGGTTCCCTGAGTCACATCTGTCTTTCCGGATGGATCAATACCTACAGAATGAGAAGCAACAGTTATCAACTCAGGAGAAACTAATGGGTTTTTCATCGATTGCTCAATCACGTGGCGAAAGGTAGAGATAGCGCTGACGAATTGAGGAGAAAATGTAGAGATACCTTCCGAAGACTTCTCGGCAGGGGTAACTGCTGTCTCCGATGCCAGTTCGGGAATAGGGGATAGCAAAGTTGTTCGAGGGATCCCCGGGTTTTCAGGATCATACCCCTCTACTTCAGAAGTTGCGGGGCCAGTAGAAGAGGAACCAGCTTCGGGAACGTTCTTTTGCTTAGTCCTCCGCCTCTCTTCTTCCATGGCATCAGCAATGAGGCGGCGCCCTTCAGCTAGGCGTTTTGGCTCATCATCCCTTAAATATTTCTCCATCAGCTTGTCCTCATCAATGGAATCAACCTTGAGCTCCTCTTTCTCCCACTCAACGATCTGACTCCATACTTGGACTAGAGTAGATGGATAATCCTCAATCCAAGAAATGTTCCGGCGACGGATGATATGTGCAAAGAATTCAATCATTAATTCGCTGAAACCCTGAATCTCTGCCTCCGCCTCTGATAATTGTTTGCGGGCCTCCTCAGTGGATTTGATAGCACATTCAACGTTACCCTCCGCCAGGGCAGCTCTGTTCTCCGCCTCCATTAGCTTAGAAGCCAAGTCAGCATTTTTCTTTTCTAGCTCAGCATTCCTCCTTGCCAACTCGGCATTTTTCCGTTCAAGGTCAGCGTAAGCAAGGCGCGTTTTAGCGGCATCTGATTTAGCATCTTCAGCTTGCTTTTTTAACTCAGAACGCTCTTGAGTGTGAGATTCAAGCAAATCATGGTAACGTTTTTGCATATCTTCAAATTGTTGTTTGAAGCTAGCAGCGTCCCTTTGAGAAACAACAAGCTGGGCCTGTGTGTCCTCCAAATCTTTTCCTAGATTCTTTAAGGCCTTTGCATCGTCTTCCGCGGTTTTTTGCATCGAATCAGCATTCGTGATTAGAGTACGGATGATTCTGGAAAGGTTGCGTGAATATTTGAACATTTCAGAATACTGTTTTTCGACCGCATCTATCTTTGCTTTGGCCTCATCTGCCCACCTGGAAGAAATAGGCTCGAGGGCAGGTAAAAAAGTCAAGTTCTCGAAGTAATGTTCGGGAAATTGGTCCTCCAAATACGCCCGTTTGATTGCAGTTTCAGCATCTAGTGGTGGAGGGGCGGGGATCGTCAACTCAGTATCCCTATGCGTGGAGGATTCAATAGTCTCTTTATCTGTTCTAGGCCGTTTAGCAGAGACTTTGCGTTTACTTCGCGACTCAGTATCTTTTGGCGGACTTCACTCTCTGCTGCGCTTTTCTTGGGAAGAGGTGGAGTCTTTCGGTTGTGGCCTATCCTCTTCCCAATGACCTTGATAACCTTTATGTCTCTCTGGGTCCGTCCGGACAGGAGAGCAAGAACGCGAAGTTCGAGAGCGATAGGGTTCATAAGGCCTTCTCTCCTCCCTACTGCGATCGTCGCGGCGATCATACTCAATATCATAAGGAGGATTAGACATGCTGCGGCGAAGTTTCCTGATATCATAGTAAGATCGGGACATCGTGCCTGCACAATAAGACAAATGAAATTCAGGATCAATATTTTCACAAAGAGAAAGATGCAATGAGTTGTAATGTTCTTGTGTAAAGTGTGTCCTAAGTGGTGTTTTTCCCCCCAACCAACCCTAGACCGGAGCTAGACTAGTACGGGCGGGCTCTTTGGCCTTAGCAGGAGTGGTCTCTTCAGAAGAAGTGAAAACTAAAGGATCCTTCCTAAAATCCTCTGAAGTGTATATTGTTTCAGGTAAGGGGAGATCCCCCAAACCCTGAAATAATGGGTCATCAGTACTAGGGACATCTCCCTCGGAAGCATCAATTGGCGACTCTTTGGAAGACGTTGACCTTTCTAGAGAAATGGCATCCTCAGGAACAGTATACCCTTCGCGATGCTTTTCGGCCAAGTTAGCCAATTCATCATCTTGAGTAGAAGATGGAGAGGGTGAAGTTTGGAGAGGCACTGTAGGAGCTCCCGAACCTTCCCCTGTCTCTGGGACTACATCCACTGGAGGAATATAAACATATGGAGTCGTCCCGTGACCAATGCTACGAGTAACGGATAGCAACCCATGAAAATGAAGATATTCGTCCTTAAGGTCTTCATCAATAGTCAAGAACTTCTGATCGCCATTAAGGAGCTGGTGCATCCGGTCAAAGAATACTTGGTCTGATATTTGTTTTGGGTTATCGACATCAAACAAAAGAAAAACGAGTTAAGGCGATGACTTGAATGTATAGAGCCGAGATTTAGAAAACCAGTGCTTTACTTGATTTCGTCCACCTCCTAGCACAACCTGGTTGTCGCTTCACATAAAACAATTCCATCCTGGAATCTCCAGCTTTACTACTGAATGGCGCTGAAATTATCTTCCTCTTAGGGACAGACTCAAAATAGCAGAAAGAAGGAGTCTCTCGAGTCCGATGCTTGAAGTTGTAAAAGAAATGAACGTCATCAAAAGTGAGCTCTATGCCTACGATCTCACGGTATGCTACATATAAGGTGTATAAGTAAGCATAAGAATTAGGTTGCAGCTGCATGGGGGAAATCCGCATTTGTCTTAGAAAGTCGACGATAGAAGGAGAAAATGGAGGGATAGCCCCGACCATGCACATCAACCGAGTAATTGCCATATACCCTTCTGGAGGGTTGTGGGGACGGTCAGTTCTCGAAGGCACCAGGGTGTCCCTTTGTAGTATCCCGTATTTTAAACAAATTCGGATAAGTCTGTCGTTATCGATTGTTGATTCAACAGAATCTTGGGGTGATTCCAATATGACAGCTGATTCAAACTCATCAGGAGCCCGGTCGTCACCAACCCCTCCTTCCTCTTCAAAACCTAGAGAAATTTCACCCTCTGAAGACACATTGTCACTTTCGCGATTCCCAACCTTGTAATCTGAACCCTCATCATTCCATTCTGGGTCCGAAGGAGAAGATATGTCCTCGAGAATAACTTTGTTGGGATCTCTTCGGGGCCTCTTTCTTCTCAGCTAGTCTAGAAGAGCGTCTGAGTCTCATAATCATAAAACTATTGAAGAAGCAATAGCACAAGTTAGAGTAAATTAGCCTGTATCCCCCCGTGCATGTGTGCAAACTAAAGTGTAAACAGTGTATGCGGAAAGTGTAAAGTAAATGTTTAAAAGTGCGACGCAAAATTTTGGCAAAGTATAAAGGATTGAAGTAGTTCTTGATGTCCAGTTACGTTCGCAAGGCACTATCCTAACTGTGCATTAAGTTGAAGATTATGCCAAAAGTTGATTGGGCCATTTAAACGAGTTTTTATGCATTAAGATGGATTGCCCTTCGGTTCGGATCGGGCGCATTCATTGGGATCGGATCGGGGGCGTAGCCTTGGGCTCGGATAAACTTTGAAGCTCAGAAATCAAAATCGGATCGGCTCAAAGGTAGATTCCCTTAACGGTTCGGATCGGATCACGTAGTCACGCCTCTCCTCCTTTATCTTATAGTCCGACCCGATCTGGTTAGGTGAGCTCCATTCCCCCTTCTTTAACTACTTGCTCCGACCCGATCCAACCTTCTGGACTTCTTTTCCTTTTTCCTTTCTCCACTTGCCCCGACCCGATCCGACATTCTGGACTACTCTTCTTCTTCCCTTTCTCCACTTTCCATACTCCACCGCCCGAACCGACTCCCTATGATCTTCTTCTTCTTCCTCCTTTTCAGCCTTGAACCACAACTCCCTCTTCCAACGCCTCGAAGTAGCAACGAAGCCACCAACGAAAATAACGAAGGAAGAGGAGATTGCGGCGTGGAAACCACGTTCAGATCGGTCGAATTGACCATCAATTTTAATTAAAACCTGTTATTATGAAACCGATCAAGGATTCAAACCTACCGAGGTGTATAAGTTGAAGATTCGCACGAGAATGGTAAAAAGTTCTTATTTCTTTTTCTCTAAAGTCTGGAGTTCCGAAGCAGAATTTGTGAAACGATAAAGTAAAAGGAAAGTTGGAGGAAGATGAAGGTTGAACTTATATAGGAAAACAGGGTGACTATTCGTCTCCCCGTTCGGACCGGATCGACAGTCCAGTAGCAAAGCTTGGCCCAATAGTCCAATAAAAATAGAAAGAAGAGGGGGTCTGTTCGGATCGGAATCCGAACCGAACAGAGTGTTGCAACTCAGCAGTGAATTAAATTGAAGTTCGAGGAAAAGGATGAAAGCACAAAGAAAATCAAGGGGAAATTTTTCTAGAAGACACTATGCAATGATAATCAAAGCATGCTCCGTTTCCAACAGGAGCGTGCTTTGAGGGGGCAAAATGTTAGCCCACTTTGTGAACTGGGCAACACAAAGTCGAGACGTGAAACATTGAAGAACTTGGAAAGTATCATAGCGGATCGGATCGGAGAGATATAGCGGATCGGATCGGAGGGATTCTGCTGTTCGGATCGGATAGCTGCTATTGTTTGAACCAAAGAGGCACTGCTGTTCGGATCGGAGAGCTACCTATTGTCAGTCGGAGCAGAGGGCTACCTGCTATAGGTATGGATCAGAACGGAGCAAAGTGAATAAAGATTTATTTTTGGGTTAATCCGGATCGGATCGGATACTCCGATCCGAACCCCCACTGCAGGCTCCTCCGATCCGAACCCATATTCCACATCACTGTCCCCCATGCTCGCCTGGTTATTCGGAGCGGTTATGACCAGTTCCTGCCCACAACATCCACTGCTTTGATGCGTTGTCAACACAGAAATCCATCCAAACCCGAGGATGATGGGATGGAAGACACGTGGCTCCGATCCGGATCGGGTTCTGAGCAAATTTTCACCTATAAATAACCTGTCTGGAGACAATGAAAAGGATCTTCTTCTTTTTGGCACTTTGAGAGTTCAACCACTTTCATCAACCGAATTCCAGCACTCCCGGATAATCCAAATCGTCCTTCAACACTTGTTTTGAGACAATTGAGTGAATGTATGTGAGTTGTAAGTGAAATTGAGTGAATATATCATTGTAATTACAACTATATCATCAAGAATAGTGATTGAAAAGTGGACGTAGGCTTTTCTTCGCCGAACCACTATAAATTCTGTGTCTCTATTTTACTTTTGATCTTATTTCATTCTGCTTTTAGTCAATTTGGGTGTTAGAACCACTTTTTGGTCTAACACCAGACTTTTTGTCTGACCCAGAGTTTTATGTCTCTTCTTATTACTCTGGGGGATTTCACGAGCAGACCAGAGACAGGTTAGCTGGTGATGCACGAGTAGCTGTACCGGAGACGAGCAGGAGGCTTCCACAAATGATACATATATAGATATTCTCCATGTGTTGTTGCGGTCACTACTTTGGGTATTAGTAGTGTATCTTTCTTTCTTTTGTTTAGAGACAGTAATTTAGAAAGTTGTAATAAGCTATATTTGGATTTCCGCTGCTCTGATGTTGATGTTGGTTTTAGTTATCAGCTTATGCACTGTCTCGCATGTTTTATGTCAAGTACATTATTATTATATTTTGTTCCCTGCGCTGTGAGACATTCTTTAGGTTTTTGATTCGTTCATTCTCTTCTTTCCTTCCTTTGGCGACCGTTCTGTGCTAGTTGGGCATGTGTACAACGCACTTTCGGAGGAAATGCCGGCTGGAGCGGGGCGGGCCGCCACACTTGGTATTAGAGCTCTAGGTTGCGTAGTTAACCTAGGGAAAGACACCAGGGAGAGATAATACGTATATGAGAGCACGTATTTGTGATTATTTTGGTTTTCAAAAGCTATATATATATGTGTGTATATTATTAGTATAGTTATGAATGAAGTCGCATTGCACTAGCATCACCATGGAGATGGTTAATCGTTTTCTCTTTACAGATTGAACGATGAGCCGATACGCAAGAGGTGCCGGTAGAGGAGCCAATAATGGGAACGCTGTTGACACGAGGATTATGTTTACTGACCTCATGAGAGACATGCTGAGGGATTTGCAGAGGGCGGCTCCCAATAATGGAAATGGTGGTGGTCCAATAGTACATGCGCCTAGGGCCGATTTCGCCAGGCTGAATAAGGATTATACTAGTCTTGGTGGGAAGCCGTTCCATGGAACAGAGTCGGCTACAGATGTTCAGGATTGGTTGGATAGCTGCGAGCGTATCTTCGAAGATTTGGGTATCGAGGATGCGATGAAAAGAAGGTTAGCATCCCGTCAGCTGCAAGGACAGGCAATGAATTGGTGGAATGCTATAAAGGAAGCTACTCCTGAGGATCAGATTACTTGGGAGCAATTTAAGGTACGCTTTAGCGATAAGTTCATTCCAGTTGCTCAGAAGTCAGTATTGTTTAAGAAATTCTTGGAGCTCAAGCAGGATGGCAGAGTTATCTCGGAGTATATTGCTGAGTTCGATACTTTATCGAAGTATGGATTATCCCTCATTGACACTCCCGAGAAGAAGAACGAGAAGTTTATAACAGGGTTGGATCAATACTTGGGGGAAATGCTTATTAACACATCAATGAGATGTTTGAATCGATTGTGGGGGGAAGCATTGAGGTCAGAGAGTCTTTACCCTAAGTCAAAGACTGAGGTTGCATCTGCAGAAGAGCCAAAGCCGCAAGCAGGCGGTGGAGGCAAGAATAATTCCCAGAATAAGAGGAAACAAGACCAAGCCATGGATGGTCGGGATAAGAAAAATAAGAAAGATGGTGAGTTCTTTAGCTGTGGCAAGAAGGGCCAATATACCAGAGATTGTCGGGAAAAGCCTGGGGAAAGGAAGTGCTTTAATTGTGGCCAAGCGGGACATCACAAGAATGAATGTCCACAACATGCTAGGGAGAAGCAGATCGTGAAAGCATATGCTATCAACGCTGTTTCTTCTTCGTCGAATGCCCCAACTGCGGCGCAGAAGGAAAAAGGTGTCATTATTCGAGGTATGCTTTCTATTTAAGATGTTTTTTGATCGAGCTTTGTTTGACAAACCTGAGTTAGTCGATAGACCTTTAGTAGTGACGAACCCGATTGGTGGTTCGACTAGCCTTAATCTGATTTTCCGTAACGTGGTCTTATCGAGTCATGGATGTATGTTTGTTTGTGATTACTTTGTTTTGGGCTTTACTGGGTTTAGCATTATTTTGGGGAGTCGATCTACTCTAAAGGAATAGGGTGGTATTAGGTATCTACCTAGTGATGGCGATAATAACTGGAGTTAAGGAAGCTGAGAGGTTATCATTGTAATAAGTTCTAGTTGTCTCTGGGAGGCAAATGAGTGCTTTAGTGCTTAGTTATTTTGCTAGTATCACCTCCCGTGGATTGTCCGAATTCGGAGGAGATATTCCTTGGGTGCTTGTCTGATGTTGGTTTAGGCCTTTGGGGCTTGTGCCTGGGGAATGTCGAGTTCGACTATGATGGTTTGCATGAGAGATAAATAGTTGTTGCGATTCTTCATTGGATGATATCTTGGGTTACTCGAGGAGTGATGGGCAGCTGTGATAGGATAAGACTATTCGATGGTATGGACTGCCCCGAGTTAGACTCGATAAGGTTATGAGATGACTCGAGTGGGACTCGGAAAGATACAAAGTAATGGATTGTTTAGGATCCAATACTGATGTCCTATTTGGATAGTAGAACTTTGAAGAAATAGGATGTGTTCGTCGATCATGGAAGATGCAACGAAGATTAGGACGATTCAAGTTGGACTTGGACTCGTAAAAGAAAATGGGTGTTCGTTGATCTTGGAGATGCAACGAATAGGGAGACGACTCATGTTAGACTAGGGTTTGTAGGTAATGGATACTCAAGATTGAGTCTGAGTTTATGGGTAATAGATTGACTCGAGTTGGACTCGAGCAGGCTGCAAGGAATTGGATTGGCTCGAGTTGGACTCGAGAGGGCAGCAAGATAATGGATAGACTTGGGTGGGACTCGAGTGTTTCAGGCAGACTAAAAATAGGGGTATTTGGGGACGCCCACTTACCTTGGATCCATTGGACGTGATTTAGTTATCCTTGGAGGATAAACGTACGTTGGACGTATGGTAGTCCGTTTGGAGGCAGAGCTTCCATTAGTTATTGGTGTTGGTTGGACCAGACATACAGGTATCGACATATTCAGGGCTTTAGCAGGTGATAGATAGGGTTTGTTTGATGGATGCTATGGTTGTTGTGTTTGTACCTACCTTTCTTCTCTTGAGTACCACCTGTAGGATCCTGCTGAATGGAAATAGTATAAGTTCGTTGATCATGGTGATATGACGGGTGAAAGATACTTTATGTTAGACTTGAAGTATGTTGGGAATTGTGGAGAGTTCGTTGACCTTGGAGATTCAGCGGATATAGGAGCTTCAAGTTGGACTTGGACTCGAAGATAGAGTACCTAGATTCATTGGATGAGTCTAGTTCACCTTTAGAAGGTGAATGTGCGTTGGGCGTGCAGTACGAGTATAAGTGGAGTACCTAGGTTCATTGGATGGGTCTAGTTTGCCTCTAGGAGGTGAATGTACGTTGGACGTGCAGTACGAATGTAGGAAGGACTCAAGTTGGACTTGAAAGGACATTTGGAATGTAGTTGGAAATTAGGCTTATAGGGTTGGATTACCTAAGAAGATGACAGTATAGACGGATGCCATAGTACCGGACTGGGTGTGGTAGCTGATGCATTGGGTAGGAGACATGCCAGTTTAGAGGCTACGTTTCTGGAATGGAAGCAGCTATAGTATATAACGGGAGATGACTTCAGACCTAAGTGTGAATTGGATTCAGAAACGCTAGTAAGCTTGACGATTAGATCGATCTAGATTAAGTCGATCGGTTCCAGTCAGAGGGACGATCCTACCCTATTGGAAATCACCTCTAGGGTAGAGATGGGAATCGATGGCGAGAGAACGACTATACTTGGGAAGTAGAGGATAACATAAGAAAGTCATATCCAAAGCTCTTTGCCTGGTAAGATTTTAGCGGTGATGATTCTTCCCTTGTTAGTAAACCGCATACTAGGACAGATTGGCTCTGTTTGTTTTGCATGTTTGATTGTTGTCTGTGGCTAGTAGGCATGCGGGATCCTTTGTATGTTTTGGGTTAAGAAATTTCGGGGACGAAATTTCTTAAGGGGGAGAGTGTAACGACCCGCATTCTACGCATCGCAGGATCGTAGAGTATTTATTTCTTTCACATACGAAGTTGTATGGTCATGTAACTTTGGGAGACGACTATTAAGGTCATTTCCCATGTTCACGATTTTCCCCTATTTTTAAATGACCGTTTTGCCCCTAGCTAGTCTTTTTTTGGCCATAACTTTTGATTGGAAAGGAGTTTTGACCTGAAACCACGTCCATTGGCTCCGGATGATGGTTTACAATTCCGTAGAGTGGTCACATTAGCCAAACGGACTCACTGTTTGGGAGATATGGCTGAAACAAGTTTCAGATGGTGAAAAACAGCTTAATTGGGATTAACCGGGTGATTAATAGTTAGGCCCAATGGGGGATTTCGGAATTAGAGGTATTTAAGGACTGATAGGGATTAGGATTTCAGTTTTTCACTCATTTTCCAGCCGCCACAAACCCTCTCTTCAACCTAACAATGGCCTCCAACATCTAAAAACACCTCTAATCACTTCTTAATCAAGTTTTGGCTTAAACTGCATCAAATTAACAAGGAATAGCGCCAACGCAAGGTTAGAGCTGCTGTGTTGCATTGGGAACAGCGCCATAACAGTAGATTATTTCAGATCTAAAGGTCATTTTTGGCCAAGGTGAGTGTTTTGCAAGGTTTCTCACTAATTACGGCTAATTGGGGGTAATTAGTGATAATTAGCGAATTTATATACGTTAAAAATATGAAAAAAATATTTATAAATTTTGAAATGATGTTTTAGATCTCTGTTAGAAGTTTGGGTTTATTTGGTAAAGTTTCGCTAATCATATCATTAGATTTGCTTAAACATGTTTAAGGGAAAAATCGGATTTTGGCTATGTTTGATCCGTTTTAACCTACCAAATTATTGTTTTGGTGTTTGTGAATGATTATGCATGTTGCTATGACTATGGTAAGCTTTGGGATTGCCTACTAGTGTTAGATTGGTCGAAAATGCCATCATATGGCGTAAAACAGCCGTTGGAAAAGTTGCAGGAAAATGTGCAGGGTTTCGGATCGGATCAGGATAGGAGGATCGGATCGGATGGTGGACTGGACAGAGAAGCCGAATCGGATCAGAACTTTGCACTAATGGAGCCTTGGCGAGAAGGAAGGCCATTTGCTTAGAGTTGGAGTTGGGTAGGGGATCGAATCGGGGAGACCAAGAGGGGATCGCATCGGAGAGACCAAAGGGAGACCGGATCGGGCTTATGAAGGGAAGTGGGATCGGATCGGGACATCTTGGAGGGAGCAACCACCAAACCGAAACAGAGCTGGAGGACTGAACCGAGGAGGAGTGGAACACTGATCAAGGCATGGGTCAGGATCAACGAACCGAACCGGGTCGGGACTACCGAACCGGGTCGGGACTACCGAACCGAACCAGACGTATACTTTTACCTCATTGTAACGACTCTTTTGAAGACCAACTCCAATTCGACCAAAACCCGAGATGCTAAGGAAGTCCAAATAGGAAGTAGAACTCAGGATCCAGAAGGGAACCAACGAGTCCACTTCATGTGTTGGGCTTTGCTGCGGGACGTGTGCAAAGGGGTTGTCGATATTCATTACTTTGGTCCACCACTGAGAGACGGATAATGGGCTTGTAGTGATAGTTGTACGGGATTGGATTCCGTCATGGTCCAAAGGATTAGGAGACCAAGGTAGTGGATATCGTATGCTTTACGCACTGAGCGAAAGATGTGAGGATGGTTTCTATGCTTGATCGTTTGCCATCACCATGACATGCACACCACCACCCCGTATTTCTTTACACCTATGTTTGTGGCACCTTAGAGTATTGTACGGTATGTAGTGCTAACTCTTTGGTTGCAGGTTCAGGTATGGTTTAGTATACATGTTATTGTTCTGTTTAGCAGCTTATTGCTCATACCAGACTTTTTGTCTGACCCAGAGTTTTATGTCCCTTATTATTACACTGGGTACTCTCACGAGCAGACTAGAGACAGGTTAGCTGGTGATGCACGAGTAGCTATACCGGAGATGATCAGAAGGCTTCCACGTATGATACATATATAGATATTCGCCCTGTGTTGCTGCGGTCACTACTTTGGGCATTAGTTGTGTATCTTTCTTTCTTTTGTTTAGAGGCAGTAATTTGGAAAGTTGTAATAAGCTGTATTTGGATTTCCGCTGCTCTGATGTTGATGTTGGTTTTAGTTAACAGCTTATGCACTGTCTCGCCTGTTTTATGTCAAGTACATTATTATTATATTTTGTTTCCTACACTATGAGACATTCTACAGGTTTTTGATTAGTTCATTCTCTTCTTTCCTTTCTTTGGCGACCGTTCTGTGCTAGTTGGGCATGTGTACAGCGCACTTTCGGAGGAAATGCCGGCTGGTGCGGGGCGAGGCGGGCCGTCACAGTTCAAGATTAATATAGTCATAGAGTCTAGATTATGTAAGACTCTAAATAGCATTCCAGGTTCAAATTCAAATACAAATTTCCAAATTCTGATTTTTAATTCTATCCTTAATCCTCTCTATTTTATTTTCTATCTTTTCTATATTTTCCTTTCTTATTCTTCTTTGTTTTTCAAACTTAAATTTTATATGTTTATATTCTTATATTTTATATTTATATAGTTTAAAACTTTATAATTTTATAAATAAATTTACATAGTTTAATTTAATGTTTTCATATGATTTTCTACTTTATGATATTGATTTACAATACAAATTTTGATTCAAGAATTTCCAGAATTATTTTATATCAAAACACTTGAAAAATGTATTAAAATTCAAAAATACAGTAGGGTATGTCGACATACCAAAAACATCATGTTGGCATGTAACTGTCAGTTTTTCAATTTTGAAAGGAAGTGTCTTTTCACTATTTGAAACGTTTCACAAATGTTACAACTTCTCATACACTATAAAAAGGGGTTGAATCCGAATTATAAACATATCTTCTTCCCCACTTTCATCCTCTTTCAATATATAATCATTCTTGGTCAATTTTATGATTCCTACACTTATACTCTGCCGAATTCAATTCTGTTTTGATTAAACATCTTCTCTCTACACTCTCTTCTCATATCTTTCTAAATCAAGTGTTATTGAATAGTTATAGGGTTGTTTGTAAAAGTTTGGGTTGTGTTAAGGAATCGGTGGTATCCCTTGTAGCCGTGAAATCAAGGACGGGTAATCGGTGGTATCCCTTGTAGCCGTAAAATCAAGGAGGCTGGAATCAGTAGTATCCCTTGTAGCTGTAAAATCAAGGAGGTTGTAATTGGATTTTAATATAGTAATAAAACTTTGTGCAACCCAGTGTTGCGTGGGACTGGATGTAGGAGCAATCCGAACCAGTACAAAATTCGTTGTGTTCTTTCCTTTTCTGCATTTTTATTTCTATGTATTTTGCATCTATGTTTGAATATGTGTCTATAATTGTGTTTGTGGTGTTTGATTCATCTTGTAGTTCACACAAGTTTTAGTTTTTGTTTGAATTCTCACAAACACTATTCACCCCCCCCCCCCTCCTCTAGTGTTTGTTTTGCCTTAATGATCCATTCCGCATTCCCTAACAACAACTCGCATAATGTTGCTCAGCGCCTGCGGCTTCCACAGTGGAATGGGGTTTTTAACTATTGCGAACCGTGCTTGTAAAACTTTAAAAGCTCTCTCTACATCTTTTCTCACAGCCTCATGGTTTTTAGCAAAATGTTTTTCTTTTTTGGTTTTAGGATCTGAAATTGTTTGGACAAGGGTTCCCTCAGAAGGATAAATACCATCTGCTAAATAGTATCCTATATCGTATGCGTTTCCAGCAATACTGAAGTTACAAGCAGGTGCGTTACCATGTGTTAGATCCTTAAAAAGATGTTATTGGTGTAAAACACTAATGTCATTCATAGATCCAGAACAACCGAAGTACGCATGCCAAAACCAAAGGTCGTGCGAGGCTACAGCTTCAAGGATCAAAGTAGCTCTAGGGTAATGACCAATAAATTGACCATGCCAGGCTTTAGGGCAGTTTTTCCACTCCTAGTGCATGCAATCGAGACTAGCTAACATACCTGGAAATCCTCTTTTTGATCCTAATCTTTTAAGCTTATTCATGTCGCTTTGCATCGGGGATCGCAAGCATTCTTTCCCATATAATTCAATAACCGCTACGCAGAACCGGTCCAAACTTAAATGGATGGTACTCTACCCCATTGTAGTACTACATCGAACGCGTCTGGGGAAATCCCGTAAGCCATTGCACGTAATGCTCCTATTAATTTTTGATAAGGTGAACAGCCTAACGTACCAGCGCTATTACGTTTTGGAACAAAGTAGTTATCATGAGCAACAACTCCATTAAAAATACGCATGAACATATTCTTACTCATTCGGAATCGTCGATGAAAATCATTAAGGTCGTGCGTGCAAGGATTATTGAAATAGTCTTTCAGCAATCTAGCAGTCCCGCCCTGGTGATCAAGCATTTTTCTTTTATCTGCTTGACCAAAGACACTGCCTCCATGACTTCCGCTTGAAGACCCTTCCATTACGAATCATTGTACACTTAGATTAAGAACTATTACTACTTGCATCATAAGCTCTAATTCATCGCTATCGGTGTTACTCTCTGAAGATAACTACACAAAATTTGACTGCGGAGATAGGTCATACTCAAGATCGGAATCAAGTTAGCATTCCTCCTCGATGTAACCTTTATTTTTATATGAAACGTCAAACCCTTAATTTTTCACTTGAATAAGGATACATGAAATAGTTATTACTTGACATTTAATTCGTGGTAGACTGTATTTGAATTGTTATGGCTTCAAACTAAATATTTAGATGCATATAGCCATTGAGAAGTTATAACGGCTATATTTTACTAGTATAAATATATATATAAACAATATATAATCATTTATATTCATTAACATTTACAGCCGTTGTGAAGTCTACTTGTTTCAACGTGTGTTGTTATTACTGGAAAAAAAACTATTCAAATAGTGTAACGGTTATATTTTGCCCATTGAATAAAACAAATTACGACATGATTGGTTCTAGTCAATACAACCAATTTTGCCTAACAGTAGACAGTTTATGCTCCAATTTCCAAAAAAATTGAATTATTACTGTGTGACGTGATTTCACTCTGCCATATTATAGTTGAGTTGACTGCACTCTACTACAACATGATTAAAGATAAGTAAGTCGGTCCTAATGTTTAAAGTTGTCATAAAGTAAAGTAGTGACATGTTCAATGAATACGAAAAGCAGATTCTCTACAGTAATAGCTACTGTGTGGAAGTGCACGCTAATAAGAAAAGCAGCTTCGCTACAGTTTAATGTCAGGTGTCCCGGTGGCTAATCACATAAGACCTTGTTTTGTTCTTTTGATACGAAATGGCTATATAAGTTGAAAGGTTTTTGTATCCTCTACTCACTCAAACAATTTTTCTCCTACACCTCAGAGCATACAAAAAAACATGCCTTCGTGCCCCTCATCTATGGATTCCGACTTTCCTTGGGGTTAGGGTCAAGCTCCTATGGATAGTCTGAGGACGTCTATTAATTAGTTAATAGAATACCTAGAGCAACACTACGCAGAGGTCGAACGTGATCATCCAGATCTTATCCAACCTCGAATTCTAGAACCATTCGATTATGACCCAAAATTCCATCGGCATGTGGCTCAACCACAATTAGAACAGGAGGTGGGAGCGGCGACAGATCCTCAACCACCAACGCAAGATGTGGTGAATTAATTATCTACAGTTCAACAAGTTCCATACGAACAAGAGGTCTGAAACGCTACAATTACCAACATGAAAAATGAACATGAGGTGAATTCATATCCCGTTTGTTGACATTGTGGGTACGAGGTGGAAGTAGTTGTAAGGGCGGACAGAGAAAACATTGGTCGTCGCCTCATGCTATGCTCATTATGGTCGAACGGTTGTAATTACTTTGAATGGATTGATGACCGTTTATATCCAAGGGGTATTTATTATGCCAACGAGTTAGAACAACAGATTAGACGACTTCGAACTGGATTTGAATCTCTGGATATTAAATGTAACAATTAGTTTCCTTACATTATTATTTTCCTATTTGAGATTCGTTGTATCCTTAGTTGAAGTAGTTATTGCCTGGTTAATATATGTCGTACCCTATGATTTATCTACGATTTTTCTAGTCAACATCCGTTTAATCATGCGTTTTTGTATTAATTTCCTTGTTAGCATTTTTTTATCAGAAGTTATAGTGCCTATTTCTTAACTAATATCAGCTGTTCTACATCTATATATACATATACATATATATACACACACACACACTCTCATATATAAATAGCTTTTGTATTAATAACTATCTATAACTACATATATATCTATATATCATAGAATGGTAAATTATTTATATAAAGCCTTAATATATAAATTTTCATATAAAACCATTTAAAAGATAACCATTTATATTTTTTTACATACTTTAACCTTTTTTTTCTTTAATTGGGTTTCCGAAAACCCTTTTGCTTTGAATGGTAAACATAAAACCATTTTAATAATAAACGGTTTTAATTTTACCGTTTAATCCTTTAAACGGTGAAATAAAACCCGTTTACTACTAAAACATTTTTCATTTAACCTCTTAGACATTATTTTTTCCATACGAACTGCAGCTAGCTGAACCGAGCCCATAATCATTATCTATTGAAGATGCCTGAAACAGCAATTGCACATCATTCACCATATACTACTGCAACATATAAGTTAGCACCCCCCAAATACATCAAGCATTCTTTAGCATACTAGCCACCATCATAATCACCATACAAGTTCATTAATTAGCTTACACTAACACATTAATTAGCATAAAAGCCACCATCATAATCACCATACAAATTCGTTAACACATCATACTAAAAACACAGCTTCCATACAAGCCTACTTGGACATTCGAATTTCTTCCAAACCCATTGTACTCTTGTTTTTCCGACTGCTCGAACGTCCTTTTAATAGCGATGTCACTTTGCTCACAATGTCGCCACTCTTTTGTTTCCCTTTGACTGTTGTTTTTCCACGATCTTGGCCCAATCATACAACAAATACTTGAATGCAAATCTCTAAACACAAAAAATCATAGAATGGTGTTCCTTAAATGTTTAAGAAAATCATTTTTAACATTTAAATCCTCGTTTCTTTCAAAAAGCTCGTAGCAATGTAATGAAAATCACTCTACGCACTCTAATGCAATGAAAACTTACACTTTTTAATTGTTTTTAATGCAAACTACTACTTGTTCTTGTAAGCACTTGAGAACATGAGAACTCATTGCGAATTAAATATTTAGTGAAATGCAAACACTCTTGAGAAATGCTATACTGTTTGTTAACTAAATAGTTATGAAATGCAAAAACTCTTGAGAAGGTGTTTTGGTCATACTAGCATAATAAACACTTGAGAAGCAAGCACTAATTTTATCCATTTCTACAAAGAATTAAGCTAGTATGAGCGAAATATTTTTCCAATAAAAGCTGGGCAATATTGAATTTATAGGGATAGTAATGTAATTTAAGCGGTGAATATTCTATTTATTTGTCCATGTTCGTATTTTTAAAAAATATGAAACCTGAAAAAGAAAAGCGTTTTTTGAAAAGATGAAAATCTTGAACTCAAAGTAATAACTAATTCAATTAAACACCTAGCATTTTCCAAAAAAAACTGAGTGGTTTTGATTGATTAAATAATTCTATTACTTAGCTAATTCAATTAAAAAACAACTTCCGCTAGTGTTGCTGAGCTCCGATGTCAACAACAAATAACTTTATATAACTAGTATTTATAACTTGTTCGAAGCTAAATTTAATAACCTGTAGAAGTTGAATGTGCCAGAGTGGGTACTCTAATCCTAACATCATATCTATTTGTCTGCTCTCCGCCATGGTCTGCTCCACCACCGTCATTATCTTCAGCGTCATCATCATCGACACTATCGCCTCCGATGTCTTCGTCTTCATCTTCCTCGTCTTCCTCATTATCGTCATCATGCTCTACTTCATCTTCGTCATCCTCTTCGTCATTATTCTCGTCTTCTTCAACTGATTGCATTTGGCGCATGGCTTTCCTTTTTTTTAATTTTTGATAGACCACTACCCCTCATTGCAAGACCCAAACACGGATTTCGAATAACCTCCATATTCTGTACGAAATACGGAATAAAAACATATAAACATAAACAAAAAGAAAACAAACTTATGATAAAATCTAAAAGAAATGGCACAACTTACTAAATATGATGCTACTTCATTTATCCTTTTCAAATCTTCCTCGTAAAACCGAGATTCCTGAATAGCTAAGTGCCACAGGCCTAAATTCATCTCCCAAAGGCTATCCACTGTATACTGCGGCGGAACTGGTGGGACATAAGGTAAATGAGGAATAGAAAATGGATCATTACGTCCAGTCCACTGCATAAACCAGCCAGGATCTTCTGCCCAACCGGCTTGCTGAGAAGGCGGAGGTGGGTTAAACTACAACGAATAATTAACTTCCGAAGACATCACAACTGGAGCATGAATACCCGACTTTAATGCAGAAGGTCCAAAAAAATCCATATTCCCTAGACGGATTGCAACATCTAGTAACGGTCCAACTTCTCTAGCAATTTGCTGCTAATACGTATCGTAGTCGATGTCCACACCCTGATACAAATAATGCTGACAGTTGTCCTGATATAGCGCTCGTTGCATTTCCTCATACGTATCGTACGTCATGGTATCTGTCATGAGAAGCGGGGGATCAATAGAAATGACAGTCTGCTCAGTCAACTATCTATAGCATCGCTCTCCTAAAAATAACTCATAACAATGGCTAGGCGGAACAAGTAAAGGCAAATGCTTCATTGAAAAGTCACGGGCAAATTGAACTTCATTTTCATCAATAGCGATCTAGTTAAGCCACGGGTTCCAGTTAATATGACTAGCTTGTCAGTGATCAATATGATATCGTGTAACAGAGAACAAATGTGCTACAATATCGCGTGTTCTTACTCTGTTCTCTTTCTCCCGAGCTATTAATCTAGGATATGCGACTGCTTTACATTTTCTTTAACAATATATCCGCCGATAGTCATATACTCAAAGAACCAGTAATGCAAAATAAAACATAAAATTTGTTAGCTAATTGACTAATTGAACAAGTTTGCTAAATTAAATTGAAAATAACTATGTTATTATACTATAATAACTCGATAAATCCAGTAAGATGACCGCATCGGGTCATAGCCACATCCAGACTCTGGTACATGTAGCCCAAAATAGCTGAACCACAGTCATACCGCCTAGCTAATTCCAAATTCATAACTGCTTCTATATACCCAAGATTGATTGTGTCATTTGTCAATGTGAAGAAAAGAGTGCCCATCATATATAACACAAAAATGCTTGCAATATGTCCAAGGTTGTTTATATTAGCTGCTATGTACTACTTAGTAAAATATTTATTCAAATGTGATATGGCAACGTTACCCTTCTTCATATCTTTTTCAACAAGCAATGGTAAAAACTGACTAGCACTACTAAACTCGCTCCAAGTGTCATCATACGGTATACTATGAGTATTCAATCCAACAGGTATCGATGTCAACATCGTAAAATCAAACGGTGTAAAACCAATCTCAGCATTTGGAAATAAAAATGTATGCGTAATAGGACACCAACGCTCAGCTATTGTAACAACCGGGAATTTTGGAACCAATTTAAAATTATTATTTTAGAAATTTTAATGGATTTTAATATTTAAAATGATTTATTTTAAATAATAACAATTAATTTTTTTATTTAAATCGAAGTTTGAACGTATATATTTATTCTAATTATAAAAGGAGTTTAAAATAGCGCAGTAGTTTGAAAATTTGAATTTGAACTTTGACTAAGTGTACAGGATTCAAAATAAATCGGATTTTAGTAAAACTAAAAATATTTAAATATGTTTAAAAATATATTTCCAATGAATCCGAAAAATTGAATTTTCATAGCGGGAATAAAAAGTTATGGCCAGTTAAATATTCAGAACAGTCGCTATAGAATTTAATATAATATATAGCCCGTATAAATAGCCATTTTGCAAATGACCTCCGTTTTCAATGAAACCATTTTTGTCGGATCCGGGATGTCAAATTATTGCTAAGTTTAATTTTCCAGAATTTTTGGAATTAATATATGAGCGTGGTAAAAGAAAACGCGTTTTTAACAGTTTCAGCCAAATTGGATCGACCAGAAAATGGCCATTTTTCAAACAGTCTCCAAATTTGACGAAATTAATTTTGTTAGGACCATATTGTCAAAACATAGCCAGATTTATTTTTCTGGAATTTTTAGAGTGTGGCCTCAGAAAATTAAAATGTACGTTCAAATTAAATAATTAAAGGTTCTATATTTTAATTTAAAGAAAAATTGATCATAAAAGTCGAATTGGCTTACGAAACATATCTCATTGTGTTCGGAATGGGGGTATTTAGCTAGGAGCGACAGTCATTGGGTTGGATTTGGAGATCGTGACGATAAACTAGTATTTTAAAATTAAAATTAAATTAAATATATTATTTTAATTGGTATATATACCATGGTATACTTCCAAATACGGAACCCTAATTCTCCATTTAGATACGCACCAGCCACCTTATCTATGAATGGCCGATATCCTTCTGTTTTCACCCATCAATTATTCACAATTCCTTTCGAATTAGCCTATGGTTCTTAAGGAAAGATCGAAGCACTGCTCAAGTTCTTTGATTCTATATGGCAGAGATCTGAAACAACGATTTGATTTGGACAAAAACGAGGCCTGAACTGGCAAACTTTGCAGCAGATTTCTGGGGCATGGTGATGTGCGAGTTCAACGTGGACGGGTCCTGGCAAATGCGGCGCTCCGACACGCGAGGGGGAAGGGTTCGATCGATCTCTGGTGCCTGGGTTCGCGTGAAAATTAAAGCCTTAGGTGGTGACTAATGGGTTTCACCGTTTGGTTTTGTTCCTGTAAAGTCTACAGACGGAAGAAGATGTAATTTATTTTAATTATAAAATTAGTTATATTATTTATGTAATCAAATTTATGAAAATTCATAACTTTTTCATATGTAATCGGAATACAGCGAATCTGAAAGCATTGCAACCGTAAATTCAGGATCTACAACATTGGACAGACTGAAACAAATTTGGAGCGATTTATAATTTTTGAGGAATTACAAAGCATGGTGAGATTTCATATTTAAATAATTAAAAATAAATTAATTATTATCGTGTTTAGAAATTCTTGCATGTACATGATTTGATTTAAATTGATTTATGCTGTTATGATGATTTGATGGAATATTTTGTTGTATTAGAATTGAAAATAATAAAATTGTCATTTTATTGAATTAGAAATGTAAAATAATAAAATTGTCATTTTATCGAATTAGAAATGTAAAATAATAAATTGTCATTTTTGTTCAAGGAGAAATGTCAAATATAAAAGTGTCATTTATGTTGGATTAGAATTGTCAACATAAAATTTTCATTTTTATTTGTTATGTTGAATTAAAATTGTCAACATAAAATTATCATTTTTTATTTTGTTATGTTGAGTTAAAATTGTCAAGGCATAAAAGTATCACTTTTATTTGTTATGGTGAGACATTGAATTTGTGTACAAGTAAATATTCATTTTATTTGTCATATTAAAATAGAAATTTTGTGTACAAATTGATATTCATTTTTATTTGTCAACATTAAACATTGAATTGTATACGAATAAAAGTAGTCGTTTCTATTTGTCAAATTAAACATTGATTTGGAAACAAATAAAAGTAGTCATTTTTATTTTTCAACATTAAACATTAAATTTGTAAACAAATAAAGATATTCATTTTTATTTGCCAAGTTAAACATTGAATTTGTGCATGAGTAAGAATAGTCATTTTTATTTGGTCATTAAAATTATAAATATGTATGTGGACAAAATCATCTTTTTATTTTGTCATTAAAATTAAAAACAAGCATGTGGACAAAATCATCTTTTTATTTTGTCATTAAGATTAAAAAAATACGTGTAGACAAAGTTATCTTTTATTTCGTCGCTAGAATTAGAAAACATGTGCGTAGACAAAATTGTCTTTTTATTTTGTCATTAGAAAATGTTATATTAAAATAGAAATGTCTTGTTAAATTATAAATGTCATTTATTTAGATAATGTCATGCTATGTTAAAAATGTCATTTATTTAGATAATTTCAGGTTATGTTAAAAATGTCATTTATTTAGATAACGTCATGTTATGTTAAAAATGTCATTCATTTAGATAATGTCATGTTGTAATAAAAATGTCATTTTGTTAGGGAATGTTAGGTTGAAATAAAAAAAATATGTCAATGATAAAATTTACATTTTTTATAGTGCATGTAGAAATGATTAAAATGATCATTAGTTATAAATACAAGAATATGTTAACGATTAAAACATTATCATAATAATGTTAATGTTAATATTAATATGGCAGTTGAAATTAAATTATAAATATCCATTTATAATTTTAAATAGTGAAATTTTTTTAAATAGAAAATAATTCAAGCCGAATTAAAATTATTTAAAATTTGCGAACCAATGATTTATTTATATAAATTGTTGTTGTTTGAAAACCCCACACGGGTGTTAGGATGATAATTGACATACACTAGTCCCAATATTTAGTTGTATGTTAATCGATGGATTGACAGTCTGTGATGAGCGTTATTTATTTATTTTAATGCTCACATAGTTATAAAACTTCACTTTGGATGTAATTAGATTGTTGAATGATTATTTATCATTATTGTTGTATACGTGCGATGTATGAAATCCATATAACTGAAATTATATGGTAATTGATTCAGTCGCATTTCGATTCAGAATATCTTTATATAAAGAATATTTTAAAATAAAGAATATTTTTAAAATAATAAATATTTTAAAATAAATTTAGTGAAAAGTAAATTTTTGATTTTTATGTCCATTTTTGGATGGACACAAAAATATAAAAATGTGAAGTCGAATTAAGTAGCATATGTTATTTTAACCCGAACTGGTTTATCGGTCGATTTCATTCACTTTATAATGAACATCGAAAAGAAGGGATTTCAAAATCTAATATTTTGAAATTATTAAAATTTTAATATGATAAAAATATAGAATATTCAATTTTTCTTTAAAATTAAAAATGAAGTTTAAAATCATTTTGAATGAATTTATAAATTTTTTATAAAATACGTTTTAAATAGAAATCGACGAAATATATATTATATATATTTAATGGCCTGAATAGAACGCGCAGTGACCGTTTGCGAATTTTGACCATTAACTTCAAATTGATGTAACAGGAGATCCGACCGTCGGATTCTCCTAAAACCGTGTAACGACCCGGATTTTTAGCCGTTGAATTCTGAATATTTAAATTTATTTAAAATGTTTTATTTGAATTATATATAGGAATTTATTTAATAAAACGATATTTAAACATTTAATTTATAATATAATTTAAGATGAATTTAAAATGGCGCGGTAGTTTGAATATTCGATTTCAAATTTCAAATGAATGTATAGGATTCAAAATAAATCGGATTTTAGCGAAACAAGAAATATTTGAATCTGTTTGAAAATATCTTTCCAACGAATGTGAAAAATCCGGATTTCATAGCAGGAATAAAAAGTTATGTCCAAATCAAACTTTCAGAAAGTCGTTATGGAATCGCATATAGAACATAAGGTTTATTTAATATATTTAAATATCGGTCTTGAATTTGGACAGTGTTCTTTTGAGGCGTAGTTATAATTTAATTTTTTGAATTTTACTATAATTTTTAATTAATTAAATGCGCAACTTTTTATTTGGAGTATTTTGTACCCTATATCAATATTTTGGGGTTTCATAATATAAGTTAAACTACCGATATTATTATATTTTTAAAATCGTAGCACACTGCTCAACAAAATGGTATTTTTATTTTTGTCTGTAGCGGCTCGTACACAAACAAAGTTATATAGCAGCATATCGTTAGATTTCTTTAAACATACATCTTATAAGGAACGTTACTCACCAAGAGTCATCACGTAAAATAAATAAATGAATAGTATATCTAAACCAACATTGTGGCCTAGAGAAGTAAATACTAACGTATTTAATATAAGAACTAGCAGACGCCCTACTCTTTGCTCTGATAAGTGCACATGCATTACCCAAACCCGGACAGAAAATTTAATGCTCTCACATGCCTAAGCCGACCTCATGTACCACTGTGCAGACCCTATATGTACCAACCCTTACGTGCAAAGGTATTGCATATCGTTCTCTTCACGGTTCTTTCTGTAATGACCCGCATTGGCAGAGGTATAATAATTAATTTATTTAATTATTTAAAAGGTGGTTAAAAGGATTTAATGGTCGTGGAATTAAATAATGGTGAATATTTAATTAAAATAATAAATTAAATAAATATATTTAATTCTGAAATAATCAGAATTGGCTGAAATGACGATATGGTGTGAACTGGATCATCTATGATATTATATTCAGCTTGGAATTGAATTTGAATAACGAATATATTATATTAACGTCATTTTGAAGGTATAATTATATTATAATTATAATCGAGCTCGAAATGGCGCTGCAGTTCATAAATTGGCAATCCGAACTTCAACTGAATGTACAGGATTCGTTTTAAGCCGGATTTCTATGAAACAAGAAATGTGTGGAGCTGGTGGAGTATATCTTTCTAGTGGAAGAGAAAAATCGGGATTTCGTCGTGTAGATTTTGATGTACGTCCAAATCAAATTTCAGAAAAGTCGCTGTGGAATTCCTTTATAATTTGCAACGCTTTATTTACGTTATAAAAGGATTTTCGATATAAATTGAATATCGATAAATCTAAAAATCTAAAATATCAAACTGCAAATTCTGATATGATATTCTGGAGCTGTACGATATCATATGTGAAGATATACGATAATATAAATTTATTTATATTTAATTTAATTATATTTAAATATATTTATATATTTAAATGGGTCATCCAGAGCTTTAAAAATAGCCACTTTTGCAAATGAAGTCAGAATTCGACGAAACTAGTTTTGTTGGATCCGCAATATCAAATAGTTGTTAGATTTCCAGTTTCGTGATTTTTAGAGTCAGTGTGTGGCCGTACGGATTTTTAGAGTGAGAAACAGTCAGTATTTTGACAGTTAAAAATACGCTGTGTGAGCGTACGAAGTTAGAATTCGACAAAACCGGTTTCGTTGGGACCGTAATGTCGAACTCTAGCTGCATGTCCAGTTTCGTGATTTTTGAGTATCGTGTGTGATCACGCGAATTTTTAGAAGACAACAACGAATATAAAATGAATATTTAACTAAAATATCTCAACACAAATAAATATCTAGATATTTTTCTAACCCTATATATACCCCTACCCTTCACTAAAACCTAATTCAACTCACTTCCTTGGTCAACATCTTTTTCTACCGCCGTTCCCTATTTGTCTTCTTACAGTAAAACAAGTTCGATCCTTTTTATTTCAAAACAAAAATAATAAAATCTCTAAAATCATGAATCGTATATGTTTGGATTTTGGCTGAGCTCCTCTTCGTTCTGGTATGCTTGCGGTTGGGTGCGGTGATGTTTCAGCGAGCTCGAGTTTGAGCAGTGAGATTAGGGTTCGATCTTTTGAAAAAGTGAAGTTGTTGTAAATCATTTTGAGGTTGATTTGGGATTTATGGAGTGATTTCTCACCTGTAGGAGGAAATTTGGGAGATTTCGTTCAAATTAGTGTCGCACCCTTCCTGTACTGCTCGTCGAGGACTGGTTGACGTGGCAGGAGGGTGGGCATCGAGTTCAACTTGAAGGTGACGAGGAGGAAGGGATTTGGTCGAGGAGTTTGTTGGTGTTTACAGTTTTGAGTATGGTTGAGTATGGAAGGAGGATTTGAAGGGGGGAGTTCGGCCATTGTCTGTCGTGAAGAGCAGCAGGATTCGGGGAAGAAGGAATGTTGGGTTGGCGGGCTGACATTTTTAAATGGGCCGAGAAGTTAAAAAGGGGGGTGAGGCCCATTTCAATTCAATTAAGTTTGTTTTAGGATTTTAAAATGTTGTATTAACTTCATAACACGATATCTCGGTCATATGAAATCAGATTGACGAACCGTAAGTTGCGTTGAGATCGTATGGACGGGAGCAACACAATGAGACTGACTGGAAGTCCATTGGAGCTCGTTACAATTTATGGCGAAATAAATTGTCCAACTGAGTCAAATAACGCAAACCATTATTTAACGATTAACGCGCAAATGTGAGTAAAACTCACCAACTCTGAACAGTTATATTTTTATAATGTATTCTTAGAACTGTTAATCATCTGTTGATTGTTGTGTGTTGGTTGATTGATTGAACTGCTAGTCAGTTAGTGAAAATTATATATTATATATATATATATAAACCGTTAAATATTTATATATTTATTCTGCTATCATAATAATGTATATTGAACTGAAAGTGATGATAATCATATTGTGTAACATCTGTGGATGCAGGGAAACAGGTTGGAGGAATCTGACTGGATTCCTCAACAGTTATTTTATTGTTTTTCATATATTATGATATATGATGTAGTTAAAACCTGTGGTTGATTATATGGGTTTGAATGAGATTGGTCATCGTGATTGGATGTGTTAAGTACCATAAAATATCGGAATGGGAAAAGGAGATTTTCAAAGTGATAGTGAAAATAAAATATTTATAAATGGAATATTTATAAATAAGAAATATTTATAAATTGGAATATTTATAAATAGAAGATATTTAGAAAGGAAATAAATTTCAAACCATTTTCTTTTTGAATGGAAAGGCATGTGTGGCGGGTTTGGTGATTTTCCCGATGCTCCTGTTACAAAGGAGGTTATGGCGATTTTTTCCAGAGAATTTAAGGAGTTAGAATATTTCAAGAATAAATTTGAAAAGGAAATATTTGTAAACCGTTTACAAATAGAATTGAAAAGGAAACGTTATAAAAAGGAAATCATTTTTAAAGTGTAGAACCGTTATTTAAAAGTAAATCTTTTCAAATGAATAAAACGTTGTTAAAAAGTAAATCTTTATAAAGTGAATAAAGTAAATCGAATATGGTATTCGAAAGGAGTTAAATCGAATATGGTATTCGAAGGGAGTAAATCGAATATGGTATTCGAAAGTTAATAAAACGAATATGGTATTCGAAAGTTAGTAAAACGAATATGCTATTCGAAAGGGGTTAGTCGAGTCGAGTTAGTTGAATAGAGTTAACTAGTTCAGTAGAGTTAACCAGTTCAGTAGAGTTAACCAGTTCAGTAGAGTTAACTAGTTAAATAGAGTTAACCAGTTGGTTTAAGTAAGTCAAGTTAACCAGTGAGTTAAGCAAGTCAAGTTAACCAGTGGGTTAAGTAAGTCAAGTTAACCAGTTGAGTTAAGTAAGTCGAGTTAATCAAGTCGAGTTGATCGAGTTAGAGTTACTCAGTTGGAGTTAATCGATTAGAGTTAAATCAAATGAGTTGATCAAATATAGTTTATTCGAATAGAGAAAAGGAGTTAATCGAATATAGTTTATTCGAATAGTGAAAAGGAGTTAATCGAATATAGTTTATTCGAATAGAGTAAATGAGTTAATCGAATATAGTTTATTCGAATAGAGTTAGATGAGTTATCGAATATAGTTTATTCGACAGGAGTTAAGTGAATTAGTTAAGTTGAACTAAGTGAATTAGTTAAGTGAATTGGTTAAGTTAACCAAAGTGAATTAGTCGAGTTAATCAAAGTGATTAGTTCAGTTAATCGAGATAAGTAAATCAAGTTAGGTTAATCGAGTTGAATTAGTCTGTCGAGTTAATAAATTGAGTTAGTCAAACCAAGTAAAACCAGTTAGAGTTAATTAATTAAGGTTGACCAGTTAGAGTTGATCGGTTAGAATTAACCAGTTAGAGTTAATCAATCAGAGTTAATCAAATAGAGTTAAGTAAAATTAGAACTGACTAGAGATTAGTAAATTGAATTGTTTTCTAAGTTCCTATCTGATGTTGGTTTCGGCCTTCGGGATTTATACTTAGGGGATTGTTCTCATACTAGTTTACAGTCAGGGACTGATAGTTGGGGAAGAGTAGTGATTTGTAAATAAGCAGATGGAAACGTTTTCCAGTGTTAATAACATATATTTTCTAAACATAGAAAATAAGTCAATATGAATATATATATATATGTTGATGATTGATCGATATAATTTCCATTTGGAAATAATATCGTTGTTTGCACACTTGATTTTCTTTGATAGTTAAATCACAGACTATCGGAGTTTTGACCATTTTAACGTTGTTAATATAGAGAGACCTATTGGATTATTATCCAAAGAACTACTCTGTATTGGCATAAGCATTGCGAATCATTTATGCCAAAGATAATTGAAGATGGAGCAAAGTGCAAGGGCTGTTGTATAAGTCTTAGATAACAGTGACTAAGATGGGTATACTGAATAGTGCCTTCGGTTTGTCCAGTCCCAGGACAACTTGTATGGACGAAGGTCTGACAGAGTATATCCAATGGATCGCGTAAATTGATCTGTTCAAACGTATTCACGTTTGGAGGCGGAAGAATTTGTTTCTCTTAGCTGTATACCCGTGTTATTTTTGAATAAGTCAATTTGTGATTTGGCGGGTATGACGATGTGACATTCTAAGTGAATGAGGATGACTTGTATGAATGAATGTCTGACAGAGTATTTCCAGAAAGGTAACGTACATTGATTTCTTCAACCATACCAAGAGTGGAAGCGGAGAAGGAAACTTCTTTTAGCTAACACGTAATGTACTGTTGTAGACGTCAATTAGTGATTTTCGATGGATCTGACAATGTGGCATTCGAAGTGAATCTGATGTGATGATAAAGCGTAGCTTCTAGCCTCATCAACCGGTAAATGACAGAAATCGGGCAGGCAGCATGGCTAAGTCGGTCGCACCGAAGTAGGGTGTATAATCACCTATCTAGAGAATATTCATTTGTTTCTTATATCTATCAATGTTGTCCCATATATATATATATATATATATATATATATATATATATATGTATATGTACCGGAACGGCTGCTGATCCCAACCGTTGGTGATATACATTCGATACACTCAAGCAAAATGAGTGGTCGGTCATGTGTGGCTGAGTTACAAGATGTTCGTGTTGAACTCCAGTGTATCGTTCCTAGATTACACTGATCGGAAGGTGGTTCCATACCTTGTCATAGTTGGAAATCCATTATCCAATACGTGCTTGCGATTTTGATTGTATACTATATATGTAGAACGTGAGATGAAAGCGTTTCTTCTAGTTGATATCTATTTGTACATAGACATTATTATAATATCAAAAGGTTTTGATATAAAGATATTTTGGATTATCATAAGGGAAAAACCCGTTCCGTTTTGCGGCGTGGTCTTATGAGATATCGTTTACTTGTTCATATACCTGTTTAAACTGTTTTACTCACACCAGTCCCATGACTGACCCGAAGTTTACTTTGTTGTTTTCCCCAAACTCTAGGGTGCCTAAATTTATACGGGCAGTCAAGTAGTCAGGAATTTACAGATATACTTGGAGAGCTTGGAGTAGAGGCTTCAAGATCATATAGCTATAGTTATTTTCGCTGTGTTGTAAGTGCTGTACTCTGGTACGTGCTATTGTATACATAACTGTTATATTTCAAAGTTATGTTATCTATTATATGCTATTCGTTCCGCTGTGAGGTTCGTGTTACTATGATGTTGTGTTCTTCTTCTTCTTCTATTCTAAGTTTCTATCTTATCTATTCTCACCCTCTAATTTCTTTCATTAATTACCGAGATTTTTCGATGTTTTGGTTATCGACATCGTGCTTATGTCGATAACCAAAGTCGCCAAAAATCCGGGTCGTTACACTTTCTCTTTAAATACGGGGTCCCCAATTCTTTCGTCTATAGACAATAAAACAAGCCATCCTCTTCTTTTTTACTTCAACGAATCCTTGCCCTAAAAATTTAATCGGCCTCTTCAAAAATCCAACAAGCGATTTGAAATTTTTACAACAGATCACCTAATCCGTATCATTGGATTCACAAAGAAATAAGCCTCAATCCCGTACTGTTTACATATAACTCGAAATATCTTTTTCTTTGAGTGGTCTGAAGCGCCTTGAGCTTCGAGTACCGACGACTGGGCAAAGACTGGGCAGAGCGAAGGTCAGTAAGGCATTAAACTGACGTGAAGTTTTGGGGGTTCACTGACCGACGAGGAGAAGTTAAGGAACCGAAGTTGAGGGCGCTGCGAGGTGCTGAAATACGACGCTCACGATCTGGTTGTTCTTGGTGAGGGATATTGTACATGGAGTTACAAGTTTTGTAGAGAGTTTGAACAACAGGGTAATGTGTTGAGTAAATAATAGGGTATGGGTGTCTGGTAAATGGAGCTGGTAGTAGGGATGGAAGTTGTCACGCTGGGTTTGTTTGTAGTCAATGAACGTAAAGGTGAAATCAATGGAGAAAGAGAGAGGGCTGGAGACGTTGAATTATGGTGCCAAGCGTGGCTCCAGTGTATTGTTTTGGCAATGATAATGATTTAAAAAGTGAAGAAGTTGAAGAGGACAGGTGGTCTTTGGTCTGGTAGAAATGTTTGGAGCGAAAGAAAAAAAACAAAAAAAAAAAAAAACAAAGGAAGGATTAAAACCAGGATTAAGAGAGTAACGGGGTGCTTAAGCGATAATGGCGTGGTTTATGGAATTAATAAGTGGGTTGAAATGTGTGGAAGAATGCGGCGTGCTGAAGAGACAGTAGGTTCAAAGTTTGTGGAAGTTGGTGCTAAAGTTTTCCGCACTCTGCTGTTTCATGGTTGCGGTGATGGTTTGTAAGGACCAGGAGTTATTAATGAGGGAGGAGGTAGGTGATCAGTTAAATAAGGATAGTTAGTTGGGATTGGTTTTTGTGACGGAAATGATTTTTAAATGGCGATGCAGTCTGGACCAAGGTGTTGGAGTAGTATGGGTGTTGATGATGAAAAGTTGGGCGAATTCATGATGGCCGGTTGGATCGTGTTACAAGAGAAAGAGAGGATTAAGTGGGCGGATTAGAATTAAAACATGGATCAAGATTGGAAAGGTAATTAATTTCTAATTTAAATAAAAATAAAACTAATAATGATTGAAATGATTTAAACTTGTGGTATTTATAACTTTGACCTGCGCTATCAGAATTTAACCTGATCAGATCCATTGGAACCATAACAACGAGATTTACCTTATGGAACTTATGTGGTTGAGAACAGAGCTGCAGGAATTTCGAGATAAAATCAGACGTTCGTTTGATTTTAAATGAAACAAGGACAGAATTGTCAATTGCAAAACAAGGTGAGTAAACTCACTAACTCTGCCTCATCTATATTTTTATATAAACGAGTTTTTAATTTATTTATAATAATTTTATACCGTGTGATGGCTGTTTGAACGAATGGTTGATAAAATTGGTTGAAATGGTTGATATAGTTATACCGTTCACTATGATATTTCATATTGATGTGAAATTTATATTATTGATGTTGACTAACATCTGTGGATGCAGGAAAACAGGCTGCAGGGATCTAACTGGATTCCTCAACATTTATATTACTGTTTTTGTTTATTGTGCTATATGATGTGTTATATAATCTAGGATTGATTGTGTTTGAATATCAATGACCCTAGAATTTTGGTATTTAAATACCAAAAAGTAAAAATAATTTCAAATAAAGAAAATAAATTGGAGATTTTAAAGGGAATTTATTTCCAATATAGGAATTTAATTTCGAATTAACTAGAAATAAGAACTCGTTGTAAATGGATAAAACAAGAGGTGAATTATAAGTGGTTATAAATTAGGTGAAGTATTTTTGGAAGAATTGAAATATAAGTTCAAGGTTTTGAAAAAGGGAAATGGATTTCGAAATCGATAATTGAAATGAGATTTTGAACCTAACTGTCATAAAGAAAATATAAATAAGATTATAAACGTTTGTAATAAAAATGATACATTTTATGAAAAATTCTAAATAGAAGTTATAAATTGACATTTGGATTGAGATGTTATTTACAAATATAAAATCAACGGATTTGATTTCAGAAGTATGGAATGTATAAAAGTTTGGAAAGGAAATCGAATCGTTTTATAAAAGGAAAGATGTCCGTAGTAGTTTTATAAACATAATTTGGAACTAAAATAGAATATGATGTGGGTTTATTAAGTGACTCGACGACTGAGATTTGAATCTGTGATGATAAAATAAATAAATACAAGTTGCACTTTGATAAACCAAATATTTTTAAATAGCGATTTTAAACGCTGCCGTTATAATAAATGTTTTGGTAAATTTAAATAGAAATTTTAACGCTGCCGTTATAATAACTGTTTTAACAGCGATCTTAGCGCTATTGTTATAATAAGCGTTCTATAATTCTAAATAGCGATTGTAACGCTGTTGTTAAAAGAAATGTTTTATAAATCAAATATTTGGAAACAGCGCCTGTAACGCTGTTGTTAAAATGAAATGAATTGGTCAAAGAGGAATTAAGAAAAGGAATTTGGAAATATTTTCCGATATTAATAATGTATATTTTCTGAATATAGAAAATAAGGATTTGTGAATATTTAGAAATGTTTTTTTCTAACTGGAATAAGGGATAGTTTCTCGAATAAATTATTGAAAATGTTTTTCAAAGAATCGAGAGGGGAAATCGAGCTTCATAAGAATATGAAAGATGGGAAATGAGAATTGTAAATGATAATATAATAGGAATTGATTTAAAGGGGCCAATGTTGATTAATGATTGATCGATCAAATTCCTACCTGGAAATAAGATCGTTTGTTGTACACTTGTTTTTCTTTGATAGTTAAATCACCGACTATCGAAGTTTTTTACCATTTTTCCATCGTCAATACAGAGAGACCGAGATCAGATTCATTATCTAGAAACCACTCTGTATGGGCGTTAGCGTTTCGATCAAATATGATGAAAATAATTGAAGATGGAGTTATGCAAGGGTTATCCTATTTACAGGATAGTGCCTTCGGTTTGTCCAGTCCCAGGACAACGTGAATGGACGAATGTCTGACAGAGTATATCTAATGGATTGCGTAAGTTGATCTCTTCAAACGTACTTACGTTTGGTGGTAGAGGAACTCGTTTCTCTTAGCTCTATAGCCGTGGTATTTTTGGGGAAATCAATTGGTGATTTGGCGGGTATGACGATGTGGCATTCAAAGTGAATGGTGGCCAGATGTTCTGAAAGATAATTCAAACCTCAAGCCTCACAACCAGGAATTGACAAAAATCGGGCAGGAAGCATGGCTATGTGGGTCGCTCCCATGAGGATGTATAATCACCTATCTAGAGAAATTTCATTTGCTTCTTTAAATCTATCGATGCTGTCCCTTTCGGGAAACGGTTGCTGATCCCAACCGTTGGTGATATACATTCGATACACTCAAGCGAAATGAGTGGTTGGTCATGTGTGGGCCGGGTTGCAAGACGTGCTTGTTGAACCCAGTGTATTCGCCTCTAGAGATACACTATCGTAAGTTGGTCCCATACCTTGTCATGTTGAAAATCCAATCTCCAATAAGCGCCATGCGGTTTTTGATTTTATATTATATATGAAGCGTGAGATGCAAGCGTTCCGCTAGATTCTATTTATTTGATGTAGTCATTATTATAATATCACCGGATTTGATATCAAAAATATTTTGGTTATCGTAAGGTAAAAACCATCCGTGTTTATGTGTGGATCGGTCTTACAATTATCATTTCTTTTCGAAAGAAATTTGAAAGTTAAACAAATGGTTTGAGTATACTCACACCAGTCCTATGACTGACCCAGAGTTTATTTTGTTTTGTTTTCCCTAAACTCTTGGGTGCCCAAATTTGTATGGGCAGTCCAGTAGTTGGGATTTTTCAGATTCACCTGGAGGAGCTTAAAGCAGAAGGCTTCACCTGTTAGCTATAGACTATCATATTTCCGCTGTGTACTGTTTGTGTATCTGGAAACAGGTGTTTTAATGTTCCAGAGATAACAGTTGTGCTCTAATGATGGTATGTACATAAAGTTACTGATTTGTATTTCAAAGTTTATGTTATATAATATATCTTATTCGTTCCACTGTGAGATTGGTGTTTTCTCTGATTGTGTTCTTCTTCTTCTATTCTAATTTTCTATCTTATCTATTCTCACCCTCTAACTTCTTTCTATAAATGATCAGGTATTTCCCATGTCTGAATAGTCAACATGGTAGTTTTATGTTGATTTTCGGAGTCGAAAATCCTAGTTCATTACAAACCGGAACTATTGGATTCATATTGAAAAGAGTTTTCCAATGAATATAAGAGATTTGAAATCTAACAGTTGGATTTGGAATTATGTCCAAATCAATTTCAAGAAAGGTCGTTGTAAGTGCAGTTCGGTGGCCGTTATTGGAAACCGACTGTATAGGCCTTAATAAAATTATTAAAAATATGAAAAAAATTATATAAAATCATAATTAATGATTTGGAAAGATTTTGGATGAAAATTCCAATTTTGTAAGGATAAAAATATATTTTTATCAAAATGAACTAGTTATTAACTAGAATAAATCATTAAATTAAGATTTGATGAAGCTTTCCAATTAACTAATATTTAATTGGAATTAAATAAAATAAATTGGATTTTGGGTTTGTCGTGAATGGTGTCTTAAATAACACTATTCTTAAACCCAGTCGAGAAAAGAATAAATCTTTTAATTAAGATTTTTAGAGTTTTCCATTTATATTTAGTAATTGGAATAAAATGAAATGTGAATTGGGTTTATCGTGAACTATGTTTTAAACGACATCTATTCTTTAACCCAATTAACAGTGAAAATATAATTTGAAACTTATAAATCTTTTATTAAAATTTAAATGGAAATTTTCTAAAGTAAAGTTTTCCAATTTAATATATTAAATTGGAATTGAATGGAATTCGATTTGATAATAATTGAGATGTGCTTATGTAAAGGAAGACCGTTATTATATATGGAATTTAAAAGGCTTTGTCGTTATTCCATTTATATTATTAGTCTGATACGGAAATTTATATTGATTATATATTTATTTGATTTCTGTGAAAATTCCATATTTAATGGAAGATGATTTTGGGATTATTGTGAACTGTGTTTAAATGACATTGGTTCTTTAACCCAGTAAAAGACAAGATTAATTTCTTAAAGTTGAATAATCATAAAGTAATGATTTTTAATATTAAAACCAAATTGGTGTTTTAATGAATCTTTAAAAAGAAAATTAAAGAATAAATTTAAAAGAATTTATCTTTGATAAAATTAATGGGAACCTTTCTCTAATAATGTGAATATTTTATTAAAAGAATATTCTGAATTGGAATGAGGCATATGATGTGTTTTTATAGCACTTAATTATTGATTATAAAATATGTGAGTTATTCGGAAAGACTTGTTTTATCCCATTCTGAATAATTACTACGACGATTAAAAATCGAAGATGAAGACGGTGGTTGAAGACCGGAGGTCTTCACATCGTTTAGATGATTACCGATATCTTGATTGGGAGGCATCCCAAGACAAGTTAATAAGTGGTGATCGTCCAGACGTACTTGGAGATCGACGGATATGCGAGAACCTCTCTCCTGTATTGGACATCTGGGACGAGGAATAAGGTGTCTCCGGCTTCGTTCAGACCCGGAACGGACTTGTAAATGGATGGTATGTCTGACATTGTATTTCTTTATGCTGTATTCGTTGATCTCTGCTAAATATTTATTTGTTTGGTGGCGGAAAATTTATTCTTTTGCTTAACACCCGTCTCTGGGACGTATGAGCTTAGAGGTTATATATTGGAAGAAACCAATGGTATGGTATGGATTGACAATGTGGCATGCTAAGATGCAAATGATCAAGGCTTTTGTTGAAAAGCAAAGCCTTGTAGTTGATGATCAAAGCACAACTTTATTTAGCATAGCTTTGTATAGCGATCTTCGTGAGCATCACACCTTGGTATGAACCAAAAACGGGAGAAGGATCCAGGGAGAACACGCGTTTCTTTCTAGCTAGGAGTGGTGTCTGGGTTTTACAAGCCCAGATATTTTTACTTATGTGGATGATGGATTGCGAGGCGCCTTGGTATTTGAGTCTCTAGTGGCTCTATTTTACGCCTCATAGGGCGGGGAGACATATTGTTCAGGAATTTATATATAATCCACAAACGTAAGTTGGGGACCGGCCCTGTGGCTCCTAGGTGCAGTTGCGGTTGTATCCTGAGACATGGTAGGCTAGATTGTCTCGAATTCGGTAAGGACGATCCCTTGCCTTGGTTCATGATGGAAATTCAACTTCCAATACAACACCATACGGTTTTGAGTGTATAACTAGTATGGCAACATAGTATATGGTAGCTATGCCGTCTATGATTGATACATTATGATTGAAATATTTTTGAAACATATATACACTAATAATAATATCAAATTCGTTTTATCGTATCAAGCATTTTTGACCATTATAAGGTAAAACTCTATCCTTCGGTTTGCGTTGCATTGTGTGATGAGACTTGAGTCTTATAATGGTTTCATTTTTCTAAAAAGCATTGCGTTGTTTAACGATTTACTTTATTTCTTGCACTGGCAATCCAGTGGAGCAAACCCGTTCCGCGTTAGCGGCGTGGTCTTGTGATTAGCCTTATTATTAAATAGGTTAAGTAAGATTTCTCATACCAGTCCCATGACTGACATGTAGTTTGTTTCACTTGCAAACTCGGGTGCCCATATTTTCCACACGGGCAGTCAAGTAGCATATTTTGCAGATATATTGAGCAGGATTCTGGATCGAAGCTTAAAGTTGTGTCCAGAGCACTGATAGCCTTCCGCTGTGTTAGTTCATTCGTTTCTGTTGCAGTATATTACATTTATTGTAAACTAATCTTCTGTTGTATTAATATCTATTTGATGTACTCTGTTATTCTATACCCTGATGTTGCAGTATTATAATGTAATAAAAGTCTTCTGTTATTTGTTCTGATGTGTTGTATGCCCAAAGTTAGCGTATCCGGGTTTTGAACGGTCTTGGTCGGTTTTACGATCGATTAAGTCTGGAAAAAATCCATGGTTGTTACAACTATAGCATGCATGCATCTATTATTAGAATTCCTCAACTCAACATCCATAAATATACCAAATATATTGACTATCGACTCTCTAATCTGCGGATGGACGTTTAATGTCCACCATTTTTTCATTGTTGTAAACGAACCATGACATCTCATGTTATCGCGATTCTATTCCAAACATGATTTTAACATAATTTAGTAACATAACAATACATTAAATTAAAACATAACATTAGAATACAATAACTAAATTTACGTCATCTCTTTTCCAGTCTCAAAAATGTGATGTATTCCTTCACGAAGACTAGTAATGGACCGAAATGGAAATGTATTAGAAATTATTTTTTCCATGCCAACACCATATCCTACATCTATCGGTCTTTTCATCCTCAACCATCGCCCGAGCTCCGTTTTGGAGTGGATGGCGCTGACTAAGGCAAAGAAGGTGGTATTCTCATCAGGATTGCTCACTTTAGTTGCGACGGCATTGAAGTGAGTCATGAAAGACTTTAAAGACTCGTTCTTTCCTTGGGAAGGGAAATGACATCTTTGGGTTGAGCAGTTTGAAAGCCGAATCATTCAGGAAACGACGAGCTATTTCATCAAAATTGGAGATCGAATTTGGCAACAGCATCAATGGATCGTATGTTTCTTCCAGACGATTTCCTTCTTCTAATAGGGCCGGCAGAGCTGGAAGCTTCAACATTGACGTCTTCCATCTGATATTCACAAAATACCCAAAACCCTAAGATTTGAAAATTAAATCAAACCCTATATTCAATTATGCTAAATTGGGTAGGATAGGGTGGAGATTGAGATGAAGATTAATAACAATTGAATTTGATTTGAATTTGTGGCAATTTTCGGAATTTTTTTAATGTGGAGATCGCGTGCGCTGCCATGATTTTCGAGAGCAGCTTCGGGTTTTTTTTCTAAAATGGGACGAGGCGCTATGTTTTAAAAAAAGACGTGTTAATGAATACCGTTTATATATTAAACGGTTTAATGAAATACCGTTTATACCACTAAACGACATTCATTAACCCGTGTAGTTGATTTTAAAAAAATATAGGACTGTGGATCCCCGTTCGCTACTGGAAGAACGCGGATCTTCACATTTTAAAAGCTTTCTCACCACCCTAAATCCACACAGTTGATGGAGATGCTCTAATGGTTGATGTCATATCCCATGATAGAATGGTATAGGGAGGAGCAGCAAACAACTATTTTGATGAATAACGCACTCATCTTAATGAAAGTGAAGCAAATGCAACACAAAACAACTTTCATCATAAAATGCCATACACTATTTTCATATTTGCAAAAGGTACATAAATTCAAATAAAAATCCAATCAAAGCAACCCCAAAAAGCTAAAGAATTGACGATGATGATATTCAAGCGCCTTAGCAAAAGCAGTTAATACTACATAGCTATTTAAGTATATACAAATCATTGTGGATGAATATTAGAAATGTAGAAAGATGTTAAAGAAAGAAAAACAACATATAATCAAAACGAAAGGAATCAAAAGGATAATCAAATAGAGGGAGAAAATCAACATGATTCATGAAACGTAGAAGATCAACTCAATCGCCGCAGCAGCATGAAACTCAATCGCTGCAGGAAAACAATTAAGAGGAAGAAAAGGGTAAAAGCAATTCACCAGAAAGAATACGAATTGAGGCAAAACAATAGTGTAAAGCAAAGGAAATGTAAAACAAACAACTGAAGAAATAGATGTATGCCAATTATTCACTTAAGTTGCTCATAGACTGATCTACCACTTAAATTGGAAATTTCGCCAAAGGTTTTATTACTTTTTAGTTTTATACGAACATTAAAAGTGATAAAAGATTATAGCACAAATGTAGGATTGTTTGTTTATTCTTGTAAGAAGAAGAAAAGAAATTAATTACAAGAATTCATAGTAAAAATATTGACTAAACATTTCCTTATGCTTATACATTATGTTAAATATGATAAACATGCATAATAAACGGAAATTTTGTTTAAAAAATGCAATTTTTGGAATAATTATACTACGTTAGGTTTAATATTGCAGCTTTTGTGAAATATTATTGCCGTGTTTCTTTCTTTACAAACTGCAGCTTTCTTAATGAAGATGCTTAATTAATGAAGCATTAACTCTAGTTATATGATACACATGCAATCATCTTCCTAACACGCAATAACCTCTGGGAAATAGTGCTGGAAAAAGGATAGCTCACTCATAAATTGTGATACTGAAAAACTCATGGTTATCAAAGTTTGAAGAAATATCGTATAGCACTAAAAACTAAATATTATAATTCATGAATGAACTAAGATGTATACACACATTGACGACAAGTTAGTAAGTATGATTCAGTGGCGTACCCAGACTTTTAGCTTAAAGACGGAACTATGAGAATATTTAAGAACAGAGGCGTACCTAGTGTAGGCCTAGTGGGGGCCGCCGCCCCCACTGGATTTTTCAAATAATACTTTTAGTTTGGGGTGAAATAAGTTGTTTCAGGTTTGTTCTCCTCTTTATTTCGTTGATGATTTGGGTATGTTTTGGATTCTCTGTTATGAACCGGGTCTTCCTTTTGGCTCTGTGTTTAGTCTCAAGTGTTATGGTTGTGGTGGCTTTAATGGTCGGTTTGGTTTTGGCCGAGCTTTGTCGATTTTCTTCGTGGGTATCGATGCAGTTTCTTCTGCTCAGATTTGATTCTGAGTTACCTGGTTATATTTGGCTATCTTGTTTGAGTGGATCCAAACTGTAGCTGCTTAGCATCTTTATGTGTATTTGGGCATTTTTGTTGGGTTTCTGGGCTTCTCAAGTGTTGAAGTGGTTTGGATTTTGTAATAGATGTCTTTGTGTGTTGTGAGTGTTAGGTTTTCTTTGCACTTCTCATTCTTGATGTAGATGTTTGTTTGTCTCAAAAGATCACATTGTACGCTTTAAAGAAGGATGCTTATTATTATCGTGTTGATATGCAACTCATTCCGAACATGTGACAAAGAAAAAAAAAGCTAATTAGATTTGCCAAATTTGATCTGTACTTTTTCTATTAAAATGGTTTAATGAAATTTGATCGATTTGACAACTACGTTCTAAATTTATAGTCTGACTATCAAATTTTCAGTTTCCAAAATGGGTGAATCAGTGAATTTTTATTAAAAAAAGGTTCAACGGAAGAAACATCGTCATTTTGTTTTTGATGTTGGAACGATAGTAATACATCTGAAAGAATATTTTTGACTGAAAATTATTAAGGCTTCACTACGCAAAAGTTTAAAGAGTGATGCGATGAATAATTAGTCAATCATTTATACTGAACGAGATATATCAAAAACTTTTGAAATTAGCTACAATAAATAATGAAATTTAGACATATATTTTTATGAAAATTTGATGTTGTAATATTTTGCAATGCCTAAACTGAATATTAATATAGTTTTGCAGATCAAACATTTGTTTACTTTTATTACGGAAAAATGGATTAATTCTTTGTAACGACCCAGATTTTTACTGTTCTATTTAATATTTTAAATGGTTTTAAAATGTTGTTTAGAATTTAATTAGCTTGAATCCAATAATTTTGAATATTTTATTAATATAAATAATAAAATAATAATTTAAATTCCGGAATGGCCAGAATTTGTTGGATTTGCAATATAATGTGAACTGACGATTTAAAAGAATTTAATGTTGTTTGGTTTTGAATTATATTAACAATTTGCTTTTCTGTGCAATTTGAGTAGATATGGGTTGTTAGGTGTCGGCTTAAACTATACGGAAAAGTGAGTCGTTACATTCTTTTTTCGTAGATTCGCACCCAGTGAGCTAGAAGTCTGGGTACGCCACTGTTTAAGAAAGAGCCATTTTCTCATAACATAGGTTAACACACGTTTGATTTACAAAACTATATTAATATTTAGCTTAGGCGTGATAAAATATTAGTGCATTAAATGTTCACAGACATATATGTCCAGGTTTCATATATTGAATATTGTCGCTATTTTAAATGCTTTTGATATATCTCATTTGATATAAGTAATTAACCATTTATTCATCACATCACCCTATAAACTTTTTTGCATAGTGAAACTTTAACAATATTCACAGTCAAAAATACTCTACAATTCCAACTTCAAAAATAAGTACATGCATTAACGAATGGTGATGTTTCTTCCATTGTACCTACAAAGGAGGAGCTGAGTAGCTCTTTTCTGCCATCTCTTTTCCTATAATGGAGTTCTTTTACATTCCGTTCCCTGCCTTGTTGAAGTTGAAGGAGGTCTGGCCAATCTCTATTGCTGGGCGTCTGATCAGCTTGTAGACTATCAGAGGAAATCCGTGAAGTCCTAGTGTTAGCCTGCTTTGTGACCAGGCTACCCAAAGCCAGGGACTTGAGTATGAACTTACATTGATTGGCGATCACTTGGATGGAGTGATAGAAAGATGGAAAATTTGAATTATACATGCAAATGTAACCGGATCGGATCCCCCATTCGGATCGGATCGGATCCCTCCTTTCGGATCGGATCGGATCCCCCTCTCCGGATCGGATCGGAGTACCCTCAACCCGAACCTCCTGAAGTATTCTGCACAGAAGTGCGTGCTGGCAATCTGCTCGAACAACCGGTTCGGTTCGGATCCGATCCGAACCGACTGAACCTGTTTCTGCACACGGAGTTTGACCTCTTCTCTTGGCATAACCGACTCCTACAATTGCGGATCGGACTCCACTTGGCAAAGCACGACCTGGTAACCACTTCCCCACGTTCTCCACTACTTCTGAGATCTCCTCCGGTCACGCCACGTGGCCCATCCGAACCGGAAGTGCCCAGAGCTTCTCTACAGCTATAAATACACCACAACTTGGCCATTTGAAGGGACTTTTGGCATTTCATTCATTCATGGTAGCCATGGCCGAATTCCCCCACCAATAACCACCTTCTTCTCCAATGAAAATCAATGAAAATCAATGAATTCGGAGAGAATTATTCATTGAATTTGAGCGATTGAGTGATTGAATTCCTTGTAATTGTAATCCATGAATGAAATGAGAAACTATGAAGTGGATGTAGGCTTGTTAACGCCGAACCACTATAAAAATCCTGTTGTCTTGCTTTTCTCTCACTTTTTCAGTTATTTCTTCATATCCTACGCTCTAAATACGATAATTTGGGTGTTAGGACCATTTTTTTGGTCTAACACCTAGTTTGCTTCACGCTGTCCTGGTAATTTCTGAAATTCCGGCTGACCGGCGCCATCAAAGGAGAAATTACAGTAGCCCTATCTTTCTTTTCTTCAATCCGCAGCGATCTTGCTTTGCGACTGGACGTTACCAACTGGAAACAATCTTCGTCAACCAGTGGTGGAGGCACGATTGGAGTAGGAACCGCTGTTGAATCGGAGGGATTAGGTCTCACTGAAGTGGACGGATCTTGCTCAGGTCTGGCGTCCTTTTTATGCGATCCAGTTTCGTTAATTTGTGTAGCTACGGGATCGGGCGGGTTTGGAGGAGGTGGGGAAAGGCGAGAGGATGTCGAAGGTGGTGGAAAAGGCGGTTGGAAGGTAGGAAAAGGGTCTGTTTTTGTGTGCCAGGCGTAAGCCCTAGCGGTCGCCATTTTTCCAGAGAGTCCTATCAGACTCAGAATGACGGAATTAAAAAAATTTCCAGAAAGGGTGGCAGCCTGGACTGGTTAACTTTTTTGCACAAAAATGAAGACAATAATAATCGATCAAATATGACATGAAGTAAAAGTGAAAAACATATACAAATTGTTTAAACTATATATATAGTTTTATGTAACGACGGTCGAAACAGAGCCCCTTCCTTGCACGCATATGAGCTGGCACACAACTTCCATATAACAAAAGTAATGTCTGATGTTATGTGTCTACCAGCTCATATTTATACACAATTCCTTCAATATATTCCGTAATGTGGGACTATTGTATCCAAACCATCAATCTTCCTTAACAACATGCGAGACAATCCTAACATATAGTACTTATGATAATTTCCAAAAATATAAAATCAGAGGGATGAGCATGGAAATAACAATGTTGTCTATTTGATGTATTAAAAGTTCAAGATCAAAAATATGAAAAAAAAATAGAAAAATAATGTGAAAAAGAATCATACTGAAAAAGTCAGCAATGCTGTATAAAAAAAGAGGTTTAATTTCCAAGAATAAACTTTTTTGTAGAAATAAGTCTACTACTTGTGATTTTTCCTAAAAACATAAAACATATAACTTCCAATTTCAAAATTTTGGTTTTTTTTTTTAAATAAATAAGTTGAAAAGAATTATATCGGAAAGCTAACAAAACAGAAAGGAGACAAAAATGGAAAGTAATAATAAAGCAATACTAACAAAACTGGATAAATTTACAAGAAACAAAAATAACCATAAAGGTTTTGACAATATAATTAATTTAAAAACATAAAAGAGATTAAATCTTGTAAAAATATTAGAAATACTTTTTAGCGAACATAATTAAATACTTCATGTTTTAACAAACGGCACAAATCCGAATCTAAAAGCTAAGATGAACGTACAACTACCAGCTGACATTGTAAATAACCAAAAAGCAAGGTAGTGCAAAAGGAAAAAAGTAACTATGCAAATGGTCAGGTGAAACACACTAATTATAGGTAGCAAAAAGAAGTAAAGCACAAAAACATGAAAAATAATTATCAACAATATTCTTGTCCGCATTGCAAATCATAAAATTTCAATATTTTTAAAGCAATTTAATTTATGGTTCATGTGGGTTATTTTAGTTAAATACTTGATTACCAAAAGAAGCAGAAACCTAAAGTCAATTTGGACCATGCAGGTGAAGAAGAGCACCATTGCCCAATAACGAAAGAGATTGAAAGGTGATGATGGTTGCAAGGCTCTTCGACGACCAGTTGAATGATATTTAGTAGGCGATATTGGCTGGAGGCATGGGCCAAAATATTATGGGGTACGCTACACCATAATTGCAATTTGTAACTCTTATTGTTTCAATTGCCAACACTTATTTGTGTTGTAGACTAATGACAATAATATGAGTTGCTATAGTAAAAATGCTTCACCAAAAATACATAATTATAATTTTTTTATTGGCAACACTTTATTTAAGTTGGTATAGCTAATCAACACTTATGTGGTGAGGGAAAAATAGTAAAATAACTGTTGTTTTCACCTAGAACCTAATCGCGCTCTCAATCCCTCTCTATAGGCTTATTCCTCGACGCTTTGTAAGGAAAAATGGCTTCGTAAGGAAAAAAAGGGACTCGGGAACTTCGGCTTCGAATTCTGGATTTCGAATTGGATGTCAGGTGACATCAAGTTTAAATTGGGTTCTTCGGCTTCAGAAACTTCGGCCTCACAACGTAAATGTGTGATTCGATTCGAATTGAGAACTTCATGTCGTCTTTGAGTTTGTGTGAATCGACATCAGGTGATTTGATTTGCTTTGGTTATTCTTCGACTTCGTCTTTGAGTTTGTTTGAATTCGTGGTGTTTTTCTACCCTTGTTAAAATACTCAGTAAGACCGTGGATGCGTCATTTCTTGCTTGGCTATAGAAATCCACCATTTAAAGTTAAAACGGCTTTTACGAAATAGTTGCGCCAAAAAAGGATGAATTACGACTATCTCATGCTTAATGATTTCATTTGTAGTGGCTTTTTATTCGGATGTAGTGACGGTTTTTAATCAAATTTGTTTGTTGAATACTACTAGACTCATCCAAGATGGAATCAGTGTAATTATTGTAGAGTTTATTACAAATTAAGCTAGTGGAAGGAGGGAGAAGTGGTGGAGGGAGAGAGAAACGGAATGTTTGGTGGAAATTAGGGGGCATTTAGGGGTGTTACACTGTTCCGGGTGTCATTGAACGCTCGCATATATATATATATATTTATTTATTTATTTATATATATATCAACTATTTTACTACCATTAATTTGTTTTTTCTTTTACTGGTTAACCAAAGACGATTGTTTATAACATCTTATTATCGAACTTAGTTCAACGCTTTTTCTGGAATTCTTAGCATGGTGTCGTTAAAGCATTTCCTTTGACGACAATATTACAGTCAACAAAATACAAAAAATAAGATGGTTCTCAATAACTGAGTTGTCTTTTTCCTGGATGAATGTTGGTTCCGGAACTGAATGCAACTGAGCTAAGATCAGTTACAGAACTGCTCATTTCCAAAACTTAGTGAAACTAAGCGCTCAGTTACACAACTAAGCTAAGTGTTTGAATCAAAAATGGTTCAAACACCAAAGGTGTGAAATCACACTTCACCAAACGGTATGCAAGATGAAAATGGGGCCACAAATGTGAATTCAAGTAAAAAGCGGGAAAAAGTAAGTAAGAGACAAAGAGTTTTTATAGTGGTTTGATCAACCTAGATCTACGTCCACTTTGAATACTTTTTTCATTATCACTTTGGCGATTACAAAATACATGATTCATCCACATCATTCATTCTTCTATCTACTCTCTTTTCATAATGATCTCTCCTATTTGCTCTTTAATTTGCTTGAAATCACAGACGAACCGATGAGACCTTTTGGTTGGATGCATAGATCCTTTCTCACTTTACCGATTAGACGATCTTTGCGGATTTCATAGTGATTTAGCGCTAAATCTAGGCTTGAGAGGAGAATGATTGCGGTAGGAGCTCACTAGAATTGAATTGGAGAGCTTTCTAATGAAGAACGACGATGATTTGATCAATTTGTTGTTGGATCAAACTTGATTGAATTGGAAAAGCCAATAATGGAGTTTGAAGTGTTTAAAAGTGGTGGAGAAATGATTTGGGAAACCCTTCAGAGTAGAGGAATCGGTCCCTTGAAATATGGTGAAATGGGTTATTTGTAGGAGAAGTTTGAAGGTAGTGGCAGTCTTGTAATTGTGGTGTCCAGAGTTTGGCTCGGCCATAAACTTATTTACGAAAATGCAAATGGGTAAAGACCTGACCGACCCAAAGTTTACAGCTGTTTATAGCTGGACTGGCCATTCCTAAAAGCAACAACCGACCAGGAAGAATTTTAGACTCGACCGACCAGGTATGATGTAGGAGACCGACTCATTTAATCACCATTGTGCCACCACATTGTCATCATAACCGACCTGATTTCGATTGTTGTTCACGTGGAGCATTATGACCGACCAGCTGTATTTTAATGCACCGACCAGCCTTATTCCAATGTACTGACACATTTTAATTGCAGTTATGCCGCTAAAATGCAATCATATTATACATCATACCGACCCGTATTCTCGTGTGAAGACCGACCAGGCACGATCGTTTTCAGACAGACCACATTTTAGGCATATATTATTTAAGTAAGTGGAACCTTTCTAATGCACACTTCTTCAATACGTCAATCCACGTGTGTACATCATGCAGCAACTTGATTGTGTAAGAATATAACTTATGCTATGTAGCATACGTAACTGATCATTGCTGGACCATGCGTGTTGTTGAAGCCGCCATGCACTTACTTTGTGTATTACAACTCTTTATGTGAAGCTGCTTCCAGTTTACAAATTTTTCCATGCAGTAATGTAATTAGCCCATATTATACTTTGTGACCACCATTTTAATTTGGAGTCGACCCACGCAGCGTCACACGTTGGAGCCATGTGTTGGCATTGTGTATAACCCAATATCAGTCCACGTGGCACTTGTATATAGGGTGTTGATCCATGCTTAAAGTTTGAAGCTGTTCAATGCAGCATTTGCATCACTACTACAAAAGTGGGCATATTCGACACTAATTTGTGTGCGTTGCACGAAAAGCGTGGCGAAGGCCATGATTTCTATGATCTTTTGCAACAATATTCATATGTTGTTGCATTAGACATGAATGCATTGTTGCGGTGGGAATTCTAGTTTTGATGCGCAACACCAATTAGAAGCGTAGCTTTACATATATACAATCCATCTCATCAATCCCTGTTATCAGCATAAATATACCGACAACCATAGATGTATGATTAATCCAATGGTTCAAATTAATCCAGCTCATCTATCTATGTTTTTCCACATAAGATGTGTTATTACCTTCAGGAAGAAGAATTAAAACTTGTAAATACATATTAGTTATCAGACATGTCTAATATTATATTACTTAGAAGCAAGTACGCATTAACCCCAGCATATTTTCTGATAATTCCCGCTTAATTTTCATCCATTCCCACTTTCTAGTTTTATTTTTACCTAAATCACCACCTCCTTCCCTCCAATTATTCCCATTGCTTTCAAAGAAACCCTAAATCGATTCTCTTCAACTCGGTGTCTTTTTTTTAGCCGACTGATTGAATCAGGAGAAATGGCCACTAATTGAATCGGCCGTCGCTACATCTCCTCAACTGAAGCTTCTGGCGCCGGCGTACTACCTCCGGTGTCCGCAACATCGAATCCAACGCCTACCACGTTTGCTGACCAAGACTGTTACGCCTCCTGCCACCGTTGCCAAGACATGAGCTACCTCCTAAAATCCAGCTTTTGAAGTCACCGTCGATTGAAGTCATGGTTTGCGCCTCCACTCACCAGGCTCGTTGCCAACTCTGCTCCACAATTTGAAACTCCTCTGCCTCTTTTCTTCGCTATTCAAGGTGAGATTTTTACTCACGAATCATTTTATTCAAGTTTATTGACGTCGATATGAATTGAAATAGTAGACGTCATTGATGTTGAACTATTATTTGCCGCTCAGTTTTTTTTTCATCCGTTTGTTTCTTGGGTTGCCTTCGCTATGTCCTTGTAACCGCTGAAATAGTTGTGTGGTTTCACTGTTAGAACTACCTGCTACATACACCGGTTCAATTTAGTTTTATACCACGTTTGTGACGCCCCAAAACCCCGTACGACGGTGGCAATGGTTATCTTTGGAATATAACACATAAACTGATAACAGCAGAATAGAAATAAATAAATACACTTGATAATGTACAATAGAATACATTGGATAAACATAATCATCAGGTTTACACAGTATACAGGATCATACTTAGTACAAAATACAGTTCAGCTATACATGAAATGTCTATAGCGGAAATCTAAATATAATATGTACAACAGGAGTTGAACAGCATAAAAAGAGATAAAGGATAGAATCCATCTTCAGCTCCAGCTATTCAGAAAGAGCCTGCTAAAACCTGAATACATGGCTGCCCGTGTAGAAAAAGGGGCACCCGAGTTTGCAAGTGAAACAAACTATGAGTCAGTCATGGGACTGGTATGAGAGATCTACACTACTTACATTATAATATGGCCAATCACAGGACCACTCCACTTTCGCGGAACGGGTTTACTCCATTGGATTGCCAGTTCTTTAAAACAAGTAAATCTTTTAAACATCGCAATGCTTTTTATAAAAATGAAGCCATTATAAGACTCAGTTCCCATCACATAATGCAACACAAACCAGAGGATAGAGTTTTACCTTATAATGGCCAAAATATGCTTGATACGAATAAAACAAAAGCATTTGATATTATTGCTAGTGTTTATATGTTTCAAAAACAATTTCAAATCATAAGTATCAATCATAGACGGCATGGGTACCATATATCATGTCGCTATATATATATATATATATATATATATACACACACACACACACACAAAATCAAAACCACACGGTGTCGTAGTTGGAAATTGGATTTCCATCATGAACCAAGGCAAAAGATAGTCCTTACCGATTTCGAGACAATCTCGCCCATGTCTCAGGCAAGCGCGCAGGCATGCCTTGGATCGTCAGGGACGGTCCACCGATGTGGATTATTATGCGTGAACACTACGTTTCCCCGCCCTTTGGGGCGTAAATGAGTCCTATGACTCCATCAGCTCCACATAGTCACCGATATATATCTGAGGCGCCTCACAATCCAACAACCACACAGGTGAAAATAATATAAATGTCAGGGCTGGTAGGTCACTGACACCACCTTAGCTAGAAGGAAACGCATACCCTCCCTGATGTCCTCTCCCGTTTCTGGTTCATACTGGGGTGTGAGGCTTGCGAAACAACATTATACACAAAGCTATGCCACACAGGCCGCGCTTTATCATCAACCACAAGACTTTGCTTTTCAACAGAAGCCTTGATCATCTGCCACTTAGGTATGCCACACAGGCAATTCACTCCATGCGACTGATTTCTATCGATATATAACCTCTGAGCTCGTACGTCTCAGAGAAGGGCGTTAAGCAAGAGAATGAATTCTCCGCTGCCAAACAGATATATATTTAATAGAGATTAATCAGCACAGAACAAAATCCAATGTCAAACACATAGTCCATTTACAAGTTCATTCTGGGTCCGAACGAAACCGGAAGCACTGAATACCTCGCATATTCGTACAATCAACAAGTACGTCTGGACGACTACCACTTCAGCCCCTTCAAGGTAGCTACTCCTATCATGAGCATCAATAGCACCCCTCCATTTGACGTGAAGATCATCGGTCTTGCACCGTCTTCATATCTTCGACTTTCGATTGTCGATCAATTATTTGAAATGAGAATCAACTCGGCCTTTTCAAATAATTCATGTATATTTAGAATTTCAAATCAATTCGTTTCAATGGTTAAATTATTCGATATCACTAATTCTATTCTTTAATGTAATTTTCACGCCAAATACATTCAACCATCAAATATCACATAAACTGAGCAAATTCAGTTTATTTCCATTCCATATTGTTCATAATATTTTATCACGATTTATCACTATTTTTATTTATTTAAAAATAGCCAATTCACTTAAACCATGCTTCAGGCCATAACGCGGCCGTGACGCTGTTTTTCTTCAGACTTGATTTACACATATCTGAAAATCTAACCGTTGGATCTTCACAAATTTTATATCATTAGAAAGATCTTTTCAAAACGAATCCAACGGTTTCAGTTTTGGAAAATCTGACGGTCGGATCTCCCGATACAATCGTTTGAAGTTTCAATTTCAAAATACGAACTGCAGCGTCGTTATTCGATTTATTTTAATTATATTTATATATATATAAATATAATTCATTCTTCGATTTCAAAACTATATTCACTTCATATATTTGATAAAAATGATATTTTTATCCAACTGATATTCATTTCAACACTTCACTATTTTCAACACTTCATATTCACAATAAAAATGTAGATTTTATTGTTCAATCTATATATTCAACACATGAATGTTTTTGACTTCACATATACGATAAAAATATGATTTTTATCGTTATAGTCCTTTATTCAACGCATGAATGTTATCTATAGTTCATATATATATAACAAAAATGTGTTTTTTATTGTAAAACAATTTATTTCAAAACAGATTATTTTATATAGTTCATACATAAGGTAAAAATGTTATTTTTGGTGTTAAAACAATTTATTTAAAATACTAATATTTTATATAGTCTATATATATAATAAAAATGTTGTTTTTATCTTTCAAAGAATTTATTCAATACATGAACTTCATTCAACACATGAATTTCTATTCAACACATGAATTTCTATTCAACACATAAATATAGTTTCAACACATGAAAATAATTATAACACATGAATATTATTGAAAATTTCTGCAGCATAACGGCAAGGTAGTTAAAACCGGCACCGTCCCGAGTCCGGCTCCTCGCTCTACCTTAAATCCTCGCAGCTTTTGACAATGGGGATTTTCAATATCTAGTTCGTACACAGACGAATTTTCCTATACACTAATCCTATTGGGATTTCAACCACAATCAATAATTTCAAATCAACCATTCATGGTATTCACCAAATTTCACATCAACCAATAATCCAAACAATATCACAACCAATATATATGGTCCATGGTCTGTGGACGAGGGGAGTATATATATATATATATAGATATACGTATATAACTATATTTCAATTTCATTTCAATATCACTTTAATTCATTTCAACGCATATATTATTTTTACAACGCATATGTAACTTATACATCGAACATACAACTTGTACAACGCTTATACATGTGGTGTAAAACGCTTATATAACTCATACATCGACTATATAATTTATACATCATTGTTTTCCATATCGTTTATAAATTAGAAATCTCACATTGGGTTCCACTCCACCAAAAATTGTAGAAGGCTCAGAAAAATATGCGGTCTCTTCTAGAATGTAGAAGACATCCACACGAGTCCACTGTCTCTTGTTTCACTAGATTTCGTCAACAAACGAGAAAGATATGATTTTTACAGCGAAATCATAAACCGTAGCGCTTTAAAGTGATATAAACTGTTAAATAAAATAAAGGTCGTACCTTTCTATTTTGATTCAAAACTAGGTTTTCATTTTTTGATCAAATGGTGCAGCGAGGCGTCGATCAGAGGGTACAGCGTTGAAGAGCTTGGAAATCCGCTCCTGACGTTGGTGGTCCCCTCCAGTTCGACGGCCAGGATTAACGCCAGCGGCGCTCCAAAGTCGGCTTCTTCCTGGGCTCGTAACTCCTCACACACTGCACGAAAAAAATCCAAACCTTGTATGGATTTAAAGAGGGTAAAATCCTCTACAAAAACCCCCAAGGACCCTTGCATTTTATTGAGAGGATTAGGAGTTTTTGAGGAGAGAAGGAGGAGCTTCATTTTCCATCGCACGCTTGAAGGTATCGGGGAAGAAAGACTGGGAGAGAGAAAGTGATTGGCCAATGGGATTTTTCCTTTATTTTTATATTTTTTTAAAATTCAGAAATACCCCTTATCTCATACGAACTCCAATCCAAACCCAATGACTATCGTCCCTAGCTAAATACCCCCATTCCGAACACAATGGAATATGTTTCGTAGGCCCATTCGACTCTTTCAGTCAGTTTTCCTTCAAATTAAAATATAAAGCATTTAATGTTGGATTTAAACGTACATTTCAGTTTGCCGGGGCCACATACTGATTCTAAAAATTCCTGAAAAATAAATCTAGCTATGTTTTGACGATATGGTCCCAACAAAACTAGTTTCGTCGAATTCTGAGACTGTTTGAAAAATGGTCCAATTTAACTTTAATTGACCAAACACATTTTTCTTCGTCATGCTCACATATTAACTTCAAAAATTATGAAATTTGAAACCTAGCAATAATTTGACATTCCGGATCCAACAAAATTGGTTTCGTCGAATTCTGAAGTCGTTTGCAAAATGTCTATTTTCACGGGCTATATATTCTCTATAGCGACCTTTCTGAAAATTCATTTGGCCATAACTTTTGATTTCCACTATGAAACTTCGATTTTTCAGATTCGTTAGAAAGATATTAACTAACAGATTTAAATACTTTTGGTTTCACTAAAATTCGTTTTATTTTGCACCCGGTATAGTCACTCAAAGTTTGAATTCAAATTTTGAAACTGCCGCGCCATTTCAGGCCTGGTTTATAATTTAAAATAATTATATTTATTTTCAAACATCGATTAAAACATATTTTTCGTCATTATTATTTAAAATAATTTATTTTAAATATTTAAAATTCACTAAAATAGCCAAATTAAAAAATTTAAACTGGCTCAGATTTTCCGGGTTGTTACATTTATATAGGTACACAGATATATGTGTATTGTGCTAGTGTGTTGAACTGTTCATAGTTTTCACCAAAACTTGGCATTTCCTTGATATTACCTTATCATATTTTCATTGGCCTTGTTGGTTTGGTTACATTATAATGTGCACTTATTCACACATCACACTGCAATGTGTCACTCGGTGTTTTTCATGATCATGTTGCTGCTTTATGATGTATAATTTTTTTTAAATGGCCTGGAAAAGGGAAAACACCCTGCTTGCCTCATATTGATCACATTGGTTGGGTGTTTGATGGTCTGTGGTTTCCTCTCAATCATTACCAAAATGAACCAACATAATATATTTTGTTACAATAAGATAATTGAATAGATACTACACTTGTGTAAGTCACTGCTGGTTGTATATCATGTATTCACTGAGCATGTGTTAGCTAGTCGTCACTGCTAAACATGGTCTTTGCACTTTCCATACTTTGTCTTCGATTCACACGAAGTCGTCTTCGAATTTTCGCCACAACCGGTTCCCTCGCCTCCTCTCTTGTATGATGGAACACATGACCAGAGAAAAAAAATGGATGCCATGTCTCGACGCTACCACCACCGACCCATAGTTTGCCGCTGTGAGTCGTAGCAGCCAGCGGCTGCCGTATCTCTACGCTGTAATTTCTTCCGTTCTCTCTTTTGAACAGAATTGATTTTCATTGTATCGTGCAAGCTTGTTGAGTTGCTGATGTCTCGATTCTCTTAAGACCCTTAGACATCATATTTAATCAGATGTTGTTGGATTGATTTTGTGTATGGTTTATAATATTTTTTTGTTGTATTAATCCACTTCAGTTAATTTATACAATTATTTCTAGAGCTATAGATCGGTAAGCCCTTTCATTACTTAGGCTACTGTTATCGGTTGAACAATATACTGTCTACTTATTTATTGTCTACTTATTTCATTTTCTTAAGCCTGCGACACTGTTTGTTTGCTGATCGCTTTCTAGAATTCGATCGGCATCACTGCTACTGTTTTATATTTCAGATTAAGTAGGCTTTAAATTGGTATGAACTTTATAATTTAGGTAATAAATTCTAATGTATCGCTCCTATTTCAGGTCGAAAGTTTTGATGTAGGTTATGGTTCATCCATTATGTCGCGCTTGGTAAGCCCAAATTTAAATTTGTGAAAAAAGGTTTGGTGAAAATCATTATTTTTACCAGTTGCACGGAATTACTTTCTAGGTGTCACGATCGATTATCTGTTATGACAAAAATGATCTTATTTAAAATTGTGTGTTTGAAATTCAAGGGGTTTGACGAGGGATAAAACTGTAACCTTCATTACTTTATACAGTTAATACATCTAAAGTACAAAAAACCTCCTTCAGCTGTATAGACATGTACTGCTTTACTATTATCACCAACTCATTAACTACCGAGTAATGCATTCTTTGGTTATTCTTCCCTTTGTTGTGTACGCATGCTCTTCATATTTCTAGTTTGGCACCTCATGTGTGGTTTATAATGGTAGGTTGGACCCAAGAAAGCTCGTGAAATCTGATTTCTCTCGCGTTTCTATGATGCTTATAAAGCAGAAAAGATGGGACTTATTAACATTGTGGTACCGGTATGTTAATCAGTCAATTTGTTATTGTCATATCTTAGTTGGCATGCATAAGTTTTTGAAGATTTTGTGTATCCTTATGTGCAGAGTATGTCCTGTGTGTATGAAATATTTATCACCAAGGATTTGTTCCCTCACCCAGGGTTAATTACCACTTAGGCTACCATCTCCTTTCATTGTATGCTTCAGACCTTTGAGCCTTCATTCTATTTTGAGTTTTAGTTCTCATATACAGTAGCTGCATTGCTTTTTTTCACTCAATTTTACTGCCTCATGCTAACCCTTCTTTTCCTTCTCGGTTGAACAATTCTTTCGAAATATTTTCATTTATTTACTATAGCAGCACCTTTATCAATATATATGCTTTTGTTATGGGAGGTAGCCTCCTTCGTTGAGAGACAGAATGCAATCATCAAATATTTCTTCCCAAAAAATGTGGCCGTATTTGTTAGACCCAAAGCTGCTCCTGAAACCATCGAGAGCAGTACAGTGTTGTCTGGCGAAGGAGTTGGAAGCATTCGTGAAATCAAATTCACACCAAGTTCCACATTATTTTCAATGATTTGAATGTAATGATATGTAAAATATTTTGGATGATTTGAATGTAATGGTGAAGGTTTTGGATGGATTTATTCTATGTACAAAACTGGTATTGCAGAATTTTTAATTAAAACGTTGTATTTGCTTTCTTTTAATGTAGCATTTGTCGTCTTCTTCTGTTGCATTTACTTTTTTTCTGATGTTACATTTCAAGATAATAGTGTTGCATTACATAATACAGTGGTGTTGCATTAAATAAAATATTGTTAATTCCACATAGTACGTGGGCCCCACAAATGATGTGGTGTGTGACACGTGGGCAGCTGACATGGAAAGCTGATGTGGCATGTGACACGTAGGCATCTTACATGGAAGCTGACATGGCCTTCAGTATCATGACCTGGAAGTCATGCTCTGGCTTCTGCTTAAGGCAACATTGTATGTTGTTACATTACATGCATATACTGTTGCAATAGGGTGATAATGCAACACTTTCTTTTTGTGGCAGTAGATGGGAAAAAACGTTGCCTTAGATGGCTAATGCAACGATCGCCGATGCGACGCCCCCTGGTGTTGCTTATTTGAAAAAATGACCTACGACAATGCTTTTTTGATCTACGACCATAGAAAAATAGTGTCGAATATGCCCACTTTTGCAGTAGTGCATGGACTGAAGTGTCCATGTACTTTACAAAGAAACAACTTTGTATATTATTATACTTCGTCCATTTGCTATGCCCATATAATATTTGTGTTTCGTATTAGTCCATGTGTTAATGACATCTCATGTATGCCCATAGTTTTGCATATAGTGTGCTAATCCGCTATATCATGTCAGTACCATCTTATATAAATTTCATTACCGGTCCAGTATGTAGCTTAAAGCCTACCCATGTTGTGCATTGGTGCCGACCCAGTTGGTGTCGAACAAGTTGGTGCCGACCTAGTTGGTGCCGACCCACTTTGTGCCGACCCAGTTAATGCCGACCCACTTTGTGCCGACCCAGTTAATGCCGACCCACTTAGTGCCAACCCACTTTGTGCCGACCCAGTTAGTGGCGACCCAGTTAGTGCCAACCCAGTTAGTGCTGACCTGGTGTTTTTAACATGGTTAACATTTGCCTCTCGAAGCTTGTATTTTTCGCTTTTGAGAAATGCGTGCTTCCAAATGAACATTGCGGTTGACATATTTTGAATTGATATCCAGTTATAGTATTTTTTGCTATGGAAGATCATGCTTTGAATTCATATACTTCACGCCACCTGTTCTGTAATCAAAACAAGCAATTACATTATTTTGGACTTATACTTCACTATCGACCGTCCATATCGATAACGGATTAGCTAAATCATCATAAGATGAATTATAGCGAATTTTACTTTGAATTGAATAAAGTACTTGCACAGGAATATTTTATTCAACGGTTTAAAACTTGTCACACATTACCTGCACAAATACGATAATTTAATTCAAATTCGTATTTAGGCTTAGAATCAACTAATCGGCTAAAACTGACTGCGGATTTCAAATGCTATTGTTTTAATGACTTATATGATAATACATGACATTTCTCATTTGGTAAATGTGTATCAGTGACTTATTCTCTGCTTCCTTTTTTATAAGCTTATATATTCATGCCCCTTATTTAGGAAGTCATTTTTAGTCTTCTCTACGGGAAGTACTTTGGATTTGATACCATTGCTTGGGCTAAAATTTAATACTTGTCATGTCTGAGATTTTCAGACACAACACAAGTTAACTGGTTAGATCTGAATTCCATCTGTTATCCGGCTTGGTTAATTCAGGTATTAGAGACTTATGTCACTCAATTATATTGATTAATCCAAGCGTCGGTAGATTTAGAAGGAGTGCCCCCAGTAAGGACTTCGGTTAAAACCCCAATGTTTGTTATTATAGCATCAGGTGCTTCCTGATTCTGACGATTAATTGGGTGCCCCCGGAGAGGACTTTGCTTAGAACTTTGTTGTTATCGCATCATGTGCTTCCTGATTCTGACGATCAATTGGGTGCCCCCGAGAGGACTTTGGTTAGAACCCCAATGTTTGTTGCTATCGCACCAAGTGCTTCCTGATTCTGACGATCAATTGGGTGCCCCCGGAGAGGACTTTGGTTTGTGCTCAGCTTGTTTGCCAGTCTTTCCGGCCTAATGTCGGTACTTCTGATCACCAGGTTTGTCGGTCTTTCTGACACGGTGCTGGTCCTTCCAGCTCAGGGTTGGCATTAATTCCCTTGTGAGATGTTCGATTTAGCGGACTATTCTCAGATTAGGAACAGAAGCCTTGAAACTCTCACTTGGGGGATTACCCTTCGATGAGAGTTACAACACTTTTGTTTGTTTGTCGTGGCGCTTGTTCATTGTTTGAATCTCTACGACTCCTCCCATTCACTTCTCAGGGAGATGCTTTTCTATTTTTGCATTTGGGCATGTTGATATTTACAGCCTTTGGCATTTGAGTTAGAGTTGTTGGGGTCACTTTGCTTTGTCAGATTCTGAAGGAACAAGTGCTCGACAGATAGCCTGCAATATGAAATCATCTTTTAAGCAAGTTTTGATTTGACATATAATTTTGCAAACTAGAAATTCATTCAGGCAGATATGCTCTTATTCACAGAGCTAATGTTCAGTGCATCACTTGCAGATTATTACAAACTTTTTACAAGAAGTTTCGAATATAACAGAATGTAAAGCATGAAGTAAAGCATGAACTAAAGAAGGAAATAGAGCACGAAGTAAAGCGGTGGCGATATTGATCGTTTATTCTGAGCCATTGAAATTGAAGCACTGTCAGCCTTGGCATGGTTTGAAGAAGAGCTTCGTTGCTTGTTGCCCCCGGACCTGGGGAATCGGAACAGCGTTTGAGGATGGTGGATTTTTCACATATTGTTGCAGATGATTCTTCCTAATCAGCTCCTCGATCAGTGACCTTAGTTGTCTGCACTCGCTAGTGTTGTGGCCTGGCTGATTATGGAATCGACGGAACTTTCCAGAGTTTGCTTGCTTGCCGCTTACTCTCTGAGGTTCTGGAATTGGATAATCTATGGAGTCTTTTGTTGCAGCGAAGATGTTTTCTGGAGTATCATTTAAAGGTGTTAGATCTAAAGGGTTGGAAAAGCGAGGCTTCTTGTTGTCTCGATTGTCTTTCCTATCGCTTCCCCTTTTCTGGCCTTTATCATTTTTCTGATTATACTGAATAATAGTGTTTTTGGGAGCTTCAAGAGGTTGGTTTGAATTGGTAATCTGAAGAGGTGCGGGTTTATTCTTCAATCTCTTGTACTCTTCGGCCTTTTTATAGAATTTGTCAAGCATGCTTGGCTCTTTCATTTTGATCCATTTGCCAAATTTTCTATTCTCATCTATGGCACCGATTAGAGGCATTAAGATCATACGAGGCTCGGGATTTCCTACTTCGGATACAGCAGCATCGAATCTTTTGAGGAAATCTTTGATAGATTCTCCTAGTTTTTGTTTCATTGATGTAAGATAAATAACATCCTTCACCTTCGTAGCATGCAGCCTGAAGTTCTCTTTGAATTTAGGTATCAAATCATCTAATTGGTTGATGGAATTGGGCGGGAGCCTTGTGAACCATAACGATGCGACACCTTCTAGATAGAGAGGGAAGCACATGCATTTGATCTCATCTGTTGCTTTAGCTCCATTCATATACCATTCGTATTTGTATAGGAAGTGATTCGGATCAGAAGTTCCATTGTATGGAGGCAGAGTAGGATGAGTGGACTTTTTGGGGAATTCAGCTTCGCGGATCTTCTTTATGAATGGATTTTTGCCGAGGGAGAAGTCCTATTCCCTTTCACTATCCTTGCAAGGCGTGTTGTCTTTCATGATTTTCTTTACCATATCCACGATATATTCCTTCGAGTTGTGTTGTTTTGGACAGCGGACTTCGATCTCTTTTCCGGATGCTCGTCGTGGCGAGCGATCGCGTTTAAAGGATCTAGGTCTTTTACTTCCACTATGGGAAGCTGCCCCCTTGATGGGACTTGCAACTCGTCAGTTATTTCGATCGGAATGGTCTATAGCTTTCAACTTTGAGACTTCGACATTAGCGTCGTCTTTGCCAACAAATCCTTCCAAGCTGTCATTGTGAGGTTTGAAAGCCAATTAATTTGCATTCTCTTCTAGGTTGACATGGATTTTTGGAGGAGGAGCGGGATTTGCTTGAGCATTTGGGAGAGCGCTCACTTTATCCATCAAAACTTGATCAGCTTCCATGAGAATTTTATTAGCATCAATTAAAGCTTTGTTGGAGGCTTCCATGCATTGACTCAAGTTAGCGACGACAGCGTCTAATTCGGCTTTAGTCACTCCAGCTCCGGTAATTGAATTTTCTCCATCTTCAAAGCGATTGACAAGTGGACTAGTCTCGTTGTTAGCAACTTGTCATTTTCTTCAACGACATTGCTGGTGGCCTTCTTACACTTAGCCATGATCTTGGACAAGGCCCTTAATTTTGATGAGAATTCCTCGATTGGCCTAGATCTAAGATTCGCAGAATCTATGGTAGAAGTAGGCTTAGAACTTCAATGTGAAGGAAGGAGATGCGAACGTGGCCCTTCGGCAGGAGCCAAATGTTTGAATCAAAAATGGTTCAAACACCAAAGGTGTGAAATCACACTTCACTAAATGGTATGCAAGATGAAAATGGGGCCACAAATGCGAATTCAAGTAAAAAGCGGGAAAAAGCAAGCAAGAGACAGGGAGTTTTTATAGTGGTTCGATCAATCTAGATCTACGTCCAATTTGAATACTTTTTTCATTATCACTTTAGCGATTACAAAATACTTGAATTCATCCACATCATTCATTCTTCTATCCACTCTCTTTTCAGAATGATCTCTCTTATTTGTTCTTTAATTTGCTTGAAATCACATATGAACGGATGAAACCTTTTGGTTTGTGATAGTAGATGCGTAAATCCTTGCTCACTTTACTGATTAGACGATCTTTGTGGATTTATAGTGATTTAGCGCTTGATCTAGGCTTGAGAGGAGAATGATGGCGGTAGGAGATCACTAGAATTGAATTAGAGAGCTTTTTAATGAAGAATGACGATGATTTGATCACTTTGTTGTTGGATCAAACTTCATTGAATTGGAAAAGGCTATTATTGGAGTTTGAATTGTTTGAAAGTGGTAGAGAAATGATTTGGGTAGCCCTTCAGGGTAGAGGAATCGGTCCCTTGAACTGTGGTGAAATGAGGTATTTATAGGAGAAGTTTGTAGGTAGTGGTAGTCTTGTAATTATGGTGTGCAGAATTTTGGTCGGCCATAAACTTATTTACGGAAATGCCACTGGGTAAAAATCCAACTGACCCAAACTTTACAGCTGGGCTGGCCAGTCTTAGAAGCCACAGCCGACAAGGAAGAATTTTAGACTGGGCCGACCAAGTATGACGCAGGATACTGACCCATTTGATCACCATTATGCCACCGCATTGTCATTATAACTGACTGGATTTCAATTGTTGTTCACGTGGAGCATTATGACTGACAAGCTTTATTTTAATGCACCGACCAGGCTTATTCCAGTATACTGACCCATTTTAATTATAGTTATGCCACTAAAATGCACTCATATACATCATACCGACCCGTATTCTCGTGTGAAGACCGACCAGGCGCGATCGTTTCCAGACCGACCACTTTTTATGCATATATTATTTAAGTAAGTGGAACCATTCTAATGCACACTTCTTCAATACGTCAATCCACGTGTGTATATCTTGCAGCAACTTGATTGTGTAAGAATATAACTTATGCTATGTGGCATACGTAACTGATCATTGCTGGACCATGCGTGTTGCTGAAGCCGCCATGCACTTACTTTGTGTATTACAGCTCTTTATGTAAAGCTGCTTCCATTTCATAAACTTTTCCATTTAGTAATGTAATTAGTTCATATTATACTTTGTGACCACCATTTTAATTTGGAACCGACCCATACAGCGTCACACGTTGGAGCCGTGTGTTGGCATTGTGTATAACCCAATATCAGTCCACGTGGCACTTGTATATAGGGTGTTGATCCATGCTTAAAGTTTGTCTGTTCAATATAGCACTTGCATGGACTGATGTGTCCATGTACTTTACAAAGAAACAACTTTGTATATTATTATACTTCGTCCATTTGTTGTGCCCATATAATATTTGTGTCTCGTATTGGTCCATGCGTTAATGACATCTCATGTCTGCCCATAGTTTTTCATATAATGTGCTAGTCCGCTATATTATGTCAATACCATCGTATATAAATTTCAGTACCGGTTCACTATGTAGCTTAGAGCCAACCCATGTTGTTCATTGGTGCCGACCTAGTTGGTGCCGACCCACTTTGGGCTGACCCACTTAGTGCCGACCCACTTTGTGTTGACCCAGTTAGTGTTGGACCACATAGTGCCGACCCAATTAGTGCCAAACCGATGTTTTTAACAGGGTTAACACTAAGCTCAGCTCCGAAGCTGCTCAGTTCGGAACCGAGCCAAGCCTCTATTCAGAAACTGCTTGGTTCCGTTACTGAGCTAAGCTTCAGTTCTGGAACTGAGCTACACGTCAGTTATAAAATCAACTTATAACTCAGTTATTAAACTGAGCTTAGCTCAATTTCAGAACCTAGGCTTAACTGCAGAACTGAGCTTAATCTCAATTATAAGTCGCCTATAAAACTAAGCTAGGATTGGTTTGGAAAATAAACTTAGCTCGGTTTTGAAGTGAGCCTAGCCGAGTTGCAAACTAAATTTTTGGAAAATTTAAGTGAGAGAGAGCCATTTTAGTCGTTTGTACCTTGTAAGTTATGTTTGTTTCAACTATTTTAAACCTAAGTGATGTTATTTAAATGCATGTAGGAAGCAGTAGAAGAAGCAGAGGAAAAAAGGAAATTTACTTGTACGCACTATGCAAATTTTTGGATGAAAGATTCGTTAAATGGTTGGATTTTCGTATTTGGTATTTGTAAACTTCAACTACGAAATACGTCTTGCGTTTTGTTCAATCTATGTCGTTATTACTATGGAATTGGATATTGTTTCTTGATGGTTATTTGACTATAATTTGCATATGTATTGAATTTGGCATCTTATGTATTGAACTTGTTTTTTGTTAGTTCATACTATTTTGTTGTCATGAATACAGATGTTTTTTCTTGTTATTGATTTTGTTAGATGTTGCAATACTGAAATAATGTCATAGTTGAATGCATGTTAAATGCAACTTATGCTATCTTGTATGCAATATTAGTTGTTGTTGTTGTGGAGAATTTCAACTCAAGGTTGATTAAATCAAAACCACAAACCAGCAGAAGATGAGATTATGGCAAACATGCAAAAACAACCAATCAATATATCAAAACAATCTGAACCTAATCCAATAACCAATACAATCACCGAAAAAGAGAAACAAAGGAGCAATAACGATAAATAAATCACATAGGGATTTATACTGGTCCCACTAACGTCTTGTCAGTGTATGTCCACGTTAAGAGAGAACCTTTTATAAATACCAATAGAATAGTACAAGTGATTGATTACAATGATCCAATTCACCAGAAAAAATTGATTTTATGGAGATGAGAATTAAAGAAGATTAGAATTTCCAAAATCCTTATTTGAATAAACCTAGATCTTAATCTCTTTTAATCATACTCTTTTGGATCTGAGAATAGCTTATATAGGGAGAGAATAGTATATAGCAATTTCCCAAATTGCCCCCAGATCCTTCACAAACCAGTCTGCTATATTTCAGCCCAAAATTGCCTCAGATGCCTAACTAAAAGAGGTCGGATATCTGTATGAGGGTTCAGGAAGAATTCCCTGTAACCATAGACATTTGACCCTCTTAGATAGACGTCTGTCCCGACTCTCGGGAAAATATTGCCTATAGTCACAAACGTCTGACCAAGAACTCAAAACGTTTGTGCTAAAGCTTCTAGCTCCTATTCACTTCTTCAACCGCAATTTCTTCCTACAAGCACTGATTTGCAATTCGTTTTCTCTGAAGTGAAGCTACTACCATCCATTTCAATTCCAACATATAGTATGGCAAAATTTAACACCCCACCTCGATACTGTATCCATCTCCAACACCAACACCGATGGTACCAAACCATCCACTACCATCTTCCAAGTAAGCTTAAATGTTTTCCCAACGAACTCCGACATAGCCACCACCCATTGCACTCCACCAACGAGTTCAGGAAAAGCCCCCACCCACTAATGAAGTGTTGAAAACACCCATTTCCAAAAAACAATCTAACCAAAAGATAAATGTATCAAGAAGATAGAACTGCAACCTCTCATGATACTCTTCTTCATCCATAACCAAGCTTCTCATTCAATCGTTCCACCCCGTGGCACCTATCTCTTTTGTAAGCGAATTAAGTTAGAGCAATGCTCGAACTTTCCAACTGGCAATGTCTTAATGAGCATGCTTGTCATGTTATCTTTTGTGTGCACTTTCCAAAGGCATCCTTATTCGCCCTCATCCATGGCTATTAGAAATGACTCCCTCACTTCAATATGCTTGGTTTGTGAGCTAAACGCCAAATTCTCAGCCAAATGAATAACACTTTGGCTATCACATTGAACATCAACATTGTCATGCTCAAAGCCCAAGTCGTACAACAATCACTTCAAATAGAGTTCTTCCTTTGCCACCTCCACCGCCGCTATCAAATCCACCTCCATAGTGGATAAAGCGAATACAATATGCAATCTCGATCTTTAACTTACGGCTGTACCATCAAGAGTGAAGACATATCCAGAAGTTATATTTCTTCGATCCCTATCACCATCGTAGTCCGAATCATGATAACCAACCAACATGCAATTCTCCTCCTTACTGCACCTAAAAACAAGAACATGAGATGATGTACCTTTCAAGTATCTCAAGATAAGCTTCATTATTTCCCAACGCGATTTCATCGGATTATCCATAAACCAACTAACCACCCCGACGACATTTGCAATATCGGGTCTTGTACACACCAATACATACATCAAACTTCCAATCGCTCTAGCATATGGCACCTTTGCCATATAAGCCTTCACTTTCTCCTCGATAGGTAACCCCTAACTCGAAAGCTTTACGCGCAAAGGTAAAGATTATTTGATGCCTTTGCAAACTCCATGCTAAACCGGTAAAGCACTTTTCTAATATATTCCTTTTGAATTAATTTCAACTCAAAATGCTTTCAATCCCTTTCGATTTCCATGCAAAAAAATCATCTTTGCTTCTCCAAGGTCTTTTATATCGAATTTCATTTTTAACTTCAATTTTAACTTGTTGAGTTCTTCCTTGCCCTTAAAAGCAATGAGCATATCGTCCACATACGAGAGTAAACACACCCAACAATCATTTCCCAACTTCTTGAAATATACACGAGCATCTTTGATGTTTCGATGGAAGCACTTTCAAATATGAAGTGATCTAATCTCTTGTACCATTGCCTGGGTGATTTCTTAAAACCATATAGTGATTTCTTCGACTTGAAAACCAATTTTGTCTTACCATCGTCAACAAACCCTTCTGGTTGGTCCATGTAGATGTCTTCATCCAAGTGACCATGCAAGAAGGCTGTTTTCACATCAATTTGCTCCAACTCCAAGTCATGAGTAGCAACTATGGAAAGTAATATCCATATAGAAGTATATCTCATAACCGGTGCGAAGATCTCATTGTACTTCTTTCCCTTCCTCTGTGCAAACCCCTTAGCCACTAGCCTAGCTTTGTATCTTCCATCATCCGTTACCTTGTATATCCATTTCCACCCAATAGCATGGTTTCCTTTTGTAAGTGGAACCAACAAACCAAGTTTGATTCTTCGTCAACGATTACATCTCTTCCTCCATGAAACAAATCCACTTCGAGCAATCATCGAACCCATGACAACATCAAGGACCATTGGCTCATTTTGAACTACATTTGAGATCATAGTCCAAGTTCTCACTAAAGCTAAAATAGTTCCAATCACCATATCTTTTGGGTGGCCTTAGAGCACGATGGCTAACCCGAGTAGAAATAGCTTCACCTGGTCTTCCTTCATCTCCACCTTGAACCGAATCTTCTCTATAATTGTACACATCACCAACACTACTCGAGGAACCCTGTAGACGATGTGATGTAAAATCAACCGCTACCTCCTTATAATCATCTCCAACAACTTTACTCTCGCTAGGCCTGAAAGTGGGAATAATTTTCTTCTCCTTTGATTCACCATTAACAAAATCGGGAACATCCGATGAGCGTTCATTCACCTTGAACAAAGCTAACTCTTCAGAAGTGACATGACGAGAAACAACAACCTTCTTCGTTTTCAGATTCCAAATCTGATACCCTTTAACACTATCCATGTACCCAAGCAAAATCCCTTTAAAAGCTCTAGGCGAAAGCTTATCATTCCTCGGATCATGCACATAAGAAAGACTGCCAAGTACATGAAGATAACTCAATTCAATGCTCTTTCCCTTCCGCATTTCCTCCGGAATTTTGTTTTTAATAGCCAATCACAGAATTCGATTAATAATATGCACCCTTAATCAAACCCGATGTCAATCTCAAGCATCGAGTTTCCTTCAGTAGAGTTCGATTCATTCTTTTCGCCACTCCATTAGATTGTGAATCCCTGGGTGTAGTAAAATGCCTCTGAATACCATGTTGCTTGCAAAATTTAAGAAAATTTCAGAAAATATATTACTTGCCATTATCTGACCTAAGAACCTTTAAAGACTTTTCCATTCTCATTTAATAACAAGAGCCTTCTATTCCTTGAAATTTGCCAATGCCTCTGACTTGGCCTTCATTACGTACACACAAACCTTCTGAAAAAACCATCAACGAAAGAAATATAATATCTTGCTCCTCCCAAAGAAGCTACTAGTGTTGGTCCCCAAATATATGTGTGCGCATACTCAAGAATCCCTACAGAATCATGTTTTCCTTCACCTAATGACACTGCAGTTTGCTTCTCCATGATGCATACCTTGCAAAAATTCAGTTTGTTGGAACTCTCTCCATCAATCATCTCCCTTCCACAATGAACATTCAAACTCTTTTATGAGACATGACACAATCTCAAATGTCATAACCATATCGCATCTAAGCCACGAGAACTATCAACACCAACAAAAGTTTCGCCATCGACGGTCACTCCTTGAAGCAAATAAACATCTTGAGTCCTATCACCCTTCAAAACCCTCAACCTATCACTCTCAACAGCAATCTTGCATCCCAAAGAATCCAACTGTCCTAAAGAGATAAGTGACTTCCATAGTCGCAGAACATAGCGAACATTAGTGAGAGTACAAACAACTCTGTTAAACATCAAAATTAGCGTGGATCTAATGTCCTTCGAATTGCAAACAACACCATTTCCTATAAAAGTTGAATTTTCTTCTTGATCAACATAAGAAGAAAGACAATTTCTATTAGGCATCATGTGATATGAACCTCTCGAATCAAGCACCAATTCGCTGCCTAAAACATTCGATGCTACAGCCGACAAAATATCTATCTCTCCCTCCCCAACACCTCTCTCCACCGCAACTAATGAAGATGCTACTTCCTTCTTCCCCTTGTCTAGATAATCATTCTTCCAATGACTAGGTTTCTTACATAAAAAGCACATGTTATTTCTTTCCTTCGACTTTTCTCTCTAACCAGGCTTTCTAGACATAGAACGCCCACTACAACAAAAGTATGTATAAATAGCAAAACAATACAATGTTCATGATTAACTTGCCGTAAACATTGTTTCTCCTTTATTTCCTCTCTTTCTTCTCTTCTGATAAATGCTAAGATAGTTAAAATAACCAATTGATGGATACCTACTCTACAGTTTTTATTGGCCGCATGTTCCACTCTTTTCCAATTTTCATGTTCTCTTCCCCGAAATTTCATTTCCCTCTTCAATAACCTTAACATCAGTTCTCATCATCTCTATTCTCATAATAACATCGTCCTCTATCCCACCTTGGCTTCCATCTACATCGTTGCCAGGGCTGGTTATTGAGGAAGGCGTGTCACCAAATAGAGAAACCCAATTACAACATCGACAAAGGAAACTACTAATTACAAATCGCAATTTTCCCATCTTTTCATTCAAATCGCACGCGCGGCGGTCAATGGTAACACGCTTGCAATGCTCCTTCAGACTTCGCACCTACAGGCAAGTCGGCTCCAGCAACTACCTAACACAATTGCAATGTGCCATTACCTCTCTGGCTATTGGCGATTTTGATTACTGATTGAGGTATATTTTTTGTGTTTCTATAATTTGTTGAGAATTATTTTGTTGTTTTTAGCAAACTTGATCTTTTAGAGGTGACTGCGATTGTGTTAGAGGAAGGACTTTTTTGTTTTCACGGTATTTTTAAAATTTTAGCGTTGTTCTTATATGTCCAATTTGATTTTTTTTATAAGTCAAGAGAACATGAATTTTTCAAGTGTTATTGAACATTTATATGTCTTGAATTATATTTCAATGCACATAACATGATGATTATTCTCCTTCCACGCTTTGCAAATGTGTGTGATGGATAAACAGATCGTGAAGCAGCACAAACCAAAAAATATATAACATAGGGTCCTCTGGAGTAGCATCAAAAGTTATATACACCTTGTTTTGTGTGACTTTATCACCTGATTATGTTATGAGTTATAGTATAAAGCCAAAAAAATGTGAATACTCGTACGCAACATTAATACTAAAAAAGAAATTTCTATATTTCTGCAATCTAATATCGGTGGTCAGTTTATTTGTTACAATTCTTGCATATCCTTTTAGGTTAGAATCTACTCATGATAAGTAGAATTTGTAGTTTACCCAAATGAAGGAAATAAAGGAGATGTATGTTACATTTTGTTCCTCTCCTGGATGCCTTTGTTAATTATAAGTTTAACAAGTAAATAGCCCGTGCTGATGATGAGGGAAGCATAGATGTGATTAAGAAAACTAAAATATATTTTTAATTAAGAAAATTAAGCCTAGACTTTATGATCTGTAATGACAAGTATGTCAAGACAACAGTTAATCTTTGGGTTTTCAAATGTCATCGAAAATGTTTAAAAAGTAATTGATCGACGCTAGTCTATGAATTAGAAAAGCGCGACATTTGTAATAAATTCTGCAAGCATACAGGCGTGTAGCATACAGGTCGAACACAGGGAGGTTTAATTAAATTTTTTTTTTTTTCTTGGGCGTGTTATACGAAGCTGGAGGTTGATTTTGCAAAACAAATAAAAAGTGAAACTACAATTAAAAGATGCAATTGAATTTACTGCAGATTCGAATCTAATCGGATCTGTAATAATTTCAACGATTAAGGATAAAACAGAACGATGGAAATAAAATTGCAGAACAGAATTAAACGAATAGAAAATAACAATTAGGATTACCGCTGAATTTAATCAGACGATCAATCACTAATGAAAAGAAATGCAAAAGACAAATAGTGTTCTACCGAATCTAATCGTGTAGACAACACTAATTGCTAAGAAAAATAGAAAATTGCATAAAAAGAAAAATGAGTTTGATTGATGAAGAAGAGAATAGAATGAGATAAATGATAGGATGGTGGCTACAATGCCATTACAAGGGTATATATAGGGTAGATAGCCAAACCCTAACCCTAACCCTAATGGTAAATGGGCCTGGTCATTAGACCACTAATTAGTTTACAATGAGAAACATAAATGGGCCTTAGATAAATAAAGCAAATTTGGGCCTTTTCTCTTTTTCCTCTTGCTTCCTTGATATTTCTTCATTGATTTGTGATGTGCAAAGCCTTTTTATCACTCCTTTTCTTGTCCAACAGCAACTAGATGTGATATCTTCATCTACAATTCTTCAAAATGCAAATACACAGCAAATTGAACTCTATTTCTCTACATTTCTGGTTGCATGCGGGCTGGGTTGGACTATCTGTAAAAATAACAAAACAATACCCAAGTAATATTTATTTATATACAAAAGATAAGATATAAGAGCATAAAATAAACACATTCCTATGTCAATCAAATACCCCCACACTTATCTTTTACTCGTCCTCGAGTAAAACAAAAAATGAAAAACTAAACTAGATAGGTCACACTTTCGTAGGAAACATGATTGCATTGAGCGTATGCAACAAGCCGTTAAACCTCTAGGTGTCCCTAGTAGGACGAGTGGTGTCTCGTGAGGGTTTTCAGCGGATACTACCCACAAAATCCAAATGCTGTATGCTATGATTCTAATAAAACTACATGAATGCAGTGGACATATGCAAATAAAAATGAAAAATGAAAACACGACTTATTTCAGGAAAGTGGTACAACAAATTAAGTTAACAATTTCTAGTCAGTTGATTTTATTTTAGATACCTCGACTTGTCACAAATTTTCAATATAAATCAAGTTTTCAAATGTTAAATTCCAGTTTGGCCAGTTAGTTCGGTCGATAACATAGTGCAGCCATGAAATAAATTCTTAGTTTGCTTGGCACAGTTTGCAAAGTGGTATTCTAATTTTCTCATGTATGGCTAGTCAAATCAATAAGGTCAAGAAGTGTTTGGGTATCATTGCTTATTCTTTATTCTATAAAATTTTAAGATTTATGATTAAGTACATACACCTAACTAAAAAGACCAAGGTTTACCACCCATGCACTGCCTCGCGGACTAACGGAGAGTAGGTAAAGAGCTTGGCGGATTGTGCAGGCCGACTTTGACTTTGTCAACAACGGGTCGGTAATCCTTAGGCGTCCAATCTCATAAAATGAGACCAAGATATTCCAACTTTGACTTTGTCAACAACGTGTCGGATAGAGCTTGGCGGGTTTGCACACCAACGCTCGATATACAAGCAATGTTGGATACCCTTGGAATACTATTATTATTATTATCGAAAAGCACAAAGAGAGAGTTACGCGAATTCAACTTAACACAGCTTAGTTTTAAAGATTTGAAAAGCCAATATAAGTATTTTAAGTCCTCCACTTATTTAAACAAAGTCTACAATATAGAATAGATTTCATGGCCATCACCTAAGAATCTCCCTACGTACCGGTTACACTATTATCCCTCAAAATTAAACTTTTCATTATATTTCCTATTCGATCTAAGTTGAGAGAGAAAAATACTATCAACTGGCTAAAAATTATAAACTTATTTTGTTGTATCACTTGAAAATGAGTCGTATTTCAAAAAAAAAAAATGCATGTTACTACAGTCTAAAATGCATGATGGTCCTACTTAAATGGCTGAAAATAAAAAGAAATAAAAACAAAGAAAAATGAAAATGGATGAAATGCAGACTCCCCCCCACACTTGATTGAGACAGTGTCCCAACTGTCTAAGGCAGAAAAAAAATGAAAAAGAAAAAGAACGTGTACCACCTGATTTCATGGTGGATGATCATGCAGATCGATAGAGTCATCTTCGTCATATTGCTCGAATTCCAAAAATGGTTTCAGTCGTTGACCGTTTACTTTGAAGACTTTTCCATCCCTAGGATTTTCAATTTCAATCGCTCCATGAGGGTATATTGTTTTCACGACATAAGGTCCAGTCCATCGAGATCTGAGTTTTCCTGGAAACAAGTGAAGTCTAGAGTCGTATAAAAGAACTTTTTGACCTACGTTGAATTCCTTACGAAGTATGTTTTTGTCGTGTTGGGCTTTGGTTCTTTCTTTGTAGATTTTCGCATTTTCATATGCCTCATTTCTTAATTCCTCTAATTCAGAAATTTGTAACTTCCTGTGTGAGCCGGCTTTTTCTAAGTCAAAGTTCAAAAATTTTATGGCCCAAAGAGCACGATGCTCTAATTCGAGAGGTAAGTGACAGGCCTTTCCAAAGACTAATCGATATGTTGACATCCCTAGATTGGTTTTATAAGCAGTGCGAAAAGCCCAAAGTGCATCAATCAGTTTATGGACCAATCTTTTCTATTGGAATTCACGGTTTTCTCAAGAATTTGTTTGATTTGCCTATTGGAAACTTCTACTTGTCCACTAGTTTGTGGATGGTAAGGTGTTGACAGCTTGTGTGTGACTGAGTATTTCTTGAGCAAGGACTCAAAAGCACGATTACAGAAATGAGTGCCATTATCGCTAATGATAGCTCGAGGTGTACCAAAGCGTGAAAAGATGTTTTCTTTGAGGAATTTGACAACAACCTTGTTGTCGTTGGTTTTGGTCGGAATGGCTTCAACCCATTTTGAGACATAATCTACCGCAAGTAGGATGTAAAGGTTCCCAAATGAATGAGGGAATGGTCCCATGAAATCGATGCCCCAAACATCGAATAACTCAATCACTAAAATGGGGTTGAGGGGCATCATGTTTCGCTTAGAGATTCGACCCGTTCTTTGACATCGCTCACATTTAGAGCAAAATTCGAAAGCGTCACGGAAGAGTGTGGGCCAATAAAAACCGCTTTGCAAAACTTTTGCAGCAGTTTTTCTAGCTCCAAAATGACCGCCACAAGCATGGTCATGTGAGAAGGAGAGAATACTTTGGTGTTCATGATCGGGCACACTCCTTCGAATGATTTGGTCTGGACAGTATTTGAAAAGATATGGGTCGTCCCAATAGAAGTTTCGAACTTTCGAGAGAAATTTTTGTTTGTCTTGTTTCGACCATTCAGCGGGCATTTGTTGTGTGACAAGATAATTCACAATGTCAGCGTACCAAGGGGTGTTAGAGATCGAAAGGAGTTGTTCATCAGGAAAATAGTCATCGATTTGAGTGTCGTTATCATTTTCGTGCACAATTCGAGAGAGATGATCAGCTACGACATTTTCAGAACCCTTTTTATCTCGTATTTCTATGTCAAACTCTTGAAGAAGAAGGATCCAACGGATCAAGCGGGCCTTGGCATCCTTCTTAGAAAGCAAATATCGTAAGGCAGCATGGTCAGTGTAAACTATGACTTTGGATCCTATGAGATATGGTCTGAATTTCTCAAGAGCGAAGACAACTGCCAAAAATTCTTTTCAGTAGTTGAGTAATTAAGTTGGGCCTCGTTTAAGGTTTTGCTAGCGTAATAAATGACTCGAGGGAGTTTATCAATACGCTGACCCAAGATGGCTCCAATAGCAAAATCAGAAGCGTCGCACATAAGTTCGAAGGGTTGTGTCCAATCAGGAGGTTGAATGATGGGAGTTGTGGTCAAGAGTGATTTAAGAGTTTCAAAAGATGTTTTGCAATCATTGGAAAATTCAAACTTTACGTCTTTGGCAAGTAAATTTGAGAGAGGTTTTAAAATTTTCGAGAAATCCTTAATGAATCTTCTATAGAATCCCGCATGGCCAAGAAATGAACGAACATCTTTGACAGACTTAGGAGGAGGTAAATTAGCAATCAAATCGATTTTGGATTTATCGACTTCTAGGCCATCTTTGGAGACGACATGACCTAGAACTATCCCCCTTTTCACCATAAAGTGACATTTTTCCCAATTAAGCACGAGTGATTTCTCCTTACAACGCTTAAGGACGAGATCTAAATGAGTAAGACATTGGGAAAAAGATGATCCATATATTGAAAAATCGTCCATGAATATTTCCAAGAATTCTTCCACCATATCAGAGAAAATACTCATCATACACCTTTGGAAAGTCGCGGGGGCATTACAAAGACCAAAAGGCATGCGACGATAAGCAAAGGTTCCAAAGGGACAAGTAAAGGTGGTCTTATGTTGATCTTCTAAAGCAACAGGAATTTGGTTATAGCCAGAGTATCCATCGAGAAAACAGTAGTACTCATGTCCCGCTAAGCGTTCGAGCATTTGGTCAATAAAAAGCAAGGGAAAATGGTCTTTTCGTGTGGCTGAGTTGAGCTTTCGATAGTCAATACACACACGCCATTTGGTTTTGATTTTTGTTGGGACGAGTTCATTACTGTCGTTTTTGATCACTGTGACTCCCGACTTCTTTGGTACAACTTGTACCGGACTTACCCAAGTACTATCAGAGATGGGATAGATGATGTTATTGTCTAGACATTTGATTATCTCCTCCTTGACCACATCCCTCATGTTTGGGTTTAATCGCCTTTGAGCCTCACGGGTGGGTTTAGCCTCATCAACTAAATGTATGCGATGTTCCACAATTGATGGGCTAATTCCTTTTATATCGCTAATTTCCCACCCTAAGGCGTCTTTATTTTCCCGTAAAATTTCCAAAACTTTTTCTTCTTGGTCCTCGGTAAGATCAGAGGCCAAGATTACGGGAAAAGTTTGTGATGGGTCCAAGTATGCATACTTAAGGTCGTGTGGCAATGGTTTGAGGTCCAAGTTGGGAGGTTCGTGTGTGTCCACATTGGTCAATATTCTTTGGTCAGATTCAGATGGAGAAAGTGTGGATTCAAGAAATTCATTTAGTTCAGAAACGTATTCGAGCTCATCGAAATTGGAGTTGAAATGGTCAAGACACATTTTCAAGGCTTCAGAAGTGTCACTAGAGGTTTCATCAACTGTGGTTTGAATCATGTCAATTTCATCGATCTCAAAATGCCTAGGTTGTTTGTTGAGATTAAAGATGTTTAGCTCAATGGTTAGGTGCCCGAAGGAGAGTCGAAGCTGACCATTCCTACAATTAATGACAGCATTAGAGGTTGCTAAGAAAGGGCGTCCTAAGATTAATGGTATTTGAATGTTGGGATTTGAGACAGGCTCTGTTTCTAGAACTATAAAATCGACAGGGAAGTAAAACTGTTCGATCTGTATCAAGACGTCTTCGATAATTCCCAATGGCTTTTTGACAGATCGATCGGCTAGTTGAAGTGTGATGTTTGTAGGTTTAATCTCCCCTAGTCCAAGTTGACGATAGACAGTATAAGGGAGAAGGTTGACACTGGCACCAAGGTCTAGTAGGGCACGAGAGATGTGAGTGTTTCCTATTTTACAATCAATCGTAGGGCAGCCAGGGTCTATATACTTGACTGGGGCAAGATTCGAAAGAACAAAGCTTGTATTTGCAGTTAGAAAGGCGGTTTTTGGGACATTGGTCGCACGTTTTTGTGTGCACAATTCTTTAAGACATTTAGCATATTGAGGAATTTGTTCAATGGTGTCTAAAAGAGGAATGTTCACACGGACTTGTTTGAAAATTTCCAGAATTTTATCGAAATTTGCCGCTTTCTTCTTATTATTGAGTCTATGAGGAAAAGGAGCTACTGGTTCTTTGACTCTGTGATGAGTTTCATCATTCGAAGAAGAAGGTTTATCCAAGGGAAGAGAAGGTGGTAAGGTTGTAGAAGATGGTATGTTGGTATTGCCAACATTATTTTTCGAAGGTGGGTCGGGTTTGCCGACACTGGGAGAAGAACTATTGGGATTGCCAACATTTGAGGAAAATGGAGGTTTAGAAGAATTGGCATTCGAAGCCAATGGGTGATCATCAAGATTAGGGATTGGGGTCGAGTTAGAAGGTTCGTCAGGGTCGTCCACGTTATTATCAATCCTCTTTCTAGATCGAAGGGTTGTAATAGCATTGACTGGATTATGGTTTTCGTCCTCACAAGAATTTACAGCACGAGGGTTATACCTTGGATTCACCTCGGGTTGACTAGGCAACTTTCCCTTATCATGAGTTTTCATAAATTCCTTCATCATATTAAACATTTGGTCCATTTTAGCGTCTTGCGAGTTTATTTTAGCTTCGTAAGAGTTCATCTGTTTTTCTAGACGCCCAATGTCTTGTGATTGTTGAGAAGATTGAGATGATTGGTTTGATGATTGAAAATTGGGGTGCCTATAAGGTTGTTTGGATTGAGGTGTAGCTTGAGAGGTTTGAGAATTGGGGGGTGGACCTTGGTAATTCGGATTGGGAATAAAGGGTTGCACGTGAGATGGGTTAGCCGAATTATTGGGGTTCGACCAAGAAAAATTTGGGTGGTTCCTCCAACCAGGGTTGTACGTGGATGAGTAAGGGTTGTTTTGAGCTATGGCATTGGCTTGGTCTTGAGAGTAATAGTGGGGTAACCCTTCTCCGGCTTGAGGAGTTTGATTTTCTAAGGGAATTTGATTTGGGTCCACGACATGCACACCTCTAGTAGAAGTACGAATGGGAACACGAATCGATTCCCACTGCATGTCCTTTTCAGAATAATCTTCTAAAAACCGCCAAGCTTCATCGGCTGTTTTAGACATAAAGTCTCCTCCACACATTGATTCTAGTTGAGTTCTAGTCTGATAGTTTAGCCCTTCATATGCAATTTGACATAAGTGATCTTTTAGAATTCCATGATGAGGGCAACTATATAATAGCTGGTTGAATCTCTCAAAGTATTTTGAAAAAGTTTCCTCCACATTTTGACAAAATTGGTTTATCTCAGTTCGAATTTTTAGAGTTTTATGGAAAGGGAAAAACTTTTTCAAGAATGCAGTGACAAATTCATCCCAACTTCTTATGGAATGTCGTGGAAGAGAATTTAGCCATCTTTTAGCGCTTTCAAGTAGTGCAAATGGAATTAGCCTTAGCTTGATCGATTCGTTAGATAGTTGTTGCATTTTTGTTGTGGACGCATACAATTCAAATTCACTCAGAAATTCATAAGCATTTTCAGACCCAGTAAATTTTGGTACCCCTTGGATAAAAGAATGTTTTAGCTCAAAATTGTTTCCTTCAGCTGGTGGGAACACAATGACAGATGGTTGAACGGTCCTAGTAGGATAACATCGATCACGAAGAGACAAGGGTCTATCCATTCGGATATTGAGATTTTGAAAATTTTGATTTATTTGGTTTTGATCCCCAAAGTTTGGAAAGTTTTGATTCACTCGATTTTGATCCAATTCGGTTGGAAAATTTTGGTTGATACGAGAACCCCTAGGAGAATTTTGTTGGCTAACACTTTTTTCACTCATTGTTGTTAAATGCAAGCACAGAAATTAGCTACAATGAAGTTTTCTGTCCTTATTGGCTCTTAACCCAAAATTATAAAGTGATGCGTTTGATTACTTAGATCAAAAGATTTCTTAGCCAGTTAACGGATAGGAGTTATCGGTGCACCAGGAATCACCCTAGCAATGCAGCCAAAGGTTTAAGTACCTTCAGAGTAACAATCGATATAATATTTACGAATCACCGTAATATTTATAAACGGTTATTTCTCTGCCGTAGTCTAGACACCAAGAAATAATTCGTTCCAAATGAATCAACTATCACAATATAATTAAGCCCTAGATGAGCCCGTGACTCCCTTAAGTCCAACGTCTAACCGTTATTATTAGTCAGATTCTACGATGAAATGCAATTTGTGGGCTAAGGAAAGGGTGATGAAATCCCTCACCTTATGTGAATTGGGGTAATGCCCTTAACAGAATGAATAAAAATGCAGAGATAACAGCAATCACACAAAATAATTGCAGAAGTTAAAAATTGTACATTCAAAGCCGCTGCCCCTGCAGAAAATTTTTACAACAATTGTCTATATTTTTTTTTCTTTTGCAGCTGAGCACCTGTAGAGTTTTTAGAAATTTCTCACCTTGATCGGCAGTCCTCCAGTGAATTTGGGAAGCGCTAGCGCGTTCACACCCCACTTGGTGTGCAACCGCTCCAAACCATCTGAATCTTCCGCTGCTTTCTGTTGTTGTCCCCTTCTATTAATTGCTTGACTGCGCTGCGGCACGGGTTCGGGCTCCGAGCCCGAAAAAAATTTTTTTAAGACCTTTTTTTTTTTAAATTTCAGCTGTACCTGTTTTTGAAAAATTCTCCGTTTTTTTTTTTAAAAAAAAAAAAAAGAGGAAGAATTAAAACAATTAATAAGACCAGAAAATTTGATTGTTAAGAAGGACTAAAAAATAAAAAAAACTAGGCAAAATACATGAGCTCAACTCAGCTAGAAGAAAAAAAAACTAAACTGAATAAAGAAGCAAAAATGAAGGACTGGAAAGATGAAACTAGAAACAACTTATCACTCCCTCACCAACTTAACAGGCTCAAGGCCACTTAAATGTCCAAACAATACGCCCAAAACTACAAGGCATGTTCAAACTGATATAATCCCAAACCAAGCACCAAATTCAAGTTCCCTGACGAAGAAAACAAAACTCACTCCAACCCTTATTTTTCAGTTTCCCGTACACGGTAAAACCAACAATTTACGCTTTCTTTCTTCTTCAGAAAAGACAGCTAAATAGCTGATGCTTTATCAATTCCTCAGGAAAAAAATTGCAATGAACCGAACAAAGTCTTGCATCCCCTTGTTTTTTTCGGAAATCAAAATCTAATTTTTGTCTTCGAGTTGGATTTAGCGTTCGGCAAAGGCCTTGTGCAATGAGGGGCTTGCTATTCGATTGTGAACTTTGAGGGAGTTCCGATTGGGTGGTTTTTGCGCGTGAGTTTGATGATGGTTTTTTTTGTGAATTGAATGAGCTGAAAGGCTTGTGACTGTATGAATGGAAGTGATGGTAAGGGCAATTTTTGTGCATGCAAGGAAGGCTGATGCTATAGCTTTGTGTGGGGGCAGGCGTGATGAAGAAGGAGATCGATGGACTGTGGAAAAATTGAAGGGGTGATGTATGGACGATGATACAGTGGATTGTGGGTGCGTGTAGGTTTGTGCGAAGGATTGGCTGCGGTGATTATGAACGGAGAAGGGCGATGCACTGTAGGGTGTGGACTTCGGTCTGAAGATGGTTGTGTAAGTCGGGGTAAGGAGAAGAAGATGTTGAGAGTTTGCTGTGGTGACCGAAAGGTGGAGAAGTTGGATGATCTGCGGTTTTCTACAGCATGGGTGTGAAGTTGATGGTGGACTGACTGGGTTAGTACTGACGGTGGGGATGTGAATTTGAATGGCTACTAGAAGACTAAGGCAATGATTTTCAGGAGTGTGGAAGAGGTTATTGGAGGATGCAGAAAGGAATTGTGTAGAATTTTGGTGAGGGACAAGATGGATTTGCAGAAGCTCGTTTGTGGTGATAAATTGCTGTACGTTTTGCGTGTGATTTGGTTGGGAGTTGTAATGCGGTTTTGGCAAACAGTCTGATGATGATAGTGTTGCGATTTCTGATAATGAATTATGATTGGCGTAGAGATTTTTTTGAGGTTTGAAGCTTGATTTCTGGTTGTGAATTGGTCAGTACGGTGGATGGAAGCAGTTTGGGCTCGGATTTGGCGGATGGTGAGGGGCACGTGGATCTAGGCAATGGTGTTTGAGGACAGAAATGGTGAGTGAATTTGTAGGAAGATGGCTTGGTGCTTGAATAGGTTGCGATGGTGCTTGTGTGACGTTGAGGTTGATGTTGGGGGAGTTCTGGGTTTGTTTGTCAACGTGATGACTGGGTTTGTATGATATGGTATGGGATTGGTGGATAGAAGGATTGTTGAAGGATTGGAAGGGGGAGGTGAATGGTGATGATTTGCTGATGGAGATGGTAGATGTTAAAGGAATTGTGGTGAGAAGGGTATTTGTACGTGGGTGGTTGGGTTTAAATGATAAGATCGGTTCGTTGTGTGATTTGCGGCAGTAAAACAGGAAAGGAATCTTTTGTATTTTTTTCTTCAGCAGGCGTGTAAAAGAAGAAAATGGATGTATAGAGTTTGGAAAGAAAATTGGAAAGGGGTAAAGAAATAAAAGGGAATTGAAAGATTTTTTTTTCTTGTTTTGGAGATTGTATATCAATAAATAATATCCAACCTACCAATTAAGAGATGGTTTTTTTTCTACTGAACAAAAACAAAAACAACAAATAAAAAAAAGAATAAAAAAAAAACTAACACGAATCAGAAATTAAATAAATAATAAATTTAATCGTTACCTCCCCGGCAACGGCGCCAAAAACTTGATCGACGCTAGTCTATGAATTAGAAAAGCGCGACATTTGTAATAAATTCTGCAAGCATACAGGCGTGTAGCATACAGGTCGAACACAGGGAGGTTTAATTAAAAATTATTATTTATTTTTTTCTTGGTCGTGTTATACGAAGCTGGAGGTTGATTTTGCAAAACAAATAAAAAGTGAAACTACAATTAAAAGATGCAATTGAATTTACTGCAGATTCGAATCTAATCGGATCTGTAATAATTTCAACGATTAAGGATAAAATAGAACGATGGAAATAAAATTGCAGACCAGAATTAAACGAACAGAAAATAACAATTAGGATTACCGCTGAATCTAATCAGAGGATCAATCACTAATGAAAAGAAATTCAAAAGACAAATAGTGTTCTACCGAATCTAATCGTGTAGACAACAGTAATTGCTAAGAAAAATAGAAAATTGCATAAAAAGAAAAAAGAGTTTTATTGATGAAGAAGAGAATAGAATGAGATAAATGATAGGATGGTGGCTACAATGCCATTACAAGGGTATATATAGGGTAGATAGCCAAACCCTAACCCTAACCCTAATGGTAAATGGGCCTGGTCATTAGACCACTAATTAGTTTACAATTAGAAACAAAAATGGGCCTTAGATAAATAAGGCAAATTTGGGATTTTCTCTTTTTCCTCTTGCTTCCTTGATATTTCTTCATTGATTTGTGATGTGCAAAGCCTTTTTATCACTCCTTTTCTTGTCCAACAGCAACTAGATGTGATATCTTCATCTACAATTCTTCAAAATGCAAATACACAGCAAATTGAACTCTATTTCTCTACATTTCTGGTTGCATGCGGGCTGGGTTGGACTATCTGTAAAAATAACAAAACAATACCCAAGTAATATTTATTTATATACAAAAGATAAGATATAAGAGCATAAAATAAACACATTTCTATGTCAATCAGTAATATTTTTACCTTGTACTAAATTGTTGATATTCTTCTGCAGATCATTGAATGTAAAACTATGAAATCAATTAAACATACTGTTTTTATTTCTTCACAACAACCTGCTTTTTTTAGGTATAGCTCATCCTCCTTCATTGTAAATACAGACTAGCTAGTTAACTGGAGAATTTGGTCTTGGACCAAATTGCTTCAACCCAGAGGTAGTATATTATACATGTATACCATATTTTGACTATTGAAATATATAGAATACTAGATTTAGCCATAAATTGAAGTCCAATAAACTAGAAAAAGAGAAGGAAAAGTAAATTAGTCTAAAATAGAAAAAATGACGAAGAGTTGGTATTCCTTCACTCAATATATAAAGGAAATTATTAATTGTGAGCTTTGGCACTATGTATCTTTTTCTTGCTTTTGAAAACCCAAAACTAGTATGCAATATAATTTAAGAAAATGATGTGCCAACTTACATGTATATTCAATTGTGTTTAAAGATTATTGTTAGAAAATAAAATAGAAGAAGCAAGATTGAAGAGAAGTTTTATTATTGGTGAATTGCAATTGTAAGATAATGCAAACTGTATATAGATGACCTCTATTTATAATACAAGAAATAAATACAAATAGGCTTGAATAATGGGAATGTGACCGTTGTATTGTTATAATGGGAATGTGACTGTTGTATTGTTATAATAGGCATGTGACCGTTGCTTTCCCATTATTTCATTGCTCTCCCTCAAACCGAACTAGGGTTCCCATTTCTATCTCCGCCTCCATCAATGACTTTTAGTTCCTCCCTCAATCTCATAAAATTCTTGGTAGACAAAGCTTTTGTAAGTGCTTTAGCTCGCTGATAATACGCGGGGACATGACAAACCATCAATTTTCCTATCTGAGTTTTTTCTCTAACAAAATGAAGGTCAATTTCAAGATGCTTCATCCTCAAATGTTGAATCGAGTTGAGTGATAAAGAATCTGTGCTCTTGTTATCACACCAAATGATGGGTCTTCGATTTATAACAAACCCTAATTCTTGCAACAACGATTCAATCCAAGTAACTTTTGTTGTCGCACTTGCTAATGCTCGGTATTCTGCCTCTGTGCTAGATCTGGAAGTGGTATGTTGCTTTTTAGTACACCAAGAAATAATATTGGAGCCAAGGTAGACACAGTACCCTGAAAAAGATTTTCGATCATCAATATCATTGGCCCAATCTGCATCACTAAATCACTGTAAGTTGAGCTCTTTTTCAGGCTTTATAATTATGCCATGATTTTTTGTGCCGTACATGTATAGTAGAATCCTTTTTAGTGCATTCCAGTGTTCTGATAGGGGTTCTGCATGTATTGACTTAGCTTGTTAACACTATAGCATATGTCAGGTCTTGTAATCGTTGCATATTGCAGTGCTCCAATTATGCTTTTATATTGTTTGGCATTGCCAATAGCTTCACCTTTATATTTTGACAGTCTTAGGTTGCTAATCATAGGTGTCAGCAAGAAATTAGCCTGATGCATTTTTGCCCTTTAAAGGATTCTGAAATGTAATTTTGTTGAGATAAAATTAATTCTCTATCATTTTTCTCAGTAGCTTGTATTCCAAGGAAATTTTTTAGTTCCCCCATGTCTTCTATGGCAAAGTTTTGATCAAGTCTTCGTATGATGTTATCTATTTCTTAATTGTTATCTCTTGTGATCAACATATCATCAACATATACCAAGATATAGATATTTCCATATGCGCCTCTCTTCATATATATAGTGAATTATCTGATTTGGCTTGTGTGAAGTTCATGTTGGACAAAGTTAACTTAAGTTTCTCATACCAAGCTCTTGAAGCTTGCTTTAAACCATATATAACCTTATGTAACTTGCATACTTTATTTCCATAGCTGTGGACTTCAGGTTGATACTTGTAAACCTCTTCAGTCAACTCCCCATTTAAGAAATCGTTGTTGACGTCTAGCTGCCTTATATTCCATCTTTTACTTATAATAATGGTTAATATGACTCTAATTGTTGTGGGCTTTATGATTTGAGAGAAAGTTTCGTTAAAATCAAATCCAAACTGTTGTACATAACTTTTAGCGACCAATCTAGCTTTGTATTTGTCAACAGATCCATCCACTTTTCTTTTAATCTTGAATATCCATCTATATCCAATAATGTTTTTGTGTTTTGGTGGTGTTACCAAACTTCATGTATTATTTTTCATGAGTGCCTAATATTCAATGTTCATGGCCTCTTTCCATTTTTCTGATTTTATTGCTTGCTCAAAGTTGGTTGGTTCAGCTTCAATAACTAAGGTATTGTACACTTTAGGTTTGAAAATCCCACTTTTCGACCTTGTTGTCATATGATGTCCTGTAAGCATTTGTTGTGGCTGCTGAAGTGTTTTAGTATTGTTGTTTGTTCCTGTGTCTACATTGCTGTTGATTTCTGCATCACTACTGCTCTACATGTCTTGATTGATCTGATTTGTGTCCATACTTTCTGAATTATCATTTGTCCCTGTTGTTTGCGCATTTGTTTCTTCCATGGAGTCATTTTGTAAGTTTTTATTAATTATGTCTTGATGATCTTCACTAATGTTATCAGTTAATGATTCTGCAAAAACTTGGTTGAATTGCGTCCCCCTGACAAGATTTTCTACATGATTTTCCCTAATTTCCTATTTACCTGTAAGGGGAAATTTATTTTCATCAAAAATAACGTGTATGGAAATGTAAATTCTCCTATTTTTGTCTAAGCATTTATATCCTTTTCAGTTCTCTGCATACCCAATGAAAGTGCATAGGCTTGATCTCATGCTTAGTTTGTGCCTATTGTAATCCCTTAGGCATGGAAAACACAGAAAACCGTATGTTTTCAAAAAATTATAGTCAGTCTAACATTATATATCATCTCATATGGAGTTTTGTTATCTAGAACTTTAGTTGGTAATTTATTGATGAGAAAAAGTGAAGTGTAAAAAGCTTCATTCCAATATTTCATTGGCACTGAGCCTTGAGACATTAATTTTAGACCCATCTCTACTATATGTCTGTGTTTTCTTTCTACCAAACCATTTTGTTCAGATGTATGAGGGCAAGTCAATCTATGTTTTATTCCTTTTTTAGCAAAATAATTGGTTAAAGGTTTAAACTCTCCCCCACCATTGGTTTGAAAAATTCTAACACTATAATTGGTTTGTTTTTCAACGTGAGTTATGAACTGTATGACAGTATTACATGTTTCTGACTTATTCTTTAGCATATATATTCAAGTATATCTCGAATAAGCATCCACAAAGGAAAGATAGTACCTGTGTCCTTGATATGAATTCAGTGGTGTTGGTCCCTACAAATCAGCAGCTATCTGCTCGAGAGGTTTATTGTATCTAGTTTCAGAATCTCTAAAAGGAAGTTTATGACTTTTGCCAATTTGGCAATGTGTGCATGTGTGTCTGGCAGGTACAATATTATTAAAAGAAATATTATTATTGCATAAAATAGTTTTACCAACTTCAATACTAGGTTGCCCTAATTTCCTATGACATAAATAAAGATTACATTGTTTGCCATCTTCATTACATTCATTATTACTGCTGCTAACAATAATACTCCTATTACAATTATAACTTGACTCAACATTATTACATCAGAGTTTTCCACCAGTATCCCCAGTCTTCAAGTTGTCAAATTTGTAAAGTCCATCATGTAGATTGCACCGTAATAATATTTCGTGGCTCAGTAAATCCTTAACTAAGCAAAATTTTGGGTGAAATTCAAAAAACACATGATTGTCATTAGCAAATTTTGATACACTTAGCAATTTTTTATTAATAGAGGGTACTCTAAGAAGTGTGTTTAGATTAAGTTGCCTTTTTCCTAAGATAGTGCCCTTGCCATTGTGTGTTATATGTGCAGTTTTACCGTCTCCCATATGTAAAGATTTCGTATCTAAGTAGTTTCTGCTTCCAATGTGGAGATTTTTGAGATTGCTGGTTATGTGATGAGTGGCACCCGATCTTCACCTTTGTTAGTATGATCAATGCCAATATTTTGATTTTTATTAGCATCATTGTTGTTTCTATTTGAGTTCATCATGGCCATATTGACATATGGTGAGACGACCCGAACTTCCCCAGTAAGGAAAGCACGGATTGAATTGAGAACAAGCCACATCGGGACATAAACAGAAGAACATTTCATTGTCAATTACAACATTTCCATCAGAATACAAGAATATTACAGAGTATGAATGAATAAAATACATTTGATAAATATCAGAGATTACAATACATTACATAGCAGCGGAAAATAATACAATACACAACTGGAAGCAATACACAGATACAGAGCTTTCTGAATATCGCTTCAGCTGTAAATCAGGATCCTATGAATATAAATCTGCAAAACCAAAACTACTAGCTGCCCGTGCGGAAAATAGGGGCACTCAGAGTTTAGGTTAAAACAATAAACTCCAGGTCAGTCATGTGACTGGTGTGAGAACTAAAACAGTTATTAATCTTTATTTTAAAGTTAGGTAAATCAAGGGACCACGCCGTATAACACGGAACGGGTTTCCTCCCAAGAATACCGATGCATAAAACAAACAGCGCAATGCTAAATAAAGAACAATGAAGCTATTATAAGACCCAGGTCCCATCACACAATGCAACGCAAGCCGGAGGATAGGGTTTTACCTTTTAATAGCCAAAGAATGCTTGACACGCTAAATTTCATCTTTTATTATTACTCTAAGTGTATAGTGTCAAAACAATTTCAATCATAAGTATCAATCATAGACTGCATAAGTGCCCCATACCACTATGTCGCCATATATAGGTTCTACAATCAAAACCGCAAAGTCATGTATTGGAAGTTGGGTTTCCATCTGTGAACCAAGGCAAAAGATAGTCCTCACTGATTCGAGACTCTCTAGCCCGAGCCTCAGGATCAGAGCTCGGATGACCCTTGGATCGTCAGGGCCGGTCCACCGATGTGGATTAAAATGGCTGAACACTGCGTTTCCCCGCCCTTTTGGGCGTAAATGAGCCAAATGACTCCATTGGCTCCATATAGTCACTGATATATCTGAGGCGCCTCGCAATCCAACAACCACACAGGTGAAAATAATATAAATGTCAAGGCTGGCAAGGTCACTGACACCACCCTAGCTAGAAGGAATCGCATGCCCTCCCTTAGGTCCTCTCCCATTTATGGTTCACAACTGGGGTGTGAGGCTCGCGAATTAACGCTACACAAAGCTATGTCACACAGGCCGTGCTTTGATCATCAACCACAAGACTCTGCTTTTCAACAGGTGCCTTGATCATTTGCCACTTAGGCATGCCACACAGGCAACCATGCAACTGATGTCTATCGATATACAACCTCTGATCCCGTACGTCTCAGAGAAGGGTGAAGTATGGGAATGAATTCCCCTTCACCAGGCAGATGTATATTTAATAGAGATCAATCAACACAGAGCAAAATCCAATGTCAGACACACAGTCCATACAAGTTCATTCTGGGTCTAAACGAAACCGGAGGAACCTTATTCCTCGCATATCCATCGATCTCCAAGTACGTCTGGACGATCACCTACTGATTCCCTCCTCTTGGATCATCAGTAATCACCCAAACGATGTAAGACCTCCGATCTTCGACCACCGTCTTCATCCTTGACACATCGTCGAATCAGTTATTCAGAATAGGATAAACCCGGTCTTTCTGAATAACTCGCGTATATAATAAACAAGTGTTACACAAACACAACATATGCCTCATTCCAATTCAGAATATTCTTTTATTCAAATATTCTTATACTTTGGGAAAGGTTCCCACTAATTTTAGCAAAGATACATTTTTTAAATTTATTCTTTAATCTTCCTTTGAACATCAATTCAAACCAAATTGTGGTTTATCCAAACTAGTCGGGATTAACGAACCTTACTGAAGTAATCATTTGTTTTAATTTCCCAATTCCAACCTATTCATCCCATGAAGTAAAACTGGTAATACTTCATATCTAACACTACGGTGTTATCGGTAAATTCAATTACCATTTAACCTTCAAATCTAATTAAAGATTTAACTATCGCCTGGAGCAAAACCGGTGATACTCCATTCTCGATCATTTCTTAAATTTGATAATTTTAATTATCAAATTCACTTTTCAATCTAATTAAAGATTCATTGAAACTCTAATTCAGTTTTAATTTCCAAAAATCATTACTTAATGATTATTCAAATCCAGGAAATAAATCCAATCTTTAACTGGGTTAAAGAACCAATGTCATTTAAAACATGGTTCACGATAAACCCAAAATCACATTCCATTAACAATGAAATTTTTATGGAAAACAAATCGATATATATAATCGACACCAACTTCCATATCTGACTAACAATATAAATGGAATAACGGCAAAGCCTTTTAAATTCCATATATATTAGCAGTCCTCATGCACAAAAATTCAATTCGATTATCACCAAATCGAATTCCATTCCATTCCAATTTATTTTATTAAATTGGAAAACTTTACTTTGGAAAATCTCCTTTAAATCTTAACAAAAGATTTATAAATTCCAAATCACATTTCACTGTAAATCGGGTTAAAGAACGAATGTCGTTAAAACACAGTTCACAACAAACCCAATTCACATTCCATTAATTATCAGGTTAAAGAACAAGTGTTATTTAAATCACCGTTCACGATAAACCCAAAAATCAATTCCAATTCAATTCCAATTAAATATCATTCAATTGGTATACTTCATTAAATCTAAATAGAAAGATTTAATCTTTTTCTCAACTAGGTTTAAGAATAGTGTTAATGAAGACACCATCCACGAAAAACCTAAATCCCATTTGATATCAAATACAAGGCTCTGAATAGAAAATATATCGGCTTATATTCAATATCAAATTCTACGACCAACAAATATAGTATTGGAAATAACGATATAAATATATCTTTCAAATTTCCATAACAATATCTGTATAATCACGAAATCCAACATCGAAATATTCCAAAGACAATTTCGATTCAAATCCATTCCAATTGAATTATTGGAAATTCTGGTTACTTTTAAAACCCTTTTCAAATCCAATTTATTTATTTCAAAAATAAATGGATTATAATTCTTGTTCAAAACTAGTTCATTTCGATAAAAATCTATTTTTATCTTTTCAAATATGGAATTTTTCATCCCAATTCTTTCCAAATCATTTCTTATGATTTTACACAAATTATGGCTATTTTTAATAATTTTATCAAGGCCCGTACAGTCGATTTCCATAAACGACCATCGAACTGCACTTACAGCGACCTTTTCCAAATTTGATTTGGACATAATTCCAGATACAAGTGTTAGATTTCAAATCTCTAATATTCGTTAGAAAGTTCTTTTCGATACGAGCCCAATGGTTCCGGTTTTAGGAGTATCCGACGGTCGGATCTCCCGTAATATCCATTCGAAATCAATGGTCAAAATTCACGAACTGCCGCTGCGCGTTCTATTCAGGCCATTATATAATATATATTTCGTCGATTTCCTTTTAAAACGTATTTTATAAATCGTTTTAACTTCGTTTTCAAAACGATTTCAACTTCCTATTCAATTTCTAATCAAAATTGAATATTCCATATCATCGATACATATATATATATGTATATGTATATATAAATGATAATATTTTCAAAACGTCATATTTTGAAATTACTTCCTTTTCTATATTCATTATAAAAACAAATATAATCGATATAAATATTGTTCGCGTCAAAATGGCGCAAATCTAATCAACACGGCTTTATATCTTTCAATAACTTCGTTATTCTATTCAACAAATGAATATTTTCTTCAACACATGAATTTTCTTTTATTCAACACATAAATATATATTTTATTAAACACATGAATTTTCTTTTATTCAACACATGAATATATATTTTATTCAACACATGAATTTTCTTTTATTCAACACATGAGTATATATTTTATTCAACACATGAATTTTCTTTCATTCAACACATGAATATTCTTTTATTTTCCAAATTGGAATGAGGCTCAATCAATTACTAAATAATGTTAATTATATGGATTCCATACAACACATGTATATATAGCAACGATAAATAATCAACCATCATCCAGAGTGCACCACACAACTTCATAAGCATTAGATATAAATAATTAACGCTTACACTGTATGTCAACCAATCGATCGACATACAAGTAAATAATTGGGATTAGTGTACGCCAAATATTATCCCAACACCCGTGTGGGGTTTCAAATCAACAAACACAGAATAGTATTTGTGCAATTGGGCGATGTGTAAAATTTATCGTCCCACTCAATATTGATCAAATGTGTGTACATAAACAAATCGTCCGATTTGTTTATAAATATTTATTTTATATACACGTTAAAAATTATATTTTTATCTATAAAATATTTATAACGATAAAATATTTTATTTCATTCTGCATCACACAATCAAATTTCACAAAACATCAATCAAACAAATAAGTCATCCATGGTCTGTGGACGACGGGTGTCGGATGCTGCTAAGCACCGTCTGCATCCTAGTATATATTTCAACTAGAAGATAAATTAAAACTGAGGAGTTCTCACCCAAGCTATACCAATTGCCTCGACACTTCTACTGTAGAATATCTTCGTAGTGTTTCCAACGAGATATGTTTTCACGCTGGTTTATGTTAAAAATCACATTTCTAAACAATGATGTTTATAATTAAAAATCACATTTTTATTTCAACGCTTTCTTTATAAAAATCATTTTTTTTCTTTGCTACTTCAATATAAAAATCATACCTTTATATCGCTCTCTTCATAATAAAAATTATATTTTTATTTCAAAACCATATGTATAAGAATCGTATTTTCCTACCGCTACATCTTATATAAAAACGTATTTTTATATAATTAAAAATCAAATCTTTTCTATCATAAAAATCAAATCTTTAACGTCTCTTTATACATATAAAAAAATCAATCTTTATCATATTAAAAATCGAATTTTTTTATCGCACTAAAAATCTAACCTTTTTATTAAGAAAAATCCTACCTTTTTATCTTAGAAAAATCCTATTTTTACGTGTTTAAAAATCATAGCTCTTCATCGAAATAAAAATCACAGCTTTCAGTGAAATAAAAATCGTAGCTTTCATTGAAATAAAAATCATACCTTTCATCCTTTAAGGGTTTTGATTTGGCGGAGAAAAAAGGGGGGTTTTCACTACGATTAAGGAGGAGGTGGACGCGGGGTTGCTGACTGGGCGGCGCAGGTGGTGGTGGAACTGCTGATGGTCGGCGGCTGCATTGGTGGCCGGCGTGGCGGTCCACGTGGATTGGCGGTGGGAGTGTTTCTCGAATTGGGTATTTTTAAGGCGGGGGGGGGGGGGGTGTTTCACAGGGAGTGCGGCCGGAGCGTCGATGGTGAAGGGGGGAGGTCCGGCGCTGTTCGACGGAGCCAGCCAAGGCGGTGGAGGCGGTTTGGAGGGGGTGACGGGGAGCGGTGCAGTTTTTTTTTTTTTTTTTTTTTATTTCGATATGTTCTGAAGTGAACGACGTGGGGAGGATTAAAGGAGTTGACTTTTTTAATTTAATTATATATTTAATTAATTTAATCTACCAAAAAGTTGTCTTCCCTTTCGATCTACAATCGAGGCCAAACGACTGTCGTCCCTAGCTAATTACCCCCATTCTGAACACAATGGGATATGTATCGTAAGCTGATTCGATCGTTACAATCAGTTTCGTCAAAATTAAAATATAAATCTATATATTGAATTTGAACGCGCATTTCAATTTACCGGGGCCACATACGGACTCTAAAAATTCCGGAAAAATATTTTCTAGCTTCGTATTGACGATACGGTCCTAAAAAAAATATTTTCATCAAATTCTGAGACCGTTTGAAAAATGGACATTTTCTGGTCGATCGAAATTGACTGAAACCGTCAAAACACGTTTTCCTTCGCCACGCTCACATATTGTTTTAGAGAATTACAAATTTTGGAATCTAGCAATAACTTGACATCATGGATCCAACAAAAGTGGTTTCGTCGAAAACAGAGGGCATTTGCAAAATGGCTATTTTTAAGGGCCAAAATTCCATAGCGACTATTCAGAATTTTCTACTGGGCGTAACTTTTTATTCCCGCTATGAAATTTCAATTTTTTGGATTCGTTAGAAAGATATTCTCAAATAGATTCTTATATTTTTGGTTTCTCTAAAATCCGGTTTATTTTGAATCCTGTACATTCATTTGAAATTTGAAATCGAAATTTCAAACTACCGCGCCATTTTCAATTCCTTTTATAATTAAAATAAAATATTTATATTCTAACGTCGATTCAAATAAATATATTCATTCAAATTCTATTCAAAATAAATTTCTCATCGTTATTATTTAAAATAAATCATTTTAAATATTCAAAATTCAACAAAATTGCCAAAATAAAAATTTTAAATTGTCTCAGATTTCCGGGTTATTACATATGGTGCCTTCAGTGTGGAATTAACATGATTATATTGCTATCCACTATCATTGTTATATCTGAAATAGCACTTGTTTTCCATGTGACCAAATTTTTGACACATTTGGCACTTTACTCAATTGATGTTGTTCCATCTTCCTCGTCGTCGAGCTATTTGTGACTAAAAACATCCTCTTAGTTGTTAAAGACCCCTTGGATACTGATTTTCTTGTATGTTTGCATTAATATTGTTGTTGCGTCCCTGTGATTGCTTATTTTTAGCTATCGCATAATTTGCAGAAAACTCACCCTGTGTTGTTTTTCTTTGATCAATTCTTCCTTTATGAGCCAGGAGTGCAGATCGAACGAACTGCAGATCAGGTAAAGTTTGTTGCATAACCAGGACCGTTACTAAAGATTTATATTCTTCGTCAAGCCCTCCGGTAATAAAAAGTATTTGTTCACTATCGCTGATTTTATGCCCAACAACACTTAGTTTGTCACATATGTTTTTAATTTTTCTCAAATAATCTTTCATGCTAGTATCTTCTTTTCTGCAATTTTGAAGTTCCCTTCTATATTGCATGATTCTGGCTATGGATTGCGAGATGAAAAGTTGTTCGACAGTAGTCCAAATTTCATACGACGAGTTGCACCCAACGATCTGTGTCAAAAGATTAGGATTTATAGAAGATAAAACCATGGTGATAATAAGTTATCTTGTCTTTGGTATTATTCCGGATTTGGTACAATATTTCTTTCTTCATCAGTGATCATTATAGGTGGAATAATTAACATCCCTTTGATGTAATCTAGCAGTCCGCAAACTTTGAGAGCAATCTCCACTTGATATTTCCATAAAATATAATTATCTTCGTCTAACGAAGTAGTAATAACTTAGCTTTTGGGTTTGATCAGGTTCATGATGTTTGGAGAGAAGTCTTTAGCATTGCTGCCAGATACAACAGAAGTTTCGGCAATTTGGTGCTCTGATACCATGTTAGAAAATAAAATAAAAGAAACAAGATTGAAGAGAAGTTTTATTATTGATGAATTGCAATTGTAAGATAATACAAACTGTATATAGATGACCTGTATTTATAATGCAAGAAATAAATACAAATAGGCTTGAATAATGAGAATGTGACCGTTTTATTGTTAAAATGGGAATGTGACCATTGTATTGTTATAATAGGCATGTGACCGTTGTTATGTTATAATGGGAATGTGACCACTGCAGTGTTATAATAGGCATGTGACCGTTACTTTCCCATTATTTCGTTAATTATGACATGCATGTTTATTTATTTACATAGAAAATTGATATTGTTATTACTTTTTTCTAACAAACAGTAATAATAATAAGTAAAACGAAGAGGTACAAACGAGTTTGCCAACATCAAGTGAGAGATGATGCAAACAAACTAAGAACTCACTGACATCGCCAATCCTCGAAAGCAAAGTAAAGTAAGAACAAAGGAAATTACACAGAGTGCCTATAAGTTGGGCAAGTCATAACTTTTTCCTCTAACTTGGTGTAAAAGTTAAAAGAATCATGAAACTCCAAAGATGGAAATCCATTATCAGCTGGGTTTAAACAGAAACTATGTAAACTCTTCCACTTTTGTTCCAAACTAACGCCAGGGAATATCACGATGTTGGATAATTATATTAAATAAATTGCAGCTCAATAAGGTTTAAACTGCGCACTATACCATTTTGTTTCCTAGTTATTCCAGATTTAGGTTCATTTCAACAGTTGAAACAGCTCCATCCATTTCAGGTTATCCATGACAAACTTATTAGTTGTTGAAGAATTTCCAGTCTTATGTAACTTTGCATATATATATATATATATATATCAACTAGGAATTTATATATATATATATATATATATGTATGTATGTATGTATAATTTACTATTACAGCCAAAAAAATTTCTTCTTTCAACTAGTGTTTCTGTTGTATTGATTCATTAAGGCAGCAACAATTTTACTTCAAATTTTCAAATTCAATTTGACATAAACCATCAATGGAACTTCATTGTACCACTACTTTGGAGTACTTGGGTTTTTGAAAAATGAATATAAGCCATAGAAAAACCTATGGCATTTTGAACTATTTAGACATTTGGTTATAATTTTATATATGCATATGTTGGGTTAATTTTCTTTTATTTAGGCACATATGTTAAATATACATTGCTATTATAATTAGGTATAAACTAAATGATATTTACAATTTAATGAGGGGATAAATTGTAAATATAAAATAACTAATTTTATCGGTTAATAAAAAAAGGCGTTTGGTCCCCGAGAATACGCACGCTTCTCATTTTCTTTCCTCCCCATCAGAAAGAAAAACCGAAAAACAGAAGAAACATATTCTTGGAAGATCATAACTTCATTCAAATTGGAACAGTGGATTCCGGTACGCTTTTGCAATCTCCGTTGATATGTGATTTTGATTTCTCTTGAATTGATTAGGGTTATGGTTGAATTGAAAATTCATCAAAAATTGGTATCAGAGCAACCCTAAGATAATTCATGAGATGGCAACAGTGTTATGATCCTCCATGATATTTCGTTTGGATCTGCACTCAGATCTTTGTAATTATAACCTGTTGTGTTATTTTTACATGGAACCCAAACTAAGCGAAACTGTGGTGAATGATATTATTTATCAAAATCAAATCAAAGATACTGACTTCGCTGTCACCGTGGCTTATTAGTATGTAAGTCTTGGAATTCTTAGATGCTTCTATGGGATATTATTTTAATATCATACTACAATATAATATATGTAGTTCCTCCTAGTTTAGTATCACATGACGAGAGGGTGATGCATCTCTAGGAATAATATAATAATAGTTGAAATGTCAAATTTATAAAATAAATTTGCAGTATGTGCATATGCATTAAAGACTGTACTTGTACTCAGTAAGGATTAGTACATTCCAATTTGCATGTGATCATCATTTCTGTGAATGAGCATCTGTGTATAACAAAATGGCGAATGGCAGATTAACAAATATGATATGTCCAATTCATTACATATGTTCTATGAAGATTGTGTTGACAAAGTTTCTCAAGGAATTATGTTGCAAATGACATACATCACAATCACATTAAAGCCATTCTGACATATGCATGCACGCCAAATAAACCTTTTTTTTTAATCATTTTTTTGGCTTCAGTAATCTATGCACATACATGAACAAAGTGTCACCTGCTTTCAGATAGTTGTTACACTAATCTATTTGCAAGTAAAAACAGGGAAGTGATAATTTTGAAACGGGGTAGCCATCTTGAAATATTCATAGATTATATCATGGATGCAAGGCCATATAATCAGTTAAACAAGAAAACAAACTACCCAATTAAATGATCAAGTACAAACTTTTGTTGTCACTAATGATATGCAGTATAAAGCCACAAATTTAAATACATAAAGTTATGATCCTATAAGGTAATTGTCGATTAAATACAGCATGTGACATTTTAATGGATCAAAAATTTTGTATTTAAAATTGTATGTATTTATATGGTTTCCGCGAAAATTTGATATTTTAATGGATTAATTGAAACAAAATATCACCAAAGTGATCTCTTTTGTGTAGATTAATTGAATATCAAAATAGTTGTGTGTATGTAGTTCATGCGTTTATTAATGAGCCCAAAGGTGAATTAATATTTGGCCGAACTTCATGCATGCTTGTGGCGATAAATATGTGATAATTATAAGGTATTTTATGTGACCAATATATTTATCCAAAGAATGCATATTGATTGACAAAATTTATTATCAATATTTGATCGCCACAACAAGAGTACCGTTTACAGTTAATATTATTGTCCAAACACTTGATATTAGTGATGTGTTTGGTATCTTGAGATGGGATTAACCAATATTTGTATTTATTGTTTCATATGGATTCTTAATTATATGAGCATGTTATTTATATAATTGTCATGTTCTCTTTTCAGTTGTTGCTACTGTATCTGCTAATCTAAATTCAGTACCGGTCCTTAATGGTAATAACTTTAAGGACTGGAAGGAGAACATTTTAATTGTTCTGGGCTGCATGGATCTAGACCTTGCATTAAGGATGGATCGGTCTGCGTCTCTATGGATACTAGCTCCTTAGAAGAAAGGAGAATTTTTTAGAAATGGGACCGTTCAAATCGCATGAGTCTTATGATTATCAAACGCGGCATACTTGAGGCTTTTACGGGTGTGGTATCCGAAGAGATCACCAATGCCACAGCTTTTCTTGCTGAAACTGGAAAACGCTTTGCGAAAAGCAATAAGGTAGAAACAAGTACTCTTTTAAAGAAATTTATTTCCATGAAGTTCAAAGGCAAGGAAAACATAAGGGAGTACATTATGGAAATGTCTCACCTTGCTTCAAAATTAAAGGCATTAAAGCTTGAGCTTTCAGATGACTTGCTTGTGCATTTAGTGCTTATCTCTCTTCCACCACAATCCAGTCAATTCAAGGTCAGTTATAACTGCCAAAAGGAGAAGTGGACTCTTAATGAGCTCATTTCATAGTGTTCAAGAGGAAGAGAGATTGAAGGAAGATAAGACTGAAAGTGCTTATTTGGCAACCACCTCTAAGGGCAAGAAAAAAAAAACTAAGAATGAAGCTGCTAATGATCCAGATAAAAAGAAACCACAGAAGGAAAAGGAAGGTTGTTTCTTTTGTCATTAACCTGGACATATGAAGAAAGAATGTACCAAATATCATGCATGGCGTGCAAAGAAAGGTATGTTTCTTACTTTGGTCTGTTCTGAGGTAAATTTATCTTCAGTACCTAGAAACACTTAGTGGATAGATTCTGGTGCTACTACTCATATAAGTGTTTCTATGTAGGGTTTCCTGAGCTACTGAATGCCAACTGATGGTGAAAGACCCGTCTTTGTGGACGATGGACAATCGGAAGAAGAAGAAGCAATTGGACATTTTAGATTGTTATTAGAAACTGGTTTTTATTTGGATTTAAGGGACACTTTTGTTGTACCGTCATTTAGACGGAATTTGGATATTGTTGTTCATTTGGAAACAATCAGTTTACTTTGTCTTTGAATTCAAATGTTGTTGGAACTGGTTATTTAAATGCTTATGATAATCTTTATTTGTTAGAAACAGTTGCATCCTATAACAAAACCTTGCATGTTGAATTTGTAGGATCTAAATTAACCCTAGAGGGGGGGCGAATAGGGTTTATAAATTTAAAATAAAATAAAAAATCACAGAATAATTGCAGAAAGAAAAAATCACACACAGAAAATGCCCAGCTTCGGCAAAAACTATGCCTACTGTTGAATTCAAGGTTTCTACTAGGAATTATAAACAACCTCTTCGCTTACAGACTCTTATAAACTTGCGACCTTCGCTCCCGACTGTTTAAACCCTACGCTCAAGACCTTGACACAACTCAATTCATTAAGTTGTGATTTTTCCAACTACAGACACTAGTAGTTATCGACCCTAAGGATAGAACTTGAATTTTAAAAACAAGAAAACATAAAAAATGAAATAAACCCTAGGAGTTAGAGTTAAGGGTCATCCCCTTTTATAAAGTAATAGCCGATTTCTCTTCAATTAGGTTGACCCGTTCACTTTTCTCCTGTGAATTGAAAATGGCGGCGCTAGGGTTTTTGTTATCCTTCTAAATCGATTCGTGATGATCGATTTTGCTTCGGAATTTCTCTATAGATTTGTATCCTTTGAAGCACCTCGTCTTCGATCGGTTTCCCCTTTGGATAGCGAATGAAATCCTCGGTGAGTACTCTGAGTTGAAATGATTTTTCTGAATTATTGTTGGATAATTTCGATTTCTCTTGTATATCCCCTGATGCCGATGATGATTGTGTGTATTTATAGGGGTTTCAAACCCTTCGAATCTCCGATTTCAATAATTTGACTTGGTTATGATATATATGCTGAAATATTGGGATTTTAAAATACATGCCTTTGAATTATTCTTATGATTTCTCTGGAACAATCTTTTTTTTACGAGGCCTTGATTTGAAAGTTATTTCCTTTTTTGAAAAGCTTGATTGATTTAATCCCTGAATACTTGCCGTGTTATATTCTGCATTTGATTCTCTGGAAATATATTTGCTCCTCTTTCCACATATGCTCCTGATTGAATTTGGTCTCCAGTTCAAAAAAAATCCCTTGCCGAATATTGATCATTAGATTTTTGTTATGTTCGTCATGATCATTGAGCTGCTATGTTGTCTTTGCCACTGTTGTTTATGCCTTCATATTGCTATGCTTGCACTTATGAGTTTTGCACCACCATTTACACTCAGACTTGTTTTGATTGATTGGCCACTGTCTCGACCAAATGCTGTTTGAATGATGTTGTTTGCACCATTGCTCGATCATGTTAAAAACCATGCTGAAACTTTGCTGAGCCATAATCCATTCTGACATGATTGAGTAATTTTCTTGCTTTATAACTTTTTGAACTGATAAGAGAAGATACCTTTCTTGACATTGCCTTAACTTGATCACGCCAGTTTTATTGTTGCATTGGTGTATTCTACCTTGTTATGCTCTGTTTGCTTAGAACTTATCCATTTACCACTACTTGCCTTAACTTTGAAATGATCCATGACTAGTTGCCAATGTATACTTAACATACCATTTGCTGCTGTGATAAATTGTCTCGGCTATTCTTGTTGTACTTGTTCATTTACCACTACTTGTACATTCTCCCATTCATGTACATGCCATGTCCATGCTGATCATACAATTGCTTTGTTATTGTATATATCCACTTGACACTTGCTGTTGTTATGATTGAACTCGACAACTTTGGTTATACACCAGCTTTAATCCTGTATATATTTCTCTATCAATATGCTGTGTCTATTATTCATGTTTTAACTTGAATTTATGCTCTCTCTCTCTCTCTCTCTCTTGCTCGAACCTGTAATTGTATCTGTACTTTGCCATGCACCCTTTTGCTGCACCACACTTGCTGTTATGAACCTGATTTTTCCAGTCCTTATTGATGCCTTGTGCTTTACCATTTGCTTTTGCACCATGAATATGTTGAGTGGTTTTTCATTTTGGCTTGAACTATGCACTGAGTCGAGATGGTCCTTGTGGCTACTCCTCAGTTGCACACTGGATTGGTGAGGCAGTGCACACATGTATATACACGTGTGTATGTGCAGCCATCCAGATGAGTTTTTCTGTCCCTGCATATCATACCAAGTCTAGAAAAAAGATGAGAAACACACCGTAATTCTAAGGCAAATAAAATTTTAAAAATAAACTTTCTTTTGTTTGTATTTGAATTTTATTTTTATTGCAATCTACTTTGTTTGTGTGTTTCTTGTGACAGGTATGAAGACAGGAGATGACTGAAGGCTATGAAGACAGAAGATGGAAGACAGAAGACAGTGAAAAATAACAGTGTCAATGTATGAGAGTGTCTATATATGTGAATGTAAATGTAGTTGTATAGAGTGAGTGACAGAGTTGTAACGAACGAAATGTAGTAAGTCATGAAATAGTGGAGTTATAAGAGATGTACTTTTTGAAGTTGAAATAAACAAAATTATTTAAATAAAATACTGTGTGATTGTTTAAATTTATGCACAGTTATATTTTATTTAAATAGAAATATTATATTCCTGTCTGTTGTGTAGTATATCAGTTCATTTACAAACACATTCAATAATAGAATATATATGGTTGTTATCATCAAACAAAAATCATATAATTGTGTATACAACACTGTTATATACAACAATCTCCCCCTTTTGATGATGACAAACAAATAAAAGATTTTGAATGTGTTTGAAACGTGAAGTATTGTAACGACCCAGGGTTTTCCGGCCCCGAAAATCGACATAAGTACCTTTACCGTAACTCAGGTCGACCTTCCAACACCGAAAACACTGGACGTTATTAGAAAGAATTTAGAGGGTGAGATAAGAAAGAAAGAAATATTAGAATAGAAGAAGAAGAACCAACATAACACAGTCTCACATCGCAGCGGAACAAAATATAATAATGGAAATAATTTTATTGAGAGCTTGGAATAACTTACAATCATCAGAGTATATCAACATCACTGGACAGTTATAATAATCTGTCCCATACACAGCGGAAGTAGTTATATAATATCATACGTCTGGACTCTTCCAGCTTGTCTCTTCACAGCATTCGATAACCTGAACCTGTACATCCCGGGCTAACCCGAGCATTTACAAAACACCGGGTCAGTCTGGTGAACCAGAGTGAGATAAACTCGCACAGTATTAAGGTATCACACAACTTGATTTTAAAGTTAAAATCCTTTCGAAAGAAAAGGATAATCGTAAGACCAAATCCACACATAAACACGGACGGTTTTTACCTTACGATAACCCAAAACAGTTTGAAATCAATATCTTGTCTGATATTATAATAATGTCTAAATAAAAGTAATATCAAATCTAGTAGAACGCTTGCATCTCACGCTCTACATATATAGTATACAAACAAAACCGCTGGCGCTTATTGGAGATTGGATTCCAACCATGACCAGGTATGGGACCACCTGCCGCTCGTGTATCTCTAGAGGCGAATACACTGGGTTCAACAAGAACGTCTTGCAACCCGGCCCTCACATGACCGACCACTCATTTCGCTTGAGTGTATCGAATGTATATCACCAACGGTTGGGCGCTACCCACCGTCTTCCCGAAAAGGGACAGCATCGATAGATTAAAGAAGCAAAAGGAATTTCTCTAGATAGGTGATTATACACCCTAATGGGAGCGACCCACATAGCCATGCTGCCTGCCCGATTTTTGTCATTTCCCGGTTGTGAGGCTTGAGGTTTTAATTTACCTTTAGAACATCTGGCCACCGTTCACTTTGGATGTCACCTTGTCAGATCCGCCAGATACCACTAATTGATGTCCACAAAAATACCCTAGTTGGGAGCTACCCAACTATGACACGTTTGAAGAAATCAACGTACGTGACCCCGTTGGAAATACTCCGTCAGACATTCGTCCATACAAGTCATCCAGGAACAGGATGAACCGAAGGCACCCTCCTACTGCATCTCATATAGGAATCACCCCATGGATCAGTAGCGAGCAGTCCTTGCAATCCACAGATTCCAACCACGACAGAACCCCAGTATATCTCCGGGTCGAATCAGAGATTGTAAGTGGTTCTTCCGCTTTATGAAAACTATGGTCTTCAAATGCTCCATCTCGATCGTCATCGGACGTCCTCTATATTTTCGTATTTGTTGGACGGAATGGTTTTCGAATATAACTCGATCCCGGTCTTCCCGTACCAACAAACGTATAGGCCAGATTTGATAGTTGGTGATTTAACTATCAAATAAACAACCATTCAACCATAAAATAAAAATAGAATTTTATTTACTTCACAGCTTCCAGTGTTTATTCTTATTGAATAAACACAATCTTATGTTTCCCTTTCGTGGAAATTCTCTCATATTTCCCTTTTTACTTTGGTATTCTCATCCTATAAGTATGTACCTCAATGTTTTACTAAACATTGTATTATTATTTTTAAAGGAGATAATAAACTCTTACCGTCCTTTATATCATCACAACTAATATCATCTTCAGGTAATTTCGAAGTCGTTCAAGTTGGGGTATTTTGATTACCTCTCAGACCTTGATCAACAACGTCCTTATCTTCAGATAAATATAAGTCATGATCCAAACCCCAATATCTTATTCCAATATCAAATCAAATTCTGATTAACTATTTAATCCAAACTATAGCTTTACAAATTCACTTTATCTTTTGGAAATCTCTTTTTCCTCTACAATAAAACCAATATTGCTTAATCCATTGATTATTTAATTTCTTACCAAACATCGCTCGTATTAACTTCCCATTTTGATTAAGTACTTTGTTTCCTAACTGGTTTATTATCACAAACCTTATTACTTAATCCTTTTACCAAACTTAATTATAAATCCCTTTTTCCTATTTCCTTTTTCCTTCTGGGAAATCTCAAGTTCCAATTACCGCCCTTAAGTATTTCTATTTCCAAATCAATTTCTTCACTTCTCACTCGCTTTATAAACCATGTTTTTCATCTCAGGTTAATCATAACTCCTTTATATCTTCATTTTTCTTTACTTAATCAAATCGTTAAGTAAACCCATCATTTAAGCTATACCTTTGCTTAAACCCCTTTATAACCCTATTTTAAATTCGACTCGTCTGCTTATATATTCTACTAACATGAGCCTTTACTTTATCAAAACAATAACTCATAACTTTTGAATAATAGAAGTACTTGGTCCCTTTTAAAGTTGCTTTATTCAAAATAATATATTTAAAACCTAAAATAAGTTATAACCTCATAAAGGTCGATCCTCTTGATGATAAAAATCCATGATTGTCTGACTAGTAAAGTGATACCAAATTACTCAACCAATATTGTCACTGGTTAAACAAATCAACCGTTGCATTTCAATTCAATGGTTATCGGTTAATTCATCTGTCCGATCAGAACTGTTCTATTTATCTGATAATACCTGACGACCATCAATCGACAAACATATCACGCAAACAATTCAACCAAATTCAAAACATGATTATTTTATAGACATGATAAATAAATGGGATTTCTTTTATTGGATTTAATCGTTAAAAATAACGATTATATAACTTACTGACTTCAAACGACCGTTTAAAATTCATTGTTCAAATCAATAATACCTAACTAGCAAACGGTCAATCACTAGCAACCAGAGTGCATAAAACAAAAACCCAATTTATATAAAATATAAACGGGAAGAAACTGAGTGAGGTTAACTCACATTGACTGGTTTGGGTCGTTCAGCGTCGGTTTTTAATTAAATTAAACAGCGTTTAATTTAATTAAAAATCTCCCGTCCTTCCAGTCCTGACAGACACTGCTCCATCTCGATCTAATGGTTCCAACGGTTCCAACGAACCTGATTTTGTCAAAATCCGTTAAGGTACGAACGAGATATCGTGAAAACAAATCTATAAAGTAATTTAAACTTTAAAACTTGAATTTAAATTGGGCCTTTTACCTTAATTGTTCGGCCCACCCAAAGAAACCCGACCCGCCATTCTCATCAAAACCCTACCCTTCGTCTCCAGATCCACAAATAACCACCGCCTCCACACAAATCAACATTCTCCAGAAAATTCTCCCATGGCCGAAACCATCGCCATCGCCCCCTTTCAGCTACATCGGAGATCGCTGCCTCGCAACCCCCTCCTCCACACAACCGCCTCCTCTTCAACTCGATTTACCAAGCCCTACGCAACTTCTTCAACCATCAATCCCGCTCGCTGATCAATCTCCAAGCTTCCAGAAATATAATAGCTTCCTCCCTCTTCCACTCCATACTTTAGACCACCCAAACGAGACTTCCATTGTTCAGATCCAAAACCCTAAGCCCACGGTTTTGAACCGAAACATCAGTGGATCTATGGATCTGAAACGCAGCCATCCCAAGCTAAGTATTTTTAACTAAATTTTATTTTTGATTTTCTATAAGTGGTTGAGCGATTTTTGTTTGCTGTATTGTTCATATGTTTCTGAACTTGGTGAAACTTTATGCGTGAATACATGTGTATATATAGTGGTTGATTTAGTTGGATTAGATCAACGTCTATCATCACTTGCCCTAGGTAGATTCGGCTATGTTTAGGCCATTGGGGTTTTGCTTTTAGATCAGTGTACTGGTGATGGTTTTGTGTGATGGTACTGATCACTGCAACTTGTTTTGGTCGAGATTGGATGCATTAAAGTTAGGTTCTTTGTTCACAGTAATTTGCTAGTATAGGTTATGTAGATTTCCAGCTACGACTCGTTCAATCAGATCTCTTTTTTATCTATTTCGACTTGACTGAAAATGGTATAAATATATATACGCACATTGGATTTCATCCTACTTAGCTGTCTTTGTACTAAAATTTGATGTTCGAATATACACATGGATCTTAGTTGTTGATTGATTGTGAATATATATTTGTTTTTGTTCAAGTTTTGCTGTTCAAAAGTCGTCATGTTCTTTCTAGTTGTACACGTCCTCCTTTAGCTGTTTGCTTTCCTTCCCTTAGCTGTTTTAGTACTGTTTCATAGCTGTGCCCTTAGCCATGTATTGTCATGTTCATTAGCTGCTCTCCTCACTGATTTTAGCTGTTCATGAATTTAATACTATTTATATATTTTTATATACTTATAGGTTTTTTTTATACATCTTTGCCGTGTAGATTTGATATATTAATAGACCTATTTCTTCAACTATACATTATACTTTTAGTTGTTCATTCCTGTGTCTATGAATACACTAGGCTATCTCGATTTGTCTGCATAGATTTTCTGTATCAGTATGTACATACCCTACCTCTTAGCTGTTACATAGCTATATAGATTTTAGCTGTTTCCCACTTAAATTTCTCATAGCTGTTTATTATTATTATTATTATTTTTTCTTAAAATTTTATTTCAGAGTTAGATACAGCCTTGATCGAATATACATGTTCATGGATTAGTACTGACACCATATATATGCAAGCTAATCATGTTTTAAGTGATGATTAAGAACAAGGTGGAAACCTGTCTGTATGCCTAAAAATGGAGATATATTTATCCAAAAATTTGTAACATGAATTCTAGGTTGTTTAGAGAATCAAGCTGTGTGTTTTTGTCTAGTACATTATAAAATTTGTTACAGTTAGTACATATATATATTTGATTCTCCTTCCAGTTGTCCATTTTCTTGTTTTGATTTGATGTATGAGCAAATCTTATTCTTTAGCTACGCCTAGTACTGTTTTTGAGTTGTTTATGACTTTATATATATACATATTTTTTTTTATATATATCCTGATGGGCTTACGGTTTTCTTGCAGCTCATGATCGAACTGTGATAGAGGCTCTAAGGGCTGTATGATGCTTAGCAGGCAAGTGTTGGCTTTTCATGTACTACTCTGCTCAGATATCAATCAAATGATCGAACTGTTCATTTGGAATGGTGGCTATGACTTGTTTCTTTAGTACAGATACTTTAAATTGTCAATAGGTTTTGGGTTCAAGACTTCAAGTACAGTATAGGTTGTACAGGAAATTGACCTTATGTATCAATGTATTCAGTTGTTTATTGTATTATATAGATTTGATTGATATGTTAATAAATACATATATCTGTTTTCCTTGGCTGTTCTTGTACTGCTCGGCTCTTCCTTTAGATGTGCCTATCTGCATCTATGGTTATATCTACGTTTCACTGTTTCAAGGAAGAGACAAGGCATGTTGACGTAAAGTTTTGAAAGTGATCCTTTTGTGCATTTGGTTTTGCATTGGCCGAAAATTTTGTACATATATTTTTCATTTGTTCCAACCGTTTCATGCATGAACTTGTTCTCTTTGTATTTGCACTTATCCATGCTGTTGTATATATTCGTTTCTTTGTAATGACTAGTTTGCCTTTTGTATTTGCCTTGACAGTATTTCATATGCGTACAAATAATACATGAATATGTAGGTTGATTTGATGCATTAGCACTTTTGAAAATATGTTATATACATTAAAATTTTATTGTTCTATGTATTTTGGTTTCCTTTTTTATAAAAATCCATTTACGACCATATATGTTAAATAAACGAAATATATATGTTGTAAATTCATTTAGAATTCTAAATCGATATTTAAAATAATAAAATACACTAGATATTTAACAACAAAAAATACGGGTCGTTACAAGTATATTACTCCCCCTATTTGTATGCTCCCCCTACAACTAAGCTTCCCTTATTAAATGGGGTCAGTAATAACTTAACTTTATCCTCTCTAATTAGTTCCATCCATGCACAGCCCAAAGGTCTTTTAAGTGAGAATGGAAGCACTTAGAGATTAAGGTAATTCACCCACGCATAACCGCGAGGACTTTTAAATAGGAGTGAATACCAAGGATAAATTATTATTATTACTATTTTTTATTTTTATTATATATATATATATTTTTATTTTTATTCCAAGAATAATTAGAACTTCCCAAATTAAATAAAACCATGATGAATGACAGAAGTATGGTAGATATAGAAGATGGTCGTGAAATAAGCTCTAATTCACAAATATTATAAAATCTGTCCAATCATTATGAGATTTAAAATATTTTCTTGTGATATAAAGAATATTATAGTCAATACCCATCACTATTTCAAGATCTGACATAATTTCAACGAGTTCCAAAATAGTTCAAATGATCAATCATTTAACTTTTATATAACCATTTAAGAATTTCTTAAAAAATGGATAACGATTAATCAATTTCTATAATTCCCAAATCTAAGCGTAATCATGAAAATCTATCTTCGAGAAGAGGTTTTGTAAAAATATCATCAAGTTGACAATCAGTTGAAATAAACTCAATACAAATATCTTCTCGTGAAATGTGATCTCTAATAAAATGATGTCTCACATCTGTGTTTAGTGCGTGAATGGCGAATAGGATTATTAGACAAATCTATAGTACTTTTACTGTCACATTTTAGTGGTACTTTTTTGTAAATTAGACCAAAATCCGAAAGAGTTTGCATCATCCATAATATTTGTGCACAACAACTTCCTAAAGCAATGTATTCGGCCTCAATTGTGGATAGAGCAACACAATTTTGTTTTCGACTTGACCATGAAACTAATGAATGTCCTTGCATAAAACAAGTTCCACTAGTGCTTTTTCTATCCACAAGGGATCCAGCATAATCGGCATCAGAATGTCCAGTCAATTTAAAATTATTGCATGCAGGGTACCATAACCCAAATTTGTGTGTGTGCAAAAGATATCTCAATATTCTTTTTGTGGCTTTTAAGTGAGATTCTTTTGGATTAGACTGAAAGCGTGCACATAAACAAACAGCAAACATAATATCAGGCCTAGATGCAGTGAGATAAAGAAGTGAACCAATTATTCCACGATTTTTTTCTGATCAACTGCAACTCCTTTCTAGTCTTTGTCAAGCTTGGTTGAAGGACTCATCGGTGTTCTGAGTGGTTTTGCATTTTCTAGTCCAAATCTTTTCAGCAATTCAGCGATGTATTTTGTTTGTGATATGAAAATGCCCTTGGTGCTTTGTTTGATTTGAAATCCAAGGAAGTATTTCAATTCACCTACTAAGCTCATTTCGAATTTATCCTGCATGACTTTTTCAAATTTCTCACATTGACGATCATTAGTAGCACCATATATAATATCAACAACATAAATTTGAACTGTTAAAAAATCTTCACCTTCATGTAATAGAAACAATGTCGTGTCAGCACTACCCTTTTTAAAACCGTTATCCAAAAGATATGCACTTAAACAATCATACCATGCTCTAGGTGCTTGTTTAAGACCATATAATGCTTTTTCAAGTTTAAATACATGATTTGGAAATTCATGATTTTCAAAACCAGGGGGTTGTTCAACAAAAACTTCTTCTTTTAGTTCTCCATTTAAAAACGCACTTTTTATGTCCATTTGTTTAAGTTTGAAACCTTTATAACATGCAAAACTGAGCAAAATTCTAATGGATTCTAACCTAGCTACTGGTGCAAATGTCTCATCAAAATCAATACCTTCAATTTGATTATATCCTTTTGCAACCAACCTAGCTTTGTTTCTAATTACATTTCCGGATTCATCAAGTTTATTTTTGAACACCCATTTAGTTCCTACTACTGGATAGTCATTTGGTCTAGGAACTAATTTCCAAACTTTATTACGTTCAAATTGATTAAGTTCTTCTTGCATCGCTAAAATCCAACTTTCATCATTAAGTGCAATTTCAACATTTTTAGGTTCAGTTTCAGAGATAAAACAGCTGTGAATACAAAAAGCATAGATATCTTTATTAAATGATGAACGAGTTCGTATACCTGCCGTTGGATTTCCTATTACCAATTCTGGAGGATGGTTGGCTTTGAATTTCAATTTCTCAGCTTCAAATGTTTCTTTTGTTGGATCATCACTGCCAGTCTTTTCTATGCTATTCCCTTTTTCACCCTTATATGTAATTCCCTCATAGTTTTTCTCTTTGTCCACCGTATCCAGATCTGATTCATCAAATTTCACATTTATGGTTTCAACAAAAGTTTTTGATCGTTTGTTGAAGATTCGATAAGCCTTGCTTATTGAAGAGTAACCCATGAAAATTCCCTCATCTGCTTTTGACTCAAACTTACCAAGTTGATCACATGTATTAAGAAGATAACAAGGGCACCCAAAAACTCTAAAATATGAAATGTTAGGCTTTCTGTCAAACCACAATTCATAGGACGTTTTGTTAAGTATTGGTATAATCATTACTCTGTTTATTACATGGCAGGATGTATTAACTGCCTCTGCCCAAAAAGTCAAAGGCAATTTTTATTCACTTATCATAGATCTAGCCAATTCCTGTAACGTACGATTTTTCCTTTCGACTACCCCATTTTGTTGGGGTGTTCGAGGAGCAGAAATTCGTGTTTAAAACCATTCTCTTCACAAAACTTTTCAAAATCCAAATTTTCAAATTCACTACCATGATCACTTCTTAGAGTTTTTATTGAAACACCTTTTTCATTTTGAATGAGTTTTGCAAACTTTGAAAAGTAATCAAAAGTTTCAGATTTTTTGGCTAGAAAATAAACCCATGTAAATCTAGAATAATCATCAACCAATACATAACAATAACGTTTTCCATTTAAAATAGCAATTTCATTTGGTCCAAATAAATCCATGTGAATCAATTCAAGTACCCTATTAGTACTAACAACATTTTTAGGGCGAAATGATGATCGACTGAATTCCCATAGTACAAGATTTGCACACTTTGTTACTTTTGTATTTCTGATGTGGTAATCCCCTTACCAATTCTTTTGATTCAAGTTTTTCTAAGAGACTCATACTAGCGTGACCCAATCTCCTATGTCATAAGAAAACTTCTTCATCTGTAGCTACTAGACATCGTGAGAGAGTTAAATCATCAAATGAGAACGTATAAACATTTCCTTTTCTTTTTCCCATGAACACAATATTGTTAGTGGATTTTTCAATAATTTTGCAAGATTCACTATCAAATATCACACTCATCCCTTTGTCACATAGTTGGCTTATGGAAATGAGATTGTGATGCAAGTTTTCAACATATAAAACATCTGTTAAGAAGAAAGTACTATTACCCACTTTACCTTTACCGATAATTTTACATTTTCTGTTATCGCCAATTATCACACTTGCACCTTTATGTTTATCGAGGCTAAGGAACTTTGATTTATCTCCTGTCATATGTTTGGAACAACTTGAATCCAGGTACCATTCTTGTTGCTCCTTAGCTCGCCAACATACCTACACACGAGAAGAAGAGAATGACCTAGAGAAACTCATAGGCCTAATAAAATTAGTAACTGAAAAATTTTGATTTTGAACAACAGATCCTTTTGGAATCCAAATTTTTTTAGACTTACCAATTCCAAATCTGTAACAATTGCTTGTTAACCCTTTTGGAACCCATACTTATATGAATTTTTTATTATTGTTCTTACTTTCACATTTTTCATAGCTATGTCAAATTTTTCCACATTTTATACATCTAGGAAAAACACTTCCACCCTTGGCATTATCATTCATATTAATGTGTGTTTTCCCGAATCCTAATCATTTTCTATTGTTAGCATATAATTGATTTCCAAGAAGCATTCTAAATGACTTTTCTCCTTTTGAAAACTTGCTCAATGTTATTTCAAGATTTTTTACTTTGGTTTTAAGTGCTGCATTTTCATCTACAATAGAAGTGCATCTGTTGATGAAATTCTTTCTTTTTGTGTCATCACTTTCTTTTAAAGCCAGGTGTTCTTGTTTCAATTTTTCAAAATTTGCTTTAAATTCTATTTGCTCTTGTTTTAAAAACTTACAGTTTTCACAATCAAGATTTGACACTTTTTCAAGCTCAGTTTCCAACCTATTGTTTTCATGAACCGGTTTTAACCTATCAGATTTTAGTTTCTTAACTTTTAGTTCAAGAGAATCAACGGTTTTTGGTAAGTTCATGACACATTAAAATTAAATCGTTGTAAGAGTAGTTTGGTACCTCAGTGGAATCTTCCTCACTACTTTCTGAGTCTGACTGTGCCATAAGGCATAAATTGGATTCCTCTTTATCACTGTCAGAGTCTTCTTCCTCTCCTTCTTCATCGTCCCATGTAGCTGCAAAAGCTTTCTTTTTCTTCTTCTTTTTTCTATCTTTCTGAAGTAGTGGACAATTTGGTTTGATATGATCTGGTTTATTGCAGTTGTAGCATATGACTTCATCGTCTGAGTTGTCTGAATTCTTGGATTTGTAGGATTTTGAATTCTTCTTTCGTGACTTGAATTTCTTGTTAGACCACTTTTTAAGAACCATAGCCAATTCTTCAATGGGATTCTCGGCTTCATCATTACTTTCAACAGTGCTGTTTAGAGCAATTATCTTTTTCTTCGATTCTGAATCATCGCGTCCTTCTTTGGCTTTTAACTCCATTTCATAAGCGATCAAGTTTCCAATCAACTCTTCTATTCTCAACTTATTTAAATCTTTTGATTCTTGAATGGCCGTTACATTGGCTTCAAAGTTCATTGGTAGTACTCTCAGTATTTTACGTATTAATTCACCTTCAGTGTAGACTTTATCAAGAGCCCTTGCATTATAAATCACTGTTGAGAATCGACCATACATCTCTTTTATATCTTCGTCTTTACGCGTCGTGAAATTTTCATATTCATTGCAGAGTAGTGCGAGACGAGATTCCTTGACTTGAGATGTTCCTTCATGTGTAACTTCCAAAGTATGCCAAATTTCCTGCGCAGTTGAACAGTGAGATGTATGGTTAAATTCAGTTTTATCAAGAGCACAAATTAAAGCGTTCATTGCTTTGGCATCAGTTGAGAATAATTTTTTATCATTAGCATCCCACTTATCTTTTGGCTTAGGAATTTCAATATCATTAATAATCGTAACAGGAGGTTTGTAGCCTGTTTCAACAATATCCCATACATCATAATCAACTCAACTTAAGTAAATTTTCATCCTAGCTTTCCAATAGGCATAATCAGATCCATTAAACATTGGTGGCCTAGCTATGGACTGACCCTCAGAAAAAGCGTTATTAGATAGATTCATGACTCTAGAGTTAAAAATACCCGCTCTGATACCACTTGTAGGACCTAAATTAACCCTAGAGGGGGGAGGGTGATTAGGGTTTATAAATTTAAAATAAAATAAAAAATCACAGAATAATCACAGAAAGAAAAAATCACACACAGAAAATGCCCAGCTTCGGAAAAAACTATGCCTACTGCTGCATTCAAGGTTTCTACTAGGAATTATAAACAATCTCTTCGCTTACAGACTCTTGAAAACTCGCGACCTTCGCTCCCGACTGTTTAAACCCTACGCTCAAGACCTTGACACAACTCGATTCGTTATGTTGTGATTTTTCCAACTACAGACACTAGTAGTTATCGACCCTAAGGATAGAACTTGAATTTTAAAAACAAGAAATCATAAAAAAAAACCTAGGAGTTAGAGTTAAGGGTCAACCCCTTTTATAAAATAATAGCCGGCTTCTCTTCAATTAGGTTGACCCGTTCACTTTTCTCCTGTGAATAGAAAATGGCGGCGCTAAGGTTTCTGTTATCCTTCCAAATCGATTCATGATGATCGATTTTGCTCTGGAATTCCTCTATAGATTTGTATCCTTTGAAGCACCTCATCTTCGATCGGTTTCCCCTTTGGATAGCGAATGAAATCCTTGGTGAGTACTTTGAGTTGAAATGATTTTTCTGAATTATTGTTGGATAATTTCGATTTCTCTTGTATATCCCCTGATGCTGATGATGATTGTGTGTATTTATAGGGGTTTCAAACCCTTCGAATCACTGATTTCAATAATTTGACTTGGTTATGATATATATGCTGAAATATTGGGGTTTTAAAATACATGGCTTTGAATTATTCTTGTGATTTCTCTGGAACATTTTTTTTGCGAGGCCTTTATTTGAAAGTTATTTCCTCTTTTGAAAAGCTTGATTGAATTAATCCCTAAATACTTGTCGTGTTATATTCTGCATTTGATTCTCTGGAAATATATTTGCTCCTCTTTCCACATATGCTCTTGATTGAATTTGGTTTCTAGTTCAAAAAAAATCCCTTGCCGAATATTGATAATTAGATTTTTGTTATGTTCATCATGATCATTGAATTGCTATGTTGTCTTTGCCACTGTTGTTTATGCCTTCATACTGCTATGCTTGCACTTATGAGTTTTGCACCACCATTTACAATCAGACTTGTTTTGATTGATTGGCCACTGTCTCGACCAAATGCTGTTTGAATGATGTTGTTTACACCATTGCTTGATCATGTTAAAAACCATGCTGAAACTTTGCTGAGCCATAATCCATTCTGACATGCTTGAGTAATTTTCTTGCTTGATAACTTTTTGAACTGATAAGAGCAGATACCTTTCTTGACAATGCCTTAACTTGATCACGCCTGTTTTACTGTTGCATTGGTGTATTCTACCTTGTTATGCTCTATTTGCTTAGAACTGATCCATTTGCCACTACTTGCCTTAACTTTGAAACGATCCATGACTAGTTGTCAGTGTATACTTAACATACCATTTGCTGCTGTGATAAATTGTCTCGGCTATTCTTGTTGTACTTGTCCATTTACCACTACTTGTACATTCTCCCATTCATGTACATGCAACGTCCATGCTGATCATACAATTGCTTTACTTTGTTATTGTATTTGTCCACTTGACACTTGCTGCTGTTATGATTGAACTCGACAACTTTGGTTATACACCAGTTTTAATCTTGTATATGTTTCTCTATCAATATGCTGTGTCTATTTTTCATGTTGTAACTTGAATTTATGCTCTCTCTCTCTTGCTCGAACCTGTAATTGTATCTGTACTTTGCCATGCTCCCTTTTGCTGCACCACATTTGCTATTATGAACCTGATTTTTCCAGTCCTTGTTGATGCCTTGTGCTTGACCATTTTCTTTTGCACCATGAATATGTTGAGTTGTTTTTCATTTTGGCTTGAACTGTGCATTGAGTCGAGACGGTCCTTGTGGCTACTCCTCAGTTGCACACTGGATTGGCGAGGCAGTGCACACGTGTATACACATGTGTGTATATGCAGCCATCCAGACGAGTTTTTCTGTCCCTGCATATCATACCAAGTCTAGAAAAATGATGAGAAACACACCGTAATTCTGAGGCAAATAAAATTTAAAAAATAAATTTTCTTTTGTTTGTATTTGAATTTTATTTTTGTTGCAGTCTACTGTGTGTGTGTTTCTTGTGACAGGTATAAAGACAGGAGATGACTGAAGGCTATGAAGACAGAAGATGGAAGACAGAAGACAGTGAAAAATAACAGTGTCAATGTATGAGAGTGTCTATATATGTGAATGTAAATGTAGTTGTATAGAGTGAGTGACAGAGCTGTAATGAATGAAATGTAGTAAGTCAAATAGTGGAGTTATAAGAGATGTACTTTTTGAAGTTGAAATAAAAAAAATTATATAAATAAAATACTGTGTGATTGTTTAAATTTCTGCACAGTTATATTTTATTTAAATAGAAATATTATATTCCTGTCTGTTGTGTAGTATATCAGTGCATTTACAAACACATTCAATAATAAAATATGTTTGGTTGTTATCATCAAACAAAAATCATATAATTGTGTATACAACATTGTTATATACAACAGAATTACGTGGTACTAAGCGTAAATTAACTAAAGAAAATTCAGCATCTTTGTGGCATAAGCACTTAGGTCATATCTCAAAAGATAGAGTTGAGCGTTTAGTGTCTAATGGCATTTTAGAATCCCTTAACTTCACAAACTTTGATGTTTGTGTAGATTGCATAAGGGGAAAACAGACCGAAACTAAAAGATTGGGTGCCAATAGATCTTTAGACGTCTTAGAATTAATTCATACAAATATTTGTAGGCCTTTCTCTACGGCATCTTGGAATGGCCAACAATATCTCATAACATTCATAGACGATTACTTACGTTATGGGTACCTATATCTCATTCATGAAAAGTCACAATCACTCATAACATTCATAGACGATTACTCACGTTATGGGTACCTATATCTCATTCATGAAAAGTCACAATCACTGGATATGTTCAAAGCTTATAAAGCTGAAGTTGAGAATCAACTCAACAAAAGGATTAAAAGTGTCGGATCTGACGTGGTGGTGAGTATTATGGTCGATATGATGGCTCAGGTGAACAACATCCAGGACCGTTTGCTAGATTCCTTGAGGAATGCGGTATTGTCCCACAGTACACCATGCTAGGATCACCTAACATGAATGGTATTGCTGAAAGACGAAACCGAACTCTTAAAGATATGGGAAGGAGTATGATTGCTCATTCCACCTTATCGAGTCTCTCTGGGAAGAAGCATCAAAGATAACAGCTTATATTCTCAATAGAGTACCAACTAAAGCAGTTGCAAAAACACCATATGAGCTTTGGACAGGTCGAAAGCCTAGTCTAAAGAACTTTCACATTTGGGGATGTCCAGCTGAGGCAAGGCCATATAGGCCACATGAAAAGAAACTGGATTCCAAAACAGTAAGCAACTACTTTATTGGTTATTCTGAGCGTTCTAGGGGACATAAGTTTTATGATCCCATAGCAAGGAATATTTTTGAGATGGGAACTGCAATATTCTTTGAGGATATTGAGTTTGGGGGCAGAAATAAATTTAAAGACATTACTTTTGAGGAGGACTTGGATTCAAATCCAATTCCTATTATCACTTTTGACAATGTTCAGTTGCCTATACCTATCATTGATCAAGAAGTGTATGCGGAACCTCAACAAGATAATGTTATACAACCCCTTATTCAAAATGAAACCATTGTTCCTGGAGAACAAACTCAACAACCTCAAGAACCAGTGCCATTAAGAAGGTCCATGAGAGAAAGGAGAAGAACTATTTCAGATGATTATGTTGTATTTCTCTAAGAGCAAGAGAATGACAATGGGATGACTCAATCAACTTTCATCGTGCCATGGAAAGTACTAATTCTCAAAAATGGATAGATTCCATGAATGAGGAGTACAAATCAATGCAAGACAATAAAGTTTGGGAACTTGTCCCATTACCAGAAGGTGCAAAATCAATTGGCTGTAAATGGGTATTTAAAACCAAGAGGGATGCAAAAGGTAATATGGAGAGGTATAAGGCATGTCTTGTTGCAAAAGGTTTTACTCAGAAAGAAGGCATCGATTTTCTAGAGACATTCTCCCCAATTTCATCGAAAGACTCTTTTAGGATAATTATGGCACTTGTTGCTCATTTTGATCTTGAGTTACATCAGATGGATGATAAGACGACGTTTCTCAATGGAGACATTGATGAGACAATTTATATGGTACAACCAGAAAACTTTGTGTTAGGAGATCCAAAGAATATGGTTTGTAAATTATAAAAATCCATCTATGGACATAAGCAAGATTCTCGTCAATGGTACCACAAATTTCATCAAGTGATCATCTCGTTTGGTTTTGAGACGAATAATGTTGATGATTGTGTGTATCACAAGTTTAGTGGGAGTAAACATATATTCCTCGTTCTAAATGTCGATGACATTTTGCTTGCCACTAATGATATAGGCTTATTGCATGAAACCAAGAAATTTCTGTCAAAACATTTTGAAATGAAAGATCTTAGGGAAGCCTCTTTTGTATTAGGTATTCAGATACTTCGAGATCGTTCTCAGGGTATTCTTGGATTGTCACCAAAGAGCTATATTGATAAAGTAATCAAAAGGTTTGGCATGCAAGATTATAGACCAGGAGATACCCCTATCGCTAAAGGAGATAAATTCAGCCTTAGCCAGTGCCCTAAAAGCAATCTTGAAATTCAAGAAATGCAAAAGGTTCCATATGCTTCAGCTGTTGGGAGTCTAATGTATGCTCAAGTATGTACACGTCCAGATATTGCATACATTGTTGGGATGTTAGGTAGATACTTAAGCAACCTTGGTATAGACCATTGGAAGGCAGCCAAGAGCATTATGAGGTATCTTCAGAGAACAAAAGATTACATGCTCACTTATAGAAGATCAGATCATTTGGAGGTCGTAGGTTATTCTGATTATGATTTTGCGGGATGCCAGATAGCAGAAAGTCTACATCAGGCTATATTTATCTGTTGGCTGGAGGAGCTATATCTTGGAAAAGTGTTAAACAGACACTTGTAACTTCTTCTACCATGAAAGCAGAATTTGTAGCATGTTATGAGGCATCAAACCATGGAATATGGCTACGTAATTTTGTCACTGGGCTGCGCATTTTGGAAAATGTAGAAAGACCATTGAAGCTATATTTTGATAATAAGTTAGCAGTGCTATATTCTAATAATAACAGAAGCTCAACTAAGTAAAAACATATTGATATAAAATTCTTAGTTGTGAAAGAGAGAGTGTAGAGTGGACATATTTCTATAGACCATATTGGAACAAACTTCATGATAGCGGATCCGCTCACAAAAGATTTACAACCCAAGGTCTTTCATGAGCACACTACTCATATGGATGTTGTACTGTTAGAGGATATCATGATTTAGTGGGAGTTTGTATTTTATATGCTTTATGTTTACCTTGAGACATTTATGTATTCGGTTTTCTGATCAGAAGTAAAGTATTCAATTCATTCACTATGCTTACTATTATGATTCTGACCTCACTTAAGTTTAAGGAGGACCAACAGAAATATATACGTTGGGATTCACATTACATGTGATTTTCATGCTACGTATTCAGAATTGATCTATGTCATTTAACTATATATATGTATGTGACCATTGATTGGTTTAGTCATTATTAATATGGAAAAAACCACTATGATCCTATATAAATATGTTCGATGGACGAGATTATTAAAGATTACCTTTATTTGATAGCAAATTTTGAGCTCATAAGGTTGTATGTTTATAAGTAAACATATGTTGCCCAAGTGGGAGATTGTTGGGTTAATTTTCTTTTATTTGGGCACATATGTTAAATATACATTGCTTTTATAATTAGGTATAAACCAAATGATATTTACAATTTAATGAGGGGCTAAATTGTAAATATAAAATAACTAACTTATATTGGTTAATAAAAAAGGCGTTGGGTCCCCGAGAATACGTACGCTTCTCATTTTCTTTCCTCCCCGTCAGAAAGAAAAACCGGAAAACAGAAGAAACGATATTCTTGGAAGATCACAACTTCATTCAAATTGGAACAATGGATTCCGGTATGCTTCCGTAATCTCCGTTTATACGTGATTTTGATTTCTCTTGAATTGATTAGGGTTATGGTTGAATTGAAAATTCATCAACAACATACACTGCCTTAATAAGGTTGTTAAGAAAGAAATGACAAAAGGAACCCATCAATATACACTGTCACAATAGAAAACCCATGCAAGCTGATAAAAATCCATCAAAAATAGTACTTGTTTACTATTAAAAGAAAATAATACTTGTTGATGTCAATCTATTGAAAGTCCATTTGAAATAATTAATTACTTTTGTAAATTCAGTCTATTTTTGCTAATCATTTCAGTACAATAAAAGGATCATTGTTTGGAATTACTTATTACCAAGTCCATATACAGATATCTTATCTAGGACATTGTAAAGTTAGAGAAATGATAAACTAGTACATAATGAAATAACAATACAGCCGCTAGTCAATAACTTTTGTCATTGGATGATCCAGGTCTTGAAAATGATTCATCCGCTAATTTGTTATATTCTTATATGTGTTTCTTTGTTAGCTCCTAAATATTGCAAACTCTACATCCATGAGCTAGAGAAAACAATTACTTTCTCAAGATGATAATTCGAATTGACTAAAATGTACACTTTTAACATTGAGAAGAGATTATTTAAAAAACTGTTGAAGCTTAACTAGCTGAAACAATAAACCCATTGTATTATGGTTTATTTAACATAGTGAAAATTTCAAATAATGTGTTGTTAAATACTTAGGAGGTATTATAAAATAAAGTTTCACATTTATTATTAATTGTTCGATTGTTATTTTTCCACTTTGCAAAATTAATAGTAAAGTTTTATCAGCAATTTAAGTTACTATTTGAATTTGTTTGATGTTTATTAGGATATAACTAGAACAGGAAAATATTTACAAGGACAAAACTAAGGGCTTTTTTATTCATAAGGACAGCCCACTAAAAATTTAACCATAAGGACAATACACTACAATAATTTATTCGGCCGCTGTTTTCTTTTCTACATCAATCTGCTATCGCCGTCGATCTCGTCATTGATTATGAACGCAAATTTTTTTCTGTTTTGTTTTGATCTCCAGCAATCATCTTCAAACATCCATACCAAAATCGATCATGCACGTACTGATTTGGGGATTCATTCAAGAGATTTGCCCTAATTTTGTTGATTTGCCCTAATTTTTTCTGAAAAACTTCGTCGATTATTGAAGGTGCCGCAGAATTTGATTCGATAGGCAGTAAATATGATTTCGTTATTTTTGATTCTGCGAATTCGTCGTAGAAAATCGAATGAGAGAGATGAATGAGAAAAAAATCGCTGGAAAATACTTTTTTTTTACAGTGAAGTTAGCAGTAGTTTTTAGGTATAATTTTTCTATTTTTTTAGGTATTATTTTTCTTGTTTTAACAGTGTTATGCTTTTGTGATTATAATTTTGGTGCTATATCAGTTTTCTACATGTACTGTTGCATTAGCTTTGCAACACAATCGAAATTATGTCATTTTAATCAATCAAAGTGGGATGTAAACATTTTTTGTATTAGTTTTTCTTTAAAATATCAAAGCAGTTTTTAGGTATCATTTTTATATTTTTTTAGGTATCATTTTTGTATTTTCTAGTTGAATTTACTTCATAGTAGTTTTTAGATATCATTTTTATATTTTTTTTTTGATATCATTTTTACTGTATTCACTGTGCTATGTTTTTTTAGTTACTTTTTGTTGCTGTATTAATTTTGTTGATGTACTGTTGCACTAGCTTTGTAATTAAATTGAATTTATTTCATTTTAAACAATCAAATTGTGATTCAAACATTTTCTGTATTACTTTTGTTGTTAAAATATTAAAGCATTTTTTAGGTATCATTTTTAAATTTTTTTAGGTATCATTTTTACTGCATTCAATATGCTATGTTATTTTTTGTTCCTGTATTAATTTTGTTGCTGTACTGTTACACTAGCTTTGTAATTCAATTGAATTTATTTCATTTTATTCAATCAAATTGTGAATAAATCATATTTCACTGTGATGTAAGTAATTTTTGTGCTACTTTTTATTTAAAACATTACTGCAGTTTTTAGGTATCATTTTTTTATTTTTTTGGGTATCATTTTTACTGTATTCACTGTGCTATGTTTTTCGTAGTTACTTTTTGTTGCTATATTAATTTTGTTGCTGTACTGTTGCACTAGGTTTGTAATTGAATTTACTTCATTTTAACCCATCAAATTGTGAATAAATCATATTTCACTGTGATAAGTAATTTTTATGCTACTTTTTATTTAAAACATTACTGCAGTTTTTAGGTACCTTTTTTTTTTGTTTTTTTGGGTATCATTTTTACTGTATTCACTGTGCTATGTTTTTTTAGTGCTGTATTAATTTTGTCGCTGTACTGTTGCACTAGGTTTGTAATTCAATTGAATTTACTTCATTTTAATCCATCAAATTGTGAATAAATCATATTTCACTGTGATGTAAGTAATTTTTGTGTTACTTTTTATTTAAAAAATTACAGCAGTTTTTAGGTATCATTTTTATATATATTTTTTGGGTATCATTTTTTACTGTATTCACTGTGCTATGTTTTTTCAGTTACTTTTTGTTGCTGTATTAATTTTGCTGATGTACTGTTGCACTAGCTTTGTAATTCAATTGAATTTATTTCATTTTAATCAATCAAATTGTGATTCAAACATTTTCTGTATTACTTTTGTCATTAAAATATTAAAGCAGTTTTTAAGTATCATTTTTATATTTTTTTAGGTATCATTTTTATGGCTTTGTGTATGCGAACTGTGGCAAGTAGGTAGATTTGTGTTGTTTGCTTTGGTAATTGACTTTTTTGATACACAACATTAATTCTAACTGACATCCACTGTTAAAAAAATTAACACCCACCTACTCAATTCAAATTTCACAAAAACGATATTTATTCTCACCAATACCAACTGATTAAAAAAACAATAGCACTCAATTCAATTCAATTATCACAAAAATTAGTTTATTCTCAATAATACACAATAATAACCCGTTGTATCATATGATACCTACAACTGTACATAACTGATATACTAGGATACATTGTTTTCCTACAGAATCTAAGTACATACAACATTGCTCTCCATTCCAAGCATGCATTCATGCATTTACTTTTACTTGTACTCAATCCAGCCTTGAATTCAAGTAAATTTTAGCAGCATGCAGTATCTGCAAGTATTTCATACACAATCAAAACTTATACCAACATAATAGTGTAAATTCAACTAGAAAAATATAAAACTGATATCCAAAAAAAATGATAACTAAAAACTGTTTTGATGTAAATTCATGTTGAAAATATAAAACTGATACTTAAAAAAATATAAAAATGATATCTAAAAGCTTCTATGATGTAAATTCATGTTGAAAATATAAAACTGATACCTAAAAAAATATAAAAATGATACCTAGAAACTGCTTTGATATTTTGAAGGAAAACTAGTATAAAAAATGTTTACGTCCCACTTTGATTGATTAAAATAACATAATTTCGATTGAGTTGCAAAGTTAATGCAACAGTACAAGTACAAAACTGATATAGTATCAAAGCTATAAACAAAACAGCATAACACTATTAATACAAGAAAAATGATCCCTAAAAAAATAGCAAAATGATACCTAAAAACTGCTGCTAACTTCACTGTAAAAAAAAGTTTTTTCCAGCGATTTTTTTCTCCTTCATCTCTCTCGTTTGATTTTCTATGACGAATTCATGAAATCAAAAGATCACGAAATCATATTTACTGCCAAATGAATCATAGCAATCGAATTTACCCTAATTTCGTGAACGATTTCAACAATCGAATACGCGCGAATCGAGAAATTTGATGGAAGAGGCTGAAGTTGTTTGCCGGAGACGATTAGGTTTTGATGGAAGAGGCGGCCAGTGACATGGTGGAAGTTGATCGTCGGAGGCGTCTAGGGTTTGACAGAAGAGGTGGTCAACGGCTAGGGTTTTCAGTGAAAAGATGGAAATGATAAAAAGAACATAATAAAAGAGGGGTTATGTTGGGCTGACCTATTTACTGTCCTTATGGATAAATTATTAGTGACTTGTCCTTTTGGATAAAATTTTTAATTAGTTTGTCCTTATAAACTATTTCCCCTAACTAGAATATGATTACTTAATTGATTATGCAACTTATTGAATATTTCCATTAATCTAAACCCTTGATTAAGTCTATATATTTTTACCAGTATATATAAGAACTATATTGAATTAACAGTGAACTTTGAATAATGAATATAATTAGAGCACATGCAATAGCAATTTGCGGCCTATAAAAATGAGTAATATTAGATGAGAAACAATTAGGATTCCTGGGCTCACTCCAGTTTCAGGACAGTGATCTTGTTTGCTTCTAACTTTAGACCGTTAGTGCTGAAAGTTCAAATTTTCACCAGTAGATCAGCTCACTGTAGCTTTCTTCTAGCATGGCAGGAAGCAGGTTCAGAAAACTACTTTGAAATGTGCATGCCCAATACTGCGAACTAATCTATTTTATCCATCAAAATGCCCATATGAGTAACTTTGAATATAAATAAAAACACGGCTTACATTTATATCAAGCAATGATTACTTTTGCTTACCATGTATAATTCACAAAACGATTATAATACATGTTGAATAACCATATCAAATACGTTTCTTTTCAGCTTACAAACCTTATTAGTTTCTAAGATCCCAATATTAAAATTGTCCATTTCCAAGTCCCACTTGACAACCCATACAAACGTCATTCACCTCCAAGGTAAAAAAATAAAAGGCCTTCTTGGTTCAGTAAATTCCAATTTTCCACAGACCCTTCAAGCATTAACTTACGGCATTTTACATTAACCTGCTGTAATAGTTTTTACAAAATAATAAAGAACATCTTATACGCTATTTGTAATTAGGGCGCTAAAGAATTTCATTTCCCTCCATTTCATCAATTCTTACTGCTAAGAAACAGTTCCCAAGTTATCTTCATTAGAAGAAAAAAAATCCCCAAATTAATTCGGCAATCCAAATACATTACAGCAATCCATCTCATTTCTCTACGTTTGCAGTCGTCCCATTACAGAAGTTCGATCACAGTTGTCACCGAGCGCTCGTCACCGCAGTTGTCCTCGTCCCAAATTATGGGTATGAGATTTTATCTTCAACTAGCTTTTTGATGTAGTGGCGGTGTTAAATAACAAATTATTAGCTATTGTAAGTTTCTCTACCCACTTGACAAGTGATTTCCTCTTCATTGTAGTTATTTACTGTTGCGTTGAAATTCCATAAAATAAAATTTAAAATCTGGTAGAATAAAAGGGAAAAATCCTGTAGAAGGGGAGAAAGGGCTTTCTTTTTAATTTGATATATATATATATATATAACACTTTTAAAATAGTATTTAATGAAGATTTCTGGATAATGTAACGAAATGTTAAATAATCGTATTAGAAGATATATTAACTTACGTGTTATTGTATGAATGCAAACTAAATTTTGTCAAGAGCATAGAAATACACACCCGAATGACATGTAGATTTGAAAAATAATTTTGAATCGATTTAGGATACGAGTTGAAATGATATATACCCAAGATCTGAATTTTCCTTTTCAAAAAGGATTAAAATGATATGTATCCATATCACTTGACCATATGATAGAAAATTATATAAGGACATCATGCTCAATAAAAACTATTTTAGAAATGTTATCCGATTTGTCTATTCGTAATTGAGGGGTGGATGTTTTTATCATTGGTCTTACAAGCCTACATTTGTACGTGTTGCATAATCTTATGCTTCATTTTGATTAACAAATAAATAAATAAAAAGCTTATTTTGTGGGCACACTTGGCTTCTAATTGGTATTATGCGTTTTGTTGATAGCTTTGGCTTAGGAGTTGTTGCCTCAAAAGGCATTTCAGTTGCCGGTGTATCCACCATCTTTTTTACGTTTGTGGTACCAAAAATATATTATTACCATATATTTGTTATATGAATATGATGCTTGTTCATATTTTTTTAACTCCGTGCAGCTCAAACTTACGAAATGCTTGAATTATATACTGTAGAACATTTGAAAATACTGCTGCTTTGCCTATTTATCTTCTTTGTTAAGTTGTTTCCATACACCGTAAGTTGATCCCATATTCAACAATTTGTTTGCATATATTTTCAATGTATAGCTGCAAGTGACATACCCATTATCAGTTTCCTAAAGGTTTCAAATGGAAGGAATATGTTTTTCACTCGCAACATTTCAATGCTAATTAGTATTTCAAAAAAAATTAAGGTTAAGATAGTAGAATTATATTTCAAGAGTTTTGGTTTTACCACTCGTATATGCGTTGCAGGCCAACAGCAGAAATTTCGGTCCAATAGCCTGCATCTTCCTTGCATTTTCAAAGAAATCAGCCTTTTTTTTTGCGTGCTTGATCACCTTTATCAGGATCTATATGAAAGCCCAAAATTCCATCCATACTAATTTCTGATTTTGAAAATAAATAAATGAAGTGTTGTAAAATTTTCAAAACATGCTTTGGGTTTGGGCATTTTATTTGTGAAGAGAAGGAAGAAAGAAAGGAAGAAGGAATAGGCAAATATGATTTGTCCCACATTATAAAATATTGAGGGGTATATCACTATATATGTAATGAAATGAAGTATCATATCAAAAGAAAGAAAAGGGAGAAACAAGGCAATGCATGGACATGACATGGATCTTGATATTTAAAAGGTCGAAAGATGGGCCTTGGGCCTTGGTCCTTGGGGCTCTGGGGGTCTCGTGATCCATTGGGCCAAGAAAACAGTTCAGAGCCAAACCGGTTGAGTGGAAAGCTAGCTGTCGACCGGTGTCTTCTAATTCGCAACGCTTTGAGGCGTTGCACGGCTGAAAGGACGCATCTGTTCGGATTCGAATAGAAACGACTATTGCAAATAACAGTCGCGAGATTGGGTTAATAATAACTCCCCCGCTTTCCTAATGATTTTAGTTCCTAAAATTCCATCAGCCTCTCCCAGATCGTTCATATCAAATTTTGAATATATAAACTTCTTAGTTTCATTCACACAGGATATACTGGAACCAAATATCAGCATGTCATCAACGTATAAACATATTATAACATTACCGTTGTTATCTGATTTGCTATAGATACATTTATCTGCATCATTAACAACGAATCCAAATGACAGTGCAACTTTATCAAACTTCTCATGCCATTGCATGGGAGCTTGCTTCAGGCTATAAAGATATTTAACCAATTTACAAACTTTCTTTTCTTGGCCTGGGGTTATGAAACCTTCAGGTTGTTCCATGTATATCTCTTCTTCTAAATCTCCATTTAGAAAAGCTGTCTTTACATCCATTTGTTGTATGACCAAGTTATGAATTGATGCAAGTGCTATTAAACAGCGTATCGAAGATATGTGAGCCACCGGAGCATATGTATCAAAATAATCTACTCCTTGTCTTTGTTTATATCCCTTAGCAACTAATCTGGCTTTAAATTTATCCATGGATCCATTTGTATTCAACTTTTTCTTGAATATCCATTTACATCCTATAGGTTTAGCACCAGGAGGTAAATCACTTAATACCCAAGTTTGGTTTAACATTATGGAATTCATCTCATCATTGATGGCCTCTTTCCAGAAATTAGAATCTCTAGAATTCATAGCATCAGAATAAGTTTTGGGATCATCATCGACGTTCATTACATATCTTGTTACATTAAGGACTTCATCCTTATTGCTTTCTACGAGATATGTTATGAAGTCAGACCATAGTCTTTCTCTATTCTCGCTCTTTTACTTCTCCTGTAACACCCCACGTCCATTAATGTCACTCACAAAGGGAATGCATTAACTTCCATGGAGGTTTTAAGTGAATATAGAACAGAAAAATTACAACAAGACAGATAATAAGTAGTACTTGGAAATCTAAAACTTTATTTCATTGCAGCGTAAATTAAACATGTTTGTTACATCATAAAACCATAAATCAGAGTCAAGTACAATATCCATCTTGATAAAAAAAAATACATAATCCCATTACATAAATTGCCATTAAAGAAGATAACAAGATGGACTTTACTTCAATGGTCCAAGATTTCCAAAAGAGAGATAAAACAATCCAATCAAGCTCCGCTAGAGCTGGGCCCACCCTGAGGACCTGGTGGGGGAAAAAGATAGAAATGGAGGGGGTCAGACATAAAGTCTGGCGAGTATGATAATTCTAACAATACTATTATCAAAATAACTAGACTAAGGCATAAGATGGAAAACAAGGAAATGTCTATGAACTATTGGGTATGGAAGAGCAGATAAAGATAACGTTAAAGGCACACCTAATTACTAACGAATAATTACTACACTGCACCATACCAGTCACCCTAAAGGTTGATCCCTCTCACCGAACTTAGAAATTATATACATAGCTTTGTGTACCCCTAGCTGACTACATACGTGCCGCCTGCCCCTATCTCCGCTAGGTGTACCCCACTACCCACTTGCGATCGGCTCCTTACTCGTAGATACCCGTACTGGCCCCACAGTGGGGTGTATCACTCCCCTAAAGTGGCAACCCGATACAACTTGAGGATGCACGGCTTATACCTACACGATGCAACGTCTTACCTACCAGCCTGGGTCCACACACGCAAATGAAACCCGTTGGACTTGAGTTGCCACCGCTAACCCGTTTGGCCTCTTATAGTCAAGCCCAGTATGCGTGTCCCGTCCTCGACTTGGGTCGAGCCCACAAAGATACGTTTGGGTTACTGGTTGAAATGGGCCCCCACAAGCTATCCACCTAAGCTTGTCCCCACTAGTATATCCCACTTAACCCTCTTCTTAGTCATGTTCATTTACATGTGTGTTTGGTTAAGTCTTACTAATCGTATTTCAAATGCCACTAAAGGCACTCACTAGATCCCTCATGCCACCCAAGGCACCTACTTAACCCTCATGTCCCACCTTACATGTTTATGGTTAAGTATTTCTTAATTCATTAAGGCCATAATCTTATAAAGACCTCTCACATTAGACTGGCATTTATGGCAGCTGGATTTGCCGGGCGGGTCCGGCCAGTCTTACACCATAAAAGAATCTAACCTCGTGTCTTTACAACTGTTATGCTTTAGTTTGGGCCTAGGACCTCTCACATTGGGCTGACATTTGTGACTACTGGATTTGTCGGGCGGGTCCGGGCAGGTTTACATCACAAACGAGTCCAACCTCGTTTCCTAAGCATTGATTATCACTTATAATCTTTTACCCCAGTTTTAAATATATCCCTATTCAAATCATTAATTAATTCCAATTTTAATGATGTCCATAATTGACTCAATTATGGCCATCCACTTGTGGTATGCAAAATCATATCAATTGCACCCCAATTTCTTAATATTAAATCCTTAATATTACCCCTACCCCACGTTATACGTTCGCTTATTCAACGCAAAATATACGTTAGACTCGAATAGTCTAACTCATAGCACAAAGATAAATTATCACAACATATAGACAAATAAAATAGATCTAATCATAATAGGGGTGAAACTTGCATAAAACTACACATGTCATGGGTCTAAAGGTGTCAACTTGTTTGGTAAAACATCACAATTTACATAATATGATCATAATCCAAATTCATGTATGGACTTGCATATGTGGTTTAGGCAACATAATGATGGTGTGAACTAGCATCTAACACATAGAATTCACACATGTCATAGCATAATTCTAGATCTAAATAGATGTCATAATTCTAGATCTAAATAGATGTCATACAATATATGAGATTATACATACTAATAAATCTAAACTTGCATAGGTGCATGTGATTTATCATGTGAATCATCATAGCCCAAATATATATAATCGACATCATGATTCATAAGCTAACTACAACATAATAACATCATGGATTTGTAACATCGCAACTTAGCATAGAAACTTGCAATATATATAATATCATCATAGCATGATTTACAACATATAGGATATCATCATCACATAACATAGAATTTACAACATACATGATAACATAAGGTTTACCACAACGTATATGACAATTCACATCATTTTCTTATGATCCATATCACATCTTAATCTAATTAGTTTGCTAATAATCTTGTTAAGATCATCATACTCACAATTAGAAAAGAAAGAGAGTCTTGATTTGCTTTAGAGTTGAGTAGAATTAGGGTTTTGATTAGCTTTCTTCCTTCTTAGTTGGCGGCGGCTACACTGAGTTCCATGGCGGTGGCATGACGGCGGCTATTCTATTTTTCATGTGAATTAGAGTGAGAGACTACCTAGGTATATATAGAGTTTAGGATTTATTTAGACCGTTAGATCAACTCAGAACTAACCTGAACCGTTAAAGTTGCCAACTCAGCCCTAAAGACACATCAGCAGCCCAAGATTGGGTTTAGCCAAAACCTAGCCGACTGGACCAGGTCGACACCCAGGTCGACTACGCAGTCGACCTGGTCCCTGGGGTGCTGGGCGGGAAATTTTCCGCCTAGCCTGTTTGACTTCGAATTTTCTGAAACTTCCGATGGCCGTATCTTCTTCATACGATGTCCAAATCACGCAAACTCGGACTCTATTTCAACCAGAATTCCAAGACGAACACAATGGCGCAACCCGTTTCCTACAATTCTCACGTCTGAGATTAGTTATTCTTTAATTTGTGAATATTAATATTAACAGAATTACGGGGTGTTACATTCTCCCCTCCTTAAAGGATTTCGACCCCGAAATCTTCAAGTCAAGAAGAATGTATATCCTAACATCCAATCGTCCATCTACTCAACCATCAAACACAGGCATCCATTGTCCTTATAGACTTCTAATGCTTTCATGTTTAAATGCACAGTGTGTGTATATGTCCATATCTAATGCAAAATCAGGCGGTCCACTGATTCAGCTGACTTCCTTAATGCAAATCATGATAGTGCCATGCATCCATTATGTATGCAAAAGTTCCTTAATGCTACATATTATCTCTATATGCGTGCACAATCATCATCTGAATGCAGCATCCATATGATAAAAAAAAACTCATACATCCATTTTACTAAATACATTCATATATATGCAATATGCAATATGAAGTGACTGAGCGGATCTAGTGCCTAATAGTGTGTGTATATGCGTCCATGAGCAACCACTAGCAAACACTTGCATCCACTTTGAATACATCATACATAACATGTCTCAAACACATGTTTCAACCATAGGATTATCCTAACTAAAGGTCAAAGATACTAGCGAGAGGACACTCTAAAGATAAGATAAGTACAAGCTAAGCCAAAAAGGAGAAATTAAAAGACATACCCTCAAAAAGAAAAGGGTACAACGAACGCATCTTCGCTTCTGTCTCCCAAGTAGCATTGCTCTCACCATCTCCCCATTGTACTTTGACTAGTCTGACCTCTCGATTCCTCAACCTCTTGATTTCCAACCCAAGAATGCATGTAGGAGCTCGTCGAATCGTCGCATCACACTCTATCTCCACCTCTCTAAGCAAGCACGGCTCTACCACTTCCACGGTCTTGTGCAAGCACTTCCTCAAATGTGATACATGGAATACGTATTGTACACCACTTAGTCTCTCAGGCAACTCCACTCTATACGCCATCTGTCCAATCTTCTCCTTAATAGGAAACGGCCGTACAAACCTTGGTGCTAATTTCCCAACGGACCCAAAGTGAACAACATTTCGTAATGGAGACACTTTGATAAAGACCATGTCCCCAACATCTAACTCAAGATCTGTCCTCCTTTTATCCGCATAAGATTTCTGCTTATCTTGCGCCGTCTTCATCCTCCTTCGAATCAAGTCGATCTTTTCTGAAGTCTCTCTAATCATATCGGGCCCAAGTAAGATCTTATCCATAGATTCCCACCAACATTAAGGTGAACGACAAGGTCGTCTATAAAGAGCTTCGAAAGGTGCCATGCCAATGCTGGACTGAAAGCTGTTATTATATGCGGACTCCACCAATGGAAGATGCTCTTCCCATGTACCCCCAAAGCCTAGGATACATAGCCTCAAAAGATCCTCTAGAATACGATTCACCCTCTCGGTTTGGCCATCCGTCTGAGGATGATATGCGGTGCTCAAACATAACTGAGTCCCTACCGCCTCTTGCAAGCTCTTCCAAAATTGTCTAGTGAAGATAGGATCACGGTCGCTTACTATGCTAGAAGGAACACCATGCAAACGAACTATCTCTCGGACGTATACAGAAGCTAACCATGGAGCAGTCCTCTTACTCTTCACGGGAATGAAATGGGCGCTTTTAGTAAGTCTATCTACTATAACCCAAATCCACGTATTACCTTTCCTTGATCTTGGTAATCCATCCACAAAGTCCATCGAGACACTTTCCCATTTCCATTGCGGAACCTCCAATGGATGAAGCAACCCAGCGGGTTTATTTTGCTCCGCTTTTACTTGTCGGCACACCAAGCATCTAGCGACATACTCGGCCACTTCCCTCTTCATACCGGCCCAAAAGAAAACTCGCTTCATGTCTTTGTACATCTTGTCCCCGCCGGGATGAATGGTCATCTTCGAATGATGTGCTTCGTCAAGAATAGCCTTCCTCAAGTCCTCGTCTCGTGGTACACAAAGTCTACTATCCCTACGTAACCAACCCTTATCATCTAGGGTATACCTACGGAGATGGCTTGATGACTCCCCTCTTTTGAGCTTTTCTACTAACTCAACCAACTGTGGGTCGTCTCGCTGTGCCTCGCCAATCCGTCCCAAAAGCGTAGGTCTGACCTCCAAGGATGCTAGCAAACCGGGTACAAAGTCAACGGAAGGTCTAAAATCAAACATAGAGATGAATTCTAAGTTTCTCCGTTCAACAAACAACAGACTCAAGGACAGCCTTTTCCTACTTAAGGCGTCTGCCACCACGTTACCATTGCCAGGGGTATATGCTATTTCGAAGTCGTAGGACGCTAAGAACTCCATCCACCTTTGCTGCCTTAAGTTCAAGTCCTTTTGAGAGAATAAGTATTTTAAAGATTTGTGGTCAGTGAATAATTCGAATTTCTCGCCAAGAAGATAATGACGCCAAGACTTAAGTGCGAAAACAATTGCGGCCAACTCTAGGTCATGCGTGGGGTAATTCTTCTCATGCACCCTTAACTGCCTTCCACCATAGGCTAATACCCTTCCCTCTTGCATCAAGACTGCGCCTAGTCCTGTCCCACAAGCATCGGTATAAACAGTAAACGGCTTACTCCCGTCTGGCAGCACTAAGACTTGGGCTGAAGTCAAAGCTCTCTTCAGACGTTGGAACGCATCATCACAATCTACGTCCCATGTGAAAACTAGGTTCTTCTTCGTCAAACATGTCAATGGAGCTAATATTTTTGCGAAGTCTTTGATAAACTTCCTATAGTAGCCAGCCAACCCCAAGAAACTCCTTACTTCGGTAGCATTTTATGTACCTGATATGTGTAAGAATTTGATTTCATAATTCCCCAACAAATTTTCAGACAATCTACGTCCCATGTGAAAACTAGGAGAAGTAAAAGAGCGAGAATAGAGAAAGACTATGGTCTGACTTCATAACATATCTCGTAGAAAGCAATAAGGATGAAGTCCTTAATGTAACAAGATATGTAATGAACGTCGATGATGATCCCAAAACTTATTCTGATGCTATGAATTCTAGAGATTCTAATTTCTGGAAAGAGGCCCGAATCTTTTGTTGTTGGAGTTATTTTTTCAAGACTCCTGAATTCTTGGAATGATTACAAGAAAAAATTAAAACATGCAGAAAAGGATTATTATTTAGATGGTTTACAGCGTCATCTACGTATTGAAGAGGATTCTCGTAAACGCAAACTAGATGATAATCCACAAACTGAGTCTCAATCTAAGGTTAATAATGTTGAAATTAATGAGAAGTTGAAGCCTAAGAATGAGACACAGTTTAAAAAGAAAGGTACTAATTCCAAGATAAGAAGAAGGGTGACTGTTACTATTGTCACAAACCCGGCAATTATGCCCGAGACTGTCGTCTTCGGAAGAAAAAACAAAAAACGAATATGGTCGAAGAAAAGCTTGTGGCTGTCGTACAAGAGGCGAAATCCGTTAGTGGCATTGATAATTATTGGTGGCTCGATACTGGAGCAACTATTCATATTTGCAAAGACCGTAATCTATTCAAGAATTACGATGAGAATAATGGAGAATCCAGCGAAGTAACTAGCACAAACAAAGTTGCAAGCAAAGTTCTAGGAAAAGGCACTATTGAATTGACATTCACCTCTGGGAAAGTTCTTACTTTAGTCAATGTATTTTATGTACCTGATATGTGTAAGAATTTGATTTCTGGATACCTTCTTAACAAAGGAGGATTCAAGATGGTGTATGAGTCTGATAAGTTAGTGTTGTCCAAGAACGGCAAATTTATTGGACAGGGATATTCCTGTAACGGCATGATTAAGTTGAATCTAATGAAGAAATCTTCTGCTTATATTGTTGACTCTGTTAATTTATGGCATAGTAGATTAGGACATATTAATTATAAGTCACCTAGAAATATGCATAAATTAGGATTAATTTCTGATTGTGATTTCGAATCTATTTCTAAATGTGAAATATGTGTTCAAGCAATAATACATCGGAAATCCTTTAAATATGTTGAAAGGAAAACTGGTTTGCTTGATTTGGTATATAGTGATGTGGGTGACTTGAAAAGTCATATCACCTATGGTGGTAACCAATACTATATAACATTTATTGATGATTATTCTAGATATGCTTATGTATATCTAATGAAATCTAAAGATGAAGCCTTTGATAAATTCAAAATTTACAAAGCAGAAGTCGAAACACAATTAGGAATCAAAATTAAAGTATTACATTCAGATCGTGCTGATGAATATTTTTCAAATGAGTTTACTTTGTTTTGCAAACAAAATGGTATTATTCACCAATGTACTGCCCCTTACACACCACAACAAAATGGTGTTGCTGAGAGAAAAAATAGAACTTTAGTAGAAATGGTTAATGCCATGCTCATAAGTTCTAATTTACCTTATAAACTATGGGGTGATGCTATGTTATCTGCATGTTACATTTCAAATAGAGTACCACTTAAAAAGAATAATATTTCCCCCTATGAATCATGGTTTAATAGAAAACCTAATCTTATTAGACTTAAAGTTTGGGGTTGTTTAGCGTATGTTAGAAAACCAGACCCTAAACGACCAAAGTTAGGTAATAGAGCTTTTAAATGTGTTTTCATAGGATATTCTCTTAATAGTATAACTTATAGATTTATGATTCTTGATACTTTAGAAGTCATAGAATCTGTAGATGTAGAATTTTTTGAAAATCAAACTATTGAGAATCCATTAAGATCATCTAGTCCAGAACTAACTGAGACTAATGATACAAATGACGATGAATATACTCTTGCTCAAAACAGCAAGGAAGTGTCAGTACTAGATGATAGTACTGAACATAGGAGAAGTAAAAGAGCGAGAATAGAGAAGGACTATGGTCCTGACTTCATAACATATCTTGTAGAAGGCAATAAGGACGGAGTCCTTAATGTAACAAGACATGTAATGAACGTCGATGATGATCCCAAAACTTATTCTGATGCTATGAATTCTAGAGATTCTAATTTCTGGAAAGAGGCTATCAATGATGAGATGAATTCCATATTGTTAAACCAAACTTGGTTATTAAGAGATTTACCTCCTGGTGCTAAACCTATAGGATGTAAATGGATATTCAAGAAAAAGTTGAATACAAATGGATCCATTGATAAATTTAAAGCCAGATTAGTTGCTAAGGGATATAAACGAAGATAAGGAGTAGATTATTTTCATACATATGCTCTGGTGGCTCGCATATCTTCGATACGCTGTTTAATAGCACTTGCATCAATTCATAGCTTGGTTATACATCAAATGGATGTAAATACAACTTTTCTAAATGGAGATTTAGAAGAAGAATTATACATGGAACAACCTGAAGGTTTCATAACCCCAGGCCAAGAAAAGAAAGTTTGTAAATTAGTTAAATCTCTTTATGGCCTGAAGCAAGCTCCCATGCAATGGCATGAGAAGTTTGATAAAGTTGCACTGTCATTTGGATTCGTTGTTAATGATGCAGATAAATGTATCTATAGCAAATCGATAACAACGCTAAATGTTATAATATGTTTATACGTTGATGACATGCTGATATTTGGTTCCAATATATCCTGTGTGAATGAAACTAAGATGTTTCTATCTTCTAAATTTGAGATGGAAGATTTGGGAGAGGCTGATGGAATTTTAGGAATTAAAATCATTAGGAAAGCAGGGGAGTTATTACTAACCCAATGTCATTACATTGAGAAGTTCCTAAAGAAATATGGTCATTATGATAACAAACCAGCATCAACTCCATTAGATCCAAGTATAAAATTAGAAAAGAACACTGGACGTACCGTTTCTCAGTTAGAATATTTCAGTATTATTGGGAGTCTCGTGTATGCTATGCATTGCACGAGACCAGACATCACACATGTTATTAGTGTATTGTGTCGATTTACAAGTAATCCAGGTTTCGAACACTGGAAAGCCATTTCCAGAGTCTTAGCTTATTTGAAGGGAACCATAAACTATGGTTTATCTTATAAAGGATATCCTGCTGTAATAGATGGATATAGTGATGCAACCTGGAACAATGTGGAATCGAAATCCAAAGCTACGACTGGATGGATATTTACATTAGGAGGCGCTACTGTGTCTTGGGCTTCCAAGAAACAAACTTGTATATCTGATTCAACTATGTTATCATAATTAATTGCATTAGCAGACGCATGTAAAGAAGCGGAATGGATTAGAAATTTGTTGGTGGAAATCCCATTATCGAAGAAGCCATCTCCAGCAGTCTTGATTAATTGTGATAATCAAGCAACAATATATAATGTTTCTAATAAAACATATAATGGAAAGGCAAGGCATGTGAGTCTAAAACATCACATGGTGGGACAGTTACTCTAAAGTGGAGTTATAACTGTTGACTACATAGAAACGAAGAAAAACATGGCTGACCCACTTACTAAGAGTCTTCCAAAGGCTATGGTTTCTATAAAGTCTAAAGAAATGGGACCAAGGTCTGTGAATGAAGATTGATCATCCTTAACAGAAACCCAACATGTGTCTTGAAAAGGATAGACAAAGCTCAATGGGTACCAACAAGTTAAGGAAATGATTATGGAACACTAAATCGATAATCCCATAATGTTTAGTGTTGGATTCTGCATGAACAAAGGATGGATAAAAATTCTTAATAAGTCTAGAAACCCTAAAAGGTGTCTCGCAGAAACACCTTAAGTGACTTACCTATATGAGTATGGAAATCAGGCCGTTTCCTAGGAAAGTAAGACCGCTTTCTAAGTAGACTCATGAACCAGGATTTAAGCACATGGCCATTAATGTGCTGAGCAATACAGAATACTCTAACTAAGGAATACAACATGTGTGATTGTTCCAGTTTTATCATTAAGGGATACTTGGTTCATGACTCGTTCACCATAGAATCTCGATAGAACTTTGAATGATTTACACTAAGTAAAAGTTCAAATCCAAAAGATACTTTTATTTATGTGTTGTTTCCACGATGATGCAAAACTTGATCTTAGAACTACATAGGCTTGATCTCACTTGGGTATGTAGGAAGTCACACTAGTGATTCAGCCGTCCACTTTATTTATTTTCTTTTGAAAATTGGAGGAGATTGTTGTAAAATTTTCAAAACATGCTTTGGGTTTGGGTAATTTATTTGTGAAGAGAAGGAAGAATGAAAGGAAGGAATAGGAAAATATGATTTGTCCCACATTATAAAATACTGAGGGGTATATCACTATATATGTAATGAAATGAAGTATCATATCAAAAGAAAGAAAAGGGAGAAATAAGGTAATGCATGGACCTGACATGGATCTTGATATTTAAAAGGTCAAAAGATGGGCTTTGGGCCTTGGGGCTCTTGGGGTCTCGTGATCCATTGGGCCAAGAAAACAGTTCAGAGCCAAACCAGTCGACAGGTCAATTTTCAACTGGTCGACCATTTTAGACTCTGTTTAAAAACGGTCGACCGGTGAAAAGCTAGCTGGCGATCGGTGTCTTTTAATTCGCAACGCTTTGAGGCGTTGCAAGGCTAAAAGGACGCATCTATTCGAATTCAAACAGAAACGACTGTTGCAAATAACAGTCGCGATGCTTAAATATATGGTCGCCTCCCTCTACATATATAAAAATAGGCACGGTCACAACCGTGAAAAAAAACAACTTGAATTCTTCTTCTTCATCTATCATTCTGCAACGCCATTAAACTGTTGTAAAACAGTTCGGTTAGAAACACTTCAGAAGTGTTTCAATTCTGGAAGTGTTGCAGAATTGATTTCTTCTTCTTACTCTTCATTTCTAAATTTGCATCATCAGTAATTATATTTCAGAGTGTTCTTGGTCAGATCAAAATCATACAAATTTTGAATCCGTTTACGCTGTTTCAAGGCTTCATTGAATCCTGAAGTCAATAGTTCGTTAACCCGTTTGTACCTGGTGGGTTGAACTATTGTCTGAAAGAATTTGCTACGCAAATCCTTGAAGTTGGAAGCACGACAATCATTCTCCTCCATTAACGTCTCAAACCACAAAATTCCCCAACATGATGGTCATAATACAGATTCGACCTTTGAGGATTGAATGCATAAAAGATGCAATAAAAGCTTTAACGCTCAATCTATACCAACACTTAGGATAACTCCTTTTCTGTAACGACCCGGAAAATCTGAACCAATTTAAAATTTTTAAATTGGAATTTTTGGTGGATTTTAAATATTTAAAATAAACATTTTAAATAATAACGATGAAAAGTAAGTTTGAATCGACATTGAAAATGAATATGATTATTTCTAATTATAAACAAGGCCTGAAATGGCGCGGTAGTTTCAAGATTTGATTTCAAACTTTGACTAACTGTACTGGGTGCAAAACAAAACGGATTTGAGTGTAACCAAAAATATTTAAATCTGTTAGTGAATATCTTTCTAACGAATCTGAAAAATCGAAGTTTCATAGTAGGAAGCAAAAGTTATGGCCAAATGAATTTTCAGAAAGGTCGTTGTAGAAATTATATAGCCCGTGAAAATGGCCATTTTGCAAATGACCTCGGAATTCGACGAAACCACTTTTGTTAGATCCGGGATGTTAAATTATTGCTAGGCTTCAAATTTCATAATATTTGAAGCTAGTATATGAGCGTGGCAAAGGGAAATGTGTTTTGGTCAATTACAGTTAAATTGGATCGACCAGAAAAGAGCCATTTTTCAAATGGTCTCAGAATTTGACGAAACTAGTTTTGTTGGGACCTTATCGTCAAAACATAGCTAGAATTATTTTTCTGGAAATTTTCGAATCAGATTGTGGCCCTGGCAAATTGAAATGTACGTTCAAATCAAATATTGAATGTTTTATATTTTAATTTGAATGAAAACTGACTGAAACATTCGAATGGGCCTACGAAATATAACCCATTGTGTTCGGAATGGGGGTAAAACGCTAGGGACGACAGTCATTGGGCTTGGATTGTTGTTCGTGTGTGACAAGGGGTATTTTCGGATTTTTAAAATATATATAAAAAACTATTGGTCAACGCCTCTCTCTCTCTCCCCGCTTTCTCTCTCTCCCTCAACCGAACGCACGGCGGAAAACTGTGAAACTTTCTCCCCTCGATTCCTCCTTCCACACTCAATAAAATCACTAACTCTAGTTCAGGTTTTCGTAGAGATTCCCTAGGGCTTCACATTCATATAAATTTTTCTACCTATCGTGGAGTATCTTGGTCGGATCGACGCTGTGAAGTCAGCAATTTTCAACCGCCGCCGCCATCAACAGGGACAACGGAGTTGGCCCCCACCACCATGCGCGGAGGCACGCTTCCTCCTGCTTCATCATGGCGCTGGCCGATCGTCCTGAAGTGGCGCGGATTTTGAGAAAAATGAAGACCTAGTTTCGAACCCAACCTAAGGTATAACAACTGTTATATATTAAACTGTTTTAATAGCACTTTTAAGCGCTACCGTTTATGATTTTACTGTAAAAATCATATTTTTTCATTTCTTGTCGAAATCCAGTGAAACAAGAGACAGTGGACTCGTGTGGACGTCTTCTACATTCTAGAAGAGACCACATATTTTTCTGAGCCTTCTGCTATTTTTGGTGGAGTGGAACCCAATGTGAGATTTCTAAATTATAAACGATATGGAAAACGACGATGTATAAATTATATAGTCGATGTATGAGTTATATAAGCGTTGTACACCTCTTGTATAAGTGTTGTATAAGTTGTACGTTCGATATATAAGTTATATATGCGTTGTAAAAATTATATATGTGTTGAAATGGAAGTGAAATGCTTATATATAAATAAATATATATATATATATATACATATACATATATATATATACATATATATATATACGTCCCTCGTCCACAAACCATGGACGATATTTATTGTTTGTGATTGGTGTGAAAATTGATTGATAGCGAATGGTTGATTAGAATTGTTTGTGGTTGAAATTGATTGATTGTTTGAAAAATACCCGTTTGTGGTTGAGAAACATTTGGTTGAAACCACATAGGATTAGTTTGTGGAAATGAAAAAAAATATACATGCCGCCTGCGTGCGAACTAGATGCATGAATCCCCATTGTCAAAAGCTGCGAGGCTTTAAGGTAGAGCGAGGAGCCGTACTAGGGACGGCCCTGGTTTTAACTACCCTGCCGTTATGCTGCCGAAATTTTGAATAATATTCGTGTGTTAGAATTATATTCATGTGTTGACACTATATTCGTGTGTTGAATAGAAATCCATGTGTTGAATGGTATTCGTGTTTTGAAATAAATTGTTTTACAATAAAAATCATATTTTTATCACCTATATGAACTATATAAAATAATCGTGTTTTTAAATAAATTGTTTTATAATAAAAATCATATTTTTATCACCTATATGAACTATATAAAATAATCATGTTTTGAAATAAATTGTTTTACAATAAAAATCACATTTTTACTATATACATGAATAGTTAAAAATAGCGAAGTGTTGAAATAATTGTCGGTTGGATAAAAATATCATTTTTCTCAAATGTGTGAAAAGCATATAGCTTTGAAATCGAAGAATCAATATATATATATATATATATATATATATATATAAATAGAATTTAAATATATTGAATAACGAAGCTGCAGTTCGTGTTTTTAAACCGTGATTTCAAACGATTAGTGCGGGAGATCCGACCATCGGATTTTCCCGAAACCGCAACCGTTAGGTTCGCTTTGGAAATATCTTTCCAACGGCACCAACTTTGTAAAGATCCAACGGTTGGATTGTCTGGAATGTTTAATTCAAATCTAAAGAAAAACAGCGCCAGAATCGATTATATATATATATATATATATATTAAATCGAATAACGACGCTGCAGTTCGTATTTTGAAATCGAAACTTCAAACGAGTGTACCGGGAGATCCGACCGTCGGATTTTCCCAAAACTGGAAACATTGGATTCATTTTGAAAAGATCTTTCTGTTGATATAAATTTTGTGATGATCCAATGGTTAGATTTTTAGATATGTGTAAATCAACTCTGAAGAAAAACAGCGCCACAGCCGCGTTATGGCCCGAAGCGTCGTTTAAATAAATTAGCTATTTTAAAATAAATAAAAATAGCGTTAAATCGTTATAAGATATTATAAACGATATGGAATGTGAAATTTAGAAATTAACTGAAGGTTGGCTAAGTCGAATGGTTTCCTGGGTTTTGATCTGATGTTGGTTTCGGCCTTCGGGGTTAATATTTGGGAAATCGTTCTCTTACTGATTTACGATTAGTGACTAATTAATTGAAATGATGCGTATGTTGTGTTTGTTTAGCACTAGTTTATTATATACGCGAGTTGCTCAGAAAGACCGGGTTTATCCCATTCTGAATGACTGAATCGACGATAAGAAATCGAAGATGAAGACGGTGGTTGAAGACCAGAAATCTTCACCTCGTTTGGATGGTCACTGATGTCCTGATTGGGAGGCATCCCGAAATATGGATAATGAGTGGTGATCGTCCAGACGTATGTGGAGATCGATGGGTTTGCGAGGTATATAGTGCCTCCGATTTCGTTCAGACTCAGAATGGACTTGTAAATGGACTGTGTGTCTTACATTGGATTTTATTCTATGTTGATTGATCTCTATTAAATATACATCTGTTTGGCGGCGGAGAATTTATTCTTTTTCTTAACGCCCTTCTCTGGGACGCACGAGCTCAGAGGTTATATATCGATGGACATCAGTCGCATGGCATGAATTGCTAGTGTGGCATGCCTAAGTGGCAAATGATCAAAGCTTCTGTTGAAAAGCAAAGTCTTGTGGTGATGATCAAAGCACAGCCTGTGTGGCATAGGTTTTTGTATAACGTGAATTCGCGAGCCTCACACCTCGGTATGAACCAGAAACGGGAGAGGACATCAGGGAGTGCATGCGTTTCCTCCTAGCTAAGAGGTGGTGTCAGTGCTTGAACTGGCTGACATTTATATTATTTTCACCTATGTGGTTGTTGCTGTTGCGAGGCGCCTCGGTTATATCGGTCGATCCGGGACCGATGGAGTCATTCGTTGGCTCACTTACGCCCCAAAGGGCGGGGAAACGCAGGGTTCAGGAATTTTAATCCACATCGGTGGACCGGCCCCGACGATCCAAGGGTCACTCGAGCTCTGATCCTGAGACTCGGGCTAGGCAGTCTCGAAGTCGGTAAGGACTATCTTTTGCCTTGGTTCATGACGGAAATCCAATTTCCAAATACGTGACTGTGCGGTTTTGATTGTATATATATATGTATGGCGACATGATATATGGTACCCATGCCGTCTATGATTGATAGTTATGATTGAAATTGTTTTAGAAACATATAAACACTAGTAATAATATCAAATGCTTTTGTTTTATTCGTATCAAGCATATTTTGGCCATTATAAGGTAAAAAACTCTATCCTCCGGTTTGCGTTGCATTGTGTGATGGGAACTGAGTCTTATATTGGCTTCATTTTTATAAAAAGCATTGCGATGTTTAAAGGAATTGTTTGTTTTAAAGCACTGGCAATTTAATGGAGTAAACCCGTTCCGCGAAAGTGGCGTGGTCCTGTGATTAGCCATACTATAAATGTGTTTAGTAGACTTCTCATACCAGTCCCATGACTGGCTCGTAGTTTGTTTCACTTGCAAACTCGGGTGCCCCTTTTCTACACGGGCAGCCTTATATTCAGGTTTCTTGCAGGCTTTTTCTGGATAGCTGGAGCTGAAGATGGATTCTATCATTTATCTCTTTTTATGTTGTTCAGCTCCTATTGTACATTATGTTTGTTTTTCCGCTGTAGACATTTATGTATAGATGAACTGTATTTGTACTAAGTAAGATCCTGTATACTATGTAACTCTGATGATTATGTTTATCCAGTATATTCTATTGTGCATTATCTGGTGTATTTATTTATTTCTGTTCTGCTATTATCTGTTTCTGTGTTATATTCCAAAGATTACCCTTGTCACCGTCAGTATGGGATTTAGGGTCGTCACAACGTGGTATCAGAGCTTTGGTTAAGCTTAGTGCTGGAATATAACATATTAACGAACTCGTCAGAAATAGAACCAGTAGTTTTCTAGGACGAGTAACTCATTACAGATAGGATCAGTAATATCCTAGTATGAGTAAAGCAGAATGAAATACACCCCAGTCGACACATTTATATTCAAGTATTTGTCTCTATGTTTTGAAATATCTTTTCTGTTGACCAGACACTTTGTCTGCTAATTGCAGACGCTCTAGAAAATGAGTGACAGAAACATAAGAAATAATCGTATGGCTCGACAAGCTAATAAGCCAGTTGTGCTCCCGCAGCCAGAATCAGATATAGAAGTTCTATTCAAGAGATTTTGAAATCTGGGTGGATCGCCATTCTTTGGCAAAGAGTCCATTATGGAAACACAAGCATGGATTCGTTCTGCAGAGAAAATCTTTGAAGGTTTAAAGCAGAGAGATGACCAGAAAAGATTAATGGCGTCTTGGGCACTCAAAGAAGAAGCTTTGTTTTGGTGGGATTCGACTATCAAAGATAATCCAGAAGGTGATATCACCTAGGATAGATTTAAAGTGATTTTCCTAGAAAGATTTACTCCTCCTAAAGGGACTGAGCGATTATGTGATGAATTTTCTTATCTGATACAAGGAGATATGACCGTTCCCGAATATCATAAGAAATTCAATGAACTCTCTCATTTTGCCCTTCATCTGATTCAAGATCCTAAGAGGAAGAATTTGAGATTTATTCATGGCCTGCAAAGAAAATATCAGAATAGTGTAATGAGGAATGTGAAGCTTCCTTTTTATGAAATGATATACATGGCTTAGCAGTACGAGGATCTCGACAAGAAAGTTATGTTACGCTACGAAGAGGAAGTCAGTTCTAGTAATAAAGTTGAGTCTGAAACTGATCGTCCAGAGGCCAGTACGATGTCTGAGGTCAGTCAGAAGCCTAAAGTCAATCGGAAAAGGACCAGATCTAGGAAAGAACCAGTGACGACGGCCACCTGCTCCAACTGCAATAAGCAAGGGCATTTAACCAGGAATTGTAAATCCTAGAAGAAACGAAAGAAGGGGTTTAAACCCGATAACCAGTTTCGAGAGAACAGAAAATGCAGTCAATTCCATCAGACCGGTCATCTTTCAAAGGGTTGCACGCTGTTCAGAAAACCTGAAGCAGTACATGTAAATGAAGTGGCAAAAGTGCCAGCATCTTCGTCTGCTCAGGAAAGGGCTGATGTTTTGGAAGGCATGCTTAATGTCAAAAATATTCCAGTTAAAGTACTGTTTGATATAGGCGCGTCACGAAGCTTTATTGCAAAGAATGCAGTTAAGAAACTGGATTTGAACTTGAAAAAGCTCAAAGAACCAATGACTGTCCATAATTCGGTTGGGGGTTCCCTCGATCTCAGTTGGGTTTGTGCAGTACCTGTCTCTTTTTCCTGCTATAAATTCCCTACAATCTCTATCGTCATGAATTTTACTGAATTCGATCTTATTCTGGGATTGGATTGGCTAACCAAATATGAGGCAGAGGTTAGATGCGCCGAGAGAGTTGTTAGGGCAAAGATTAAATCAGGGAATTATATAACCATACCATGTGAAGGCCCGAATTCAAATAGAAAAGACTTTTTGTCTGCTCTAGATGTTTCTCCTGCTCAAATAGAAAACATCCCTGTAGTCATAGAGAATATTCCCGACCTCATCAAAGATATTCCTGTCGTAAAGAATTATGCGGATGTGCTCGAAGAAATTGTCAGCTTACCTCCGCAAAGAGAAATTGATTTCAAAATTGCTTTAATTCCGAACGCAAGGCCAGTAGTGCACGCCATTCGGAGGATGACCCTAAAGGAGAAAGAAGAACTAGACAATCAAACTCGACAGCTAGTATGGAAGGGTCTGATCAGGCCTAGTTTCTCTGATAGGGGAGCAGCAGTGGTGTTTGTCCCAAAATCTGACGGAACTCTGCGACTATGTGTGGATTATCGCGACTTGAACAAGCAGACAATAAAGAATAAATATCCATTGCCGCAAATCGATGATTTATTGGATCCTTTGAATGGGGCACAAGTATTTTCAAGGATGGACCTAGCTACAGGCTTCCATCAGCTTCGTATTGCCGAAGAGTGTGTTCCTATGACCGCATTCAGAGGTCCAGACTTATTCTATGAGTGGTTGGTAATGTCGTTCGGCTTATGTAACGCTCCAGCCTACTTCGTCGATCTAATGAATCGAGTGTTCAGAGGAGTCATGAATAAGTTTGTTCTGGTCTTTATTGATGATATTCTAATCTTCTCTAAGTCAAAAGCCGAACATGAAAAACATTTGGAACAGGCTCTAGAAATTCTGAGAAGGAATGTATTAAAAGCTAAACTGTCCAAATGTATATTATGGCAAGATGAAGTAAAGTTTCTTGGCCATGTCGTATTGAAAGAAGGGATTGCTGTGGATCCAAGTAAAATCACGGCTATTCAAAATTGGAAACAGCCTAGTACTCCTACAGAAGTCCGCAGTTTTCTCGCATTGGCTAGTTATTACCGGAAGTTCGTTAAAGATTTTTCAAAGATATCTAATCACTTAACGAAGCTTACAAAGAAGCACTCGAAATTCAAGTGGACCCCAGAATGTGAGGAGGCTTTTGAAGAGCTAAAGTTAAGATTAACAACGGCTCCAGTGTTAACGATTATCGACGGCAATCAAGACTTAAAAGTATGGACAGATGCCTCTAGAGAAGGCCTTGGTGCAGTATTAATGCAAAGAGGTCAAGTTGTTTCTTATGCTAGCCGCCAGCTGAAGCCACATGAAAAAAAATACGTCACTCATGATCTTGAGTTGTTGGCTATCGTATTTGCTTTGAAATTTTGGAGACATTATCTCCTGGGTGAGAAATTCGAACTGTATACAGATCACCAGTCGTTAAAGTATCTGTTCACCTAGAAAGACTTGAATCTGAGACAGCAACGTTGGCTAGAGTTCCTTGCAGCATAGGATTTTGAGATTCTATACACTCCAGGGAAAGCCAATGTCGTGGCCGATGCATTAAGCCGAAAGAATGTGATGATCGCCAGTTTTATTATCACGACTTCATTGATAGATAAAATATCTACCCTTCAGAGGGATGATCACTTCATTCAGAAGATCATAGAGATAATTCAGAAAGGCGAGCCCTCGAGTTTTCAAGTTGATAACGATGGGATTCTAAGGCTAAAAGGTCGAATTTGTGTTCCTAAAATTTCTGAGCTCCGAAAGGAAGTGCTGGATGAATGCCACAAGTCAAAACTTAGTATCCATCCGGGAGTAAGCAAAATGTATAATGACATCAAACACACTTTCTGGTGGAAGTCGATGAAGCGGGACATTTCTTTATATGTTAGCCGGTGCCCTACTTGCCAACTAGTCAAGAGCGACCAACAGAAACTGGCTGGATTGTTGCAACTGCTGGACGTTCCAGGTTGGAAGTGGGAACATATTTCCATGGACTTCATAGATGGTTTGCCCAGAAACAGAAAAGGAAATGACAGTATTTGGGTGATCGTAGATCGCTTCACGAAGACCGCCCATTTCATACCTGTCAGATCGAACTGAACTGCTCAGAGTCTGGCGCAGATTTATGTCAAGGAAATTGTTAGACTACACGGAGTGCCGATCAGTATAGTTAGTGATAGAGATCCAATATTTACTAGAAAATTCTGGGAGGCATTCCAAGTAGAACTGGGAACCAAGCTGAACTTGAGCACTGCTTATCATCCTCAGACAGATGGTCAGACTGAGAGGGTGAATCGTATTTTAGAAGATCTATTACGGGCTTGTGTTCTAGATTTCGGTGGATCATGGGAAGACCATCTGCATTTGGCTGAATTCTCATATAACAACAACTACTATGTGAGCCTGACAATGCCGCCATTTGAAGCATTGTACGGTAGACCGTGCCGATCTCCTGCTTGTTGGGTCGAACCCGGTAATAGACTTGTGTTGGGGCCAGACATGATCCGCAAGGCTGCCGACAAAGTCGATTTCATTAAGAAACGATTACTCGCCGCTCAAAGCTGACAGAAGAGCTATGCCGATAAGAGAAGAAGATATATATCATTTGCTGTTGGCGACTATGTATATTTGAAAGTATCGCCGATGAGAGGAGTTATCCGGTTCGGTAAAACAGGGAAGTTGGCGCCCAAATTCATTGCCCCATTTCCTATTCTTTAACGGATTGGAACTCTCGCTTATACGGTTCAATTGCCTGATTGGTTGCCTGGAGTGCATGATGTGCATGTTCATGACCCAGATTTGGTTGTGGAAGAGGCCGCACAACAAGATATTGAAATTACTCCAGAATTGGCTGTGAGAAGAGAGCCGCTAAAGATCATTGGCAAAGAAACCAAAGAGCCGAGGAACAAGAAAGTTCACTTAGTCAAAGTGCAATGGAGTGGGGATCCGCGAGATTGTACTTGGGAAACTGAGGAGAGCATTCAGAAAGCCTATCCTAGGTGTCGAGTGGATATCTCTGATTGACTCCGGTGCAAGGTACATTTACCATACTTTGCATTACTGTTTAGTTATCTACTTTGTTGTTATTTTCTTTCCATGGATGTACACTTTTAATTCTATATTCTGATTAATTTAAAAAGAGTGTATGAATTAATTTGTATGATTTTGAAAAGTTAAAAACAAATTGTTTGTTGTTTGTGTTGAGTGATGGTAGATTTGATTAATTAAATTATCAGAACGATAGTTAATTTAATCAATAAGAGAATGAAAGGTAGAATTTATTCGATTAAATCACACATTGAACTGATATGAAAATAGACAGAAATATATACTTGTGCATTATATATGTTTGAACAGGTAATTGGATTAGCTATTGAGTAAAGATTTTATTTGCGTGCCCGACAAATAGGTAAACCTTAATGAGTTGGATGTGCAATTTTATTATTATATCAACTCCTGTGAATGCCATTGGATGCGGAGTGCTGGTTATTCTGTGTGTAATAATAAACGTCGCCATAGGATAGTAACAATTAATTTTGAACTACACTACATGGCATACTTCTTGAAGATAGGCATACTTCATCATATACCACATAAGCATTTGGAGCTTGTGTGATGAGGTGGAAGATATACCATACGAGCGAGAGGCTTGTATGGCGATGACTATATTTTACAGGTTGAACTGATGACTGATATGGACCATATAAAAATGTAACGGTAAATTGCCAGAATAATAAAAACCCCACACGGGTCTGGAGTTGACAATAATCACATCTCTCTAGTCATTAGATATGGCACATTGATTATTTATTTCCCACACGGAACGAGGTGACGAGAATTTATTCTCTGGAGCAATTAAAAATACACACTCCCTCAGTCTTTGACAAGGTGACGAGAATTTATTCTCTAGAGTTATTATCTATACACGCTCCCCTGTAAACACCAGAATATATCACTATAAATATGTGTATGCTTTATAGGATTTATTGGGTACCTAATAAGGCCCAATAAATTTCCAAACCCCTCCCCGTACAAAGGAGGTTATGGCGAAATTTTTCGAAAATTCCGGGTGTTAGCCAAATTTTTGAAGAATTTGAAAATTCTCATAAACTGAAAAGTTGGAGAATGGAAGCCAGATTGAACGTAGTGTTGATTAATCAAACCACTTTCGACTTTGTTCCTTTTCGGGGACGAAAAGTTTTAAGTGGGGGAGATTGTAACGACCCGGAAAATATGAACCAATTTAAAAATTTTAAATTGGCTATTTTGGTGGATTTTAAATATTTAAAATAAATATTTTAAATAATAACGATGAAAAGTAAGTTTGAATTGACATTGGAAATGAATATGATTATTTCTAATTATAAACAAGGCCTGAAATGGCGCGGCAATTTCAAGATTTGATATCAAATTTTGACTGATTGTACCGGGTGGAAAACAAAACGGATTTGAGTGTAACCAAAAATATTTAAATCTGTTAGTGAATATCTTTCTAACGAATCTGAAAAATCGAAGTTTCATAGTAGGAAGCAAAAGTTATGGCCAAATGAATTTTCAGAAAGGTCGTTGTAGAAATTATATAGCCCGTGAAAATGGCCATTTTGCAAACGACCTCGGAATTCGACGAAACCACTTTTGTTGGATCCCGGATGTTAAATTATTGCTAGGTTTTAAATTTCATAATTTTTGAAGCTAGTATGTGAGCGTTGCAAAGGGAAAAGTGTTTTGGTCAATTACAGTTAAATTGGATCGACCAGAAAAGGGCCATTTTTCAAACGGTCTCAGAATTCGATGAAACTAGTTTTGTTGGGACCGTATCATCAAAACATAGCTAGATTTATTTTTCTGGAATTTTTCGAATCAGTTTGTGGCCCTGGCAAATTGAAATGTACGTTCAAATCAAATATTGAATGTTTTATATTTTAATTTGAATGAAAACTGACTGAAACTTTCGAATGGGCCTACGAAACATAACCCATTGTGTTCTGAATGGGGGTAAAACGCTAGGGACGACAGTCGTTGGGCTTGGATTGTTGTTCGTGTGTGACAAGGGGTATTTTCGGATTTTTAAAATATATATAAAAAAAAAACTATTGGTCAACCCCTCTCTCTCTCTCCCCACTTTCTCTTTCTCCCTCAATCGAACGCACGGCGGAAAACTGTGAAACTTTCCCCCCTCGATTCCTCCTTCCACACTCAATAAAATCACTAGCTCCAGTTTAGGTTTTCGTAGAGATTCTCAAGGGCTTCACATCCATATAAATTTTTCTACCTATCGTGGAGTATCTTGGTCGGATCGACGCTGTGAAGTCAGCAACTTTCAGCCGCCGCCGCCATCAGCAGGGACCACCGAGTGGGCCCCCACCACCACGCGCGGAGGCGCCCTTCCTCCTGCTTCGTCATGGCACTGGCCGATCGTCCTGAAGTGGCGCGGATTTCAAGAAAAATGAATACCTAGTTTCGAACCCAACCTGAGGTATAACGACTGTTATATATTAAACTGTTTTAATAGCATTTTTAAGCGCTACCGTTTATGATTTTACTGTAAAAATCATATCTTTGTCATTTCTTGTTGAAATCCAGTGAAACAAGAGACAGTGGACTCGTGTGCACGTCTTCTACATTCTAGAAGAGACCGCATATTTTTCTGAGCCTTCTGCTATTTTTGGTGGAGTGGAACCCAATGTGAGATTTCTAAATTATAAACGATTTGGAAAACGACGATGTATAAATTATATAGTCGATGTATGAGTTATATAAGCGTTGTACACCTCTTGTATAAGCGTTGTATAAGTTGTACGTTCGATATATAAGTTATATATGCGTTGTAAAAATTATATATGTGTTGAAATGGAAGTGAAATTCTTATATATATATATATATATATATATATATATATATATATATATATATATATATATACGCCCCTCGTCCACAAACCATGGACGATATTTATTGTTTGTGATTGGTGTGAAAATTGATTGATAGCGAATGGTTGATTAGAATTGTTTGTGGTTGAAATTGACTGATTGTGGTTGAAAAATACCCGTTAGTGGTTGAGAAATGTTAGCCCACTTTGTGAACTAGGCAACACAAAGTCGGGATGTGAAACGTTGAAGAATTTAGTTAGCATCATAGCGGATCGGATCGGAGAGATGTAGCGGATTGAGTTGGAGAGGTGTTGCTGTTCGGATCGGAGAGCTGCTACTATTTAGATCGAAGAGACGCTGCTATTTGGATCGGAGGGCTACCTACTATCAGTCAGATCGGAGAGCTACCTACTATCAGTCAGATCGGAACGGAGCAGAGCAAAGTAGATAAAGATTTAGTTCTAGGTTAATCCGGGTCGGATCGGATATCCCGATCCGAACCCCCTTTGCAGGCTCCTCCGAACTGAACCAGCAATCCACGTCATTTCCCCCCACAATCGCCTGAAGATGCGGAGCGGTTATGTAACACCCCACCTCCGCCAGGGTGGCTCTTGCAAGCAACTCTGACTTTGGCGGGGCGTTTTAAACAAGGTAAACATGCATAATGATATAACGAGGCAGGACATGACATATATATATGTAAATAAACAGAGTAAGTAGATAAAACAACGGAAGATTTTTAAACCATTTCAAAACACAAGTCTGGTACATCAAAATGTCAATTTCCCAAATAAACAAGTCTAGTACATAAAATAACATCATCTGAAACTGAAAAGGAAAACATAAAAGTAGCTATCCCCAAAGTGGAAAAAACCATAGCGAGCTCAAGTCCAAAGCATACATAAGCTATCCAAGAAAGCAGCTAGGATCCAAGCTAGGCTCCTGTATTCCCTCCTTGAGAACCTGGGGGGGGGGAAACGGAAGAAAAGAGGCGAAAGAAAACAGGTCAGTCAAAAAGACTGAGTAAGCCCTGCTACGATCAGTCTATAAACTAATAAAGTTAACAGCATGATGGAAACTGAGATGATCATAGATAACAACATACTGGCATGGTAAATTAACTATAAGATAGATAGAGGTGTCATCGCATAAACAAGGTTAAGTTTTTGCACCACGGTGTACTAGCAAACCAACATAACCGGTATTGATCCCTTGGCCCAAGCTTTGACCCAATTACATGAAGTGACCTTAATATAAGGTCCAACCAAACGGTCTAGTCGATCGGCTCCCTATAAGCCTAACACGTCAAGTGTTGGTGTCCATACGGCCCACATATGGATGTAGTCAGACTGTGCTGGGTCCACCTTCGGGTGTATCAAGCCCTCGGGTGTCAACCCCAGACACTGAAGCAATAATGCACAGTCTAAACCTACTGGTACCCGTGCCTCGAGTTTGTCCAATACCGGATTACGTGCACGTCCGTAGCCCGCCTGGACCCGCACCGCTGTACCACTCAGCCGTCGCTTTGGTCGCTTACATCAGTCCAGTAATCGTGTCCCGCCCTAGCCTAGCCTCTAGGGTTGTGATGATACCAAACTTGGATTACTGCTGGAACAGACCACGTTGCTAGGGTTTCCTAAGAGGGTTAAGTGCGATTTAACCCTTCACTAATCATGGATTAAATTGGTTAAGTGTAACCGACAGTTCACAACTTAACCCCATTTCAATCCCTCAAACCCCCAATTGGATTAAATTGGTTAAGTGTAACCGACAGTTCACAACTTAACCCCATTTCAATCCCTCAAACCCCCAATTGGATTAAATTGCTTAAGTGTAACCGACAGTTCACAACTTAACCCCATTTCAATCCCTCGAATCCCCAAATTGGTTAAGTATTAGTGGACCCTGACTTAACCCTAATCATGAGGCATTAATTAATTTAATGCACCTTAACCTCTCACATTAGACTTTGTTGTGGTTACCTAGTTAAGCCGGTGGGTTCCGGGTAGATTTACACCACAACTTGGTCTAACCTCGGGTCTTGGCACCACATGACCAACTTCTCACATTGGGTCCTATTGTTTGTAGCCACTAGTTAAGCCGGTAGGTTCCGGGTAGAATTACGCTACAAACTCAACCCAACCTCGAGTTGGCCACACTTATGTTTTCTAAGTGTCATGTCCACTTTATTTCAAAACATAATTACAAGTCAACAAATACTTGGGTAGACCTAACTTAATAGGTAAATTCCCAAGGGGTAGACCTAACTTAATAGGTAAATTCCCAATCTTATATTTTCATGTATTTAAGTTTACCCAAACCCCCCCCCCCCCCAACGTCATTCTATCGCTTCCTAACTCTTATTTCCCAAATTCGAGTTGGAACTCATTTCATTATCGCCTCTCGTCTTCCTTTTCCACTTATTCTCTTTTTTTTTCTGTATACCTGGCTTAAACATAACTGTAACCTCATGATTTCATGCAAGCTCTCCAAAATTCACTAGTGAATCCTGGATCTCGTCTACTTACTATAAAGTATTCCACGCAGCAGAACTTTTCTCGAAAATACCAATCCACGTTGCCAATTGCCCTTACAAACGTGATTTTCTATAACTCATGCTTAATCGAAATGAATCATCTGCCTATGAGTGATAGGCCATACCAAGATTCAGTTGCCTACCCATGGCTTCCTGTAGGCTATTTCAAAACTGACCAACTTCTTGAGGGTAAACCGTTGCTAACCATGATGCAGTCCTCTCGCTCTTCACCGGACTGAAATGAGCACTCTTCGTGAGTCTACCTATTATGACCCACCTACCCGTATTCCCTTTCTTTGATCTAGGTAATCTATCCACATAATCTATCGAGATGTTTTCACACTTCCCTTGCGGAACCTCCAATGGAGGCAATGGCCCGCCGGGCTTCTATGACTTGGCCCTAACCTGGTGGCACAACATGCATCCTGAGACCAACTCGGCCACCTCCTCGAGTGATGCGCATCTTCAAGAACCTTCTTTACCAAGTCTTCCACTCGAGGAACACATAATCTCTCATCGCGCCTTTGTCATCCCTTGTCATCTATAATATATCTAGCGAGGTGACTTAACATCTCGCCTCGAATCAACTGGTCCATGTTCTTGACTAACTGCGGGTCTTCTCCCTGTGAAACCCCCTTCTTGATCCAGAAGAGTAAGTCTAAGCTCAGGGAATGCTAACTAACTAGCCAAACGGAGAAAGCTTCTTACTTCAATTGCCCTCTTCAGGGTTTTCCGGTCTGAAACCGCAACTACTTTAGCGGAATCCACCGCTAAGCCTTACTTAGGAACTATGTGCCCAAGAAATCCAACTTCTTTCCTCCAAAGTGACATTTGGAGAACTTGACCTTCAACTGGTGGCTCTAAGCGTATCCATCACCTCCTTGAGATGTCTAGCATGCTCTTCCTCGTTCTTTTAAGGAGATCAAAATATCGTCTACGACGACCACGACAAACTTGTTCAAGGACTCCCTAAACACCCTACCCATCAAGTTCACGTAATATGCGGGTGCATTAGTCAAACCAAATAGCATGACTAGCCATTCCAAAAATCCATCTAGAGTCCTAAACGCAGTCTTGTCAATTCCATCCTCAGCCATCCTAAGCTGATGGAATCCGGTAGCTAGATCAAAAGAAAACAGATGCTCCTACAAGCTGATCAAACAGATCATCGATCCTTGGTAACGGTTGTCTATTCTCCTTACGATAATCAACACATAAACGAAGCGAACTGTCCATATTAGTAACGAATACTACTGGAGCGCCTTACTCGAAAGTGCTTCGTCTCAGGAAGTTCTTCTCAAGCAACTCCTTGACTTGCTTTCTTAACTCTCATCTCGTGAGGTCATGTGCCTAACCGGCCACGAAACTGGCTTGGTATTACCAACCAGATAATGCGGAAATCTATCCCACGTCTAGGGGTAACCCCTTTACTTCCCCCAAGATATCAGGATATTCTCGGACCACCCTCACAGATTGCAAACTATCGATAGACGAGTCGAGGGATTCAAGATAACATGATGGGACCCATAGGGTTGCTAGAAATTTCTAGGGTATTACCGAGGCGAGTCATGAGCCTCACAACCCTATATACAAAAACCAAGAATGGCTCCAAAACAGGACAACCATTCCATGCCCAAAACCAACCCATATCCCCTGAAACCGAGAATATAAACATCCCACGAGAATTCTATACTCAAGATAGAAATTTTCAAATCCACTCAGACCACAGACAAATGGGCAGAACCCCCAATTGGATTTGAAACACATACGGGATCATCAACTAGACTAGTACTTAGGTGCAAACTTTCACCTAGATCAGATGAAATAAAACTATGCGATGTGCCAGAATCAAACAAAGTACGAACAGGGAAAGTCAGAAAATGTAAACGAGACTTTCAACAGAAACACTACCTCTATCATGAGCTGGAAGAACGGTGTTGAGGGGATGAACTCGCCCTTCAGATAGTCCTGCCCACTGAGTCTGACCTTGCCCTTATTTCCTCGGGCAATCCTTGCTGAGATGTCCAGACTCACCACAATGAAAGCATTCGCCCCGCTTTCTCTTCTTCTTCCTACATTCCCTGGATATATGTCCAACTTTACCACAGAAGTTGCATTTCCTATTCTCTCTTGGCTTGTCCTTGCGGTTGTTGTTATTCTTGCCTCGTTTCCCGGAATTTACCCTCTTGCCTTGAGACTCATCCGCCTTGACCTCTTTCTTGTCATTGTTATCTTCTTCTTGAAGTAAGGCCATATTCACCAAATTATCGAAAGTCGCCCCCAAGGGTATATGAGACATGGCCAAACCATGTAATGGCTCATTTAATCCTAGAGCAAAGTGTAGGGCCTTCTTCTGAGCTGTATTAACCAAGTCTAAATCGACCCGAGCCAGTTGATTGAACTTATCTATGTATTCCCTAATAGTCATGTCCCCTTGCTTCAGTGATAAGAACCTCAGTCCAAACCTTCCTCTAAAATCATCCCAAGTCTCAATTGGCCTAGTAGTGGTGGTGACTACCCACCAACGTGCAGCTTCTTCCTCTAGCAACCATACTGCCAATAAAACCTTCCTGCGGTCACCTATATCAAAGGTGGCTAAAAGATCTTCGGTCTCTTTCAACCAATTCCTTGCCTCTACAATAGTCTCTGTTCCACTAAAATTCTTGCCACCCATCATCTTAAAGTTCTTACAAGTTTCCGCAAAATCCGCTTGTGGAGGTTGAGGGAGAAGAGGAATATCAGCTACGGAAGGAGGAGGAGGAACAGCGGCCTTGACTGGAAAGACAACCTTAGAGACACCCGGGACCGGTGCCGTGGCTTCCAAGTACCGACGAAACCAATCGGGTATTGTTACTCCTTCGGGCAAGATGAGATTATCAGATATGCTGGAAACGAACAGAAAAGAGTTCAAACGAGGGGTCAAAGGATAGTGCTAATGGCTTTTGGGGAATAGCCTTTAAAAATAACTAGACTTTTCTTTGGAAAATACTCTATACTTGGTTTTGAAAATAGTTTTTCAAAAGTTTTAAAAACCTTTTTATCCCTTCTCGTAAACCATATGCTCTGATACCAAATGTAACACCCCACCTCCGCCAGGGTGGCTCTTGCAAGCAACTCTGACTTTGGCGGGGCGTTTTAAACAAGGTAAACATGCATAATGATATAACGAGGCAGGACATGACATATATATATGTAAATAAACAGAGTAAGTAGATAAAACAGCGGAAGATTTTTAAACCATTTCAAAACACAAGTCTGGTACATCAAAATGTCAATTTCCCAAATAAACAAGTCTAGTACATAAAATAACATCATCTGAAACTGAAAAGGAAAACATAAAAGTAGCTATCCCCAAAGTGGAAAAAACCATAGCGAGCTCAAGTCCAAAGCATACATAAGCTATCCAAGAAAGCAGCTAGGCTCCTGTATTCCCTCCCTGAGAACCTGGGGGGGGAAACGGAAGAAAAGAGGCGAAAGAAAACAGGTCAGTCAAAAAGACTGAGTAAGCCCTGCTACGATCAGTCTATAAACTAATAAAGTTAACAGCATGATGGAAACTGAGATGATCATAGATAACAACATACTGGCATGGTAAATTAACTACAAGATAGATAGAGGTGTCATCGCATAAACAAGGTTAAGTTTTTGCACCACGGTGTACTAGCAAACCAACATAACCGGTATTGATCCCTTGGCCCAAGCTTTGACCCAATAACATGAAGTGACCTTAATATAAGGTCCAACCAAACGGTCTAGTCGATCGGCTCCCTATAAGCCTAACACGTCAAGTGTTGGTGTCCATACGACCCACATATGGATGTAGTCAGACTGTGCTGGGTCCACCTTTGGGTGTATCAAGCCCTCGGGTGTCAACCCCAGACACTGAAGCAATAATGCACAGTCTAAACCTACTGGTACCCGTGCCTCGAGTTTGTCCAATACCGGATTACGTGCACGTCCGTAGCCCGCCTGGACCCGCACCGCTGTACCACTCAGCCGTCGCTTTGGTCGCTTACATCAGTCCAGTAATCGTGCCCCGCCCTAGCCTAGCCTCTAGGGTTGTGATGATACCAAACTGGGATTACTGCTGGAACAGACCACGTTGCTAGGGTTTCCTAAGAGGGTTAAGTGCGATTTAACCCTTCACTAATCATGGATTAAATTGGTTAAGTGTAACCGACAGTTCACAACTTAACCCCATTTCAATCCCTCAAACCCCCAATTGGATTAAATTGGTTAAGTGTAACCGACAGTTCACAACTTAACCCCATTTCAATCCCTCAAACCCCCAATTGGATTAAATTGCTTAAGTGTAACCGACAGTTCACAACTTAACCCCATTTCAATCCCTCGAATCCCCAAATTGGTTAAGTATTAGTGGACCCTGACTTAACCCTAATCATGAGGCATTAATTAATTTAATGCACCTTAACCTCTCACATTAGACTTTGTTGTGGTTACCTAGTTAAGCCGGTGGGTTCCGGGTAGATTTACACCACAACTTGTTCTAACCTCGGGTCTTGGCACCACATGACCAACTTATCACATTGGGTCCTATTGTTTGTAGCCACTAGTTAAGCCGGTAGGTTCCGGGTAGAATTACGCTACAAACTCAACCCAACCTCGAGTTGGCCACACTTATGTTTTCTAAGTGTCATGTCCACTTTATTTCAAAACATAATTACAAGTCAACAAATACTTGGGTAGACCTAACTTAATAGGTAAATTCCCAAGGGGTAGACCTAACTTAATAGGTAAATTCCCAATCTTATATTTTCATGTATTTAAGTTTACCCAACCCCCCCCCCCCCCCCCAACGTCATTCTATCGCTTACATATTCGTAATAACGCATAAAGGATAGAAAGAGGGAACTTGGCATAACATACATGATGAACTTGCATATCACAACAAACATGCATAACATGTTAGACTTGCATAACTTAGCATAGTGAACTTGTATATTACCATAAACATGCATAACATGTTAGACTTGCATAACTTAGCATAGTGAACTTGCATATTACCATAAACATGCATAGCATGTTAAACTTGCCTAACATAGCATATGGAACTTGCATAAACATGCATAACTTGTTAAACTTGCAAATCATGGCATAGTGAACTTGCATAAACATGAATAACCCAATAAACTTGCAAATCATGGCTTAGTGAACTTGCATAAACATGCATAACTTGTTAAACTTGCAAATCATGGCATAGTGAACTTGCATAAACATGCATAACCAAATAAACTTGCAAATCATGGCTTAGTGAACTTGCATAAACATGCATAACTTGTTAAACTTGCAAATCATGGCATAGTAAACTTGCATAAACATGCATAACTTGTTAAACTTGCAAATCATGGCATAGTAAACTTGCATAAACATGCATAACTTGTTAAACTTGAAAATCATGGCATAGTGATCTTGCATAAACATGCATAACTTACCAAACATGTGTAACATAGCATAGTGAGCTCACATAAGCATGCATAACTTATTAAACACGCATAATATAGCATAGTGAACTCGCATAAGCATGCATAACTTATTAAACATGCATAAATCCCAACTTTCATCACATGTTAACTTTAGAGTTTCTAAAATGAAGGTAAGAGGGCTTACAAATATTATGAAGACACAAATCTACTAATAATGATTGAGAAGCCCTTTATGCAAGCATATAAAACCCCAAAACAAAGCTCCAATAAGAAAACTCTTAACAAAAACTCCAAAAACTCTAGCTTAGCCAATAAAGCTTGCAACTTGATGATGTATGCAAGCTAATGATCATTCATACAACTTAGAAATGCTTGTATGAACATCAAAATCTTCATAGAGATGATTTTTGAAGAGGGTGGAGGCTAGGGTTTTTAAGTGGAGGCCATTTGAGAAATCAATTTGCCATAGTTTAGCTACTAGAATGAATAAATTAGGTTTTAGGGTAGGATTAGGGTCTTATTTATAGAAGATTAAAGTGTTTTTAGCCCTAGGATTAACCCTAGGTTAGTTTAGGTCCGTCAGATTTCGGAATTCTCTAGAACCAAGCCACAAGACCAGACCAAGACCCAAAATGGTGCGCCAGGCAAAACTGCCCGGCCACCCTGTGTCGACAGGGCTATCGACAGGGCTGTCGACACCCTGGGGACCCTGTCGACATGCCTGTCGACATGGGGGTCCTGGCGGGATTTTTCCCGCCTGCGCCAGTTTGCCCTAATTTCCAATTTTGAACTTGAAATTCAAATCTGTTTTTGACATGGAAATTTCTGAAAACTTCAATGGGCCTTAACTGGGTCATACGGACTCCGATTTTCGAAAACTCGGACTCTATTTCGCGTATTTTTCCGAGACGAACGCAATGGCATAGCCCGTTTCCCTTGATTCAGATTTTAGAATTAAATTCTGCCTCGATTTATGTTATACCAGGTTATTGAAAATACGGGTTGTTACAGGTTATGACTAATTCCTACCCATGATAATCTCTGTTCTGATGCGCTGTCAACACTAGAGTCCATCCGAACCCGAGGACGATGGGATGGAGGACACGTGGCTCCGATCCGGATCGGGTTCTGACTAAATTTTCACCTACAAATACCTTGCCTGGAGACAGTTAAAGGGATCTTCTTTTTGGCACTTTGAGAGTTCAACCACTTTCATAAACCGAATTCCAGCTCTCCCGAATAATCCAAATCGTCTTTCAACATTTGTTTTGAAACAATTGAGTGAATGTATGTGAGTTGTGAGTGAAATTGAGTGAATATCTCATTGTAATTGCAACTCTATCATCGAGAATAGTGATTGACAAGTGGACGTAGGCTTTTCAACGCCGAACCACTATAAATTCTGTGTCTCCATTTTATTTTTGTTCTTATTTTATTCTGATTTTAGTAAATTTGGGTGTTAGAACCACTTTTTGGTCTAACAAGAAACATTTGGTTGAAACCACATAGGATTAGTTTGTGTAAATGAAAAAAATATACATGCCGCCTGCGTGCAAACTAGATGCATGAATCCCCATTATCAAAAGATGCGAGGCTTTAAGGTAGAGCGAGGAGCCGTACTAGGGACGGCCCCGGTTTTAACTACCCTGTCGTTATGCTATCGAAATTTTGAATAATATTCGTGTGTTAGAATTATATTCATGTGTTGAAACTATATTCGTGTGTTGAATAGAAATTCATTCGTTGAATAGAAATCCATGTGTTGAATGGTATTCGTGTTTTGAAATAAATTGTTTTACAATAAAAATCATATTTTTATCGCCTATATGAACTATATAAAATAATCGTGTTTTTAAATAAATTGTTTTATAATAAAAATCATATTTTTATCACCTATATGAACTATATAAAATAATCATGTTTTGAAATAAATTGTTTTACAATAAAAATCACATTTTTACTATATACATGAATAGTTAAAAGTAGCGAAGTGTTGAAATAAGTGGCGGTTGGATAAAAATATCATTTTATCAAATGTGTGAAAAGCATATAGCTTTGAAATCGAAGAATCGATATATATATATAAATAGAATTGAAATATATTAAATAACGAAGATGCAGTTCGTGTTTTGAAACCGTGGTTTCAAATGATTAGTGCGGGAGATCCAACCATCGGATTTTCCCGAAACCGCAACTATTGGGTTCGCTTTGGAAATATCTTTCCAACGGCACCAACTTTGTAAAGATCCAACGGTTGGATTGTCTGGAATGTTTAATTCAAATCTGAAGAAAAACAGCGGCAGAATCGATTATATATATATATATAATTATATTAAATCGAATAACGACGCTGTAGTTTGTATTTTGAAATCGAAACTTCAAACGAGTGTACCGGGAGATCCGACCGTCGGATTTTCCCAAAACTGGAACGTTGGATTCATTTTGAAAAGATCTTTCTGTTGATATAAATTTTGTTATGATCCAACGGTTAGATATTTAGACATGTGTAAATCAAATCTGAAGAAAAACAGCGCCACGGCCGCGTTATGGCCCGAAGCGTCGTTTAAATAAATTGGCTATTTTAAAATAAATAAAAATAGTGATAAATCGTTATAAGATATTATAAACGATATGGAATGTGAAATTTAGAAATTAACTGAAGGTTGGCTAAGTCGAATGGTTTCCTGGGTTTTGATCTGATGTTGGTTTCGGCCTTCGGGGTTAATATTTGGGAAATCGTTCTCTTACTGATTTACGGTTAGTGACTAATGAATTGAAATGATGCGTATGTTGTGTTTGTTTAGCACTAGTTTATTATATACGCGAGTTGCTCAGAAAGACCGGGTTTATCCCATTCTGAGTGACTGAATCGACGATAAGAAATCGAAGATGAAGACGGTGGTTGAAGACCGGAAATCTTCACCTCGTTTGGATGGTAACTGATGTCCTGATTGAGAGGCATCCCGAAATATGGATAATGAGTGGTGATCGTCCAGACGTACGTGGAGATCGATGGGTTTGCGAGGTATATAGTGCCTCCAGTTTCGTTCAGACCCAGAACGGACTTGTAAATGGACTGTGTGTCCGACATTGGATTTTATTCTGTGTTGATTGATCTCTATTAAATATACATCTGTTTGGCGGCGGAGAATTTATTCTTTTGCTTAACGCCCTTCTCTGAGACGCATGAGCTCAGAGGTTGTATATCGATGGACATCAGTCGCATGGCATGAATTACTCGTGTGGCATGCCTAAGTGGCAAATGATCAAGGCTTCTGTTGAAAAGCAAAGTATTGTGGTGATGATCAAAGCACCGCCTGTGTGGCGTAGCTTTGTGTATAACGTGAATTCGCGAGCCTCACACCAAGGTATGAACCAGAAACGGGAGTGGACATCAGGGAGGGCATGCGTTACCTCTTAGCTAAGAGGTGGTGTCAGTGCTTGAACTGGCTGACATTTATATTATTTTCACCTATGTGGTTGTTGCTGTTGCGAGGCGCCTCGGTTATATCGGTCGATCCGGGACCGATGGAGTCATTCGTTGGCTCACTTACGCCCCAAAGGGCGGGGAAATGTAGTATTCAGGAATTTTAATCCACATCGGTGGACCGGCCCTGACGATCTAAGGGTCACTCGAGCTCTGATCCTAAGACTCGGGCTAGGCAGTCTCGAAGTCGGTAAGGACTATCTTTTGCCTTGGTTCATGACGGAAATCCAATTTCCAAATACGTGACTGTGCGGTTTTGATTGTATATATATGTGGCGACATGATATATGGTACTCATGCCCTCTATGATTGATAGTTATGATTGAAATTGTTTTCGAAACATATAAACACTAGTAATAATATCAAATGCTTTTGTTTTATTCGTATCAAGCATATTTTGGCCATTATAAGGTAAAAACTCTATCCTCCGGTTTGCGTTGCATTGTGTGATGGGAACTGAGTCTTATAATGGCTTCATTTTTATAAAAAGCATTGCGGTGTTTAAAGGAATTGTTTGTTTTAAAGCACTGGCAATCCAATGGAGTAAACCCGTTCCGCGAAAGTGGCGTGGTCCTGTGATTAGCCATATTATAAATGTGTTTAGTAGATTTCTCATACCAGTCCCATGACTGACTCATAGTTTGTTTCACTTGCAAACTCGGGTGCCTCTTTTTCTACATGGGCAGCCTTGTATTCAGGTTTCTAGCAGGCTTTTTGAAACGACCCGAACTTCCCCGGCCTCCGAAGAGAAGAGAAAGAACGAATTGTTTTGAGAACACGACAAAATAGAACGCATATAATAAGAACATTTCATTGTATATTACAACAATGCATCAGATTACAAGAATATACAGAGTATTAATGAATATTACATAGAAATATCAGAGATTTAAATTACATTTAAATACATCGCAGCGGAAGATAATACAATACACAACTAGAAGAGATATACGGATACAAAGCTTTCCGGATATCGTTCCAGCTGTAAACCAGGATCCTGTGAATATAAATCTGCAAAACCAAAACTACTAGCTGCCCGTGTCAAAAATAGGGGCACCCAGAGTTTAGGTTAAAACAATAAACTCCAGGTCAGTCATGTGACTGGTGTGAGAACTAAAACAGTTATTAATCTTTATTTTAAATCATTAGGTAAATCAAGGGACCACGCCGTATAACACGGAACGGGTTTCCTCCCAAGAATACCAGTGCATAAAACAAACAGCGCAATGCTAAATAAAGAAAAATGAAGCTATTATAAGACCCAGTTCCCATCACACAATGCAATCGCAAGCCGGAGGATAGGGTTTTTACCTTATAATAGCCAAGAATGCTTGATACGTTTAAAACAAATCATTTGATACTATATTAAGTGCATAGTGTATAAAACAACTTCAAATCATAAGTATCAATCATAGGCGGCATAAGTGCCCCATCCCACTATGTCGCCATACTAGGCTCTACAAATAAAACCGCAAATGTCACGTATTTGGAAATTGGATTTCCGTCTATGAACCGAGGCAAAAGATAGTCCTCAACCGATTCGAGACGCTCTAGCCCGCCCCTCGGGACCCAGACTCAGGTGGGCCCTTGGATCCTCAGGGCCAGTCCACCGATGTGGATTAAACTTAAACCCTGAACATGCATTTCCCCGCCCTATGGGGCGTAAACGAGCCAACTAAATGACTCCATCGGTTCGAGAACGACCGATCAATCCGAGGCGCCTCGCAACAGCAACAACCACATAAGTCAAACTCGTCAGGGCGTGTAAAACCACTGACGCGACTTCTAGCTAGAAAGAAACGCATGCCCTCCCTGACGTCCTCTCCCGTTTTTGGTTCATACCGGGTGTGAAACTCGCGAAGCAAACGTTACACAAAGCTACGCCACAAAGGCCTTGCTTTGATCATCACCACAAGACTTTGCTTTTCAACAGAAGCCTCGATCAATTGCCACTTAGGCATGCCACACAGGCAATTCACTCCATGCGTTTGATATCCATCAATATATAACCCCTGAGCTCGTACGTCTCAGAGAAGGGCGTTAAGCAAGAGAATAAATTCTCCGCCGCCAAACAGATATATATTTAATAGAGATCAATCACACGGACTAAAATCCAATGTCAGACACACAGTCCATTTACAAGTCCGTTCTGGGTCTGAACGAAACCGGAGGCACCTAGTACCCCGCACATCCATCGATCTCCAAGTACGTCTGGACGATCACCAACTGTTTCCATCTTCTTGGGTGTACAGCCCAATCAAGATCATCAGTTATCACCCAAACGACGTGAAGATTTCCGGTCTTCGACCATCGTCTTCATCTTCGACACCACGTCGAATCAGTTATTCAGAATGGGATAAACCCGGTCTTTCTGAATAACTCGCGTATATATTATAAAAGTGTTACACAAACACAACACACGCCTCATTCCAATTCAGAATATTCTTTTATTCGAATATTCCTATATTTTGGGAAAAGTTCCCATTAATTTTATCCAAGATAAATTCTTTAAATTTATTCTTTAATCTCCCTTGAATATCAATTCAAACTAGTCGGGATTAGCGAACCACACCGAAGTAATCATTTATTTTATTTCCCAATCCCAACCTATTCATCCCATGAAGTAAAACTGGTTATACTTCATATCTAACACCACGGTGTTATCGGTAAATTCAATTACCATTTCACGTTCAAATCTAATTAAAGATTTAACCATCGCCTGGAGCAAAACTGGTGATACTCCAATTTCGATCATTTCAATCTAATTAAAGATTCATTAAAACTCCACTTAGTTTTAATCTTTAACTGGGTTAAAGAATCAGTGTCATTTAAAACACGGTTCACGATAAACCCAAAATCACATTCCATTAATTATCGGGTTAAAGAACAAGTGTTATTTAAAACACTGTTCACGATAAACCCAAAAATCAATACCAATTCAATTCCAATTAAATATCGTTTAATTGGCACACTTCATTAAATCTAAATAAAAAGATTTAATCTTTTCTCAACTGCGTTCAAGAACAGTGTTAGTGAAGACACCATTCACGACAAACCCAAATCACATTTGATATTCAATACAAGGCTCTGAATAGAAAATATATCGGCTTATATTCAATATCAAATTCTACGACTAACAAATGTCGTATTGGAAATAACGAAATAAATATATATCTTTCAAATTTCCATAACAACATCTGTATAATCACGAATTCCAACATCGAAATATTCCGAAGACAATTTCGATTCAAATCCACTCCAATGCAATCATTGGAAATTTTGGTTATTTTCAAAACCCTTTTCAAATTCAATTTATTTATTTAAAAATAAATAGAATTATAATTCTAGTTCAAAACTAGTTCATTTCGATAAAAATCTATTTTTATCCTTTCAAATATGGAGTTTTTCATCCCAATCCTTTCTAAATCATTTCTTATGATTTTACACAAATTATTACTATTTTTAATAATTTTATCAAGGCCCGTATAGTCGATTTCCATCAATGGCCATCGAACTGCACTTACAGCGACCTTTTTCAAATTTGATTTGGACGTAACTCCAAATCCAACCGTTAGATTTCAAATTTCTAATATTCCTTAGAAAGCTCTTTTCGATACGAACCCAACGGTTCCGGTTTTAGGAGAATCCGACGGTCGGATCTCCCGTAATGTCCGTTTGAAATAAATGGTCGAAATTCGCGAACTGCCGCGGCGCGGCGCGTTCTATTCAGGCCATTATATTATATATATAATATATATTTCGTCGATTTTCTATTCAAAACGAATTATATAAATAGTTTTAAAATTCGTTTCAAAATCTATTTCAACTTCCATTTCAATTCAAAGCAAAATTGAATTCTTCTTTATAAATTCGTTTCAAAATTCATTTCTATTCAATTCAAATTTCAATTCAATTTGAATTCATTTCAATTCGCTTTCAATTCAATTTGAAATTGTTTTCAATTCAATTCATTTCGAAATCGTTTTCAATTCAATTCATTTCGAAATCGTTTTCAATTCAATTCATTTCGAAATCGTTTTCAATTCAATTCATTTCGAAATCGTTTTCAATTCAATTCATTTCGAAATCGTTTTCAATTCAATTCATTTCGAAATCGTTTTCAATTCAATTCATTTCGAAATCGTTTTCAATTCAATTCATTTCGAAATCGTTTTCAATTCAATTCATTTCGAAATCGTTTTCAATTCAATTCATTTCGAAATCGTTTTCAATTCAATTCATTTCGAAATCGTTTTCAATTCAATTCATTTCGAAATCGTTTTCAATTCAATTCATTTCGAAATCGTTTTCAATTCAATTCATTTCGAAATCGTTTTCAATTCATTTCGAAATCGTTTAAAATCGATATAAATATCGTTCACGTCAAAATGGCGTCAATCTAATCATCACGGCTTCACATATTTCTATTTCAAATATTTCCTATTATCAAAATATTTGTTATTATCAAAATATTCTTTATTTTCACGATTGGAATGAGGCCCAATCAATTACCATATAAAGTTAATTATATGGATTTTCATACAACACATGTATATAATAGCAACGATAAATAATCAACCATCAACCAAAGTGCACTACACCGTATAAGCATCAAATATAGATATCTAATGCTTATAACAGCCTGTCAATCAATCGATTGACATGTTTAATCAATCAGGATGAGTGAACTTCAAGTTTCATCCCAACACCCGTGTGGGGTTTCAAACAATCAAACACATATTTTATTTGTGCAGTTGGGTGACGTGTAAAATTTATCGACCCAATCAATGTCAGTCAAATCAGTGTACATAAACAAACCGTCCGGTTTGTAAATGAATATTTTATTTATTCACATTCACGTTAAAAATTATATTTTTAACGATAAAACATTTTATTTCAACCTATGAATTTCTATTCAATTCATTTATTTAATAAAATGATATTTTTATTTTTCTAACTTATTTTAGAAAATTTCGGCGGCATAACGGCACGATACTAGAAACAGGACAAGGCCTAGCCTTATCCCCGGACTAGTGAAGGCCCACGCCATTCACACATCAATCATATCAATTTCAATTTCACCAAAACAATCAAATCCAAATCAAATAATCTAACCAACTAAACAACCAATCAAACAAGTCCATGGTCTGTGGACGGGTGTCGGGTGCTTCTAATAAGCACCGTCTGCATCCTAGTATATATATATATAACTAGAAAAGTAGAATTTGAGTGAGAAGTTCTCACATATAGCTATCCTAACTCCACGGTTCTTCATTTGCAGAGGTCTTCGTCGTTCTGCCTCTTTTCACTTTCTTTGCCCGTATTCTCTACATATGTAAAAATCACATTTTTACTTCGCTATTCAATATATAAAAATCGAATTTTTTTATTTCGAAGTTCAATATATAAAAACCATATTTTTATTTCGAAGTTCAATATATAAAAATCATATTTTTATTTCGAAGTTCAATATATAAAAATCATATTTTTAAAAAAAATATAAATTTCGCCTTTATAAAACATAGACTTCGCCCTTTCAAATATTTCAAGATTTTACCTTTTCTAATTTACAGATTTCTAAATAAAAATCATTGCTTTATAACATAAAATAAAATCAGTTTTTAAATTAACAAAAATTAGTTTTAACATTATAAAAAAAATCAGTTTTAACATAAAAAAATCAGTTTTAACGTTATAAAAAATCAGTTTTAACATTATATAAAAAAATCAGTTTTAACATTATAAAAAAAATCAGTTTTAACATAAAAAAATCAGTTTTAACGTTATAAAAAAATCAGTTTTAACATTATATAAAAAATCAGTTTTAACATTATATAAAAAAAATCAGTTTTAACATTATATAAAAAATCAGTTTTAACATTATAAAAAAAATCAGTTTTAACTAAAGTAAAAATAAATAAATTAAAAAAAACTTACAGGGGGGGCGCTGTCGAGTGGTCGGGGGGGGGGGGGGGGGGAGAATCTGGTGGCGCGTGATCCAAGGGGGCGGCGGAGGTGAGGCGAACGGCGGTTAGGGTTTGCGGTGGTGGGGGCTTTGCTGATGGCGATGGCGGCGGACGAGGTCGCGTGTGGGGAGTCGGGTTCGCAGAGGAGGAGGGGGGGTTTGCGCGGAATAGAGAGAGGGCGGAGGCTGAGGGTCGGAGGATGGTGGCTCACCTGAGGCGGTGCGACGGTCATCGGGTCAGGGGGGCTGGGCGACGAGAGGTTTTAGGGTTTTTTTTTTCTTTTTCTTTTTTGAATTTTAATTTTGGAAATGGGAGGGGGGCCGTCTGACAGTTTTGAAGGGATGGGGGGGGTTTATTGAAAATAATTTATTTAATTATTATTTTTAGTCCTTATAGTTGAAATTTTTATCCGACCTCGAAATTGGGCCCAACGACTGTCGCCCCTAGCGCAATACCCCCATTCCGAACACAATGGGATATGTACCGCAAGCTGAATCGATCGTTACAATCAGTTTCCGCTGAATTTACATTTAAATCATTATATTGAATTTTAAACGTACCATTCAAATTACCGGGGCCACATACGAACACGAAAAATTCCAGAAAAATATTTTCTAGCTTCGTATTGACGATACGGTCCTAACAAAACTAGTTTCGTCGAATTCTGAGACCGTTGGAAAAATGGCCATTTTCCAGTCGATTAAAATCAACTGAAACTGGTCAAACGCGTTTTCTTTTGCCATGCTCACATATTGATTCAGAAAATTATGAAATTTGGAATCTAGCAATAACTTGACATCACGGATCCAACAAAACTGGTTTCGTCGAAATCCGAGGTCATTTGCAAAATGTCCATTTTTAAGGGCCTGAATTCCATAGCGACTATTCAGAATTTTCAACTGGACATATCTTTTGACTCCCACTACGAACTTTTGATTTTTCGGATTCGTTGGAAAGATATTCACTATTAGATTCCATTATTTTTGGTTTCACTAAAATCCGGATTGTTTTGCACCCGGTACATTCAATTGAAGTTTGAAATCGAATTATCGAACTACCGCGCCATTTTCAATTCTATTTATAATTATATATAAATATTTATATTATAACGACGACGCGTATAATATATACGTTCGAATTATATTCAATAAAATTTTTCGTCGATATTATTTAAAATAATTCATTTTAAATATTCAAAATTCGCTAAAATTGCCGAAATAAAAATTTTAAACTGGCCCAGATTTTCGGGTTGTTACAATCTCCCCCACTTAAAACTTTTCGTCCCCGAAAAGGAACAAAGTCGAAAGTGGTTTGATTAATCAACTCTACGTTCGATCTGGCTTCTATTCTCCAACTCTTTAGTTTCTGAGAATTTTCAAAATTTCAAAAATTTGGCTAACACCCTAAATTTTCGAAAAATTTCGCCATAACCTCCCCTGCACCGGGAGCATCGGGGAATTTTCAAATAGCTTCCCCGGTCCTTCAGATCTCAAAAAGAAAAAGAAAAAGCCAAGCGGCTAGCCAATAGGCTCATAAAATCATCATCACCCAAACAAACAGTAATTTATGTAATAAACATGTACCTATTTGTCGGGCAAACAAATTTTATTCTCTGCTCTAGCCTCCTTGCTTTGACCTGTTCAATGTAAGTATATGTATATGCAAGCAGATGCGACCAAATTCCAATATAGTTCAATACGTGATTCAGTTAGGCTAATTGGCTAAAAATTAGCAAACAAATAACCAAACAACACAAACATCAATCAATTAGTGAATTAGAGTTTCAAATTCATAATTTTGATACATATACAAAAATCATGTTTTTGATGCCAAATCACAACAAATAAATCTATCTATATAAGTTTTGGTTCTCACACTAGTCTAATGGAAATATATAGAAATCACACCTTCGAAACACGAATATAAATACTCATGATGTGGCCACATCATCAGAATTATCCCCGGGTGTCTAGAATGTGACTCTATATCTATCCAGTATATTAAAACTTCGAATATACGTTTGCAAGGCGTATATGCAAATTCTTTATATACTGAATTGTCCAAAATCAATATAAATAAATTATTCAAATACGTGTAAAACGATTTAAATTTCAAAACAGAATTGTTTTCATTTTAAAAAATATACTCTTCACACTCGTTCTAGGATACTACTGATCCCATCTCTAACGAGTCATTCTAATTGGATATTACTAATCCAATTTCTGATGAATTCTTTCGTATGGTTCTAATGTGCCTTGTTCTCTGAGCTTGGTAAACCAAAGCTCTGATACCACGATGAAACGACCCGAACTTCCCCGGCCTCCGAAGAGAAGAGAAAGAACGAATTGTTTTGAGAACACGACAAAATAGAACGCATATAAAAAGAACATTTCATTGTGTATTACAACAATGCATCAGATTACAAGAATATACAGAGTATGAATGAATATTACACAGAAATATCAGAGATTTAAATTACATTTAAATACATCGCAGCGGAAGATAATACAATACACAACTAGAAGAGATATACGGATACAAAGCTTTCCGGATATCGTTCCAGCTGTAAACCAGGATCCTGTGAATATAAATCTGCAAAACCAAAACTACTAGCTGCCCGTGTCAAAAATAGGGGCACCTAGAGTTTAGGTTAAAACAATAAACTCCAGGTCAGTCATGTGACTGGTGTGAGAACTAAAACAGTTATTAATCTTTATTTTAAATCATTAGGTAAATCAAGGGACCACGCCGTATAACACGGAACGGGTTTCCTCCCAAGAATACCAGTGCATAAAACAAACAGCGCAATGCTAAATAAAGAAAAATGAAGCTATTATAAGACCCAGTTCCCATCACACAATGCAATCGCAAGCCGGAGGATAGGGTTTTTACCTTATAATAGCCAAGAATGCTTGATACGTTTAAAACAAATCATTTGATACTATATTAAGTGCATAGTGTATAAAACAACTTCAAATCATAAGTATCAATCATAGGCGGCATAAGTGCCCCATCCCACTATGTCGCCATACTAGGCTCTACAAATAAAACCGCAAATGTCACGTATTTGGAAATTGGATTTCCGTCTATGAACCGAGGCAAAAGATAGTCCTCAACCGATTCGAGACGCTCTAGCCCGCCCCTCAGGACCCAGACTCAGGTGGGCCCTTGGATCCTCAGGGCCAGTCCACCGATGTGGATTAAACTTAAACCCTGAACATGCATTTCCCCGCCCTATGGGGCGTAAACGAGCCAAATAAATGACTCCATCGGTTCGAGAACGACCGATCAATCCGAGGCGCCTCGCAACAGCAACAACCACATAAGTCAAACTCGTCAGGGCGTGTAAAACCACTGATGCCACTTCTAGCTAGAAAGAAACGCATGCCCTCCCTGACGTCCTCTCCCGTTTTTGGTTCATACCGGGTGTGAAACTCGCGAAGCAAACGTTACACAAAGCTACGCCACAAAGGCCTTGCTTTGATCATCACCACAAGACTTTGCTTTTCAACAGAAGCCTCGATCAATTGCCACTTAGGCATGCCACACAGGCAATTCACTCCATGCGTTTGATATCCATCAATATATAACCCCTGAGCTCGTACGTCTCAGAGAAGGGCGTTAAGCAAGAGAATAAATTCTCCGCCGCCAAACAGATATATATTTAATAGAGATCAATCACACGGACTAAAATCCAATGTCAGACACACAGTCCATTTACAAGTCCGTTCTGGGTCTGAACGAAACCGGAGGCACCTAGTACCCCGCACATCCATCGATCTCCAAGTACGTCTGGACGATCACCAACTGTTTCCATCTTCTTGGGTGTACAACCCAATCAAGATCATCAGTTATCACCCAAACGACGTGAAGACTTCCGGTCTTCGACCATCGTCTTCATCTTCGACACCACGTCGAATCAGTTATTCAGAATGGGATAAACCCGGTCTTTCTGAATAACTCGCGTATATATTATAAAAGTGTTACACAAACACAACACACGCCTCATTCCAATTCAGAATATTCTTTTATTCGAATATTCCTATACTTTGGGAAAAGTTCCCATTAATTTTATCCAAGATAAATTCTTTAAATTTATTCTTTAATCTCCCTTGAATATCAATTCAAACTAGTCGGGATTAGCGAACCACACCGAAGTAATCATTTATTTTATTTCCCAATCCCAACCTATTCATCCCATGAAGTAAAACTGGTTATACTTCATATCTAACACCACGGTGTTATCGGTAAATTCAATTACCATTTCACGTTCAAATCTAATTAAAGATTTAACCATCGCCTGGAGCAAAACTGGTGATACTCCAATTTCGATCATTTCAATCTAATTAAAGATTCATTAAAACTCCACTTAGTTTTAATCTTTAACTGGGTTAAAGAATCAGTGTCATTTAAAACACGGTTCACGATAAACCCAAAATCACATTCCATTAATTATCGGGTTAAAGAACAAGTGTTATTTAAAACACTGTTCACGATAAACCCAAAAATCAATACCAATTCAATTCCAATTAAATATCGTTTAATTGGCACACTTCATTAAATCTAAATAAAAAGATTTAATCTTTTCTCAACTGCGTTCAAGAACAGTGTTAGTGAAGACACCATTCACGACAAACCCAAATCACATTTGATATTCAATACAAGGCTCTGAATAGAAAATATATCGGCTTATATTCAATATCAAATTCTACGACTAACAAATGTCGTATTGGAAATAACGAAATAAATATATATCTTTCAAATTTCCATAACAACATCTGTATAATCACGAATTCCAACATCGAAATATTCCGAAGACAATTTCGATTCAAATCCACTCCAATGCAATCATTGGAAATTTTGGTTATTTTCAAAACCCTTTTCAAATTCAATTTATTTATTTAAAAATAAATAGAATTATAATTCTAGTTCAAAACTAGTTCATTTCGATAAAAATCTATTTTTATCCTTTCAAATATGGAGTTTTTCATCCCAATCCTTTCTAAATCATTTCTTATGATTTTACACAAATTATTACTATTTTTAATAATTTTATCAAGGCCCGTATAGTCGATTTCCATCAATGGCCATCGAACTGCACTTACAGCGACCTTTTTCAAATTTGATTTGGACGTAACTCCAAATCCAACCGTTAGATTTCAAATTTCTAATATTCCTTAGAAAGCTCTTTTCGATACGAACCCAACGGTTCCGGTTTTAGGAGAATCCGACGGTCGGATCTCCCGTAATGTCCGTTTGAAATAAATGGTCGAAATTCGCGAACTGCCGCGGCGCGGCGCGTTCTATTCAGGCCATTATATTATATATATAATATATATTTCGTCGATTTTCTATTCAAAACGAATTATATAAATAGTTTTAAAATTCGTTTCAAAATCTATTTCAACTTCCATTTCAATTCAAAGCAAAATTGAATTCTTCTTTATAAATTCGTTTCAAAATTCATTTCTATTCAATTCAAATTTCAATTCAATTTGAATTCATTTCAATTCGCTTTCAATTCAATTTGAAATTGTTTTCAATTCAATTCATTTCGAAATCGTTTTCAATTCAATTCATTTCGAAATCGTTTTCAATTCAATTCATTTCGAAATCGTTTTCAATTCAATTCATTTCGAAATCGTTTTCAATTCAATTCATTTCGAAATCGTTTTCAATTCAATTCATTTCGAAATCGTTTTCAATTCAATTCATTTCGAAATCGTTTTCAATTCAATTCATTTCGAAATCGTTTTCAATTCAATTCATTTCGAAATCGTTTTCAATTCAATTCATTTCGAAATCGTTTACAATTCAATTCATTTCGAAACCGTTTTCAATTCAATTCATTTCGAAATCGTTTTCAATTCAATTCATTTCGAAATCGTTTTCAATTCAATTCATTTCGAAATCGTTTTCAATTCAATTCATTTCGAAATCGTTTAAAATCGATATAAATATCGTTCACGTCAAAATGGCGTCAATCTAATCATCACGGCTTCACATATTTCTATTTCAAATATTCTATTTCAAATATTTCCTATTATCAAAATATTTGTTATTATCAAAATATTCTTTATTTTCACGATTGGAATGAGGCCCAATCAATTACCATATAAAGTTAATTATATGGATTTTCATACAACACATGTATATAATAGCAACGATAAATAATCAACCATCAACCAAAGTGCACTACACCGTATAAGCATCAAATATAGATATCTAATGCTTATAACAGCCTGTCAATCAATCGATTGACATGTTTAATCAATCAGGATGAGTGAACTTCAAGTTTCATCCCAACACCCGTGTGGGGTTTCAAACAATCAAACACATATTTTATTTGTGCAGTTGGGTGACGTGTAAAATTTATCGACCCAATCAATGTCAGTCAAATCAGTGTACATAAACAAACCGTCCGGTTTGTAAATGAATATTTTATTTATTCACATTCACGTTAAAAATTATATTTTTAACGATAAAACATTTTATTTCAACCTATGAATTTCTATTCAATTCATTTATTCAATAAAATGATATTTTTATTTTTCTAACTTATTTTAGAAAATTTCGGCGGCATAACGGCACGATACTAGAAACGGGACAAGGCCTAGCCTTATCCCCGGACTAGTGAAGGCCCACGCCATTCACACATCAATCATATCAATTTCAATTTCACCAAAACAATCAAATCCAAATCAAATAATCTAACCAACTACACAACCAATCAAACAAGTCCATGGTCTGTGGACGGGTGTCGGGTGCTTCTAATAAGCACCGTCTGCATCCTAGTATATATATATATATAACTAGAAAAGTAGAATTTGAGTGAGAAGTTCTCACATATAGCTATCCTAACTCCACGGTTCTTCATTTGCAGAGGTCTTCGTCGTTCTGCCTCTTTTCACTTTCTTTGCCCGTATTCTCTACATATGTAAAAATCACATTTTTACTTCGCTATTCAATATATAAAAATCGAATTTTTTTATTTCGAAGTTCAATATATAAAAACCATATTTTTATTTCGAAGTTCAATATATAAAAATCATATTTTTATTTCGAAGTTCAATATATAAAAATCATATTTTTAAAAAAATATAAATTTCGCCTTTATAAAACATAGACTTCGCCCTTTCAAATATTTCAAGATTTTACCTTTTCTAATTTACAGATTTCTAAATAAAAATCATTGCTTTATAACATAAAATAAAATCAGTTTTTAAATTAACAAAAATCAGTTTTAACATTATAAAAAAAATCAGTTTTAACATAAAAAAATCAGTTTTAACGTTATAAAAAAATCAGTTTTAACATTATATAAAAAATCAGTTTTAACATTATAAAAAAAATCAGTTTTAACATAAAAAAATCTGTTTTAACGTTATAAAAAAATCAGTTTTAACATTATATAAAAAATCAGTTTTAACATTATATAAAAAAATCAGTTTTAACATTATATAAAAAATCAGTTTTAACATTATAAAAAAAATCAGTTTTAACTAAAGTAAAAATAAATAAATTAAAAAAACTTACAGGGGGGGGGGGGCGCTGTTGAGTGGTCCGGGAGGGGGGGGAGAATCTGGTGTTGCGTGATCCAGGGGGCGGCGGAGGTGAGGCGAACGGCGGCTAGGGTTTGCGGTGGTGGGGGCTTTGCTGATGGCGATGGCGGCGGACGAGGTCGCGTGTGGGGAGTCGGGTTCGCAGAGGAGGAGGGGGGGGGGGGTTTGCGCGGAATAGAGAGAGGGCGGAGGCTGAGGGTCGGAGGATGGTGGCTCACCTGAGGCGGTGCGACGGTCATCGGGTCAGGGGGGGCTGGGCGACGAGAGGTTTTAGGGTTTTTTTTTTGATTTTTTTTTTATTTTTAATTTTGGAAATGGGAGGGGGGGCCGTCTGACAGTTTTGAAGGGATGGGGGGGTTTATTGAAAATAATTTATTTAATTATTATTTTTAGTCCTTATAGTTGAAATTTTTATCCGACCTCGAAATTGGGCCCAACGACTGTCGCCCCTAGCGTAATACCCCCATTCCGAACACAATGGGATATGTACCGCAAGCTGAATCGATCGTTACAATCAGTTTCCGCTGAATTTACATTTAAATCATTATATTGAATTTTAAACGTACCATTCAAATTACCGGGGCCACATACGAACACGAAAAATTCCAGAAAAATATTTTCTAGCTTCGTATTGACGATACGGTCCTAACAAAACTAGTTTCGTCGAATTCTGAGACCGTTGAAAAAATGGCCATTTTCCAGTCGATTAAAATTAACTGAAACTGGTCAAACGCGTTTTCTTTTGCCATGCTCACATATTGATTCAGAAAATTATGAAATTTGGAATCTAGCAATAACTTGACATCACGGATCCAACAAAACGGGTTTCGTCGAAATCCGAGGTCATTTGCAAAATGTCCATTTTTAAGGGCCTGAATTCCATAGCGACTATTCAGAATTTTCAACTGGACATATCTTTTGACTCCCACTACGAACTTTTGATTTTTCGGATTCGTTGGAAAGATATTCACTATTAGATTCCATTATTTTTGGTTTCACTAAAATCCGGATTGTTTTGCACCCGGTACATTCAATTGAACTACGACGCCATTTTCAATTCTATTTATAATTATATATAAATATTTATATTATAACGACGACGCGTATAATATATACGTTCGAATTATATTCAATATAATTTTTCGTCGATATTATTTAAAATAATTCATTTTAAATATTCAAAATTCGCTAAAATTGCCGAAATAAAAATTTTAAACTGGCCCAGATTTTCGGGTTGTTACACTTTTTCTGGATAGCTGGAGCTGAAGATGGATTCTATCATTTATCTCTTTTTATGCTGTTTAGCTCCTATTGTACATTATGTTTGTTTTTCCGGTGTAGACATTTATGTATAGCTGAACTGTATTTGTACTAAGTAAGATCCTGTATACTGTGTAACTCTGATGATTACGTTTATCCAGTATATTCTATTGTGCATTATCTGGTGTATTTATTTATTTCTGTTCTGCTATTATCTGTTTCTGTGTTATATTCCAAAGATTACCCTTGTCACCGTCAGTACGGGATTTGGTGTCGTCACATTTTCCTTACTGTATTGTTGGGCCTGGCCTCTGCGTCTAATGCTTTGCTTCAATTTAATGGTCAAAATGAAGCGTATGAATGCTAAAAATGTGCATTTCAATGTACCATATTTTCATAGATTATTAGTTTGATGTTAATATATAATATCAATGTTATTCTTTATAGGAAAAAACATTAAAAATGTTGTCGATGGATCATATATAGGCTCAATAATTGGTTATAACGAAGATTCTCTATCACAAGTGTTCGAACCCGATGGATCAGGATGATTGAGAGGAATGGAAAGAGGTATGACCGCGACTAAAGCAATTTGGTCACATGCTAGGGATAAACAGACAATCTAAATGCAAAAATAAATTTCAGCATTAAAGGCGGTGGTTCAAACGCTAATTAAAAATCAGGTAAATGCACTCATTTCTCTTTGATTTTTTGTTTTGTCTTTTTCTCTTATAAGCTCTTGTAAATTTAGGCTGTTATGTTAGATAAGAATGTGTTGTCCTTTACGAATTGTTGTCCGAAAAATAATCCATCCAATTATTTGAGTTACTTCAGATTTACACAAATAAAAATAGAATGCTCAAAAGGTTGAGTATTGATGTTAATGGATGTGTAAATTTAGTAGAAGGTTCAGTTCGCTTAGGTGTCAGTATTGTCAACCTTCCATCAAAAGTTTCAATGTATGTTTTTGCTCCTTTTCAAAATCTTTCTTAAACATAGCCTAAATTAATTTCAGCTATTAGAAAAAAGAAGATAAAAATAGTTGCACTATTGTATTTTTTAGTTGAAATATTTCCGAAAAAGTTAAGAAACTACGGAACGGATGTAAAAAAAGCATCGTTTCAATTTATTTATTTTTTGTTGAAATAATAGTAGATTTTCAACGATTGGCATTGAAGGTTTGACTTGGTGCCTTAGGGATGTGGAGCTTGGCAGTGTTTAGTGTCAGACAGATAGGGTGGTGAAGTGGATGAGAATACAAAAGGAGAAAGACATGCCTCTGTTACTTTGCACTTTCAATTAGTGGATGAGAATAAAAAATTAGAAATGCTGAAAATATTTGCATAACAGAACAGAAAGTTAGATGGGTGCTTTAGTAACATAGGACCTGGCATTAGCCAAGAGAAAGTTAGTTGGGTACTTCCATTTGTGAGCAATTTTCTTTCAAATTAGTTTACTTTTACAATGGCCACTACGAAGCTATGCCTAGCAAATTTAACAACAATTGTTAAGTTTAGCAGTCTGATTAACGTTGTGGATTAAAATGATATTTAATATATATCAAGACGTCGTCAGTATATTAAACTTTTGTATGTTATCACTTATGAATATCAACATTCAGACATTTAAGATTCTCTAATTTAGTAACTTGCCTATCACATTGCCTTTAATGAGTACACATGCACGTTTACGTTCATTATGCCATGTTGCCTTATAATGGGTACACATGCACATTTATTCTCTAATTTAGTAACTTGCATGCCTGTCCCATGCAAATATGTCATGGAATTAAAACTTACATTATTTTGTCCTGTAGCTATGAATGAATTGAACATTCATATGCTATATAGTTATATTCTTACTATTTTTCAATGTTTTTTCTTGATGCTCTGGAATTTTACAAGCTTCCATCCACTTCTTTATTTAGACATTTGCATGTTGCTTGTTTTCTTTTTGACCTACTGATTGTAAATGTGAGCCCGTATTAGCAAAAGCATTGGTGTATGCTAAATTTTCCTAAAGTAAACTATATGTGGCTTTGATATTGGATATTTGATGAAACTAATATAAAAGGTTACTCACATTGTTGCATTATCATATTTTTGATAGTGTAAAGAAAGGTGGGGAGAAGCAACCACACATCAAAAGGTAAAATTAAATTACATTATTATTGTGATATCGTTTATATTTGCGTAATAAATTCCATAACCACTATATTTTGCTTTCGGTCAGTTGTAGTGCAATTAGGTCGATGTTGCTAATGCTCCGAACGCACGTCTATGGAGACCGGCATCTGTTTAGAAAACATTGAAGATGCCATTGGCACTGCAATTTCTTGACCTGCTGAGAAAGTCATAACAGAAGCAAGTTTCGGTAAGTGCAATATAACATGTTTTTTTGCTGCCAAAAAATATTTTATCTCCTAGAATTCCATGTTTATGTCTTGAAATCCTGAGAAGATTCCTGTATTCAAATTAATAATTTTTATTCAATTCATGATATTTATTGCTTATGTGCATGTGCAAGCTAGAAGCAACCATTGGGGATAAGATAAATGCATAAAATGTAGAACCTGAAAGTCATCTTAAATATTCTGAAATTGTTAAATTACTTACCATAAAAAATATGAAAATGAGAAACCATCTTTTGTTCCCCTGCATATTTTTTTCATGTCACATGTCGATTCGAAATGTACAAAAATAATTGGACTGTTTCAAAAAACCAGTGGGTGAGCACTGGCTCTGAATAATAACCGAGTTTTTCAATCATGGAAGTACATAACTGCTACAATGCTCCAATTAGATTAAGAAAACGGAAACCCGTGAGTAGTTCTTTTTTGGGTATAAGGGTGTTGGTTTGGTAAAGGAGCAGATGATTGTGTAGTTGCTATGTTGATGGTCGATGTGTATTGTTACTGCAATGACAAAGTTGAAGGAGCTAGTTTTAATGTAGACATGAGTGGATTTTGGTTTGCTAGTTTTGATTTATGTTGTAGTGAAGATCCGAGATTGGAATACACAACAATTTGGACAAGTAGCAGGTTCCAGCAAAATTTTGTTTGATATGCCGGCTGATGCCTATGTAGGAATGGTAGGTGAATAGGAGATGAAGCAGGAAGCACTTGTACTTAGGTTGCCATCGGAGTATGTGTGAGTATCCGGATAGCAACAGTTCCAGTCACCAAAAGAGCGCTGAAAGCAAATTTGTACTTTGAATATTCAAGCAATCATCATTGGACATTGCTACAAATTCAGTGGTTATGTTGTTTTAAGTATATATCTTACTTGAAGCAAATTATTTCATGCCTCACATCCGAAATTTAGTAGCTACAAATTAGAATTTCAGTTTGTTTCTTTCCACTAAGCCTCATTTAGTAGCTACGTCTGAAACCGGTAATTTGCATGCCAAACCTAACATCCAAACATGCTGCTCTTAATTAAGGGTGTTCTTATGTAACAAGGTCTGCAAATTACAGTTTCCTTGCTTTTGCAAATTACAATATTCCACCTTTATCTTGTTGGTCATTACTGGGGAGTTTGGAAGTTAATTGTTTACATATCAGTTGGTGATTAAATTTGCTTCTAAATGTGCTAACAATATTGATTTTTTATTTTTGTTTTACAGATAAATAGATCACGCTGATGAAAACCATTGTTGCAATTGGTTATGGAATGGAGTTATTCTTCCTGCTAAGACTATATTTTGGTTTGTGGAAATGTATGAACTATTATTTTTGGTCACTACTAGTGTATGTGTATGTTTGTTGTCTCACTACTATATTATGAAATATTATGGACGTATCGTGTATGTTTGATGCAAGAATATTGCATATTTTGACTATATAATTTTACTTGTTGGTTATGATTTATGTGATCAATATAAAATGTATTAATAATATGATGCGCTGATTATAGAATGTGGTATCGATATAATATGTTGATTTTATTAGGCCATAAATATGCTGAGATTGATTTTGGACTTTTCACGGCAATTTTAAAATGCAATTCAACTTTTTCATGATGGTTTTTCAATGGCGTTTTTGAAATGCTACAAATAGTTTTTTTTATAATTGACATACAAACACTTACAACAATTCATAAATGCTATAAATATGTACCACAACAAACATAAATGTTGTAACTTCTTTTCACATCACGTAAAAAATTTTATGAAATATTTTTTATGACATCCAAAAAAACGTTGAGAAAAAATTCGAACAAGTAAGCCTAAAACGCCATGTCAATAGCACAAAAGAAACGTCATTGAACGTTACTTTTTATGGCGTTTTATTACTAATATAATATGATTCTGACTTTTAACTGCATGTCATTACAAAGCGTATGCAAAAACGCTATTAATACCTTTTACGGCTTTTCTGAAACGCTGTAAAAAGTCATATTTGTTGTAGTGGCCCCCGGTTTCCCTTATTCTCAGATTTCTCCACAAATAAACAGTGGCCATTACCTGTACTACTACTTCCATCACATAGCTCTTTCATCGGATCTCCAAATTCCTCACTAAGAAGACCCGTCTTGACATCATCAAGAGTCAATGTATCTCTGCCATAGATCAAGCTATTTGAGAAACCAATATAGCGCTCATGTTATGAACATAACAATATCATCGCCCTATGATCCTCCTCAATCTTCAAATCTACTGCCTTCATCTTCATTAGAAAATCATCAAACACATTCAAGTGCGCCTTTAGCGAAGTTCATTCCTTCACCTTATAGGTAAAGAAAGTCCGCAACATGATCAGTCAATTTGTGAGTGACTTCTTCATATACAACTCCTCGAACTTATCCCAAATACCCTTAGCAGTCGTCTCACCACTAATTTTGGAGATAAGATTCTCTCCTATAGCAAGTCGAAGTGTGATGCTGAGTGGGGAATTGTTGTCGATTCAATGCATGCCAATCCTCGATTGTATGTTTAATGAAAATACAGTAATCCAAATCCAAAGTAATGAAATGCAGGGAGAACATAGCTTTTTATAGTGGTTCGACACTAACGTCTACTTCCACTTTATAGTACTCATTCATCATGCAATATCTAATTACCATTGTTGTACAAGTTCGAACAATATTTGTGTACAAAGTGTTGCAATAGAACAACAAAATATTTGTTAATTCTAAACTTTGACAAAAATGCCTTTCTTCATCTTTGTTGAGTGAAAAATGTGTTGACCTGGTTAACGATGTCCAAAATATAGCTTTAATGGTCAAGAAATCCAAAAATATCCAAGAATAGTCCAAAAGCAGTGTAGATGTTCTTGTGAACGTCCAAAAGTTAACGGAGAATGTTTATGCAATGTTCTAGTGGTCCAAGATATGTCTAGTAGCCATGGAGACGAAGATGGAAGCCATTAATGATGCTTGAGAGCTCCAAGAAGTCCAAAATACTAAGAAAATCCAACCTCTTTAAAGAATGAGATAGAGGGTATTTATAGGTGGTAGGTTGGGTAGGAGTAAGTGAGATATGGGGACCATGGTACGAAAAATCACATCCCTCAAACCGGTGTGCAAACAATAGCATCATTTTGCTTTGGATTGGCTCGCATCATAAAAACTGGTGAAAAACACATGTGGCTCCGCGAAAAAATCCTTGATCCGCATGGTATCTAATTCGAGCCAGATCACTTAGCACTTGCCAAGTCCAGAACCGCTCCAGAAAAAAATCGCACTGCATCACTCAGTGCGACATGGTGAAAATGCCAAATCCTCTGGTGCGATCACAGGAAATCACATTGCATCCCTTTTTCCAAAAAACCAAAACTGTGCCACTTGGCCATATCCCACGTCACTTCTTCCCGTCTTCGGTTTGTGGAAAAATCGCATCATGTTGATCCGTCCTTTTTTGCTTTGCCAGATCTCGCAACCCACCTTTTACCAATACTTCGCATCACTAGGATGCGATGCGCACTCGTGGAGAAAGCTGTCGGGCTGATGTGATGTTGGAGAAGTTGCATCACTTTGGTCGTGCGATTTTGCCGAGTGTCAAACCATGTTTCCAAGCCCAAATTTGCTAAAGATAATTTTCCCATGTTGCCTACGTGAAATTTGATGGATTCACCGTGCCGATCCATGGTTTTTGGGTGTGCAAAACATGCCAAACTTACCGAGTTTACCAAATTTGCTAGAGTGATCAACCAATGATTTTCATGTGTGGATCAAGCAGTTTTGACATGCTAGATTGATTTTTTGCCAATATTACCAGATTTTAATGTCATGAGTCGTGCAAGCAAGAGCGTGCGATAATGTTTTTCACCAAAACAATATATTTTTGTGCAATGAGTTTTGCTACGTTATCGGACTGACGTTCTCAAGCATTTTGAGATGATCGGACCGAGTCAAGCACGTACTTTTATTGTGCTAGTTCTTTCGAGTCCATCAACGATGATTACACGAATCAACGCCATTTCCAAGCCTTTTATGAATACATCATGACATTGGCCAAATCGCTTTGTATTTTATAACAATGTTACAGATGCTTAAGTGTGTCACTAAACAAAATCTCGACGTTCGACAGCTTTAACCAAAAAGCGTGTCAACATTTTACCCCTCAAAACATGTCTTGCTTTATATGAGGAAGTTATGTTTTACGAGAAGAACAGAAATCCAGAAACCAAAGCTAGGAGAAGTCCAAAGTGAATTCCTATAATTAGATAACTGTAGCACCATGATCATGCCGGATCGTATTTTTACTAAGGAAATCGGGAAACCAAAAGGCCTGAAATCCATTTAAAGTTGATGATTGCTTCAGACCATTAAGAGACAACCAGAATAACCAGATAATCGGAGGATTGCTATGGTCCAATACCTGAAAGACCAGAAAGTCCAGGATAGCTAGAATGGTCCAATAATTAAAAAGGTCGTGTTTATGCCGAAGATCGACGACCACTGAGATCGTAATAAAATAGAACTTCGACGATCGCTAAGGTCGTGCTTGGAATAGAAGTCTAACGATAGTTGAGATCGCATTAGAATGGAAATCCTAAGATTACTGGGATCGTACAAAGATGAAAACCCGACGATCACTGGGATCATATTATGATGGATTGTTGAGCCTAGGATGCTTGAATCCCAGAATATAGAAGGTTATAGGCTTGCTCAGTCTTGCCGGAGCAAGTATGCACCTACAAAAGAGGATTTTGCTCTTAGTAGATTAAGTTATGTCGTGTTATAAAGAGCCAAGTTGTTAAGATGCCTATGACAAGAGGGTTGCGATAAGGAATTCCCATGCTTGGCAGACCAAGTTAGGAAGTTCTTATGTTTTTCAAAGTCATTCAGGGAATCTTAACACCGGATAGGCCCGACCTTTGGGACAAGTCATGGATCGGAGTACGAAGCTAAGAACCAGAGTTTAAAGTTCATGCTCGGTAGATCAGGGAGGGGGAGACCGGAGTCTTACATTTTATATTAGACGGATCTAGTGTGGAGGAGACTGGAGTCTTAAATTTTTTTATTGGACGGATCCGGTGTAGGGAGATCAGAGTCTTATATTTATACTCGATGGATCTAGTGTGGGGGAGACTAGAGTCTTATATTATATCGGACGGATCCAGTGCAGGGGAGACTGGAGTCTTATATTTGTACTGGACGGATCCAGTGTGGAGCCAGAGCCCTATGTTTAACTGGATGGATCCAATGTGGAGTTGGAGCCTTATGTTTATACTAGACGGATCCAGTGTGGAGCTGGAGCCCTATTTTTTGTACGGGGCAGATCCAGTGTGGAGCTGGAGCCCTAAAGTAGTGTTTTGTTGATTCTACATAAGTACAATGGATGTTAGTCCAACCCTAAGCACGAGTAGAGACCATAAGCTGGTTCTGTTCGTGTGGGCCGACGCTGCCGCTTTGATTACATACAGGAAAAGTAAAAAGGGCAAGAAGCCGAGAATAACAAAAACATCATAAGTGCCAGACCGGGGTCCGGGAAAGCCAAAGAGGATGTGTAGAGCTAGGTCTGTAACAACCCAAATTTTTAGTCAATTTAAAATATGGAAATTAATGGTGGATTTTAAAAGGTCAATTATTGAATTTGGACTTGATAATAATTGAAAATAAATTCTAAACTTGGTTTTATATTTTATTGAATTAAAACAAGGTCAATAAACTTTTGAAATCAATTTCAAAGGGAAATAGTGAAAGTCAATAATTTAATATTGTTTCGATAACCAAAAAAAAATTTGAGATAGTCTCAGAGTCCGACGAAACCAATTTTATCAAATTTGTAATGTCAAAATATGGTAAGGTTTGAATTTTCAAGTCAAACGAAGTTAATATGTAGGCATATGTAATATGAATATGTATTGAAAAACTAGTTAAATCTCAGTAAAATCTAGGATTAAGGCTATTTTTCACTCCGAATTTGATTGGACTAACTTTATTGGAACCATTTTAGTGAAATATAATAGGTTTCAATTTTCATATTGATCGGACTTACGGTTTGATCATACGAACTGAAAACGTATAAGGAATCGTTCTATTGAATTTTGACTTGAAAATAAGCAGTATTGGGTAATACCAAACAATTGAAAAATACTGATAAAATGGTTAAAGATAAATGGATATATTAATGTGTACTATAATTTCATGAGTGTTAGAATTAATTTAAACATAGATACAAACTTCTTAAGAAAACCCTTAGAAATAAATAAACCATTTATTTGAGTTTATACTTATCCATTCCTACACCAATTCCTACATCTCCCAACCACTAGACAATGCATTTTCCTTGCCCTCCATGTATCATGCTCTTCCTAAGATATCACTCTCCCTTGTACTTGTTAACATGTGATTTTTTTTTTCATTTTCACTTTTCACTCCTTTTTCCATTTTCTTCTTCCTTAAGACTCCATTCTTCCTCCTTTCTAAGCCACACTGCTCTTCCAACAGAACCACCAGCCTCCACCACCTCCCTACCTCTTGCGCTACTCCCCTAAATCTTATCCTCCTCTGTGTGGCCCCCCCACCTTGCTCAAAATCCCTTTTGCACCTTTAAACCCTAAAAGATCTTTTTCCCCTCATTTTCAAGATTCCACCACCATAGCCTCCTCCTTGGACCCCACCAGCCCCACCGGCTCACCTCTAACCCCACTCCAGCTCCACTAGCATGTGGACCCCACTCCCCTTAGCCTTGGGTCCCATCACCCCTTTTTATCCCTTAAACCCTTTTAAACTTACATCTTTTCATTTTTATTTGCAATTATATATTTTTTATATTTTGTAATTGTTGAAATTGGTGGGGAAAGTTAGATGCTTGACTTTGAAAAGGCTAGGAAATCCTACCTAAGAAGTGTCGTTGTGTTTGGAAGGGTTGGGTGAGAACTCTTCATTTATTAGTTAACTTTTTCGGGTTAAACTAGTTAATTAGTGAATTGGTGATTGATATGGAAATGATGAGTGATGTGGTTTAGATGTTTGAAATGGATAATTATTAAGTTAACACAATGTTAAATTGATAGTGGTAGTTATTGTAGAGCTAATCACTCGTTAACAAGTTAAAACCGTTTGTGTATGACCACTTATTTAAGTTAATAGAATTGGTGAACTAATAATATGAAATGGATGTGATATCTTTGATTGGTTGATATTGATGGTGATTGATCATTGAATTTGATCTATGTTAATGTGAAATCGTTTTTTTAAATACAACAATCAATTGTTAATAAGGTTTAATACCTTACTTAACAATGGTCTGATTTGAGGCTGTGTTAATGACCTTAACACTTAGGTTAATGATGCCAATATGTGATTATTGGATGTTAATAGTTGTTCACAACTATTATTGGCTGCTAATGGTGTTTGTAATCCATATAAGTGGAATTATATTGTAATTGGTGGAATCTCATACCAATTCGGAAGTAATTTAAATATTTCATAAATAAAATATTCAGTGAAAAATAAAGTTTGAATTTGATGTCCAATTTTGGATGGACACAAAGTTTGTAAAGTTATAATGAATATTCGTAATTGAAATAAATTGATTTGAATCTATTTTCATATAGTTATGTCTTATTCAAGTTTTAAAGTTAAAAGGAATAGTAACGGGTGAAAACGAAGTTCGGTTAGTTCATCTAGGGCGAGTGCTAAAAGGATATTCTTTACAAAAGTATCTTATTTTTTTATAACGAGTGTCAATAAAATTTGGAATTCTAACAATAAGTTTTGAAAAATAAGATTATTGTAATGATTAAAATAATATCAAAACAATTTAATATTGGAATATTTGATTTTAAAGGAAAATAATTGAAACGTAGTTTCTAAGTATATTTATATAGGTTTTATATAATTAATAAGTTATTTTCGAAATGTTTTGCTACAATTTTAATTATAAATCGAATTTGGTTTGAATATGACTTGTCGCGCAGCAACAGTTCGCGAACTTCTACCATTAATTTTAAATCAACGTATCGAGAGAACCGACCGTTGGATTCTCCTAAAACGAAAAACGTTAGGTTCGAAATGAAAATAGTTTTTCAATGGAATAAGATTTTTTAAAATCCAACAGTTAGATTTTGAAAGAAGTTAAATTCAAATTCGAATAAAAGCAGCACTAGTGCAATTTTGGACCCGAAATGGAACTGATTGAAATGGTTATTTTAAATCATTAAAAACAGGAATAAACTATGATAAATCGTAATAAATGGTTTGAAATGATTTTGGATTGAATATTCCAAATTTTTGAAAGATAACATACATTTTATATGAATGAATTGTTTAACAACTAAAGTAAAGAACCAAAAGAAATATAGGGTGATTCCTAAGAGTACAATCTTGTAATACCTATGAGTTCTAAATGGAAGTTTTTCCATTAGGCGAGGGGTGGGAAGAACCGAAAGGTCATCAGATATTTGACTAAAAATAGGTGAAGTTTTCTATAAATAAAGGATATAGTGATTAAAATAACATATTGGAATAAAAGGGTTTAAACATAACCAAGTTTTTCCAATGTATGAATTTCATTGGGTTTGAATGGAAATAATCTTTGGATATTTCGATATTGGATTCCGTAATTATACGGATATTGTTTAAAGAATTTGAAAGATATTGATATCATTATTCCCTACATGGTATCTATCGATTTCAGAATTTGATATTGAATATAAGTCGATATGATTTCTATTCAAAGCTCTGCATTTGATATCAAATTAGATTTTGGGTTGGTTATGAATGATGTTTTTGAATAACATCTATTCTAGAATCCAGTTAAGGACATGATTTTTTTTTCCAAGGTTAAGTAATCATTAAATAATCATTTTTGGGGATTAAAACCGTGTTAGAGTTTTAATAAATCTTTTAACAATGATTCGAAATGTAAGAAGGTAATCAAAATTACCAAAACACGAGGGGTGTTAGATATGGAGTACCACCAGTTTTGCTCTATGGGATGAAGAGGATAGGAAAGGCATAATGATTTAAGTGATCACTTTTTGTAAGGCTCGATAATCCCGTTAAGGCTTATAAACTTTATTTGAGTTAAGTTTGTGAAAAGAGATTTTATAATCTTTTGAGATAATTTCCAACGAAATATCTAAACAAAAAGTTTATATGAAGTAATTATTTGATAAGATTTAAGGGATTGGTTCCCAATATAAATAATGATTTGATATTTCGAAATGGAATGAGACTTATGACATGTTTATATATCACTTGATTTTAAGAATGTGCTAGTTATTCAGAAAGATCGAGTTTCGACCCATTCTGAATAACTATAAGACGAATATTGAAGATACCGAAGACGATGGTTGAAGACCAGAGATCTCACATTTTCTGGATTATTACTGATGTCTCGCTTGGAAAGTACACCCAAGATGAGGTTATAAGTGGTGGTCATCCAGAGGTACTTGGAGATTGACCGGATATGCAAAGGCCTTTTTCCTTTAGCGGACGAGGAATAAGGTGCCTTCGGTTTTGTTCAGATCAAGAGTAAACTTGTTAATGGATGTGTGTGTGACGTTGTACTTTATAACATAACCGATTAGTTGATATTTATAATATATCTGTGGTGCCGGGAATTTATTCTTTTAGCATAACGTCCTTCTTTGAGACATATGAGCTCAAAGGTTGTATTATTAATAGAAGTTGATCATATGTTTGAATTGACAATATAGCGTGTTAAGTTGCTAATGGGTCAAAGCTTTTGTTGAAAAGCAGAGCTTTGTGGATGATGAACAAAGCATGGCTGATATAGAGTAGCTTTGTGTTGAAACGGGACATCGACAAGCCCCACAACCCATGGATGGCCGAAAACAGGATGAAAGATTGTAGAGTAAGGACTAACGTTCCCTTCTAGTAAAAGGTAATATCATAGTATGGAGCCTAGGCAATTTACATATGTGGATGATGGAGTGTGCCGGCTCTGCCGATCAAGGGACACATGCGTGTGATTCCTGGACACCTTACCAAAGATGGTTCCGAAATCAGATGAGGAAGATCATTTGCCTTGGTCATTAATGGAAATTCAACTTCTAATACGAGCCTTGCCTTTTCAATTGTAAACCTATATGGCGACACAATAAGATGGGGTATTATGTCATTTAAGATTAATACATTTATTTTTGAAATTGATTTCCACACTATGCACAGTGCTAATAAAAGAGAAATTTCGTGTATCAAGCATCTTTGGCTATTATAAGGTAAAACTTTATCCTCTAGTTTGCGCTTGCATTGTGTGATGGGACTTGAGTCTTATAATAGCTTCATTTTTCGAAACACAATGCAATTTTTTGTGACTGGAATTCACGTGGAAAAAACCCATTGTGTGTTATACGACATGGTCCCATGATTTACCTAACTTCAAAATAAAGTAAATAACTGTTTTTGGTTCTCGCACCAGTCCCATAACTGACCTGAGTTTATTGTTTCCCACCTAAACTCTAGGTGCCTATATTTTTCACATGGGCAGCTAGTAGTTAAGGTTTTCCAGATTCGTCTTGGAGTCTTTTTAAAGCAGGATCCTAGATTGTGGCGGGAGCTATACGCTGGATTAATTCATCATCTTCCGCTGAAAGTATTTGTTTCCTTTGTATTGTAATTTACCATTATTTGATACTTTTCCACTGCAAATCAATTATTTGTACTCTAATATTCTTGTACTCTTATGTAAAATTGTTGCAATAATAATGAAATGTTCTTTTGTGTTTTGTTCTGATGCGTTGTACCCCATAACGGTTCAAGGATTTTTGCCTTGGACCGGACCTGTGTGGGTTATGGTTGATTTGAAAGGAAGAGATTTTCAAATCGTTAAAAGGTCAGTCGATGACCATGCCCTAGGGGTGACTAGTCCTATCCCTACCTTGATATGACGTAGGGGGAATAGAAGGTGGAGCAGCTACTGTCGTTGGATTTAAGATGTGTATTTGTAGAGTGCTACGCCTGACGCGAGATTCAAAAAGATCGTGGAACTGCTTGCAACGGTCGGTGTCATGATTTGGCAATTCATGGACTAAGCAGTACTTGTCTGAGCTTGCCTACTGCGGAGTTGGTTCTCTCTTGGGAGGCTTATGGAAAAGGCACAATTTCATGTGTGTCAAGATAAATCCTCTCCAGGCTTTGTTTGAGCTCAATGTAGGTTGGGAACTTTGGCTCCAAGCGAGGCCATGAGTTATGGTTGTCCCTAGATTTACCCTTGCCTTTTTCGAGCATAGATGGCCATGAGCCTACCGTGCAGTTGGTTCAATGCACGGGCTTTTCGTCGTGGGAGTCCTCCTCCCTAAGAAATCTTTCAGCTTCAAAGTACAATTCAGCGAGATCCCTCAGCAGGTCCCATCGCAGTGAGATCTTGAAGTCTGTCTTGTCAAGAATGCCGAAGACGGCGGCCATTAGGACCATGGATGGATTTGGTCTATCTATAGAGGCCACCACCGCAATGAACCACTTAAGAAATTTGCATAGAGTCTTGCCTGAATGATGTTAGAGTCATAATGTAACGACCTGGGTTTTTGCGATCCTGGTTATCGAAATAAACTCAATGTCGACTATCCAAGCATCGGAAATACAGGATAGTTAACGAAAGAAATTAGAGGGTGAGGATAGATAAGATAGAAAATTAGAATAGAAGAAGAAAAAGACAACTACAACATTAGAGTAAGCACGAATCTCACAGCGGAACGAATAAATATATTTCATAACATAACATTGAAATAAAACAGTATATGTATATAATACCATTACCGAAGTACAACACTTACAACACAGCGGAAATAAACAATAGCTATATAATCCTGAAGCCTCCTGCTCCAGCTGTCCAAGTATACCTGCAAAATCCTGACTACTTGACTGCCTGTACAAAATTGGGAACCCAAGAGTTTAGGGAAATTAAAATAAACCCCGGGTCAGTCATGGGACTGTTGTGAGTAAACAATTTAAAATAGCTTGAGAAAATAAACGATATCTCATAAGACCACGCCGTATAACACGGAATGGGTTTTTTCCTTATGAGAATCCAAAACACTTGATTTAGCATTCAAAATCTTTTTGAAAGAAACAATAATCTTTATATCAAAACTCTTTGGATGTTATAATAGTGTCTATCAACCACAATATAATAATCATCTAGTAGAACGCTTTCATCTCACGTTCCACATACATAATATATAATCAAAAATCGCGGGCGCTTATTGGGTAATGGATTCCAACTGGCAAGGTATAGGACCACCTTCCGGTAGTGTATCTCTAGAGAGAAATACACTGGGTTCAACAAGAACATCTTGTAACCCAGGCTAAACATGACCGGTCACTCATTTCGCGTGAGTTACCGAATGTATTATCGCCAACGATTGGGATCAACAACTGTTTCCCAAAAGGGACAACATCAAAATAGATTATAGAAGTAAATGGAATTTATCTAGATCAGGTGACAATACACCCTAATTGGCAGCTAACCACTTAGTCATGCGACCTACCCGATTTTATACCATTTCCTGGTTGTGAGGCTAGAGGCCACGTTTATCTCTGACAGATCACACAATTTTTCACTTTGAATGTCACATCGTCATACCCGCCAAATCACAAATTGATTTCTCCAAAAATACTACGGGTATACAGCTAAGAGAAACGAATTCCTCCACCACCAAACGTAAATACGTTTGAAGAGATCAACTTACGTGATCTATTAAATATACTCTGTTAGACATTCTTCCATACAGGTCGCGCTGGGACTGGTTAGATCGAAGGCACTATTCTTTAAATAGGACAGCCCTTGCATAACTCCGTCTTCAATTATCTTCATTATATTTAATTCGCAATGCTAATGCCATACGGAGTGGTTTTCAGATAATATGTTTGATCCCGGTCTCTCCGTATTGACAACGGAAATGGTCAAAATCCTTGATAGTCGGTGATTTAACTATCAAAGGAAAACATGTGTACAAACAACGGTCGTATTCCTAAATGGAAATCTTAACGATCAATCATCATTTCATTTCCCACTTTCCCATATACCATTTACATATGTTCATAAATTCCTTATTTTCTAAAATTAGGAAATATAAACGTTATTAAATTTGGAAAACGCTTCCATTTCTGATTCACGCGTCAATATCTTCCTCCCCTCCCCCTCTATCAGTCTCTAGTTGTAAACTAGTAAGAGAACAACTTCCCAAGCATAAGCCCCGAATGCCGAAACCAACATCAGATCGATATCTAGAAAGCCATTCAACTCAACTAATTTCCAGTCAGTTTCTAATTTTAGTAATTCCATTTAAATTCCTAATTCAAACCCCAAATTCCTTTATAATATTTTATTTGCAAAATATTTACTTTAATCTAATTTTTCACATAGAGTGTGAATAATATTTCTTTATATAATCAAAATAGTTTGATTTCGTACTTGAAACCAAATATCCAAATTCAATTTATATTTTTATTTGCAGAATTATTCATACAAATCTCCTTTTTATTTCTAACACTTAAATCTCATTTATAATTCGTTTATATAATTCTATTCATTTTATATAAAACCTTTTATACAATTCTATTCATTTTATATAAATCATTTTGTATTTCTATTCACTTTATATTAATCCTTTTATATAATTCTATTCATTTTATATAAATCCTTTTATATAATTTTATTCATTTTATATAAATCCTTTTATATAATTCTATTTATTTTATATATAAGTATGTCATTTTCAATATTCACTTTGAAAATTTCCTTTTTACATTCCAGTATTTCATATGGTATTTAAAATACCAAATAACATGACCAGTGTCATCATAATCAATAAGATCATATATCACAATATATGGAAACAAACAGTATTATAAATATTGAGGAATCCAGTTGGATCCCTCCAACCTGCTTCCCTGCATTCACAGATGTTAAACAATATAAATAACATTGATTTCATTTCAATATGAAATATTTTGATAAATAGAATCAATATTTGATTAACGATATATATATATATATATATATATATCATTGTCTATAATTTCAACCAATACATCCGCAATCTAACCAAACAATCAACACACAGCAATCAATCATCATTTATCAATACTAGATTATATTTATAAAAATATAAAATGTATAGAGTTGGTGAGATTTACTCACATTGGACGATCATCGTTAAATAACAATAATCGATCGTCAATTCAGATCAGACAATTTATTTCGCTACAAATTGTAATGGGCTCCAATTCACTCCCAGTCAGTTCCATTGTGAAGCCACCATCGATACGATCCTAACAGATCTTGTTCCGTCAAATTCTGATAGTGTATGAATCATAAATAAGTACTACAAGTTTTTTTTTTGTATATATGTACATATAAATCATTAATTAATAATTTAATAAATGTTTATACCCTTTAAATCATCTTTGGCCATTGAGTATTCTTCGTGTTCGTTAAGTCTCGACAAACTACTATTAATAGCTCGATGTAGATCAAGCACTATAGTCTGTAGTGCATGAATCCGTTCCAAGTAATGCACAATGTTGCCTCATGCTATATTTGAATCAGTCTATTATTATTTTCTACTCTTATGGCTTTAAACAAAGAACTAAACACTGTTACCCCATGACTTACGATAGAAGCCTTTGTTTAGATACATAGTATGTCTCCAGTTATCCTTATCTACTGCGATTCATTCTAGCAATCTTCTTCCTTGGTTAATATACCAGTATTCGAACCAAGAAAACACTAACTCTCCTCTCACAATTAAATAGGAACACCCCTTTCGAAATTAATGACTTAACATTTCCTTAACTTGTCTTCCTCCACAATAACGAAAACAACTACTCCTCCTGCTATAGCTATAGCCATAGCCGTATATTTCTGACCTCCCAAACTCCATCTCCCCTGCACCAAACCAAGCACTCAGACAACCGTTCTCTCCCTCTAAATCCACATTTTAACTGTAAACCCTTCTAGAAACTCAAAACCGAGACTAAATCCCACCACCAATTCGCATTCAATCTTCGTTCAGCGAATACATGATCACAGATTTGAGGAATTCAAGCCCTAACTTGCTTTATTTCTATGCGAAAATATAGAGCGTCGACCCAGGGTCACTGTTCGAGAGTTCGAACATGTCAAAGGGTGATCGCACATGTTGAAAATTATATGGAATGAAGTGTAAATGCCCAGGATGCTAAATATACAAAATACAAAATTTATAACCATATTTTTAAGTTCTTTCAAATTTCTGAAGATCTGATTGTTCACAGTGGAAGAAATTTGAGGCGGCGTGAATTTTATTGACCAGAGAAAGAGAATAATTAGGGTTAGGGTGTGGTGAAATTTATAAGGGTAATAAATATATTTTTATTCTATTTTTATAAATAGATTTATTGTATCACTACTTTTGTTTGTCTTCTAAAAATCCATATGATCACATACGAAATCTATTTGCTATGAAAATTGACAGATAGCTATAGTTTGACGTTACAGACCCAACAAAACTTGTTTCGTCGAATTCCGACTTCGTTTGCGCACACGGCGTATTTTTAAAGTCAAATTATTGACTATTTTTCACATTAGAATCCCGTACAGCCACATATTGACTCCAAAAATCAAAGAAATTGAAATGTAACAATAATTTAATATTTTGGATCCAACAAAATTAGTTTTATCGAAAACGGAGGTCATTTGCAAAGATGGCTATTTTTAAACCTCTAAATAACCCAATTTAAATATATAAATGTATTTAAAAACAATTTAATTTAATATTAATAAATAAATATTATCGTATATATTCACACAGAATATCATACAGCTTCAAAATAAATATATCTTGATTTATAACTTGGTATTCTCAAATCCAAGTTAAACCGATATTCCATTTACATTAAAAATCCATTTATAATATAAATAAATCATTATAAATTATAAAGGAATTCCATAGCGACTATTTTAAAATTTGATTTTGGATAACTCAAAATATACACGATGAAATCCCAATTTTTCTCTTCCATTAGAAAAATATATTTCACCAGCTCCGAACGTTTCTTGTTTCGTAGAAATCTGATTTAAAATGGATTTCATATATTCAATTGAAGTTCAAATCGCCAAATAACGAACTGTTGCACCACTACGGGCTTGATTATAGTTAAATTATAATTTATACATTCTAACATCGATTTAAATAATATATTTGTTATTCTAATTCAATTCTAATTTGTATTATACCTTATATATGATCCAATTCACACTGTATTGTAAATTCAGCTATTTTTGACTATTTCGGAATTATAATATATTTTTATATTATATATATTAATTAAATAATCAATATTATTTAATTAAATAACCATCTAAATCTGTAAATCACTTTTTAAAAAATTAAAAAAAAATCAATTATTACACTGTAAAAACACGGGATATTACGGTCTTCCCCCCTTAAAATAATTTCGTCCTCAAAATTAGTAAGGTAGAAAAAAAAACCTATTAACTAGGTAAAATTAATTTACATCTTTAATCCATTTCACTGTACCAATTAATTTTAATCAAAATATTAGTTCTTTCTGATAGACTAAAATTTCCAATAATCTGGATAATTTTTCTAACACCTTAAATTTTCGGAAAATTTCGCCAGCACCTCCATTATACTGGTTAATCGGTACAACTATAACTCGCCTCTTTTGGCCTTCTCCACCCCAAAAGAAAATCAAACAGGCAAGCGGCTTGCCAATTCAGCTCATAAATCTCATACCCAATAGAAATATAAACTTGTACCTTTTTGTCGGGCATATCATTATATCCTTTTCCATCTATTACCAATTCTGCATATACAATATCATTCCAGTCAAATTCCAATCAGTTTTATCCTCGAACCCAAATATTCAATTATATCCAAATCGAATTTCATTCAAACTTGAGTTCCATTCTTGACTCCGAACTCTTAACTTATCGACTAAATTCCATTCCAGATTATTCTCTGATCAATTCCAGTTTTTTTTAACTTATCTCAAGTTAAATTCTAATTTATTTATTTTCTTTTACCATCTCATCCTATTTAACTTCATAAATTAAATTTAAATTTCCAGAATTTTAATTCCTGGGTTTTTATTTCAAATCAATCTGAAATCATAATAACAATTCAAAACCTTTGAATTTCTGAACAACTTGTTTCCTCAAAACAATTTAAAAACAAAATTTGTGGTAGTAATCCGTCATTTAAAAACTCGAAAATGAACACCGATGATGCAGCTATCATCATCGAAATTGATTTTCCAGCAACTGAAGTGTGTTCAATACTATATTACTTTCAAAGCCATATTTAAACATTTCATTTTGAAATATATTTCAGAACACCATTCATAATGCTCGTAAAACAATTTAAAATCTCCTAGGATTTTAAAATTCTCATATATTTAATCCATATTCATTTACAACATTTCTCCAAATTTCTAGAGTTTTAATTTCAACTCTGTATTAAATTCAGATTTAATTCATCTGATTTCACATATTTCACTTATATGAATTCTGATTGTTTATTTACATAACCATTTCACATTTTTTTAATCTTATTCAATTATAATCACAACCAATACATTCAATATACTATAATACTTCAAATATCTATACTTTGTTTACATCAAAATATAATTTGGGTAAAATTATTTCATTTACCCTCTTTTCAAAACATACTGTGTTGGTTCATCGTATTCAAGTGTTTATAAACTACTACCGATACAGTGGATCAACTGATCGATCAGAACCCATAAACAACTCAACAAATAAATCTCCACAATATAAAACCATTTTATATTGAATAACAAATACGTGCTCATACATATACACTCAAATTCAATCTAAGGTATTACTAACCCTATCTCTACTTAGTCACGCCACAGAGCCAAGGTAATTACTTAACCTTCAGTTCTGATACCGCTGTAACGACCCGGTTTTTCGCGATCCTGGTTATCGACATAGACTCAATGTCTACTATCCAAGCATCGGAAATACCAGATAGTTAATGAAAGAAGTTAGAGGGTGAGGATAGATAAGATAGAAATTTAGAATAGAAGAAGAAGACAACTACAACATCAGAGTAAACACGAATCTCACGGCAGAACAAATAAATATATTTCATAACATAACTTTGAAATAAAATAGTATGCGTATATAATACCATTACCGAAGTACAACACTTACAACACAGTGAAAATAAACAATAGCTATATAATCCTAAACCATCCTACTCTAGATTTCCAAGCATATCTGTAAAATCCTGACTACTTGACTTCTCGTTCAAAATTGGGCACCCAAGTGTTTAGGGAAAATAAAACAAAATAAGCTCCAGGTCAGTCATGGGACTGGTGCGAGTAAACAATTTAAAATAGCTTGAGAAAATAAACTATATCTCATAAGACCATGTCGTATAACACGGAACGCGTTTTTCCCTTATGAGAATCCAAAACACTTGATTTATCATTCAAAATCCTTTTGAAAGAAACGATAATCTTTATATTAAAACTCTTTGGATATTATAGTAGTGTCTATCAACCACAATATAAAAATCATCTAGTAGAACGCTTTCATCTCACGTTCCACATACATAATATATAATCAAAAACCGCAGGCACTTATTGGGTAATGGATTCCAACTGGCAAGGTATGGGACTACCTTCAGACAGTGTATCTCTAGAGAGAAGTACACCTGGTTCAACACGAACATCTTGTAACCCAGGCTAAACATGACTGGTCACTCATTTCGCTTGAGTGTACCGAATGTATTATCACCAACGGTTGGGATCAGCAACCGTTTCCCGAAAGGAACAACATCGAAATAGATTATAGAAGTAAATGGAATTTCTCTAGATCAGGTGACAATACACCCTAATTGGCAGCTAACCACTTAGCCATGCGAACTACCCAATTTTATACCATTTCCCGGTTGTGAGGCTAGAGGCCACGCTTATCTCTGATAGATCACACAATTTTTCACTTTGAATGTCACATCGTCATACCTGCCAAATTACAAATTGATTTCTCCAAAAATACTACAGGAATACAGCTAAGAGAAACGAATTCCTCTACCACCAAACGTAAATACGTTTGAAGAAATCAACTTACGCGATCTATTAAATATACTCTGTTAGACATTCTTCCTGTAACACCCCGTAATTTTATAACATTAAAATTCACAAATTAAAGTATACTTAATGTTTAGAAAAGAATTAAGTGAAATGGGTTGCGCAGAGAAATATATATATATATATATATATTGATATATATATATATATATAATTAAAAAATAAATAAATAAATATGCGAAAAAGTTCAAAACAGCGAATTGGGAGAGGGAATAACCGAACCGGTCCATTTTTGAGGTCGACCCGAGCCTTGCTGGGTCGACTAGGGGTTAATCCAGGGTTTTTGGCTGTCAACCTGTGGGTCGATTCGCTCAAATGTAGATTTTGCATTTGATTGGTTCTCATGGTTGAGGGTTAATCTAATGGTCCTAAATAACTTCCTACACCTATAAATACATCCTAATGATAAACCTAATTAAAATTGGAACCAAAGCCTTTATGTCGTCGCCATGGAACTCGGTGTAGCCGCCGCCAACTAAAGAGGAAGATAGCTAATCAATTCAACCTAATTCAAGCTTAGAGCTTCAACAACGAATCAACTAACGTTGCTACAACAATTTTGCATCAAGTTTGATCAATTGTTCATAATTCTTTAACCACGAAAGGCAAGTTCGATTTCACTAATCAAGATAATTATTAAATTAAGTAAGATTAGATATAATTGTGGATTATATGGATATGATGTGAATTATTGACCATATGATATGATTATGTTGTTAAATTGTGATGTTATCATACATGTTGTAAAGTTATGATCTATGTTGTAATTCTATGATTGGCTTATGTATAATCAAATCATCATGTTGTTTAAATGCTAGTTTGGTTATGTTGATTCATATGATAGATCATATGTATGTATGCAAGTTTAGATGTTGATTTAGACATAAATCACATGCAAGTTAGTAAAGATTATGACATCTATTTTAGATCAAAAGTTAGGCTATGACATGTAAGAGTTATATGCTAAATCTTTACATGCTAGTTTATATGTTTAGAGGTAAATTTACACCATTGTCATGTTGCATAAATCACATATGCAAGTTTATATAAAAATATGAGTTTGGAGTATGAATCATGTTATGCAAGTTTGTGGTTATTGCCTATGTAAATTTTGTGATGAAAATCTTATTCATAACATGCAGGTTCATACCTTTTAGGCCTATGTTTAGATATATGATTTTATGCAAGTTATGTGGTAAATTCTCATATGCAAGTTAGTCATATTTTGTGTGTTATGTGAATATGTGGTGTTTTTTTCCTTTTCATGTGTTAGACTATTTCTTAGTCTATCATATATTCTATGCGAACGGACGTCGCGGGGGTTATGGGAAAAATATTAATTATGTTAGTAAATGTGAATTGGCATGTAATAGCCTTAAAAGAGGCATATATGTAAATTGAGATATTAATTGGCAAAGTGATATATGGACATAATTAATGTGAATTATGGTCATAAAGATAATTGAAATTTTATTAACATATTTGATTAGGAATAATTAATCCAAATATGGAATGAAAATATTGATTACGTTAATAAATGTGAATTGGCATGTAAATGAGGCATATAATGAATTTGAGATATTAATTAAGGTGAATTGCCTTAAAAGGCGAAAAATTTAATGAAGGCATTAATTGGAAAATTAATGTTTAGTAATGGACATAGTTTAATTATGGACACAGATTAATTTGAATTTGAATAGGGATATTAAATATTGGGAATTGGCATAAATGCCTAAAAAGGCATGAAATTAATTTGAGATGTAAATTGGTACAATTTATGTACCATAAATAGTGGACATAATTAAGGTGACATATTTATACATAAATAAATATGGAAATGATTTGTAATTTGAATAGGGAAAGTAATTCAAATATTGGGGGAAATTAATTATGTATAATTAATTGCCTAAGACACGAGGTTGGACTCATTTGTGGTGTAAGACTACCCGGACCCGCCCGGCAAATCCAGCAGCCACAAATGGTAGCCCAATGTGAGAGGTCAAAGGCCCAAACTAAATGCGTAACAATTGTATGGACACGAGGTTAGGCTCGTTTGTGGTGTAAGACTGGCCGGACCCACCCGGCAAATCCAGCAGCCACAAATGTCAGTCTAATGTGAGAGGTCCTACAGGGGTTACGATAGTAATAAATTAAGAAACACTTAACCAAAGTAAATATGTAGTGGGACATGAGGGGGTTAAGTGGGTGCCTTGGGTGGCATGAGGAATCTAGTGGGTGACATGTGGGTGACATGAGGATGTCATGAGAAATACGATTAGAAAAATGGAGTAATTTGAATATAAACAATTACGACATGTAATTCAAATTATTGGATAAAATAGGTATTGACACCTATGAAGGGAAAGGTTTTAATTAATTGATTAATTAATTAAAAATGGACATGGCAAATGAAATGGACTACTTAACCAAATCTGATCCCTAGGGATTGTAAGAACTTAAGTTTAAGTTGGGGGTTAAGTAAACTGGGTTATACGGAATGAGTGGGTTAAGTAAATCTTGGGTAGGTGGGTAATATTAGTACATATAGGCCCACAAACTTAACCGTAAATTAATATGTCTGAACCAGTGAGAGGGTTAAGTAAATCTTGGGTAGGTGGGTAATATTTGTGTATATAGGCCCACAGACTTAACCAATACAACCTGTTAATTAAACAAAAGGGTGAGACTAGGTTAAATTAGAAAACACTTAACCAAATTTATACACGTAAGTGGACATGGGGTTAAGTGGGATGTATTAGAGGGGACCAAGCTTAGGTGGGAAGCTTGGTGGGGGCCCTTTTCAGTCCAGTAGCCCATTTAAGTATCTTTGTGAGCTCGACCCAAGTCGAGGACGGGACACGCCTACTGGGCCTGATTGTTAGAGGCCAAAATGGGTTAGCGGTGGCAACGCAAGTCCAACGGGTCATGTGCGTGCATGGGCCCGGGCTGGTAGGTAAGACGGTGTTGCATCGTGTAGGTATAAGCCGTGCATCCTTAAGTTGTATTGGGTTGCCACTTTAGGGGAGTGATACACCCCACTGTGGGACTAGCACGGGTATCTACGAGTTAGGGAGCCGATCGAATGGGGCAGGGTAGTGGGTACATCTAGTGGAGATAGGAGCAGACGACACCTATGTAGTCAGCTAGGGTTACACGAAGCTACCATTATTAATTAATCATTAAAGGGGTACACCTAGTGGAGATAGGAGCAGGCGGCACCTATGACGTCAGCTAGGAGTACATGGAATTACCATTGAAGGGGTACATCTAGTGGGGATAGTGGGTACATCTAGTAGTACACGAAGCTATCATCATTCTATTTAGTCAAGAGGGATCAAGTTTCTAGAGTGACTATTATGGGTGCAGTTAGTGTTAGTACAGTACAGTACGGTACAGTACGGTAGAGTATAGTAATTACCCTATATTGATTAGGAAGCGCCTTTAACGTTATCTTTGCTCATCCCATTATTTTTGGTTGCTTGGTCTTGCCATTAATTCACAGTCATTTCCTTATTTACCAAGCTTATGACTTATCCTAGTTACTTTGATAATTATATTGTTGGAGTTATCGGACTTGCCAGACTTTGTGTTTGACCCCCTTTGTTTTCACCTCTTTTCTTCCTTCCCCCCCCCCCCCCCCCACCCCCATAGGTTCTTAGGGTGGGAAGCTTGATTTGGATCTCTTTGGGAGCACTTGGATTTGGATTGCTGAAGTAAAGCTCAACCTATCTCTTTTATGGCTATTTATGGGATCATGCTTTTTATATTATGTACTCTGATTTTGTCAAGATGGATATTATGTACTTGACTTTAGTCTTTGGGTTTTGGTGATGTAACCAAACATATTTACCTTCCGTTGCAATAAATAAAGTTTTAAATTTTCAAGTACTATTTCATATCTGTCTTGTTGTGATTTTTTGTTCTATATTCACTTAAAACACTCCATAGAAGTTAATGCATTCCCTTTTGTGAGTGACATTAATGGACATGGGGTGTTACACGTGGTATCAGAGCTGAAGGTTACCAGAACAGATAAGATATTTTGAAAGACTATTTTTCAAAAGCATTTTTATAAAGAATACTTTCAAAAATATGTTTGTAGAAGAGTATTTTTGAAAGAAAGGTTTATTTTAAGAACATAATCCCCAAGAGCCATATATCCTTCCTTCGATTCTCCGTTTTGAATCTCTTCCTCTTTCTCTTTTTGGATTTCCCCTCCGCGTATAGATGCTTTTTCTAAGATAAATAGGGACTTCCATACGAAGGACGAAAAACCACTTCAAGGGACTTAGACGTTTGTCGGGCTAGAAGTTAGTTCAAGGAAGTGGAGGGCTTGTTGATACCTTTAAGGTAGATGATGGGAGGAAGGTTCAAATAGCTGTTAGTTAATGAAGGACGAAACCTCATCTTGGAGAAAGGTCACGAATGGGGAATGTGAACAAGAAGACTAGTAGTTATCCTTTTGGAGAAATAGGACACCTTATTAGGATTGTCCAAAGAGGCAAGGGCAAAGTTCAGGATCTTCTGGAGGGTAGTTATATTCCCTCACGGCTGGTATACCTGATAGGGGTAGGACCGTCCAGGTAGAAATTTGGTTTCCTTTATCATCCTGTTCGAACTTTGTTTGATTCTGGCGCTTCATACTCGTTAGTATCTGCTTCGTTAGTTGAAAACACTGCACCTAAATACTAGTCTAGTTAAGGATCCCATCCTAGTCTCAAATCTTTTTGGTGGTTCGGCTCATCCTTCATTGGTTTGTCGGGATTTGAGAGTGTCTATCTTGGACGTTGGATTTGAAAGCAACGCCTTCATCCTTGGTTTCACGGGCTATAGTTTGATTCTAGGGGTGGATTGGCTACCCAAGCGGGGTGCCATCCTAGATTGTGAAAGGAGGGTAGTTAGACTATTGATTTTTATGGAAAGACCCTCATATTTCTTGTGACCCTAGGGGTTCAGTGATGTTTAGTTGTCTAGAATCTCTTGACGTATCCAACGGTGATTTGGAATCTTTTCATGTGGTCCGTGAGTATAGTGACGTCTTCGATGAAGTGCGGGGTTTACCTAGAGGCACGAGGTATTCGTGTGTGCCTAGGGGATAATGCAAAGTCAGGTAGGTGATTAGTGATGGTTTTGAAGCAAGACTGGCGAGGACAGCCAGAGTCGGTTAAGTGCCCAATTATTTGTTTTGCTAGTATCATCTCACGTAGAATGTCTGAAATCGAAGGAGGTATTCCTGGGTGCTTGTCTGATATTGGTTTAGGCCTTTGGGGCTTGTGCTTGGGGGATATTGAGTTCGAATAGGACGGCTTGCATGGGAGATGGATAGTTGCGATGAGTTCACATGGATAGTGTCTCGATAGATTTTGTTGATGGATTACCAAAATCGAGAAAAGGCCAAGTAATGGATTATTTAGGACCCTATGTTGATACCATTTTGGGAAAAGTCCATAAAGAACTTTGTAAAGATATTACCTTCACGGTTGACGAAGGAAAAACTTAACTTTTTGGGAGTGGGAGACTTTGCGAGGGCTTGGGGAAGGCGAACCTTGAAGAAGCACATCACTCTAGGATGATCTAACATAGGATTGGTTGGGTTGAGTAATTCTCCAAGTGTCAATCTGATGTTGATTTCGGTCTTCGGGGTTGATGCTTAGGGAGTTACTCTCTTAACTTATATTTATGTGAGTTAAGATGTGCGTAATTATAAATCGGGTAGAACATGTTCGATCGAGATTCCATTCTCACAAGTGAATTTTGGGGAGCTTGCATGAAACCATGAGTACGCAGTTATGTTTAAGCCAAGTATAATAGAAGGAGAATAAGTGAAAGTGGAACGAGGGGCAATAGTGAAATGAGTTCCAACTCATATTTGGAAATAAGAATCAAGAGGCTACGAAAGTGTGAAGGTAAAGACGGACAAAGCACAATGGAGTTAAGCTCGAAGAAATGCGACTCAGAAGATTGAAGACTAGATACGCGCATCAAATCTCTTTTTAAGAGTACATCCTTGATTCCTCTTTTCCTGTAGAGCTTACTTGCATGCTATCTTTTAAGTATATCCTCTTGGTCCTATTCTCAATCCTATTTCTGTTGCAAACCCCATAGCGAGTATGACTCATCTGTTAGTAATACATGTTGGGGCTTGAGGGTGTCCGTCGGGTTGACTAAACTTTTTGGGTTTTATAGGATATGGGTTGGTTTTAGGAGTCCATCATGCTTAGTTTCCTAGAATCACATATATATTGGTTGGGTTGAGAATTTCTTTGGGTGTCAGTCTGATGTTGATTTCGGTCTTCGGGGCTGGTGCCTAGGGGGTACTTCTCCTAATCAGTATATATGTGACGTAGATTTCCAGTTCGAATATTGCCTAATGGGCACAAAGTTTTTACTTGCTTCTATTATTCGACTATATCTTTAGGTAGGAACAATTGAGTGTAAACATGTGTTTGAGACATGTTATGATTGATGGTTGCAAGTGGATGCAAGTGTTCGCTAGTGGTTGCTCGTGGATGCATATACACACACTATTAGGCACCAGATCGACTCAGTCACATCATATTGCATATTGCATATATATGGATGTATTTAGTAAAATGGATGTATAATGGTTGTATTATCATATGGTTGCTGCATTCGGGTGGATGGTTGTGCACGCATATAGAATTAATATGTATCATTAGGAATCTTTTGCATACATATTGGACGCATGGCACTATCATGAATTGCACTAAGGAGGTCGACTGAATCAGTAGACCGCCTAATTTTGCATTAGATATGGACATATACACACACTGTGCATATAAACATTAAAGCATTAGAAGTCTTTTAAGGACAATGGATGCTGGTGTTTGATGGTTGAGTAGATGGACGATTAGATGGCAGGATATACATTCTTCTTGACTTGGAGATTTCGGGGACGAAATCCTTTAAGAAGGGGAGAATGTAACACCCTGTAATTTTATAACATTAAAATTCACAAATTAAAGTATACTTAATTTTTAGAAAAGAATTAAGTGAAATGGGTTGCGCATAGAAATATATATATATATATATATATTGATATATATATATATAAATTAAAAATTAAATAAATAAATATGCGAAAAAGTTCAAAACAGCGAATTGGGAGGGGGAATAACCGAACCGGCCCATTTTTGAGGTCGACCCGAGCTTTGCTGGGTCGACTAGGGGTTAATCCAGGGTGTTTGGCTGTCAACCCGTGGGCCGATTCGCTCAAATGCAGATTATGCATTTGATTGGTTCTCATGGTTGAGGGTTAATCTAATGGTCCTAAATAACTTCCTACACCTATAAATACATCCTAATGCTAAACCTAATTAAAATTGGAACCAAAGCCGTTATGCCATCGCCATGGAACTCAGTGTAGCCGCCGCCAACTAAAGAGGAAGATAGCTAATCAATTCAACCTAATTCAAGCTTAGAGCTTCAACAACGAATCAACTAACGTCGCTACAACAATTTTGCATCAAGTTTGATCAATTGTTCATAATTCTTTAACCACGAAAGGCAAGTTCGATTTCTCTAATCAAGATAATTATTAAATTAAGTAAGATTAGATATAATTGTGGATTATATGGATATGATGTGAATTATTGACCGTATGATATGATTATGTTGTTAAATTGTGATGTTATCATACATGTTGTAAAGTTATGATCTATGTTGTAATTCTATGATTGGCTTATGTATAATCAAATCATCATGTTGTTTAAATGCTAGTTTGGTTATGTTGATTCATATGATAGATCATATGTATGTATGCAAGTTTAGATGTTGATTTAGACATAAATCACATGCAAGTTAGTAAAGATTATGACATCTATTTTAGATCAAAAGTTAGGCTATGACATGTATGAGTTATATGCTAAATCTTTACATGCTTGTTTATATGTTTAGATGTAAATTTACACCTTTGTCATGTTGCATAAATCACATATGCAAGTTTATATAAAAATATGAGTTTGGAATATGAATCATGTTATGCAAGTTTGTGGTTATTGCCTATGTAAATTTTGTGATGAAAATCTTATTCATAACATGAAGGTTCATACCTTTTAGGCCTATGTTTAGATCTATGATTTTATGCAAGTTATGTGGTAAATTCTCATATGCAAGTTAGGCCTATTTTATATGTTATGTGAATATGTGGTGTTTTTTTCTTTTTCATGTGTTAGACTATTTCTTAGTCTATCATATATTCTATGCGAATGGACGCCGCGGGGGTTATGGGAAAAATATTGATTATGTTAATAAATGTGAATTGGCATGTAATAGCCTTAAAAGAGGCATATATGTAAATTGCGATATTAATTGGCAAAGTGATATATGAACATAATTAATGTGAATTATGGTCATAAAGATAATTGGAATTTTATTAACATATTTGATTAGGAATAATTAATCCAAATATGGGATGAAAATATTGATTATGTTAATAAATGTGAATTGGCATGTAAATGAGGCATATAACGAATTTGAGATATTAATTAAGGTGAATTGCCTTAAAAGGCGAAAAATTTAATGAAGGCATTAATTGGAAAATTGATGTGTAGTAATGGACATAGTTTAATTATGGACATAGATTAATTTGAATTTGAATAGGGATATTAAATATTGGGAATTGGCATAAATGCCTAAAAAGGCATGAAATTAATTTGAGATGTAAATTGGTACAATTTATGTACCATAAATAGTGGACATAATTAAGGTGACATATTTATACATAAATAAATATGGAAATGATTTGTAATTTGAATAGGGAAAGTAATTCAAATATTGAGGGAAATTAATTATGTATAATTAATTGCCTAAGACACGAGGTTGGACTCATTTGTGGTGTAAGACTGCCCGGACCCGCCCAGCAAATCTAGCAGCCACAAATGGTAGCCCAATGTGAGAGGTCAAAGGCCCAAACTAAATGCGTAACAATTGTATGGACATGAGGTTAGGCTCGTTTGTGGTGTAAGACTGCCCGGACCCACCCGGCAAATCCAACAGCCACAAATGTCAGTCTAATGTGAGAGGTCCTACAGGGGTTACGATAGTAATAAATTAAGAAACACTTAACCAAAGTAAATATGTAGTGGGACATGAGGGGGTTAAGTGGGTGCCTTGGGTGGCATGAGGAATCTAGTGGGTGACATGTGGGTGACATGAGGATGTCATGAGAAATACGATTAGAAAAATGGAGTAATTTGAATATAAACAATTACGACATGTAATTCAAATTATTGGATAAAATAGGTATTGACACCTATGAAGGGAAAGGTTTTAATTAATTGATTAATTAATTAAAAATGGACATGGTAAATGAAATGGACTACTTAACCAAATCTTATCCCTAGGGATTGTAATAACTTAAGTTTAAGTTGGGGGTTAAGTAAACTGGGTTATACAAAATGAGTGGGTTAAGTAAATCTTGGGTAGGTGGGTAATATTAGTACATATAGGCCCACAAACTTAACCGTAAATTAATATGTCTGAACCAGTGAGAGGGTTAAGTAAATCTTGGGTAGGTGGGTAATATTTGTGTATATAGGCCCACAGACTTAACCAATACAACCTGTTAATTAAACAAAAGGGTGAGACTAGGTTAAATTAGAAAACACTTAACCAAATTTATACATGTAAGTGGATATGGGGTTAAGTGGGATGTATTAGAGGGGACCAAGCCTAGGTGGGAAGCTTGGTGGGGGCCCTTTTCAGTCCAGTAGCCCATTAAGTATCTTTGTGAGCTCGACCCAAGTCGAGGACGGGACACGCCTACTGGGCCTGATTGTTAGAGACCAAAATGGGTTAGCGGTGGCAACGCAAGTCCAACGGGGTCATGTGCGTGCGTGGGCCCCGGCTGGTAGGTAAGACGTTGTTGCATCGTGTAGGTATAAGCCGTGCATCCTTAAGTTGTATTGGGTTGCCACTTTAGGGGAGTGATACACCCCACTGTGGGACCAGCACGGGTATCTACGAGTTAGGGAGCCAATCGAATGGGGCAGGGTAGTGGGTACATCTAGTGGAGATAGGAGCAGACGGCACCTATGTAGTCAGCTAGGGGTACACGAAGCTACCATTATTAATTAATCATTAAAGGGGTACACCTAGTGGAGATAGGAGCAGGCGGCACCTATGACGTCAGCTAGGAGTACATGGAATTACCATTGAAGGGGTACATCTAGTGGGGATAGTGGGTACATCTAGTAGTACACGAAGCTATCATCATTCTATTTAGTCAAGAGGGATCAAGTTTCTAGAGTGACTAGTATGGGTGCAGTTAGTGTTAGTACAGTACAGTACGGTAGAGTATAGTAATTACCCTATATTGATTAGGAAGCACCTTTAACGTTATCTTTGCTCATCCTATTATTTTTGGTTGCTTGGTCTTTCCATTAATTCACAGTCATTTCCTTATTTACCAAGCTTATGTCTTATCCTAGTTACTTTGATAATTATATTGTTGGAGTTATCGGACTTGCCATACTTTATGTCTCACCCCCTTTGTTTCCACCTCTTTTCTTCCTTCCCCCCCCCCCCCCCCCCAGGTTCTTAGGGTGGGAAGCTTGATTTGGATCTCTTTGGGAGCACTTGGATTTGGATTGCTGAAGTAAAGCTCAACCTATCTCTTTTATGGCTATTTATGGGATTATGCTTTTTATATTATGTACTCTGATTTTTTCAAGATGGATATTATGTACTTGACTTTAGTCTTTGGGTTTTGGTGATGTAACCAAACATATTTACCTTCCGTTGCAATAAATAAAGTTTTAAATTTTCAAGTACTATTTCATATCTGTCTAGTTGTGATTTTCTGTTCTATATTCACTTAAAACGCTCCATAGAAGTTAATGCATTCCCTTTTGTGAGTGACATTAATGGACATTGGGTGTTACACTTCCATACAGGTCGTCGTGGGACTGGACAGACCAAAGGCACTATTCTGTAAACAGGACTTCCCTTGCATAACACCGTCTTCAATTATCTTCATCATATTTGATTCGCAACGCTAATGCCATACGGAGTGGTTTTCAGATAATATATCTGATCCCGACCTCTCTTATTGACAACAGAAATGGTCAAAATCCTTGATAGTCGGTGATTTAACTATCAAAGGAAAACATGTGTACAAACAACGGTCGTATTCTCAAATGGAAATCTTACTGATCAATCACCATTTCATTTCCCACTTTCTCATTTATCATTTCCATATATTCATAAATTCCTTATTTTCTAAAATTAGGAATATATACGTTAGTAACTTTGGAAAATGTTTCCATTTTTGATTCGCGCATCACTATCTTCCCCCCTCTATTATTCTATAACTGTAAACTGGTAAGAGAACAACTTCCCAAGCATAAACCCCGAAGGCCGAAACCAACATCAGATCGATACTGAGAAAACCATTCAACTCAACTAATTTCCAGTTAGTTTCTAATTTCAGTAATTCCACTTAATTTCCTAATTCAAACCCCCAATTCCTTTATAATATTTTATTTGCAAAATATTTACTTTAATCTATTTTTTCACATAGAATGTGAATAATATTTCTTTATATAATCAAAATTGTTTGATTTCATATTTATAACCAAATATCCAAATTCTGTTTATATTTTTATTTGTAGAATTATTCATACAAAATTTCCTTTTTATTTCTAACACTCAAATCTCGTTTATAATTCCCTTTATATAATTCTATTCATTTTATATAAATTCTTTTATATAATTCTATTCATTTTATATAAATCCTTTTATATAATTCTATTCATTTTATATAAATCCTTTTATATAATTCTATTCATTTTATATAAATCCTTTTATATAATTCTATTTATTTTATATATAAGTATGTCATTTTCAATATTCACTTTGAAAATTTCCTTTTTACATTTCAGCATTTCATACGGTATTTAAAATACCAAATAACATGACCAGTGTCATCATAATCAATCATAGATTATATATCAAATCATATATCACAATATATGGAAACAAATAGTATTATAAATTTTGAGGAATCCAGTTGGATCCCTCCAACTTGTTTCCCTGCATTCACAGATGTTAATCAATATAAATAACATTGATTTCATTTCAATATGAAATATTCTAATAAATAGAATCAATATTTGATTAACGATTTTTATATATATATCATTATCAAACAAATGATCAACACATAGCAATCAATCATCATTTACCAATACTAGATTATATTTATAGAATATAAACTGTAAAGAGTTGGTGAGATTTACTCACATTGGATGATCATCATTAAATAACGATAATCAATCGTCGATTCAGATCAGACAATTTATTTCGCTATAAATTGTAGTGGGCTCAAATTCACTCGCAGTCAGTTCCATTACGGAGCCACCATCAATACGATCACAACGGATCTTGTTCCGTCAAATTCTGATAGTGTATGAATCATATATAAGTATTACAAGTTTTTGTGTGTGTGTGTATATATAAAAATCATTAATTAATAATTTAATAAATGTTTATACCCTCTAAATCATCTTTGGCCACTACTACAAAAGTGGGCATATTCGACACTAATTTGTGTGTGTTGCATGAAAAGTGTGGCGAAAGCTATGCTTTCTTTGATCTTCTGCAACAATATTCATATGTTGTTGCATTATATGTGAATGCACTGTTGCGGTGTGAATTCTAGTGTTTTGACGTGCAACACCAGTTAAAAGCGTAGCATTACATATATATAATCCAGCTCAGCGATCCGCCTTATCAATATATTAAAACCCCAACCGTAGATGCAAGATTAATCCAACGGTTCAAACCATCTGTTGGTCTGATGATCTTAACGATAGCCATCATCCAATCATTGACAGCCACGTCATTGCATTATTTTGACGAAATTTTGGCGCGATCTTCTCCCTTCACGAAATTGTTTTCTTCTCTATCATCTAATCGTTTTCCCCCTTTTTACTATTGACAAAAATTTAAACCTAAATTCACGTCAGTATCACTCCTCCCCTCGACAGCAAATTCTATTCTGAAAAGGTTGAAGCTTTGAAATGCTTTCTAGCTTTGATTGCTCAGGGCATTGACATCGCCAGTTTTTTCACTCAGGTTCAGTTTGTATAGCACTGTGAATTAGTTACACTTATTATAGATTGGATTATGAGTAATTAGTAAGTAGTTCATTTGTTACACTTTGGAAAACCCATTCGCTTATGAGTAATTAGTTGCTTGGACATCCCAAACTTAGGGAAACCCGTTCGCTTATGAGTGATTAGTCGATGAAATATTAGATTATGAGTAATTAGTTGTGCTTTGACCATTGATTTGGGATTTGGGATTATGCTGAGGTTTATTCGAAAATTGTACCCAGCAATAAACCATGAGAACCGGGCTATTGGCATGAAAAAGACATTGGTTTATTATAGAGATCGAGCTAGTTAAGGAATGGGGACTGTACAATCGAAAGTGATTTGCACTTTGCGTTCATTTACACTGACAAATAATTGTATGCTTGAGGTTTTGTGATACATATACATGTGTAGTAATGCGGTGTATTTGCACTGCGGTGTGCTTGAGGCTAACAATTTCCCGATCCGGACGAGTCGTTCACCCGTATCTTATAACACGCACAGGTATTTTCCATTTGATTTTGGAAACTACCAATTTCAATGTTTCGATTTTGGAAACATATGCTCAGTTTTGCATCAGTTCATACCATACACATCCAAAAAATGACATACAACTGTATGCTTGAGGTTTTGTGATACAAATACATGTGTCGCACTGCGGTTTTGTGATACAAATACCCGTATCTAACACGCACGCACAAGTATTATAAGGCAGCATCAGTCCATACAATACACATTAGTTCATACCATACACGCACAAGTATACACACACGCACAAGTATACACACACGCACAAGTATCATAAGGCAGCATCGATCAGTTCATACCATACATGCACAAGTATATACACACGCACAAGTATAATAAGGCAGCATTGATCAGTTCATACCATACACATCCAAAAAATAACATACACATCCACATCCAAAAGTATCATAAAGTTAACTTAATATATACACATCCAAAAAATGAAATTATAGTAGCATCAATTCATAACAGATCAGGGTTGCGGGGCAGTGGAACTTCCAACTGATTCGTTAGGGCTTTGCGGCTGTGGGAGAGCCGGTCCGAAGTGAGCAGCCACATGTGATGGACCCGCAGCATCAGGACAAGGGGTGAGGTAGTTTGGCCAGTCAAATTCCTGATCAACTTCTATATCTACCCACTGATCATTCCTCTGGTTCATTGGGGCTTGGTTATCAACATGTATGTCATGGGCGGCTTCCGGAAATAAGCTTGGCAAGGGGGGTAGCTCAGCAGCTTCTTGTATCATTGCATTAAATCTTTCATCTGAATCCATTTCCCATTCCCATCCGTAATGATGCAAACATGGAACCACCTCTTCCTCCCTATTGCTCACAAAAAGAAGTTCAGGCCTTGTCCCAGGATGAGCATGGGTACAGCGCTGAACCTTAATGAAGTAAACCTTGTTATTGATTTGAGCAGCAAAAGTATTTATATTGCCAATGCCTTCATAAAATTGCATTTTTAGGTAGAAAGATGTATGGTCGTACTGAGACCAGTAACAGTCGTCAATTGCAAGCACACGTCCCATTGGCTTCATTACTTCTTCAACAGCAGGAACATTACTCTTTAGGAACTCGGGAAAGCCATCAACTTTAGCCCATGATTCCACTTCTAACGCTGGTGAGGGCTCAAATTCTTCATCAGACCATGATTGCAGGTAAATAGCACCACCAGGTTTTGTAAAAACATTCAACATTAGGGCATGATCACGAATTCTGTACGATGGGCATGATACTAGAAAAGAGTTGTTGGGTATTACCCGTATAGGCCACGAATTATGATTGAGAGCCACCTTAAGAACGTCTTGCATAGCTTCGAAATTCCAATGTCCCTTAATAACAGTGGTTGTGATGTATAGAGACGAGTCCATTGTTTTTGTTTCTTTTTAAAATTTCGAAGATTGGGGTTTAGGGGATATGGAGGAGATGATGTTTTGACGCTGGAAAGGATGTGTGAGGGACCCAATGGATGGTGTCAGGCAGATATGTGAACTGGAAATGCTTGCACAGAAGACGAAGCATACTCAATTCTATTTCTGATGAGGTGGCACGTAGTGACCAATACTGATTGGTCAACTGTTATAATTGTATGCGTAACTCACTAAGATTTATAAGTTAATTAGATGGCCAAATGCACAGATGCATGCACACAGCACATATGCACTTATCAAATTAATAACTTGTAAATTCAAATTGCAGGATCTGAAATGACGAGGGGAGATACAGCCGGCAAGTGGAGGACCTGAAATGACATAGAGATACAGTTTCTGGTTCATGGCATTGCTACTTTGTAGAATGCACACTAATCATATTTATTGGCACTTGTATTGAAGGTGGTATGTGTTGGCACTTTTACTACTTTTAAATTATGTATTTGATCGTATGTGTTATATATTTGATCGGATGTATTGAAGGCGGTATGTATTGAAGGTTTGAATGTGATGATGAATGTAACGGATGTGTTTCTTCTATGTAAAAAACTGATATTGCAAAATTTATAATTAAAGCGTTGTATTTGCCTTCTTTTACTGTTGCATTTGCTTTTTTCCTGATGTCGTGTTTCAAGATAATGGTGTCGCATTCCATAATACAGTGATGTTGCATTACGTAAAATAGTAGTAAGTCCACGTGGCACGTAAACGCCACAGCTGACATGGTATGTGACACGTGTGCAGCTGACGTGGAGATCTGACGTGTCGTGTGACACGGTGGCAGCTGACATGGAAAACTGACGTGGCCGCCGCTATCGTGACCTGGTACGCAGGATCTAACTAATTTTCAAGCAACGCTGAATAATGTTGCATTATGTACAATTAGTGTTGCATTACGTCTATAACGCAACACTTTCTTTCTGTGGCAGTAGATGTGCTAAAGTGTTGCCTTATATGGCTAATGCAACGGCCGCGGATGCCACGCCCCCCTGGTGTTGCCTATTTGAAAAAAGGGGCTACTGCAACGCTTTTTTGATCTACGGCCACAGTAAAATAGTGTCGAATATGCCCACTTTTGTAGTAGTGGGCCATTGAGTATTCTTCGTGTTCGTTAAGTCTGGACAAACTACTATTAATAGCTCGATGTAGATCAAGCACTGTAGGCTGTAGTGCATGAATCCATTCCCAGTAATGCACAATGTTGCCTCATTGTATACTTGAATCATTCTATTATTATCTTATACTCTTATGGCTTTAAACAAAGAACTAAACACTGTTACCCCGTGACTTACGATAGAAGCCTTTGTTTAGAAACATAGTACGTCTCCTGTTATCCTCATCTACTGCGATTCATTCTAGCAATCTTCTTCCCTAATTAATATACCAGTATTCAAACACAATAAAACCCCAACACCCCTCTCGCAATTAAACAGGAACACCCTTTTCGAAACTAATGACTTAACATTTCCTTAACATGTCTTCCTCCACAATAAAGAAAACAACTGCTCCTCCTCTAAATCTACGTTTTAACTGTAAACCCTTTTAGAAGCTCAAAACTGAGATTAAATCCCGCCCCCAATTCGCATTCAATCTTCGTTCAGCAAATACGTAATCATAGATTTGAGGAATTCGAGCTCTAACTAGCTTTATTTTTATGCAAAAATATAGAGCGTCGACCCAGGGTCACTGTTCGAGAGTTCGAACATGTCAAAGGGTGATCGCACAGGTTGAAAATTAGATGGGAATGAAGTGTAAATGCCCAGGATGCCGAATATACAAAATACAGAATTTATAACTTTGTTTTTGAATTCTTTTGAATTTCTGAAGATCTGATTGTTCACAGTGGAAGAAAGTTTGAGGCGGCGTGAATTTTATTGACCAGAGAAATAGAATAATTAGGGTTAGGGTGTGGTGAAATTTATAGGGGTAATAAATATTATTTTATTCTATTTTTATAAATAGATTTATTGATTTGCTACTTGTGTTGTCTTCTAAAAATCCGTTTGATCACATATGAAATCCATTTGCGATGAAAATTGACAAACAGCTATAGTTTGACGTTACGGACCCAACAAAACTTGTTTTGTTGAATTCCAACTTCGTTTGCTCACAAAGTGTATTTATAAAGTCAAAATTATTGAATATTTTTCATAATAAAATCCCGTACAGACACATTCTAACTCCAAAAATCATGGAAATTGAAATGTAACAATAATTTAATATTTTGGATCCAACAAAATTAGTTTCATCGTAAACAGAGGTCGATTGCGAAGATGGCTATTTTTAAAGCTTTAAATAACCCATTTTAAATACATAAATATATTTAAAAACAATTTAATTTAATATTAATAAATAAAAATTATTGTATACATAAACACAGAATATCATACAGCTCCGAAATATACATATCTTGATTTATAACTTGATATTCTCAAATCCAAGTTAAATCGATATTCCGGTTATGTTAAAAATCAATTTATAATATAAATAATCATTATAAATTATAATGGAATTCCAAAACGAATATTTTAAAATTTGATTTGGACATAACTCAAAATCTACGTGATGAAATCCCGATTTTTCTCTTCCATTAGAAAAATATACTTCACCAACTCCGAACCTTTCTTGTTTCACAGAAATCCGATTTAAAATGGATTCTATATATTCAATTGAAGTTCACGCTGTATATTCAATTGAAGTTCACACTGTATTCGATTATAATTAAATTATAATTTATACGTTCTAACGTCGATTTAAATAATATGTTCGTTATTCTAATTCAATTCTAATCTGTATTATACCATATATATGATCCAATTCACACTGTATTATGAATTCAGCTATTTTTGACTATTTCGGAATTATAATATATTTTTATATTATATACATATTAATTAAATATTCGATATTATTTAATTAAATAAACATTTAAATCTATAAATCGCTTTTTAAATAATTAAATAAATCGATTATTACACCGTCAAAATACGGGACATTACACAAGACGTTCCTTGGTTGGGCAATAAGATCTCTGAATTGCTCGACGAATCTGACAACCAAGACATTCCAACTGTTAATAGATTTTTGTTCCAGCTGTCTGAACCATAGAGCTGTAATGTCCATAAGATAAAGTGAGAAGCACATGGCCATGACGCCTTTTGAGGCTGAATGCACATCCATATGGCACCTATAGCACCTAAAATGAACAATAGGGTATTTCCTACCATCAAAAGCTTCTAACACCGAAAATTTAAAGTCTGTTGGGTTCTGCAATTAGGAAGTACAGGGGTTTCTGTGTCCAAAGTTGCATGCACTGGCACTTGAGTGGAATTTCCAATATCTAATCCAGAGTTCTGATTGAAGACATCTTGAGGTGAATCTTGAATGGGATTTGGGGTGCTTCCCCTAAGCCTAGCCGATCCGATAGTTGTGTACGGATTGGTGTTGAAATGGGGTTTTTCTTCGGAAATTACCCCCAAGTCTCGAGCTAATCCTTGTGGAACACTAGCAGTAGTTCCAACAATGTTTCCTTGGCCCGATTCCCTCGTAAATCCTTCGAGTCGGGCGAGAAGAGTGGCTATGGTGACCTCTTGGTGACGGAAATGGACCTCTTATTGTTCCAAGAAAGCAGTAAGATTTTTATTTAAATCCTTTATGGTCCCATCGATGTCATCTCGGGTGATAAAAGTTAGATCAGTGTCCGGCCAAAGAGAGTTCTAGGTCCTCTTCTGCAGTTGCTCCTTCTGAGCGCATTATCCGATTTCTTTTAACCATGGTGAGATGTGAGTGAAGTTCATTTCCAAAAGAAAGTTGAAGTTGATTTCCAAGATCCAGAGAACAAAGTCGAGAGCTAAGGTTGAGAACTAAAGCTGAAATCTAAAGTCAAGAATTGAGACTGAAGCTGAAGTTGTGTGTTCCTCCACCTGGCTGGCCAAAGTGTTGACGTGGGGAATTATAGACGATTCAATGCACGCCAACTATCGAGTGTATATTTAATGAAAACACAGTAATCCAAATCCAAAGTAATGAAATGTAGGGAGAACAGAGCTTTTTATAGTGGTTCATCACTAACGCCTATGTTCGCTTTATAGTAATCATTCATCATGTAATAGCTGATTACAATTGTTGTACAAGTTCGGACAAAATTTTTGTATGAACTGTTGCAATAGTTAATTCTAAAATTTGACCAAAATGCCCTTGTTCTTAACCATTGAGTATAAAATGTATTGACCTAGTCAACAATGTCCAAAATATGGCTTCAATGTCCAAGAAATCCAAAATATTCTAGAATAGTCCAATAGCAGAGAAATGTCCTTGTAAATATCCAAAAGTTTCTGGAGAACGTTTGTGCAACATTTTATTGTTCCATGCTATATTCGATAGCCATGGAGATGAAGATGGAAGCCATTAATTATGCTTGAGAGATCTAAGAAGTCCAAAATACCACGAAAATCCAACCCTTTTGAAGAATGAGGTAGGGGGTATTTATAGGTGGTGAGGTAGGAGTAGGTGAGATTTGAGGACCACGGTAATAAAAATCGCATCCCTCGAACTATATGCAAAAAATCGCATCACTTTGGTTTGGATCATCTCGTATAAAAAAAGTGGTGAAAAACACATGTGGATCCGCAAAAAAGCCTTAATCCACATGGTATTTCATTCTGGTCAAATCACTTGGCACTTGCCTAGTCCAGAGCCACTTAAGAAAAATTGCACCGCATCTCTCAAGTGCGACACAGTGAAAATGCTAAATCCTTCGATGCGATCATAGTAAATCGCATCACATCCCTTTTGCCAAAAAAAATTGTTCCGCTTTGCTAAATCGCATCACATTTTCCCATTTTCGCCTTGTGGAAAAATCGCATCGCATCACGTTGACCTGCACTTTTTTGCTTTGCAAGATCTCGCATGCCAACTTTTTCCAATATTTCGCATCATTAGGATGCGATGCACACTCGTGGAAAAACTTGTTGGGGCTAATCGGTTGCTAGAGAAATCGCATCATTAGGCGATGCGATTTTGCCAAGTGCCAAGCCATGTTGCCAAGCCCGAATTTGCTAAAGATGATTTTGCCATGTTGCACACGTGAAATTTGATGGATCCACTGTGCCGATCCATGGTTTTTGAGCATGCTAAATGTGCCGAACTTACCAAGTTTTTACCCAATTTACCAAATTTTTCGGAGTGATTAACTAAGGTTTCACACATAGTTTTTCATGATTTTCATGCGTTCATCAAGAAATTTGAACATGCCAGATCGATTTTTGTTAATATTACCAGATTTTAATTTCGTGAGTCGTGCAAGCCAAAACGCTCGATAATGTTTTTCACCAAAACAATGTTTTGCGCAACGAGTTTTGCCATGTGATCGGACCAACACGCTCAGGTATTTTGAGCTGATCGAATTGAGTCAATCCCGTATTTTTATTATGCCAATTTTTTCGAGTCTATGGATGACGATTTTATCAATCGATGACATTTCCAAGCCTTTTATGAATACATCACAACTTGACCAAATCGCTTTGTGTTTTCTGATGATGTTATTAATGCTTGAGCGCATCGCTAAACAAAATCTCGACGTGTGACAACTTTGACCAAAAAGCGTGTCAACATGTAGTGAATGTCCACCCTTTCATTTCTTCTCTATCCACATCTGAGATGTCCGTTGGCAATAAATGTGTATGAAATACTACCCGACGCACCTGATTCCGCCTAAGAACCACTTTCATCATCCATTGCCATTTTTCAAAATCATTATCATCATTTCACTTGTCAATAACCAATTGTGGCCCAGAAGAAGTGTAAGAACCACGTACATAAGGAGCTACACTACTTGGACCTGTTGAGGCACTATTTGAACTTGATATCGGCATTTCTACGACTATCGATCAACACCAATGCTCCAATACCAAATGTTGAGGAGAAATTGAACTCAAGACCAGTCAAATCAAAGCACCCAACCCGCGGAAGATGATTTCATGGTAGACGTGCATGTTGAAAGCAAAATATGTCGTAAACACCCAAGACTATTAATTATTTAAGAATATAATTTCACATGGAAATATAAGTGCAAAAGCAGTAAATAATACAATAGAATTATAGTGGTTCAGTCCCGTGAGGGGCCTACGTCACCTTTGGAAGAGTCGCTGATATTTTATTGACAATAATGAGTTACAAGCTTGAGATCATATCATGACATCCTTTTACAATCATTTCTAAGTATTTTGTTGTCATAAATATCATATATGAGTATAAGGAAAAAGTCACTTTTCCCTTCTTCTTCCTCAAAGCAAGGATGCCATTAAAGAGGTCACTTGGAGCTCTCAAGTGGAGTCAAATCAGCCAATCACCAACCCTTTGAAGTGTGAGCTTAGGGTATTTATAGTGGTGTGGTTAGGTGGGAGTAGGTATCAATAGGGGACCACAATAGTACATTTTGGATCCTAGAGTGCAGGCCTCCAGAAACTCAGACCCCTTCCATCGTGCCAAGAAAATTCGTACCCCACTCTAGGGGTACGAATTTCATACCCCAAGAGGTATGAAATTCATACCTATAGGATACAAGTTTCGTACCCATAGGGTACGAAATTCATTCCTCGTGGGTTACATATTTCGAAGCCTGTAAGGTACGAGACTCGTACTCTGTGGGGTACGTGTTTTGTATTGAAACTATGGGTATCGGACACGAGGGATCCGGGTACGAGTTCGGGGACGGGGGTGCATGTGGGTTTCGAAATTTAGAGGAGACGAGGGTACAAGGCCTACATGTGTTGAGGGATTTGAAGACTTTGGGTAATATTTCAAGAGACTCGAGCTATATGGGTTCGATCATTTTGTCTAAGGGTACGAAAATGTGGTTTGCGCTTTGTTTTGAGGAGTTGTGAGGCTCTTACTCGCATAACCTTTTTCGGGCTTGTTCCCTTAACTTCTTGGCGACACTTCGGGCCGTAGCATCACGTAATGTGTTGGGTCAAGCATGTCTTGTATGCTTTTGGGAACCAGGCCAAAAGGCCGGTTAACATTTGTCCCCCCAAAGTACGTCTTGTCTTGACATAATGTGCTTCTAGTTGGTAGAAATATTTTGTTGAATCGTCGAATTCCTTCTGACTCGAGAATGTAAACATTAGTTATCGACCCTTGTTCACATTGTAATGTTCACAAGTCATGGTTGATGTGATGTCCCATACACGCTCGCACGTTTTCACGTGATTTTGTGCCTAGCTATCGGAAGTAAACGGAAGAAAAGTAGTGTGTGTGTGTAAGTGAGGATGTGAACGAGCATGTGTGTATGCTTTTATGTGTATGCCATGCAATGTGATGTCGTGTTGTAAGCATATGCACACATCATATGTATTTATGTCATTAGCATAAGTACACCTCGTATGATTATTTTTCATTCATATGTAGGAGTGAGGTTTGTACCCCATGACGGGGGCACGAGATCTTCATACCCTTCTTAGGGTACAAAAACTTGTATCCTACGTGGGATACCACATGTGAAATGAGCCAAAGCCCAATTTCTCCTTCCCTTATAAAACTGAACTACCCTCTTCATTCTCCCCTCTTCTCTTTTTATCTCACTGGAACTTGTGAATGAATCCGATTACAAGGACCTTAAAAACTTTAGGAATTAACAAACAGGTGGGCCCAAGTGTCGAACATGGCCATTGAAGTGAACATGGATCCTGATTTGAACTTGGCCTCGAGGATGGAATGGGCTTCACGATGGATCTCAAGGAGGATCCAATGCCGGTTGCACCTCTGAGCTCCACGTTGGAGCTAGACCGTGCACTGGATTCCAGTAGAGATTGACATAGGGAAGCTATTCAATCTTGGGGTGTGTTCGAGTTTGGTATCATGGAGGAAGGAGACGTAAGAGAGGAGAGGAAAAGGGGTCGGACTCGAAGTCGAGGAGAAGAAGGAAGACGAAGTGATAGGGGTTTCGAAAAGAACGGCCGAAAAGGTGTAAGTTCGTACCACTCGGAGGGTACGAATTTTCGTACCCTTTATAAGGGATACGACAGTTTGTTCCCCTTGTAAGGGGTATGAAGTTTCAAACCCCTTGGAGGGGTACGAAATTTTGAAACCCTTAGAGGGGTACAAAATTTCGTACCCCGTTTCAAGGGATATGAAATTTCGTACTTCCAAGGCATATGAGACCTTCCTTGGCCATGGTATTTCGAGTATTCCTTATCAGTACTTTGTCTTCCTTGTTCAATGCTAGAGCCCTGCACAACTTGCCTCTGGGTTCGCGTTGCGTTTGCAGCACTATGCAATTGGGTCAAAATTTACTGTAACCATAATTTTGTCGATGGCTCAGCTTGGCACAAAGAATTAGAGCACATGTACGGACTGTGACTGAACTACCGAACTGCTAAAGACGTTATAACGATCCTAATCATAATGTTATCGCGACCCAGTGTGAATCCGATAATGTTGGTTGATGACGACGATTGTTATAGTCTCAGGGACTCGTGATCGTCATTGCGTCCCAAATTTTTAAATTATGGACTGTATTAGCATGGAACTGCACGCACATGTTAGTTTTCACCAACACGAGGGGTATATGTTATCCACAACGATGCCTAACACTAGTGTGTTGAAAGTATAGCTGACAATGAAGACAAGGTCTATGACAGAGCTGACTTCGGAAGCTGAAGCTTCGTTGCACTCGTACACACATCTGATTCAACTAGCGATGCTAGCTCGAAGGGCAGTGAGCTTGATACTTCCGGGGAATCCACTCCTTCTCAGGAGACAAATTCACCAGAAGAGTCTGATCATGGAGTGCAGTCATAAAGATGACATTCCCCGGCCAAGCATGAGGAGGTAGAGCACATAGATATTGTTGAGGAAAGCATGTTGGTGGCACCGGATATGTTGTTGGGCATGGTTTTACTTGAAAACCCATCGGATTCGATGCCATCGCATATGGATGCAGTGGCGGTAAGACGCATGGCATTATGGTTCCATATTCTCGAAAGAGATGTTCTTATGCTCGAAAAGAATGACAGAGATCACACACAAGAGGAGGGGTACACTGCCTATAATAGGCAGGCATGCATTACTGGGTGCATTCCCTCAGCCAACAACTTTATTCTGGATATGCTACACCACTTTCGCCTTGCCCCATTGCAGCTTCATTCGAATGTGTATGCTTCCCTTCAAGGCAGCTACATTCTCTGTAGGAAGTACCTGCAGTTAGAACCCATTGGAGAGGGCATCCGTTATTTGTTTCAGCTGAAGAGGAGAGCTAATATCTCGCTATCTCAAAATTTACTGGAAGCGTTACCTAGTACCATGTTCTTTAGTCGGATATGGCCTAAGATGACCGTGTATAAGCACGATTGGTTCTTTGTGCGTTCCCCTCCTGCATTTGCAAGAAGATGGTTGGAAGGAAGTAAGCATTTCGTGTTACCTTTAGTTGCGGAACTTGTGGGTGTTGGTAGCTTAGTTTTTTAGTTCCATTCTTATATGATAGGAAATCTTGAGGTGTCCAATGACATCGTATATCAAGAGTGTCTCAAGTCTCTATTAGCCATCCCGGTCGAGTCACGTTCCACCGTCAATGTTCTAAAACGGGATCATCTATGTCATGCAGGATTACTCGCTAATGATCGAGTGATAATCTGACAATCCATCATCGGTGGTGGAAACAAAAAGGAGGCCGGGAAAGGGGCAGGTTCTCCGGGTTAGAGAAGGAAGGTGCCCCTTGTCGGTTCTAAGCTGCACAAAGCAGCGAAGATTCAGGAGGGAAATGGTGGAGGCAAGATTGGCGATGAGGAGGCAGTTTCCAAGGGAGAGGACCCATCGAGTTCTCATATTATGCCTACGACAGATGAAGCAAGAGTAGGTGCATCGACCAGGTAGCAGTATCCTATCACTCCATTTGAGACCGCCATCTCGATCGAGGACAAGGGCCAGTTTGATGATCTTAACTTCCGCTAGAAATGTTTTCTTGGCCTAGCGCCACAAATATGGAAGAACTGGCTTTAGCTGCGGAGGATATCTCTCCTTCGCGCGGAACATCATCTGGTTTGTTGAGAGAACACTTAGGATGCACATTCATAAACATTGCATGACACAACATTTGTTTGTGTGCACAGGGTGCTTAAATTTAAACATGGGACTGTTTCCTTTGCAGGTGATATGACTCTAGGACAAAGAGGCTGAGGCTATGGTTTTAGGAGTTGCCGACCCCCGAGAAATACTTTTCTTGATAGCTTTAGAAAAGAGACTAGCTTGTTCAATAAACCTCCGTATTCACATGATCGTAGTGGCAAGCACATCACAGAGAACAACCCTTACGGTCCCCAACTCCACCACCCTTTATTCATCATCTGGGGAAGACTCCTAGTTCAACATAGCAAGTGCCAGACACTCTTTATTAACTGCTCCTCCCCACGCCGTGCCTTCGGCTTCTACCCAAGTCTCTAAAGGGAAAGTGTCGGCACTTTCCTATTCACGAAAGAAGGAAATGGCATAGAAGAAGAAGCAGGATATGGCGGTGCCCGAGACCCAGGAGCTTTCCATTGAGGAGAGGAAAGCCCAGTTGAAGCAAAAATTTCTGGATCACTGATTTGACGAGTTAATCTTTCTTCTTGGTATCAACTCGATTCCCATTGAAGATAGTGACGAGGAGTGGATGAAGGTAAGGGCTGCATACTTTCAAGTTAGGGAATTTAGAAAGTATTCCGCGAATCCCTCAGACTTGATCAAGAAGAATAACGTGGAGATCCAGAGTCGGGGGTTGACTATCGATGTTGAGCGGACCACCGTCCGTAACCGAGAGAAGGAGATAGGTAAATCTGATTCATGTGGTGTAACTATTTCTTTGCTCGTAGTTGTACACTCGAATGCTAATCACTTGTTATTGAAACATCGGAATGAAAGTAGGGCATGCGAAATTGAAAAGGGAAGCGGAGCATGCAGATTCGACTTTCAAGATACGGTGGCCTTACTAACAATTGAGAATATGACCCTAAAAAGAGATCAAATTGATCTGGTGCAAGTAAATGCTCGATTAGAGAAGGACAATGAAAGGGTATCCCAGCTTCAAATGGATAATGAGGCCTTTGAGGGAGGACAACGAGAGGTTGAAAGTTGATAATGAGGGGACTTAGAAGCTTTAGGAGTAGGCTATCGAACAGAGGAAGCAACTAGAGGTGGCTAAGAAGGAGAAGGAGGAGGCTGAGGCCAGCAACAATGATATATTGAGCTCAGTGGATTGGTTGAAGGGAGAGCACCAGAGGAAAGTGGACGGCTTAAGAGAAGAGATCGAGGATGCAGAGGTTAGGGTGGAGGCATCCGAAGATGAACATGTCCAGAATATGTATGTCAAGGCCTTAAGATTTTGTGGAATCTCGTAGGTCAGGGACTACCCTCAGGTGCTGGCTCAAACGTGGGAAAGGTTGGTGCTTTATGAGGCTTTGCTACATCAGGTGGACGTGGAATCTTTAAACGAGAATCAGTTGATGATCGATCTCTTGACTAAGATGAGCGTAAGAAACTGGAGGAAGGGGGAGATTGTTACAGGAGGATGTTTAGAAGGAGAGACTAACGAAGCGCACTGCCGAGATGGGAAATTTTGTACCTACGGAGAGCGTGGTCGTCACTAAGACATTCATGGAGGAAAGCTCCTATCGGCCATCAGCTCCCACATCCTCTACAGCCAGCGAACCCACTATCTCAGTTCAAGTCTCAGTTGAACATCCGGGATTAGGAGTGATAGGATCCGCTCTTACTGCTACAGCGAGCACCCTTCCTATCTTCCCCACACCATTCCTTTCTAGAGGTAAATTTTTGTTACTGCGAATACCCAAAGATGATGTGGTTACCGAATTCGTGGACTAAATAGTTGTGTTTTTACTGTGCAGCCCTTCCAAGAGCAGACGTGACACCTGGATTTTCCCCTATTCTTCCTCAAACAATAGAGTTTTGGATTGGGACTTCAAGGAATACAATTTGGAGAGGAAAGTGGCCATGTGGATATGTTTTCATATGTCGAGCTAGGGCCCCATATTTAAAAGTATCTTCTGGGGGAAGAAGAGGGTGCGGACAACCAGAGTATCCATGTGATAGGCGATAGGAGCTTTCCAATGCTGAGAGGGAGAGAGTCGCTGAGGAGCTTAGGAAGAAGGAAGCCAATGACGATGCCAAACAGAGAACCGTGACAACTTATGAGAAGCTCAACGTCGATGACGTTGTGAAGCTCAAATCCAAGAAGCTAGTTGATCAAAGGGCCACCAGAGAAGCCAAGAAGAAGGTGGAGCTAGAGGCCAAGAAAGCCCTGGGAGAGGGTGACGTTATGTTGGGCCTCGCTTCTGGCGTTGCCTCCAATTACAAAGTGTTGCCCCTGAGGAGATCATGGAGATTACAAGTGATGAGGATGATGGCGGAAAGCGCATCTCAGTTTCTTATGAATCTATCACCTTTACGAATGGTAGAGGAGGGAAATGCGGAAGCGGCCCTGGAAAGAAGAGGCCCGTCACCGGAGATCCACCTAGTGCTGAATTTGTACAAAAGAAGAAAATAAAGAAGGATGAGAAGTATTAGTAATTATCATAGATGTTACCGATATTTTGGTTATGTAGGCCGATAGTATACGCCAGTACGACCCTCGCTTTTAATCTTTGGAGGCATAGCGTTGTTTTTTTGTACACAGTGTCATTAGAAAGAAAGATATTAGATGTATAGTTTGCTTATGTATGTGAAATGAAAGCAGTAGCTAACTTTATGTAAATCGTGTTTCATGTTAAGTTTTTGAATGTTCGTCTTATGTTTTCCAGCATCCTGTACTTGCACAAGCGCACTTGTTGTTACACTTACAGAAATGTTATTGGGAACTCCGCCCTGGGGGTTCCCCCCAGTCATGCAGAAGTCATATGCTGGTTCCACTCTCGGGGTTTCCTTTGTTCAGGAGTACCGAGTCGGGTGGAATACAGGTCTGGTGCCTCTCTCTTGGACCTCCTTGAGTTCGTTATTCCTAAGTTGTGAGATGGCATGGACCTCGTGGATTCATTCTATTGTCTCTCCCGTCATTCCTTCGGGTTTAGAGCGCGAGGACGTCGTTTATTCACCAAATGTTACCCGGATCCGGACCCACTGTGTCGGATGGTGGCTGATGGGGCTTCCCCTAAGTCTGTAGACTTGGGAATGAAACGATTTGTATTTGGTCTCGTTGTTGGTTCAAGGTTCGAGAGACACCTGGATCCTGAACCGATGGGTGGGTTGGAGTCATGGGAATAATCGGTATAATACTATCTTGGCTGATGGGCTGCCCCCAAGTCCAAGGACTTGGGATCAGAACGATTTATACTCGGTCTCGTTGTTGGTTCGAGATTCGAGCAGTGTTATTTATACTTGGTCACGTTGCGGGCTTGGGACTTGAGAGGTGTCATTTATACTCGTACTCATCGTTAGTTCGAGACTCGAGTGGCAGTTCCGACTCCCGTGCTCGGGGTGCCGATCCGACATTATTTATACTCAGCCTCGTCATTGGTTCGAGGCTCGAGTGGTGGTATTGGATCCCATTCTCGGGGTGTCGATCCGGTGTTCATTGTGTCTGTGTGTGCAAGCCAATTATGATGGTCAATCAAGCATATCATGCCGGGAGTAAACATATCGAGGACATAGAGAATTGAAGATCATCTTTACAAATAACTTTGGTAGTAACAGCCTTTGCAATGCCTCGAACTTAAAGAAAACAAAATATTGTTGGAAAGCGGAAAAACCTACACTAAGTTATGCGAAGCAGCATTGAATATGTTCGCTGTTCCATGCTCTAAGGAGTTCGACTCCATCGACAGTCGCTAACATGAGAGTCCCATTCCTAAGCTTCCGTTGTATGACGTACGGAACTTCCCAGTGAGGACTGAAACCAATCGATGTGGGAAAGATCCGTTACAGGACGAGGTCACCAATTTTGAGATCCTTGTGGTAGAATTTAGAGTTGAAGTATCGGGCTACTTGTTGGGATTGAGCGGCAGCTTTGAGTTCGTCTTCGTTCCTTTTCTCTTCGAGTAAGTCGAGTGATTCCAAAAGCAAGTCTTGGTTAGACTTTTGACTGTAATCAGTAACTCGATGAGATTGAAGTTTTGGCTCAATGGGAATGACCGATTAGGATCCATAGGTAAGGGCGAAGGTTGTGTGGTCAGTTGTTGACTTATGGGCGGTCCAATAGGCCCATAGGGCCAAAGGGAGTTCACTTTCCTATAAGCCTCCGGCTTTTTCCAAATGCTTCTCTATGATGGATTTAATCACTTTGTTGACTGCATTGACTTGCCCATTGGCTTAAGGGTGAGCCACTGCTAAGAATGTCTTTTCGATGTTGTGTTTTTGGCATAAAGTCATGAATTCTACGCTCTCAAACTGGGTTCAGTTGTCTGAGATGTTGGCCTAGAGGACTAAATAACGGGTGATGATATTGCAAACGACGAAGTTGATCACCTTCTTGGTGGTGATTGTAGCAAGAGCTTCGGTTGCCACCCATTTTGGGAAGCAATCAACTGCGACGATGGCATAGCGTGCCCCACTTCTGGTCATTGGAAAACTGCCAATGATATCTATCCCCTACGTGGCGAACGACCAAGGACTGACCATTTGCGTTAGCTTGGTAGGTGGGGCTCTTTGGACCTTTGAGAACTGCTGGCATTTGTCACAATTAGTTCGCAGCATCTTGATCGAGTGTGGGACTGAAATAGCCATATCTGATATATTTTTCTTACTAGAGTTTACCACCTAGTGTGGTCGCCGCACTCGCCTTCATGCACTTCCAGTATTACGCGGTCAGTGTCGTTGTGTGCCACACACCGAAGTAACGGGACGGAGAAACCTCTTCGTTAGAGCACTCCACCCAGAATGATATAGCGAGACGTTTGGCGAGTTAGCACTCGTCCTTCTTTGTAGTGCCCCGAAAGGGTACCATGTTGCAATTAGTTCTTAATTGGTGTCATCCAAGACTCAGGATTGGATTCGGTTTTCATCGCCATCACTGAATCAGTCTTCATCTGATCAATGCTTGGAGAGTCAAGTACTTCGACTAGAGCGAGTGCTGTAATTTGTGCATCCCCAGAGCTTGTTTGTTTAGCTAACGAGTTAGCCTTTTCATTTTGTTTTCGGTGGATATGCATGATGACATAGTGATCGAAGTTAGTGAGCAATTCATGAACCTTAGCGAGGTAGGGAGCGAGTCGTACGTCCTTCGGTTGGCATTCCCCTTGCATCCGACGCACGATGAGCTGTGAGTCAAAGTAGATCTGGATGGCCTTCATGTTAAGTTCGATGGTGATACTAAGTCCAGCGATCAAGGACTCGTGTTCTGCATTGTTGTTGGTAGCAGGGAAGTTGAGTCTAAAATCATAGCATATCGGGCGTTCCTCTGGAGTGATGAGTAAGACTCCGGCGCTAGAGCATTTATTGTTGGAAGATCCATTCACAAACAGTTTCCATTGAATGTTTGGAGCTTCATGCTTTCTGGAGGAGACTCCTCCGAGGTGGTGAATTATGCTATGAAGTCGGCGAGGGCTTGTCCGAGGATGGCTCGGCGAGGGATGAATGTGATTTCGAACTGACTCAGCTCTGTATTCAACTTTAGTAGTCGTCCGGATGCTTCAGGTCAATGCAGGACCTGTCATAGCGGCGGGTCAGTGTAGACTTTATTGCGGTGAGATTGAAAGTACGGTCGTAGTTTCTGGGAGGAGATTAATAACCAGTAGGCTAGCTTCTCAAGCTTTGGGTAGTTCTTTTCTTCCCTCATTAATCTCTTGCTAATGTAGTAAACGGGTCATTGGACATGATCTTCAATGCGTATGAGCGCCGAGCAGATTGCCAGCATGGACACAGCCAAATTAAAATATAAGTCCTGGTAGTCCATAGGTTTAGAAAAGATAAGTGGTTGTTTTAAGTGATTAAATAGGTCCTTGAATGCGGCTACGCATTCTGAATTCCATGCGAAGTTGCGCTTACTCTTTCGATGTCATAAACATCATATACGAATATTAGGAAAAAGTCACTTTAACCCTTCTTCTTCCTCAAGGCAAGGATGTTCTTAAAGAGGTCACTTAAAGCTCTCAAGGGGTGTCAAATCAGCCAATCTCCAACCCCTTCGAAGTGTGAGGTTGAGGTTATAGTGGAGTGGTTATGTAGGAGTAGGTAGTAGTAGGGGACTACAATAGTACATTTCGGATCCCAGAGCGCAGACCTCTAGAAACTCGGACCTCTTCCATTGTTCCGAGGAAATTGGTACCCCACTCTAGGGGTACGAATTTCTTACCCTATGGGGTATGAAATTTGTACCCATGGGATACTAGTTTGGTACCCTGTGGGGTACAAAATTCGTACCCCATGGGTTACATATTTCGTACCCCATGGGATATGGAACTCGTACCCCGTAGGGTACATGATTTTTATTGAAGCTGCGGGCATCGAACACGAGGGATTCAGGTACGAATTCGGGGGACTCGAGGGTGCATGTGGGGTTCTAACTTTATAGGAGGCAAGGGGTACAAGGCCTACACGTGTTGAGGGATTCAGAGACTTCGAGTATGAATTCAGGGGACTTGAGCTATATGGGTTAGAACACCTTATATGGAGGGTATGAAAATGTTGTTTGCGCATTGTTTTGAGGAGATGTGAGGCTTTTCGGGCTTGTACCCTTAACTTCTTGGAGGCACTTCAGGCCGTAGCATCACGCGATGTGTTGGGTTGAGTGTGTCTTGTGTGCCTTTGGGAACCGGACAAAAAGGTCAGTTAATATTTGCACTCGAAAGTACGTCTTGTCTTGACATGATGTGTTTTGAGCTGGTAGAAATATTTTGTTGAATCATTGAATTCCTACTGACTCGTGGACGTAAATGTTAGTTGTTGACCCTCATTTATGTTGTAACATAAATAAGTCATGGTTGACGTGATGTCACATACATGCTCGCATGTTTTCACATGGTTTTGTGCATAGCAATCGGAAGTAAATAGAAAGAAAATTAGTGTGCTTGTGTGTAAGTGAGGATGTGAATGAGCATATGTGTACGATTTTATGTATATGTCATGCAATGTGATGTCGTATTGTAAGAATACGCGCACATCATATGTATTTATGTCGTTAGCATTAGTACATCTCGTATGATTATTTTCCATTTATACGTAGGAGTGAGGTTCGTACCCCGTGGCTGGGGCACAAGATCTTCGTACCCCCTTGGTGGTACAAAAATTCGTATCCTATGTGGGATACAACATGTGAAATAGCCCAAAGCCCAATTTCTCCTTACCTTATAAAACCGAACTCCCCTCTTCATTCTCCCATCTTCTCTTTTTATCTCGCAAGAACTTGTGAATGAATCCGATCACCAGGACCTTGTAAACTTTGGGAATTAACAAATAGGTGGGCCCGAGTGTTGAACGTAGCCATTGAAGTGAACATGGATCTTGATTCGAACTTGGTCTCGAGGATCGAATTGGCTTCATGATGGATCTCAAGGTGGATCCAATGCCTGCTGCGCCTCCGGACTTCACATTTGAGCTAGCGGGGCTTGACCGTTCGCTGGATTCTAGTTGTGATCGACATGGGGAAGCACTTTGAGCTAGGGGGATGTCCGAGTTTGGGATCATAGAGGAAGGAGACATGGGAGAGGAGGAGTTAAGAGGAGAGGAAAAGGGGTAGGACTCAGAATCGAGGAGAAGAAGGAAGAGGAAGTGATAGGGGGTTTCGAAACGAACGGTCGGAATGATGGAAGTTCTTACCTCTAGGGGGTTACGAATTTCGGTACCCCTTATGGGGGATATGATAGTTCGTTCCCCTAATAAGGGGTTTGAACTTTCAAACTCCTTGGAGGGGTACAAAATTTCGTACCCCATTTTAGGGGATACAAAATTTCGTACCTCCAATGGGTACGAGATCTTCCATGGCCATTGTGTTTCGAGTCTTCCTTATCAGTACTTTGTCTTCCTTGTTCGAGGCTCGAGCTCCACACATCTTACCCCTGGGTTCGCGTTGCATTTGTGGCACTATACGATTGGGCCGAAATTTACTGTAAACATAATTTGATCGATGAGTCAGCTTGGCACATAGGATTAGAGCATATATACGGATTGTGACTGAACTACCGATGTGCCGAAGACGTTTTACCGATCCCAACCGTAACATTGTTGCGATTCAATGTGAATCTGGTAATGTTGGTTGGTGATGATGATAGTCATAGTCTCAAGGACTCGTGATCATCACCGCGTCCCAAGTTTGACCAAATCATTGCTAGTTTTTTCGAGTCCGTTGACAACGATTTTACGAATCAATGTCATTTCCAAGCCTTTTATGAATATGTTGTGACTTCGACCAAATCGCTTTGTGTTTTATGACGATGTTATTGATGCTTAAGCGCGTCGCTAACCAAAATCTCGACGTGTGACAGCTTCGACCAAAAAGCATGTAGTGAATGCCCACTCTTCCATTTCTTCTATATCCACATCTGAGATGTCCGCTGGCGATAATTGTGTATCAAATACTACTCATTGTACCTGATTCTTCCTAAGAACCACTTTCATCATCCACTTCCATTTTTCAAAATCATTATCGTCATTCCACTTGTCAATAACCAATTATGCTCCATAAGCAGTGTACGAACCACATACATAAGGAGCTACATGTAACACCCCGTAATTTTAAAAGAACATTATAATGATAAACTAAAGAATACTTAATTAAATATTGGGAACTAAGTAAAACGAACTGCGCCATGGTGTTTGTGTCGGAATTTTGCTTAAGATAGATTCTGAGTTTGCAAAAAAGGGACATCGTATAAAGAAGTTATTAAGGTTTGAAGTTTGTATACAGATAAGTAAAACATATATATATATAATCAAGTCCAGAAAATCAAAAACAAAAAGCGGGAAAGGGAGGGAAATCGGCCTTGTTATCGGTCGACTCCATGCCCCCGTAGGTGTCGACCCATGGGTCAATCCCTACAAGGGGGTGTCGACCCTAGGGTCGACCCCACCCAAATCTGGGGCAGATCCATTCTGTGAACCAGGACTTATTTCTTAACCAGACTTGTTGGCAGTATAGGCTATAAATAGGACCTCATTTCTATTGTTTTATTCATCAAAAACAATGGAGACAATAAGCTGTTGCCCGAACTCAGATTGAATTAGCCTATTCTTCTGCAACAACAACTTATACGTATTCAAGAATCTCTGCTACAACATCAATAATCATTTCTCTGTTCTTTAGATCTAGTCCCTATGAGTTTATGTTGCTTTTAGATATAAACATTTAATAAGTAATCATAACATATTTATAAGTTGGATCCAAACCTGTGCCTGCTAATAACCTAAATCATGACTAAACAGATCTGCCACTACTTGTACACTGAATCTATTGTTTAGTTCTCATATACTTATTCCTGATATGCCTATTCTGTTATTTTGCCTAGTTATGTCACCATATGCCCATTTTGCTACTATGCCTATTTCTTTCACCATAGGCCTATTATGTTAGTATGCCTAATTCTGTCATCATATGCTTGTTTTGTTATTATGCTTATTTCTTTTCTCTTCTCTCCATCCTTCCCTTTTTATTTTTATAGTCAGGCTACCTTCGAGCCTAGACCTACAGCTATAATATGCGAACGAAAGAAATTGGGAATGGTTGGGAATGATAAATTGGGGCATAACTTGTATTGTAAAACATGATCGGGATTTGGGCATAACCTATACCTTGATCTAAAACTTTAATTTGGGGCATAACTTGTATCATGAATCAGACTAGGATTTGGGGCATAACCTTCGATAAACATAAAAAATTGTTTAATAATGAACATCCCTAAATTTATAGTAAATAGAAACTGTTACCGTACTTAGACACGAGGTTAGATTACACTTGTGGTAGAAGTCTGCTCGGAACCTCCCGGCAATTCCAGCATCCACAAGTGGTTAATCTAATGTGAGGGGTCTAGTGTGTAATTGTACATGTAACAGTGCTAAGACACGAGGTTAAGTCCGACTTTTGGTAGAAGTCTGCCCGGAACCACCCGGCATATCCAGCATCCACAAGTAGTCTACTTAATGTGAGAGGTCTAATGTATTAAAAGGCATGAATGGAAAAATGATAACAACATTTTAACCTGTAATACTTAACCTGTTTAAATTTGTAGGATTATATGAACATGTCAAAATTGTGCAAGGGTTAAGTAAACTTGCTTGAATCAATGAGGGGTTAAGTAAATATGTTAAATCTGTGGGGGTGGGTTATAAAAACCCGACAAACTTAACTTGTTTTATATGGTGGGGTTATGTTGGCTTGTTAATCTATTAGGCATAACCTATCAAAATCCTAATAGTGGGGATGCAAGCCAAGGGGTGGCTTGTATCATCTATTGTGTGGGACCCGTATTAGTCAGTAACCCATCTTGGTATCAAAGGGGGACCCTGAACTATGTAGGGGTCAGGGCACGCTTACTGAGCTGATTATAAGAGGTTCGTCTAAGTGGGGTTGTTGATGGCGCATTCCAGCAGAGTCATATGTGTGCATGGGTCCGGTTGCTCGGGAAATTAAGACGCTGTGACATCAGTAGTGTAACGACCCGCATTCTACGCATCAGAGGATTGTAGAATATTTATTTCATTCACATACGAAGTCATATGGTCGTGTAACTTTGGAAAACAGCTCTTGGGGTCATTTCCCTTGTTGACGATTTTTGCCGAATTTTAAATGACCATTCTACCTTTGACGAATCTTGTTTCGCCTATAACTTTTTATTGGTAAGGAGTTTTGACTTGAAACCACTTCCATTGAATTTGAAAGATTGTTTACCTTTCCATAGAGTGGTCACATTGATCAAACGAACTTAAGGTTTGGGAAATATGGCTGAAATAAGGTTTAAAGATGGAAAAACAGCTTAATCGGGCTTAATTAAGTGATTAGCGGTCAGGCCCATAACCAATTTCAGGATAAGGGTTATGTGAGGGCTGAAAAGAGTTAGAGGATGATTCATTTTCATTTTTTCAGCCGCAGCTTACCTTCCTCTAACCCTAGTAATGGCCTCAACCTTCTAAATTCATCCCTAATCACTTCCTAATCACATACTAAGCAAACCTATATCAAATCAAGGCGGATTAGCATAAAAATAGAGATTGAACTTCTAGAAAACATAGAAATTCGATCCAAATAAGTGGATTTTTCAGAGGTGAGTGATTTGCATGTTTTTACACTAATTACAGCTAATTAGGGGTGATTAGTGATAATTAGCAAAATTATGACTCAGGAAAACATGGAAAAATATGTAGAAATTCTGAAATATTATTTTTTGTCACTAGTAAAAATTTGGGTTAATTTGGATTAAGTTTGTTAATCTTATTGTTAGATATAATTAAACATGATTAAGGGGAAAACCATGGGTTTGGGTATGTTTGATCCATTTTAACTTGTTAAATTGTTGTTTTGGTGTTTATGGTTGATCCTATATGTTATTACTACTGTTTAGTATGATTTGCGATTGCAAAGAAAAGTTAGAATGATCAAAAACGCCGTCGTATGGCATAAATTGCTTATTGGAAAAGTTGAAATTGGTTAGACCCCTCCCCCCTCGATTGTGAAGCACCCCACGAGCCGACCGACTCATGCCCCATGTACCACGAGCGGACCAGAGCACCACGAGCCGCTCCACTTCGAGGACCACGAGCTGCTTCATTACGAGGATCACGGACTGCCAGTCACGAACCAGGATGTGCATTGCGAACCGAACCATGGAGCTTGACCACGAGCCACACGAGTCGAGCCAAGAAGCATACCCAAGAACCGTAGCTTACGGTCACCACGAGCCGACCCCCACAACCCAGTTTGAATCACCACAAACCCGTCGAACCACCATGAGTCGAATGGCGCCCACGAGCCAAGCATGACCGAACCGAAATCTCCGAACTGAAGGGAAGCTTGATCTTCAAACCAAACTGGAGACGATTAAAACCTGTGATAAATAGGTAGTTCAAATAAGGAGTTAGAAATCCGGATCGAGATGGGGGCCAACGAGTAAACTTTATGAGTTGGGCTTTGTTGTGGGATGAGTGCAAAGGGGTTATCGGTATCCGTAGCTTTGGTTCACCACTGAGAGACGGATTATTGGCTATGGATCAGCAAAATGCGATCATTAAGACTGCAAGGGCAAAGTGATCGTAGCATGGCTATGGATCAGTGCAGTGGGATCATTGACTCCTAAGGGCAAAGTGATCGTAGCAAAGGTTTTGTGACTATGGACCAACGCAATGGGTCATTAAGACTCCCAAGGGCAAAGTGGTCATAGCAAAGGAATTGGTGATCAAAGTGGTGGATACTGTATGCTTTACGCACTGAGTAAGGGATGTGAGGTTGATTGCTATGTTTGATATTTTCTATCACCATGACATGCACACTTCCACTTTACAATTAATGTTAGTGTCGCCTTAGAGTACTGTACATCTTGTTGTGTTAACCCTTTGGTTGCAGGTCCAGGTTCAGGTATGATTATTTATATCTGTTATCGTTCTGTTTTGTTGCTATGCTCATACCAGGCTTTTGTCTGACCCAGAGTTTTATGTCTCTTCTTATTACTCTAGGTGCTTCTAAACGAGCAGAATAGGGACAGGATAGGTGGTATGCACGAATAGCTGTCCGGAGATGAGCAGGAGGCTCCCACGTACTATATATATATATATTCTCCCTGTGTTGTTGCTGGTCACTACTTTAGGCGTTAGTAGTGTACCTTTTCTATTTTGCTTTAGAGATACTATTTTGAAGTTGTGATAATGGGTTGGATCATAAGCTGTATTTTGGATTCCGCTGCTATGATGGTTTAGTTTTCAGCTTATGCACTGTCTCGCCTCTTTTATGTCAAGTTATGTTATTATTGTATTTTATTCCATGTGCTGTGAGATATACTACAAGTTTTTTGGTGATTCATAGTTTCAAAACCCTTTCTTTTGACGACCGTCCCGTGCTAGTTGGACATTGGCACAGCGCATTTCGGTGAAATGTCGGCTGGTTCGGGGCGGGCCGTCACACTTGGTATCAGAGCCTAGGTTGCATAGTTAACCTAGTGGAAGACATCGGGGAGAGATAGTATACGTATATGAGAGTGCGTATTTGTGATATTTTGGTTTTCAAAAACTATACATATTTATACTATTAGTATATCTAAGGATGAAGTCGCACTGCACTAGCACCACTAAGAAGATGGTTAATCATTTTCTCTTTACAGACTGAATGATGAGCCGATATCGAGGAGTACGGATTCAGGAGCTAGCAATGGGAATGTCCCTGATATGAGGACGATGTTTGCTACCTTCATGAGGGATATTCTTAGGGATGTTCAGGGAGCAGTTCCTAATGCTGCTAATGGTGGTGGTGCAGTGGTGCAGGCGCCTAGAGCCGATTTCTCCAATCTACATAAGGATTATACTAATCTTGGTGGGAAGCCGTTCCATGGAATGGAATCGGCTATGGATGTTAAAGATTGGCTTGATAGTTGTGAGAGCATCTTCGAGGATTTGGGAATCGATGATGCAATGAAAAGAAAGTTAGCATCGCGTTAACTTCAAGGACAGGCTATGAATTGGTGGAATGCTATTAAAGCAGCTACTCCTGAGGATTAAGTTACTTGGAATCAGTTTAAGACTCGATTCAGTGATAAGTTTATCCCAACTGCTCAGAAATCAGAATTGTTTAGGAAATTATTGGAGCTTAAGCAGAATGGTAGGGCAGCCTCGGAATATATTGCTGAATTCGATACTTTATCGAAGTATGGATTATCTCTTATGGATACCGCCGAGAAGAAAAACGAGAAGTCTGTAACTGGCTTAGATGAGTACTTGGGGGGAAGACTTATAAACCACATCGATAAGACCTTCGAATCTATAGTGGGATAGGCATTGAGGCCGAAGAGCCTTTACCCCAAATCAAAGGTCGAGGTTGCTATTACACCTGCAGGGGAGCCAAAGCCGCAGGCAGGCGATGGAGGCAAGAATAATTCGCAGAATAAGAGGAAACAGAACCAAGCTAAGGATGGTCTGAAGAAGAATAAGAAAGATGTTGAGTGCTATAGCTGTGGAAAGAAGGGCCGCTATGCCAAAGATTATCGAGCAAAGCCAGCAGATAGGAAGTGCTTCAATTACGGCCAAGTGGGACATCACAATGATAAATGTCCACAACCCCCTAAAGAGAAGCAGATTGTGAAAGCATCTGCTATCAACGTTGTTCCTTCTTCGTCGAATGCCCTAACTGCGGTAGAGAAAGGAAATGGTGTCGTTATCCAAAGTATGCTTTCTATTTATGATGTTCCTGTTTGAGTATTGTTCGATACCGGGGCTTCCCGTTCCTTCATATCTAGTGACCAGGTAGATAGGTTGGGTTTGGAACCCGAGATTGTCGATAGAGCTTTAGTTGTGACGAACCCAATCGGTGGTTCGACTAGCCATAGTATGATTTGCCGTAATTTGTTCTTATCGAGTCATGGATGCATGTTTGTTTGTGATTGCTTTGTTTCGGGCTTTACTGGGTTTGGCATTATTTTGGGAGTCGACTGGCTCTAAAGGTATGGGGTGGTGGTAGACTGTAAGGGGTTTTCGGTGACCATTAGAATGGATGATGGGCGGAGGGTACTGTTTGGTTTCCTACCTAGTGATTGGGTGATGGCTAGTTTTCAGAATTCCCTTGACATCCCGTATGATGAGTTTTCAGATGTTCCTATTGTTGACGAGTATCCAGACATCTTCGGGGAAGTTACCAGGCTTGCACCACACCGAGAAATCGAGTTCCGTATTGATTTAGTGAAAGATGCTAGGCTTATAGGGATGCCTCCTCATTGTATGGCGCTAAGAGAGCAACGAGAGCTCGAGGTGCAAGTCGGCAATCTTTTGAAGAAGGGATTTATCCAAAGAAGTGTTTCCGAGTGGGGAGCACCAGTTGTATTTGCTACCAAGGCCGATTGTTCCGTTTGTTTATGTGTAGACTACCGTGAGTTAAACTGGGTGACGAGGAAGAATAAGTATCCTCTTCCACGGATAGATGATTTGTTTGATCATTTAAGTGGAGCAAGATTGTTCTCCCAATTAGATCTTGAGATAGGATTTCATCTGCTCCGAGTAGCAGCCGAGAGTATACCTAAAACGGCATTCCGGACGCCGTCTGGATTTTATGAGTGGTTGGTCATGCCATTCGGGTTGACCAATGCGCCTGCATATTTTGTGGATCTAATGAATAGGGTTTTCATAGATTAGCTGAATAAGTTTGTTCTTGTGTTCGTGGACAATATCTTGGTTTACTCAATGACAAAGGAGGAACACAAGGAACATTTGAGACAATGATGGTGGTGTGTAGGAAACACCAATTGAAAGAAAAATTTTCTAAGTGTCACTTCTGGAGGAGAGAAGTGAGATTCTTGGGCCATGTTGTTTAAGAGAATGGTATTGCCATGGATCCTGCAAAGGTGGATACGGTGCAAGATTGGTCTATGCCCAAGAATGCAACGGATGTGAGGAGTTTCTTGGGGTTAGATGGATATTATCGTAAGTTTATCAAAGACTTCTCCAAGATAGCAACACCCTTAACTCAGTTGCCCAAGAAGAATCAAGCTTTCGTTTGGAACGAAAGGTGTGAGAATGCATTTAAGAGCCTAAAGGAAAAGTTAACGTGCGCAGCAATGTTACTTATTCCTAAGGAGAACGAAGAGTTGATGATATAACGGATGCCTTTGGTACCGAACTAAGTGCCGTACTGATGCAAGGTGGTAGGGTTGTAGCTTATGCTAGTCGGCAACTGAAACCGCATGAGAAAAAGATATCCTACCCATGATTTAGAATTAGCAGCGATCGTGTTCGCGTTAAAGATGTGGAGACATTACCTCTTGGGAGAAAGATTCGAGCTGTTTACCGATCGTAAGTCATTAAAGTATCTTTTCTTTCAAAAGGATTTAAATCTTCGTCATCAGGGATTGTTAGAATTTTTGGCTTCCTATGATTTCAATATCGCATATACACCTGGGAAGGGCAATGCGGTAGCTGATGCATTGAGTAGGAGACATGCCAGTTTGGGGGCTATGTTTCTGGAATGGAAGCAACTGGAGTATATCGCGGGATATGATTTTAGACCTAAGTGTGAATTGGTTCCAGTCAAAGGGACGATCCTAATTTATTGGAAATCATCTCTAAGGTAGAGATGGGTATCGTCAGTGAAGGAATGAATAAGTATGGATTAGATCGAGAAGGATGGCTCCGAAAGAATGAAAAACTAATTGTATCCAACGTTAGTGGATTGAGAGATGAAGTTCTTAGAGAATGTCATCACCCGAAACTAACTATACATCCCGGTGGTAGCAAAATGTAACGAGACATGAAGCAGACCTACTATAGGGAAGGGATAAAGAGAGACATTGGGAAGTTTATATCCAAGTGCATAAATTGCCAGTTAGTTAAAGCCGAGCAAAAGAAGCCTAGCGGTTTGCTGCAATCGTTAGAAATTCCCTAATGGAAATGGGAATAAGTCTCAATGGATTTCATTAACGGTTTGCTAAGGACTAGATCGGGTCATGATAGTATTTGGGTGATTGTTGACCGATTGACCAAAAGTGCAAGATTTATACCCATCAAGTTGAATAGAACGGCAGCTAAGTTAACAGAACTGTATATGAAGTGGGTAGTGAGATTTCATGGATTACCCAAAGGTATCATGAGTGACTGAGATCCATTATTTACTAGTGGGTTTTGCAAGGGCTTACAAGAGGCTTTAGGGTCAGAATTACATCTCAGTACCACGTACCATTCTCAAACCTACGGTCAAATAGAGAGGGCGAATCGTGTATTAGAGGATCTCTTGAGAGCCTACATATTGGATTTTGGTTGATCATGGGATGACCATTTGATCTGGTTGAGTTCGCATATAATAATAGTTATCATTCCGGTATTGGTATGGCTCCATTTGAAGCTTTGTACGGAAGGCCGTGCAATTCACCATCATGTTGGTTGGAAACCGGTGAGAAGTTTGTGCTTGGGCTGCATGTAATAAGAGAAACTTCAGATAAGATCAAGGTTATCAAACAACGAATGAAGGCTTCCCAAGATAGGCAGAAGAGTTATGCTGATAAAAGACGAAGAGAATTGAAATTCTCCGTTGGCGACTTGGTATTCGTCAAGATCTCACCATTACAGAGTGTGATTCATTTTGGCAGGAGAGGTAAGTTAGCACCAAGGTTTGTTAGTCCATTTCCAGTTCTCGAGCAAGTAGGGAATTTAGCGTATAAAGTTGGATTACCAGACAAGATGGCGGGAGTGCACAACGTATTTCATGTTTCTCAGTTAAGGAAGTCCGTGCACGATTCTGATATGACTATTTCACCAGATCAGTTGGATGATATCGAGGTGGAATCTGAGCAATTGGGAGTCATAGAACAATTCGTATTGTCGGACATGATACGAAGCAACTTCGAAGGAAGACGGTGAAACTGGTTAAGGTCCAGTGTGGCGACATTGAGAATGACTGTACTTGGGAAACCGAGGAAAGCATAAGAAAGTCATATCCATAACTCTTTGCATGGTAAGATTTTAAATCGCGATATAGTTATTCCCTTGTTAGTAAACCACATGCTAAGATAGGCTTATGATGTTATTATGTATGTTTGATTGTTTTTAATTGGTTGATAGGCATGCGGGCCACCATTGTATGTTTTGGTTAAGGAATTTCGAGGGTGAAATTTCTTAGGGGAGAGAGTGTAACCACCCGCATTCTATGCGTCGGAGGATCGTAGAATATTTATTTCATTCACATACAAAGTCATATGGTCGTGTAACTTTGGGAAACGACTATTAGGGTCATTTCTCATGTTCACGATTTTTTCCGAATTTTAAATGACCATTTTACCCATGGCGAATCTTGTTTCACCTATAACTTTTGATTGATAAGGAGTTTTTATTTAAAACCACTTCCGTTGGATTCGATTGAAGTTTTACCTTTCCATAGTGTGGTCACATTGATCAAACGGACTTACCATTTGGGAGATATGGCTGAAATAAGGTTTAAAGATGGAAAAACAGCTTAACCGGGCTTAATTAGGTGATTAGTGGTTAGGCCCATAACCCATTTCGGGATTAGGGTTATGGGAGGGCTAAAAAGAGTTAGAGGATGATTCATTTTCATTTTTCCTACCGCAACTTACCTTCCTCTAACCCTAGTAATGGCCTCCACCTTCTAAATTCATCCCTAATCACTTCCAAATCACATATTAAGCAAATCTACATCAAATCAAGGTGGATTAGCATAAAAATCGAGATAGAGCTACTGGAACACATAGGAATTCAACCCAAATCAGTGGAGTTTTTAGATCTATAATTTATTTGTGGCTAAGGTGAGTGATTTGCATGTTTCTACACTAATTATGGCTAATTAGGCGTGATTAGTGATAATTAGCGAAATTATGACTCGGGAAAATATGGAAAAAGATGTAAAAATTCTAAAATATTATTTTATGTCATTGGTAAAAATTTGGGTTAATTCGGATTAAGTTTGTTAATCCTATTGTTAGATATAGTTAAACATGATTAAGAGGGAAACCATGGGTTTGGGTATGTTTGATCCATTTTAACTTGTTAAATTATTGTTTTGGTGTTTATAGTTGATCCTATATACTGTTTGGTATGATTTGTGATTGCATAGAAAAATTATAATGGTTGAAAATGTTGTCATATGGCGTAAATAGCTTGCTGGAAAAGTGGCAGGAAATTGGTTAGACCCCCCCTCCCCCCCCCCCGGGGGATCGTGAAGCACCCCACGAGTTGACCGGCGCATGCCCCATGTACCACGAGCGGACCAGAGCACCACGAGCCGCTCAACTTCAAGGACTAGGAGCTGCTTCATTTCGAGGGTCACGGACCGCCAGTCACGAACTAGGATGTGCATCGCAAACCGAAACATGGAGCTTGACCACGAGTCGAGCCAAGAAGCATACCCACGAACCGTAGCTTGGGGTCACCACAAGTCGACCCCCACGACCCGATTTGAAGCACCATGAACCGGCCGAACCACCACGAGCCGGCCGAACCACCACGAGCCGAATGGGACCCACGAGATGAGCATGACCGAACTGCAATCTCTAAACTGAAGGGAAGCTTGATCCTCAAACCGAACCAGAGAAGGCTAAAATCCGAGAGGCAAGGGTAGTCCAAATAAGAAGTTAGAACTCAGGATCTAGATGGGGGCCAACGAGTTAACTTCATGAGTTGGGCTTTGCTGCGGGATGTGTGCAAAAGGGTTATCGGTATCCGTAGCTTTGGTTCACCACTGAGACGCGGATTAGTGGCTATGGATCAACGCAATGGGATCATTAAGACTCCCAAGGGCAAAGTGATCATAGCATGGCTATGGATCAGTGCAATGCGATCATTGACTCCCAAGGGCAAAGTGATCGTAGCAAAGGATTAGTGGCTATAGACCAGTGCAATGGGGTCATTAAGACTCCCAAGGGAAAAGTGGTCGTAGCAATGGAATTGGTGATCAAAGTGGTGGATACCGTATGCTTTATGCACTGAGTGAGGGATTTGAGGTTGATTGCTATGTTTGATATTTGCTATCACCATGGCATGCACACTTCCACTTTACACTTTATGTTAGTGTCTCCTTAGGGTACTGTACATCTTGTTATGCTAACTCTTTAGTTGCAAGTCCAGGTTCAGGTATGATTATTTATATCTGTTATCGTTCTGTTTTGTTGCTATCGCTTATACTAGACTTTTGTCTGACCCGTAGTTTTATGTCTCTTCTTATTGCTCTAGGTGCTCCTAAACAAGCAGAATAAAGACAGGATAGGTGGTATGCACGAGTAGTTGTCCGGAGACGAGCAGGATGCTTCCACGTACTATTTACATATATTCTCCCTGTGTTGTTGCTGGTCACTACTTTTGGCATTAGTAGTGTATCATTTCTATTTTGCTTTAGATACGGTATTTTGAAGTTGTAATAATGGGTTGGATCATAAGCTGTATTTTGGATTCCGCCGCTATGATGGCTTAGTCTTCAGCTTATGCACCGTCTCACCTGTTTTATGTCAAGTTCTGTTATTATTATATATCTTATTCCATGCACTGTGAGATATACTATAGGTTCTTTGGCGATACATAGTTTCAAAACCCTTTCTTTTGATGACCGTCCCATGCTAGTGGACATTAGCGCAGCGCATTTCAGGGAAAAATCGGCTGGTTCGGGGAGGGCCATCATAAGTGGATATGGTTGTGCCTCTCGAAAAAAGGGGCCACTTTAGAAAGTGATACATCCTACTGTGGTGCTAGCACAGGGTATCTACATGATAGGGAGCTGATCGATTAGGGTAGTAATTATGGTACGTCTAGTCCAACTTGTTTAGGAGCCCATTATTATCATTGGGGATAACACCTGTCATTTCTGTTGGGCTTCCAGTTATTATTATTAGGGGTAAAACCCATCACTAGACGTACACCTAAGTTGACCATCTGTTTCTGTTGGGACAATTCTGTTTCTATTATACTAGTATTGGTGTGGAGAAAAGTATTTGAGAAGCGCAATATATTTTGTTCTGTGTATTCTGTTTATCCTGCTCAGTCTGTTATACCAGTAATATGATATTGTTATATCCCTCACCTAGTTTATATGCATGTCATGATGCTTTTACTTATTTATATGCTAAAAGCAACTGGACTTGCCAGACTTTATATCTGACCCGTTTTGTTTCCTTTTCTCTCTCTTCCTTTCTCCCCTCTGGTTCTCAGGGTGGGAATACTCAGGCTTGATTAGGATTCTCTCTTTCGTTCAGCTTGGAGTTGCTAGATGTACCGCTTTGATTTCCTATCTACTATGATATGGCTGTTTTTGAGGACTATGCTTTTATATTACTGTACTCTGATGATTTAGTACAAGGCAGGTATTTTAATTTGATGTAATGGGTTTTCTGTATTTTAGACTTATGTGTAACTGGGTTTTGGGCCACGATGTTTTCTACTTGGAAAATAAAGTTTTAAATTTCGTTGTTATTTTATATCTATTTTGTGATGTTCTGTTTTTGTTTATCTATAACGCTTCACAAAACTTAATGCATTATGTTAAAGAGTGACATTAACGGACATGGGGTGTCACATTTGGTATCAGAGTTGAAGGTTACCAGATCGAATAAAAGGTGTTGAAAATTATTTTCAAAAAGGTTTTAAAAGAAAGCATTTTAAAAAGAAAACTCTATTTTGGAAAACATATTCCCTAAAGCTATATGAAATATCTTTTGACTCTCTGTTTGAGCCCCTTTCCTTTTCTTTTTAGCATGTCTGGGGAACTGATTCTTCCTGAGGGCATTACGATACCAGCTTGATTCTGTAGGTATCTTGAGGCTACGACACTTGTTGGAGGCCAAGAAGACACCCCTCCTCTCCCCCAGTTGCAGCTGTTGTTCCTCAACCTCCTCCGCGAGCGGATAATTTCTCCAAGATAAGCAAGGATTTCTGTGCAATGGGAGGAAAGCCATTCCGAGGAACTGAGACTTTTATAGAAGTAAGGAATTGGCTTAAATAGACGGATGATTTGTTTGGGATTTTTTAGGTTGATGAACGTAGGAAGATTTAGTTGGTCGTTTGGCAGCTGAAAGATGTGGCTTTATTCTGGTGGGAGGTGATGCAAGCACAGCATCCAGTTGAGACTTGGGATGATTTCCGACAGAGATTCGAGATGAAGTTTCTTTCTCAAGCCGAACAAAGAATCCAAATGGAAAGGTTTTTGGCACTTAAGCAAGGAGGCATGTCTATCAAAGAGTATGTCAATAAGTTCAATCAATTGGCGAGGTTTGGTTTGGAGCGAGTGAATACCCCACACAAGAAAGCTTTAAGGTTTGCAAGAGGGTTGAATGAACTGTTCCATGGATTGGCTATGTCTCATATTCCAACGGGGACAACTTTCGAGAAACTCGCGGATATGGCATTGATTCACGAAGAAGATAAAGGAGAAAAGAAAGAGGATAAGATTGATGAAACATAAAACAAGAAAGTATGGCCTAAGAAATAACAACAATAGCAAAAGAAGGGCGAAAATAATGACAAAGCAAGAGAAAAGAGGAAATGTCATAGTTGTGGATGCGTGGGTCATTTGAGCAAAGATTGCAGAAAAAGGAAGAATGCATGTTTCCAATGTGGAGAGGTCAGACGCCTTATTAAGGACTGCCTAAAGAAGCAAGTACAGGGCCAAAGGGAAGAATCTTCTGGAGGGAAGGTGCACACTCTCGTGGCCGGTGTACCGGATAAAGGTAGGAAAGTTTCTGCCGAAGATTTGACTTCTCTTTCTGATCATCTTGTTAGAACTCTTTTTGATTCTGGCGCTTCACATTCTTTTATATTTGATTCTGTAATTGAGTCTCTACACCTTATTACTAGTATGTTTTTGGATCCCGTTGTTGTCTCAAACCCCATTGGGGTTACTGCTCATCTTTCTATGATTTGTTGGGATTTGAGAATATCTGTGTTGGCATTGAGTTTGAGTGCGACGCGTATATACTTGGATTCCTGGACTATGTTTTGATTCTAGGGATGGATTGGCTAGCCATGTATGGTGCCATTCTGGATTGTGAGAGGAGGGTCGTTACACTTTTGACTTTCCATGGGAGGACCCTCTAGATTTCTTGTGACCCTATGGGCTTTGTCATGCTTAGTTCCCTAGAGTCGTTTGATGCATCTATCGATGACTTACGATTTGTACCAATAGTATGTGAGTATCTTGATGTTTTTATGGAGGTTCGTGGCTTACCTCCGAGGCGCGAGATTGATTTTGGGATATACTTGGGGGACAATGCAAAGCCAGTTGCATTGCATGTGCGCCATATGGCTCCGAGAGAAAGGATGGAGATCATCAAGCAAGTAGGGGAGCTCCTTGAGAAAGGATTTATTAGGCAAAGCATATCTGAATGGGGTGCTGCAGTAGTATTCGCCACTATGGCGGATGGTTCGCTTCACTTATGCATGGATTACAGGGAGTTGAATAAGCTCTTTAAGAAAAATAGGCATCCACTTCTGAGGATAGATGATCTGTTTGACCAACTTGTTGGTGCATATGTTTTCTCCCAGTTAGACTTGGCCACGGGGTTTCTTAGTTGAGGGTAGCCGAGAACAGTATAGACAAGACTTCTTTTAGAACTCCAAATGGATTCGAGTGGCTCGTCATGCCTTTTGGGTTGACGAATGCACCCGCCTATTTTATGGATCTAATGAATAGGGTGTTTAGGGAGTTTCTAAATAAATTTGTTGTGGTCTTCGTTAATGAAATCTAGATCTTCTCGAAGAGCGAGGAAGAGCATGCCCTACATTTAAGGAAGGTTTTGAAGGCTCTCCGAGCGCACCAGCTTAAGGAAAAATTCTCCAAATGTCATTTTTGGGGAAAGGAAGTGAGATTTCTAGGGCTTGTGGTCTCTAATGATGGATAGCACTGGATCCTACAAAAGTAGTCGCAGTTCAAGATTGGCATATTCCAAAGAATGCAATGGAGGTGAGGAGTTTCCTTGGTTTAGCATGCTATTATAGGAAGTTCATTAAGGACTTCGCGAAGATATCAGCTCCACTCAGCAGACTAACGAAGAAGAATCTAACATTTTCTCAGGATGTTGACTATGAAGATGCTTTTCAATGATTGAAGATGTCTCTGACAACAGCCCCAGTCTTGACTTTTCCTGAAGGGAACAAAGTGTTCACAGTATATACTGATGCATGTGGTATAGGCTTGGTGTTGTTTTGATGCAAGGGGGAAGGGTAGTATGTAATGGAGGTAGATAGTTGAGAATTCATGAGAAGAACTACCCTACTTACTTAGAATTGGCTGCCATAGTATTCGCGCTTAAGAGTAGGCATCGTTATCTACTTGGGGAGAACTTCGAGTTGTATACCGACCATAATTCTCTCAAGTATTTATTCTCGCAGAAGTATCTCAATTTGAGGCAAAAGAGATGGATAGAGTTCCTAGCGTCCTATGACTTTGAGATTGCTTATACCCCTGGCAAGGGTAATGTGGTAACGAACGCACTGAGTAGGGAGATGATGACTTTGAATCCACTATTCATAGAGAGGTGGAGCTTTTGACCTTTGATTTTAGGCCATCTACGGATCTTATACCCGGTTTGTTGGCATCCTTAGAGGTGCGGCATGCTCTTATGGATCAGATAGGGACTTTGCAGCGAGAGGACCCGTAGATAGCAGACATCTTGGATAGGATCAGTAGAGGGCAGACTTCTAGTCATCTCAGTAGATATTCCATGGATGACAGAGGGTGGTTGCGATGAGATGGAAGGCTTTGTGTTCCCCAAGTTGGGAGTCTGTTGAAGACAGTCCTTGAGGAAGCCCATCATTCTAGGATGACTATCCATCCAAGCGGTGATAAGATGTACAGAGATATGAAGAGGGTTTTTTTTGGGCTGGGGTGAAGAAAGATGTAGCGGAGTTTGTTTCTTGATGTTTGATTTGCCAGCATGTCAAAGTTTAGCAAAAGAGGCCCAGTGGTTTACTTCATCCTTTGGAGGTCCTACAGTGGAAGCAGGAGTGCGTCTCTCTGGATTTCATTGATGGTTTATGTAACGACCCTGAATTTTGGGGCCAATTTAAAATTTATTTTAAGTAATTTTAAATGAGTTTTGATATTTAAAATAATCTATTTTAAATAATAAGGATCACAAATTTGGTTCAAATCGAAGTTAGAATGAATAAATTAATTTTAATTATAAAAAGAGCTAGAAATGGTGCGGTAGTTTGAAAAGTCAAACTTGAACTTTGACTGACCATACAGGATGCAAAATTTAACGGATTTTAGTAAAACCAAAAATATTAGAATCTATTTAAAAATATCTTTCCAACGAATCCGAAAAATCGAAATTTCATAGCGGAAATCAAAAGTTATGGCCAATTCAATTTTTAGAAAGGTCGCTGGGTAATTTGCATAGGACAAAAATGCTACTTTTTGCATATAAAGGAATTTCGACTCGAAACCACTTCCATTGAGTTCGAAATGACGTTTCTGCATTGAAAAACAGTAAACACTTATATATTTCGAGTTTCAGAAAATATTTGTTTAAAAATATATTTTTAATATTAAATATACTGGCCTTAAAAATAGCCATTTTTCAAAAAGTCTCAGAATCGAACGAAATAAATTTTGTTGGATTCGTATCATCAAAACAAAGCTAAAAATGATTTTTCGGTAATTTTTGGAATTAATATATAACTATAATTGATTTTTCAGTGTAAACGGGCAAATTTTTGACTTTAAAAATTCATTAAAAATTCATACGGGCTCAGAATTGAACGAAATTAATTTTCATAGGTCCACAGCATCAAAACATAGCTAAATATATTTTTTGAGAATTTTTGAAGTTAATTTGTGACCTCGGTGAATTTTCATGTACGGTATACATTAAAATATTAATAAAATAATATAATTATTCCAAATCTCATAATAAATTTCGGAATTGGGTCCCGTAACATGTTCCATTGCGTTCAGAAGGCCTCAAAACCTTAAGAACGACAGTAAGCAGGCTTAAATCGGGGTTCGGACCAAAACGGGCTTTAACGGGCTAATTACATAATTAGTTAACCCTAATATATTATTATAAAATCCGAAAAACACTGTTCATTCGTCTTCCTCTTCATCATTTCAGCCGCAAGTGAACCCACCTCCCTTCGAAAATTCAAACTCAGTTTTCTCTCTCATTTCTTAACGGAATTTGGCGTGTGAGTACTCGTTTCGAAGCTCTCGCCGAGCTCTTCGATTTGGTACCAACCTCAGCCATTCTTGTGCCTCGATCCGCCCGCCCCGTCCCTCCAAAGGTCCGCCGGTTGCGCCCCCCTAGGCCCCACATGCCGCCGCCGCACCTCGCCACCTTCTGGCCGTGCGTAGCTCCCTCGTAGCCGGTCCTTCTCCAACAAACGGCTCGTCGTTTCGTCAACTACAACTCCAGAAAATCGAATTTGAAGTTTTGAACAAATTCTGAAAATAAGGTATGCTTCAGATTTTGCGACGCTTTTAAGCGTTGCTGCAGCAGTTGTTAAAAGTTAGAATTATTCGAACATTGATAACTAATGCGTATGAACCCCGAATCTGAAAATTTCAGATCCGACAGGACCATGGCGACGAGTAGGCTTTGCTGAGACTGATTAGGGTGAGAATTTTATTTTTAAATTTAATTTAATTTATTTAATTATTATTTGCATGATTATTAACAGTAGAATTAATATGACACGATGTTTAAACATAGATCTAAACCGTTCATAACATATGATGTGGAATCTAAATTGCCTATAGTGCTATGTGATTAGATCTGAAATTTTAGGCTTAAATCTGAATTCATAATTAATTAATATTAATTATGTGTTATTTATTTAACCATGCCATATTGATTTTACATATACTGTGTGAAACCCCATCTTGCAATTTACCTCGATGTTAGTATCGAATCTGATCCTATTGTTGTATTTGGATGTTGTTATGCGATGTGATGAGAATTTATAGTTTATTTGATGTAAATAAGAACGCGACTTGTGATGAAATTTACATATTCTTTTTTTTTTTTGTAAAATTGAAATAGGGAAAAATTGACATTCATTTTGATGTTATTACGTTGTATGAAAAATTAACATTTATTTTGGTGTTAATAATAAGTAATTTTCAATGCATGAAAAATTAACATTTTTAATGTTAATTAAATAGTAATTTTACCGCAAGTGTACATTAACATTTTTTATGTTAATATAGAAAGAAATAAAACGTAGGATGAAATTAACATTTTTAAGGTTAATATTATAAAAATTCAACCGTATGTACATTAACATTTTTAATGTTAATATTATAAAAATTCAACCGTATGTACATTAACATTTTTAATGTTAATATTATAAAAATTCAACCGTATGATGACATTAACATTTTTAATGTTAATATTATAAATTTAATATGGGACATGTAAAATTTCACATTTTTACTTATGTGAATAAAATGAATTATTAGACATGTAACACATTTTATTAATGTGAATAAATTGTGATGTGAATAAAATGGTAATTTTAACTGTATGCACAATATACATTCTTATTAATGTAATATATATAAGAATTTACTCCGCAGGTGAAATTTAAATTTTTAGAAATGTAACTAAAGTTTACCTTTTATTTTATGTAAACAAATTGAGAATGTGAAATGTAACTAAAGTTTACGTTTTATTTTATTAAGAATGTGATATGTAAATAAAGTTTACATTTTTATTAATGTAACATATTCAAGGACTTCACCGTAGGAAAAAGATTACATTTTTATCAATGTAATTAAAGTAGGAATTGGTATTAACATTAAAATTACATTTAATTACGTAAAATTAAGGTATGAAATTTGGAATGACATAAATTTACATTTAATTATGTAAAACCAAAGTAGGAATTTGTGTTAACATGAAATTTACATTTAATTATGTAAAATTAAAGTGATAAGAAATTAACATTTTGTTTAATGTTAAATATAAGGAATTTACATGGTATGAGAAAGTAACATTATTTTTAAATGTTAATAATAAGAAACTACACCGCATGAGCAATTAACATTATTTTTAATGTTAATTAAATAGTAATTTCACCGCATGTGCAAATTAACATTTTTAATGTTAAAGATAACACCGTATGATGTAATTAACATTTTTAATGTTAATATAATAAAATTTTAACCGTAGGATGTCATTAATATTTTTAATGTTAATATAAAAGTATTTACAACATATGATAAATTAACATTTTTGTGTCAATGTTAAAAATAAGTATTCACATCGAATGAAAATTAACAATTTTGTTAATGATGCAAATAAGAATTTACGTTGTATGAGGAATTAATATTATTTTTGATGTTAAAAATAAGTAATTTACAATGCATGAAAAATGGACATTTTTAATGTCAATTAAATAGTAATTTTACCGTAGGATGAAATGGACATTTTTAATGTAAATTAACTAGAAATTTCAACCGTAGGATTTAGTTAACATTATTTATAATGTTAATATAAAGAAAATTTAACCGTATGATAAAATTAACTTTATCTTTAATGTTAATGATGCGTAATTTAAACGTATGATAAGATTAACACTATTATTAATGTTAAAGAAAGAGAATTTACATCGTAGGATGATTAATATTATTTTTAATGTTAACGTAAAAGAATTTCACCGTAGAAGGATTTAACATTATTTTTAATGTTTAAACAAAAGAATTTCACCATAGGGTAATTAACATTATTTATAATGTTAGTATACAAGGAATTTGACCGTAAGATGAATTAACATTGTTTTTAATGTTAATATACAGTGAATTCCACAAATTAACATTATATTTTGTTTATGTTAAAATAAAGGAAATTCAACCGTAGGTTGAATTAACAAAATTTTAATGTTAAATTAAAGAGTAACTTAACCGTACGATTGAGCTACATTATTTTTAATGTAAAGTAATAAAGTAATTTAACATAGGATGAGATTACATTATTTTTAATGTTAATAAAGGATAATTTAACCATAGGGTTAATACACATTTATTTTTAATGTTAATATTAAGAGAATTACTTCGTAGGGGAAAATTTACATTATTATATAATGTTAACATAAAAGAGAATTGACCGTAGGAATGTTACATTTTTTTTTATGAAATTAAGAAGGAATAACACCATAGGGTGAGTTAACATTATTTTTAATATTAATAAAGGGTAATTTAACCATAGGATAAGTCAACATTATCTTTAATGTTAAAATTTAGAAAATATGCATCGTAGGATGAGTTAACATTATTCTAAATGTTAATATAAAAAGTGTATATACCATAGGGAAAATTTTACATTATTTTAATGTTAAAATAAAGGAATTCCACCGTAGGATAAGTTTACATTTTATTCAATGTAAATAGGTAAGAATGCGACATGTAAATGCAAGTTTACATTTTATTCAATATAAATAGGTAAGAATGTGACATGTAATTTCAAGTTTGCATTTTATTAAATGTATAGAAAACAAGAATGCGATATGTAATGAAAGTTTACATTTTAATTAATGTAAATAAAAATATGATTTTGAGAATGCGTCGTTAAATAAGAAGTTTGACTATTTTAAATAATTAAAATAGAATGAATTGTTAATAAAAATAATTATTAACAAATAAGAAGGATTTTCAAGATATATATATGTATATACATACGAGGATTGTTTTGGGAAGTCCGAGATATTCTCATCCCAAATTAATCCAGCGGCGTTGAAGAATCGAAGCATGAAATGGCGCATGAAGACTGTAAATCTTCCCTCGAATGGACAGCGATCGAGATCCTGAATTGACTTGCTACCAACTCATGGGTCTAGGTCATTGCCCAGACGTACGCGTTGATTTCACAGATTTGACTTTTGTTCAGACCCAGAGCATAAGTTTAAATGGATGGTGTGTCTGACATCGTACTTCGTTATATATCATATTGTTGATTTTCTGTTAATATATAAATATTGGTGGTAGAGAATTTATTCTCTGCTTAACACCCATTTATGTATTGATGGAGAAGCAATGGTATGGCATGGAGTGACAGTGTGGCATACTAAGATGCAATGATCAAGGTTTATTGTTGAAAAGCAGAACCTTGTGGAGACGATCAAAGCATGGCCTGTTTAGGCGTAGCTTTGTGTAACGTGACTTCACGAGCCTCACACCCCGGTTGAGTCAAAAATGGGCGAAGGGAACACAGGGAAAGCAGCACGTTTCTTTCTAGCTAGAAGTAGTGTCAGGGACCTCCCAGCGCTGATACTTTACTTATGTGGATGATGGAATGTGGCGCGCCTCGGATAGGTCCTATAGGACCGGGAAACGTGTGCTTAGGAATTGCCAATCCGCTAAGCTGTATTTGCGGACCGGCCCTGCCATTTCCAAGGGTTCTCCACGGGGAATCCTGAGGCACTAGCTAGAGTGTCTCGAATCGGTAAGGAGCTCCGCTCTAGCCTTGACTCATGATGGAAACCAAAATCCAAATACGAACCGACGAATTTGATTGTATTACTAGTACGGAGGCATAGTATATGGTACTTATGCTTCCTAAGATTAATACATTTACTTTGAAATGCTTTCATATACACTAATAATAATATTAGATGCGTATTTGCCGTATTTAGCATGTTTAATCACCATAAGGTAAAACCCTATCCTCTGGTGTGCGTTGCATTGTGTGATGGGACTTGGGTCTTATGGTGATTCCATTTTTTCCAAAAAGCATTGCGTTGTTTACGATGTATTTAATTATTTGTTATGACACTTTAAACTATGCACGACAATCCATTAGAGTAAACCCGTTCCGCGTTAGCGGCGTGGTCTTTTGGATTTTCCTTATTTCTGGTAGTTTTAGTTAAGAATTCTCACACCAGTCCCATGACTGACCCATAGTTTGTTTCACCTTTTTGCAAACTTGGGTGCCCTCTCTAATACACGGGCAGCCAAGTAGACAGGTTCATTCTTTGCTTGGAGTTTTTCTTTGGAGCCGCTTATCATTTTTCTTGGATTTGCTTTTGTGGAGAGGTGATGACTTGGAGCTTGAAGACATTTATCTTTTGTTTCTATGACATCTTTTCTTTTCTTTTTAGACATCAAATTTATTTCTTTTCTGCAACTTGTTGTAATAGCTTAGATTCTATGACTGTGGATTTTCTGTGATTGATGACATTATATTTTTCCGCTGCTATAATGTTATTACTCTATGAATTTCCTTTGCTATATTGTATCTGTGTTCTATTTTATTGTATTTATGTTGTATTCCAAAAATGATATCCCTTGCTTTCATCCGTGGAAGTTTGGGGTCATCACAGTTTACCTAGGTCAAGGAAAGTCAACACCATTATTTGGGTTATAGTTGATAGACTTACTAAGAGCGCTCATTTCATTCCTGTTAAGAATAAGAGGATGGCAGCTAGGTTGGTAGAAGTTTATCTTCGTGAGATAGTTCGTCTACATGGAGTACCTTCCGGTATAGTGAGTGATCGTGACCCTATATTCAATAGTGAATTTTGGAGGAGCTTACAGGAGGCATTAGGTACACAGTTGTGTTTGAGCACCGCATATCGCCCTCAGACCAATGGGCAGAAGGAAAGGGTGAATAGAGTTCTTGAGGATCTTTTAAGACTGTGTATCCTAGACTTCGGAGGGACTTGGGAAGAGCATCTTCCATTGGTAGAGTTCACCTACAACAGTTATCAAGCTAGTATTGGCATAGCACCCTTCGAGGCATTGTATGGACGACCTTGTAGATCACTAACTTGTTGGTGGGAGTCTATGCTTCTACTTGGACTTGAGATGATTAGAGAAACTTCAGAGAAGTTTGATCTTATTCGAAGACTCATGAAGACAGCTCAGGAAAGACGGAAGTCCTACACAGATAAGAGGAGGACTGACATAGAGTTTGAGGTAGGAGACATGTTTTTCATCAAGGTATCACCTTTAAGGAATGTGGTTCGCTTTGGATCTGTAGCGAAATTAGCGCTAAGGTTAGTAGGCCCTTTCCCATAAGAGAAAGGATCGGCCAAATGGCCTATAGAGTAAAGCTACCATACAGATCGATGAGTGTTCATGATGTTTTCCACGTATCTCATTTATGGAAGTGCCTGCATGATACCGCAGAAGTAGTTGAGCCGAGTATGCTTGAGGAAGTAGAGGTGGAACGGGAGGCGACAGTTAGACGAGTTCCTACCCGTATTCGTAGATCAGAGGTTAAGAAGCTACGCAACCGAGAGGTCAAGTTGATGAAAGTTCAGTCGGGAGATGACCATGAGGATGCAACTTGGGAGACTGAAGACAAGATTCGCGCGTCATACCCTTTTCTTTTCAAGGGTATGTTCTTAACTTCTTTTCCAAATCTTTTTATTCGTACTTGCTTCCGTCTTTTAAGTATATCCTATCGATTGAATCTTCGACCTTTAGGTAGGAAACCAATGAATGTAAACATGTGTTTGAGACATGTTATGTTTGATGGATGCAAGTGTTTGCTAGTGGTTGCTCGTGGACGCATATACACACACACTAGGCACTAGATTGGCTCAATCACTCTCATACAGCATATGGATGCATGTGCATTATTCTTCTTTTATGGATGGAAATGGGTTTATCATCATATGAATGTTGCATTTGCATGGATGATTGTGCACACATATAGAGTTCACATGATATACTAGGATTGTTTACATACATGTTGGATTCATAGAACTAACATACATTGCATTAAGGAGGTCGACTGAATCAGTAGACCGTTTGATCTTTCACATTTGTATAGGGACATACACACACCCCTTTGCATATGTTCATATAAGCATTAGAAATATTTTAAGGACAATGGATGCCTGCGATTAGTGGATGAGTAGATGGATGATAGGATATACATTCTTTTTAACTTAGAAATTTCGGGGACGAAATCCTTTAAGTAGGGGAGAATGTAACACCCCATAATTTTAAAAGAACATTATAATGATAAACTAAAGAATACTTAATTAAATATTGGGAATTAAGTAAAATGGACTGTGCCATGGTGTTCATATCGAAATACTGCTTATGATAGACTCCGAGTTTGCGTAAAACAGACATCGTATGAAGAAGTCATTAAGGTTTGATGTTTGTATACACATAAGTAATATATATATATAATCAAGTCCAAAAAATCAAAATCGAAGAGCGGGAATAGGACGGAAATCGGCCTGTTAGGAGTCAACCCCATGCACCATGGGTGTCGACCCATGGGTTAACCCCTACAAGGGGATGTTGACCCTAGAGTCGACCCTGGGGTCGACCCTACCCAGATCTGGGGCAGATCCATTCTGTGAAATTGAACTTGTTTCTTGACCAGAATTGTTGGTTGTAGGCTATAAATAGGACCTCATTTCTATTGTTTTATTCATCAAAAACAATGGAGACAACAAGGTGCTGCCTCCAACTCAGGAAGAATTAGCTTATTCTTCGGCAACAACAACTTATACGTATTCAAGAATCTCTGCTACAACATCAACAGTCATTTCTCTGTTCTTTAGATCCAGTCCCTGTGAGTTTATGTTACTTTTAGACATAAATATTTAATAAGTAATCCTGACATGTTTATAAGTTGGATATAAACCTATGCCGGTTAATAACCTGAATCATAACTAAATAGATCTGCCACTACTTGTACACCTAATCTACTGTTTAGTTCTCATATGTCTATTCCTGATAAGCATATTCTATTATTCTGCCTAATTATATCACCATATGCCCATTCTGCTACTATTCATATTTCTGTCACCATATGCCTATTTTGTTAGTATACCTACTTCTGTCATCATAAGCTTGTTTTGTTATTATGCCTATTTCTGTTCTCTTCTCTCCCTCATTCTCATTTTCTTTTTATAGCCAGGCTACCTTCGAGCCTAGGCCTATTGCTGCAATATGCGAAAGAATGAAATTGGGAATGATTGGGAATGATAAATTGGGGCATAATTTGTATTGTAAAACATGACTGGGATTTGGGCATAACCTATACCTTGATCTAAATCTTTAATTTGAGGCATAACTTTTATCGTGAATCAGACTGGGATTTGAGGAATAACCTTTGATGAACATGAAAATTTGTTTAAGAATGAACATCCCTAAATTTACAGTGAATAAAAACTGTAACCGCACTTAGACATGAGGTTCGATTACACTTGCGGTAGAAGTCTGCCCGGAACCCCCCGGCAAATCGAGCATCCACAAGTGGTTAATCTAATGTGAGGGGTCTCGTGCATAAATGCATACGTAACAGTGCTAAGACACGAGGTTAAGTCCGACTTGTGGTAGAAGTCTGCCCGGAACCTCCCAGCATATCCAGCATCCACAAGTGGTCGACTTAATGTGAGAGGTCTAGTGCATTAACAGGCATGAATGGAAAATGATAACAACTTGTTAACCTGTAATATTAAACTTATTTAAATCTATGGGGATTATATGAACCTGTCAAAATTGTGTAAGGGTTTAAGTAAACTTGCTTGAATCAATGAGGGGTTAAGTAAATCTATTAAATATGTGGGGGTGAGTCATATAAACCTGACAAACTTAACTTGTTTTATATAGTGGGGTTATTCGGGCTTGTTAATTTGTTAGGCATAACCTGTCAAAATCCTAGTGGTAGGGATGCAAGCCTAGGGGGTGGCTTGTGTCATCTGTTGTGTGGGACTCGTATCAGTCAATAACCCATCTTGGTATCAAAAGGGGGACCCCGAACTAGGTAGGGGTCAGGGCACGCTTGCTGAGCTGATTATAAGAGGTTCATCTGAGTGGGGCTGTTGACGGCACATTCCAACGGAGTCATGTGCCTACATGGGTCTAGTTTACTCGGGAAATTAAGATGTTGTAACATCAGCAGATGTGGCTATGCCTCTCGAAAAAAAGGAGTTGCACTTTAGGAAGTGATACATCCGACTGTGGGGCTAGCACAGGGTATCTACAGGATAGGGAGCCGATCGATTGGGGTAGTAATTAGGGTACATTTAGTCTTGCTTGTTTAGGAGCCTGTTATTATCGTTGGGGGTAACACCTGTCAATTTTGTTGGGCTGCCTGTTATTATTGTTGGGGGTAAAACCCATCACTATAAGTACACCTAAGTCTACCATTTGTTTCTGTAGGGATCATTCTGTTTCTGTTATGCTAGTATTGGTGCAAAGGAAAGTACCTGAGAAGTGCAGTATATTCTGTTCTGTTTATCCTGCTCAGTCTGTTATACCTGTCTTACGATATTGTTATCTCTTTCATCCAGTTTATATGCCTGTCATGATTCTTTTACTTATTTATATGCTAAAAGTATCTGGACTCGCCAGACTTTATGTCTGACCCGTTTTATTTCCTTTTCTCTTTCTTCACTATAACAAAAAGCTGATTTTGCAGCAGTAAAATCCTCTTCCAATCCGTCGCTAAATCGAATTTAGCGACGGATTTCCTGTATAACTTTGTTGCCTGTAAAAACCATGACGGTAATTGTGTCAAATTTAGCGTGAGTTTTCCAACAGTTTTCCATCATTATACAATTTATATAATAAAAATATAATTTTATTTATTAATTTAATTTTGATTCATTTACCGACTATTTACCGACGAATGAGTAATTTATAATAAATTATTATTTATAAAAAACGTTGGTAAACCCTTACTAATTTCCAAGGGATTAGCGACGGAAATTAAATCGAGGTAAACTTAACCTCACTTTTTTTGTTGGTAATCCGTCGTTATTCCCTTTCTGATATATATATATATATATATTCATATACATACATATCGAACTAACATCATTCAACTGTGGACTCTAAAATATATAACATATTAAAAAAACAAAGATAAATTAGCCAACAATGTTAATTTAGAACTAAAAAGAACATTCATAAACACATAAAAAAACCACAACATCCATAATCCGTCATCAATTCATACACCAAACTGAATTATGAACAACAAAACTATTCACTTGGTGCTAACATAATCCCAAATACAAAAACATCATTCATAACCATGCTAAAACAACATAACGTCAAATTTATACCAAAATAAGTCTGACTAACATATGCAACCAGCATACGAAGATGACGGCGACGAAGTCGCAAGCAAACACGAAACCAAAGGCGAACGCGAAACTCTATAATGGCCCTTAAGCATTGTCGTCACCTTTGCCATAAGTTAAGATTTACAATCTAGCTGCTAGATTTTTTCCATTCATAAGAGAAACTGAACTAAAAAATCAATTACAATATCTCATACAAACCTTAATTTGCAAGCATGCATAAAATGATACAGACCTTAATTACCTCTAGATCTTGACGTTGCACTGCACCGTCATGCTTTAACAGGAACCCCTGCCAACATCACTAACACAACTAACAGTCACCATACAACAAAAGAAAATATATTAAATTAGGCTAGCATTATATAAACTAATCCAATGCTCCATTTATCGTTTGGTTTGGAAAATGTTGAATTAATTTTTTTTTTTTAATAGACCGTCCACTTTGGGAACTATTCTAGTTTAAAGAATAGTAGATAGACAAAACATCTAAATTGCTAAGGCTAAACATAAACCACGTCGGGTGCTCCACATAACAAGAGACTGTCAGTGACATACCCAACTAACATTGACAAGTTTAGTAGCCAAACTACAGAATTATCACAAATTGATTTTCTTCAAGCAATAAGAGAATTAACACTAAAAATTATTACATAGGAAGAAACCTAAAAAAAAATCAACTGACAAACTTCCACATTCTAGGCCAACATCACACGGGAAACACAGTGACAGGCAGCAACCTACCACACATTTCTCATAATAGAACCTGACATAAAAGAAGAGAGTCCAAGATTAAATTCCATGGCTAAAAAAGAAGAAACAACAAGCTGAAAGGTACAATGAAGAGGAGTCAATAACTGACGTAAAACCACAAATTTGACATTAAATGCTTATGAGTATTTTTCAAGTCTTTAAACTTGTAAATAATATTTATACATTCAAGCCAGTTCAATGCCGAACCATTCAGACCACTCATGTCACTTTTATTTGAGAAGGAAAAAATATTTGACTATCTTATCTGAATATATATTTTATCATAAATATATGCATGGAAAATTCACAGCAAAAATTCTCTTTAGCTGGTTGATTTAACTTGAAGACATTAGAAAATTCACAGCAAAAATTCTCTTTAAATATATTTTATCATAAACATACCTTCAGGCTTTAGAAAATAACATACCTTCAGGCTTTTGTATTCCTCTACGCTCAAGCCTATGCTTTCACAGTTATGGGTTTTGGGTGCGTAGACCCATCTGCCTTCAATCGATAGCTCTTTCTTGATATGTGTAAATTTATGGTTATTTAAGACTTTCTTTTATTTAGCTGTACACAATTATTCAATGATAAAATACTCATAAGAAAAAAAAACATATAACTGACATTCAATTACTTATGTTGATATCGTTTGAGCAGCAGTTTTAACAGAAGGTGCAAAATCGCACAAAACACACTACCTGAAATACCCAAAAATGAATTAACATTAGGAAAAAGCAAAAAAATTAAGCTTTGACCTTTGTCACCATTAGCAGGCATCACAAATCTAACTCATGCGAGGAAGCCCAGTCCCAAAAACCTAACCTTCATCCATTCATTCCATATCTACTAGAAACTAAATAGATTGTCATGTGCATGCAACAACAAAACATCAAGAGTTCTTAGTGTAACATGCTGCTAGAAAATAAATAGATATATGACTAACATTTGCAAACTAATAATTGCAGTAATTAATGAAAAAAGTGCTTATCCTATATCGTTAATAATCAAAGCTCAAAGTTGAACATACCTTCAATATCAGGTCTGACATCCTATCACAGAGGTACCTGACTTCAGACAAGCACAATAACTAAGTCTTGAAAAAAAAATCCTAACCCTAGAACTAAATCGAGGCAATGAACAAACCCGAGTAGTGGTGGCGATACAGAACCAACGAGTAGCGGTGGTTGTACAGATCCAAAATCTCTTGATTTCGGGTTAGATGAAGAGATCGGATAGCCACGGCGATGTGGCATTAGGTGGAGGTGAAGGTGGGGGAAGAGTCGTTAGAGCAAAAAACCACCCTCATCGATTTAAGGAAAGGTATGAATTAAGCTGAAATTTTGTTTGGTAATTTGGGGAATTTTTACTGTAGTACGACATGGCGGAAGAAAGGAGAGGCCATAAGGATAACACATGTAGGAGCCAAAAATTTGGCGATGGAGCCAAAAAAATTCACGTTGAATGTATGGGTTGGAGCCAAAACGTAAAAACCAATTTGACCTTAATTATATAAATTTATATAAGTACAGTATAATTTATATAACTTGTTTGACAAAATTTATATCAAATGTTCAACGTTGCAAAAGAAAGTTTTAAAATTTATATAAGTATAGCATATGTAACAACCCGTATTTTCAATAACCTGTTATAACGTAAATCGAGGCAGAATTTAATTTATAAATCTGAATCAAGGGAAACGGGCTATGCCATTGCGTTCGTCTCGGAAAAATACGCGAAATAGAGTCTGAGTTTTCGAAAATAGGAGTCCGTATGACCCGATTAAGGCCCAACGAAGTTTTCAGAAAATTTCAAAGTAAAAACAGATTTCAAATTCAAGTTTGAATTTGGAAATTAGGGTAAGATTGGGCCAGGCGGGAAAATTCCCGCCAGAGCACCCAAGTCGACAGCCCTGTCGACTTGGGAGTCGACTTGGTTGACCCAAGTCGACAGCCCTGTCGACTTGGCTGTCGACTTGGCTCAGCCGGGCAGTTTTGCCTGGTGCACCATTTTGGGGTTGTGTTGAGTTTGGGGGATAGCAACTGTTACGGCAAGGAATTTCGCTCGATCCGAACCAGTCGCTAAACCGATCCAGGCCGTTCGAAACGCCTTATCGTTTGAGAACATGACAAAACAGAACGCATACAAAAGAACATTTCACTGTTTATTACAACAATGCATCAGATTACAAGAATATACATAGTATAAATGAATATTACACAGAAATATCAGAGATTTAAATTACATAGCAACGGAAAATAATACAATACACAACTAGAAGGAGATATACGGATACAAAGCTTTCCGGATATCGTTCCAGCTGTAAACCAGGATCCTGTGAATATAAATCTGCAAAACCAAAACTACTAGCTGCCCGTGTCAAAATAAGGGCACCCAGAGTTTAGGTTAAAACAATAAACTCCAGGTCAGTCATGTGACTGGTGTGAGAACTAAAAACAGTTATTATTCTTTATTTTTAAAGTTAGGTAAATCAAGGGACCACGCCGTATAACACGGAACGGGTTTCCTCCCAAGAATACCAGTGCATAAAACAACAGCGCCATGCTAAATAAAGAAAATGAAGCTGTTATAAGACCCAGGTCCTATCACACAATGCAACGCAAGCCGGGGAATAGGGTTTTCCCTTATAACAGCCAAAGAATGCTTTATACGTTTTAAAACAAATCATTTGATACTATTATAATAAGTGCATAGTGTATAAAACAACTTCAAATCATAAGTATCAATCATAGGCGGCATGGGTACCATATATCATGTCACCATATATAGGTTTACAAATAAAACCGCAAATGTCACGTATTTGGAAATTGGATTTCCATCTATGAACCGAGGCAAAAGATAGTCCTCAACCGATTCGAGACAATCTAGCCCATGTCTCAGGCAAGTACTCAATCAAGCCTTGGAGCGACAGGGCCGGTCCACCGATGTGGATTAAACTTAAACCCTAAACATGCGTTCCCCGCCCTATGGGGCGTAAATGAGCCAACGAATGACTCCATCGGACCCGAATCGTCCGATCAAACCGAGGCGCCTCGCAACAGCAACAACCACATAAGTCAAACTCGTCAGGGCGTGTAAAACCACTGACGCCACTTCTAACTAGAAAGAAACGCATGCCCTCCCTGAGGTCCGTCTCCCGTTTTTGGTTCATACCGGGTGTGAAACTCGCGAAGTAAACGTTACACAAAGCTACGCCACAAAGGCCGTGCTTTGATCATCAACCACAAGACTTTGCTTTTCAACAGAAGCCTTGATCATTTGCCACTTAGGCATGCCACACAGGCAATTCACTCTATGCGTTTGATATCCATCAATATATAACCCCTGAGCTCGTACGTCTCAGAGAAGGGCGTTAAGAAAGAGAATAAATTCTCCGCCGCCAAACAGATATATATTTAATAGAGATCAATCACACAGACTAAAATCCAATGTCAGACACACAGTCCATTTACAAGTCCGTTCTGGGTCTGAACGAAACCGGAGGCACCTAGTACCCCGCGTATCCATCGATCTCCAAGTATGTCTGGACGATCACTAACTGTTTCCATCTTCTTGGGTGTACAGCCCAATCAAGATCATCAGTAATCACCCAAACGACGTGAAGACTTCCGGTCTTCGACCATCGTCTTCATCTTCGACTTATCGTCGTATCAGTTATTCAGAATGGGATAAACCCGGTCTTTCCGAATAACTCTCGTATATTTTAAATAAGTGTTACACAAACACAACATACGCCTCATTCCAATTCATTAGTCACTAACTGTAAATTAACCAAGAGAATAATTCCTCAAATATTAACCCCGAAGGCCGAAACCAACATCAGATCAATATCCAGGAAACCCTTCTGCTTAGCTAACCGACAGTTAGTTTCTAAATTTCACATTCATAGGGAAAGGTTCCCATTAATTTTATCCAAGATAAATTTCTTGAATTTATTCTTTAATCTATTTTTGAATATCAATTCAAAACTAGTCGGGATTAGCGAACCTTACCGAAGTAATCATTTGTTTTAATTTCCCTATCCTAACCTATTCATCCCATGAAGTAAAACTGGTTATACTTCATATCTAACACCATGGTGTTATCGGTAAATTTAATTACCATTTCACGTTCAAATCTAATTAAAGATTTAACTATCGCCTGGAGCAAAACTGGTGCTACTCCATTCTCGATCATTTCAATCTAATTAAAGATTCATTAAAACTCCACTTAGTTTTAATCTTTAACTGGGTTAAAGAATCAGTGTCATTTGAAACACAGTTCACGATAAACCCAAAAATCAATATCAATTTCATTCCAATTAAATATTATTTAATTGGTACACTTCATTAAATCTAATTAAAAAGATTTAATCTTTTCTCAACTGGGTTCAAGAACAGTGTTAGTGAAGACACCATTCACGACAAACCCAAATCACATTTGATATTCAATATAAGGCTCTGAATAGAAAATATACCGGCTTATATTCAACATCAAATTCTACGATTAACAAATGTCATATTGGAAATAACGATATACATATATATCTTTCAAATTTCCACAACAACATCTGTATAATCACGAATTCCAACATCGAAATATTCCGAAGACAATTTCGATTCAAATCCACTCCAATGCAATCATTGAAAATTCTGGTTATTTTTAAAACCCTTTTCAAATTCAATTTATTTATTTAAAAATAAATAGAATTATATTTCTAGTTCAAAACTAGTTCATTTCGATAAAAATCTATTTTTATCCTTTCAAATATGGAGTTTTTCATCCCCATCCTTTCTAAATCATTTCTTATGATTTTACACAGATTATTACTATTTTTAATAATTTTATCAAGGCCCGTACAGTCGATTTCCATCAATGGCCATCGAACTGCACTTACAGCGACCTTTTTCAAATTTGATTTGGACGTAACTCCAAATCCAACCGTTAGATTTCAAATTTCTAATATTCGTTAGAAAGCTCTTTTCGATACGAACCCAACGGTTCCGGTTTTAGGAGAATCCGACGGTCGGATCTCCCGTTATGTCCGTTTGAAATAAATGGTCGAAATTCGCGAACTGCCGCGGCGCGGCGCGTTCTATTCAGGCCATTATATTATATATATAATATATAATATATATATTTCGTCGATTTCTATTTAAAACGAATTATATAAATAGTTTTAAAATTCGTTTCAAAAGCAATTTCAACTTCCATTTCAATTCAAATCAAAATTGAATTCTTCTTTATAAATTCGTTTTGAAATTCATTTCTATTCAATTCAAATTTCAATTCAATTTGAATTCATTTCAATTCGCTTTCAATTCAATTTGAATTCGTTTTCAATTCAATTCATTTCGAAATCGTTTTCAATTCAATTCATTTCGAAATCGTTTTTTTTATTCAATTTATTTCGAAATCGTTTTCAATTCAATTCATTTCAATATGAATAAAATCGATATAAATCGTTTACGTCAAAATGGCGTCAATCTAATCAACACGGCTTCATAAATTTCCATTTTCAAATATTCTATTTCAAATATCTCTTTTTCAAAATAGTGGTTATTATCAAAATATTTCGTTCAACACATGACCAATCTCAATGGATGAGTACTGTCAACACATGAACCTTTATTTTATATTGATAAAGATGTAAATTTTATTACTAAAATATTTCGTTCAACACATGACCAATCTCAATGGATGAGTACTGTCAACACATGAACCTTTATTTTATATTGATAAAGATGTAAATTTTATTACTAAAATATTTCGTTCAACACATGACCAATCTCAATGGATGAGTACTGTCAACACATGAACCTTTATTTTATATTATTCTTTATTTTCTAAATTGGAATGAGGCCCAATCAATTACCATATAAAGTTAATTATATGGATTTTCATACAACACATGTATATAATAGCATGGAAAAATAATCAACCATCAACCAAAGTGCACTACACTGTATAAGCATCAAATATAGGTATCTAACGCTTATAACAGCCTGTCAATCGATCGATCGACATATTCAATCAATCAGGATGAGTGAACTTCATATTTCATCCCAACACCCGTGTGGGGTTTTCAAACAATCAAACACAGATTTTATTTGTGCAGTTGGGCGATGTGTGAAATTTATCGTCCCAATCAATGTCCTTCAAATGGGTGTACATAAACAAACCGTCCGGTTTGTAAATGAATATTTTATTTTATTCACTTCACGTTAAAAATTATATTTTTAACGATAAAACATTTTATTTTAACATATAAATTTCTATTCAGTTCATTCTTTAAATAAAATGATATTTTTATTTTTCTAACTTATTTTAGAAAATTTCGGCGGCATAACGGCACGATACTAGAAACGGGACGAGGCCTAGCCTTATCCCCGGTCTAGTGAAGGCCCACGCCATTCACACATCAATCAAATCAATTTATTTCACCCAACAATTCAATTTCAAATCAAATCATCACTAATCTATGCAACCAAACAAACAAGTCCATGGTCTGTGGACGATTGTGTCGGGTGCTACTAAGCACCGTCTGCATCCTAGTATATATATATATAACTAGAAAAATTAAATTGAGAGGTGAGAAATTCTCATAAATAGCTATCCTAGCTCCACGACACTTCATTGATAGAAATCTTCATCGCTATTGCATCTTCGTCAGCTTCGTTGCTGTAGCCACTACATATGTAAAAATCGAATTTTTACTTCGCTATTCAGTATATAAAAATCGAATTTTTGCTATGCTATTCAATATATAAAAATCATATTTTTGCTATGCTATTCAATATATAAAAATCATATTTTATTTCGAAGTTCAATATATAAAAATCATATTTTTACTATCGCTTCTATAGTGTAAAAATATAATTTTTATCGCTACCTCCTATATTCAAAGATAGAATTTTTATTTCGCTACAACACATATAAAAATCGTATTTTTATATTCATATTTATATAAAAATTATATTTCTAACTTACCACTCGAATAAAAATTATATTTTTAGCCTTTCTGTAATATAAAAATTATATTTTTATCATCTATAACTATGAATAAAAATCATTTCTTTATCTACCAAAAATCAAACCTTTTTATATTTTTTTAAAAATATACTCTTTTCTAAATTAAAGATCTAATCTTTTCCATATTAAAAATCTCGCCTTTTCACCTTTAAAAATCTCGCCTTTTCACCTTTAAAAATCTCGCCTTTTCACCTTTAAAAATCAATTCTTTCTTCTATAAAAATCAATCCTTCCTCGTTATAAAAATTGGTTCTTTTCTTAAGATAAAAATCCACTCTTTTAAAGTATAAAAAATCCAAATCTTTTAAAGTATAAAATCAGTCTTAATAACTATAAAAAATATCAGTTTTTAGCAAGCAAAGAAAATCAGTTTTTAATAAGCAGAAAAATCAGTTTTAAAATGAAAATTAAAAATTATAAAACTTACTTTGCCAAAATCGAAGTTGTTGAAGGGGGGGTCTTCACCGCGGTTGAGGAGGCCAAGGGGGCGCTGGCCGCAACGGATGGCCGTAGCAGTGGCTGGTGGTGGGCGCGGCTCCTATTGATTGGGCGGGTTTGTATTGGAGGCAGTTTGAAGGAGAAGGAGGTCGAGGGGGAGCTCCAGTGTGGGACGAGAGCGCGGGAGGCAGGGGGACCGGAGGGCTGCGCCAGCTCCGACAGCGCGATGGGCGGCGGTCCGTTGATCATTGAGCGCCTCTCTTTTTTCTTTTTTTTAATCGGGTTTGGTAATGAACGATAACTGGGGGGAGGGGAGAAGATAAGGGGTTGACCAATCCCCTTTTTTTTTATTTAATTATTTAGTTATCCATAAAGTTACTTTTCCATTCGAACTCCAAACCGAACCCAACGACTGTCGTCCATAGCTAATTACCCCTATTCCGAACACAATGGGATATGTATCGTAGGTTGATTCGATCGTTTGAATCAGTTTCCGTTGAATTTACATTTAAATCACTTATATTCAATTTTAAACGTACATTTCAAATTACCAGGGTCACATACTAACTCTAAAAATTCTCGAAAAATATTCTCTGGCTTCGTATTGACGATACGGTCCTAACTAAACTAATTTCGTCGAATTCCGAGACCGTTAGAAAAATGGCCATTTTCCAGTCGATTAAAAATCAACTGAAACTGGTCAAACGTGTTTTCCTTTGCCACGCCCACATATTGATTCAAAAAATTATGAAATTTGAAACCTAGCAATAATTTAACATCACGGACCCAACAAAACTGGTTTCGTCGAAATCCGAGGTCGTTTGCAAAATTGCTATTTTTAATGGCCTTATATATATAAAAATATATATAAATTCCACAGCGACTATTTCTAATTTTAAACTGGACATATCTTATCATTTCTAAGATGAAATCTCAGTTTGTTAACTTCGTTACAAAGATATAATTATACAGATTCAAATATTTCTTGTTTCGTCCCATTCTGACTTATATTGAATTCTGTATATTCATTTGAAATTAGAAATCGAATTTTCGAACTACCGCGCCATTTTCAATTCCTTTTATAATTATATATAATTATTATATATTCTAACGACGACGTATATAATATATACGTTCTAATTATATTCAAAATAAATTTCTCGTCGATATTATTTAAAATAATTCATTTTAAATACCCAAATTCGCTAAAATTGCCAAAATAAAAATTTTAAACTGGCCCAGATTTTCCAGGTTATTACACTAGATTCGGTTTTGAGGGCTGAGATTGGAATTAGGGTTTAATCCTAAGGTTGAAACTAATCCTAATCTCTATAAATAAGCCCCTAACCTAACCCTAAATCATCATTAATCAACCCTACAACTAAACTATGACAAAATCATTCCTCTCATGGCCTCCACTCTCTTCATAAATTTCCTAAGTCATTTCTATGAGAAATTTTCCATGCATACAAGTGTTTTCAAGCTTGTATGAGCATCATTAGCTTGCATTCAAGTCAAGTTTCTATATTTGCATCATAAAGAAAGAGTTTTGATCATTTTGGCTCAAGGGTTTTTCTATTAGAGCTTGCATTTTGGGTCTATTTGATTGCATAAGGGCTTTGTCATATTTTTTGTGCCTTCATAAGCATTGTAAGCCCTTTTCTACTTTCATATTTAAACTCTAAAGTTAATGAATGATGCAAGTTGTGTTCGATCATTATGATATGCAAGTTTACTATGATGTGTTATGCAAGTCTATCATGTTATGTATGCAAGTTTGCTATGTTATGATATGCAAGTTGCCATGTTATGTATGCAAGTTTGGGTTGATCATCTTACTCATGTTATCATGTTATGCAAGCTTATCTTGGGTTTATGAGCTTAAAGCTTCAAGCTTAATGCTAAAGGTTGCATTTTGGTAACATGTAAGTTATCATATCTCTTATGATAACTTGCATGTGAGGCTAAATGCGAACTTATGGCCATTTCTACATGTCATTTATCACCATGTATCACCAATATGCTAAGTTTGGTTTTATGCATGCTTTTGAGGCCTAAATATGTAATATGCAAGTATATGAACATATGTACATTTCATATGCCACCATGTTAAACTTGTGGCTTCAACACCTTTATGTCATGATTATGCCAAGTTCCCTCTTTCTATCCTTTATGCGCTATTGCGATATGTAAGCGATGGGATTGCGTTTGGGGTTGGGTAAACTTAAAAGACATAAAAAGATAAGCTTGGGAATTTACCTATTAAGTTAGGTCTACCCTTTGGGAATTTACCTATTAAGTTAGGTCTACCCAAATGCTTGAAAACTTGTAACATGTTTTGGAAACATGATGGACATGACACTTAGAAAAGATAAGTGTGACCAACTCGAGGTTGGGTTGAGTTTGTAGCGTAAACCTACCCGGAACCGACCAGCTTAACTAGTTGCTACAAACAATAGGACCCAATGTGAGAAGTTGGTCATGTTGTACCTTGAACCCGAGGTTAGACCAAGTTGTGGTGTAAAGCTACCCGGACCCGCCCGGCTTAACTAGTAACCACAACAAGGTCTAATGTGAGAGGTTAAGGCACGTTAATTAATTAATGCCTCATGATTAGGGTTAAGTCATGGTCCACTTAATACTTAACCAATTTGGGATTGGTAGATTAATCAGGGTTAAGTCGTGAACTCATCATTACTCTTAACCAAGTTAATCCATGATTAGCAAGAGGGTTAAACCGTACTTAACCCACTAGAAAAATCCTAGCAATGGGGGTCCACTCCAGCAGTAATCCCAAGTTTGTATCATTAAGACCCTAGGGACTAGGCTAGGGAGGGGGCACGATTACTGGACTGGAGGTAAGTGACCAAAAGCGACGGCAGAGTGGTACGCCGGTGTAGTTCCGGGCGGACTATGGTCGTGCACATAGTCCGAAGCCGGGGAAAACATGCACGGGTACCAGTAGATCGAGACTGTGCACTTATGTTTATGGTGTCCAGGGGTTGACACCCTAGGGCTTGATACACCCGACGGGAGACCCGGCACAGTCTGACTACAATTATGTTTGGGCCGCATTGACACCAACACGTGACGAGTTAGGCTTATAGGGAGCCGATCGACTAGACCGTTTGGTTGGACCTCGTATTAGGGTCATTTCATGTTATTGGACCTCGTGTTAGGGTCACTTCATGTTATTGGGACAAAGCTTGGGCCAAGGGATCAACACATGTTTATTCAAGTCATGTTAGTTTGCTAGTACACCCGTGGTGCAAAAACCTTAATCCTGATTATGCGATGACACCTTTATCTACCTTGTTAGTTAATCATCATGCTAGTATGTTGTTATCCTTATGATCATCCCTGCTTCTCATGCCAGTTAACTTTATCAGTTTACATTGATTGTAGTAGGGCTTACTCAGTGTTTTTGACTGACCTGTTTTCTTTCGCCTCTTTTCTTCCGTTCCCCCCCCCCCCAAGGTTCTCAGGGTGGGAATATTGGAGCTTAGCTTGGATTTCTGATCGCTTTCTTGTGGGATTTAGCTCATGTATGGTTTGACATGAAGCTAGCTATGGTTATCACTTATTTTGGGGATAGTACTTATGTATTTCAGTTTTTCAGTTGATGTTGTTTTTATCTAGACTTGTTTATTTGGAAAGTTGACATTATGTTGTACCAGACTTGTTTTGAAATGGTTTGAAATCTTCCGCTGTTTTATCTATGTTATTTACTATGTTTACATATATACATATGTTCTTGTTCTGCCTTGATATATCATTATGCATGTTTACCTGATTCAAACGCCCCTCCAAAGTCAGAGTGCTTGCAAGAGACACCCTGGCGGAGGTGGGGTGTTACAGCATATTTTAAGGAACTATTAAATATTAATTACTGAAATTAATTATTTAGCAGTAATAGTAATAATAGCAGTAATTATTAGTTAATGAATGTACTTATTGCGTTTTTTAGAAAAAGTGGATACTACGGCTAAAATTAATTAACCGTTATAGATCTCAATTACAACCAGCTACAAATAGTTTTAAAAATATGTTTGTTGCAGTTGACAAGAAAATATGCTTATTTTCAAACCGATTTTGTTGGTTTTTCTTAATTCTACTAAGTCTTCGATAACTTCCGTCCGTCTGAAGCTTTTTAACAATACCCATTTTGTCCTCCTTCACCTTTTTAATTACTCAGTGGACATTTAATTTATTTACATGTGTCCTTCCTTATCTGTTTCCCTCTTTAACAGTGAATTGTTTCTAAAACTGCTTAAAAAATAAATCAGAATTTACATTGATTATAACTTGTAAGAGTTATGTTTCTAAATTTCAAAATGCTACACAGATAATACCATAATAAAACCATTTAAAATCCTTAATTTTGAGCAAAACAATTCCGTAAACTATTCAGTATGCACAATTTTTATTGGAAAATCATTTTTTAGTCCTCTTTGGAATATAACATGTCTTCCAAATAATATTTGGAACCCATGTTGTACGACATACTCAATCAATCATGGAAAATTTTGTAATTTGCAACCATTCTACTGATATATTTCCATGTTTATGTATTTAAAAATGTGTATTCCATTCAAATTTAATATAATTTAAAGGATCGATTAATTATGTTTAAGGAAATACAAAATGAAATAGTGACAATTAAAATGGTGGTTTAAAGAAAAACTACCATTCTCTTTATATCTTCACTTTGTTCATTCTACGTTAAATCTAGAGCATCTGCATCAAAACTCTATATTTCAGAGCTGCGGTGCTTATTAAAAAAAAGAATGGACTAATTGATACTTCTCGTTTTATCTCTAAATACTTCTACCAGTACATTGCCTTAGATTCATGCTTCAATTTCTCTAAGTATTCGTTGCACAACGCAATTTTTCAACTGAACTCAACATGTTGTTGGCATTCCTTACACTGGTACAATTTCTTATTATTCATATATTAGATTATCAAATTAATGAAAATGGAGTAAAAGTATAAATAAATGATTGTATGAGTAAATTCCTTAAATTGATTAATTATCTATCATGCTATAAAAGGAAACCAAATAATTGATTTATTGGTACACGTTGCGTATTAGTGTCATAATAGTTTTTGAAGTATCACTTACAAACAATTTTTTGTAACATAATAGTTTGATTTAGTAAATGGAAACTAATTAATTGATTAACAAAATTTGTGGTTAGTAAATAAATATATAAAGGATACTATTGAAGGTATGAGTAAATTCATTAAATTGGTTAATTATCTATCATGTTATAAAAGGAAACCAAATAATTGATTTATTGGTACACGTTGCGTATTAGTGTCATAAAAGTTTTTGAAGTATCATTTACAAACAATTTTTTGTAACATAATAGTCGTTCGTTGATTTAGTAAATGGAAACTAGTTAATTGATTAACAAATTTTGTGGTTAGTAAATAAATATATAAAGGATACTATTGATTAACTTACTTATATGTGACCACATTAATCAATCATAGATTAGATGGTTTTTTAATTTGCAATAGATTTCGTAACAAACTTCCACATTAATATAGTTGAAAAAGAAAATTTTCATTTAAATTTAAAATACATTGAAAAAGTTCAAAGGAAAATTTGTTTGTTTCTTGATTTGAAAGATGATTGAAATAATTTATACTATTATTTAAGAGATTTAAAACTTTGTTAAATGTAGTTTATAAATATCTTTATTACTAGTTGTCTTGAGAGCAAACATTTAGTTTGACCATTAAGCTCTAAAAATGTCCTTAGATATTTTTAGCTCTGTATATAACTTTAAAATAGAATCTGATAATTAAATATTTTTATAATCTCAATTTGTATTAAGGATTTACTACAAACAAAATCAAAGCGACCGAATGCGATGTCTATTGAATAAGCGGTAAATAAATAAAACTATATATTTTTTAAGAAGGTTATTTCATTTTCGACTTAAGATTTACTACAAACGAACTAAAGTTACTATGAATATGAATAATCATCCTTTTCTCTTGAAGAGAAACCGTGGTTTTGAAGTGTACGGAGATAGAGACAAACGAACTGGAAGAGATTTAAGGTATAACCGACTCACGACTATCAATTAATCACTAATTCTCTATTATAGTAGTAAATTTAGTTATTAAAAGTTAAAATTGACTCGGGAACATCGATTATTAAGAATATGTTCAAGAAAAATCAGTTTTTTTAAAAATACATAATGTTTAATGTGTAATTATTGACTAATTCAGCATAATTGAAAATATATTCAACACTTACCATGTGTGAGAGAAGATAATTACATGTGAAAGCCTGTAAATAGGCACGGAAATAATAACTAGCACTACAAGAAAAACCGGAAATAGCTGCAGATTTTAAAAGCGGAAAATTTTGACCATTTATTTTTCTTAATTACTAAATATTTATCAAATAATACGTACCAAACAATTTCTTAAAAGCAAATATGTATTAATAATTTCTTGATATTAATTTAATTAATCGTATTAAATACTATTGGATAATCATTGATTATCAAAACAAATTTAATAAACATCGAACAACTATGTATTTTATTAATTACTATTACCTCTTATTTATATTATATAGTAATTAATAATTAATCAGCATTTACTTCTAATAGTTATTATTTATTATTAATTACTAATGTATTATTAACGTTAATTATTTAAAATTTAAATTTACTAATTAATTACTAAGTAATAACACAAATTTAAAACATTTAATAAATAAAAAATATAAAAGTTCGTTTCAAATCTCTTGGAAAACTGCAGGAAAATAGCTTCAAAATTATGTCGACGGTAATCCGACTCTATTAACAACGGAATTTAGCATCAAATATTATATGACGGTAAAGAGCTGCAATTTCCATTGATTTAACGATAGAATTAGTATTCGACGGTAATAATTTATAATAAGATGACATATAAAATCCAAAATATTTTCTCTTACAAAGCCCACGGAAATCCGCCGCTAATTAGCGACGGAATTTTCCGCTGCTAAAAATCTGTCGCTAATCTCGGTTTTTCATGCAGTGCTTCCTTTCTCTCCTTAGGTTCTCAGGGTGGGAATACACAGGCTTGATTAGGATTCTCTCTTTTGTTCTGCTTGGAGCTGCTTAGGCGTACTACTTTGATTTCCTGTATACTCTGATATGGCTCTTTTTGGGGACTATGCTTTTATATTATTATACTTTGATGATTTTAGTACAAGGCAAATATTTTAATTTGATGTAATGGGTTTTTTGTACTTTAGACTTATGTTGTAACTGGGTTTTGGACCACGATGTTTTCTATTTGGAAAATAAGTTTTAAATTCCGTTGTTATTTTATATATGTCTTGTGATGTTCTATTTCTGTTTACTTATAACGCTTAACGAAACTTAATGCATTCTGTTAAAGAGTGACATTAACGGACGTGGGGTGTCACACTACACCACTTGGACCTGTTGAGGCACTATTTGTACTTGATTTCAGTATTTCTACAACTATCTACCAACACTAATGCTCTGATACCAAATGTTGTGGAGAATTTCAAATTAAGACCGGTCAAATCAAAACCCCCAACCAGCGGAAGATGAGATCATGATAAACGTGCAAAAACAACTAATCAATATATTAAAACAATCTCAATCCAATCTAATAACCAATCAGAATCACCAAACAAGAGAAATAAAGGAGCAATATCGATAAATAAATCACACATGGATTTATAGTGGTTCCACTAACATGTTTTCAGTGTACGTCCATTTTGAGAGAGAACATTTTATTTATACTAATAGAAGAGTATAAGAGATTGATTCCAATGATCAAATTCACCAGAAAAATTGATTTTGTGGAGATGAGAATTGAAGAAGATTAGGGTTGCCAAAAACCTTATTTGAATTTACCTACACCATAATCTCTTTTCTAATCATACTCTTTTGGATCTGAGAATAACTTATATAGGGAGAGAATAATACATAACAATTGCCCAAATTGCCCCCTGGATCTTTCACAAATCAGCCTGCTATATTTCAGCCCGAAATTGCCTTAGATGTTTGATCAAAAGAGGTCAGACGCATGTCTGAGAGTTTGGGAAAAATCCCCGTAATTGCAGACATCTGACCCTCTTGGTCAGACGTCTGTCCACACTATTGGGAAAATATTCCCTGTTGTCACAGATGTCTGACCAAGAACTTCATATGTCTGTGATAAAGCTTCTAGCTCCCCTCACCTCTTCAAATGCAATTTCTTCCTACAAGCTTTGAATTGCAATTAGTCTTCTCTGATATGAAGATATACCATCCACTTCAATTCCACTATATAGTATCGCAATATTTAACAGTTGTAAATGTTATTCATGATAAAAAAAAAATATTAGAAATTTACATTACAATACTATTACTACAAACATTTTATCTACTTGTACCATGAATTTCTTCAATAATATACATGTTGCAAAGTGGATATCATCAACATTTTATTGGAAATCGTTGAGTAACGGATATAAGCGTCACAAATATAATGTTACCAGTGCTTATAAGCATTGTGAATGTAATGTTACCAGTGCTTATAAGTGTTGAGAATGAATATATACCAACGCTTATAACCGTTGTAAGTGAATATCTACCAACGCTTATAGCCATTGGCTGATAGAATTTAGTGACGGATACAAATGTTGTAAATAAATCCCAATGCCCTTGTAATGACACGTATAAGTGTCATTGAAATTATTAGCAATGTCTATACTCGTTGAGAATTCCCTGTTTTGGTGTAGTGATATTGTATGCCTACCCAAAATTTTACCTGATTAATAAAAATTATTTATGTCATTTTAGAAAGGTGGAACAGTGGGAGATCTTTGGAAAGGGAGCAGAAGAGAGGTAGAACGTAAATATTTACGGTTTGGAGCAGAAGGTAATGAAGAGATGGAAGAGAAAAAAAAAACGTGACTGTTGACTTGTAAATAATAAAAGTTGGACTCCGGTTCGCGGTTATCTTTCAGTTTAAGCGTTGGCCGCTTTTTATAGCTAATTCCAACCATCGTTAACATTGGTTGTAATAACCAACATTTCTAGTAGTTGATATATTAAGAGTTACAGAACTCCTTGGAAAATGATATATTTTCCATCCTTCTTTTCAATTCTACTGCACATATTGGATCAGTAAATACGTTATTATCGCACAAACTTCATCTCTTTTGAAGTTCTTTTGGCATTGGAGCGAAGAAATTTTTATCTGAATGTCAATGAACGACTATAAAATTGGAAACCAGTATCGACACCCTGAATTTATTTACTTTTTTCTAACCTATTTTTGATGTAGATCCAAAATACTTTGGATTTTTCTATTGAATATTCTATTTTAAATTAATTTATAATGTTAAATACATTTAAAAATGCATAAATAGTTTCACAGCGGTTGAAAAAATATATTTAAATTCGTAAGACTTTATGCATTTTAAATTTTATCAAAATTGTATAATGGACGAATTGAAAGTTCCGTAGCTTGACCGTTTGAGCCTGATTTTCAACTAAATCAAATATTGAATTAAGGAAGAAAAGAACATCAAAAAAACTTATTTAATTAATCAGAAACCGTCATAAAATTAAAGGATCGAACAAAAAATATTTTCTTTAGCTTTTAGGAATCAATTGAGTAATTTTAAATAAATTTCAGACTTTAATAATTAGTAAGTTTTAATAATATGATAAATTAAATTGATTTTTTTTTAAATACTCTATGACAACCCAACGGATCGTTAAATTAAATGAAATAATCGGTCGTTAAATAAAAGGCATCGAAAATGGCTTAATAGAGTCTGCGTCCGCTGTCAAAACTATCTGTTGCTATTTAGCTATTTCATTTTAGTTTTGATAAACAGCGACATTATTATGATAAGCATTTTGTTCAAACCAGTTAAGCACATGGACATCATGCAAAAAGTCATGAGTTTGATTCTCACTTTGCATGTCTAACTCATTTTCCATTGATTCGATTCCTATGTTGCAAGATCTAACTAACGTGTTATGCTTCGCACTGCAAATAAAAGTACCAATTTCACAAAATAATAATAATAATAATAATAATTAACAGAAGAAGAAGAATAAAGGCTTATTACTTCTAGCTAAATATAGTGACATATTTTCTAACATCTACAAGTGAATTAGTTGAACATCATTAGAGTAAAGACAGTAAAATATGTAGATGTGTGCGTTTAACGTGTATGTTCATGGCAGCTGAGCACATTTGATAGTAAGTGAAACGCAAGAAACTTTATTAGCTACAAATTAAAAATAAGCATATTATCAAGTGAGACTAGTTGTTGTGGATAGTAGGAGGCAAGGGCATGCATAAATGTCCGTAAGTCTGGGCTGTAATCCTAAATCATTGAGTATATACAATCACTTAAACCCATTAAAATAAATCTAAGCACAATTATTTTATATGTATTTTCTTTTCTTCTAAATATTCTTTTTCTTTACATAATAAAATTACGTGCATGTCCCCAACTTACCTTTGCTATGTGCCCACTTGATATCAGTCGTTAATTAATAATTATTCATCATTCATATCATTCAATGGATATCTTCTGATAAATTGATAATAAAATTATGGTGATGAGTGTACAGATCAAATTGTTGGTCTTTTCTTTCCCTTTACTCCATTGTTATCAAGACCAACCCAAACCAACGGCCCAACCCAAAAAACCATGAATCGCTGCGCAATCCAACACGAAGTTGTAATGGATCACCACATGTATTTTGAGAGAGCCACAGTCCAACACAGTTTAGCTGCAGGATTTTTATTGAAACCCATGCAAATTTTGTTCAACCGGGCCTCACTTCACATGCAGAAGCCCATGCACTCAATAGCACACCCAACAGGTACGGCATGAACACTTATTTATAGTTATAAAGTGGAGAGAAGCTTCACAATTTCAATAATGTGGGACTTAAAAACTGCAATTAGTCAGCGCGGACCTTCGACCGTAAGTCATCACGGTCTGACTCACAGTCTAATCATGATAACTATGTTTTTCTCTCCATGTTATAAAAAATCACGGGCACACATCACAACAATTTTGATAAATTGATAGAGTTCACCACATTTGATGAAATTGTTGTTATTTTCAAATTAATAATTAGGACGGCGACAGAGGAACTAAACTCATAAGCGATGAGATAAAAGTGGGAACATGGGAGGATCAAGAATGTAACTTGAGGAAAGAGGATTTACCTATAGTTTTACAGACTGTACCCTAAACATTCTTTACTGTTACATCCAATATATATTCTACTGTTTCCTTTCCCACCAAGCATCTATTGTCTGCTTGGGTTATAAAGTTTAAGTTATTTATTTTTCAGCCAATTTCTTTGTTTCACCAAAATTTATGTAAGAAAATGCACAACATTAAATTATTATAAAAACCTAGCTACTTTTTCAGTATGTATTGAAGCTACGATGCACCGCATGGTGCACATTTTGTTAATTTTACTAATGTAAACAATAAAGAACTTATGTGATTTGCTAAAAGAATCGTTATTTCTTTACTATATGTATGAATGTTTCTTCTTATTTTGATGTCTAAAATTTTTTCAACTAGCCCAGTTTGAGGTAAAATCCTATCTCCATCCATGGTAGGAGATTGGATGAACTTGATAACACCACATCCATAAGTCAAGGTGGGGTGGGTTATAATAAGAAAGGTGCATTTTCTTCACTTTCAAACTGTACCCGATTTTAATCCATTACCCTTGACAAGGAGTTGCCATGTACTTGTAATATATATACCTTAACTTAAAATGCTTGTAGTATGGAAACTTGTACACAAAATAAGATAAATTGAGCCCATTACAACTATTTTCCTTTCATATATATAGATGATGAGAGACAGAATGAATTTCTCTTTGTATTGTTATTCCATCCGTGTATTTCTCAATATGGATGGCAATTGGCAAGACTGTATAAGTGGCAAGTTTTGATCACTGCACATCCAAATTCAACTAAAACATAGCATTAAAATTTTCTTTTACAGTATCTATGCATGCACTCTCATCCAAAATAGTAAAAAAAAAATAAAAAAAAAATGAACAGCAGTGCCCATATGAAATAAATGCAGTGATAGATATCTCCAACTGCAATATCTTAAATGGCGCCACAGTACACTGTTCACTTAAACTTTTTAATGAGCAGCAGTTAGTCATGAGATCTAAATGAAGGAAAGATAGATGGGGCTATCCCTTTCGCTTTCAGAATCTCTGTAGCATATAGATGTACATATATAAATAGTAAATGCACGTGCAACACTTTCTCGCTTTCACAGCAGATGATGTCGAACAATAAGTACATGGCATATGATTTTGTTGCGCACCAGAAGGAGAAATAAGTACTAGTGCATGGGTTACATGACCAGCAAAGGATAAAGAAAACATGTGTAGTTTATTAATCATGTTGGGCACATTCACTGAATCTGTGCTGCTAATTAAAAGGTCCCATCACTGCTTTCGAAAGCAGAGCAAGTTTTAGGGCCATGTTGTACTTACTGGCAAGATTTGATCTAAAGCCAGTCAATATTCATATGTTACATCATGGCATGCACAAGTACAACCGAATTTTGGATATCAATGTTGATCTGCAGTTTCTACTGGTATGCATATTGTCCATTTTACAACACATAAGATAACTGATGTAAATAATTTTACCTGTACACAAAGTAAAACAAAGTCGGTGACACAAAATAGGAACCATCAATTTTAGGTCTCATGATAAGCCTTCATTATTTACCTCTAAATGTCTCCAAATTTTACCATTACACGATTTTTATTTTAATCTCTTCACTCATGTGCTCTCTCTACAGCTAAATCTTTCACTTTTTAAATATAAATGAATGGTTCTGGTATGATTGCAAAAGGAGCGCTCTCAAATAGAGGTATACAAATCTAGTTATTCAGCCCACTTATGAAGACTTTAATTTAAACCACATGTTCCTACTTAAACATTTTATTCTTTTTCTCTCATTTCACTGCTTTGAATATTTAAATAGAAACATATGGTGAAAATTAGAGTGTTGCACGAGGGATGTTATAAGGGTAACGTCTAACGATACATTTTTCTATAAAACCCTTCATCTCGTTAATTTACACCATGCATTCCGATTTAAATAATGATATCATCTGAAATAGGAGGAACAACCATTTTTTAAACCCAAAATCTTGGAAATTGCTAAGTTAGAGAGGTGACCCAAAATAAGGATAATGTTATTGAAACACTCGTCTTTTTGTGTATGTATGGGTGTGGGTGTGGGTGTGTGTGTGTCTATATATATATATATATATATATATATATATATATATATATATATATATATATATATATAGGTCCGTTTAAACATAAAAAATAGACACAAATGGTGATAAAATGAATCCTCATAATCAGATTACTCCCTCAGTTTCACCCATATATAAATACAAAGCAATCCAACATTCCATATTTTCGTCCTTGAAATAGAAGCGGCTATTTAAACATATAATTTGACACAAAACTAGATAAACAAATTCAGAGCCATTGGATTTATTTGTTTTTATATGGAAGGTGAAATTCAACTCAAGATTTAATGGTTGAGATTGTTAGTGTTTAAACATATGTGTCTAAATAAACTTTTTCTCTCTCCCTACATGTGTGCGCACACACGCACACAAACAGATATTTTCTTATATTGTCCAAATATACTTTTTCTCCTTCCATATAGAAAGTCACTGTTACTAAAATTTGACACAAAGTTATTAAATATCATAAAAAATTTAAATGTTCGAAGTAATGTGTGGATGTTCTTCCACCTTAAAGTAGCTAATCACCCACACAATTATACATTAGATCTTGAGCCAAATGTATATCTATAATAAGGAATATGCATCGCTAAGCAAATTACAATATTGTATATGAAAATATTTATCAAAAAATAACATACTATAAAAATCATAAAACCAAATGTCACCTAAAATTCTAATAATATGTCAATCCGCAGTGATGGTTATGATTACCAAATATAGATGAAATAGTGACGGAAGAGAAGTGCATGCTCTCTCTTACCTAACCCATTTAAAAAATTAATTTTGAGTATTGATTTCACAATCAAAATGTAAAACCCTACAATATACAAATTACTATATTAGAGGAGTCCTAAATCAAAATGTAGAAGCTTGCATTATGTACTTTGTTATGTACTTATGTATATATAGTCAATATCATTGTATCTATATGTTAATTTTTACTTACAATGATGTTTTCAAGGAAAGATACATGCTCTTATTGATAATATAATACATGAACTCATTAACTTGTTATCTGATCCTAGGTTTCGAGCAATGCTTGGATCTAAAATAGCGATCGTAGCCATAAGTTATGCATATACTTCCAAAGATGAGCGCCCTCAAATAGAGGTACACAAATCTACTCATTCAGCCCACTTACATTGTCTTATGGAGACTCTAATTTAAACCACATGTTCCTACTTAAACATTTTATTCTTTCTCTCTCATTCCATTGCTTTGAATATTTAAATAGAAACATATGGTGAAAATTAGAGTGCCACATGAGCGAAGCTATATAAGGGAAACGTCTAACTATACATTTTTCTATAAAACCCTTCATCTCGTTAATTTACACCATGCATTCCGATTTAGATAATGATATCATGTGAAATAGGAGAAACAACCATTTTTTAAGCTTAAAATCTTGGAAATGGCTAAGTTAGAGAGGTGCCATAAAATAAGGATGTAATTGAAACACTTGTCTTCTTGTGTATGCATGTGTGTGTGTGTGTGTGTGTGTGTGTGTGTTGTGTGTGTGTGTGTGTGTGTGTGTGTGTGTGTGTGTGTGTGTACACACTCCCTCCTTTCCTGTATATAAGAAATTTTAGCAAATTTGGTGTATTTCAAAATATAAGATGTTTAAGGTTTCATGCACTCTTTATCCGTCATACATAAAAAATAATGATATTTTTTATGCATCTATCATGTTCTCAACCACTAATTGTTGCTTTGTTAATGACTTTTTTCCTTTTTTAAGTTGTGCATAAAAAGAAGTAATTTAAAAAAAATAAGGCAACGTCGATTAACTTCTTAATTCTTGTGCAAAAAAACAAAACATCTTATATATTGAAACGGATGGAGTATTTATATATAGGCCTGTTTAAACATAAAAAATAGACGCAAACGGTGATAAAATGAATCTCTATAATCAGATTATTCCCTGGTTTCACCCACATATAAAGACAAAGCGGTCCAACATTCCATATTTTCGTCCTTGAAATAGAAGCGACTATTCAAACATATAATTTGACACAAAACTAATAAATAAACAAATTCAGAACCATTGGATTTATTTGTTTTTCTATGGAAGGTGGAATTCAACTCAAGATTTAATGATTCATGAGATTGTTTTGTGTTTAAACATATGTGCCCAAATAAATTTTTTCTCTCCCCCAGATTTAATGATTCATGAAATTGTTTATGTTTAAACATATGTTTCCAAATAAACTTTTTCTCTCCCCCTATGCGCGTGCGCACACACATACGCACATAAACAGATGTGTGTGTGTGTGTGTGTGTGTGTGTGTGTGTGTGTATGATCAAGAGCATCTCAAATAGTGCAACACTCCTATAGCATTGATTTCTATTAGAAATTCAGATTTCTCTTTCTTTTCACTAACTTATTAAAATGAGATGCAAGAGTGTGTGTGTGTATGTGCATCGGAATAGCTATATGAACACAAAATTTTGACACAAATCAAGTGACACAAAATCTCAGCTACGCGATTAATCTGTTTTTATGTAAGGAGTGCAAATCATGAGATAATCTTATGGTTCAGATTTTGTGTCAAACCTTTGTGTTTAAATAGACTTTATATATATATATATATATATATATATATATATATATATATATATATATATATAGGCACGCTCCAGGGCACCCCTATTTGGTAGCACCCGTTTTGCACCTCATTCTAAACCACTCATTTACAGTTTAATAAGTTAGTGGGGGGAGAGAGAGTTAGTGGAAGGACAAAGAGTGGAATGTGCGGTGAAAATTAGGGGGCTAAAAGGGTGTTACACTATTTGGTGTTATATATATATATATATTTTGGAAATGGGTTTAGCTTTATTACTGGGCATTGCAGCCCAAAGGAGAAACAAGGCCCAAGACCTTGTTGCGTTTAGTACATTCGGTACAGTTGTACATACCAACAAAACCGCCTTTACATCAGTACATACGAGAATATTAAACAAAAGTGGATGAATGGTCAGATCTAAAGTTTAATTCTCTTCAAACCCTCGTCTCCTTCTTCAAACTTCACAAGCTATGGCGGCTGAAAGGCGTAATAACTCGTGCTTGTTTCTGGGATCGGATTCAGTGTCCGCCACCGATCCACGTCTTCCTTTCCGATTGTTGCAGTTGTCGTTCGTGTGGTGAGTTCTCCTCTCCTCCTTCTTATCGCAAGATTTAGTTCCTGTTTTGCAAGTTTGCTAGCTAATTCCACTGATTTGTTTTTCTTTTGGTAAATTCGATTATTCCTCTCCTTCCAAACGCTCCAAATAGCAACTGTAAAAGCGATTGTCTTCACTTCGACTATCTCACCTACGCTTTGCCAGAGCACTTCAAGGTTTGTCATGATTTCTGCTAGTTTGCTTTCTATATATATATATATATATATATATATATATATATATATATATATATATATATATATATATATATATATATATATATATGCTTTTATCTCACCCCGTTGTTTTTTTTTTCTCGCACTCGTGTACGGTTAGCATGCTTATTAGGATATTTTGGTGACAATTATAATGTAGTGGTTGGCATCTTCATCTCACCTCATTTCTTTTATTTTATGCACTCCTTAATAGGGATGGCAATGGGGCGGGGTGGACGCGGGTAGTACCATCCCATCACCCGCCCTGTTGGGTGATTTTTTGCCCCGTGCCCGCACCATACCCGCGTGGGTACCCGTTAAACGAGTTTTAAGCAGGTTGTGTGTAATGACGGGTATTCGTGGGTATTCATTATATTTATTCAAATTATTTTTTAGTCGTTTATTGAAATTATTCAAAAGTACATTTGGTTAAAAAAAAACAAATTAGACCAATGTTCAAATGCTAACATCAAAGTACCAATAGATATTTAAACCAACATCTAGAAAAGAAGAGACAACAACAGAAGTATCCATCAAAATATCAACAGTCATTTATAAATTGTTGAGTAAAAGCATGCACATAAATACCGAACAGCCAACAATAATGTTTTTTTGAATTGACTATTGATAATAAAACACATTCAATACGGGCACGGGTACCCATTGACATGGATATCTTAGTATCCGTACCCGCCCATTTAATTAACGAATATTAAAAATACACGTTTATTTTACCCATGAATACACATTTAACTATCTGTTTCATATTCATGACGGATTTACCCGCGGATAACCGCGAATACGGATTTTTTCGCCATCTCTACTCCTTAAAGCTAGTATGCTTAGGATATTTTGGTAAGAACCATGATATAGTGGCCGGTATAGCTCCAGCGGTCAATTTCATTTCATATCCATATTTGTTCGGCCACGGGAAGTCATTTGTACTTGTATATGAAACGTTTAATTCTCAGTGTTGGTTACAATTTAAACCGACAATTACTAATCAACATTATCCATAGTTTTACTACCTTCCTAAACAAACAAGTCCCAAAAAATGTTCAGCTATGAGACTATGTCTTCAGAACGGGTTATCCCTTTACTTCTTTTAGGTATATTTACAGCATTGTAAAGAAGGAAAGAAAAACAACATATGCTATTATCTCTTGGATTATTAAAAGAAAACCGTGAAATAAAATGTGTGAACAACCAATGACTACTGTCTCAGGTGAAAATGAACTGTTGGGTCATATGCGTCTGGTCCAACGTCAACTGTTAATTAGTTACCTGATTCAGTCGCCAATTAATCCCCTGTATAAACTATCATCTTCTTCATTTTCTTCCGCTATTACACAGTCCATACTCAAAATCCAAGACTTTCTACCCTCTGAAATCAAGGTAAATCTCTTCGTAGTCGCGTTTTCTTACTTCCATTGACCCTCTGAAAACATAGACTGGGCGACTAAAAGGAGACATATCATACACCGACATCAGTTTTCTCATGACGGATGTGCGGGTGATACGACACTAAGGTCGAAAAGTTTAACGAATGGATGATGTTGAGCACATATACGAAACTAATGTTGATGAGTTTAACGTACAGATGGTGTAGAGTATACTGCTGATGATATGAATGACAAGTGAGATAATCTTAAGCATACCTAAAAGTCAGTGGAATATTTGTTATAAACTGAAGGTAGATTCCTAAACGTGGAGGACAAAGAGATGAAGATTGGTGGAATAAGTTGACTAAGCATTATAAAAAAAATTCAGAGCTATCTAGTTATCAAACTTTAGGGAGTTGAGCACTTTGCATGAAAGCTACATTGGAACTCGTCCTGCAAGTACACCGTGTGCCGTCAACTTCATTTTGCCACTACAATTCACCGTGGGGATGTATGCCGGCTCTATCTTTTGTGAGGTTGCCGAGTTCCATACTCCTTCCTCCCTAGGTTGCTTTAAATCCCCAGACGACTTCACATCCGCAATGCTCTACTTCTCCTTTCCGATCCTCGAAAACACCAATCGAGTGCATGTTCTTGATGTGAAGCGGAGATGGCAAACACGATTCTAGGTGTACGTATGTGGATGTGCAATTCTAGGTGTACGTATGTGGATGTGCAACAGCAAGATGGCTCATTTCCCAAATGGGGATGTCACAGACATTTCGTCGACGTACAGGGAGCCGGACGACTATATAGTTGTCAGTGTACTATTGGAATGCCTGAGGAGCTTAAATAACTTTTGATATATATCCTGTAGAGAACTTCAGGAAAATCATGCAACAATGTAGGAATTTAGGGAAAGCATGTAATATTTTTGTGTTTGTATTATGAAAGTACTAGTATTTGCAAAATTATATCTTTTGTTATTTCAATAATCTAGCACTATTCCACAAGTTACAAATGATATAAATTCATTTATGTGTAGCAGAGACTATATCAGTTGACATTCTTAAAAAAAAAAAAAAAAGGATAACAGCAATAATTATTTACAGCAAAACAATAATACAAAAACGCATTCTACTTTTGGTAAATGATTATCTTCCATCTCCTTTCAAATGCCATTTTTCCATGCCAGTTTGTTTCATACAAAAATACACCCTAAATGTTTTCAATAAAAGGAAAGGAAAGAAAATAAGATGTAATTTGCACACAACCTAATTATATATATTTGTCAAATAATTGAATACGTAAGTGTCAAAGGAAATGCACAGCAAATTTGGCTTAATTAAGGACTTCTTTAGAAGAAGAGATAGGCAAGATGTTTTGTACACAACATACTTATATATTTCTCAAATAATCGAATACGAAAATGTCAAAGAAAATGCAAGGAAAAATTGACTTAGGATATGAAAGTAAAGAAAAACAAAATTTAAGCTAAATGGAGCTGAGCAGTGAATTAGGGTGTTTGTATGACTGCATTAAACAACCAGCCACCATACTAAAACCTAATTGTTGAATCACCTATGGATATATTTTTTTAGGAAAAATTCATCTGTGATATATTTTAGACATTTAAGATTGTTGCCTCCTTCCAGTTCAGTTGCACACAATGGGTGTCTTAGTCGTCGGCCCTAGGGCCATTCAGCTGATCAATATTGATTAAGGAACAAATCATTTGTTCAGAAACAAGTACTTATGATGATTATCCACACAAGCCTCCATTTTCGCTATCAAACACCAAGAGAGTAAGTGATGCAATGATTACTGTATTGAAAACAAAAAGTAGAATAAAAACAAGCAAGGCTCATACACTGACAATAAAATGTCGGGATTAAAAAAGAAGATGCTTATATCAAACAACTGGAAATATGAATACTCAACTGATAATAACGTAATCTGTAAATCAAAATTGGTTGAAGGGTTTGTTTAAACGAATTGGACATTCACAAAATTAATGCTGAAATTAGAAACCAACATTTGTTCAGAAACGTGAACCGGCGATGATTATCTACAATATCTTTCATTTAATTAACTGAACAGATACTGTTAATTAATCACCATTGTATACATAGAAAAATGGGGAAAAAAATCCAGAACAAATCATACATTGGTGATAAAATGCTTAGAATTGAAAAAGGATACTTCCTCTAATAAGTGAAAAAAAAAAAAAAAAAAAAAAAAAAAGAAAAAAAAAAAAAACAAAGAAAATGTGTATCAAATGGTTAGGGATTTGTTTGAAGGGGTTTACATTCAGTGGATTAATTCATTCAAATTAACAGTAACAAATTTGTTGTGATTGTTTACTAAATCTTTAGTTTCATAAATTAACACATCCAAATTAATAGTAACAAAATGAAAAAAATCAAAGGAAGAAAAAAGAAAAGCAAACAATTAGAAATCATACACTGGTGCTAAAATGTCTGAAGAAGAAGAAGAAGGAACTCAAACCATAAAAATCAAATAAAAACTTCCCACTAAATCCATCTCTTTATACCTTTTTTCTTCTCAAATTACCATTTCCTATCCAGCTACCTTTCACCACTAAGATAATTTGAAAAAGAAAAGCAATATAAACAGAAATTCCTCAAACGGCTACTTACACATTTTCATCAAGACACTGGCATCAAATCCCAAATTTACATACGTCAATAAGGTGGCCTTACACTCCCGCTTCCCGCCGCCCATGCATTGAACCCTTGATCGCTCCCCATGTTATTACTCAACATGTTCATCCCCATCCCATGATACCTAGAAACACCACTCCCATCCTGGACAATCTGCTGTTGCTGCTGCTCCCCTCCCGAGTGATTATCACCCTCTTCCTCCAACGGTAGCTTCTCATATGCCGCATTCCCAAACGAGGCCGCCATCACCACCACCGGCCCCACCGCCGTCAGCACTCCCACCACACTCCCTCCCACCACCTGCTGCATAAAAGCTCCTTTTAGATAAAAATTAAATTAAAAAGCCAAATGGTAATTTCAATTTATGTTCGGTACGGTACCTGGCCCTGGCCTCCAGCAAGGTAGACAGTGAGGCCGGTAGCGGAGCTGAGGGCGGGGGAGGGGAGGAAGGACCCGGAGAGGGAGAGGATCTCGAAGCGGCCATGGAGGTTCACGACAGCGCCAGGGGAGCCAGGCTGGCGGAGGGCAACGTTGGTGACGGTGCCGGTGCCAGACAGGACGCAGACGCCTCTGTGTCGGGTGGAGGCAAAGGTGGAGATCGATTCGTTGATGTCCGACCCGGAGGAGATCTCGATCACGTGACTGCGCAGGGCGTTGGCGCTGTCCCGGGTTATGATTATGGGCGGCTTCGGCTTGTTCTTGGACCCAGCGGGCCTGCCCCGGGGACGTCGGGTCATCTGGTCGGATGGGTCGATGGGGACCAGGTCTTTGGTTTCGTTCGGGAGGTGGTTGATGTCAGTGGAGGTCAGCGGGTTCTCTGGTTCTGGTTTGGGTTGCTGTTGGGTTTGGACCATGTGCTGGAGTTGGTGGAACTGGTTGTGCTGGTGGAAGTTCTGGAATGGGTTCGGGAGGAGGCGGTGGGCGTGCTGCGACGACGCTGTTACTTGATCCATTGGATATGTTGTTGCCGTTGATTATTTTAAGGAGTGAGAAGTATGGATTGAAGTAGGAAATTTTGGAAGGGATGAAGGTTTGGGAGGATTATGGGGAAAAAATTATATAGATCTAGTAATAAAAAAGCAAGCTACCAACTTTATATATGTTGGTATATATGTTGTTGATCTAAAGCTACAAAGAAGAAGGGTATGTAAAAATCAAGTGAGTTAACAATAAAGGGAATGGTTAAGGTTTGAGTTAGGTCAATGGAGAAGAGGCGACCCTACCAATTTTCTTTGTATATTTTTGCTGTTCTAGGACAAAAAGTACCAATTCAACCTTTTCTTTTTTTACATTTGTAATAAACCTGGCACGGCGTGAGACCGCGTAAAAATGACAAAGAAAGTTGTACCGTTCAAACGTACATGTTAAATAGACGCATATTTCTTTTTTAGGTAGCGTTTGATTTGTTAACCGGACAGTTAATGTTCGCGTCTGCGTCGGACGCGTCCTACGCATCCAAGATGGATCCCACACTTTTGCCCCTTCAAGACGAACGATTGAAAATGTAGCTTTCGCGTCCGACGCGTCGGACGCACGTCTGACGCCACGAAATTTCCAGAACAGCCGATTCATTTCCCTCTCCCTATATATTTCCTCCATTTCATTCTCCTTCCATCACCAAAACAACACCAAATCCGAAAATTTCAACTCCAATCACCGTCTACTTGTCGGTCTTCTCAGGTTTTTGCTTTTATATTTGTATTTTTTTTTTGCTTCTTTACTCCCATATATATTTTATTCGTAATGATTTCGGTTTTTTTCTTTTCTAGAATGGCCGCAAGTCAGTCTTCGTCTACTCGTTCCATTGCCGAATGAAACAACGATACGACGAACACTTTCATCGATGTGTGCATGAAACATCTCAGTTCCCGTGCACATAATGCTGGAGGATTGTACCTGGTGATTGCACCGGCATTTAACGAGCGGACTGGGTTGGACTACAACGCTGGTCAAATGAAGAACAAGTTTAACAACATGAAAAGAGATTGGGCTCCTGGAACAGACTTCTATAGTTTGGTGGAGGGGGGTGGGACGAGCAATTGGATACCGTCATAGGAACGGATGATTGGTGGGCGACGGTGCCAATACCGATGCGCAAGTCCAAGAGTGGATCTCCGGCACGATTCAGGGAGTTGGACTCCATGTTTGCAGAATGCATCTGTACCGATAGATGTCAGTATGCCATTCCGGATGCTCCATTAGTTCATCTGCAAGAGGCTCAGCTCTTTGGCGATATCATTCGTGGCGACATATAATGTGGAGATCTCGAGTCATCCGACTCGTAGGTCGGTCAGGTCTAGTGCTGGCCCTTCTCGTTCAGTTCCTTCGCGCATGGACCCAGACGAGCTTATCGATTTATGCATGTCTGTACGCCGTGAGGAGGATGACTATCAGGATTGGGAGGTGTTGGTTATTAAGTCTACGCATGACAGATTGGGTCACAACCCATTTTATTCTCTGCTTGGCAAGCCCGAACAGCTTAGGGCTTGTGTTATTCATTTTGTTACGCAACTGAGGACTGGAAATATGTGATGTTTTCTTTTATGTGGATGTTGTAATTGTGTTGTTTTATTTTCTGAATGTGTTGTGGTTTGTGATTGTGTTGTGATGTTTTTTTTTAAATGGTGTTGTAATGCGTTGTACTGGCTTTTGTAATCTGCAATTTTAACTCTGCAAGTGGCATTCAGTAATTTTTGTATTCTGCAATTTGTATTCTGCATTCTACTATTTTGTTCAACAATAAACACAAACAATAAAAAAACGATATATAAAAAACAATAAAATAATAACTCTGCCCCTTCCAAAATGCCTCTTTCGTAAGAAGAACACATTCCTCGTTCCCAACAATGCCCCTTCAAATGCCCCTTCCCGTTCAAAATCAAACGGACCCTTAATGTGCGTTCATCAGCAGTGGAAGTTGGTACAGTTTGTATATTCGTAAGACCTAGAAGTGGGTATAAACTACACAAAACGAAAACCAATCAGATTGGATTGTAAAACTTTACAGTACGAAAAACCGAATAGAATCTTCTGTTTAATCAAATATTCCAAACCGAACCGATTCACAATGATACAGTTTAGTTGTGTTTTGAACTGACCTAACCATATTAAACTGAATCCCTACACTAGCAACCTTATGATAAAAATGTAACTGCTTCATTTCTAATTTTTTATTTTAATAATGTTTATTCTACTTTCAACGTATTTTGTTGTCATATTAAGAATAGCCGTTATCACAAAGTAAAAATTTATACTTTTAGTATAATACTTTCAACTTTTTTGAATAATGCTAATTGTAATCTTATTTGAGTCATATTTTTACTTAATGTGTATGCATTAATTAGCGTTGATGTTTGGTTAATGTACTAAAACAATTTCACTTTTCATTAAACGAAAAATTGAAGTATTCATATAGTTAGAAACTCATCTTCTAGTTGAGCATAACACTATGTGTTTTAACTTTTAAGTGACACAACATCACATAATCGTAAATTGAATTATTCTATAAAAAAAAATATAACAAAAGTGAGAATCTAGTCATTCTCCAACAGCTCACAAAAATAGTTTCTGTAGAGATGGCTACAGAAACTGTGCATACACACAAACAGAAGATACAAACTAGAAAAAAGCTAAGGTATAAAGAATGGACGACAAAAAAACTCAATAAGCAGCCCAAATAGTTGATGCTCTACCCATCGATGACCGAGTCACCGGCGATGCCGAAGTCACAGCAGTGACCCATAAAGCATGCAAAGAACAAAAAATAGCCAGGCTCTTAGGCCCGTAGGCCCCCGCATGCGTGTCCAGTGAAGTACTCCTAGGAACCACTCCAAGTAGCACATAAATCTCTTACTCCACCAGCTCCATAGATCTCAAATAAAACCTGCACCTCCAGCTTCAGTGAAAGGAGACACCCAAACCCTATAAATTCAGGCCCTGCACTACTAGAAAACAACATAAAATCCAAAGGTGTGGGAGTGTGTAAAAAGCGACGAAAAAAAGGAAAAGCCGTAAACCGAGAAATCAACCGACACCCGCCCTAGGAGGAGTCAGTACTGAAGAAATACCAAAGGTACCGGCTAATCTCCTAGGGCGAGAGCTGATAACACCCCTGAAAGGCCTACCTCAAAACGCAAGGAAAACATCATTACTTACCGTCCAAGTGATGGTAGGAGGATCCATATGCACTTCATCATGTATTGCCTTATTCCGCGAGCACTAGATATGCCAGCGGATAAGACAAGGAATAAAACGAAATAAGATCGAACGAATCAATTTACCTGAGATGTATGTCCACTAGAGTCTCAGTAAATCTAAAAGCGAGTAGGCATTACTTCGACAATCCATCGAATTCTTGAAGTAATTCCAAACCGATTTGGCACAGGAGCTGAAGAAAAACAAATGTACACAAATTTCCGAAAAACCCGAACTGTATCACTTACAACGGGAAATAACTGGGATGCCAATCCTGTGCAGATTCTCTGTAGCCCTACATGCAGAGTTTTCCACATAAACAGAGAGACTTAAGGAGGAAGTCGAACATCCCAAATGAAAGAAAAAAGGTGTAGTCGTGGAGCCGGTGACCTCACTGAATTCTACGTTGCCTTAATCTATAAGGGACCATCGTCCCAATAGGTTCCGCCATCATGTGAATCCGACAAAGCCTTCATGGACTGCATCAGTTTCCATGTCTCACTAGCGTAGGACAGAACACCAGAGTAATTCTCACCTGAAAGCCTATGATATTTGTCGTGGAGGAACGTCGCCCTGAGCGAGCCGTTCGCTCCAAAGCTAGCCCACAGCTTACAAGAAAAAGTAGTACAAATGTCCTTAGAGTTACAAAGGTCCAGGCCTCCCTCACTTTTAGGACGACAAATAGTGTTCCAAGAGATCCAATGGTGACAATTGGCGTTGTCCTTGTTTCCCAGAAAAAGGACGATGCCATCGAGCGATTAGAGCTGGAGAAATAGGACGTTGGCATCATGTTTAATATGGATTGTTGGTGGAAGTATTTCTTATTTCATGTTTAATATCGATTCAAACCAGACTGAACCAAAACCTATCCGTATTACAACAAAACCAGACATAACTGACTATTTAAAAGTTTAGTATAATGGTTTGTATTTTTAATTAACCAATTGATGTGGTACGGAAGCGGTTTGGGCCTCAAACCGCACTAGATCAAAATGTGCCCAACCCTTGTAAAATCGCATTTCGAAATATCTATTTATAGTGAGTCTTGGCCTTGAGAGACGTCATAAGTAAGTTCATTGATGTCGAGACTTCGGTTGTGGGACATTTTCTCTGTTTGGTGGGTTTTCTCCCAAGAGGTCGTTTCGCGGGTTGTGGGGAAGATGACAATAGTAAGGATGCAGGAGGATCAGTGACCATGAAACCTCGTTTCCGTTGTGTTCCTTTGGTTGTGCTTCCCGACGTGCCCCCAGTTGACTGGGAGGTGGCCAGAGCTCAGGCGGAGGCATAAAACCATGAAGATAGTGAAGAGGAAGAGCTTGTTGAAGACAAGAGTTTACTTTTCATCCCCGTTTTGTCTCTAATGAAAGAGGAAAGGTTGGGAGTTATTCGCTAATCGGCTTCTTCGACGACGACCTCATAGACCACTACGTCGATATGGATAGTTGCGGGAACTGGTGCTCCTTGGCCCGCTTCAGGATATGTCTCCATTTGTGCTTCCTTACGTGTCCCCAACTGATTGGGAGGTGGCCATAGCTCAGGTGGAGGTGTAACGCCATGACGATAGTAAAGAGGATGTGTTAATTGGAGAAGAGAGTTTATTTTTCATTCTCGTTTTGTCTCCAACAAAGGAGACACGGTTGGGAGTGAGTCGCAAACCGATTTATCCGATGATGACCTCAGAGACCATTTCGTCAATGGAAGTTGTTGTTCTAGGTGCTTGAGCACTTTTACACTTTTCGGGAGTTGTACTCATGTAATGTGACTCGGTATTGCACTTAGGTTTGGGTTGTTCGAGACTTGCGAGACTTAAGTCGTGCGAAGTTCGAATGTGGTAACTCCATTACTGGAACCTCCTTACGGTCATTGATTCTGAATCGTGAGGAGTAATGAGTGGACATCATTAGTTCATTCTTTGTACTCTTCCGTTATCCGTTCGAGTTAGAGTCAGAGGCCATCGTTTGTTCGCCAGTCTTGAACTCGAATTCGAACCCTGGGGATCGGAGTTAGCCAAGCAAGCGGTCGGAAGCACACTCACTAGGCCGGTGGATTTCCCTAAGCTCGGAGATTAAGGGATGGAATTGGACACTCAAGTTAATAAGCGTCACGAGTTGTTAATACCTATCCTCGTCGTTGATTCCAGAGTCCAGACTCGAGTTTACTCGAGGAGGACGGACCACTCCATAGAGTTTGAGTCTTAGTGAGGATTCGAGGTGGGACAAACTTCCACTCTTGAAAAACTCAAGTCGTATGGAGTTCAAGAAGACTAAATCACTCTCAAGAGCCCATTCTAATTGTTAATCTTGAGGCGTTGCAAAGTCAGGATGGTGCCAACAGACAATCGCCTGAGTACGGATGAGCATAGGTAGGTCGGGATAAGCCTGTTAGGCTGAATGATGGTGCCAACGGATTGCCACCTAAGTACCTCTGAGCGTAGGTAGGTCGAGACAAATTCATTGTGCTTAAGGTACTTAACCAAAGTCTCGGAGATAAGTATGACTGAGCATGTTCGATTGTATTCATAGTAGCGGTACTCCGATGATCCACGGATAAATCTCAAAGCTTGAGGCTGATGTTTTGTCACTTCGTACAAGGATTATAATTAAGTCGGTTCTATCACAACTAAAGCGACTTGTAGAAATTAAGACATACAATCAAACAACTTCTGGAAACAAATACAACTAAGTTGACATAAGTTGTAACTCAAGCAAGATGAAACATACGGTACAACATTGATGGCTAAGCGGCTTATTTTTTCTATAATCTTGTTGAATTGAAAAGTGGATGCCAGGGAATCTAGTTGCTAGGCGTGGTCCTAGTCAGCTGAAATTTTTAGTGAGCGTTAGATGGCTCAAAAATTTCATGTGAGGGACCATGTGTGTACTGCTCAAGCTTTCCTTTGCGAACGAGCATTTTGATGTAGTCCTGCAAGTGGCGGCATTTGTTCGTGTCGTGTCCATGGACGTTATGGAACCAGTAGTACTTTTAGGACTCTCTTGGCTCGTCTGACGCATCCTACGCTTTGGCTTACTGTATTGCAGGACGTTGCAAGTCTCGAAGTAGATGTTCTCGATGAAGTCGTTTAATGGAGTATAGTTGCTAAAAAGCGAAGGTCTGAGACACTTCATCTTCTTGTCGCGACTACCTCCATTGTTTCTAGCTTAAGTAAGTTTATTTAAAGCATTAGGACTAAAGTCATTAGAGTTCCGAACTTCATCTCGTAGTAGGTTGCCATAATGAGGAGTTCGAGTCATTTTCATCATTGCCCAGGAAATGTTTGGATTTTTCGTTGAAGATTTCCAAAGTCTTTGGTTCATTCGACCAATCCATGCTCCAAATTCTGAATTTCGAAGCATGCCCTTGGCATGTTGGGTTAGGACAGTATAGGGACTCGGGTCTCCAACATCTGCCAATGCATTGTCAAATATCCCAACTAACTCATTAGAATTTCATCGATGCCTTGATAGATTTGTACTATGAATTGTCTAATCAAATCCGTCGTGAGTTGATCGAAGGTTGAGATGGTTCTCGATGGAAGTTGAGTGAACCACAATAGTGGAACGCCTTCTAGAAAGACAAGGAAGCACTTTCATTTCATGGTGTCTTCGGCGTGAGCAGAATCCCTATGCGATTTGTAGCGCTTTATGAAGTCTCGAGGGTCTGATCTCCATGAGTAAGCCTCAATCTACAACATGTTGAAGTGTTTGGGTCTTTCGGCATTGAGCACATCTTCAATGATGGGGTTACGACTTGCACTGGTTTCCCAGTCGTCAGTGACGTGTCCTCGAGATTCTCACATGATGTTGTGGATCAGGTTAGTGAGAATGGTAGTTCGAATCTCCGTTGGATTCCAGCGGTCGTGATCCATCTCGAGAGTGCGCAACCTTGTACATCTTCTCGGGTGAATGTTTGACTCTTCTAAAGAATCTTCAAGCTTTGGTTCCCTGACTTTTCTTAGGTCAGTAAACTAGAACTTAGGCCTGGTTTGTTGCACGAAGCGTAGGCGTTAAGTTCCGATTCATGACAAATCGATCCTACCGAGTGAGGGGGTTGAAGACTAATCCTTTGGATGAGATTAGTCTCAAGCCGGGAACAGTGGGGTAGACGCATTCCCTCTCTAATGGTGATTACTGCACCGTCATGATTGATTTTTCGGTTTTGGTGATGGTTACTATAGAGGAAACACAAAATGGAGCTCGAGGAGACGAAATTCGAAGGAAGCTCAATGCCCCTATACATTTGAAGGAGAAGGATGTCTCGTTGAGCATGTTCTTGAAGCCCTAGCATATATTCAAGATTTTACTTGATTTGTTTGCCGATGCTTCTTTGCGTTTTTCTCAATTTTCTCATAGTTTTGGTAAATTGAGTTCGAGCAACTCGACCATCAAGATCAAAAGAAGTAGCGATTTTCGCATTGGTCGGAACTTTAGTGACTTGATGTTGAGAAGGGTTTTCCAATTTAGGATTAATCGTAGAGGGTCCAACCATAATCGTCTTTCATTTGGTCAGTATTATTGGTAGACTCAGTGGATAAGTCTAGGAAGACCTAAGCAGCACTCCGAGTCTCGATGATCGAACGGTAGAAAAGACGAAGTCTTTTAGTTTCCCAATAAAAATACCAGAATGTTGACATGTAAAAGTTGGTGCAACACCCAAAAATTTCCAAGATAGTGAAACTACACTTCCAAAATGGAAAGTATGCAGGTAAGTAAATAACATAGTGTTTACAGTGGTTCGTCCCGTTAAGGCTTACGTCAACTTTGAATGGTTTTTCTCTTTTATTACGTTCTTTGTACTCGTTTACAATTATGGGAACAATAGTTCCATGCTACTACAAAAAGGCAATGGTGGAAGCAAGGTTGTAGAATGTCCAATATCGAGATGAGTCCCTTCTTCCGGAAATGCCTACAGTCGAAAATGGTCCAAGTGTCTAAGAAGTAGCTTGCTTCTTCCTGAAGTGATGGAGTATGCTTGGGAGATTCTAGGAAGGTCTTCTTCTTCCCATAGTATTCAAAGAGCTTGGAGCCGACCATTTTCACGCTGTTGGTTAGGAGGTATTTATATGAGAGTTGGAGGAAGGGAGGAAAGTAGGAGTAGGTGGGACGTGGGGCCCATGCCCACATTTCGTACCCCGGGGTAGGTACCGATCCTGGGATCGGTACTGATCCAGGGACTTAGCTGTTGTGCTACTTCCTTGGTTGTTCTTGAACTTGTTATTTTAGCCATCTTCGGATCTTGATAGTACTTCGTGACTTTTTACCTAGTGGACTGTGTACCCTGTGGACAACTCGTCGTTTTGTATCTAAGAGGTAAGATTTGTGGGATCCAAAAAAGTGGTGGAAACCGGGGATACGAAATGAGTAGGTGATGCTTGGATATGAAGTTCATGGAAGGATTTTTACTACCCATTGGAGTCACATCTTAGGATACGAAGTTGGTGTTTGGTGGAATCTTGAGGAGTTGAAGTGTGGAGTGGGATTTGGGATACAAGTTGGGGAGGAGTTGTCTACCTATTCCGCAGGTGTATCCATATCGATCCCGAGACTTGTGCTATTTGAGTAGTTTTGTCGTGCTGATACGACTGTTCTTGTACAACCCACCTGGGCGCCTGATTCTTAAATGTTTTGACAATGTTTCTATACTGCTGAACCATTCGAGGGACCGAGTTGTGTGAGTCCGAACTGTTTTTGGTAGCCGAGCTAAAAGGTCGGCTAACAAAGTTATAGTAATCCATTATCATGAATGGATGGTCGGATGGTTAAGCTTGTTTGTTTGGGGTGTAGATGGAAGACAAAGGGTTTGAAATGCAACAATTACAATGGTTAAAACAATGGGAAATTAATTTACAAGGACAATTAGCATTAAAAATTTAACCATAAGGACAGCCGTCTAAAATTTTATTCAAAAGGACAACCCCGTCTAATATTTTATTCAAAAGGACAAAAAGAACTCTTGTTCAATTTCCTAACATGAAATAATGAAATCGCAAAATAAAAAATCATGAATTCATCCTTAACGAAATCACGCAATAACGCAGTCACGAAATCATCTTTCACGAATTCACGCAATCGATTCACGAATTTAAAAGTAACCGAAACCCTAAACGAATGCGATGAAAAATTACAAACGAATATCGAAACCCTATTTCGTGAAGTACAGCAAAGAGATGGAGCTCAAAATCGAACTGACGATCAAATAGTGGAAGAAATAGCTTTTGTATTAGTTTTTTTATAAAAAAAACACGGCAGCAGTTTTATATTTGTTAGGTATCGGCTTTACAGTTTTAAATGTGTTAACACGGTAGCAGTTTTTATGTTGCAGTTTTATATTATTCTAGGTATCAGTTTTAAATGTGTTAAAAAGGCAACAATTTTTAGGTTGTATTATACCTTTTTAGGTATCAGCTTTACAGTTTTAAATGTGTTGAAAATGCAACAGTTTTTAGGTAGTAGTTTTATATTTTTTAGGTATCAGTTTTATAGTTTCAAATGTGTAAATGTTTTTTATTAATATAATTTTGTTGTTGTGTTAATTTTGTAGTTGTACTCTTGCATTTACTTTATAACTCAATTGAACTTATGTCATTTTAATCAATCAAACTGTGATGTAAACATTTTTTGCATTAGTTTTTGTCTAAAATATTATAGCAGTTTTCACGTATCTGTTTTATATTTTTACAGGTATCAGTTTTGTGACTTTGTGTATCAGAACTGTGTCAAGGGGTTGCAGTTTTGAGATATTTGCTTTGGTAAATGATTTTTTTCATGCAAAATGTTAATTCTAACTGATACCCACTGATAAAAAAAAATAACACAAATCAAATTAACTGAATTATCACAAAAATGATATTTATTTTTAATAATACACACTGATATTAATTCATCACTTGTATTATACCAAATATTATATTGAAGTTACACCAAATATTATATGTTTTATAACTGAATTTTATCAAAAAGTAATACCCATGCATTGTGAAGAAAGAAAATAATAAAAAAATGATACTTACTGTGGTATAAAAATACTGATATCTACAAAGTGTGTAAAAAAAAAATACAAAAAAAATCATACCTACAATATATAGAACTGATATCCAGCCACTGATCTAAATAAATAAAAACGAAACTGATACCTACAGTAGTGCAAAACTAATACTCAAAAGCTGAAAATAATAATAACACTAAAACTGATAACTACCGAGATATGAAACTGCTACCTTAAAACTGCAAACATGAAAATAACACAAAACTGATACCTACAGAGGCATATAACTGATACTCAGTAGGTGAAAAAAAAACACATTAAATTGATACATATAAGAGGTTAAAATTGATACTTAACATGCAAATCTGATACAAGTGATCATAACATCATATCATATCATACCAACAACACATTAGAATTTGAGAAGAGAGAAGAAAGATCAAACGAAAAAGCACAAAAAGACTACATTTTTATTGCTTTGTTAATTTACGTCATCAACATACACACAATCACTACCACATCAAACTGACGCAGTCTCCTCCAGTTTCTTCCTTGGATCTTCCTTCCTTTTAGTATTATTTGATTCATTACACGACCAGCCGGAATAATCTTCAGATATTCCAACTTAATTCGACGATCTCTTTGCTAACTTTCCGCTCTTTTTTTTATCAGATCTGGATTCGCTTTCTCGTTCTTGTCGTGGTGGTGGCTCATAAAATTTCACAGGAAGACCAGAAGCTCACGAGAGAGATCATGATGGAATATATTAGCGTTTTTAAGTGAGGAAATAAAAATGGATCCGCGGAAGAAGTGACGAAGAAGGATTAGGCGCGCGTGATTTAAGGTATTAAAAAAATAATGTAATGTCCTTCTGATTAAATTATTTACTGGTTTGTCCTTAAGATTAAAATTTTAATGGACTGTCCTTCTAATTAAAAAAGCTTTACCGTTTATCCTTGTAATCATTTTCCTGTAAAACAATATCTTTACTAACAACCCGATAATACCGGATCAAGTTCAATTCTAATGTCAACTTATTGTCCGTCTCCACTTGCCATTAAAATTCAAAGTCATTCGTCATTGCAAACAAATTGATTTGAGTTGGATCAAAGCCATATCACAAAGAAATACACGTCTAAAAGTTCACAGCATGCATGAATGGTTACTTTGTCCCACTGTGTAAACGCAAGCTCCAGATCGACCCCCCTTGCATTTTTCCTGTACATATATTGTCAGTATTCTTGGAGGTTCGTTCTTGGGATCTTCCATTTTATAAATAACAGCTAACCATTGATTATTTCTGTGCATAAGATGTCAAGTACAACATGTTCTGGAAAATATCCTAACACTCACTAGTAATTAAACAAAGAAAAACAAAGATAAAAATAACCACTAAAACAAAACGTGCTCAACGAAATATCAGTGGTAGAAAATATAATTAAAACCCCACTGTGTTCTCTTGGCTGAAAGTTACATGCTCAAATGTCATGCTCACCAAGCCACGAATATCTTTAATGGACAAAACTAATAAATAAGAGATTAAGACTTGGATCACATAACAGTACAAAAAAGTCTGGGGTCGTAAGATGATGTGGTAGGTTACTCTATCTCTCCATGTTTCACGTATTAAATCCATGGTAGAGTGCCCACATTTTTAGGTTTTGACGCCGCAAGCCTGTTGAAGGCTATTTTGGAACAGTAGCTGTTTTCTTTTTTTCTTCTAAATTTGGGGCTGGAATTACAGTTGTGTCCTTTGCATGATTCACGGTGGTTTTGGAAGGACACGCAGCAGGGTTGCATCCGGGTAAACCGTAACAACAATGGCTGTACACGAGTCAGTGTCCGTTTGTGAGGACATGGTCATATCCTTGACCCTAATTTTGCACTTCTTCTGCCATCTTTTCCACCAAGTTGAACCTGATTAGCTAAGATTGCAACAATACTGTTTTTGAACAGAAATAATGTACCAGGCAAGTTGGTCAGGATCTGCCCTACTTAAACTTGGATCTGATGCAAACTATTCATCGAAAAGTACTGTAGTACCTTATATATTAAGGTACCGTTTAATTTTCAAACTGCTCAATCCACGTTTACGTCTGCGTCGGATGTGACGTGAGACCCACCCCATTTACCCATAGCCCAAGGTGATCCTTTCGTGTTTGCCCATTCCCGTTTATATCCAGTTTACATCCACTTGCCCCTTTCGTGTGCCTCTTTCGAATAAAATAAAAACATATTCTTCTTTCAGCGATTATCCCCTTCTTCAGCCTCTTTCAATTATACCCTTCTCTGTTAAAAAATTAAACGCATCCTAAAACATCGTTTATTTGGAAGGTTTACCGTTAGAGTTTTATTAATCCCCTTATTGTCACAAAACCAATTGGCAATGTGGTTGGGAACCATCCAGGATCTTAATTCAGTATTTCTCGATGTGGGACAACTTTGAAGCACCATTTTAACACGCTCCCTCCCTTGCTTTAAAGTTGTTGAGATCTAAGCAATTTCTCATCGATTTTGTGATGCACTTTCTCATCACCTTCAATTGTTGAAGCATTTTCTCTTCAACTCTACTGAAATCCTGAGCTCTGATACCAATGTTGGAATTTTTTTTATTTATCACATTATTATCACAAAACCAACTGGCAATGTGATGGGGAACGTCTTAGTTTATATCCAGGATCTTAGTTCAGTATTTCTCAACGTGGGACAACTTTGAAGCACCATTTTAACATACACCATAATATTTTTAATTCAATAACCGAAGAATAAAGATATCATTAATCTATTTCAAAAACATAAATCCTTACGGTACCACCACAAGTTTATATATATTTGAAGTACTTTTGCTTATGTGGTATATAAAGAGTAAGAACAAACATATCTAAATAGAAACGTATGCCTCATATGAATTAGAGGCTAGAAGATGATCCAAATAAAGAGGTTGCAAGTTTAAGTTGACTATATAATTAGGTTTATTTAAGCATGCCGTACGACAAACTAAAAACGGAGGAGGTCAAGCAATAAATGAAGCGACAACGAATGGCCATCCACATACACTGAACTTCCAACGAATTTACTGTTTCATTTGATCGTTTAACACACGGTCAATGCAATTGTTAGTTACTCCATCAATTTACTTCATTTAACTTATATTAATTCAACAAATAAATTATTTGTTTGTACACCGATTGGTTTGGTAGGGTTAGAGTTTTATAATATCGTTCAAAGCCTTTGAGATTCTACTGATATTTGTGTTGGATTTTGAAGAAGTGGAGCAGGTAATGTCAACGATATATATGTCGCCTCCCTCTCATTTTACACAATGATGCGTTGTGAGAATAAAATCATGTTTGGTAGTTGGTATAAGAGCTGCCATCACCGAATATAACTTGTCCTCTCATTCATTTTTTTTTTTTTCCTTTTTTTTTCTTTTTCACTCGTACTTCAAGTAACAGATGCATAAAAGCCTAAGAAAAATGAGTAAATAACAGCAACTAGTGAATTGTGAAGAGAGGTCAAAACGTTGATCAAGGGTATGACTATTAATTTATCAAGTTGGATAAATCGTTGACGTGCAATAAAAGGACGATGCTTGTTGGATAACTACAAAAACATCATTTCAATGTCGTTTTGATAGTTTATCATTCTTCCTTTTATGCATAATTATCTCTACAATTTTGATGATTAGATGTGGATACTATGATTATTCAGACAGGTTTGCACATGCACATGGGCATAGACGATTAGACAAGTTTGATCTTTTTGTTAATCATAAATTAGTAAAGATCATTAATTTGGGAATATTTACAGAGTCTGCATGAAACAAACATTGAACGAAAATGTTTGTGGCCAATAAGTGATCGCAATTTCAGATGGTTGACGACAAATCGATTGTTGACGTAGAAATTGGTTGGTCTATGACCAACACCAAAAATCAATTAATATCGCAAGTTCACAGCAATTCATAGTCATAGAATACAACAAAGTAAAGGAGACACACAAATTTTATAGTCGTTCAGCAATGAAACCTACATCCACTAGGTGTAATCACTCTTTATTTATACTGCAGATTACGAGTTACAGTTAGTTTTATGAACAGAAGTGGAGAAAGAAGTGAAGTTTTTTCCAATGACAACGTCCTTCGACAGTAAAGAAGTACGATTTCTTGTTCTGTCCGAAAATCGTGTATTTATAGGTAGTAACCATCCCGATTCGACTAGGACACGTGGTGCTCAATCCGATGGTGTAGGATAGTGGATTAACCACGTTTTAAGTAGAAGAATTGGTCTTTAGAAAATATCTGGATTCAGTTCGACCTATATCTCAACCGATTCGGAAATCAAACAGTAGCGAGATGACGATGTGGCATGCCAATCCAGGCCATTCGAACCAACTACACCAATCCATGGTCCACCGAACCGAAGATGGATAAAGCTGTGGAGTACCAAGCCGAGCTCCACCGATTCGGAGATACACCAACCAAAATCCTTCCCCTCTTATATCCAAATCTTTGAGCGCTTCATCACTTCAAGTATGTAAATTCGAGCTCTCACGAACTTATGTCCAAGTCCTAAACACTTCGGTTGTTGGAAATGCATAATGTGACTGCATTATAAAAAGGCGGGTCAACACTTGCCACCTCCGAAATATGTCTTACTATGGAAGACGTGTTTCGGAAACCCAAAAGTCTGTAGAAAAGCAGAGACGTCCAAACAGAAAATTCAGTATTCGAAAACCAGAAATTCATGATCTCGATAGATCGTAATAAATGACAAACCAGAAGCCCATGGTCGCACCAGACCATATTGATATAAAGCCACAACCACTCCAAATTGTATTAATCAGAAAGCCATGATCTCTTCGGATCAGTAAATAATCAAAAATAAAAAATTCCACGCTCACTTTGGATCATAATGTAATAGAAGACTAATAGAATCCGATGACCTCTTCAGATCGTAATATAAAAGAAATCCAATTCCAAGAAAACAATGGCCTCGTCAGGATTATCCAATGCGAGTATAATCCATACCTACAAATGAACTGTTTTGCCAAGTCCTGACAAAACTACCTAACCTCTTAAAGCATAGTCCATGCTTGAAAATCCATACCGAGCATAGTCCATACTTGAATCATGTTTGTACTGTTTTGCCAAGTCCTGACAAGACGGTCAACCTTCAGACATAGTCTACATCTGGAAATCCATGACCTAACCATCCTGCCAAGTCATGACGAAATGGTTTGACCTGTTAAGTATAATCCATACTTGGAAATCCAAATCGATCGAGTATGGTTCGTACTAAGGCCATGACTATGTAATATTGCAAATCCTGGTCAAAATGGTTAATACCCTCAAACATAATCCATGTTCGAAAATCCATTTTATTAAAATCCATGAACATTACATAGCCAAAACAGGACATAACGGTTCATCTTTGGACATAGAGCATACAAGGAATCTCACTCGTTCCCATGCGTAAGGGATCCAACTTAGCCGCTTCTTACTACAAATCCTAAAGTGGAGGGTTTGTCGTTTGTAAAGCGCATTCCTAGAGATATCACCGATTCCCGTGCATGAGTTGGAAAATTTAGCCCTTTAGAAATGAAAATAAACGAAAACAAATATCTAAAAAAACCAAGGTCTAGAGGAACCCAGATCAGTTGATGATCAGTCCATGTGAGCTTGATCCTAGCTGAATCCCTATTTAGGGAGCAGTAGGTGGTTGTACCTATCACGACACAACGACTTGCCTGACATACTACGGCAGCTCTCCACGCTTGACACGTCCCTCAATTATGTCACACAGGTGCCTGCAGTCGTTTGTAGCATGATTATCCACCTCAAAGAATAGGCACTGCTTTCTAAACATCCTTTTTTCTGCGTTGGCTACCTCTGGGAGGCTTCTAGAATGGAAAAACCTCATGTATATCCAAGTATATGTCCTGGAGCGTGGAGTTGAGTTTGTTGAATCTAGTTACATAGAGTTTTGACTATGACAACTATACATAAGCGTATATATTATCATCTAACCTTGTTTTGCAGGAAGATATTCGACAAACAGATTCAAGAACACCAAAATGAAGATTGAATATGTTCTGTTAGTCCTAGTTATTCATGTTAAAGTCTTCCTTGATGATCACACACTCATACATATTACACTTTATATATGTTTTTACATATAAAAGAGGCAAATAATATATTTTGCCTAGGAAACAGACGTCTGATATATTTCAGGCAGACGTTTGTTTGCTAAGACAAAATTAATTTTACCATAATATTCAGATGTCTATTTTGAATATATCAGACATCTGAATCTGCTACGAAATGAAATATTTCTTTGCTGTCTTACTTTTTAAATTAAAACAGACATTTGAATAATATTTTTAGACATCTGAGTACGAATGGTTGCAACTTATTATGAAGGGTCATGACTTTCTAAGTCATTTCTTTAGATGGAATCTCTTCATGATAAGCTACAATTCTTTGTACATTATAAATAGAAACTTGATTTACTTCTCAAATTACCGAATTTCATTCTATCTCTCTCTCTATATTATTCAAAGCTCTCTAGTTTTCAAAAAGCATACTATTCTCAATATTATCTTCTATAATCTTTCACAAACTTCATGTTTATCATCATGGAAAGACTATAGGAAGGGTGTACTATGTATTGACATATCAGTGTTAACAAGAACACAAACAAGTCAACAATTATTTTGTATTATAAGAGACCTCTTTAGTGGTTAAGGCAAGAAGATCCCGTTCAGCTGTTCGGGTAATTGTGAACCTATTCCTCCGGGTGAAGTGAGGGTTTTAGTGCTAGTGAAATACCAGAAGTGAGTCTGAGACTGGACGTAGGACAGTGGTCCGAACAAGTATAAATCGACTGTGTGATTTACTGCTTTCTACTCTAATATATACACCACATCCTATTCTCCATTCTACACTGTCCTACTATCATATAAGAATAACCTAAGTATTAGCTCAACTACCTTGCCAAAAGACAATCTACTCAAAGGCCATCTTTATTCAATGGGCTACACTACAACTACTGGGCTACAAGAATGAGAATTTATATGCAAGAAAGTGGATTTAGTGCATGGAATTCTACTCAAAAAGAATTTATGGCACCGACAACATAATATTCAACTTGGACAACAATTCAAAAAGTGGAGGCCAATGCAAATGCAAAATCTATGAACATGCTATGTTGTGCACTAGATAGAAATGAGTTCAATCGTGTTAGCATTTGTACATCAGCCTATCAAATATGGGAAACACTCAAGACCATCCATGAAGGAACAAACAAAGTCAAGCAAACTAAAATTTCAATGCTCAAAAACCAGTTCTAGAACTTCAAGATGAAACAAAATGAAACTATCAATGAAATGTACTCAAGATTTCAAGACATTTTACATGCATTGATAAGTCTAGGAGAAAAGTATAGTGAATTTGACATAGTTTCAAAAGTGATAATTCTCTAACTGACAACTGGGAAAGAAAAGTACTTGGCATTGAAGAAGCAAATGACCTATCAGCTACGAAACCAGAAGAGCTAATAGGAAATATTATGTCTTATAAAGTAAATCTTCAAGCAAAAAAGGAATTATTCCAAGAAAAGAAAAATGTGGCCTTTTATTCTGGTAAAGAAGAATCTAAATCAGAAGACGAAGATCTAGCCTTTATTGCCAAAAATTTAAAGAAATTTCTGAAGTATAGAAAAGGAAATTTCAAAAAGAATACCTCAAACAGACCTTCTTCTTCAAAATTGGAATTTTTCAATTATCATAAGAAGAGTCATATGGTAAAAGACTGTCCATAAATGAAAGAAAATCTGAAAAACTTCAACAAAAGCAAGAAAGGTAAATTCAAGAAGAAGACTTTTTCTGTTACATGGGATGATTCAGACTCAGATTCATCAGATAATAACAGTGATAGTGAAAGCGAAAACGAACAAGCAAATGTGTGTTTCATGGTACAAGAATCTGAAGTAAGTGAATTGTCTTATGAAAAAGTAATAGATCTTAATGCTGAACTTTTGAATATTATAAAAACTCTAAAGAAAAGCTTAAAGAAACTCGTGAAAATCAGAATAAAGTTGAATTTGAAAGAGACATACTGAAAGATGAAAAAATAATGTTGGAAGATGAACATGAAAAAGTTCAAGACACTCTTACAAATTCAAATAGTCAATTTTCTCTTTTGAGTCAAGAAATCGAAACTCAAAAGACGAAGAATGATGAAATTAGTACTAAGAATCACATATTGAAAACTAAAATAATAGAATTAGACTTAGAGAATAAAAGTATTCAAACTAAGTTAATTAGAAAGCATCTCTAAAAATGTTTCTAACTTTAATAAGGGTAGAGAAAATTTATCAAGAACTATCGAAAGTTCTCAACCATCTTCAAATATACATGGATTAGGATTTAAAAAGGAATCAAAAATTCCTCCAATAAAATTTGCTAAACTAAAGAAGAAAATTGATTCAAAAGTTAAAGATAAATCCATTAATAAAATTAAAATATAGATTCCAAAAACTAATAATAGTTTGATTAGAAACAAACACATTAACACATTTATGGAATCTATGCATAATAATAAAAAGTATTTACATAAAAGGGATACTAAACCCACTTGGGTTTGGCTACCTAAGACCTAACTCTTAGTACCCTATCAAAAATTGGGTGCTAATGTGCTTATTAATATTTTTTGCAGGTCCCACTCAAAAGGAGAAAATGGATATTAGACAATGGTTGCTCAAAACACATGACCGAAGACAAAGATATGCTAACCAATATTACATACTTTGATGGTGGCTCAGTTACCTTCGGAGATAACTCAAAAGGATTTATCATTGACAAAGGAGATGCGTGCAACTATGGTATTTCAAATCTACCTCTTATTACTAATGTTTCTTTAGTTAAAAATTTAAAACATAATTTACTTTGTATTAGTCAATTACGTGACAAAGGTTTTAAAATAACATTTTCTGAAAAAAATGTAGTATTTTTGACAAAGAACAAAATATTAATTTTAAAGGAATTAGAGATAGAAATATTTATATTCTAAATATGAAAGTAAATAATGATAAAGAAATGTGTTTGATTGCCAATAACAACGATTCTTGGTTATGGCACAAACTTTTTTGTCACATAAGTTTTAAAACTACACTAAGACTTTCGAAATATGAGTTAGTAAAATGTCTACCTAAAATAAATTTTAAAGTAAACAATCTTTGTGAAGATTGTCAGATAGGTAAACTAACCAAATCTTCTTTTAAATTGAAAATGGTTATTTCAACTTTACAACTGTTAGAACTATTACATATGGACTTATTTGGTCCTGCTCAAGTTCAATCATTAAATCAAAATCGTTATTTATTTGTAATAATTGATGATTTCTCAAGATATACTTGGACTATTTTTATGAAAAATAAAAATGATACTTTTGGGCATTTCAAAGATTTCATAAAAAAGCTTCAAAATTCTGAATATTTAAAAGTTAAAACATTCGAAGTGATCACGGTGGAGAATTCGAGAATGAATATTGGAACATTTTTGTAAAAAGAAAGGAATAAATCAAAATTTCTCTTTTTATAGAACTCCACAACAAAATGGAGTTGTAGAAAGAAAGAATAGAACTTTACAAGAATGTGCAAGAACTCTACTTAATAGAAATACTTTACCTAAACAATTTTGGGCAGAAGCTGTAGCGACTGCTTGTTACGTGTTAAATCGAATTTCTATTCGGCCTTTAACTAAAAATACTCCTTACGAACTTTTTAATGGAAGAAAACCAAACATTTCATATTTTAAAGTCTTTGATTCTAAATATTTTATTCTTAATACTAAAGATCAACTTGGAAAATTTAATGCAAAGTTGATCACAGATTTTTTTTTGGATATTCAGAACGTAGTAAAGCATATCATATATTCAACGAACGTACTAATGTTATAGAAGAATCTATGCACATAATGTAACAACCCGCATTCCGATGGATCAGATTTTTCTATAAAAAAAACCAATCCATCGAAACCCGTGTTGTTTTGCTCTTGTATTCTGCAGAAAAGACAGAGACATAAAATATGTCAGGGTTCAGAAAACATCTCACAACGGAAGGAACAAAATATAATAATTAAAACATAGCTTTACCGTAATAACAATACTGCTAAACCAGTATCCAAAGCTATACAGCCACTGTCATGAACCTAACCAGCGAATGTTATGAGGAGAGGGCCAGAATATAAGTTCTGTGTGAATGAATTTAAAGCACACCTCTTGAATAATCCTACATATACCGTTCAATTACATTTTTTTCATTTATTATGTTATCTGTGTTATTAGCACTCAAGGCTTTCACACACACGTCGCACCCATCTACCCCCTAGTAGATTAACCTAATATAATGTATATGTAGCTACCCCCAAACTGAGGTACAACCCGTAGTACCCCACTCGCACGATCTCCTCCGTATCCCTACAGTAATATGCGCAGTCCCTCATCCTATGCCATAGTAACGTACAACGCTACATCCTCATAGAATCACTATCGCTGTGCTACGTAAGCGTACTGATTGCTATCCTCAAACTATTCGATCGAGCTTGGTCCCATCACCGAATAATGCCCTCTAGTCTACGATACACCATCCAGAGCAGACATGGTTGTACCTAGACTTTCCCACGTACGTATCGTCAATCGTACTCGATGTTTCTACTGCACATAACCTCTACTTGTGCACCCGTGTTCCGTGATAGGGGTACACCAGAAACACAGAACTCGGTCGGGAGCTTTTTGATATCTATACAGGCCCGCCTCTAAGAGTGTCCAATGTACTGATATCCCTCGGGTCTAGTTTTTCTATGGCGGCTATGGCCCTACCTCAGCCCCTCCCTCAACTAGTAAAGACCACACTAGCTAAGTGACCGCCCTTAACAAACAAACAATCTAAACATCTATGTGGGATATCCCCACACCTGTTCCTTGATAGCAAAGGTTAACCATCTCTAGAGGTTAGCTCGTGTCTTTTCGCATTCCTTAGGCTGCTAGCGACAGGCGTTCGATGATCTTGCTATCGTTTGGTCTTGACCCTCCACCTCCGCTTAAGGCAACCGCCGAACCACAATTAATGCCATCGCGTACAACATTCTGACTGCCCTCTTCTTGTGCAGTTAAGGCTCACCCACCTGGTAGTTCCGCGCAAACCCAACCTCTGTAATCCTAGCCCGAAGCTAAACCACCACAAAGGACTACCAGGAGCACCTTTAACGTCTCAGGAAGCCGCCTGCCTCCCCTTCCAGTCCGTTGGAGCCGCCAAAATAACGAATGTGTGCTCCCCTCATGCCTTATGACATCGTGATGTTCTACCTTGTTGGGCAATTCATCCTATAATGTACGGACTGCTTCAAGCGCCTTAGTTTTATTTGTCATTAGGTCCTACGAGTAATCATCAATTACGTGCTTACGCCACCTCGTCAGTTTTCTCATTTAACTTGATTATTCACATTTACTTCCTTTTCAAGTTTACCAAGTTATCCTTGCTTATTAATTCCATTTATAACTTAATCTTTTTAAGTTCATTAATAAGCCTACGACATGTTTTTCTCATAATATAAGAAGTACCCCTCTTATGGTTATAATAACATGTTTTACTTAATTTATAATTAAGTACATCTTAATTCACATATACATTGGTTAAGAGAATAACTTCCTAAGTATCAACCCCGAAGACCGAAATCAACATCAGATTGACACTCAGAGAATTACTCAACTCAACCAATCTTCTGTTATGTCATTCACATAACTTATGTTATCTTCATTTGTAGATTTATTCTTGCCTTTACAAATTACTTAATTTTCAATTAAGTACAACTTTCCTTGTTACATAAGTTATTTCATCTTCCCTTATCGTTCCTTATAACTTACCTTATTCTGTAAGTTATTCTGTTTTCTCCATCGTTCATTATAACCTACTTTATTCCATAAATTATAATTCCCACTTGTCCCTAGGACAAGCCTACCTATTATTGTTTCCTTGTCTTATGTTCATTCATAATAGGTTATTATTATCATTCCCTACTTTGGCATTAATTAAGATTAACTTAACCCTCCCCACTTCTTTAACACGTTTACTTAACCCCTACTCAATTCAACTGGTTCGTAATACCACTACAGATTTAATTGGGTTAAGTATTCTAATTTATCTAATTATCCATGCTACCCATGTTACCCACCTAACCCCTTTATTATATCCATATCAACTTTACATGTGTCATCTTAGTTAAGTGTTCATTATTATTTATGATGCCCGTAAACGCGTAAGACTTCTCATATTAGATTACCATTTGCGGTTGATAGATATGTAGGTTCTGGGCAGACTTCTACCGCGTCCGAATCTAACCTCGTGTATTGATACAATTATGGGTCCAATTTCCATCTAAGACCTCTCATCGGTTGTTGGATATGCCGGGCGGTTCCAGGCAGACTTCTACCGCAAACCAAATCTAAACTCATGTCTTAGGCATTCAATATCTTTTTCTTAATTCATGCCCAATTTCAAGTCTTGGATTATTATGATTTCCAGTTACCGATAAATTCCAATTCAAATTTATGCTTATAATTCTAATCCAATTTATACCTATAATCCTATGTATACAAGTTACGCCCAATTATGCCCAAATCAATTTGCATAATTTATACCAACTTTCATTTTATTACATATTTTCCTAAACTTTTACAATTGTTCATATTTTATTGCAATAATACCCCAAATTCCAACCACCAGTTTTTTCCCCAAATTACAGTCTTATATTCTCTATTTGATTTATATACATAAATCCCACCATAGTTTTATTCATAATTCAAAGTATAGTTATGCCCATAATCCCAATTCAACTTATAATCCCAATTTACATTCATAATTACAATTTGATTCATATACCCATAGTTATATTTATGATTCCAATCAAATTTATTCCCAAAACCCCATTATAAGTTATGTCCCCAAACCGCCCACCATATAATACCCAAATCAACCTTTTCCCTTTTATTCTCAAAATCGCTCAATCGCATAAATCCACAATAGGCGTAGGGTCGAAGGTAGCCTAGCTATATAAAAATAAAAAGGGAAGAATAAAAGGAGGAAACCCAACGTAGGCGTAAAATGACTGATCATAATTAAGAAAAGGACAACAATATTAGGCGTAGGTGAACTTTATCAGATTGGATCTTTTAATAGATTTATTACGTTTGTAAATGGGGAATGGCGAACGATAGTTCCATTATTATACAAAAAATGTATTTTAAATCCACTCACTTGTATGCTTTCCAATTCTATCTCTGATCCATGGTTTTCTCCCTTTTTGCGCAGCATAGATCCGGGCATCTGAATATTTTTCTCTTACTTTGGAGTAGAGGAATCCTAGATCTGTTTTTTATTCCAAGAACACATTTGGAGAGGAAGAAAAGGGATTAGATCGAAGAATTGCTTGGGGAAGAAGAAGAATCTAAATTATTTTAGGTTGGAGCAGCGTCATGGCGTTGCCATTAATTTAGGTCAAGAAAACAATAGGGTTAGGGTCCATTATATAGCTTCTAATCCAACGAATCTGGTCAGAAAACGTGCCTACATACAAAACGATGTATTTCGCTTAGATCTGGGAGAGGATCTACCCCTATACAGAGGGGTCGACACCTATGTCGACACCCCTTATGGGGGGTCGACACCCATCGAGCGAGATTTTTCCCACTCACCCGCTTTTGACTGTTTTTGAATATTTTTGAATTCTGGAGATATTTTGTGTGTGTGTGTGTATATATATATATATGAGCCTTTTATTTGTACAAACTTCTAAAGCTCATAACTTTTTCATACGTTATCCGTTTTACACAAACTTGTACTCTATCCCAAGCAGAATTCCGAGACGAACACAATGGTGATGTCCGTTTTACTTAATTTTTGATATTTAAATTAAGTATCTTTATTTTATTACCTCTTCTGTTACATATATCGTCAACGTATTAATTTTTCCGTCTCTTCCACTAATTTAAATTGCACATCACCATTATCTATCTTTCCATGCATATAAACATTTCTAATTATATTAAAAATGCGGGGTGTTACATTCTCCCAACATTAAAGAATTTTGCCCCCGAAATTCGATAGGGGTAAAATATATATAATCCCTTGCATCGAACCATCACATGTGCATCTAATTTTTGCAAACATTGTGCGCATGTGCAAAGTGAAATACATCATAGTAATACATGTATGCCTAATTGGTACCGCCTATATGTATGCAAACTTTAAAAACACTTTCAAAACATGATGCTCACATCCTAAATATACTTGTAGTTCTATATGAATGCAATATTTTTGAAAAATCTAAACATTTTTCACCCAAATTTTCCCGCACTCTTACAGAATAAGAGCATAGTTCCTCCCATTGTTGCATCCAAAATCCTACCAACCATCATTAAATTCAAAATTTAGAAAAATCTAATTTTCTAAATTTGATTTCTTATGTTACAAAAAGGGATAAAACGGAAAAATTCACTTCTTCAAATTTTCTTTTATGTACCTTTTCTAATTGTACTTGGATTTTTATGTAACTATTCTATAAAGATTTCCTATTATCCTATCCAAGTACAACTACATAAGAAAATTTTCTCTTCTTTTTTAACTTGTCTTGGAAAAAATTCATTTTTATTCATCTTTTCTTAAGATTTTCATTTTCTTTTCTCACCACGTTTGTTGCTTTACTGAATTTGTTGTTTCCTTCTTAGTTAGGCTATTCTTTTTCTTAGCTTACTTTTTTTTTAATTAAGCCTTTCAATCTTTCGATATCCTACACAGCTACTATCAAGGGCCAAGAATCATAAGACCATTTCACTAAAGAAAATTCCAACCACAAACTCTCAATGCTTACTTGCCCTTGCACTATCTAGTAGTCACTACTAGTCCTTGTTGTGCATTACTAGCCTACACTTTTTTTTAAGCAACAATCCTAGGCTTCACAATGCTTATGCATTCTACGAGAATTTGTTTTTATTATTCTAAGATAGTCCTTGCTATTTACTTCCTAACCTCTAACCTTTGTCGCCTTTCCTAGGTACTAATCCTTATCTGCTCCATTTTTTTTAAAACATGGTTTGGCCTCTCTTTTTATTAAATTTTTCTTCCAAAAATTAAAAGTGGTAAAATTTTATTTTCTTTTTCAAAACTTACTTTTGCCAAACCATAAAAACATGTCACAACAAAAATGCAAAACAATTTTTTTTTTCAAATCACAAAACTGGAGTAGATAAGGACAACTATCGGGTTACATTATTTCTACCTACAATGTTAATTTGGCTGCTTTCTACAAGGTGTAAAAATCTACTATATTCTTACTCTCTATAACTTATTTTCTCCACCCAACAAAATTTTCTTTTTAAAACAATAAACAAAATTTATTGTCCAAAGAATAGAGATTTTCAAAACTTTCTTTACAAAATGCTATCTTTTCTTTTCAACCTTTTCATATACTATAATATGAAAACTAGAAAGCTATACATGCTCTATAATATGCACCTTTTCAAGAAAGAACAAGAAATCATTGTTTTACAAAATATACCCCACTTTACATTAAGATCTAATATACATTCTTTTCGAACATCAAAAATACTTTTAAGATTAAAACTTGAAATCACCAAAACTCTTTCGCCAAAACCTTTACAATTTCAAGTTTTTAAAAGTTTAACAAATGGATTAGATCATAGTGGGCTTCCAACTTACCTAGGATTTCCTAGAAACTCCCACGAATTCAATTCTCTCGACTATATATATCTCTAATCCATTTTCCACTTTTTAACCTTTTTCTCACTTATAAGATTTCACTTCTAAACCCACTAATCTGAATTACTAACATTTCAATTTCTATCATATGGGATACATCTTTCTCTAGTACCAAACATATTATACACTTTCAAACCAAACCACCAAAGGGTCTCAAAATTTCTATGTTCATTCCTTTAGTGTACCAAATAGATATCCCATTTCTTTCCACATTTTACTTTTTCTATCCAGTGGGCTTCCTTATGGATCTAGGTTTATATATAATATATTTATATTTTAGAAAATACAAATACGTTCACTCGTTATCTATATAAGGATCCTAAACTGAAGCTCTGATACCAAATGTAACAACCCGCGTTCCGACGGACCGAATTTTTCTAAAAAAAAACCCAATCCGTCGAAACCCGTGTTGTTTTTCTCTGGTATCCTGCATAAAAGACAGAGACATAAAACATGTCAGATGTCGGAAAACATCTCACAGTGGAAAGAAAAATATATGATATAATTAAAACATAGCTTTACCTTAATAACAATACTATCCGAAACTATACATTCTTTGTCAATAACCTAACCTACGAATGTTAAGAGGAGGGGGTCAGAACATAAGTTCTGTGTGAATGAATTTAAACTACACCTCGTGAATAATCCTACATATACCGTTCAATTACATTTTCTCATTTACACGTTGCACCCATTTACCCTCTAGTAGATTAACCTAATATAATGTATATGTAGCTACCCCCGAACTGAGGTACACCCCGTGGTACCCCACTCGCACGATCTCCTCTGTACCGCCACAGTAATATGCGCAGTCTCTCATCCTATGCCATAGCAACGTACAATGCTACATCCGCATATAGAACCACTATCGCTATGCTACGTAAGCGTACTGAATTCTATCCTCGAACTATTCGATCGAGTTTGGTTCCGTCATTGAATATTTCCCTCTAGTCTACGATACACCATCCAGAGCAGACACGGTTGTACCTAGACTTTCCCACGTATGTATCATCAATCGTACTCGATGTTTCTACTGCACATAACCTCTACTTGTGCACCCGAGTTCCATGGTAGGGCTACACCAGAAACACGGAACTCGGTCGGGAGCTTTTCTATATCTGTACGGGTCCGCCTCTAAGAGTGTCCAATGCACAGATATCCCCCAGGTCTGGTTTTTCTATGGTGGCTATGTCCCCACCTCAGCCCCTCCTTCAACTAGTAAAGACCACACGAGCTAAGCGACCACACCTAAAAGCAAACAATCTAAACATCCATATAAGGTCTCCCCTCACCCGTCCCTTGATAGAAAAGGTTAACGATCTCTAGGGGTTAGCTCTTGTCTTTTCGCATTCCTTAGGCTACTGGTGACAGGCGTCTGACGATCTTGCTATTGTTTGGTCTTGACCCTCCACCTCCGCCTGAGGCAACCGCTGAACCACCCTTAATGCCACCGCGTACAACATTCTGACTGCCCCTTTTATGTGCAGTCAAGGCCCACCCACTTGGTAGTTCCGCGCAGACCCAACCTCTATAATCCTAGCCCGAAGCTAAACCACCACAGAGGACTGCCAGGAGCACCTTTAACGTCTCAGGAAGCCGCCTGCCTCCCCTTCTAGTCTGTTGGAGCCGCCAAAATAATGAACCTGCGCTCCTCTCATGCCTTATGACACCGTGATGATCTACCTCGTTGGGCTATTCATCCTATAACGTACGGACTGCTTCAACCGCCTTAGTTTTATCTATCATTAGACCCTATGACTAATCATTAATTATGCGCTTGTGCTACATCGTCAGTTTTGTCATTTAACTTGGTTATTCACATTTACTTCCTTTTCAAGTTTACCAAGTTATCCTTGCTTATTAATTCCATTTATAACTTAATCCTTTAAGTTCATTAATAAGCCTACGACATGTTATTCTCATTATCTAATAATTATCCCTCTTATGGTTATAATACCATGTATTACTTAATTTATAATTAAGTACATCTTAATTCACATATACAATTGTTAAGAGAATAACTTCCTAAGTATCAACCCCGAAGTCAGATTGACACTCAGAGAATTACTCAACTCAACCAATCTTATGTTATGCCATTCACATAACTTATGTTATCTTCATTTGTAGATTTATTCATGCCTTTGCAGATTACTTAATTTTCAATAAAGTACAATTTTCCTTGTTACATAAGTTATTTCATTTTCGCTTATCATTCCTTATAACTTACCTTATTCCATAAGTTATTATGTTTTCTCCATCGTTCATTATAACCTACCTTATTCCATAAGTTATAATTCCCACTTATCCCTAGGACAAGCCTACCTATTATCGTTTCCTTTTCTTAAGTTCGTTCATAATAGGTTATTATTATCATTCCCCATTTTGGCATTAATTAAGATTAACTTAATCCTCCCCACTTCTTTAACACGTTTACTTAATCCCTACTCAATTCAACTGGTTCGTAACACCACTACGGATTTAATTGGGTTAAGTATTCTAATTTATCAAATATCCATGCTACCCATGTTACCCACTTAACCCCTTTATTATATCCGTATCAACCTTTCATGTGTCGTCTTAGTTAAGTGTTCATTATTATTTATGATGTCCATAAATGCGCAAGACCTCTTACATTAGATTACTGTTTGTAGTTGCTGGATATGCCGGGCGGTTCCGGACAAACTTCTACCGCATCCTAATCTAACCTCGTGTTTTGACACCATTACGGGTCCAATTTCCACCTAAGACCTCTCACATTAGAGTACCGTTTGCGGTTGTTGGATATGCCGTGCGGTTCCGGGCAGACTTCTACCACAAACCAAATCTAACCTCATGTCTTAGGCGTGCAATATATTTTCCTTAATTCATGCCCAATTTCAGGTCTTGGATTATTATGATTTCCAGTTACCCATAAATTCCAATTCAAATTTATGCTTATAATTCTAATCCAATTTATACCTATTACCATAGGTATACAAGTTACACCCAATTATGCCTAAATCAATTTCCACAATTTATGCTAATTTTCATTTTATTACATATTTTCCCAAACTTTTCCAATTGTTCATATTTTATTGCAATAATGCCCCAAAATTCCAATCATCAGTTTTTGCCCCAAATTACAGTCTTATATTCTCAATTTGATTTATATACATAAATCCCACCATAGTTTTATTCATAATTTCAAGTATAGTTATGCCCATAATCCCAATTCAACTTATAATCCCAATTTGCATTCATAATTACAATTTGATTCATATACCCATAGTTATATTTATGATTCCAATCAAAGTTATTCCCAAAACCCCATTATAAGTTATGTCCCCAAACCTCCCACCATATAATACCCAAATCAACCTTTTCCCTTTTATTTTCAATATCGTTCAATTGCATAAATCCATAATAGGCATAGGATCGAAGGTAGCCTAGCTATATAAAAATAAAAAGGGAAGAATAAAAGGAGGAGACCCAACGTAGGCATAAAATGACTGATTATAATTAAGCATAGGACAACAATATTTGGCATAGGTGAACTTTATCAGATTAGATCTTTCAATAGGTTTATTACGTGTGTAAATGGGGAATGGAAAAAGAAGATCCATTATTATACAAAAAATGTATTTTAAATCTACTCACTTGTATGCTTTCCAATTCTAGATCTGATCCATGGTTTTCTCCCTTTCTGTGCAGCATAGATCCAGCCATCCAAATACATTTCTCTTATTTTGGAGTAGAGGAATCCTAGATCTATTTTTTTCTTTTAAGAACGGATTTGGAGAGGAAGAAAAGAGATTAGATCAAGAATTGCTTGGGGAAGAAGAAAAATCTAAATTATTTTTGGTTGGAGCCGCATCATGGCGTCGCCATTAGTTTAGTTCAAGAAAACAATAGGGTTAGGGTCCATTATATAGCTTCTAAGCCAACGAACTGGTTAGAAAATGTGCCTACATACAAAACGATGTATTTCGCTCAGATATGGGAGAAGGTCTACCCCTATACAGGGGGGTCGACACTTGTGTCTTCCCCCTATAGGGAGTCGACACCTATGTCGGCCGCCCTATAGTGGGTTGACACCCATCGAGCGGTATTTTTCCCGCTCACCCGCTTTTGACTGTTTTTGAATATTTTTGAATTCTGGAGATATTTTGTGTATATATATGATTCTTATATGTAAACAAACTTCTAAAGCTTATAACTTCTTCATACGTTATCCGTTTTACGCAAACTTGGACTCTATCCTAAGCAGAATTCCGAGACGAACGCAATGGTGATGTCCGTTTTACCAATTTCTAATATTTAAATTAAGTATCTTTATTTTATTACCTCTTCTATTACATATATCGTTAACATATTAATTTTTCAGTCTCTTCCATTAATTTAAATTGCACATCACCATTATCTATATTTCCATGCATATAAACATTTCTAATTATATTAAAAATGCGGGGTGTTACACATATCGTTTGTTGATAATCTTAATAAAAATATAAAGAACAAAGATAATGATGAAATCATTGAAAATATGAGTCTTGAAAATACGGAAAATAATCCCATAGAAAATATCAGATCACCTTCCAGAATCTTAAGAATCATCCTACACAAAATATTATTGGTGAAATTGACACGCACATTCGAACAAGAAGTCAATTAAATCAAATGAATCATGTAGCCTTACTTTCAACTATTGGACCCAAAATGTAACACCCCGCCTCCTCCAGGGTAACTCTTGCAAGTACACTGGCTTTGGAGGGGCGTTTAAACAAGGTAAACATGCATGCATATATCACAAGACAGAACATATAAGTAAAACAGAGTAGTAAAGCAACAAATAAAAATTAGCATTTCAAAACCATAGTCATGTTACAACAAAGTACTTGGTCATTATTTTCCAACAACAAAGTCTAGATAAAAGCATAAACTGAAAAACTGAAATACATAAAGTACTATCCCCAAAATGAAGTGATAAACCATAGCTAGCTCAATGTCCAAAACCGTACATGAGTAAATCCAGTAAGCAAGTTGTAAAGATCCAAGCTAAGCTCCAATGTTCCCACCCTGAGAACCTGAGGGGGGGGGGGGGGAAACGGAAGAAAAGAGGCGAAAGAAAATAGGTCAGTCAAAAAGACTGGTAAGCCCTACTACTATCTGTCTATGAACTAGTAAAGTTAACTGGCATGAGAAGCTGAGATGAACATAAGGATAACAACATACTGGTATGATGATTAACTAACAAGATAGATAAAGGTGTCATCGCATAATTAAGGTTAAGTTTTGCACCACGGGTGTACTAGCATTCTAACATGTCAAGTAAAAACAAGAATTGATCCCTTGGCCCAAGTTTGGCCCATCATCATGAGGTGACCTAAATTAAGGTCCAACTACACGGTCTAGTCGATCGGCTCCCCATAAGCCTAACTCGTCAAGTGTCGGTGTCATACGACCTAATCATGTAATGTAGTTGACTATGCAGGGTCCACCCTAGGGTGTATCAGGCCCTATGGTGTAACCCTCTGACACCATACCATGATGCACAGTCCAAACCTACCGGTGCCCGTGTTCAACTCCGGACTTAATGTGCACGACCATGGTCCGCCTGAACAACCGGGGCATCATTCAGCCGTTTCTTTTGGTCTCTTACAATCAGCCCAGTAATCGTGCCCCACCCTAGCCTAGTCCTAGGCTCTTATGATACTGCCTAGAAGGTTACTGCTGAAAAGGACCACGCAACTAGGGTTTCTTAATGGGTTAAATGTGGTTAACCCGATCCAAACGTGGATTAAATCGGTTAAGAGTACCCAAGGCTCCTGACTTAACCTCGATTGATCCATCAAGCCCAAATTGGTTAAGTATTAAGTGGACCATGACTTAACCCTAATCAGGAGGCATTAATTAACTTAATGCGCTTTAACCTCTCACATTAGACTTTGTTGTGGTTACTAGTTAAGCCGGGCGGGTCCGGGTAGCTTTACACCACAACTAGGTCTAACCTCGGGTTCGAGCACAACATGACCAACTTCTCACATTGGGTCCTATTGTTTGTAGCCACTAGTTAAGCCGGGCGAGTCCGGGTAGATTTATGCTACAAACTCAACCCAACCTCGAGTTGGCCACACTCATATTTGCTAAGTGTCATGTCCATTATGTTTCCAAAACATAATTACAAGTTAACATATCACGTTATGTTATAAAAACCATGTTTATGTCATAATGTTACCCAACCCCAACGTAATCCCATCGTTTACATAATCGCAACAACGCATAAAGGATAAAATGGGGAACTTAGCATAATCATGACATAAAGGTATTGAAGCCACAAGTTTATCATGGTGGCATATGAAATGTACATATGTTCATATACTTGCATATTGCATTATTAGGCTTCAAAAGCATGCATAAAACCAAACTTAGCATATGAGTGATACATGGTGATAAATAACATGTAGAAGTTGCTAGAAGTTCGCATTTAGGCTCACATGCAAGTTATCATAAGGGATATGATAACTTTCATGTTGCCAAAATGCAACCTTTAACATAAAGCTTGAAGCTTTAAGGCCATAAACTCAAGTTTAACTTGCATAACATGATAACATGTGTATAATGATCAACCCAAACTTGCATAACATGATAACATGTGTCATACATAACTTGCATAATGATCAACCAAACTTGCATATAATGATCAACCAAACTTGCATATAATGATCAATCAAACTTGCATATAATGATCAACCAAACTTGCATATAATGATCAACCAAACTTGCATATAATGATCAACCAAAATTGCATCATTCATTTAACTTTAGAGTTCAATAAAAAGAAAGTAGAAAAGGGCTTACAATGCTATGAAGACACAAATAAATAGTTATTAAAAGATTGAGACGAAGCCCTTATGCAATCACCAAAAACACCCAAATATGCAAGCTCCAAATGAAAAACCCTTGAGCCAAATCAATAAAAACCCTTGCTTTGAAATAGAAATGTTGCAACTTGACTTGAATGCAAACTAAGAACATTCATACAAGCTTGAAAATACTTGTATGCATTCAAAATCTCTCATATAATTTAACTTAGAAATTTTAGCATGAGAGTGGAGGCCATGAGAGGAACAATTTTGGCATAGTTTAGTTGTAGGAATGAATAACGATGATTTAGGCTAGGTGTTGGGTCCTTTTTATAGAAGATTAGGGTAATATTAGCCATAGGATTAACCCTAGATTCAATCCAAGCCATCAAAGCATGTCTTGGGGAAGAAGTCAAGTGTAGGAACCATCTAGGGCCTTTAGATTAAAGCTGAACCATGAGAACCATTCAAATGCAAAATCTGCATTTGAGCGAATCGGCCCACGGGTTGACAGCCAAACACCCTGGATTAACCGCTAGTCGACCCAGCGGGCTCGGGTCGACCTCAAAAATCGGCCGGTTCGGTTATTCCCCTCTCCCAATTCGCTGTTTTGAACATTTATGCATATTTATTTATTTAATTTTCAATTATATATATATATATATATATATATTTCTCTGCGCAACCCATTTCACTTAATTAAGTATACTTTAATTTGTGAATTTTTCGTGAAACTTCGCGAGGCCATATCTTGGTCATACGGACTCCGATTTTCGAAAACTCGGACTCTATTTCGCGTATTTTTCCGAGACGAACGCAATGGCACAGCCCATTTCCCTTGATTCAGATTTTACAGTTTAATTCTGCCTCCATTTATGTTATAACATGTTATTCAAAAATACGGGTTGTTACATTCTCCCCTCCTTAAAGGATTTCGTCCCCGGAATCTCCAAGTTAGGAAGAACGTATCCTACCATCCATCATCCATCTACTCAAAACATCATCCACGAGCAATCATTGTCCTTAAAAGGTTCTAAATGTTGTATGATCATATGCAAAGGTGTGTGTATATGTACTTATCTAATGCGAAAATCAGGAGGTTACTGATTCAGTAAACCCCCTTAATGCAAAATATGTTAGTGAAATGAGTCCATATGTATGCAAATTCCTAACATAATTTATAATCTCTACATGAGTGCACATAACATTCATCCATATGCAACATCCACATGATAGCATAACAAGTTTTCATCCATGAATAAGCATAAACACTCATGCATATGCGGTATGAAAGTGTGTGAGCCGATCTTAGTGCCTAACGTGTATTATGCATCCACGAGTATCCACTTGCAAACACTTGCAACCACTTGCAAACATCAAACATAACATGTTTCAAATACATGTTTCAACCAAGGGTTTCTACCTAAGGTTCTCATGACAAGATTTACGAAACAAGATAAACTAGATAAGCATGGATAGCAAAGGGAAGATATACCAATCTAGGAAAAGAGATTGAAAATGTATCCTCCAAGAGAAATGGATAAAGCACGCGCCTCTTCTCCTTGGTTTCCCAAGTTGCGTCTCCCTCTGTTTCACTCCATTGCGCCTTAACAAGCTTAACTTCTTTGCTTCTTAACTTCTTTGTCTTCATTTCCATGATACGAATCGGAGCTCGTCTCAGGGTTGCTTCATCCTCTACCTCCATGTCTTCAAGAATACTTGGTTCAACCACTTTGGCGGGTCTGTGCAAACACTTCCGGAGATGCGAGACATGAAAGACATTATGCACTCCGGCCAGCTTCTCGGCAATTCCACCTTATAAGTCATCTTCCCGACTCTTTCTATAGTAGGGAAGGGTCCTACGATCCTTGGTGTCAGCGAACCATATTTCGCAAAGGAGAAATCTTCACAAAGACCATATCTCCAATTTTAAATTCCAAATCTGTCCTTCGCTTGTCTGCATAGGATTTCTGTCTGTCTTGGGCCGTTCTTATCCGTCTTCGAATCAATTCAACCCTCTCGGATGTGTCCCTTATCATGTCGGGCTCAATTATAAGTCTATCTGTTGTCTCCCACCAACAAAATGGTGACCTACACGGCCTCCCATACAAAGCTTCAAATGGTGCCATCCCTATGCTGGCTTGATAGTTATTATTATAAGCAAACTCTACAAGAGGAAGGTGGTCTTCCCAAGTACCACCGAAGTCGAGAACACAAAACCTCAAAAGATCTTCTAGCACTCTATTCACCCTTTCGGTTTGGCCATCCGTCCGGGGGTGATAGGTTGTACTCAGATTCAATCGCGTACCCATCGCTTCTTGCAAACTGTTCCAGAACTGGCAAGTGAAAATTGGGTCGCGATCGCTAGCTATTCTAGAAGGAACTCCATGCAACCGCACTATTTCCCGAAGATAAACAGACGCTAGCCATGATACGGTCCTCTTGCTTTCCACCGGAATAAAATGGGCTCTCTTTGTAAATCTATCAACTATTACCCATATCCCATAAAGCCCAAATAGTTTGGTGGCGAACTTCTTCACCCCAACCATATATCACAAATAGGCTAGTCATACTTCTTATGGGGTTTGCAATAGAAATAAGATTGAGGATAGGACCGAGAGGATATACTTAAAAGATAGCATGCGAGTAAGCTCTACGGAACAATAGGGATCAAGGATATACTCTTAGAAAGAGATATAATGCGCGTATCTAGTCTTCAGTCTTCTAAGCCGCATTTTCTTGTGCTTAATCCCATCGTGCCTTGACTGTCTTTTAACTTCATAATTCCGTAGTTCTTAATCCTTATTTCCAAAATATGAGTTAGAACTCATTTCACCGTTGCCTCTCATTCCCCTTCCACTTATCCTTTACCTAAAATACTTGGCTTCCACCCAACTGCATACTCATGGTTTCATGCAGGCTTTCCAAAATTCGTTAGTGAATCTTGGATCTCGTTTACATACTATACGGTATCCCACGCAGAAAACTATCTCTTGAAAACATGTGCCAATCCACGTTACCAATTGTACTCACTAGGGTGATTTCTCTAACCCATGCTTAAGTAAAATGGACTATCCGCCTTAGTAGCGAATACCACCGGAGCACCCCATTCTGAAATGCTTCGCCTAATGAAATTTTTCCCAAGCTATTCCTTGATTTGCTTATCAAGCTCTCTCCTTTCTCGCGGGGCCATGTGCCTAACGGGCAATGTAACTGGCTCAGCATTATCAACCAGATAAATGCGGAAATCTATCTCCCGCTTAGGGGGTAACCCCCTTACTTCTTCAAAGACATCAGGATAGTCTCGGACCACCCTTACAGATTGCAGATCATCGATGGACGAGTCAAGAGATTCAAGATAACATAACATGACGGGACCTCTAGGGTTACAAGAAATTTCTAGGGTATTACCGAGGAGAATCATGAGCCTCACCACCCTATGTTCACAATCAAGAATGGCTCCATAACTGGACAACCAATCCACCTCCAAAATCAACCCGTATCCCATAAACCCGAGAACCTAAACATTACACATGAATTCTATGCTCAAGATAGAGATTTTCAAATCCATACAAACCACAGGTAGATGGGCGGATCCCCCAATTGGATTTGAAACACAAACGGGATCCTTAACTAAGCTAGTACTTAGGTGCAAACTTTCAACAATACCAGAAGAGATAGAACTATGCGATGCGCCAGAATCAAATAAGGTGCGAACAGGAAAATCAGAAATTTAAACATGAATTTCTATAAAAACTCTACCTCGATCAAAAGCTGGAAGAGCGAGGAGAGCCTGTAATTGCCCTCCAGAGGGTCTTACTTGCCGAGTTTGTCCTTGCCCTTGTCCTTGCTTCTTGGGGAAATCCTTGCTAAGATGTCCAGGCTCTCCATAGTGAAAGCATTCGCCCAACTTCCTCTTCTTCTTCCTACAGTCTTTGGCTATGTGCCCAGTAATCCCACAGAAGTTGCACTTCCTCCTTTCTCTTGACTTGTTGTTCTTGCTATTGTTGTTCTTGCCTCCTTTTCCGGAATCTACCTTCTCGCCTTGAGACTCATTTGCCTTGACCTCCTTCTTGCCACTCTTATCTCCCTTTTGAAGCAGGGCCATATTCACCAAACTCTCGAAAGTTGCCCCCAGGGGTATATGGGACATGGCCAAACCGCGCAATGGCTCATTCAATCCTAGAGCAAAGTGTAGGGCCTTCTTCCGAGCTGTGTTTACCAATTCTAGACCGAACTGAGCAAGTTGATTAAACATATCCTCGTATTCCCTAACTGTCATGTCCCCTTGCTTTAGAGATAGGAACTTCTCCATCTGAAGATTCTCTTCTGTCGATGATATGAACTTTAGTCCAAACCTTCTCCTAAAGTCATCCTAAGTCTCAATGGGTCTAGTAGTGGCGGTGACTACCCACCAATAAGCGGCTTCCACTACGCCATAGATGGCCTATCGCAACGAAAATCCAAGGTGTTGCTAGCTACAATGTTACTATAGGTATGCTGTTTTTTTTCTATTGCAACACAGGCTTCAAAGTGTTACCATAGAAAATCCAAGGTGTTGCAGTAGCCACGTGAATAAATTTATCAATCCGGGTGATTACGATCCAACGGTCCACGTTAGCGATCCGCGTGACGTGAAACAATCTTTAACGCGGGAAGCAAAAACAAAAAACAAAAAACAAAGCGGCAAAAAACTTAGCCAAATTTTCAGTTAGGGTTTCAATCGAAAACTTAACAAAATACGCCGGCGCTTAATCTGTCAAAAACTCTCACTCGCAATTTCAGTTACGGCTAAAATTTCAAGTTTACAAGCTTAATTGGGGTTTGATTACGGCAAGTTCAAGTTCAATTAGGGCTTCGGTGTATCAATTAGGTCTTCTATTGGGTTCGTCTGGGTCTCAAATTTCAGTTAGGGCTTCGATTTAATCTGCTGCTTAAGGTATCACTCAATGTATATTTCAAGTATTTCCTAATTTGATTGTTGTGTTGCCTAATTCACAGATTTACTTGTGTATTCAGGCGTGATCATATTCATGATTTTATTATTATGTTTATTTTTGTAACAAACTTATGTTGAGCACTAGTTATATGATATTATTCTGTTTATTTGCCTTATAGTCATGGCTAAATAATATTTGTGTGTAAATTAGTGATGAACGAGGAAAAAATATGGGCAGAACTTCAAAAGTTCAGATGGCTGCATGTTATTTGTGTGTAAATTTAGGCCTCGATTACCAAAGAATACATGCATGTCCAAATGACTGCATGTTATATATTGGGCAAAAAATTAAAAGGAAAATAACTGCAAAACTTGTGGTGTTTCAAGGAAAATAACTGCATGCTATTTAAGTAAGAAAATGCTGTTTCTGCCTATATTACATGTTAGTGAAGTGGCTCTTTTATTTTATAATGTGGTTGGTTTATTTTATTTTGTAATTATTTCAATCGAATGCTGATTTCTCCATTTTGTGTAGGATGGAGATGGCAAATCTTAGGTTCCATCACAAGGGAAAATTTGGGAAAAAAGGATATGTTGGTGGAGAAGAGGCTATTGTCAAGGATGTTGATCTGGATAGGTTTTCGTACACAGTACTGATGGAGTTTGTCAAGGAAGAGCTAGAGTACACCGAAATTGGAGGAATATATGCATGGAAAGGTCCAACGAGTGGGTGGAAATTGGTGGCTGATGATGTAGAGCTGTTGTTTATGATGCAAATAAAAAATAATGGTGATTACATTGATTTCTATGTCGACACAGACGTCGAGGATAGTACCGAGCCAATTAAACAAATGCAGCCACATGTTATCGTACGCCCGAGGAAGAATATGTTTCCAGGTATAAACATGTCTTCTTATTTGTACTATTTTGATGAACTTGGTCATTTTGCTGAATATGTTTTTCATTTAGGACTTGTTTGATTTTTAGTGCACTTAGTAGAATAATAAAGAACTTGTATGTTGCAGCTGCGAATTCACAGAAACGGCAGTTTGTCGGCTCTCACCATCTACAACAGGTAGCAAAAAAGAAGCAGCAGACCGATCAAGTCTTTACTCCTAGAAAGTCGACACGGCTAAACAATTCCCAAATGATCAGCGAAGCTGCTGTGAGTCCACCTATCAACAACAAGCAGACCGATCAAGTCTTTACTCCTAGAAAGTCGGCACGGCTAAATAATCCAGTGACGAACAATCCAGAAGTGATCAGCAAAACCGCTGCGAGTCCACGTATGAAGAAGAAAAAGGTGGTCAGCAAGAAGTCAACTAGAGTCAGTAGTTCGATGAAGTTACCAGAGAAGGAAAATCCAACTCAGCAGTTCGATGAAGTCAGCGATGCAACTTTGAATACCAACTCAGCAGGTGTCAAGAGTAAATTGGATTTCAATACTCCACATGATGAAGAGGATAATACAGTTGAAAATGAGTTTCTGGTAAGAAGACTACAACCTGATCTTCTAATATATGATCAACATATTTTGCTAATATTTACAATAATATCTTGTTTAATTACTTTCAGAATGATGATCTATCACCTCCGCCGCTTATAGAGTACGAAATGGAGAGAGACAAAAATGTCTCACAAAAGAATAAAGTTTTTGAAAAACTTGGGATGCCTAAATTAGTTTCTGGAATGATAAATGAATTTGGAAAAAATAAAGCAAAATCAAAGATGCTTGATGAGGAAAGCGAAGATTATGTTCCAAAATTTGAAGATGATACTTCAAAAAATCAGGCAAAGGTGCGTTATAGCTAAAGAATTAATTTTATGTTGGTAATCATAGACTAGCTTCATTTTTTTATTTTATTTTATTGTTTTTGTATGCGTATTTTAGAGAACCAAAAAAGATAGGGTTACAAAGTCTCAGTCTGGACCAACAACTCGTTCACGAGCCAATGTCGAGTCTGCAACTGATAATAATGCAACTCCTAAGGCAGGGGACGTACCAGTTCATACGCAATCTGATGGTCCACCATCTAGCGTTGAGTTACCACACAATGAAGGGATAGGAACAATGGCGGCTTATTTGGCTATGCGAGAACGCCAGAAGATTAACAGTAGTGGAAGTGGAAGTGTAAGGAATAAGGCTGTTGTCGGAAATGTCTCGACAAATATTGAAAACGAAGAAGATGAAGTAGCAGAAGATGAAGGCAGTATTTGATTGAGTTCTGATTTTAATAGTTTGAGTTCTCATTTATGTTTTGCCTATCCTTCTCATTACTATTGTATGTACTTTGTAACGGTAGTCGGAGCTCCCAGAAGGCTCAGGGGAAAAACAAAGATGGATAAAGTTCATTCAAGGCCATATGACAAAAGAGTTGTAATCCAAATGAATGATCGGGGCCAACCTATTTCAGACGATGACCAAGTAATGACTGAACTGAGTTATTTTTTAGGAACACTGAAGAGGAGTGTTCCACTTACTTACAAGTCTTGGTTTGATGTTCCTGCAAGTTTGAAAGACAGGCTTTGGAGCTATGTGAAGGTAATTTGCAAACTTAATTAGCTGAGTTTTACTTAAATATAATAAATTTGTCACAAAAGTAGCATGACTGTTCTTTTTAATGTTTGATTTGTATTTAAGCAACGGTATATTACTCCGAATGAATGTGAATATTGGGCTTTGAGGTCAATTCGTGACGCTTGGAGGGGATACAAAAGTCGTATTAAAAAGGCACACTATACGGCTTTTGAAACTGATGAAGAGAGGCTAGAAAATAGGCCTGACGAAATTCCACTTAAAGATTTCAAAGTACTCTTGCAGTTTTGGGGAGATGACAAAGTTCAGGTATAATTTTAAGTTTTATCACAGAATTTTCCCCCCTTTTTATTCATTCAAATCAGTCAGATAAACATATTTATTTCATGTTGTTTTGTAGTCCAAGGCCCTTACGAATTCGGCAAATCGGAAATCTTATACGGACACGCACACTGCTGGTCCAAAACTTTTTTCTCAAATTCGGCATAAAATGGTATGTATTTTGCTTGTTTAACTTGTGAATAAACTACATATCCTTGTTTAACTTGTTTCGCAATATTAGTGATATATGTTCTGGAACAATTGGTTTATTATCCTTTTACTATCTAACATTTTTTAATTTGTATCAGGCCAAGGAATCTGATGGAGAACTTTATGTTAAAACTCGCAAGAGGAAAGAAGGAAAGGTGTACAAGACTGATGCTTCAATAATGAACTACAGAATTGTAAGAAATTTATTTTCTCTTCAATCAGGTGTCAAAAACAATGCTTCATTTTGCACATGATCATAATTATTGTAGAATTAGATCATGTTTTGTTGAAACCGATAGCAGGATCGATCATAGCAATGGGTGTGATCTTTTACTTTGGGTTTTAGTGTGTATATGCCGCAATTCTTGTTTATAAATTGTTAATTTTATTTAATGTCACATTTTAAAACTGCTTTTTTTTGCAGGAGAAGATTGAAAAAGCAATTGGTGAAGGAAGCAATGATGGAGTTGTTCATGAACTTGTTTCTGATGGAAAGTCGCACGGTCCATCATGGCTTATAGGGCGGCACACCAAGTCTCCAATAGTTTCAAAAGCTGCTCCAACAGCAGGCACATACATACAGGAGCTGGCAACGAAGATAAGGGAAGATATAGCCGGCGAAGTCGAAGCAAGGGTGAACAAGATGGTCCAAAGTGAATTTGATGCAAAGGTGGATGAAAAAGTTCAGGAGAACTTGACAAGGATGCTGAAGAAATTGGGTGAAGCAAACCCGCACATGCACATTGATATTGGGGATTTTAGTGCGACAGTTCGCAGTGAAGGCACTGAAACTGAAAGCAGTGAACGCAGTGGAGGCTCACGCTCTTAGTCATGATATTGGGGATCTTTGTGCGCAACTGCAGTGAACATGAATTGATATTTGGTACGTACTAGCTGTGTTTGGAAGTATGCTCTGTGAACATGAGTTTTCTGGCTACGTTTGTCAGTATGTTTGGAAGTACTAATATTTGTTGCTCTGTGAACATGATTTTTCTGGCTGTGTTTGTAAGTATGTTTTGTAAGTACTAATATTTGTGTCGCTTGTGAATCCGAGATAATCAGTAGTTTAATTGATCAGTGTGATGTTAAAATGTGATTTAATGTTGCAGTGATTTAATGTTGCCGTAGCTCTTATATAATGTTGCCGTATGTAAAGTGAACTGTTGCCATTGTTATGATATGGTGTTGCCATTGGATGGTAAAAGTGTTGCAAAGATTAATGCATGTGGGTCCCACAACAGGATTCCGTGAACCCGGGCTACATCCACAACAGGATTCCGTGACCCCGGGTTACAGATTTTAGTGGACCCCACATTTTGTAAATTTAGTACCTGTGGCAACACCGGTGAGGATGTTGCCTTAGGGTCGCAAATGTGTTGCCTTTGACTCTAAGGCATCGCGGCAAAAGGCAACCCCAAAAAAGTGTTGCCACAGATCATTTTTTGCCTATACCAACACTTTTTGGCACCTACTGCGTCATTACTCTGGGGTTGCCGTAGGCCATCTATGGCGTAGTGTTCCCCTTTCAATAGCCATACCGCCAACAGAACTTTCCTACGATCTTCCACATCCAAGATATCAAAGAGGTCTTCAGTTTCCTTTAACCAGTTTCTTGCCTCCACAGAAGTCTCTGTTCCGTCAAAATTCTTGCAACCCATCGCCTTAAAGTCTTTGCAAAGCTCCGCGAAATTCACTTGTGTATGCTGGGGGAGGAGGAGGAACCTCAGCTACGGGAGGAGGAGAGATGTCAGCGACAGGGGAAGGAGGAGGAATGTTTGCGGGGCCGGCTTCATTTGCCCTTGCCTCCATAAATCTCCGGAACCAGACGGGTACTTGTACGTCTTCCGGGATGTTAAAGCGATCGGCCATACTGAAACGAAGAAAAAGATAGATAGATTCAGAACAAAGGAACGAAGGATAGTGCTATGGCTTTTGGGGAATAGCCTTTTTTTTTTAAAATAACTAGACTTTTCTTGGAAAATACTTAATTGGTTTTGAAAATAGTTTTTCATAAGGTAAGTTTTAAAAACCTTTTGCTCGAATCTTGTTAACCTGGCTCTGATACCAAATGTAACACCCCACCTCCGCCAGGGTAACTCTTGCAAGTACACTGGCTTTGGAGGGGCGTTTAAACAAGGTAAACATGCATGCAGATATCACAAGACAAAACATATAAGTAAAACAGAGTAGTAAAGCAGCGGATAAAACTTAGCATTTCAAAACCATAGTCATGTTACAACAAAGTACTTGGTCATTATTTTCCAACAACAAAGTATAGATAAAAGCATAAACTGAAAAACTGAAATACATAAAGTACTATCCCCAAAATGAAGTGATAAACCATAGCTAGCTCAATGTCCAAAACCGTACATGAGCAAATCCAGTAAGCAAGTTGTAAAGATCCAAGCTAAGCTCCAATGTTCCCACCCTGAGAACCTGAGGGGGGGAACGGAAGAAAAGAGGCGAAAGAAAACAGGTCAGTCAAAAAGACTGGTAAGCCCTACTACTATCTGTCTATGAACTAGTAAAGTTAACTGACATGAGAAGCTGAGATGAACATAAGGATAACAACATACTGGCATGATGATTAACTAACAAGATAGATAAAGGTGTCATCGCATAATTAAGGTTAAGTTTTGCACCTCGGGTGTACTAGCATTCTAACATGTCAAGTAAAAACAAGAATTGATCCCTTGGTCCAAGCTTGGCCCATCATCATGAGGTGACCTAAATTAAGGTCTAACTACACGGTCTAGTCGATCGGCTCCCTATAAGCCTAACTCGTCAAGTGTCGGTGTCATACGGCCTAATCATGTAATGTAGTTGACTGTGCAGGGTCCACCCTAGGGTGTATCAGGCCCTATGGTGTAACCCTCTGACACCATACCATGATGCATAGTCCAAACCTACCGGTGCCCGTGTTCAACTCCGGACTTAATGTGCACGACCATTGTCCGCCTGAACAACCGGGGCATCATTCAGCCGTTTCTTTTGGTCTCTTACAATCAGCCCAGTAATCGTGCCCCACCCTAGCCTAGTCCTAGGGTCTTATGATACTACGTAGAAGGTTACTGCTAAAAAGGACCACGCAACTAGGGTTTCTTAACGGGTTAAATGTGGTTAACCCGATCCAAACGTGGATTAAATAGGTTAAGAGTACCCAAGGCTCCTGACTTAACCTCGATTAATCCATCAAGCCCAAATTGGTTAAGTATTAAGTGGACCATGACTTAACCCTAATCAGGAGGCATTAATTAACTTAATGCGCTTTAACCTCTCACATTAGACTTTGTTGTGGTTACTAGTTAAGCCGGGCGGGTCCGGGTAGCTTTACACCACAACTAGGTCTAACCTCGGGTTCGAGCACAACATGACCAACTTCTCACATTGGGTCCTATTGTTTGTAGCCACTAGTTAAGCCGGGCGGGTCCGGGTAGATTTGTGCTACAAACTCAACCCAACCTCGAGTTGGCCACACTCATATTTGCTAAGTGTCATGTCCATTATGTTTCCAAAACATAATTACAAGTTAACATATCAGTTATGTTATAAAAACCATGTTTATGTCATAATGTTACCCAACCCCAACGTAATCCCATCGTTTACATAATCGCAACAACGCATAAAGGCTAAAATGGGGGAACTTAGCATAATCATGACATAAAGGTATTGAAGCCACAAGTTTATCATGGTGGCATATGAAATGTACATATGTTCATATACTTGCATATTGCATTATTAGGCTTCAAAAGCATGCATAAAACCAAACTTAGCATATGAGTGATACATGGTGATAAATAACATGTAGAAGTTGCTAGAAGTTCGCATTTAGGCTCACATGCAAGTTATCATAAGGGATATGATAACTTTCATGTTGCCAAAATGCAACCTTTAACATAAAGCTTGAAGCTTTAAGGCCATAAACTCAAGTTTAACTTGCATAACATGATAACATGTGTATAATGATCAACCCAAACTTGCATAACATGATAACATGTGTCATACATAACTTGCATAATGATCAACCAAACTTGCATATAATGATCAACCAAACTTGCATATAATGATCAACCAACTTGCATATAATGATCAACCAAACTTGCATATAATGATCAACCAAACTTGCATATAATGATCAACCAAAATTGCATCATTCATTTAACTTTAGAGTTCAATAAAAAGAAAGTAGAAAAGGGCTTACAATGCTATGAAGACACAAATAAATAGTTATTAAAAGATTGAGACGAAGCCCTTATGCAATCACCAAAAAGACCCAAATATGCAAGCTCCAAATGAAAAACCCTTGAGCCAAATCAATAAAAACCCTTGCTTTGAAATAGAAATGTTGCAACTTGACTTGAATGCAAACTAAGAACATTCATACAAGCTTGAAAATACTTGTATGCCTTCAAAATCTCTCATATAATTTAACTTAGAAATTTTAGCATGAGAGTGGAGGCCATGAGAGGAACAATTTTGGCATAGTTTAGTTGTAGGAATGAATAATGATGATTTAGGCTAGGTGTTAGGTCCTTTTTATAGAAGATTAGGGTAATATTAGCCATAGGATTAACCCTAGATTCAATCCAAGCCATCAAAGCATGTCTTGGGGAAGAAGTCAAGTGTAGGAACCATCTAGGGCCTTTAGATTAAAGCTGAACCATGAGAACCATTCAAATGCAAAATCTGCATTTGAGCGAATCGGCTCACGGGTTGACAGCCAAACACCCTGGATTAACCCCTAGTCGACCCAGCAGGCTCGGGTCGACCTCAAAAATCGGCCGGTTTGGTTATTCCCCTCTCCCAATTCGCTGTTTTGAACATTTTTGCATATTTATTTATTTAATTTTCAATTATATATATATATATATATATATATATATCAATATATATATATTTCTCTGCGCAACCCATTTCACTAAATTAAGTATACTTTAATTTGTGAATTTTTCGTGAAACTTCGCGAGGCCATATCTTGGTCATACGGACTCCGATTTTCGAAAACTCGGACTCTATTTCGCGTATTTTTCCGAGACGAACGCAATGGTACAGCCCGTTTCCCTTGATTCAGATTTTACAGTTTAATTCTGCCTCCATTTATGTTATAACATGTTATTCAAAAATACGGGTTGTTACACAAAAATCCGAAAGAAGCTCCTACAGATGATTACTTGATTATTGCAATGCAAGAGGAGCTAAACCAATTCGAACACAATGATGTCTGGGAATTAGCACCTTGACCAAACAATCAATCAGTTATTGGTACAAAATGGGTATATACAAATAAGGCGGATGAACTTGTAAATATCATAAGAAATAAAGCCAGATTGATTACTCAAGGGTACAATCAAGAAGAGGGTATCGACTACGAAGAAACTTTCGCACCCATAGCAAGACTAGAAGCTATACGAATTCTATTAGCATATGCAAGTTTTCATAATTTCAAACTTTATCAAATGGACGTCAAAATTGCTTTCTTAAATGGTTTTATTAAAGAAAATGTTTATGTAGAACAACCACCATTACTCATACATGAAAAATATCCAGATTACGTTTACAAACTTAAATAAGCATTGTACGGTTTAAAACAAGCACCTCGTGCTTAGTATGAATGGCTTAAATGTTATTTAATAAATTATGGTTTTTGAATAGGAAAAGTAGATCAAACTTTATTTATTAAAAATACAAAGAAAGATATTTTAATTGTTCAAATTTATATAGACGATATTGTTTTTTGGTCAACTAATGAAAACTTATGTGAAAAAATTTCTACTATAATGACAAATGCATTTGAAATGTCTAATATGCGAGAATTATCATATTTTCCACGATTACAAATTAAACAAATTTCAAATGGTATTTTTATTTATCAAGAAAAATATTGTAACAACTTAATTAAACGCTTTGGCCTAGACAATACTTCAGGAAAACCAACTCCAATAAGTACCTCTATTCATCTTGAAAAAGATGAAAAAGGAAAAAGTGTTGATAAAAAATTATATAGAAGTATGATCGGCTCTTTACTTTATTTAACTGCAAGTCGTCCTGACATTATGATGAGTGTATCCTTGTGTGCACGATTTCAATCAGGTCCCAAAGAATCATATTTAATAGCAGTAAAACGAATTTTAAGGTACCTTAATAATACTAAGGACTTCGGTCTTTTATATCCGAAAGGATGCCTATTCGAACTAATATCTTACAGTGATGCTGATTTCGGTGGATCCTGGACGGATAGAAAAAGTACAAGTGGTACATGCCATTTCATTGGAAAATCACTTGTATCTTGGTTTAGTAAGAAATAAAACTGTGTATTTCTCTCTACATGTGAAGCCGAAAACATATCTACTGCTTTAGCATGTGCACAAGTAATCTATATGCAACAAACACTTAAAAGATTTCGGAGTAAATTCGAATAAATCAACAATATATTGTGATAATACAAGTGTGATAAATTTATCTAAAAATCCAATAAATAACTCCAGAACCATACATGTAGATATTTGGCTTCACTTTTTACGTAACAATATAGCAAAAGATATTATTAATTTGGAATATGTCTCAACTGAAAAGCAGATTGCAGATATATTTACTAAATCATTATTAGAAAACTCCTTTATTAAATTACGACGAGAATTAGGAATTGTATTAGTTAAAGACATATAAATCAGTATAAAATTTTCATAAAAATATGTACATATTTTTTTAACTTACCAAAAATAGATATTACTTTATAGTTTTCTTTTATACGAACAAGTACGTATTAGTGTTTTAATCTTCTGACTATATTTAGCCTACTTTCTATAATCCCACATGATACTTGAGTTTTTTCTCCGGTTATTAACTTCTGAAATTCTAAACCGTATGTTTTTGGGTTAAACTCCACTATATAAACCTATATTTTTTACCATAAACTTAAGACACAAAATTTAAAACTAAAGTAGCTCAACAAGATACACTATGTCGTCAAACAACTCAAACTCTTCCATTAATATCACCTTCACATCGGATAGTTCTTCTAACTCTACTCAATTTCCAACACCAACTCCTAAATATGAACCGCACTATCGTTGGGGAAACTATCACACTGGTTATACTCCTGAAGCAAAGAAGGCTAAAAGAGCTCTCTTCTCATCACCAGATACGAAGAGAAAATAGGCGATCTTCATCACTATCAGACATAACAGATAGCTTTACTAAAAGAGTTATATTTTGAACAAAAAGTGACCGCTACTCGCTTAAGTCTTCTTGAAAAAATGATCTACAAATTTTGTGGTTCAAAAGAAAAGGATGTTACATCACCACTTCCAATTCCGCCAAATCCTATTGATCTGTCTGCGTCCTATTATACTGAGAACGGTCCAGTAGACCTCACATTAAAATACTATACCTTTTCTCCATAATGACCACCTTATACTCCAAACTCATGGGAGAAGAATTACAAAGCCAATGAAGGAACGAGTTCATCAACATCGAAGAAGACTCCACCTTCTAAAAATTAAATTTTCATTTACTCTATTTTATATATTTCTATGTTTAACTTGTTATTTAATCTTTATATGAAATAAAATTGATTATGCAAACTTTTCATCAAACAGACGTCTGAGGAAAAACAAACAGACATCTGAATAAACATATGGAATAAATTTCACCCTTAAATCAGAAGTCTGCACAAAATAAAAAAGACGTCTGAAAAGGTAATAAAATGAACTAAATACTTGCGGGTTAAAAATTTCTTCCAGACAGACGTCTGACAAAAAAACTTCAGACGTCTGTTTCACTACAAAAAAATATTCTACCTCCAGATTCAGACATCTGAACCAAAAATTATAGACATTTGAAACAACCCTATTTTGAACTAAATCTTCTCAGGTTCCAATCTAACATAAAACATACGTATGTTTTCTTCATACCAGACATCTGAATCATAACTGACATGTTTTTTTGAATGACATATGACTCCTCCCAAACATCACAACCATTCATTTCTTCATCTTTTTCACTTTTACCTCTTCATCTTTTTACCACCCATAGAAACCCTAGCCCCCATATTCAAAAAATTAGCACAAAACTTCATCTTTTCAAAGTCAAGTCATGGCAAATCGTGGCAACAGAACAAGAGAAGAAAAAGCACTTCCTCCCTCCGAAGAATTAATCCAAAGGTGGCTATGGGACGATACCACCATGGCTAGATATAAAGCAATGAAGAATTCAGAATTCTTCGAAGGTGCTTTTTCTCAAGTTCGATGTTTTTTCAAATTATCGAACTTTACACTATCCTAGACATTTCCACTTTGAATCACTTGTTGATTATAACAAAAATGATGTTAAAATTTATCCTCTACTAGTGAAATTATTTTTTGCAAACCTGAATCTTGATCATACCAGACCACAAGTCAAAGGTCTTGAGTTTGTGGAAAACGGGTGCTTCTTTCTATGCAATGGCTAGGGCAAATCTTAGAATGTGCTTGGCAAGGTTTAGATTTAAACACCATAGAAGTAGATATGACTACTAGAGATGAAATTTCACAAAAAATTTCTCTCCGATAATCTCATTAATATGCAAGAGCTTACCTCCACTCATCTCCAACCACAAGCTCATCTACATAATCGCATTCTTGTAGGAGCTATTCAACTCTACTACAAATTATATTTGTTGCTTCAGCTTATCTGCACTGGTTGTGTCAACAACCGAAGTAAATACTATATTTTGCATTGGTTACAAGACAACAACCGGTGCAATTGGTAAAGAAAAAAATATTAGGATAGAGAAGAAAACAAGTTGCTCCAGTTTTAATTAAAAACCGGTGCAAATAAGGAGTAGCAAATACCCTTTATAGCACTTGTTATATGTGAAACCAGTGTAAATACTATGTTTACGTTAGTTTTCCACTCTGTTTCCACCGACCGTTGCAATTTGAAGTTACTTTTTAACTCCTAGCCCTGAAATAATTGCCAATTCCCAGTTTACTTTCTGGTTCCCACCACCGATTACTTTCTCCACTTCTTTGCCCAAAAACTTTCCACCCCTTCAACGAAAAAAAAACCTCAAAAGATATTCAATCGTTTAGCCTTTTTTTTTGGGGATTTCGATTTGATCCGTCGTGTTCAATCATAAGGTACGAAACCTAGTTTAAATAGATTTTGATTTGAACCATCTTTCGTTAAAAATTATATTTGTAACCCTAGTTTTGTCGTCCGCCGTAATGAAATTGCAGTTTGAATTAATCTTAGAATCTCTTGTCAAATATTCTTCTTCTTCCCTTTTTTCATTGGAGATGGTGAACTTTGATAAAATCATATTTATGAATATTTTCTCTGTAAGAAACACGATTGAAAGATTTTTATGTACTACTTTGTTTTGAAAAAGTATTATACTATTACATTCTGAGCGAGTTGTATGTCTAGGTTATTATTATGTCAGTTGTTATCTTCTTAATTTGGTGTTAGGGGACCATTTTATTATGACTCACCTGCATAGCAGTTAAAAAAGCTTAAACCTTGTGAATTTTATCAAAACAATAATTATCAACTCACTCGAGCATAAAATGATTAGTTACTTTTATTACTATGGTTTCAGATATCTCGGTATCTTGATAGCACTGTTGTTGTTAAACTATTCGTATAGTATACAATCACTGAAATTGTAGGTCAGATTCAGCTTCAGATGAACTAAGTTCAGAAACCTTTATAAAATTTCTTATTTCCTTTTTAAATGCAGACGTATAATCTCCATTTTGGACAAAGAGTGCCCGAATTTTAGTTAACAATTGATGCCCTTCAAAAAGGTATAATATAGTCCGTCTCTTGACAGTGTTAATATTTTTTGAATTGAACTTTCTTTCGGTTAGCTTCTCACTTTTATTGATCCAACAATTCCATCTGGCCAAACTTAGGTGCAAAGAAATTGTACATGAAAGCATTTTAGGTTCAGATTTTGGTTCTTGTGCATTTTATAAACTGCTAGCTAATATATCACTGAACGGTATCCAAGTTATGGTTTGTTAAATGGGTGGCCCTGCAACATAATATACATCCATCATGATGGAACATTTAATGATTTCAAATTAACTGTTATTTCTGCGATTGCATGTTTTGCTGATTTTCCTATTGAAGTAATTTGGCATATCACAGACTCAGTCAACTAGAAACCTTGCAACCATTATTTGTTTTTGCATATTTTTGAAATTATCCAGTAAGATTGTCATCATTACTATTTTCCATGCAGAAAAGAAGTTTTTACATTACAAGATGCAACAAGTTTCATCACATGAGAAAGTTTATGCTAATTTGCCACTTGTACTATAAAAGATGTCCGCACTTCAACCAAGGATCTTGGTATAACATTTTTGGCTAGTGTATTCATCATTTAGTTTAATTAGAAAGAACTAATATTTTGCAGTAAATATATTGTGGCAATATGTAGTCAGTTTGTTGATTCTACAACTGAAGTACTCTAAAGATCTTTGCTTGAAAAGCCAAAAAAAGGAATAAAGGAAGTTATTTGTATTTAAACTCAAATTTTCTTTGTAGTTTGTATCTTTAGTCAATGAATGAATAATGATAAATGAAGCATGAACTTATTAATGCTGCAGTTTATTTGTAGTTTTTAGTAATAAGCATTTATGAAAATTTAAATTTACTTTGATTATCTTTTTAGGTTTTAAAAAACCTAAAAAGGTATCAATTTTTTTTTTTTTTTTTTGCTCCAGGTGGAATTTGCTCTGGTTGTTTTTAACAATCAACAACCGATGCTACATTTTTCTTACACTGGCTGTAGAAAACAACCGATGCAAAAAAATAAATATTTTTTGAAACAAGAAAGCATTTTTGCACTGGTTTTTTTAATAAAAACCATTGCAAAAGAATTCATTTTTTGCACCGGCTGTTACTGACAACCGGTGCAAAAAAACATTTTTTGCACCGATGCAAAAGAGAAAGGCTTTTTGCACTGTCTGCATTTGCACCGATTTTAGAACCAGAGCAATATGGGGTAAACAACCGATGCAAATGACTCGTTTTGTAGTAGTGCAACCTCGGAAAGTCAGCTATGAAAAAGTTTACAAAAGGTATTTTCGAGCTATTTACGCTTTATACTCCAACAAACAAGTCAATTGGGCTAAAATTATCATCGACGAAAGGACCGATATCTCATATAAGTGCAAGTACAAGACTTTACACTTTGGTGCGTATAATCCTTACTCCCTGTGAAGTAAATATACCTAATACTCCCTCCTTACACATCAAAGAAATTGGTCCAAAAACCTTGAAACTTATGGATATCCCTCCGAATGCCACTACTTTAGAATTTATGCCTCTCTAAACTTGGACTGAACGTATAGCCTCCAACCCAGAATCAATCATTCCTGAGCCTTCTCACCGTTGCCAAGTTAGGGACGAAGAAGAAGATGATGGCATTCATATTATTTCTCCTGAAACTTCTTCTAAACAAGCCTTAGTAATGCTATCCCAAAACCAAGCCAAACTTCATAAAGACTTAAAGCATTATCAAAAACAAACAACTAAGAAGTTTGATTCTATCAAAGGATTCTTGAATAAAATTTGGGAAAAAGTTTCTTGTACTGGTACTTCTTCGAGCCAAGCATAAGCTCCAGATCCTTTTCAATGGTCTTCAAGTTCCGCCGAAGAAGTTGACAATTCCGAACAAGGCTCTCCAAAAGACGGCGGGATAGCTATTGAGGCATCTACTTCAGAGGGATGGTAAACATGGTTGACGATATGCTAGTCTAAGTATTTTGCCTAAAAACTCTATAATTATCTATATGGTGTGTAATATTTTTTTGGTACTTCTCTTTTCATACAAAACTCTAATATGTGCTGTAGTATGTTATTTCTGCTGGTATGCTTGTTTATATATCATGTCCGTTTCTGCTGTATGTTTGTGTATACTGCATATGTGCTTAAGTTTTTTTAATAAGTATTTCTTTTTGTCCAATGACAAAGAGGGAGAAATGAGTCACATTATATGCATATTATCAGGGGAGGTTATATAGTTGTCATTAGTCAAAAAAGGGGAGCATGTTGAATCTCGCTACATAGAGTTTTGACAATGACAACTATACATAAGCAAATATATATTACCATCTAACCTTGTTTTGTAGGAAGATATTTGACAAATAGATTCAAGAACAACAAAATGAAGATTGAATATGTTGTAAGGGTCTGTTAGTCCTAATTATTCATGTTAATGTCTTCCTTGATGATCACATACACATACATATTATACTTTATATATGTTTTTACATATAAAAGCGGCAAAGAATATATTTTGCCTAGGAAATAAATGTCTGATATATTTCAGATAGACATCTGTTTGCTGAGACAAAATTAATTTTACCATAATATTCAGACGTCTTTTTTGAATATATCAGACGTCTGAATCTGCTACGAAATGAACTATTTCTTTGCTGTCTTACTTTTTAAATTAAAACAGACATATGAATAATATTTTCAAACATCTGAGTACGAATGGTTGCAACTTATTATAAAGAGTCATGACTTTCTAAATCATTCCTCCTGATGGAATCTCTTCGTGATAAGTTACAATTCTTTGTACATTATAAATAGATACATGATTCACTTCTCAAATTACCGAATTTCATTCTATCTCTCTCTATATTACTCAAAGCTCTCTTGTTTTCAAAAAGCATACTATTCTCAATATTATCTACTATAATCTTTCACAAGCTTCACGTTTATCATCAAGGAAAGACTATAGAAAGGTTTACTATATATTGACATATCAATGTTAATAAGAACACAAACAAGTCATCAATTATTATTTATTGTAAGAGACCTTTTCAGTGGTTGAGACAAGAAAATCCCGTTCAGCTGTTTGGGTAATTGTGAACCTATTCCTCTGGGTGAAGTGAGGGTTTTAGTATTAGTGAAATACCAGAAGTGAGTCTGGGACTAGACGTAGGACAGTGGTCCGAACCAGTATAAATCAACAATGTGATTTACTGCTTTCTACTCTAATATATAAACTACATCCTATTCTCATTTCTACACGATACTACTATCATATAGCCTCTTTCAGAGTTCAGTGTACTGAGAGAACTTAGGCTCTCCCCGTGGCTGAAATTTCCGAGTTATCCTTGTCTTAGGTTTTTCCCTTACCATTATCTTTATACTTTCCAGACATAGATAGTCCTTCGTTTTTAGTTATGTTAACTTCGAGAACTTCCTTATCGATTCTAGCACCTTTTTCACATAGAAACCTGTCTACTTCGAAATAAAACTCACTGAGATCCCTCGGCGGAACTAACTACATAGAAATTTTGAAATTTGACTAATCCAAGATGTTGAATACAACTGTTATTAACACAATGGACATTTCGAGTCGATCCATCGACGCAACCGCTGCATTGAACTCTTCAAGAAAGAACGCAGAGCTTCCTCAGATCTCTATTTGATTATTGTAAGAGTCGTCGCATTTTTGGGCCTTGCGATATAGACCCTAAACTGTTCAATAAATCTAGCAACCAATACTTTCCATGTGCTGATCGATTCAGTCTCCACTGACCTAAACCACGTAGTAGCGACATCGGTGTGGAAAAGATGAAAACATTTGTCCATGACATCCTCCGACACCGATCGTACTTCCATATCGCGCGTCAAGTGAACGGCACGATCCTTCCTACCATCATATGCCTCCAATACAGGTAATTAAAAGTCTGGTGGTTTACAGGAATTCCTGATATATCATGTAAATGGGCTGCGATTGACATTATCCACATCAACTTGAGGTTCCCCACTTTTAGTATAACACCGAATCACATCAGCGATCCGATATTCATCTCCATGCAGTTGATGCCGATTGTCCAAACCCACGCTGGAGCCCTAAGCGTGCAATCCAGTAGTAGCATGAAGCATGCTAGCGATGTCGAAATCCATCTCGAACATGCCTCCATCACCCGGTTTGACATAGTTGAACCAATCTCATGGTGCATCTCCACCTCTTCCATCCAAAGTTATATTAGGTCGAGCCTGACGTATAGCACCAGCATTCTCGTTTATGACATGACAAGTTGAAGTGCCTTGATGTAAATCACTATTTCCAGGGTGGTTTCCCCTACACTATCTAGATCAATATTAGTATTAGGTCGATCCAGAGCTGTTGCCAACCTAAGCTGTAGCATAGCTTCTGGTCGAGCTGCCATCATGTTGCTGGGTCCTACCTCGGTGAGTGAGCCTTGTCCTCCTAACTTTTCGAACTCATCAATCCTTCTGAACAAGTTGTTCGTCACCTCTTCCTACTTGCGAAGGATCTCATCCCATCGGTCCATTCGCGACATCAAATCAGCAAGCACACCATCCATCTCTCTCTGGTGAGATAAATGGAAGGACTGCCATGAGAAGAAGCCTTCCGACTTCCTTCATTGCTAGTGCCTGTTTCTCTCTCATCTTTGTCATGGGAGTAAGTTCCATCCTTTTTTGTTTTCACCATATTTTTGGGTTGATATTGAGAGCTATCCAGTTTTAGTAGGATCAAGTAGTGTCACCCTATCCGGCTTCCCAAAATGTTAATGGATAAATTGGTTTGTCTATGTCCAACACCCAAAATCAATTAATATTTCAAGTTCACATCCAAAATCAGTTAGTATGTCGCTCCCCTCTCATTTTATACAAAGGTGTATGGTTGGCGCTATGAGAATAAAATCATGCTTCGTAGTCGGTATAAGAGCTACCATCACCGAATATAACTTGTCTTCTCATTCATAATTTTTTTTTTTCACTTGTGCTTTACTTAGGCTTTTGGAAAACCAAGCACGTAACTAGGCGTCAAAGAAAAATGAGTAAATAACAACAATTAGTGAATTGTAAAGAGAGATCAAAAGCTTGAGTTAGAAAGAGAGGTCAAAATGTTGAACGGTATGACTATTAATTTATCAAGTCATATAAATCGTTGACATGCAACAAAAGGATGATGCTTGTTGAATAACTACTAAAACATCATTTCAACATCGTTTGATAGTTTATTATTCTTCCTTTTATCATAATTATCTCTACAATTTTAATTCTTATATGTGGATACTATGATAATTCAAACAGGTTTGCACATTTGCATAGACGATTAGACAAGTTTGATCTTTTTGTTAATCATAAATTAGTAAAGATCATTTTGGGAATTTTTAGAGAAGTGGTATGAAACAAATAATGTTGAATTAAAATTGCATGTGACCAATAAGCAATTGCAATTTCAGATGGTTGACGACAAATCAATTATTAATCGAATTGATGAATATAGCAACTCACTATCAAACGTACTTAATAAAGAAAATTAAAATAAAGTAACAGAGTATTCAACCAAGAGATATTTTATATCAGTTCACACAAGTATTTGGCCTATGCCCATTATCACTAAGAGAATATGCTATCAAGCCCAAAATGATATTATCGTTTCTTATTTATAAGTGTTTACATTTTGTGCATATGCCTTACTGAATCATTTTCTTTCCTTTTGACATTGTATAAATTCTTTTGTACTTCTTGTATAAAAAAATTTATACTTCTTGTACAAATTCTTTTGTAGTTCTTGTATAAATTCTTTTGTACTTCTCATTTCATAATAGAAATTTGACCAGATTCATTATATGGTATCAAAGCTCGATTAGGCTAACGAAATTCATCATTCCTTACATTGATTGACATTGCATGAGTGCTGCAATTTTTGTTTAGGAAAGGTGATCGTTCTTTCTCATCTCAAAGAAGTTTCATTATAGGAGAGCGCCTTTCCTAACTTGTGATCAAGTGTTTCTATTCCTCGGTTCTTTATCCCACTATAGATTGCCTCGCCTGTGACCAATCAGATAAGATTCATCACTTTGGTCATCATGCTGCAACCTTTTTTTGATCATTGGACAAATCTGTCATCATCTGATCCAACAGATTGGTTAGTGATCACCTTTTACAGTAATCATCCATCCAAGATCCGCTTCTTATCTCATTTTCTTCCTAGTCCTTTCCCAATGATTATCCTTGACGGATGGGGATGGTAATGTAAGTTTTGCCACATCTAACATTAACATCAGTGCAACCTCTTCATCGGCCTTTACCCTCATTAAACCCAAAAATCAGGTAATTACAATCCCTCTTGATGAAGACAATTACATGCTGTTGAAATATTAGGTTGAAATTGCTTTAAATTGTTACAACCTTCAAGATTACATCAAGTGTACAATCTGCATTCCACCTACAATTATATTGGCCAAAGATGGAAACACAGTTAGCAATCACAAATTTATCATGTATCAAAAGCAAGATTGCCTACTTCTTCCTAGTTAATATCATCAATAAGTGCTATCTTGCTATCTTAATCATTAGGAGTAATACATCATTTGAGATTTGAACTTCAATAGAGAAAATTTTCAACTCACAATCTGACTCAAGAATCATGCATTACAGCAACAATTATAGAGCATCAAAAAGGAAGGAATGTCTATGAGCGAGTATCTAAAAAAATTCAAGACTCTCTGTGACTGGTTAGGAACAACAGGGCACAAAATTTCATAAAGTGAACATGTTTTGTATATAATAACGGACTCGATGAAGATTACGAGTCAGTTGTAAACATTTATTGCTTTACAAAGAACCATACCTAATCTACAATACGTCCATTTAACTCTACTAGCACCCGAATGTAGAGTTGAACAGAGGAAAGCATCTCAATCAAATTACTCTTTAAGCTTTACCTCATCATCAAATGTTGACCAGCCTTTTTGGTAAGGCCATCACATCTCAGATTTTTACAAGTCACTCAGGATTTGGGAAACTTGTCACATGAACTTTGATTTGTCAATGGAAGTGGAAAATTAATGTTGGATTATCATGCATTCCTCAAGTCGACATGGGTCGACTCGGCCCCTCATCTCAGTCACCTACTTTCGGATCGAAGTACCAAGGGTTGGCCTAACCCTGGTCAGCATGGAAGCTCACCTCTTCACCAAAAATACTTCGGGTCGAATCTTCTTAGGTCAGTTACCAACTCGAACTCGAAGCCTTGTTTCAACTAAGTAAAACTCGGTCAAACCCTGATTCACTCCTGCTCTATGTTTTCTAGATCGGATGACATCTATACTACCCACTTCGATGAAGGATGTTTCTCACGTGAAAGCTAGTCTAGCTTGCTTTTCGGATTGTATGGATTACATGACATGTAGCCGACTCGACAAGGGATGGTCGCCAAGTGGCATGCCGACTCGACCTGGGGGCCCACCTATAAATACACTTTTTCAGGTTGTGGAAAGGACTTATTTCTTGACTCTTTTTTTTGCTAGGTATGCAAGGACATTGTAGCATCGATTCAGGCTGAAAATCATCATTAACATAGGAATTTTGTGTATAACTCACTTCTTTCTCTACTGTCATTTAAATAAACTACTGTAACCTATAATCGAAAGTATAAACAAAGATTATAAGTTGATATAGGCTTGGACTAAGCTGAACCACTATAAAAACTCTTGTGTGTTCCCTCTTTTAATTAATTCTTGCATTCTGTGATTGTGATAATATTATGTGATTTATTTTTTGATTACGCATTTTGGGGGTTGAATGCCAAGAGTTCAGCTTTTAACATCTACACTTTGGTGCGCGTGGAGGGGGCATGCTAGAAAGGATTTGGATAACTTATCTATGGATTAAACATGGTGAAGCGGAAAAAAGATGGAGCATCTTCCCAAGCTTAGGCCACATGCAATGAGGCAAGCTAGGAGGCTTCCTCGCATGGAGACCCCTTTGTCTATCTAATAAGGGAGGGGATGGATAATGTGCTTAAGGAGTTAAGGACAAGGATGAAATGTCAAGATGAGCTTCTTCGCAAGCAACAAGAGAAGATGGAAAATTTCTTTGTTTGGATGGATGGAAGGTCGAGCAACTGTGCATCACTTCCTAAAATTAGCACTGCGTGGGTAGCAACGCCAACACCATAGCTCGGGCTGGCCTAAGCTTCGGATTAGCCAAACAACATACCATAGCCCGGATCGATGCAACCTCCGGTTGACCAACTCACATTACCAACTTGAAATAAACTTAGGAAATTTCCCTCTACTCATCGAGCAATGTTGCGACATAACAACTCATGATACTACGTATAGAAACGCTAGGCAATGCCACTCTAATGCAGCCTCAGATGAGGCTAGCTTAGAGATGGAAACTAGAAATTCTATCCTAGGTCGGCATAGCCATATCGAGCCAGGCCCAGTTCTGCTCGGTCATTTAGACACGAGACCTTCGAGCATCACCGAACCGAACTTGGATACTCGAGACATGCTTCCACCATCATCTGAACTCCATGCTTGGGTAAGCAGCATTGGATCGCGTAATTGGTATTAACTTCTTAAAGATGAAAACCAAATTTCTAGTTTTATTCCACGCTTATCTAGAGGCGACACATCTCAAGAAGACAAGGATACGTCAACCGCAACCCTTTCTCCTAAGACATCGGGAATTCCCACAATTCACCAGACTTTAAACTCCCATCTTTGGAGGCATAAAACGACAATACCAATCCTTTCGTGCATCTAATGCGCCACATGTCCCACATGTAAGTGCTATCAGCATCAGATGATGTCATAGAAAAGTGCTTCCCTTGTTCTTGACTGATATGGTTGCTATGTGGTTTCAACAACTTGAGTTTGAATCGATCACTAGTTGGAACGCGTTGGTTGCCCGCTTTATTGTGCAGTTTTGGGTCTATATATCTTGACCCTAGAATGTAATGACCCTTACATCTCTTAGGCAAAGGCCTGGATAGGCCCTGCACTCATATCTGAAAAGGTTTAATATGGCGGTGGCATCGGTGGATCGACCAGAACCGTCTGTGGTACTTACGGCTGCAGTCTTTGGCATCTTGGATAAAATGGATTTCAAAGTATCCTTATAGTAAGACCCGCCAAGAGACCTGGTGAATTCTACTGTGAGATGGATAGGTTTTTATGGCAAGATGATGCTAACATCAAGGTAGATGATCTTGATGTTTATATGGAAAAGGATGGAGGACCATCCAACTCTGGAAACAATAAGGACAAGGTAAAGGCCTCGGAGAAGAATGATAAGAATGTGTGGTTCCGGAGAGAGTCCAAATTCGATAAGTATGACGAGCTAAATTCTTCATTACTAGATATATATACCTCGATGTGCAAGGAACTCTTCTTTTCCCAAATCCTCCCAAAAGGGAGCCAACTCAGAAGGGACGGGATTCTTGATTACACTACATGTTCCATGATATGATAGGTCGTGCTACGAATTACTACAGGCACTTGCGTGACATCATCGAAGAGTTGATCAGACAAGGAGAGCTATCTGTATATGTCAAGAAACCGATAGTGCCTGCAACGGCACTACCACCACCTAATCCCCACAATGGGAATGATCCTGGACTGAGAAATCATGGGATCATCATCAGCTGATCTGGATTAGATAACCATGGATTTTTGCATTTCTTCGGAATAAGATATGTTTCTGTTTGTTTTAGGATCTCCGGATGGCTACGTCGACTCACACATGTACGGGGGTTAGGATTTAATTCTCGGACATGCTTTTTTTCGATAATAAAACCATTTAATGAATAAATGGCTAAGTTGAAGTACCCACATATGTGATTAGGATTTAGTCCCTAGGCATGCTTTGAATTCAGTGATAAACCAATCAGGCATTGTTTTGGTTATGTAACAATTTATGGATTTAATAAAATGGATTTTTGATCATGGATTATGCTTGACAATACTTTATTATCTTTTCAGGATGCGACAAGACTTCTTAATTTGATTTAGAGTATGATTTATACTCAATCTAAAACTCCATGTATAGATTATACCTACGATGATGGATTAACTTGTCGGGATTTGACAAGAAAACTTAACCATAACTCGAGTATGGCTTATGCTCAGTTTGTATTTCAAGATATGGATTATGCCCGAATGGTTGAGTTATCTTATTAAGTTTTAACAAGGAATTTCAGTCATGGATCGAGTATGGATTACACTCACTATAATTTTTCAAGCATGGTTTATGTTTGGGAGGATAAGTAGTAATGTCGGGATTTGGCACGGATCTTTGTAGTTATGGATTATATTCACACTCGGACAGGCTCGGTGAGGCCATAGCTTTCTTGGATTTCTTTTGTACTATGATCCAAAGCGATCGTCAGACTTCTTGGTATTTTGGCCTTTTGGTTTATTATAATATGGTCCGATATGACCATGGATTTCTGGTTTTCTATTAATATGATCCACAATGGTCATGGGTTTTCTGGTTTTCTATTATTAGTTAATACGATCCAGCAAGATCGTGGGCTTTCGAATTTTGAAAATTGGAATTCTTCTCCCATGGAATCTATGGCATGTAGATTATCCATAACACATCTTTCTTTTTCAAGAAAGATATGTTCTAGGGGCAAAGTGTTGACTAACCTTTTTCGCAAGGCCATCACATCTAAGATTTCTACAAGTTACTCAGGATTTAAGTAACTTGTCACATAAACTTTGATTTGTCAATGGAAGTGGCAAACTAATGTCGGATTAGCATGCATTCCCTAGGTCGACATGGGCCGGGTTGGCTTGTCCCCTCAATTCAATCACCTGCTTTTGGATTGAAGTACCTCGGGTCAGCACGGAAACTCACCTCTTCACCAAACATAATTTGGGTCAAATATTTTCGGGTTGGTTTCCCCTGATCGACCAGGTCAACCCGACCTATATCGACTTGAAGCCAAAGCCTTGTTTCAACTACTACAAACTTGGTCAAACCCTAACCCACTCCTAATCCATGCCTCCTGGATCGGACGACACATGCACTACCCACTTTGAGGAAGTCTGTTCCTCACGAGTAGTCCTACTCTAGCTGCCTTCCCATATTTTATAGATCGCATGACTCACGACCGACTTGACCCGGGATGATCGCCACATGGAATGGTGAACTGACACGGAAGACCACCTATAAGTACACTTTTTTTTTGATGTGAAAAGGACTTCTTTCTAGACTCTCTTTTTCAACTCAGTACGCAAGGATATTATAGCATAGGCTCAAACCAAAAAGCATCACTAACACAACGATTTTGTATATAAATCACTTCTTTCTTTACTTTCATTCAAATGAACTATTGTAACCTGTAATCGACAATATATGAAAAGATTATAAGTGGATGTAGTCTTGGATTAAGTCGAACAACTATAAAAACTCTTACATGTTCCCTATTTTACTTTAGTTCTTGCATTATGTGATTCTGATTATGAGAATATTATGTGATTTGTGTGTGGACTACGTACTTTGGGGGTTGATTGTCAAGAGTTCCACATTTTGACATCAACATCAAGAAACAAGAATTAGCAAAAGAATAACATCTGTCAAAACAACAGACAATATAACCAATCCCAGAGAAAAAATCAAATGCAAAGAGGTAGACGAAGAGGCAACATGTGAAACAATAACGAAATCAAGTGTCAAATTTGTGAAAAAATTGGTCATGTGGGAAGTAGATGTTATCTCAGGTTTAATTCTGATTATAATGTTGCACAAGAAGGGCAACCCAACTAGAGTGGCGCAAATGTCATTCTAGCACAGATAAAATCAACCAAGAAACAATGCAGAGGGATCAAGAATGTAGGCTAATGAAAGTGATGACATAACTAAAACTGATGACATAAGCATGAATGAGTGGTACTCAGATTAGGGAGCTACCAATCACATGACCAAGAACTTACAAAATTTAAATCTTGGAAATAAATACTACTCAGGTACGCAAGTCATACATATGGGTAATAGTGAAACTACAAGTATATCACATATTGGTGATATATACATCATTGGTAAGAGACACCTTTATCTTATTAATTTACTTAGAGTACCCAATATAAAGAAAAACTTAGTAAGTATCTCTCAGTTTGCTAAATTTAACAGTGTATACTTTGAGTTTCACCCAAAACTATGCCTTATTGAAGACTTGCTTTGTAAAGATATGATATTGCTGGGTAGTTTATATAAGGGGCTGTACAAATTCAGCAGTAGCATATCAAGAAGTGGCACAATAAATGGAAACTGGTGCAATTTTTTAGATAATAGTACTAACATTAAAAGATGCAATAGTGCTAAATGTAATTCTGATAATGATAAAAACATCTTTGATGCTTGGCAATATAAGATAGGACACCCAAGCATAAAAGTTATAAAGCAACTTATGAATGTAAATAAAATCAAAATTGCAAAATTACCTGATCCTTATGTCTATACACACTATCAAATAGGCAAGAGCAACAAATTGCCTTTTATTGACTATAATACTATATATCATCATCCCTTTGAATTAGTTGCTACAAATTTGCGAGGTCCATCACTACTGACTACAAGGTATTAGGTACTATATATTCTTTGTTGATTCATATACTAGATATAATGACCTGAAATTTTGGAATCAATTTTTTTTAAAATTCAAGTTTAGATAGTTTATATTAGAGTTTAGTCTGTTTAAAATTGACATTTTAATAATATTTTACATAGCCTTGAAAATGAATTTTTTGGCAAACGATCTCGGAATCTGAAGAAACCACTTTTATTGGATCCAAAATGTCGAAAAATGGAAGAGTTCTAAATTTCGCGTCAAACGAAGTCAGTGTGAAATTGGGTGAAGTTTAAAGTTAAACCGATTGATAATTCGAACACGAATGAGAAAATTTTGAGCAACCTAATTTATAATTCGAAGAAATCAGTTACGTTGGAACTATAACGGAAAAATATGTCTGTATTCCAAATTTGATTGAAAACGGAATCAGTATGTGATCACATGTGTAAATAGCTTAAAGATAAACTACACGCACCTTAAGTTGTGTTCACACCTTGAACTAGATAGTTACTATTTGTGTTTTTTTGTTGTTGTCATGCATCCAACAGCACTAATTGTACTTTATCCCCTAAGCTAGATGAGTGACAACTCAATAATCCATGTGCTCCGTTTTTGACTATAAATATAAGCCTTCTTTACACCATTTCTCACTTTACTTCTTCCATTTTCTTTTTCTCCTCTCTCCCTCCTTTCTCCCTTCCATTGCCCACCTCCCTCACGGTCAGTACCATCCCAGGTCGGCATGCCACCCTCTACAGCCCAACAGTCCCTTAAGTGCTCCTCCCTCCTATAAGCTCCTTAACACCTTAAAACCCTTAAAACACCTCCTTTCTCCATTCTAAACCCAAAACAACCCACATCTCCACCCAAACTAGCCCCACCCGCAGCCAAACAACACCCCTAGGTCCCAACCGCGTGCACATCCAGACCCGTGCCCCACCATCCAAACCCGTAACCTATTTACCCCAAAACTCTACTCCATTCTCTCCAAAAACCAAAAATAACAACCCTTTGTTTGCCCATTTTCCTGAAACTCAAATAACGTCGAACCCCTGCCAAAATATTTCCATAAATATTTCGATGTTGTCGAAAGGCTGTTGAAATCACTCAGGATTCCTAGGACATATTACAAATAAAGTTAGGTTGGAGTGGAAACTAAGGTAAGAAACGATGAACAAAATAGAACTTATTATATATTAGTTTATGTGTATGAACTCGTTTGAATATATTTTGACTTGTGATAGTGTATACGAGTTCATATTGTGGTTTGACAATATTTGGGATGGTTTAATTTGACTTATTATGGAAAAGATTTAATTTTTTAGTGAGATTTACATTTTCACGTGCATATATGACCCCAAGAACTGAATTTGTGAACTTTGGGATGAGTTTGAACCTTAAATGGTCATTGATATAGAAGTTAAACTTGATATTGGTTATTGTATATGGGTATGAACCCCATTGATGTTGAATTCATGTATTGATTGATTGCGTTTAATCTGTTGACTGACAAATCCATATACATGTTAATGGTTTAATCCGTATACGGTATAAATTACATCGCGATAGTCGTGATTGATATTATCATAGTTAATAATAATATGGTATGGGATCATTATGGTTGTATGAGGCTTAAAATTATAAATATTAGCCCATTGATTAAGTCTCCATTTATAAAAATCAATTTTAATTAATATTTTATTAATATAATAATATACGAAAAATAAAAGTTAATATTTAACGTCTAATTTTTGATGGATTAAAGTATAATTCATTGCGATAAACTTTTGCAAAAGGTAGAAATGATTTCGAAGAAATTAAAAGTAGGTTAAGGAAGTTTTAATTTTAAAATGAATAGTATCTAAAAAAAGTGAAATTCATTTAAGATATCCGAGAAAGGTTTTGAAAAAATTTCCTTTACAAAACTTTCTTATTTATTTTTATAATAGATGTCAGGAAAATTTTGGATTTAAATATTGAAGTTTGAAAATAATATTATTTTAATAATAAAATAATATTATAATAGCCATTTATTTGAATATTTGAACTTTGAGTTGAAAATGGAAAATATATTTTTTGGAAATTTTTATATAGGTAATAAACTATTTTAGAACCAATTCAATTCAACTTTAATAATAATAGAAAATTGGTTTGAATAAAACTCATCATGTAGCGGTAGTTCGCGAACTTCGACCTATAACTTCAAACTTATATACCGGGAGATCCGATCGTCGGATTTTCCCGAGATCAGAATTGTTGGCTCTGAAATGAAAAGAGATTTCAAATCATATGTAGAATTTTGAAATCCAATGGGTAGATTGTAAGATATGTTTAAATCAAATATAAAAAAAACAGTGCCAATGCAACTTAATGACCTGAAATGTCGTCGGACTGAAATGTCCTATTTAGAAATAGAGAAAATTATTATAAATGATTAGAAAGAGGTTAGAACCAAATATATATGGTTTTGAATGATAAAAACCTGATAATTAGAAATAGGCTATTTTGTAATGCCTTTTATAGTAGTTTTTGAGAAACATTTGAGTTAAGGGTTTTTAATTTAAAAATTCAATACAAACCTTTAGAAAACATTTTCGTAAGGTTAATAGAATTGAATAGATGATTTTGGAAGCCTAAATAGCTTAACCAAATGTGAAATTAGATTTAATCTTATTAATGCAGACTTAGTTAGTGCGTAGATAATCTAATAAGGATTTTTGTTAGATGCTAATTATTTTGAAAAGACTGGGTTTAGCCTATTTCAAGTAATTATACGACAATTAAAAGTCGAAGATGGTGGAAGATCGGAAATCTTCACATCGAACGAATTGCTTGCTGATGCCTTGAAATGGTTTGCTCCCACTGACGGGTTATAGTGGCAATAGTCCGGACATACTTGTTGATTCTCCAGATATGCAGTGACCTCTTTGCATAGTTAGATGAGGAATAAAATGCAATGGGTTTCATTCAAACCAAGATCGGACTTGTGGATGGATAGTGTGTTTGACAATGTATTTCACATCATAACAGACCGATTTTTATTGATGTTATTTCAGTTGGTGGCAGAGAATTTATTCTCTTTGCTTATATAACACCCTCCTGTGAGACTTATGTACTTGGAGGGATATATATATATATATATATATATATATATTAATAGACACCAATCATATGTTGTGAATTGACAATGTGGCCTTCTGAGTGCTACGGGTAGATAGATTAAAGCTTCTGTTGAAAAACAGAGCTTTGTAGACGTGACTCTAGGGCCTCACACCCTAGAATGAGCCAAAAATAGGATAATGGATAATAGAGATATGGGATAACATTCCCCTCCAGCTGAATAGTATATACACGGTGTGAAGCCCAAGTAAGTTTGCTTATGTGGATGATAGTTGAGGCGCCTCGTGTGACGGTCAAATACGACTGAGGGAACAGTATGTTTAGGTTATATTCTAATCAACCGCGTTTAATGTTGACCGACACTGTCAATCCGAGGGATTAATAGCTGACTCCTAGGACATTCTCTAGACTGTTCTGAAAATAATTAAGGAAGGTCCTTTGCCTTAGTTCATAGTCGGAATCTAATTTCCAATACGATACTTCGTGTTTTTAGTTGTATACTATATAGCCAACATAATGGGATGGGCATTATTCGAGCTAGGCTTGATACATTTATTTTTGACGAGATTTCCACACCTAGACATTAATAATAATATCAAAAGATTTGTTTTTAAGAATATTAAGCATGTTTGGCTATTATAAGGTAAAACTCTATCCTTCGGTTTGCACTGCATTGTGATGGGACTTAAGTCTTATAATAGCTTCATTTTATCAAAACCATGAATTTCAAAGCTTTGAATCTTGGTTGATGATTTTGTGAGCTGGTATTAATGTAGGGGAACCCGTTCCGTGTTATATGGCATGGTACCATGATATGCCTTACTTTTAAATAAGTTAATAATAACTGATTAGAGTTTCTCATACTGTCCCATGACCGACTCATAGTTCATTTTTCCCTTGCAAACTCAGGTGCCCTTGTTTCCACATGGGCAGGCCAGTAAGTAGATTTAGTTAGTGTTATCCAGCTTTGTGATCAGGCAATACAAAGATAAGGGATTTATTGATGGATGTACTTACGAAAAAGAAGATGTGCCAGGAAAGCAACTAGGTCGGTTCGGGGCTCGTAACTGAACCCCGTCTCCTCTGAACACAAACTTATAAGCCCACTCTAGAAGAATAACTCCGGGTAGGTTCGGTCCCACGACATCCGATCCGGAGCTAGCCCTCCCGTCCGATCCGAACGACATTTCGAAACTGCACCAGTTACACACCACGTTCCTATATATTCGGGGCAGTTACCACCCATTCTCCTATGTCGCTGATGTGTTGTCATCATCTCAGAGCATCCAAGCCTGAGATTTATGGGATGGGTCCCACAAGGCATCCGACTCGACTGTGTTCTCAGCCTATAAATACACCACAATACTCCATTTTGAAGGAGTTTTTGGTCATTCATCTACTCTAACTCTATCACCAACAAATTTCCTCTATTATTTTAGATTGTACTTAGAATCTTTGAGTATCATTCTACAAAACCGAGAGAAATTATCGATTATACTAGTTAAATTGAGGGGATATTGTCATCGTATTTGTATTCAATCCATCATTTAGAGAAGTATAAAGTGGGGGTAACCACTATAAATCTTGTGTTCATGTTGCTTTTTGTTTTATTCTCTTTAGAATTATCATTTAATGGGGTGTTAATATCACTTTTTGGTCTAACATTTTGGTGCTTTCACTAAGAAATTTGGTTTCTCAGTATTTCGGATTACCATTCTACTGTTTGGATCCTCAACACTAAAGAAGTTAGTCCGCTTTTTCCACTAACTCTGAAGATTTTGTTAACCTCAAAAGAATCAAACTTCATGGCTCGAAGAAAATGAAAGGAGCCACAAGTTTCTCATGAAAATGAAGCGAGTGAGGATTAACAGTTAATAGTTGTCACCAGGTCGCGGGGGAACAATTCAGAACCGAACAGATCCGGAGGAATTACGCCGACCTGACCCGAACTTAGTGCACTGAACTGAACCATTGATGCTAGTGCAAACCAAACCAAAAACTTGAATGTCACTAGCAGTACCCCTCCGACCTGAACCGATGGAGCAACTATGACCCAATCTGAACTGACTATGGTAGAGGCTGGCACTTCTACTCGAGCCACCGCAAATTCCCCAATGCCAGCCATGACAACCAATGATCAACCCTCTGCTTCTAAACCCATCTCACACACAGATTTCTCACGCCTTCTCGATATGTTGGATTGACCTAATGATGCCTTGGAGGTCCAAAGACGTGAAAGTGTCGCTATGCGAGAAAACAAGAAAGACATGAGTAGGTAGATAGACAAGCTTCATAGGCAAATAACCCCTTCTCCCACTCGTCATCTTGATAAATACCATTCATCCTCTTCGAAGGAAAGGCGTCCATGTCAGAGGAGGCCGTATGAGAGACCTGATAATCTTGAAGAATTGACATTCGTATCATTGGGATCTTACGAAGACACGGCCTGGCCTGTGTCCTAAGACCTAACAACCCTAGCTTGAGAGAACCAATTTTATTTCCAATACAAGGATCTCATGTCCTTCCTAGAGATCCCAACATCACTAACCCTACTCAAGGACAACTTCTCCAGCCCACTTATCCTGTGAATAACCAGGATCGTAGAGGGAGAGGAAATTTAGCTGCTACCAGAAACCAAAGGACGTCGCCTGATGCAGGGTTTGGATATATTAGGAGAACCAGAAGTGCGGACCCTAAGCCAACGTTAACCAATGCCGAGGTAGAGGCAATGGCATGCCAGATTATGGTTAATAGTTTACATTACACCAATAAAGATTGAGGCTTGGAACGTAGCCATACCCCTTTCACTGATGATATCCTGGATTTCCAATTCCCCAAACGATTTAATCTGTCCTAGATGGATCGATATGGAGGAAGAACCGATCCGAGGCAGCATTTGATAAGGTATTCATGGTACATGAATGTTGCGGTAGCTCCCAATGCTGTAGAATGCATGGAATTTCCCATTTATCTTGAGGATGTCGCATTGCTTTGGTTCACTCGACTCCCCTCTCGATCAATTTCCAACTTCAGAGAGATGGGTGAGAGCTTCATGAACCAATTTCGACTCCATGCACGGAAGTCCAAAAGTGCCACTGAATTATCCGGGATCAAGCAAGCTCCTGGCGAAACTTTGAAGTCATATTTGTATCGCTTTAACCTAGCAGCTATTGAAGTAAGTGACCCACATGAGCTGACCATCTTGATGGCACAAATAGATGGGACTGATACGGACACAGAGTTCAGGGGATATTTGGCTGGAAATCCATCGTTGACTAGGGAGTTGTTCTTTGAAAAGGAAAATATTCGCCTATGACATGAGAAAGTATATGCCTACCGAAAGAGAAAGTCTGACGGAGCTCTCAGGGAATACATTCAGATTACTGTTGCTGTCAAGAAATCTAAAGACAGTGCGGGAAAAGTCGAAGTAAATGTTGGTAATAAAAGTGGAGGAAATGGTAACCAAGGTGAAAACAGTGGAAAAAGAAACAAGAATCAGGGGGACAATTCTAGAAAGAGACCTCGATTTCAAATTTTCGGGAATTACACGCCGTTGAGTTACACTTTGGAAAATATCTATTTGGAAACTTATAATGTTGTGCAGTACAAGTAACCTCTACCAAGGGATTCGACTGAAAAAGAGCATGAAACTGGGAAATTTTGCTTATTTCACGACACTTATGCCACTCCATGAATGAGAGTTGCCACTCAAGGGATGTTGTAGAGATGTTACTTCGCGCAAGAAAATTGGATGAATATAAAGTCGCCCCAAAGGACAGGGGACAAGCTCCAAATCAGAATCAACCTTTTCCCAGGCCCACTGCCCAGCAAAAGGGAAAAGGTATAGTCATCAATACCATCACCGAAGGACCACATCTGTCAGGGTTCACAACAATAACATGGAGCAGTTTGTGAATTCTGCTAAACACCCAGAAGTGGAAGAGTGTAGTAATCTTGAAGATGCTGCACCTATGAAACAACAGAAAACAGCAACGGATGATATTATCTTCCGAGATAGAGAGAGTGTCGGAATCGAAGCACCCAACATGGATCTATTGGTGATAACCACCATAATCGGATCTGCATTAGTTAAGAAATTCCCTGTGGATAGCGGGCGTTCTGTCAACATCTTGTTTAAAAAGGCGTTTGATCAAATGAAGCTAGGAATGAAGGATATAAAGCCACTGGATAAGTAGCTTTAACGGATCATCAACGGCCCCAATTGGTATGGTGGAGTTATTTGTAGAAATAGGAGAGGGAGATCACCAAAGAGTAAGGATCCTCCCCTTCGTGATCATGGACATTGAATCACCTTACAATGCTTTCTTATGCCGACCAGCCCTTGTAGAATTTAGAGCCTATATCGCACCCTAGTGCCTATTGATGAAATTCTCAACTGAAGCCAGGGTAGGAATGGTTTGCGGCGACCAGGTCACTTGGAGAGCTTGTTATATGGCAGAATCAAAGATGCTGCGCAATGGGAAAGATATGGATTCCAAGAACGCTTCCCCTCCTACCGAGGAGGGCTCAACATAGCAAGTAAACAAAATGTCACTGAGGGAGTCACTTGATAACCTGCCCGAGGACATCGATCCTAGAGAGGATGAAGAGCTAGGAAGTAGGAAGGAGACGTCCAATGAAGAGACCATAGACATTCTGATCGATTGCGACAACCCAACAAAGGTCTGGGAGATTGCTTCTCACTCGGATTCCTTCCGAACGAAGCAATTAACAGACTTTTTTAAAGAAAACTTGGATGTGTTTTCCTGGACTCACGCTGATATGTGTAGGTTCTCTCCTTCAGTTATGAGCCATTAATTAAGCATAAACCCAAAGCATCCTCCAGTGAAACAAAAAAAAGCGTATGTTGGGCCCGGAGAGGTCGGCCTCCATGATAGAAGAAGTGGAGAAGTTCATTGAGAATGGATTAATTAGAGATTCGATGTATCCCGGTTGGATTTCAAATCCTGTACTAGTCAAGAAATCCAATGGGAGAGGTGAACGTGTATTGACTTTTCTGATTTAAGCAAGGCCTGCCCTAAAGACATCTTTCCACTACCTAGGATTAACAAGTTGGTAGATTCAATGGTAGGATATGAACTTCTCTGTTTCATGGATGCATATTCAGGATACAGCCAGATTCCTATGCATGTGATGGATCATGAGCATACCGGCTTTATCACAGACTTGGGGTTGTATTTCTATGTGGTGATGCCTTTTGGATTAAAGAATGCCAGTACCACATATTAGCGCTTAGTGGATCGGATGTTTTACAACCAAATTAGAAAAATGATGGAAGTTTATGTGGACGATATGCTCGTGAAGTCAAAGAAATCATCTGACCACACTTCATACATAGCAGAAATGTTCAGTATTGTTCGATGTCATGGAATGAAGATTAATCCACTGAAATGCTCGTTCGGGGTCACATCTGGAAAAAAATTTGGCTTTGTAGTAAGTTCTCGTGGAATTAAGATCGGTCCCAATCAAATTGCGGCTATCAGGAATATTGAGAAACTGCGAAAGATCAAGGATGTCTAGAGTTTGGCAGGAAAGATCGCAGCACTGAGCAGGTTTATTTATAAGGCCACAGACAAATATGTTCCTTTCTTCGATTTGATAAAACATGGGAAGTGCAATTTTGAGTGGACCCCCGATTATGTAGAACTTTTCAGAACTTACTGGATCTCCTTGAAAAACTCTCCATACTGTCTAAACAAGTAGACCATGAAGATTTATTTGTATACTTGGCAGTGTCATCTCATGCCATTAGTTTAGCCTTGGTTCATGAGGATGACAAAGTTCAGAGACCAGTATATTATATGAGCAAGAATTTGGCAGCGGATGTAATTATCCGAAGATAGAGAAACTTGCTTATAGCCTACTAATTGCTTCCAGGAAACTCCGCCATTATTTTTAGGCTCGTCCAGTTTTTGTTTATACTGATCAACCACTTCGACAGGTCCTCAATGGCCTGAAGCATCTGGACGATTGCTTAAATGGAATATTGAACTAGGTCAGTTCGACTTGAACTTCCAACCCAGAAGATCAATAAGGGGGAAAGCATTAGCCGACTTCATCGCCGAATTCACAATCCCCGAGGAGGATGTGTTAGACAAAAGGGCTGGCCTTTCAGAATAGAAGTTAGAATTTAGTCCCTGGAAACTATGCACCGATGGAGCTAAAAAAGATTGGCGATCCGACACCAGAGTTGTTTTAATAACTACAGAAGGACGATCAATTTACTATGCTTTACGGTTAGAATTTTTTGCAACTAACGATGATTCCGAATACGAGGTAAAGGAATTGGGGGTAATAGAGGTAAACATTTTCTATGATTCGAAAATCATCATTTTCCAGGTTCGAAAAGAATTTCAGGCTAAGGGACCTCGACTTGTCACTTACCTAGAAAGGGTAGAGGAGTAACTAGACAACTTATAGCATTATAGCATAGATCACATTCCGTGGACAGAGATTAGAAAGAGGATAGGTTAGCTAAGTTGGCATGTTCTAACAATCCAAAGGAAACGTAGATGGTCCTGATTGATGTATTAGGATCCCCAAGCATCAACCAGATGGAAGTCGATCCGGTGTTGGAAACCGAACCAGAAAGTGAGTCATGGATGACACCAATAAAGAACTTTTCGCAAAACGAAACACTCCCGACAAGAAAGAATGAAAGATGGGATGTGGTTCGTAACGCTGCAAGATATGTCTTACAAGATAAAGTTCTTTATCGTCAGGGATTTTTGATGCCCTTGCCTCGATGTATAGCACATGACGACATCAAATATGTACTGATAGAAGTTCACGAAGGTGAATGTGGAGATCACACCGGAGGTCAAACATTGGCAAAAAATATATTGCGATATGGCTACTTCTGGGTGACCATAAATCGTAATACAACTGACTATTCGCGACACTGCAATCAATGCTAGAAATTCACAAAGATTTCTAGAGCACCCCCAGTCAACTTAAGTCAATGGTGAGCCCATGGACATTCCCTATGTGGGGAATAGACATGTTGGAAGTTTGCCAATTGCTAAAGGTAGAGCAAAATATGCAATCGTGGCTGTATATTACTTTACAATATTGGCGGAAGCCAAACCATTAACTATGATCACGACAAAGAGGGTGATTAATTTTGTGGTCAGGAATATAATTTGTCGATTTAGGATTCTCAAAACCATTATAATTGACAATGGAACTCAGTTTGATAGCACTGAGTTTAAAGATTTCTGCCAAAAATACAAGATTGAGAAGAGATACACCGCAGTGGCACATCCACAATCGAATGGGAAGGTCGAAGCAGTGAACAAGATTATCAAGTCCATTCTTAAAAAGTGATTGAAGAAAGAAAAATCCATATGGGTTGATGAGTTACCCCTAACATTATGGGCGTACACGATGACCTACAAATCCGCGACCGGTCATACTCCCTTCTCGCTTTCTTTCGGATCAGAAGCAATCATTCCAGTGGAATTGGAAGTTGCCTCTAAGAGGACAATGTACTATGATCCGATAACGAACAAAGAACTTCTCCTTGAGTCCTTAGACGAGATTGAGGAAAAGAGGGATGAAGTGGACTTACGCGCCTCGAGGCACCAACACCAAGTTACTCGATATTACAATAGGAAGGTTCGACCCCGGAGCTTTAAACCTGGAGACCTACTCCTGAAACGTGTCTTCCCACACCCCGTACATCTGGGTCCGAAATGGGAAGGACTGTATACCATTCAATGGAAACTTGATATAGGAGCTTTCAAGTTAACTACCGTAGATGGTGAGGAAGTACCCAGATCATGGAATGCCTAGCACCTGCAGTAATACTTGACTTAAGATTGTATCAATTCTTTTGTTCTATAAACCATGTAAAAAGGCACGACTTGCCCAGGAAAGTCTGGTTAAATAAAGAAAAGATTATAAAGTGAACTAGGCTATGATTTGGCCGAACCATTATAAAAAAATTATGTGTCATTTATTTTTCTGCATTTGTCCCTTTATATCTTGTGAGTGCTTTGTTTTTGGTATGAAACATTAAGCTTGAATTAAAATTAAAGACCGAACACGATATTCAAACCGGTGAGACTTCGCCCTAGAAAATAGGGTGTAGAAGGAAAGCTGGAGCGAATGAAACGACCGTTCATATGATAAATGCAAAGGATGGAAGACGACATCCCATACTCTAACTCCTACAATTCGAGAGAGAGAGTATAAAGGATGGGAAGATGACGTCCCCAAGGCGTGATGGTGCACCACGATTGAATACCGCCTTGACCACACTCTAACCTGGTCATACGATAGGAGAGTATAAAGGCTCTTAGAACAAGTGCCAATGAAAAAGGATCCTTAACCCACTAAAGGACTGTGGGTAGTCAAATGTCAAACCTAATCAATTCCGAACAAGCCCGGGCCAGACGTTATTTTTTATATTGATCGGGCTTACACACACATCACATCTCCCTGTTGTTTACTACTTAGTTTAGTAATGATTTTGCGTTATACATATTGTTGTTAGCAGGGAATCTCGTATAGGAATTTTTATTTAATTTGTGATGTGATTTATCATTTGTTACTTATGTTAATAATGTTTTGACTGCTAGTGCATTTAATTGAGATGAATGACAATTGCAAATATTCAACATCGCAGGAAAACAAGATACTTTATTTACATAAGTGCAGGTTTATACAAGGAGACTAATCAAAAGATGCGAGAGCTGCACTCGCTACAACAACATCAGGCCAGTGGAAAATAAAATGAAAAGACTAAATCACATTTCACTTGGATTTGGGGGAAGGCTTGGACGTTCGAGCATCCATTTATTTCTCTTTTTCTTCCTTATCAGCATCCGTGAGAAGGCGCTTCTTCGACTTCTTCTTTTCCTAGGAGTAACTTGGGGGGTGACGGAGGTCTAAGACGCTAACTAAGAAGTGATTGACTTCGAAAGTTTAACGACTATCTTCTATCCAGGACATATTGACTGGATGGGATCAATGTTAAAGGGTTCTTCGGTCTCCCTCCCCCCCCCAGATTTGGCTTTCAAATGTGCATCAGTCTTCTCCTTCATCTCCTCCAAAGTCATGTCATCAGCATCAGTCTCCCTCGTTTCCATCATTCCCACCATCGTCCTTGAGAGCATCTATAATGTCTCCTTCCTTAGGAGTATGAGTACTAGACGACACAATAGCTTTATTAGGGACCTCTTTTTGTTTCTCCTCGGTCTTCTCGGTAGACGTTGCGTCATTGACCTCTTCCTATTTTTCCTCGGCCTTCTCAGTGGGTTTGTCACTTGCAGGACGAGAAGCAATAACTATTAGTTCAAGAAAAAACTTGGCTTCTTCGATAGACGCTCCAATAATATGGCAAAAAGTTGAAATGGCTTTGAAAAATTGAGGCGAAAAGGTGGAGATACCTTTAGAAGACTTTTCAACATGAGCAGCAGAAGTTGCTGAAGTTGTTTGAAATATTGGAGATAAGAAAGCCGCCATGGGTATCTCAGGATGGGCAGAATCATACTCTTCTATTTTCGTAGCCCTGGGAACAACATATGAAGAACTAACATCAGTAGTTTGTTTTCCCTTAAGCCGACGTATTTCCTCCTCCATAGCAGCAATAATAAGTATATGTGCTTCAGATAAGCGTTCTGGCTCCTCGCCTTTTAGATATTTCTACATGAGTTTTTCCTCATCAATGGTGTCCTCCTTAAGCTGTCATCTCTCCCAGTCAACCTCCTGATCCCATATATAGACCAATGTTGTTGGATAGTCTTTGATCCAAAAATGTATCGATAACAAATTAATTGAGTAAAGAATTCTATCATGGTTTCGCCATAATCATCCAATTCCTTTTGAGCTTCGGCAAGTTATGCAATAACGTCCTTGACAGATTTTATAGCGATGTTTGCATTCCCCTCTATCAAAACTGCCCTTGATTCAATCTCTACAAATTTAGCATCTAGATTGGCATTCTTTTTCGCTAACTCCGCCTTTTCTTACTCAAAACGAGCATTAGCTAATTTTTCCGCGGTGCTTTCAGATTTAGCATCCTTAGCTTGCTTCTTCAAGTCCAAGCGTTCCTGGCTATGAGCTTCAAGTTTAGTGTGATAACACTTCTGTAGCTCTTCATATTGTTTCTTATAGTCGTCGGCGTCACATTGTGCAAGGGCAAGTTGAGCCTGTGCATCCTCCACTTCCTTTCCGTGTCCTTCAAGATACTCTCATCATAAGAGGCCATTTCCTTCATGTTATTGATATCAGTTATTAAGTCTCGAATGATTTTGGAAAGATTGCGCGAGTGCTTGTACATCTCCTTATACCATTTATTCACCAAGTCTACCTTAGCCTTGACCTCATCTGCCCACTTTGAAGGCACTAGCTTAAGAGCGGGAACGAAAAGCATATTCTCGAAGTGATGATCTAGAAATTGTTTCTTTAGAATTTTCAGTTTTGCTTTGTTCTCGGAGTCAAGAGTCACCGGCTTTGCCATGGATAGCTTGACTTTCGTCGCTCAGTTGGTACAAGAGCCATTTCACCTTTCTCTAACAATTTTCCAGAAGCCTTGGTTTTATCCTATGGGTCAGAATGTTTTGGAGGAGGCCTTCCCTGGTGATATTTTTCCTTCGGAGGAGTTGGAACCTTGGATAGTGGTCTATCTCCATCACGATGTTCCTGGTGGCTCTTATGCTTGTCAGTATCTAACCGATGAGGAGAAAGGGAACGTGAGGAATAAGGACAGTTGGAATCATGATGTCTCTTGATGTCTCTCCCGTGACTATCATCCCGATCATGTTCTATATTAGAGTCGAATCTGGCATACATGAGCGAACATCTCTGATAGGATATCAGTAGCACGTCATTTTCCCTGCAAAATGACATAAGTAAACATTAGAATTAGGATTAATATATTATACAAGTACTATGACGTGCAATGTAAGTGCAGTGTGCATGTCCTAAGTGATCCCCCAACGGACTAGAGCCTGGAGCCAGGCCTGTTTGTGTAGTCTCCCTGGCTTTCATATGAGTAACGTCTTCAGCCGAAGTGTGAAAGAAAGAATCTATTCCAAAATCTTGTGAAGTTTAAATGGCATTGGGCAGGGGAAGCCTCCCCGAACCCTGATATATGGACTCGTCTGTAAGAGAGTCTTCGGCTTGAGACTTGGTTAATGGTAGTTTCTTTGGAGAAGTTCGTCTTTCGGGAGTAGAAGCATCCTCAGGAGTAGTGTATCCGTGCCTATCCCCAGCAGGTATATTCACCAGAACATCATCCAGAATTGGCATAGGAGAAGGGAATTTTCGAAGTGCAGTTGGGTCCTCGCCTCTTGCCATTCTCTCGTCACCTAATTGCACTTCTTGGCTGGACCCTACGAGTTCTCAACTCTTCGAACTCTCTCCTTTTTCGACTGTAGTTTCAACCTATCCGTCGAATGAGGGCACGTATACATACAGACCTTCCCCGTGGCCTATGCTACGAGTTATAACAAGAAGAGGATGATGTTGAGTCAAAGCTTCAAGGGTTGTTTTGATTTATGACAAGAAGAAGCTTCTACATCGACAAAAAGAAGACAAGATGACTTCATAGGTTAGAAGTTGATTATTTAGAGTAAAAAATGTTAAAATCTATCCTCAAATGATCATACTTCTAATTGCTTTAAAATATTTCTTATAAAAGCATTTTTTTATGCATATGACCAAAAACATGTCGACCTACAATTTTTTATAGGTCAACAGGTTTTTAAATTGTAACGGTCAAAAATAGGTCGACCTATAAAATTTTATAGGTCAACAGGTTTTTGAAATTCCAACGGCTAAAAACATGTCGACCTATAAATTTCTATAGGTCAACGGGTTTTTGAATTTTGACCGTTATATTGAAAAGTCATCTTCTTTCTTCAAGAGTTGCATCCATTTCTTCTGATGAATAAACACTTCTTTTGATTGCAACTCTTCACCAATAATTGCAATTACTCGATCTTTATAAATACATAAATTTGCAATCATTCAAATCACCGAATTTACTCTCTATTTTCTGATCTATCTTGCATTATTCTTTTCACTCAAAAAGCACTCAAAAGCATTCAATAGTCGTTTGAATCACCAAGCATATTTCATACACTTGTGATTCAACTCGATATTTTACTTCCTAATCTTACTAAACATCAAATTACATTTGAGGATAAGATTATAGGAAGGGTGTACTCAATTGTTGACAAATCAGTGTTGAAGGAAGAACACATTCAAAGTCAAAATCTTATTATTGTTGAAGTCCTCGGTGTTATAAGAGGCAAGTGTTGAAGTCCTCGTGTTATAAGAGGAAAGTGTTGAAGTCCTCGTGTTATAAGAGGCAAGTGTTGAAGTCCTCGTGTTGTTAGAGGCGTGAAATCCCGTTCGGCTGCTCGGGTATTGTAAACCTGTTTCCTCCGGGTGAAGTGAGGTTGTTGTTTAGTGAAAATCCAGATAGAAGTCTGGGACTGGACGTAGGACGGTGCTCCGAACCAGTATAAAAATCCCTGGTGTGATTTTTCCTATTTACTGCATTTGCTATACTTGCTTATCTGTGATATTGCATCTGTGAGATCTTTTTACATTAAATATTTACCTGCATAACTATTGTAAATATACAAGTTAGTATATCACATACTTTCCGCATAGCCATATTATAGATCCTGCATAAGTCGTGCACACCCGACTTTTTCAATTGGTATCAGAGCAAGGTTATCTTATAACCGTAACACAGTTATTTGATATATTCTAGTAATATGGCAAATAACGCAAGCACTAGCACTAACACTTACACTGAAGGTCAATCTACACAAAGACCTCCTTTCTTTAATGGCCTAAACTATAGTTATTGGGCAACACGTATGACTTTCTATATGCAATCAACAAGTTATGATGCTTGGAATGCTACTCAGAAAGAAATAGTTAATCCAACTACTGAGTATGCAGAATGGACTCCTGCTGAGAAAACAGCAGCAGCAGTAAATGCAAAAGCAATAAATATGTTGTTTTGTGCATTAGACCAAAATGAGTATAACCGTGTTAGTATCTGTACCACTGCTTATCAAATTTGGCAAACGCTAAAAACAACTCATGAAGGTACTAACAAGGTTAAACAAGCAAAAATAGCTTTGTTGAAAAGTCAATTCCAAAATTTCAAAATGAAGCCAAATGAAACAATCAATGAGATGTATTCAAGGTTTCAAACTATTCATCATGCTCTTATTGGGTTAGGACAAAAATATTCTGACTTTGATGTAGTTTCAACAATCCTACACTCACTGACTAATGAATGGGAAGGAAAAGTATTAGCTATAGAAGAAGCTAATGATCTTTCTACCATGAAGCCAGATGAGTTGATAGGAAATCTAATGTCCTATGAAGCAAATTTACAGGCTAGAAGAGAACAAAAAGAAGAAAAGAAAAATGTTGCTTTTCATGCCGAAAAAGATGAAGATATTTCAGATTCTGAAGATGAAGACTTATCACTTATTGCAAAAGGCTTTAAGAAGTTTTTGAAACAAAGAAAGGCTAGTCGATACGACAAAAAGAAGTTTGGATCAAACAAACCATCTTCTTCAACTTTGGAATGCTTCAACTGTCACAAAAAGGGACATATGCATAAAGATTGTCCAGAGAAAAAGAAGAAATTCGAAAAATTCAAGAAAGACAAATCGAAGAAAAGAGCATTCTCAGTAACATGGGATGATTCAGACTCATCTTCATCTGACAGCGAAAGTGAATCAGACACTGAACAAGCAAATGTATGTTTTATGGCAACAGAGGATGAGGTACAAATTCCTACTTTTGAGGATATGCTTGATATTTATGATAAATTAATGTTTAAATTTAAAGATACAAAACATGAATTAAAAGAAGTCAAAGCAATGTTGAATAGAGCAGAACTAGAACGAGATATGTTAAAAGATGAGAAGAAAATATTAGAAGAGGAACTAGAAAAGGAACAAGAATTATCTTCTAATTCTAATTCTCAGTTATCTCTTTTAACTCAAGAAATTAAAGTTCAAAAAAAGAAAAATGATATTCTCATTGCTTAAAATCATGAGCTTAAAGCAAAAGTCAAGATTCTAGACCTTGAAAAAGCTAGTTTACAAACAAAGTTAGATAACATCTCTAAAAATGTTTCTAACTTTAACAAAGGTCGAGAAAATTTGACTAAAATTATTGAGAATTCACAATCAGTTACTAATAAACATGGATTGGGATATAAGAAACAAGTTATCAAGAAACATCTTGGTAAAAGAAAAAGGAAAAATAAGGTAGTGCAAGAAACTGAAGCTAAGAAAAATCTTAGTCTATTATATTCCAAAACAAAACCGATTGTGAAACCTCAAAAGAAGGATGTTAAATTTATAAAAGTATGGGTTCCTAAAACAAATAATAGTTTGATTAGGAACAAGTACATTCAAAATTTTTTAAGTACTGTGCATCATAATCCAAATTATTTATATAAAGGGGATACCGGACCCATATGGGTTTGGATTCCTAAGACCTAACTCTTAGGACCCTATAAAAAGTGGGTACCATGGACTTAATATTATTTTTGCAGGTCCCACTTAAGAAAAGAGGAAAATGGATTCTGGACAGTGGTTGCTCGAAGCATATGACTGGAGACAAGAGCATATTAACGAATATTAAATACTTTGATGGAGGCTCAGTCACTTTTGGAGACAATTCAAAAGGCTTCATCATCGGGAAAGGCGATGTGAGCAATTACGGTACTTCTAATTTACCTCTTATTACTAATATCATGCTAGTTAAAAATCTAAAACATAACTTACTAAGCATTAGTCAGTTATGTGACAAAGGGTTTACGATTTCCTTTTCAAATGACAAATGTAACATACTCGACCAAAATAAAAATTTAGTTTTTGAAGGCTATAGAGACAGAAATATATATATTTTAAACATGAATTTTAATCAAAATTCAAATATGTGCCTTATTGCTAAGGAAAATGACCCATGGATATGGCACAAACGTTTCTGTCATATAAACTTTAAAACTATTGACAAGCTAGCCAAAAATGATCTAGTCAGAGGTTTACCAAATCTGAGTTTCAAAGTTGACAATCTTTGTGACGCATGTCAAATTGGAAAACTAACCAAGTCATCATTTAAATCTAAGAAAGTAATCTCGACATTACAACCACTTGAACTATTACATTTGGATTTATTTGGACCAACTCAAATACAATCCATAAATCATAGTCGGTATGTATTTGTAATCGTTGACGATTATTCTCGATATACTTGGACTATGTTTCTTAAAAATAAAAGTGACACTTTTGAAAAATTCAAATCCTTCGTCAAACGTATTCAAAAATCGAAGGGACTTAAAGTAAAGAATATAAGAAGTGATCATGGCGGAGAGTTCGAAAATAATAAATTTGAACATTTTTGTGCAAAGAATGGTATATCACACAATTTTTCCTTTCCTAGAACTCCACAACAAAACGGGGTTGTAGAACGGAAAAATCGAACGTTACAAGAATGTGCAAGAACATTATTAAATGGAAGCACGTTACCAAAGCATTTTTGGGCAGAAGCTATAGCAACTGCATGTTATGTTTTGAATCGAGTTTCCATTCGACCTCTAACTAAAAATACACCATATTAATTATTTAATGAAAGAAAGCCAAATATTTCATACTTCAAAGTTTTTGGTTCGAAATGTTTTATTTTAAACACGAAAGATCACCTTGGTAAATTTGATTCAAAAGCTGACGAAGGAATCTTTGTTGGTTATTCAGATCATAGTAAAGCTTATCGTATATTCAATAAAAGAACCAAAATTATCGAAGAATCACTTCATATATCCTTCGATGAATACTATCAGTTTCCTAATATAAAAATTGATGATGACGAAAATATCAATGACACTATTGTCACAAATGAGGATTCTGACTCCGAAATTATCAACGATGTTCCTCAACCTCCTGAGATAGTTTCTCCAACTAGAATAAGATCTCCTCCAAGAATATTGAGAGATCATCCGGTTCAAAATATAATTGGAGAAGTTTCATCTCAAATTAGAACTAGAAGTCAACTTAACCAAATGGGACATGTTGCATTCATTTCAAACATCGAACCTAAGAATCCTAAAGAAGCTGCTACCGATGAATATTGGATTATTGCTATGCAAGAAGAACTTAATCAGTTCGAACACAATGATGTATGGGAACTTGTTCCAAGGCCATCCGATCAATCAGTAATCGGAACTAAATGGATTTACAAAAACAAAGTTGATGAACAAGGAAACATAACTCGGAACAAAGCACGGTTAGTAGCTCAAGGATATAATCAAGAAGAGGGTATCGATTATGAAGAAACTTTTGCACCTGTCGCTAGACTAGAAGCAATAAGAATTCTTCTATCGTTTGCTTGTCATCATAATTTTAAATTATATCAAATGGATGTCAAGAGTGCGTTTCTAAACGGTTTTATAAAAGAAAAAGTATATGTTGAACAACCACCCTTATTTAAACATGAAAAATATCCAGATCATGTTTTTAAGCTTAAAAAGGCTTTGTACGGTTTAAAACAAGCACCACGTGCTTGGTACGAACGACTACGAAGTCATCTTATCGACTCTGGATTCCAAATAGGAAAGGTTGATCAAACATTATTTATTAAACATTCGCACAAAGATATACTTGTTGTTCAAATATATGTGGACGACATAATCTTTGGATCAACAAATGAGAGACTTTGTAAGGAATTTTCAGATATCATGACAAAAGAATTTGAAATGTAACATATGGGAGAGTTATCATACTTTCTTGTTCTTCAAATTAAACAACTTCCAAATGGTATTTTCATAAACCAAGAGAAATATTGTGAAAATCTTTATAAAAGATTCGGACTTGAAAATACTTCCGGAAAACCGACTCCAATAAGTACAACTAGTCATCTTGAAAAAGATGAAAGTGGGAAGAGTGTAGACCAAAAGACATATCGAAGTATGATAGGTTCTCTCTTATATTTAACAGCTAGTCGTCCTGACATTATGATGAGTGTTTGTTTGTGTGCACGTTTTCAAGCTGATCCCAAGGAATCGCATTTACGAGCAGTGAAACGAATTATTCGATATCTTAATAACACCAAAGATTTCGGTCTTTTCTATCCTAAGGATTGTGCATTCGAATTAGTATCATATAGTGATGCTGATTTCGGAGGATCACGAACGGATAGAAAGAGTACAAGTGGTACGTGCCATTTCATTGGAAAATCACTTGTTTCTTGGTTTAGTAAGAAACAAAATTGTGTTTCACTATCGACATGCGAGGCAGAATATATTTCAGCAGCTTTGGCATGTACACAGATTATATATATGCAACAAACACTTAGAGATTTTGGTATGAACTTAACAAACTCTATTATATTTTGTGACAACACAAGTGCAATAAATTTATCCAAAAACCCAGTTAACCACTCTCGAACTAAGCACATTGACATTCGACATCATTTTCTAAGAGATAACATTGAAAAAGGAAATATAAATCTTGAATACGTTAATACAGAAAATCAACTAGCTGATATATTCACAAAGCCTCTACAAGAATCAATTTTTGTCAAGTTACGTAGAGAGCTAGGGTTGGTTTCCAGAAAAGAACTCGAAGGATAATATTGTTTAATATAACAAGAGTTCGTATTTCTTAATCAGAAACCAATGACTTTTCTTTTTACTATATATAGTAGAGAGTTTTTCTACGGTAAAGCTAATACAAACCATCTTTTTATTTTCCTTAAAATAGAAAATTCTCTCTATATAAATGCGTTTTGTTTTTGAGTGCTATCAGACAAACATTCTCTCAAAACTCTTATATATTTTCTTTTACCTCATGGCACACGTTTGTGAAAAATGTGCCAAAAACTCCCACATTTCAATCACGAGTTCCGAACCAACGGAACATAACTCCCCAAAAAACACCAGAGCATCCACCAGGTTATCATCAACCATCTCGAACGCCAGGAACCACGCCTACTCCTAAGAGAAGCAAGAAAGTTTTATTTTTCTCTCCCCGAACCAAAGAAAAGATCGACGAAATACATTACTATCAGCAACAAATGTTTTACGAGCAAAAACTCACGACTTCACGTTTGACATACCTCGAACGATTAGCTTCTCTCTTCTGTGGTTCTGACAGGCATGGCGTACATGAACCAATTCCTATACCAACATCTTCACGAACTCCAAACTCTTGGGATAGAAATTATCAAAACAATGAAGGAGCTAGTGAGAGATACAATTCTTGGGAACCAAAGAATCCATGGGAGCCAAGAAGATAAATTCTTTGCATTTAGAGTTTTTCTAAAAATAAATTCGTATTTGTTTTGTATTCACTTTTGCTTTGAATAAAATTTTTTAAAGCTTATATATTCTTCACATCATTTGGTAAAAACAAAATTAATCAGTACCTGTCGACCGCCCCAATATTAGCCTGTCGACCGGTCCAGTTATACAACGCTACAAAATTTCAACCAGAAACTTTAACGGTCGACCGCCAGGATTTTTCCTGTCGACCGGTCTAAACAGAATTTTTGGTTTATATTTTTCCAGAAAGTTAACCTGTCGACCGTCAATATTTTTCCTATCGACCGGTTTAATATAAAAAGTGTCTTCCAGAACTTCTACCTGTCGACAGCCCCTAATCTACCTGTCGACCGCCTTCAGTTTTTGTTCATATCCCTGTTAGACACGTCGGTTCTCTTTTTGATTAAATACATCCCTTCATTACAATCCATCCATTCATTATTTAAAACCCTTTCAATTGTTAAAATCCTTTCATCTCTTCATCAAACATCCTTATTTATTCATTCTCATCATCTTCTAAATCCATAACTCTTAAGAATTTTTCTTAATCCTTCTTCCTTAAAAACCTAATCTATTATAACTCTTCAAATTCCCCAATCTCTTCAATGGCTCCTAAACATAAGAAGTCAAAAACCACATCTTCTCAAGCCCCTGTTCAACCTATTGATACTCAAATCAAGCAATGGCTTATGGATCCTCTTGCTGTGACTAGATGGAACAAGATGAAAGACTATACAATTCACCACGGATCCTTTCTCAAATTCTCTGATTTCGTCCTCTACGATGTTAGTGAATTATCAAGAAGAGCGGGTATAAAGTCTCTACTAGATTTTGAAGACAATAATGTTGAGATAAGTCATACCTTGATAAAACTTTTTTATGTCAATCTCAATTTAGATAAATTTAAACCCCAAAACTCGGATAATTGCTTATGGTCCGTAGTCTGTGGTCAACACGTCTTTCTTTCCAAAGACCGGATGGCGGAAATACTCCGAACCCACAACGAAGGTATTCAATTTAGTAGTGATTTTTGCCCTATACATATACGAGATAGAAATAGTCACCTTTTTATTGAAGACCATAAGTCAAGTATTAAGGGTATCAATCTAAGACCATCGGCCAGACTTCTCCATCTTTGTATAACACACACTCTTCTTCCAAGGACTGGTAACTTTGATGCAGTGTATAGAGAAAACTTTAAAGCCCTGTATGCCATTTTTGCAAATATCAGGGTAAATTGGATAGACATGATTTTCGATGAGATTGTGCTGGTAAATAAACGTACAAGGCCACACTTGTTTTATAACGAGTATATCATGCGTTGTCTCATGGAATGTGGCGTAAGATCTCCCGAATCTACAATATCAATACCAAAATGTATTGATAAAGCATCTAAAAATAGGATGAAGTTACCGATTCCTGCTATGAGTATTATTCCGTTTGAACACTATGTTGAACAAGGTCCTCCACAAACATCTTCTTCTCAAATCCCTAGGCAAAGGCCTGAAGATGTTACAATTCCGCCTCCTACTTCTTTGACTAAGGAAACTCTTGAGCAAATTGCACGTAATCAATTCTTAATCGAAGCTCGACTAAAACGTACCGATAATAAACTCAACCGCTTGGACACCAAACTCGATAAACGGTTCAACAAACTAAAGTCTTTCTTCAGTACAATTTGGGAAGCAATCTCTTGTGCTTCAACTTCCGCAACCCTTGCTCAAGATCCCGGAAAATGACCTATGCCACCTACTTTTACATGGTCTTCCTCTGAAGAAGGTACTAGCTCTGGAGCGAGTACTCAACATACTCGTGGTCGTGGAATGTCGTATATTGAAGAAGAAGCTCATGACGATGTTGAAAAGGACAGTGATAACAGCGACAATGAGGAACAAGAAGAGGAAGGAAACAAAGATGACGAGGATGATAGTGATTCGGACTGGCCTTCACAATAATCATCTTATAGTTATCTTTTAACCTTTTAATTTGCTTATGTATTTAAATATTCTACTTCCTCGTACTTCCGGTGTGTCTATTTTGGTTTGGCTTGTAATATGTATGACAATCTATGTATTTCGTTCTACCGTTTATTCATGTGTTATTACTTAGTCTTATATATATTATTGTAATCACCCTTTTTGTCGATGACAAAGGGGGAGAAAATATTACTAACAAATGCCATGCAGATTATATAATTCAGGGGGAGCATATATACAGGGGGAGCAAATATACAAGGAACAATACCTTATTAAGCCATGTTGTCATCAATCAAAAAGGGGGAGAATGTTGAGTCAAAGCTTCAAGGGTTGTTTTGATTTATGACAAGAAGAAGCTTCTACATCGACAAAAAGAAGACAAGATGACTTCATAGGTTAGAAGTTGATTATTTAGAGTAAAAAATGTTAAAATCTATCCTCAAATGATCATACTTCTAATTGCTTTAAAATATTTCTTATAAAAGCATTTTTTTATGCATATGACCAAAAACATGTCGACCTACAATTTTTTATAGGTCAACAGGTTTTTAAATTGTAACGGTCAAAAATAGGTCGACCTATAAAATTTTATAGGTCAACAGGTTTTTGAAATTCCAACGGCTAAAAACATGTCGACCTATAAATTTCTATAGGTCAACAGGTTTTTGAATTTTGACCGTTATATTGAAAAGTCATCTTCTTTCTTCAAGAGTTGCATCCATTTCTTCTCATGAATAAACACTTCTTTTGATTGCAACTCTTCACCAATAATTGCAACTACTCGATCTTTATAAATACATAAATTTGCAATCATTCAAATCACCGAATTTACTCTCTATTTTCTGATCTATCTTGCATTATTCTTTTCACTCAAAAAGCACTCAAAAGCATTCAATAGTCGTTTGAATCACCAAGCATATTTCATACACTTGTGATTCAACTCGATATTTTACTTCCTAATCTTACTAAACATCAAATTACATTTGAGGATAAGATTATAGGAAGGGTGTACTCAATTGTTGACAAATCAGTGTTGAAGGAAGAACACATTCAAAGTCAAAATCTTATTATTGTTGAAGTCCTCGGTGTTATAAGAGGCAAGTGTTGAAGTCCTCGTGTTATAAGAGGCAAGTGTTGAAGTCCTCGTGTTATAAGAGGCAAGTGTTGAAGTCCTCGTGTTGTTAGAGGCGTGAAATCCCGTTCGGCTGCTCGGGTATTGTAAACCTGTTTCCTCCGGGTGAAGTGAGGTTGTTGTTTAGTGAAAATCCAGATAGAAGTCTGGGACTGGACGTAGGACGGTGCTCCGAACCAGTATAAAAATCCCTGGTGTGATTTTTCCTATTTACTGCATTTGCTATACTTGCTTATCTGTGATATTGCATCTGTGAGATCTTTTTACATTAAATATTTACCTGCATAACTATTGTAAATATACAAGTTAGTATATCACATACTTTCCGCATAGCCATATTATAGATCCTGCATAAGTCGTGCACACCCGACTTTTTCAGATGACGATGAAAATAGTCTCCCACTAGACATTCTCTGACACTTACTAGTTTTTGGTCACCATTTAGCAAACGGTCCACGCGATCCAAGTACGATGCACTTCCTTTTTAGGATTAGCAACTGTAAGTAAAAATGAGATGAGTCAATACATTTACAACAGTAATTAAAGTCAGAGTATCGGAACCTAAAGCTTATTTAATTTTAGCCACCACCTAGTGCATCCCGGTTGTTGTTTGATATAGAACCATTAGGGCTTTACTTCACCTGCTTTACTGCTAAACGGTTTGTCGATAATCTTCTTTTTCGGAACAGACTCAAAATACATGAAAGGAGTCTCTTTTGTTCAGTTTTTGAAATTGTAGAAGATGCATACGTCTTCGAAAGCAAGCTCTGTCCTAAAAATTTCCCTGTAGGCGATATATTGTGTATGCAGGTAGGCATAGACATTTGGGTGGAGTTGCATGGAGGCAATTTGCATTCATCTTAGAAAATCGACGATGAACAGTGAAAACAGAGGAATGACCCCCATGACATACATCAACCGGCAAATCACTGTGTATCCTTCGGGGGGATCATGAGGCCTATCTGTTTCTGTAGCCACTTTGGTATCTTTCCGGAGAATTCCATGTTTTAAGCATAGCCGCGTAAGCTTAGGTTCATCAATCGTTGACTCGACCGAATCTGTATGTGCTTCTATGATAGTTGCACCCTCAAATTCATCCGGAGCATGATTATCTCCAACTACTCCTCCCTCTTCTTCATCAACGGAAGCTTCACCTCCAAATGATTTGCCACTTTCATGAATTTTTATTTCATAGTCCGAGCCGACACTATCCAATGCTAAATCTGAAGTGGATGGTACATCTTCATAATTGGGATTTTCAGATGGCTCTACAGTTTCTTTTCTCACCTCCAATCTAGCTGAACGTCTTCCATACATGATCGCTGTACTACCCAAGAGATAACAGAAATTAGAGTGTATTTGCCTGTGTCCCCCGTGTGTGTATATGTGCTAATCTATGCTGTTGTGTACAATACCGAAGTCAGAAAACATAAAAGCAAGAAGAATGGAATGCAGTATGTAGAAAAGTAAGCAGTCGTTTGTTCGTTCAGTCCGAGAATGTCCAACTATCAAGGCTCTATCCTAGTTGTTCACAAGTTTATAAGATATACTTGGTTTTGCTAAGTTAGGCATAAAGTTGTACGCCATAAATTCACTTTGTCAAGGCTCTAGTCTTAACCAAGTCTAAATGATGTGAATACAACATGCATATGTTTCATGTTAGATGTTATCGTTTCGGCTCAGAGGCCCAAGTCTTAGACAATAGCTCGGTTCGGAGGCTTGTATGCAGTCATCATGTCAGAATGTAAATATTTGAATAAGTTTGTTGGGTCGGTTCAGAGTCATTAGGGGAGTCAACAACTGTTCGGTTAAGGGTGTGTGAAGGAAACCAACTCGATTCGAGTCGAGATCCTTTATGAAATTATATTTGCCCGAATTGGGTTGAAATCCCCCTAAAGTCAATAGATAAAACTTGAACTGAACTGACCGACTCACTGCAAGCCTGTTATTTTACTTGGATACTTCTTAATTCACTTTGAAATCATATGTCTCGACCCGAACCGTATCCTTCTTCTCTAGTCCACCATCTTCTCCCTCCTTTACACTGCACTAAGAGCTAAACTTCCACCCTTTTTCACCAAGTTGCGGAACAAACCTGACGTCAAGACTCTCTCTACTAAGCACCATCACCCATTCCATCACCTGGAAGAAGCGATGATATCGCCATCGTTGGCGATGGTGCGAATAATCCCGACGTTGGCTCCATCATTAATTTGGTCAAATCGATGCGGATTAGCATGGAAATTCAGATACTTTTATATGAATTCAAAGATTAAATTATGTGAAGTAGGGACTTAAACCTACCAAAGATCGAATTCGGAAATCGAAATTAAATTGGAAAAAAAGGAAATTAGGGTTTCTCTTTTGGGGATGGAAAATTGAGATACGACAATTGAAATAAAAGGAGAGAAAAGAGATGTTAACTTATATCAATGAGATATGAAAACCCTTCATGTTTAAATAGACTTGACAGTCCAACTCGATCCGTCTAATATCAAGCTAAATAACTAAAGGCCTTTCAGCCCAATAATGTGAAGGTGGACCGAATGCAACACGAGTCGGAATAAACCAATCCGAACCAAAACATGGTTACTAATTTGATGACATGACTCAATAAATGAGATAAAGATAAAGAAACTCAAAAGACATCGTCAAAATCTGCATATATACATTGAAAAGGTTATCTGGAGAAGTTGCTTAAGACCTTAACTGAAATCTTGATGTTGGGAGCAACAGAAATAGTTCGTTATCCCATGATGTATTTATAAGCCTTGCAGATACCAGAAGACATGACTTTATGAAGCATCACAACTCTACCAAAAGACACGACTGTTGATCAACAATAATTCAGGAACTAACATGTTAGATATTTCGAAGCACGCTTCATCTCCAATGAAAACGTACTTCGATGGGGAAAAATGTTAGCCTGCTTTGTGTTCAGGCTATACAAAGCTAAGGGATTCATTGACGGATGTACTCACGAACAAGAAGATGTGCAAGGCAAGCAACCGGGTCGGTTCGGGGCTCCCTAACCGAACCCCATCTCCACTGAACACAAACTTATAAGTCCACTCAAGAAGAATAACTCCGGGTCGGTTCGGCCCTACGACATCCAATCCAGAGCATAGTCCTTCCATCCAATCCGAACCACATTTCGAAACTGCACCAGTTACACACTATGTTCCTACATATCTGGGGCAGTTACCACCCATTCTCCCACATCGATAATGTGTTGTCATCATCTCAGAGCATTTGAGCCCGAGATTTATGGGATGGGACTCACATGGCATCCGACCCGAGTGTGTTTTCAGCCTATAAATACACCATGATACTCCATTTTGAAGGTTTTTTTGGCCATTTATCTACTCCAACTCTATCATCAACAAACTTCCTCTAGTATTTTAGATTTTACTTAGAATCTTTGAGTACAATTCTACAAAATTGATAGAAATTATCGATTGTAATAGTGAGATTGAGTGGATATTGTCATTGTATTTGTATACAATTCATAATTCAAAGAAGTATACAATGGATGTAGGCTTATTAACGCCGAACCACTATAAATGTTGTGTTCTTGTTGCTTCTCGTTTTATTCTCTTTAGAATGATCATTCAATTGGGTGTTAGAACCACTTTTGGTCTAACAGTTAGACCAATTTTGGAAGATTTGACTTCATATTTATGGAAGCTATTTCGGAATGCTTGTTTTGGATTTGGAGCAGGAATAGGAATTTCTTTTGGACTCTCCATAGGGCTTCGTTATGATAACATATCTTTAATTATGTTGTGTAATTGTTTTCTTATCATCATTGTAATGTATGACATTTGGATCCTATCGAATATTATGACTTTGAAATATCATTTAATGTAATATAACAAATATTCTGGTGTTTAATGCAAGTTTTACTTTCTATTATATTTAATGTGTTATATCCTATAGGCCATCTGTACTTCCGAGGATTGGGAGATCGGGTCATATCACTTCGTATCAGAGTTAGGGTTAACCTTAGTTCTAGATTATAACATACTAAAGGACTCACCAGAGATCAGATAAGCAGTATCCTAGGATGTGTGACTCATTAGAGATAGGGTTAGCAATACCCTAGAACCGTGTTTGCCTTTCCTTAAGATTCACCCCACTAGTGTTTGTCTTGCCTTAAGATCCACAAACCATGTTCCCTAACAATTGGTATCATAGCAAAGGTTTTCAAAAAATTCATAATTTGATTTTTGAAAATATTAAATGGAAAATTTTGAAATAATTTATGATAGTAGTTTAAACTCATAATCTGATTTTCGAAATTTGATTTTTAAATTTTGAAATTTAAAATTTTGATATATGGATATGTTACAAAACAATCATGATATTATTGTTTAAAATTGTAGTTTGTTACTTTGAAATTTCATTTTTTTTGTTTGAAAAGTTACTTGATTATTTGAAAAGTTGTTTTGTTTTCCAAAGGAGAAGAGTAATGACGGCTTGTGAAAAGACATCAAGAGGAAGAAATGTACATATATAATGTAAATCAACGAAGAAATGGGTACCAGATCAATTTTACAACTTTGGATTTTCATCTACAACTTAAGTTCATACTATACTTCTCTTAATTTGCTTCGTAATGCTGCTGGTTTCATGTGAATCCGTCAAGAATAGACAAAGTAATGATCAAATGAAGTTTTGCTGAATAAAGAGAGAAGGAAACCAAAACTATCGACGATTATCTTCAAACTGCATCGATAGGTTAGACTATTTTGTCCCAAATCATTTTCCAGGTTGAAGCCCTTGTTCTTGCGGTCATTTTGATGGGTAGATCATTGAATTTTGTAGGAGTGGGCGCGGTTCGGTTCGGTGTGGTTTGGAGTTCAAACCGCTTCCGCACCGCATCAAACGGTTAATCAAAAATACAAATCATTATGCTAACCATTCAAACAGTTAGGTTTCGGTTCGGTTTAGATGTAGTACGGTCCAGTTTTGGTTCGGTTCGGTTTGAACCCGTATTAAATATGAAATAAGAGAATTACTTCCATCAACAATCAATTTATGATTGTATGACGTTGTGTCACTTTAAGGTTAAAACATATAGTGTTATCTTGAATTGATACAACTACAACATACGCTGAAAATAGAGTATATATAGTTAAAATAAAACGTTAAATAGGAATGTGTTAACTTTTTATCATAACATTACCGGTGTAGCTATGCGGTTCGGTTCGGTTTAATATGGTTTGGTAATAGATCAAACCGCAACAGAACCGTACCATTACGGGTCGGTTCGGTTTGGGTTGTTACCTTTAGAGAGAGAATCTGGTGCAGTTTTCCGCACCGTTTATGCGGTCTGGTCTGGGCGGTTTCCGCATTGCGGTGCGATTTATGCCCACCCTAGAATTTTGGTCAAAACTGAGTGAGATACGATTATTTGAAGTTGGCTATGCAAAACTAAAAATTGTACGAGATTTCTTACATCTCTCCTACTGTTTCGACTTGATGCACCCTAATGACATCTAATTTCTTCGCCGAACTATTACTAGATCGTATCCCTTTCATACCTCTTCGATTTGCAGCTGGTTTCATCCAATTCCATTGAAAAATGAGGGAGATATGGCTTCTGAAAGATTGATAGAAAAAGAAAAACGGGAAAAAGAGGAAGAAGAGAGGGTTTATGAAAGAAAGTGGTCGTTGGGCCTATTTATAAAAGAATGTAGTATCCATTCATTTGAAATTCAAATTCAAACTCAAGGATTTGGTGCCAAGTTGGTTGAGCTACTAAATCATCAATTTCTTTCTCATACGGTCCTCAAATTTAGCAAATTAATATACTATGCTGATCAGAAAAACGAACCTGTCGCAATAGAGCAGATCACATCATCAAATTCTGGAAGATGTAAATTGTGGTTCATGACAATGGAAGAACAAAAAAAGAAGGATTGCAAAAATAGGTACGCTTTATAATTATTTCATAATTATCATTGAATTTAGGTATATACATTTATGCATATAGTTAGGCATAGAAATTTATCTCTTTTATAAATTCTAGATATTTTGGTTAATATGTCAATACACTATAGTATACATATCAATACACCAATTAACTAAAATCTCTTTTTATTTTAAAATCTCACTACTCTTTGATTTGGTTTTGAAAGGACATCTTTTCAAATATGAAAATGTCAGTTCAAACTCGGGTTATAAATTTTGATCATCCACTTATGTTCATTTTATTTCAAAATATATTGAAAGTATATGTATAGTACGTAGGTATGTTAATATGATTAAAATAATTTAAAATTTTCAAACATTTGATGTTGTTATAAAATATAAATATATATATATATATTATATGTAGTTTAAACATACATAGTTTAACTTATAAATTTTTTCACATATAATTTCATGACAACTTTGGATTACATTATCACAAATACTATCCGTAACTTAACACTAATTTTGATTTCTTATTTTATTAAGATTTACAAAACTTGTGTATTTAACCAAATATTTAGTATAAAAGTGTGTGTGTGTGTGTATATATATACACATATATACTTTTTTGTCTTATATTTTAAACATAAGAAGTTATAGATTTATAGCTTACTTTATATCATCAGATTTCATCAAGAACAATTTTATTATAAGTATGGATTTCTTATATAGTTTTCGCATATAAATAGTTCTTTGGAAAATTAGCATGTTTTGATTTCGAAAGTTTAAATTTAAAATTGATTTGTATCAAAAGATAAATAATAAACTAAATTTTAAGTCCGTTTAAAACCAGTTTTTCTATACTGTAACGACCCGCATTCTATGCACCATAGGATCGTAGAATATTTATTTCTTTCGCATACGGAGTCGTATGGTCATGTAATTTTGGGAGACGACTATTGGGGTCATTTCCATGTTCATGATTTTTACCGATTTCTAAATGACCGTTTTGCCCCCAACTAATACTGTTTTGGCCATAACTTTTGACTGGAAAGGAATTTTTGACCTTAAACCACTCCCATTGGCTCTGGATGATGGTTTACAATTCCGTAGAGTGGTCACATGTGAAAAACGGACTTACCGTTTGGGAGATATGGCTGAAATAAAGTTTGGAAGGTGAAAAACTGTTTAACCGGGCCAAATAGGGTGATTAGTGAGTGGGCCCATAACCCATTTCGGGATTAAGGTTATGGGGAGGCTGAAATGAGTTAGATTTTCATTCTATTTCAGTTTTCTAGCCGCCACTTACCTCTTAGAAACCCTAACAATGGCCTCCAACCTCTAAAACACCTCCAAATCACTTTCTAACCAAGGATTAGGCTTAGCAACATCCAATCATGGCGGATTAGCACAAGAATCAAGGTAGAGCTGCTGTGTTGCATTGGTATTCGCGCCCAACCAGTAGAGTTTCAGTTCTAAAGGTTTTATTTGTGGCTAAGGTGAGTGATTTGCATAGTTCCTCACTAATTACGATTAATTGAGGGTAATTAGTGTTGATTAGCGAATTTATACACTAATAAATTCTTGAAAAATATTTATAAATTCTTAGATAATGTTTTAGACCTCTGTTAGAAACTTGGGTTAATTTGATTAATCTTTTCTAATCATATCATTAGTTTTGCCTAAACATGCTTAAGGGAAAATATGGGATTTTAGGTATGTTTGATCCATTTTACATGCTATAGTTGTTGTTTTGGTGTTTATGATTGAATGTACGTGTTTCTATGACTGTATGGTATTAATTGTGATTGTTTAGAAGTGTTAGATTGGTCGAAAACGCTGTCGAATGGCGTAAATATTTGCTGGAATGGCCGATCCGGATCGGATCGGAGGAAGGAGCCCGAACCGAACCGCCCCTCCAAGCTGTTGTATCCGCAAGACGATCTGGACCCAATCCGCCTCTCGTATGCCACTCCGACCCTAACCGATGCACCATGGATAAGCTTGAGAGACCTGACTCGATCCGGAGTTCTTGGGAAGAAGGACCGAACCAGAGGAGTTTTCCACGAAGCCAGGAGGTGTGGATCCCGATCCGAACCGCTGAAGGAGTTCGATCCGACTCGATGCGTTGACCACAGCCGATCCGGACCGTTACGAGGTGGAGAAGTGGATCTGAACTAAGTGACCTTGGAGAGCACGATTCGGAGTGAAGGGAAGGGGAAGCCGAACCGATCTGAAGAAGAAGACCAATAACCCGAGATGCAAAGGTAGTCCAATGGGAAGTTTGTACTCAGGATCCAGTTGGGAACCAACGAGTCGACCTTACGAGTTGGGCTTTGCTGCGGGACGTGTGCTATGGGGTTGTCGATGTCTGTAACTTTGAATCACTATGTGTGGGGAGTATGTGAATGGATTCAGGGCCACAGTGGCCTAGGTATGACTAAAGAGCTATAGACCAATGAAGTGGGGTCATTTGTAAAGGTTTGGTCATGGCTCCATGTGGTAAGCTTGGTAGTAGCAGTAGTTGTACAAGTTGAACTCCGTCACTACTTCGATGGGTCTATTGATTGACAGTGGTGGACATCGTATGCTTTACACACTGAGCGAGAGATGTGAGGCTGATTGCTATGGTTGATTTGTTTGCCATCATTATGACATGCACACCCCCACCCTCATTATCTTTACACCATCTGTTCAGTGGAACCTTAGAGTATTGTACGGTATGTAGTGCTAACTCTTTGGTTGCAGGTCCAGGTTCAGGTATGGTTTAGTTTACCTGTTATTGTTCTGTTTAGCTGCTTATCGCTCGTACCAGACTTTTTGTCTGACCCAGAGTTTTATGTCTCTTCTTATTACTCTGGGTGCTCTCACGAGCAGACTAGAGACAGGTTGGCTGGTGATGTATGAGTATCCGTATCGGAGACGAGCAGGAGGCTTCCACGTATGATACATATGTAGATATTCTCCCTGTGTCGCAGCTGGTCACTGCTTTGGGCATTAGTAGTGCGCTCTTCCTTTCTTTTTCTTTAGAGACAGTTTAAAGTTGTAATAATGATGTTGGATCATAAGCTGTATTTGGATTTCCGCTGTTATGTTGGTTTAGTTTTCAGCTTATGCACCGTCTCGCCAGTTTTATGTCAAGATTATATTATTATTGTATTTTGTTCCATCGGCGGTGAGACATTCTACAGGTTTCCGATTAGTTCATTCTCTTCTTTCCTTTCTTTGGCGACCGTTCCGTGCTAGTCGAGCATGTGTACAGTGCACTTTCGGAGGAAATACCGGCAGGTGCGGGGCGGGCCGTCACATTTGGTATCAAAGCTCTAGGGTGCGTAGTTAACCTAGGGAAGTCATCTGGGAAAGATAGTATACGTATATGTGAGCGCGTATTTGTGATTATTTTGTTTTTCAAAAGCTATATATATACTATTAGTATTGCTAAGGATGAAGTCGCACTGCACTAGCACCACAATGGAGGTGGTTAATCGTTTTCTCTTTACAGATTGAACAATGAGCCGATACGCAATACGTGCCGGTAGAGGAGCCAATAATGGGAATGCTGCTGACATGAGGATGATGTTTACTGACCTCATGAGGGATATGCTTAGGGATGTGCAGAGGGTAGCTCCCAATGGTGGTAATGGTGGTGGTACAATAGTGCAGGCGCCTAGGGCCGATTTCGCCAAGCTAAATAAGGATTATACTAGTCTTGGCGGGAAGCTGTTCCACGGAACGGAATCGGCTATAGATGTTCAGGATTGGTTGGATAGCTGTGAGCGTATCTTCGAAGACTTGGGAATCGAGGATGCGATGAAGAGAAGGTTAGCATCCCGTCAACTGCAAGGACGAGTAATGAATTGGTGGAATGCTATAAAGGAAGCTACTACTGAAGATCAGATTACTTGGGAACAGTTTAAGGTTTGCTTTAGCGATAAGTTCATTCCAACTGCTCAGAAGTCAATGTTGTTTAAGAAATTCTTGGAACTCAAGCAGAATGACAGAGCTGTCTCTGAGTATATTGCCGAATTCAACACTTTGTCGAAGTATGAGTTATCTCTTACTGATACTGCCGAGAAGAAGAACGAGAAGTTCATAACTGGCTTGGATCCGTACTTGGGGGAAAGGCTTATTAACCACATCGATGAGACGTTTGAATCGATTGTGGGGAAAACATTGAGGTCAGAGAGTCTTTACCCTAAGTCGAAGACTGAGGTTGCATCTGCAGAGGAGCCAAAGCCGCAAGCAAGTGGTGGAGACTAGAGTGGTTCTCAGAATAAGAGGAAGCAGAACCAGAATAAGGATGGTCAGAAAAAGAATAAGAAAGATGTTGAGTGCTTCAGCTGTGGTAAGAAGGGCCATTATGCTAGTAATTGTCGGGCCAAGCCAGCGGATAGGAAGTGCTTCAACTGTGGCCAAGTAGGACATCACAAAGACAAGTGTCCGCAACCCCCTAAAGAAAAGCAGGTGGTGAAAGCATATGCCCTTAATGTTGTTCCTTCTTCGTCGAGTGCCCCAACTGCGGTGGAGAAAGGAAAGAATGTTGTTATTCAAGGTATGCTTTCTGTTTATGATGTTCCTGTTAGAGTTTGGTTTGATACCGGAGCTTCCAGTTCTTTCATATCTAGTGACCTGGTAGATAGGTTGGGATTGGAGCCCGAGATTGTCGATATACCTTTAGTACTGACGAACCCGATTGGCGGTTCGACTAACCTTAGCATGATTTGTCCTAATGTGGTCTTATCGAGTCATGGATGCATGCTTGTTTGTGATTGCTTTCTTTTGTGCTTTACTGGGTTTGGCATTATTTTGGGAGTTGATTGGCTCCAAAGATACGAGGTGGTGGTAGACTGTGAGGGCTTTTTGGTGACATCTAGAGCGGATGATGGGCAAAGGGTAGTGTTTGGTGGTCTACCCGGTGATGGGGTAATGGCTAGTTTTCTAAATTCCCTTGACATCCTGCATAGTGAGTTGTCAGGTTTGCCCGTGGTTGGCCAGTATCCGGACATCTTCAAGGAAGTGACTGAGCTTCCACCACACCGAGAGATTGAGTTCCGTATTGATTTAGTGAAAGATGCCAGGCCTATAGTGATGCCACTTTGTCGTATGGCACCAAGGGAGCAGCGAGAGCTGGGGGTGCAAGTCAGCGATCTTTTGAAGAAGGGATTTATCAGAAGGAGTGTTTCTGAATGGGGAGCACCAGTTGTGTTTGCTACCAAGGCTGATGGTTCCCTTCGTTTGTGTGTAGACTACCGCGAGTTGAATAAAGTGATGAGGAAGAACAAGTATCCTCTCTAGCGGTTAGATGATTTGTTTGATCAGTTGAGTGGCGCGAAAGTATTCTCTCAGTTGGATCTCGCGACAGGTTTTCATCAGCTTAGAGTGGAAGCTGAGAGTATAGCTAAATCGGCATTTCGGACGCCGTCTGGATTTTATGAGTGGTTGGTCATGCCATTTGGGCTGACCAATGTCCCAGCATAATTTGTGGATCTTATAAATAGGGTATTCAGAGATCAGTTGAATAAGTTTGTCCTTGTGTTCGTGGATGATATTTTGGTCTATTCGAGGACAAAGGAAGAACACAAGGAACATTTGAGAATAGTGATGGAGGTGTTGAGAAAACACCAATTGAAAGCATATTTTTCTAAGTGTCACTTCTGGAGGAGGGAAGTGAGATTCTTGGGCCATGTTGTTTCAGATAATGGTATTGCCATGGATCCTGCGAAGGTGGCTACGGTGCAAGATTGGTCTACGTCCAAGAATGCAACGGACATAAGAAGTTTCTTTGGGTTAGCTGGATATTATCGTAAGTTTATCCAAGACTTCTCCAAGATAGCAGCACCGTTGACTCAGTTGACCAAGAAGAATCAAGCTTTCGTCTGGGACGAAAAGTGCGAGAATGCATTCAAGAGTCTAAAGGAAAAGTAGACATGTGCACCAGTGTTAGTCATTCCTAAGGGAATGAAGAGATGACAGTATATACGGATGCATGTGGCACAGGGCTAGGTGCTGTATTGATGCAAGGAGGTGGGGTTGTAGCTTATGTAAGTCGGCAACTAAAACCGCACGAGAAAAAATACCCTACCCATGATTTGGAATTGGCAGCGATCGTGTTTGCATTGAAGATGTGGAGACATTATCTCTTGGGAGAAAGATTCGAGTTGCTTACCGATCATAAGTCGTTAAAGTGTCTCTTCTCTTAGAAAGATGTAAATCTCCGGCAGCAAAGATGGTTAGAATTCTTGGCTTCCTATGATTTTGACATCGCATATACACCAGGAAAGGGAAATGCGGTGGCTGATGCATTGAGTAGAAGACATGCCAGTTTATGGGCTATGTTTCTTGAATGGAAGCAACTAGAGTACATCGTTGGGTATGATTTCAGACCAAAGTGCGAATTGGATCTAGAGATGTTAGCAAGATTGACGATCAGACCCACTTTGATTGAGCGGACCAGTCAGAGGAACGATCCTAACCTATTGGAAATCATCTCAAAGTTAAAGATGGGAATTGATGGAGAGATGAACAAGTATGTGCTTGATCAAGATGGATGGCTTAGAAAGAATGGAAGACTAGTTGTACCCAATGTCAATGGATTGAGAGATGAAGTTCTTAGAGAATGTCATCACTCAAAACTGACTATACACCCCGGTGGTAACAAGATGTACCGAGACATGAAGCAGACCTACTACTGGGAAGGGATGAAAAGTGACATTGGGAAGTTTATATCCAAATGCATGAATTGCCAACTAGTTAAAGATGAGAAAAATAAGCCTAGTGGTTTGTTACAACCATTAGAAATTCCAGAATGGAAATGGGAACAAGTGTCAATGGATTTCATTGATGGGTTACCAAGGACTAGATCGGGCCATGATAGCATTTGAGTGATTGTGGACCGATTGACCAAAAGTGCAAGATTTATACTCGTCAAGTTGAATAGAACGGCAGCTAAGTTAGCTGAACTGTATATAAAATGGGTAGTAAGATTTCATGGAATACCTGAAGTCATTGTAAGTGATCGAGATCCATTGTTCACTAGTGGATTTTGGAAGAGCTTACAAGAGACGTTAGGATCAGAACTACATCTCAGTATCGCGTATCATCCTCAAACTGACGGATAGACAGAGAGGATAAATCGAGTCTTGGAAGACCTCTTGAGGGCTTGTGTATTGGATTTTGGTGGATCATGGGATGACCATTTGCATCTAGTAGAGTTTGCATATAATAATAGTTATCAATCCATTATTGGTATGGCTCCATTTGAAGCTTTGTACGAGGACCGTGCAACTCACCGTCATGTTGGGTAGAAACTGGTGAGAAGTTTGTACTTGGACCCGATGTGATAAGAGAAGCTTCAGACAAGATTAAGATTATCCAACAACGAATGAAGGCTACCCAAGATAGGCAGAAAGCTATGCTGATAAGAGGAGAAGAGAATTAAAGTTCTCCATTGGCGACTTGTTGTTTGTCAAGATTTCTCCGTAGAGGAGCGTGATATGATTTGGCATGAGAGGCAAGTTAGCACCAAGATTTGTTGGTACATTCCCAGTTCTTGAGCAAATTGGGAATTTGGCATACAAAGTTGAATTACCAGAGAATATGGCAGGAGTTCACAATGTATTTCATGTTTCCCAGTTAAGGAAGTTCGTGCATGACCCAGGTGTGACTATTTCACCTGATCAGTTGGATGATATCGAAGTTGAACCCGAGGCGGATGGGAACCGCAAGCCTATGCGTATTGTTGGGAATGATACGAAGCAACTTCGAAGGAAAGCGGTGAAGTTAGTCAAAGTTCAGTGGGGCGAGAATGAGAATGATTGTACTTGGGAGACAGAGGAAAGCATTAGGGAGACGCATCCAGAACTCTTCGCCCGGTAAGATTTTAACTTCGATTTAGTTTTTCCGCATGCTAGGATAGGCTTGTTTTGTTCGTTTTGCATGATTGACTATTGTATATGGTTGGTAGGCATGCGGGATCCTTTGTATGTTTTGGGTTAAGGAATTTCGGGGATGAAATTTCTTAAGGGGGAGAGTGTAACGACCCACATTCTACGCATCATAGGATCATAGAATATTTATTTCTTTCACATACAGAGTCGTATGGTCATGTAACTTTGGGAGACGACTATTGGGGTCATTCCCAAGTTTATGATTTTTGCCGATTTTTAAATGACTGTTTTGCCCCTAGCTGATAATGTTTCGGCCGTAACTTTTGACTGGAAAGGAATTTTGACTTGAAACAACTCCCATTAGCTCCGGATGATGGTTTACAATTCCTTAGAGTGGTCACATGTGAAAAACGGACTTACCGTTTGAGAGATATGACTGAAATAAGGTTTGGAAGGTGAAAAACTGCTTAACCGGGCCAAAATGGGTGATTCGTGAGTGTGCCCATAACCATTTCGGGATTAGGATTATGGGAAGGCTGAAATGAGTTAGGTTTTCATTCTATTTCAGTTTTCTAGCCGCCACTTACCTCTTAGAAACCCTAACAATGGACTCCAACCTCTAAAACACCTCCAAATCACTTTCTAACCAAGGATTAGGCTTAGCAACATCAAATCAAGGCGGATTGGCACAAGAATCGAGGTAGAGCTGCTGTGTTGCATTGGTATTCACACCCAACCAGTAGAGTTTCAGTTCTTGAGGTTTTATTTGTGGCTAAGGTGAGTGATTTGCATAGTTCCTCACTAATTACGGTTAATTGAGGGATATTAGTGTTGATTAGCGAATTTATACACTAATAAATTCTGGAAAAATATTTATAAATTCTTAGATGATGTTTTAGATCTCTGTTAGAAACTTGGGTTAATTTGAATAAGTTTTGCTAATCATATCATTAGTTTTGCCTGAACATGCTTAAGGGAAAATATGGGTTTTTGGGTATGTTTGATCCATTTTACATGTTATAGTTGTTGTTTTGGCGTTTATGATTGATTGCACGTGTTGCTATGACTGTATGGTATGAATTGTGATTGTTTAGAAGTGTTAGATTGGTCGGAAATGCCATCGAATGTCGTAAACAGTTTCTGGAAAAAGTGCAGGAATCTGGCCGATCCAGATCGGATCGGAGGAGGTAGCCGGAACCGAACCGCCCCTCCAAGCTGTTGTATCCACAAGACGATCTGGACCCGATCCGCCTCTCGTATGCCACTCCGACCCGAACCGATGCACCATGGAGAAGCTTGAGAGACCCGACCCGATCCGGAGTGCTTGGGAAGAAGGACCGAACCAGAGGAGTTTTCCACGTAGCCAGGAGGTGTGGATCCCGATCCGAACTGCTGGAGGAGTTCGATCCGACTCGATGTGATGACCACAGCCGATCCGAACCGTTACGAGGTGGTGAAGTAGATCCGAACCGAATGACCTTGGAGAGCACGATCCGGAGTGAAGGGAAGGGGAAGCCGAACCGATCTGGAGAAGAAGACTAATAACCCGAGATGCAAAGGTAGTCCAACGGGAAGATTGTACTCAGGATCCAGTTGGGAACCAACGAGTCGACCTCACGAGTTGGGCTTTGCTGCGGGACGTGTGCTAAGGGTTTGTCAATGTCTGTAATTTTGAATCACTATGTGTAGGGAGTATGTGAATGGATTCAGGGCCACAGTTGCCTAGGTACGACTAACGAGCTATAGACCAATGAAGTGGGGTCATTTGTAAAGGTTTGGTCATAACTCCATGTGGTAAGCTTGGTAGTAGCAGTAGTTGTACAAGTCGAACTCCATCACTAGTTCAATGGGTCTAGTGATTGACAGTGGTGGACATCGTATGCTTTACGCACTGAGTGAGAGATGTGAGGATGATTGCTATGGTTGATTTGTTTGCCATCATTATGACATGCACACCCCCACCCCCTTTATCTTTACACCATCTGTTCAGTGGCACCTTAGAATATTGTACGGTATGTAGTGCTAACTCTTTGGTTGCAGGTTCAGGTATGGTTTAGTATACCTGTTATTGTTCTGTTTAGCTGCTTATCGCTCATACCAGACTTTTTGTTTGACCCAGAGTTTTATTTATCTTCTTATTACTCTGGGTGCTCTCACAAGCAAACTAGAGACAGGTTGGCTGGTGATATATGAGTAGCCGTACCGGAGACGAGCAGGAGGCTTCCACGTATGATACATTTGTAGATATTCTCCCTATGTCGCTGCTGGTTACTGCTTTGGGCATTAGTAGTGCACTCTTCCTTTCTTTTGCTTTAGAGATGGTTTAAAGTTGTAATAATGATGTTGGATCGTAAGCTGTATTTGGATTTCCGCTGCTATGTTGGTTTAGTTTTCAGCTTATGCACTATCTCGCCTATTTTATGTCAAGATTATATTATTATTATATTTTGTTCCATGCGCTGTGAGACATTCTACAGGTTACTGATTAGTTCATTCTCTTCTTTCCTTGCTTTGGCGACCTTTCCGTGCTAGTCGGGCATGTTTACAGCGCACTTTCGGAGGAAATGCCGGCGGGTGCGGGGCGGGCCGTGACATATACAGTTATGAATATATGTTTATTGTTTACTTCATATGATAAAATTTTATGTTCGCTTTAAAATGATCTTAAATATGTATTATATTTAAAGAAGCACTATACTAAGATTATTTAATTCCACATTTCTCATATAATTATTCTAAATATATCACTACCTGTAATGAATATTTTTAATTACCATTAAACTCTGGTCTCTTTCATTAGTATCTTAAGCCTAAGTCTAGAAATTAATATTACCTTTGTTTGATTGAAATAATGATACATGTACATGTGTAATAGTCAGATAGTACTTTGAATATCTTTTACCAAAATAAAAATCATCACCAAATTATTCTACATATTATCATTACACAACTTATTTTCATATCATGCATCATATTCAAATCATTCACATCACACAAGTTGCAGTTCATTCAATATGTCCTCTCATATTGCTTTGCATATGACATATAGTTCATACTTTATTATAACCAACGTACTGCACACATTGCATTACATACACAAAACAAATATACTGTATGGGTAGTTCTTATCTAATTAGAAATAAATAGGATTAAAAATTAAATACATAACATATTTGTTTAACTTGGTTGACTTGTTTGACTTGTCTGATTTGTTTGACATGAATAACTTGATTGTCTTGTTTGACATGGTTGAATTTCATTAGTGGTTGATAGGTGTGTTAGAAATATACTTGTGCACTTGTGGTTGATTGGAGTTCTATAGGTTTTTAGGGTAAATAGAAGTTACAAAAAATGTTTGTCTTTATTTGATTCGATGTTTTGTGGCAATAAAACTTAAATTGGTTGATTATTTGGATTAAATTGCTTAAATATTGACTTGTTATTACTTGACTTAAATTAATTTAAGTTGTACATTAATTTAAGGATATCTTATCAGTATTATTTCTTAGTCTAGATTAAAGTCTTAAGGGAATTAGAGTTTAGGCTAGGTTTATTTTTGTGTTATATTAAGGGGGAGTTTTTTAGTGTCTAGTATTAGTTGAAGTTTCAAGGTATTTTTGAATTGACATATATTTTTGCTTTGATTGATTTGATTCAAATTGTTTATACTGAATGTCTGAAATGCTTGTTTATTCGAATTGCTTATTTGTTTGAATTGCTTATTTGGATTGATTTGATTGTTCGAATTGATAATAAATGTTGATTGGTTTGCTTAGTTTATTATCCTTCTATTTAGTTTATTAGAGTAGTACAGTCATAATTTTAGGAGGAGTTATAATATTTTAATTTTTTAATCGATTATAAATGCTGATTGGTTTACTTAGTTTGTTATCCTTCTATTTAGTTTATTAGACTAGTATAGTCATAATTTTAAGGGGAGTTATAATATTTTAATATTTGAATCATAGATTTAGAGGGAAATGTTAGGTTATTCAATTCGGGAAGTATTATATGGTCATTAGGATCATTTATAACATAGATTTAGGGGAAGTATAACTTAGTTTAGTCTAGTAAAGTCTACTACAGATATAGTATAGTCTTGTATATGGTACTTTTTGATAATGACTGTTAACCCCGTTGTGAAAATGCGGTTCAAAGTTATGATGTACATATGAACGTTGGGATGCATCTTCATTTAATTCGCGGTCTCATTTAGCTCACGCTCTTTTAGCCCGCTTTTTTGGATCGCGCCTTTTTAAGCCGTAAGCTATAACCCGTTCAACGCATTGAAATCGCCTACACCATTCGGGACATCCCTCGTGTTTAGCCTGTAATACTCTTAGCTCGTTCCGCTTTTTTGGATCGCGCCTCTTTAGACCATAAGCTATAACCCATTCAACGCATTGTAATTGCCTACACCATTTGGGATGTCCCTCGTGTTTAGCCTGAAAGTACTCTTAGCTCGTTCAATGCTTTAACATTTGGGTCGGTCTACTTTATTCAAGAACCAGATCGTATCAAAGAGGGAACAAAGGCGGGAACGAGCTAAATACTGAGGAGTTGGTTTCAATTCGTTGTTTTCAGACCGTGAAAGAACTCTTAGCTCGTGCAAAGCTTAGAGTGTGGCCAATTATATTGACAATAAAGGACGTATGCAATGCAAACAGTATACAAATGAGTATAGCCACGCAGCAAACGGTGTGTGACAGAACACATGCAAATGGCATTAAAAAAATGGGTTCACCACACCATTCTTTTTTATAAATAACAAGAGGGAAAACTGATAGGTCGTTAGGACCTCTAACGAAACAAGGAATGCACTATAAAATGTGATGGATTAATATGTAACGTCCACACGTGGCAAACAAGAGCAGACAACCACCTTGGAACGTTCACAGAGCTGTTAAGCCACAACCGTTAGGCCACAACATTTAGGTCGTGTCAACGAAATGAACATGTGGCACTGTTGCAAAGAAGCCCACGTCCCAACAGACAAATACACGTGGTAGGGTATGAAATAAGTGCATGGTATAACTCATTGAGTGGAGGTTGCATACCCTAGATCATGGAGCAATATACGTACTATCTAAAAGTATGGATCATATGTTACTGCAACACGTAGTAATATCCTATTATAATATGGGTCAGCCCATTCATTATAATACAAAGAAGGAAACGTTGCGTTTGCATGTATTTGGAGTCCTGGATCTTTTTTAGGCTACGACGCTGTTTTAGGATGTGAGACATGTTTTAGATCATTGATCCTTTTTAGACCATGCAAAACAAATAAAGCTCGTGAAGACTGGAGAACGTGATAGCTCAGCTCTTTTAGGTCGTTGCCAGACCGAAGAACGTGATAGCTGGAAGAATTTTGCTTGTCCGCATGATTTAGGCTGCTCACGAACTAAAGCACGACATACCAATATTTACGACCGTGCCAGTCCCCTTAGCTCTTACTATAAATACCCCTCATATTTCAAATCGAGGGGGGACCGAAAATTCATTCCTACAAGGAGGTGCCACCAAATTCAATCTCACCTACAACTTCTCTAATGGCTTCTATGGATTCAACAACTCTTCTCCAACTTCATGTAGATCAAATCCATGCCAATGATCAATAAAGCTCTCTCTAATTGAATCTAAGCACCTTCAATCTCATTCAAGCTACAAGATAAATCACTCCAACATCGTTCAAGCAATTTCATATCTTCTCCAATCCACTCTAAATCTGGATCTAATGCAAAACTCCTATCAAATCATGGAAAAGGGTCAAAGCACTTAAGTGATTGAAGATCCATACTTCTACCACCTCTAACCTAGAGATCCTATCAATTCCTTGCCAAATTCAAGAAAAGTTAGATCATAAAGAGAGTTAAAAGAGAGAAATGAATGTATTGAGGGAAATTCCATATTTTGAAAGCTCAAACATCATAATGAGAATTGATTAGAAGTGGATGTAGATTAATATTGAATCGAACCACTATAAAAAGCTTCTTGCAATACAACAAAAACACCATACTACAACTTTAGTTTTACAACGGTGGTAAAATCACCTTTGTAATAAATGTTTTTTACTACAGCCATTTCACTAAAGTTGTAATAAACATATTTTTCACAACTTTTACAAAGATAGTAAAATCACCGTTGTAACTAACGTATTTTTAACAGCTTTTTTGTCTTGTTAGTTGTGATAGATTTCTAGTAAACATAATTAGTAAATAATTTTTAATATTTAATAATTAGTGTAATAAATTATTAGTATTAATTATTTAATAATCAATGTTTAACAATTAATTAATAAAAAGTAATCATTAATATTAATAATTAAAAAAATCAAGAATAAATATTTAGTTATTAATTTTTGATAATTTGTAATTAAAACGATTTTATTAGAAAGTTGTATAAATCTATTTTCAATAGTTCTTTTTCTGCTTATTGTAGTAGAGGCCTGTTAAGTATAAAGAATATCTAATATTTAATAACTAATAATACTAATATTAAAGAATAATTAACAATTAGCAATAACCTTAGGAATCATTAATAAATAATAATTACTATTAAATATTTAGTACATAATAATTAATAAATAGTAATTATTTTTCAATAGTCAATGTTATGTGTTTAATAATTAATAATTAGCAACATATACATAATAAACTTTTAATAATTAATATTCAATTATAACTAAGAAGAAATAAATAATAATTAATATTAACTATTACTAATAATTAAGTAATATTTAATATTTTAATAAAAATTAATTCTCAAGAAATCCATATCATATTTAATATATGTTTTTATTTATTAATTCAACTTATAACATTTAATTATATGTATTTTGGTGAAATTTTTGTTATGATCAATGAAAAATTTATGGACATTAACTGTCAGCACAGAAGAAAGTAGGAAACTTGAGGTGGAAAAATCAAATTTTGGCTCTCGTGTACTGCAACTAGATCAAAATTTAAGCGGCAAGATTGAAAATTTTGGCGGGCCGCGTCAACCGTGAAGGATCGTAGATCAAAAGCAAAACCATTTCATCTGGTCAACGCTAAACAAAATCATTTTTCGATTCGATGACCGCCTATTCTGAAATGACTCCTCCTTCTCCAAATTAGATCCAAAAAGAAAATCTCGACTTCTTTCCCAAGCCAATGGATCCGATTAGGTCCTTTTACTCCTCTGCAGCCTTCGTGAGAACGGTCCATCCATCGTTGAAGAGACATCGAGCGCCTCTGACATCTTCCTTTTCTTTTTAACCCCACTTCAAGCTCCTTTTTCAGACATGGTCATTTCAATATAGTTGGGTCTACCTTCCCGATTTCGATTCTCTTTTGCCCCTTTTCCTGCTGATCTAGATCGTTATTTGCCTTTCTATGATAATGTTTTATCTCACAATTTAACAGTCCTCCTATTCGCTGTTTCGCTACCTTTATCCTTTTTGCCTTCCCAGCTTCTCGAGTGGCCTTCTGTTCATCAACTGCAAACCATAGGCTTCCATAGTTGCGAGCCATCACTCTCTATGTTTTACCCTGCTTTTTTTGGTCTTGGGTATGACCTTTGGCACGCGATTTACTTTGCATGCTACAGTATGTCTGTTTTACCTTTTTCAATGGTTTTTTGCTTGTTGAGTGGATTTTGGAATTGGTTTATTGAGTTATCGAGGAGTTGAGGAACTGTTAGTTGGTTGTTGGTTTTGAGGAAGTTTCAAAGGGTTTGTTGTGGTTCTATGGTTTGCAGCCTTTTGGTTGCTGGAGCTGCTTGTTTTCTTTTGGGCCATTGTCTTGCTGCTTGGGGTTATTGTGATCTGTTCTTGCAAGTTTTTTTTTGGTTCGTCTATACTTTTTGTGCTCTAATTCAAGACACAGGAGGCTATTTTGCTTATAAAATTGATGAATATGTTGTTCATTTTCTCCTAGATTCAACAACATTAAGATTTGCTGCAAATGAAATGATAGTAAGTTTTACTTTAATTTTGTGTTTTGAATCACCACATATCACCACATATAACTGAATTAAAAATTTGCTAGGATTCGTAACCCATTGGTAATCATGTTCATTATTGAATTGTTAACAATTCAAGGTAAAGACCAAGCAACATTATTGTCAAAGCCGCAGATTATTGACCAAGCAACATTATTGTCAAAGCCGCAGATTATTGGAGTCACCTGAAAATGTTGTTGTGACAATATGTGAACATATTAGCTCTTCCAAATCATTTACCTCTTATTTAGTAAATTTCTTTAATAGGAAATGAATTCTTTCCTTATTTAGATTTTTTTTACTTTATATTTTCATAATGTCTTATTCATTTTTGCTACAATGTGAAATGGATTGGAAATTAGTAAGATGTTACCATTATTAGTAGGAAAGTTGAATAACTGCTGCTATTAAAATTATTTAAAATAAGAACATTTTTTGCTCAAATAGAATGAAAACCCCTTCCATTCTCTATTACGCATAACACTTTAATTTTCTGGTTGTTCAAATCCCATATTTTATAGAATAAATCTCCAACAAAATTTGACTAATCCATGTCAAGAACCACTAGCTCAACTGGTTAGTGGTATGAAGCTCTAAACGTAGTATCATTTTTACTAGAAAAATAATGACTAAACCATGAATAATTGTTAATCATAAAATTGTTATAAAAGGATAGTAACAGTATTTGAAAAAATCAGGACATTGTAGCCCATTGAACCATGAATTTAACCATCGATTATAAACAACAAGTAGTGATGTTTTCTTTGGTTCATTACTCTTTATAAATTCGGCATATCTATATAATCTAGTAAAATAATAGATAGATATATTTACTAAGTCATATCAGGTACAATTAATTTGATATTTTCTTTATATAAAATGAAATTACTGCAACTTATTGAAAGTTAAAATTGGATGCAGTGTAGGTAAATGAGATTGTTTGGTACCACTAATGAATGCACTTTATGTTTCTGTAGGATATGTCGATTAATGTATTTGACAAAGCCACATAAAGTAGGTTTGATCGAAGTTCAACATTCATGGCTCTAGACAGCGGGTTGATAGGTGATATGTGTGGATTTGCTGCTACCGCTTTTCTTTGTGATATTTATTTCATTCAAATTCCAACAACTTTGATGGCTCAGGTGTGTTCTATTTGGACATATGACTTTGAAAGGTTACTTGTTCCTTTTTAAACGCGTGGAAAAAAGAGAAGATTTATGAAAATGAGATTTGTAGATTTCATAGGCAAATAAGCTTTGTAATTGGATTAAAGGATTTCAGAGGCAAATAAGGACAGTTGTAATTTTATATATTTTTATGTGATATATGATTTATAATTTGTATTCTAGATATAAAGTTGTGATTTTTATCAATGAATGGATTATGATGCCTTTAAATTTACATCTATTTTTTATGTTATTTATCTTTTTTTGTTGCATACATAAAATAGATATAGATTCTTATGCATATAATTTGTGGATATATATGTAAAATAAAAGTTGTTATAAAATATATCACCACGGTTACAAATAGTTGTAAAAAATACAAAAACAACGGTGCATAATGTTGTAATAAAATTTATTACAACGGTGGCAAAAAGTTGTAAAATATGCATATTACAACGGTGTTGCAATGGTTGTAATCAGGCTTTGATGGATAAAGTGAGCGCTCTCCTAAACGCTTAAGCAAATCCCACTCCTCCTCCGCAAATCCATGTCAACCTAAAAAAGAATGCAAATTCATCAGCCTTCGATCCTTATAACGACACCTTGGAAGGATTTTGATAAGGATGATGCTAATGTCGAAGTCCCAAAGCTGAAAGCCACAAACCATACTGATCGAAATAACTGACGAATTGCAAGTTCCGTCAAGGGGGCACCTTCCTGTAGCGGAAATAAAAGACCTAGATCCTATAAACACAATCACTCGTCACGATGAGCATCCGGAAAAGAGATCGAAGTCCGTTCTTCGGAACAACACAACTCGAAGGAATATATCGCGGACATAGTAAAGCAAATCATGAAAGATAACATGCCTCGTAAGGATAGTGAAAGGGAATGGGACTTCTCCACCGACAAAAATCCATTCACAAAGAAGATCCGCAAGGCTGAATTCCCCAAAAAGTTCACTCATCCTACTTTGCCTCCATATAATGGAAATTCTGATCCGAATCACTTCCTATACAAATACGAGTGGCACATGAATGCAGCCAAGGCAACGGATGAGATTAAATGCTTGTGCTTCCCTATCTATCTAGAAGATGTCGCATTGTTATGGTTTACGACGCTGCCGCCCAAATTCGTTGACCGATTTGATGATTTGACTCAGAAATTCAAAGAGCAATTCAGGTTGCAAGCTACGAAAGGTAAGGACGTTATCTCTCTTACGTCCATGAAGAAAAATCCAGGTGAATTTGTCAAAGCCTTCCTTAAAAGGTTTAATGATGTTGTATCTGAAGTAGGGAATCCCGAACCTCGCATGATCTTAATGTCTCTAGTCGGCGCTATAGACGAGAAGAGCAAATTTGGTAAATGGATCAAAATGAAAGAGCCAAGCACACTCGGTAAATTCTATAAAAACGCCGAAGAGTACATGGGAGTTGAAACTGGTCCAGTACCCCTTCAGATTGTTAATGCTAACCTGCCTCTCGAAGCTCCCAAAAATAATGCTACTCAGTACAATCAGAAAAATACTGGAGGTCAGAAAAGAGGAGGCGACGGAAAGGAAAATCGAGACGGCAAGATGCCATGCTTTTCCAATCCATCAGAGCTTACACCTTTAATTAACACTCCAAAAAGCATCTTTGCTGCAACCAAAGACACTGAAGACTATCCAATACCTAAGCCTTAGAAAATCAATGACCATCAAACAAACTCTTGAAAGTTCTATCGATTACATAATCAGCCAGGCCACAACACCAATGAGTTTAGGAATATGAGGTCATTGATCGAAGAGATGATTAGGAAGAATTGTCTGCAACAATATGTGAAAAATCCACAGTCCTCAAACACTATTCCGAATCCCCAAGGCCCGGGGGAAACAAACAATGAAGCTTTTGTTCGGACCGTGCCCAGGCCGATCATCAACTGATAACTGCTGATTGTGTTTCAATTTCAATGGCTCAGAATAAGCGATCAACATCATCACTGCTTTACTTCATGCTCTGTTTCCTACTTTAGTTCATAATTTATTTCATGTCCTGCTTTCTGTTATGTTCAAAACTTCTTGAAAACAATTTTTAATAACATGCAAGTGATGTACTGAACTTTAGCTCTACAATTAAGAGCATATCTGTCTAAACTAATTCCTGGCTTGCAAATCTCATGATAAATCAAAATTTGATTAAAATTGATTCCATGTTGCAGGTTATCTGTCGAGCGCTTGTTCCTTCAGAATCAGACAAAGCATACCGACCCCAGCAACACTAACTCAAGCACCAAATGCTGTAAACATTAACATGCACAAATGCAAGAACAGAAAAGCACTGCCTTGAGAAGTGAATGGGAAAAGTCGCAAAGATTCAAACAATGAACAAGCGACACAACAAATAAACGAGAATATTGTAACTTCCGTCGAAGGGGCATTCCTCTAAGTGAATATTTCAAAGCTTCGATATCCGAAATAGCCCACCAAGTCAAGCGGCCAACAAGGGAATCGGAACCAACCCAGAGCTAGAAGGACCAGCACCAAGCCGGAAGGACCGACAGACCTGATGTTGGAAGTGCCAACATCAGGCTGGAAGGACCGACAAACATGCTGGAAGGACCAACACCAAGTCGTAAGGACCGACAAACCTGATGTTGAAAGTACAAACGTCAGGCCGGAAGGACTGGAAAACACGCTGGAAGGACCAACACTAAGTTGGAAGGACTGACAAAGCTGATGTTGGAAGTACCAACATCAGGCCGGAAGGACCGACAAACATGCTGGAAGGACGAGCACGAAGTCGGAAGGACCGACAAACCTAATGTTGGAAGTCCCAACATCAGGCCGGAAGGACTGGCAAACACGCAGGAAGGACCAACACAAAGTAGGAAGGACCGACAAACCTGATGTTGGAAGTACCAACATCAGGCCGGAAGGACCGGTAAACACGCTAGAAGGACCAGTACAAGCCAAAGTCCTCTCCGGGGGCACCCAACTGATTGTCAGAATCAGGAAGTACCTGATGTGACAACAATAGACATTGGGATTTCAACCAAAGTCCTCTCTGGGCGCACCCAATTGATCGTCGGAATTAGGAAGTACCTGATGCGATAACAACAAACATCGAGGTTTCAACCAAAGTCCTCTCCATGGGCACCCGATTGATCGTCAGTACCAGGAAGCACCTAATCCGATAACGGCAAACATTATGGGTTCAACCAAAGTCCTCACTGGGGCACCCAATTGATCGTCAGAATCAGGAAGCACCTAATGCGATAACGATAAACGTTGGTGTAACAACCCTGAATTTTGGGGCAAAATTTAAAATTTATTTTAATGAGTTTTGGTTGTTTAAAATAATTTATTTTGAATTAGTATGAACTAAAAATTTATTTTATTTGAAGTAAAGAAAGATATATGTTAGAAAATATAAAAGTGTTAAAAACATTATTTTTAACATTGCTAGAAATTAACTGCTAAAAGAGAAAAGAAACATATATTTAAAATATGTCAAGAATATTCTTTTTAATGCAAATACGGAGCGTGAACAATTCACATGTAATAAAATATATGGATTATTTATTTAAATTCTTAATGTGAACGTTTTGCTAATGGAGAATATTTTAACTTTATATGTAGTTTAATTCTAAATAAAGAAATTCCCGTATTCCTATTCTAATTCCTATAAGGGAGATGTATGTAATTGTGAGAACACTGCAATTTAATTTTTATTTCTTGATATGATTTAAATTTATGATATACGTAGTTAAAGGATGTGATAATGAATGGTAATTGGTTGCATAGGTGATTAGTTACTGGTTATGAAACAATATTGTCATATGAATATAGTATATAACGTTGTAATAGTTGCCAATAAATGCATTTCAATGCGCGTTAGTGTATAACGCATATTCGAAAATTTATTTGTTGTGCATGTAGGAAATGAATGTATAAAACGGTTGCTTGATGGGTGAATGCATATGGGTCTCATTGCGATTTATATGAATTATCAAGGGAAAATTTGGAAAACTTCCTAAATGTAATGATTTATTAACTAAATGACAATTTAGTGAATATGTAGCATTGACTTAATAGTGTTTGTTGATTTACTAACACTAATATTCTTCGGTTTGATAACATCTTGTTAATTAGGTAATATCTGATTATGCGAATAATTTTTTTTCTAATTAACATTTTATGACATTGAATACATTTGATAAGATTGATTTGTTATTTAAGTTATGTTAATAAAAATTTGAATTATGGAAGGAAATAATGGTTTGAGTAATATTTGAAAGATTGTTAATATGATATTATAAGTAAATTCGATTTTTGGAAACCAATTAACATATTATTACCAACATTAAGCGATATTATAATGTATATTAAAGTAGCTCAAAATGTAAATGGTTGACTTTGAACTTAATTACCACTTAAATTAATGATATTTTGTGAATAAAAAAAAATTGTAAATTGAACATTAAGAAATGTTAATTATTTTGTGAGTTAAATGTTAAGTTAATAAAATAATAATTAAACATTAATTAGACCATTACCGCATGCCTAGTCAGCTAATTTATTTCTTTCGTAACCTACCATATGTGAAGAGTCATTAATGCATGTAAATAAAAATAGGCAAGGGGTTTTATTTAAAACCACAACCTCTATATAATATATAGCAGGAAAAATGTGTAGACTTTATGAGATAATTTTCTTTCCTTCATAATTGCAATCAAGAGAAATTTCTTTCCAAATAAGGTAAATAAAATTTATTTACGATCAATCAATCAATATTTAATATTTATTCAATTCATTTTCCTTTGTAACATACAAATTAGCAGGCTTTTAAGGTTATTTAATAACATTTTACTATAATAGAATAGAAAAACCAAACCCAAAGCCTAATCTTTCAGCCGCCACTTCATTGAAACAATGGCCACAAAGCTCCGAATATTAACCCCACTTTTCTTCCTACATAATCAATGAAAATCAAAAACTCCAAAAGGAAATTATAGAGGTGGATAAGCTCTTTATAATGGATGGCTATGATCGAATTTAGTGGCGAATATCATGAGGATTTGGAGGCCAAAGACGTTGGGTTTGGGTTCAATTCGCGAAGCAAGGAGGGATCCGAGTTCCCTGTGGCTCGGCGCGTGGGAGGAGCGACTGAAGGCGGTCGACGCTGGCGCCATGGATGGTGGTCCGACGGCCTGTAGGTGATGCGATGTTCGGATGTAGGTGGCGATGCTTTGGGTTCTCTTTTGAAGCAGACTATAACAAATTCTGAAGCAGTTGGAAATTCAGATAAATACGACTGTGAGATTTCTTACTTTTAAATAATTAAGTAATTTAATTATTTTTATCGATGATTTAAATCGTTGTATGTGTGGTGATTAATTTAGTTCTGCGATGTATGCTTGTTGTATGTTGATGTTGCATGTAAATTGTTGCAGTGCTGATTTGTTGTGATCTATAATGTTCTGTGCTGTGTTGAATTAGCCATGTTATTCTGGTTCTCCATTTCTTGATGTATTCAAGATAAAGTCTCATCTTTATTGTTTTGTTTTTTTATATTTTTTTTTATTTCTTAAATTATTAAATATTAAATCCTTGTTACATGAATTTGGTTTATAAAATAAAACTCCAATTGTTAACATAAATTTTTGTTTACAAAACAAATGACAAAGTTTTTACTTTGATTTTTACTCTCATTTTATTTTCTTAAATAAAATTAAAACATTTAATCTTGTTTGGTTTATTTTGTTTACAAATAAAAGACGATTTTAATATGTAATTTTGTTGTAAAATAAAAAGACAAAATTTTTATGTACATAAAAAAAAAAAGAGGGCCAATTTTTGTTTACATAATAGAAAAACAAATTTTTGTTTACATAATGAAAAGGACAAAGTTTTAACACAATTTTGTTAGTAAAATAAAAGAACAAAGTTTCTAACATTAATTTTGTTAGTAAAATAAAAAGGATAAAGTTTTAACATAAATTTGGTTAACAAGTTCTAACATTAACTTTGTTAATAAAAGGACAAGTTTTTGTGTTATTTTGTATGCATAAGAAAAAGACAAAATTTTGTTAACAAAACAAAAAGGAATTATTTCATGTTATTTTCTTTGTAAACAAAAAGGACAAATTTTGACATGTGGTTTTCTTTATAAATTAAAAGTCAAATTTTATGTAAATTTTGTCAACAAAGTAAAAGGACAAATTTTATGTAAATTTTGTCAACAAAGTAAAAGGGCAAGTTTTGTGTTAATTTTGTCAACAAGGTGAGAGAACAAATTTTGGGTTCATTTGGTCAAAACAAATAAAAGGACAATTTTTATCCTTGTCTTGTCTACAAATTAAAATACCCATTTCTATCTTTATTTCATAAATGCAAGTTAAATCTTTATTTATAAAATAAAATGTAAGTTTTAATCTTTATTTTTATTTACAAATAAAAGTAAAGATGAGGCCTTTATTTTGATTCATCAAAGTTGCACAAAATCATGTCTATGTTAATATAGACTGAGATGACACCCAAACCTATATCATTGTGTTAACTGTATTATGATGACACCAATTTATATGTTGGGTTAACTGTATTGTGACAACACCAATTTAATTGTTGTGTTAATGTAGCGTAATGACACAAAATCCCTTTTGTTGTGTTAATTTAGTGCAATGACACCAAATCCCCTTTTTGTGTGTTAATCTAGTGTAATGGCACAAATAACCATGTGATGTTAATTGGTTGAAATGACATTGAATTTCACCGTCAAGTTTATAATGTTGATATGAATCAAAACTTCACCGTCATGTTTATAGTGTAGAAATAAATCGAAAAACTTACATTAGAAAATGTTGTTATTTTAGAAATGTTGACGCTAGAGAAGACGTCTACATTAGAAATAAAATTCACTTTTTTTATTGCATTTTACGATGCAAATATTACATAGAAAGGTAGATTAACTTTGGAGAACATTTTCTTTGTTAAAAAGAAAAACATTTTCTATGTTAAAGAAAAAGCAAACATTTTCTATGTTAAAGAAAAAGCAAACATTTTTCTATGTTAAAGAAAAGGCAAACATTTTTCTATGTTAAAGAAAAAGAAAACATATTTCTAATTTAAAGGAAAATATATTTTCTTTATAAAAGAAAATAAAAGGATAAAAAGTACATTTTCTTTGTAAAAGAAAATAAAGGGATAAAAAGTACATTTTCTTTGTAAAAGGAAATAAAAGTTAAAAAGAATGAAAAAAAAATAGAAAAGAAACTTTATTTTCGTTGTTTACATAAAAATATGAATGAAACTTTATTTTTATTTTATTTACATAAAAATATGAATGCAACTTTATTTTTATTGTTATGTCAAAAACATGAATACAAGTTTATTTTAAGCGTTTTTAAGTAAAATATGTAAATAAATATATTCGTAGCGTTTCTGATTAAAAATATAAAGAATTTATATGTGGATATTGCACATAAAAGTGTACATGAAAGTGAATATATAATTAGCGTTATTGAGGAACTTGAAATATTTTCATTATTTACTCAATTAATGGAATTAATGGACGATTTAATTAAGAAGATTGCACATTTAAAAAGGATGAAATAAAAAGTTTAAATCGGTAAGATTTCATTCCAATTATAATAATGAAGATTTGAATTGAAAAATCTCGTTTTTATGTTAACTTGTAAATTTAGAAGATTTGATTTTAAAATTTAACATAAATGGATTAGTTGAGGAAGATTTCATTTAATATTAAAACGGTAAGTTTTTGATATTACAATTGAAACATTTTGGGAATAGTTTTATGATATTAATATGGAAAGATTAATGTTTACTGAAATGAAAGGATAAGTAAAAGAATGAATGATATTTTAGAAATTAGATATTCTAAAATATGAAATGTTTTAAAATAATACTTTTAGGAGATAATTATAATTATAATTATTAATTGTACTTGGACACGAGGTTAGGTCACATTTATGGTGGAAGTCTGCCCGGAACCAACCGGCATATCTAGCAGCCATAAATGTTGGGCCTAATGTGAGAGGTCCAAGTGCGCAAATACGAATTGGGTCAAGACACGAGATTAAGCCCAACCTGTGGTAGAAGTCTGCCCGGAACCAACCGGCATATCCAGCATCCACAAGTTGTAGGCCTAATGTGAGAGGTCTGGCCCGCTATTAAATAATAAAATGTAAAGATAAACATAATAAATGGATAAGGAAAATGAATTGGGCTATTCGGTCCATTTAAAAAACAGTAACTCCATTTTAACCCGTATAAATTATGTTATACATTTTATAAAGGAAATCGAAGATGATTAATATTTTATTTAAGATTAAATGAAATACTCTGAAATAAATGATGTCTAATTATATATATTAAATGGGAAATTTATGAAATTTAAATTTGGGTTTATCGTGAATTATGTTTTAAATAACATTTATTCTTTAACCCGAATTTATGATAGAATTAATTCCCTAAAATTTGAATAATCATTTAATAATGACTTTGGAAGATTAAAACTAAATAAGATTTTAATTAAATCTTTAATTAGATTGAAAGGGAATTAAGTAGTTAAGATAACTGAATTAAGAAAGTGATCGAAAATGGAAAATGAACCATAAAGCAATGAATATTTTCATGTTATAAATGAATAAATGAATGAAAACATGAAATGGTTATATTATTTATATATTTTATATAAATAAAAGTAATGAAACTTTTATTTACATTTCATATGTAAATAAAAGAATGAAAATAAGAATGAAATTTTTAGTTACATTTCGCATGTAAATAAAAAGATGAAAATAAGAAGGGAATTTTTATTTACATTTCACATGCGAATAAAAAGATAAAAATATGAAATGAAACATGATTTAGAAGCATGAACCGCATATGAAAATTTAACATGTTTTAAAAAGCATGAGGTCGCATATGAAATGCATGAAATGAATGGACGATATTTATGAAATGAATGGACGATATATATATACATGAAATGAATGGACGATATTTATATTTATAAAAGAATAAATAACGATATAGAATGGTTTGCAAATTTATATATGCGAGAATTATTTGGAAAGTCCGAGTTTACTCTCATTCCAAATAATGATACGACGTTCGAAGAGTTGAAGACGATGATTGAAGACCGACGATCTTCACATCGAATGGGTGTGTTGCTATTGAGACCCATGATGGGAGTAGCTACCCTGAAGGGGCGACAGTAGTAGCCATCCGGACGTAGTGTTGATTGCACGGTTTTGGCTTTCGCTCAAACCCAGAGCATAAGCGCGTAAATGGATTGTATGTCTGACATTGTATTCCTTTATACTGTATTCGTTGATCTCTGCTTAACATATATCTGTTTGGTGTTTTACACCCTTCTCTGAGACGTATGAGCTCAGAGGTTATATGTTGGTAGAAATCAATGGTATGGTATGGATTGACGGTGTGACATGCTAAGATGCATATGATTAAGGCTTTGTTGAAAAGCAGGCCTTGTGGGATGATCAAAGCATAGCCTGTTTAGGCATAGCTTTGTGTATAACGTGACTTCACGAGCCTCACACACCGGCGGAGTCTAAAACGGGAGAAGGGGACGCAGGGAGAGCAGCACGTTTCTTTCTAGCTAGAGTGGTGTCAGTGACCTACCAGCCCTGACATTTTACTTATGTGGATGATGGAATGAGGCGCCTCGGATAGGTCCTATAGGATCGGGAAACGTGTGTTCAGGAATTGCCAATCCACGAAGCTGTATGTGTGGACCGGCCCTGCAGGATCCAAGGGTTAACTGCGGGTAATCCTGAGGCATCAGCTAGAGTGTCTCGAATCGGTAAGGAGCTCCTCCCTAGCCTTGACTCAGATGGAAATCCAAATTCCAAATACGACCCTTGCGGTTTTGATTGTATTACTAGTATGGAGGCATAGCATATGGTACCTATGCTTCCTAGGATTGATACATTTACTTTGAAATGTTTTTAAAACATATACACACTAATAATAATATCGTTTTTATCGTATCAAGCATGTTTGACCATTATAAGGTAAAACCCTATCCTCCGGTTTGCGTTGCATTGTGTGATGGGACTTGGGTCTTATGATGGTTTCATTTTTCTACAAAGCATTGCGTTGTTTTGACGATTCACTTAAATTATGCACGGCAATCCATTGGAATAAAACCCGTTCCGCTTTAGCGGCGTGGTCCGTGGATTTGCCTTATTACTATTAGTTATATTAGTTAAGAATTCTCACACCAGTCCCACGACTGACCCGTTGTTTGTTTCCACTTTTGCAAACTCGGGTGCCCTCTTTTCCACACGGGCAGTCGAGTAGCTTTTTGCAGATATTTATCTCTTTAGCAGGATCCTGGATTGGAGCTCAAAGCTGTGTCCGGAGCATAGAAAAGTCTTCCGCTGTCTTAGTTATTTTATTTCCGCTGCACTGTATTAAAGTAATGTAATATTATCTTCCGCTGTAAATTTATTTAATGTACTCTGATATATATTCTGTATTCTGATGTAACATTTATTATGATGTTATAAAAGTCTGCTGTTATTGTTCTGATGTTGTTGTATTCCCAAAGTTAACGTATGCGGGAATTGAACGGTCTTGGTCGATTTAGCGGTCGATTAAGTCCGGGCAAAATCCGTGTCGTTACAGTTGGGCTTTCAACCAAAGTCCTCTTCGAGGGACCACAATTGATCGTCAAAATCAGGAAGTACCTAATGCGATAACGACAAACATTAGGGTTTCAACCAAAGTCCTCTCCGGGGGCACCCGATTAATCGTCAGTATCAGGAAGCACCTGATCCGATAACGACAAACATTGGGGTTTCAACCAAAGTCCTCTCCGAAAGCACCTAACTGATCGTTAGAACTAGGAAGTACCTGACGCGATAACGACAAACATTAGGGTTTCAACCAAAGTCCTCTCCGAAAGCACCTAACTGATCGTTAGAATCAGGAAGTACCTGACACGATAATGACAGACATTGGGGTTTCAACCAAAGTCCTCTTTGGGGGGGCCCGATTAATCGTCAATATCAGGAAGCACCTTATCCGATAACGACAAACATTGGGGTTTCAACCCAAGTCCTCTCTAGGGGCACCCAATTGATCATCAAAATCAGGAAGTACCTGTTGCGATAACAACAAACATTGGGGTTTCAACCAAAGTCCTCTCTTGGGTTCCCGATTGATCGTCGGTATCAGGAAGCATCTGATCTGATAACGACAAGCATTGGGGTCTTAACCGAAGTCTTTTCTAGGGGCACTCCTTCTAAAAATATTGATGCTTGGACTAATCAGTATAATTGAGTGGTAAAAGTCTCCAATGACTGAACTAACAAAGCCGGATTGTGAACGGAGTTTAGACATTAACCAGTTTACTTGCGTAGTGTCTGAAAATCTCAGACAGGATAAGTTTTAAGGTTAGACCAAACACGGATATGAATCTAAAATACATCCCGGGGGGAAGACCGATAACAACCTCCTAAAACAGGGGGATAAATAGCCATGTCTTCTCCTAGTGGAAGCCAAAAAAAAATCTCTTATATGCTTATTTCTTAAATATGAAATATTGTGCATTACTATGAAAATTAGGTAGAATAACATCACTTGAAATCCATAGCCGAAGTATATCGACTAGTTGATCTTAAGTGTTGACATGAATTCAAGATAGAGTGTTGTGTTTTTGCAGATAATGTTCAACAGGTTTTAATTCAATGAATAAAACAAGTCTGTGAAAACACTCCATTCAATGAAAATTCATCATAACTAGATGTCTATCCGGCTAATCTTTTGTTGATTTGGGCAGTCAATAACAAAATATTATCCTAAAAATACGTAGTGTTTTTGTTGTCATAAAGCAGGTTGTAGCGGTGGAAAATAGCCCAAGCAAAAACTGAGGCAATCGAACCCAGCACAACATTGTCAAACAGCAGACTCTGAAATTCAAAATTGAAGCGCCTACAAATAACAGGTGCAAATTTCATATCAGATCAAATAAGCCAATAGAAGTCAACAACAACGCTCATTTCGGAGCCCGCATTTCTCGCAAGAGAAAAATGCAAGCTTCGAGGGGAAAATGTTAACCCCATTATGAAAACACGGTTCAAAGTTATGAAGTACATACAAACGTTGGGATGCATCTTCATTTAATTCACGGTGTCATTTAGCTCGCGCTCCAGTTTAGCTTGCAGATACCTTTAGCATGCGTTTTTTGGATCGTGCCTCTTTAGGCCGCAAGCTATAACCCGTTCAACCCATTAAAACCGCCTACACCATTCCGGTCGTGCCTCGTGTTTTGCCCGCAAGTACTTTTAGCTCGTTCTATGCTTTAACATTTGGGTCGGTCTGCTTTATTCAAGAAGAAGATCGTATCAAAGAGGGGAAAAAGGTGGAAACGAGCTAAATACTATGGAGCTAGTTTTAATCCGCTATTCTAAGACCGTGAAAGAGCTTTTAGCTCGTGCAAAGCGTAGAGTGTTACCAGCTATGTTGACAATAAAGGACGTGCGCAGTGCAAATAGTATACAAATGAGTAGAGCCACACAGCAAACGGTCACGTGACAGAACACATGCAAATGTTATAAAAGAAATGTGTTCACCACACCATTCTTGTTTATAAATAACATGAGGGCAAGCTGATAGGTCGTTTGGACCTCTAACGAAACAATGAATGCACTATAAAATGGGATGGATTAATATGCAAAGTCCACATGTGGAAAGCAAGAGCAGACAACCACTTTGGAACGTTCACAGAGCTGTTATGCCGCAACCGTTAGGCCGCGACATTTAGGTCATGTCAATGAAATGAACATTTGGCACTTTTGCAAAGAAGCCCATGTCCTAACAAACAAATACACGTGGTAGGGTATAAAATGAGAGCATGGTCTAACTCATTGAGAGCAGGTCACATACTCCAGACAATGGAGCAATACACATACTATCTAAAAGTATGGATTAGATGTTATTGCAACATGTGGTAGTACCCTATTATAATATGGGCCAGCTCATTCATTATAATACAAAGAAGGTAACGTTGTGGTTGCATGTAATTGGAGTCATGGATCTTTTTTAGGCCGCGGTGCTATTTTAGGATGTGAGATATATTTTAAATCATTGAACCATTTTTGACCATGCAAAACAAATAAAGCCCGTAAAGACTGGAGAACGTGATAGCTCAGCTCTTTTAGATCGTTGCCAGATAGCCCCGTGTAGCCTCGTTCCAGCTGGAAGAATTTAACTTGTCTGCAAGATTTAGGTTGCTCATGAATTAAAGCACGGCATACCAATATTTGTGACCGTGCCACTCCCCTTAGCTCCAGCTATAAATACCCCCCATATTTCACATAGAGGAGGGACCGAAAATTCATTCTTACAAGGAGGTGCCGCCAAATTCAAAGCTCACCTACAACTTCTATAATTGCTTCTATGGATTCAACAACTCTTCTCCAACTTCATGTAGATCAAATCCATGCCCTTGATCATTAAAGCACTCTCCAATTGAATCTAAGTACTTTCAATCTCATTCAAGCTGCAAGATAATCACTCCAACATCATTCAAGCAATTTCATACCTTCTCTAATCCACTATAAATCTGGATCTAATGCAAAATTCCTATCAAATCATGGAAAAGGGTCAAAGCACTTAAGTGATTGAAGATCCATACTTCTACCACCAATAAGCTAGAGATCCAATCGATTCCTTGCCAAATTCAAGAGAAGTTAGATCATAAAGAGAGATAAAAGAGAGAAATGAATGTAATGAGGGAAAATCCATATTTTGAAAGCTTAAATATCATAATGAGAATTGATTAGAAGTGGACGTAGATTCATATTGAATCGAACCACTATAAAAAGCTTCTTGTCTTCATTTTTATAATTTTATTTTTTGATTGTGGCCTCATATTCTAATTCTAACCATAATTGGTGAAGTGCACATTTGCACCCTTGGTGTTGTGAACCATTTTTGGTTTCAACAATGACAAAGGGGGAGAAATTACAAAATAGGATATAGTTAAGATAGGCATAGTTTAAGTGGGAGTTAGAAGGAATTCATGGTGAAAGAGGGAGTAATCGAGGGATCAGATCAATAGGTAAAATCAAGTATAAATATTTTATAAATCAAGGTTGTCATCATCAAAAGGGGGAGATTATTGGAGAATGGAGTTTTGATGACAAAAACCTTATTTAAATTATGATTGATTATAAAATATATATAATAACATCTCTGTCTAGAGTATAGATACTTATGTATATGCAGAATTGTATATAGGACTTAAATACTGAAGACAATTTAGTTTTATAGATTCAAGAGATTCATAATTCAGAAGAGATTCAAGACTCTTGAGTAATAAATTTATCAAGAGTTCAAGACAAATACAGTAATAAAGTCTAGTTCTTGTAAGACTCTGAATAACATTCCAGGTTCAAATTCAAATTTCGTATTTAAAATTCTAATTTTCAAATTTCAAAATCTGATTTTCAAAATTCAAATTCTAATTTCAAATAGTTTTTCTATCTTAATTTTGATTTCAAAATAAGTTTTAATATTTATACATATGTTTATTGTTTTGTATTTATATAGTTTTAAACCTTATAATTTTTTAAATATGTTCATACAATATATAAATATGTTTTTATATGATTTTACACTTTATAATACTCATTTATATCATTAAGTTTTAATTCAAGAATTTCCAGAATTATATACATATAGTTAGACACTTGAAAAGTAGTTTAAAAAATATTTTATGCATACATATGTTGACATACATATGTTGCTATGTCGACATACAACTGTCATTTTTTCAATTTTCAAAGGAAGCGTCTTTTCATTATTTGTAATATTCCAGAAGTGCTGCAACCATTCAAATGATATAAATAGAGGGTGATTTCGAATTTTTCAACTATTATTCTTTTCCATCTTCACCCCTTTTCATCCCACCATTCAAATGAGTCTGAACCTGGAAGGAAATCTCATGAAGGCAGCGAATGCTTCAACTGCCAAAAGATTGGTCACATTTCAAAGAATCGCCAACTATTGAGGATGGCCATAGTAGCTCATGTCTATGACCTAGAAGAAGCTCCAACAACCTCAGTTGGTAGGATAAGCATAGAAGTTTTGGAAGGTACATTTTAGCTAATAATATTCTAGTTAAAGCATTGTTCGATACTGGTGCATCGCGTAGTTTTATATCACACAAGATGGCTAAGAAATTAAGTCTACACCTCAAACATATTGAAGAACCCATTTGTGTTAGGAATCCGATAGTAGGCTCGATCAACCTTTGTCTATATTGTAGGATGCCTATCTCTTATTCTCATTATCAATTTCCTTTTTATTTGATTGTCTTGGATTTCAGCGAGTTTGATATTATACTTAGTATGGATTGGTTAACTCGGTACGAAACAATTGTTAAATGTGTTGAAAGAATTGTTAGAGGTAAGGACCAAAATTGGAAATTATAGAAATACCATGTGAAGGCCTAAGTCAAATTAGGGATGAATTTTGGTATGATCCTTATATTTCCCTTATTCATCAAGAAACCATCCTTGTTGTTAAAGAATTCGCAGATGTGTTTGAAGAAGTAGAGAATCTTCCGCTACGAAGGGAGATCGACTTCAGGATTGATTTGGTCTCTAATGCAAGGCCACATGTGCATGCAATTTGGAGGATGGAATCAAAGAAGAGAGAAGAGTTTAACGACCAAAATAAGAAGCTTTTGTGGAAGGAACTGATCAGACCGAATTTCTCGAGTTGGGGTGTAGCAATAGTATATGTTCCAAAGTCTGATGGTTCCCCCAGACTTTATGTCGATTATCGTGATCTCAACAAACAAACTCTCAAAAATAAATATCCAATTCCTTGTATTGGCGACTTATTGGATCATTTAAATTGAGCTTGAGTATTTTTAAAGATGGACCTAGCTACCAGGTTTCATCAATTAAGGATTGCAGAAGATTATGTTCCTTTAACTGCTTTCAAGGGACCCAACTTGTTTTACAAATGGTTAGTGATACCTTTTAGACTATGCAATGCCCCTGCCGACTTTGTGGATCTGATGAACAGGGTGTTTCGAGATGTATTGAACAAATTTGTGCTTGTCTTTATTGATGACATTCTTATCTTCTCTAAGTTAGAGGAAGAGCACGCGAGGCATTTGGGGATTCTAAGAAGGAATGTGTTGAAGGTCAAATTTTCCTAGTGTCATTTGTGGAAGATAGAGGTAAAGTTTCTTAGGCATGTAGTATCAAAAGAAGGAATCTTAAATATGAAATATTGTGCATTACTATGAAAATTAGGTAGAATAACATCACTTGAAATCCATAGCCGAAGTATATCGACTAGTTGATCTTAAGTGTTGACATGAATTCAAGATAGAGTGTTGTGTTTTTGCAGATAATGTTCAACAGGTTTTAATTCAATGAATAAAACAAGTCTGTGAAAACACTCCATTCAATGAAAATTCATCATAACTAGATGTCTATCCGGCTAATCTTTTGTTGATTTGGGCAGTCAATAACAAAATATTATCCTAAAAATACGTAGTGTTTTTGTTGTCATAAAGCAGGTTGTAGCGGTGGAAAATAGCCCAAGCAAAAACTGAGGCAATCGAACCCAGCACAACATTGTCAAACAGCAGACTCTGAAATTCAAAATTGAAGCGCCTACAAATAACAGGTGCAAATTTCATATCAGATCAAATAAGCCAATAGAAGTCAACAACAACGCTCATTTCGGAGCCCGCATTTCTCGCAAGAGAAAAATGCAAGCTTCGAGGGGAAAATGTTAACCCCATTATGAAAACACGGTTCAAAGTTATGAAGTACATACAAACGTTGGGATGCATCTTCATTTAATTCACGGTGTCATTTAGCTCGCGCTCCAGTTTAGCTTGCAGATACCTTTAGCATGCGTTTTTTGGATCGTGCCTCTTTAGGCCGCAAGCTATAACCCGTTCAACCCATTAAAACCGCCTACACCATTCCGGTCGTGCCTCGTGTTTTGCCCGCAAGTACTTTTAGCTCGTTCTATGCTTTAACATTTGGGTCGGTCTGCTTTATTCAAGAAGAAGATTGTATCAAAGAGGGGAAAAAGGTGGAAACGAGCTAAATACTATGGAGCTAGTTTTAATCCGCTATTCTAAGACCGTGAAAGAGCTTTTAGCTCGTGCAAAGCGTAGAGTGTTACCAGCTATGTTGACAATAAAGGACGTGCGCAGTGCAAATAGTATACAAATGAGTAGAGCCACACAGCAAACGGTCACGTGACAGAACACATGCAAATGTTATAAAAGAAATGTGTTCACCACACCATTCTTGTTTATAAATAACATGAGGGCAAGCTGATAGGTCGTTTGGACCTCTAACGAAACAATGAATGCACTATAAAATGGGATGGATTAATATGCAAAGTCCACATGTGGAAAGCAAGAGCAGACAACCACTTTGGAACGTTCACAGAGCTGTTATGCCGCAACCGTTAGGCCGCGACATTTAGGTCATGTCAATGAAATGAACATTTGGCACTTTTGCAAAGAAGCCCATGTCCTAACAAACAAATACACGTGGTAGGGTATAAAATGAGAGCATGGTCTAACTCATTGAGAGCAGGTCACATACTCCAGACAATGGAGCAATACACATACTATCTAAAAGTATGGATTAGATGTTATTGCAACATGTGGTAGTACCCTATTATAATATGGGCCAGCTCATTCATTATAATACAAAGAAGGTAACGTTGTGGTTGCATGTAATTGGAGTCATGGATCTTTTTTAGGCCGCGGTGCTATTTTAGGACGTGAGATATATTTTAAATCATTGAACCATTTTTGACCATGCAAAACAAATAAAGCCCGTAAAGACTGGAGAACGTGATAGCTCAGCTCTTTTAGATCGTTGCCAGATAGCCCCGTGTAGCCTCGTTCCAGCTGGAAGAATTTAACTTGTCTGCAAGATTTAGGTTGCTCATGAATTAAAGCACGGCATACCAATATTTGTGACCGTGCCACTCCCCTTAGCTCCAGCTATAAATACCCCCCATATTTCACATAGAGGAGGGACCGAAAATTCATTCTTACAAGGAGGTGCCGCCAAATTCAAAGCTCACCTACAACTTCTATAATTGCTTCTATGGATTCAACAACTCTTCTCCAACTTCATGTAGATCAAATCCATGCCCTTGATCATTAAAGCACTCTCCAATTGAATCTAAGTACTTTCAATCTCATTCAAGCTGCAAGATAATCACTCCAACATCATTCAAGCAATTTCATACCTTCTCTAATCCACTATAAATCTGGATCTAATGCAAAATTCCTATCAAATCATGGAAAAGGGTCAAAGCACTTAAGTGATTGAAGATCCATACTTCTACCACCAATAAGCTAGAGATCCAATCGATTCCTTGCCAAATTCAAGAGAAGTTAGATCATAAAGAGAGATAAAAGAGAGAAATGAATGTAATGAGGGAAAATCCATATTTTGAAAGCTTAAATATCATAATGAGAATTGATTAGAAGTGGACGTAGATTCATATTGAATCGAACCACTATAAAAAGCTTCTTGTCTTCATTTTTATAATTTTATTTTTTGATTGTGGCCTCATATTCTAATTCTAACCATAATTGGTGAAGTGCACATTTGCACCCTTGGTGTTGTGAACCATTTTTGGTTTCAACAATGACAAAGGGGGAGAAATTACAAAATAGGATATAGTTAAGATAGGCATAGTTTAAGTGGGAGTTAGAAGGAATTCATGGTGAAAGAGGGAGTAATCGAGGGATCAGATCAATAGGTAAAATCAAGTATAAATATTTTATAAATCAAGGTTGTCATCATCAAAAGGGGGAGATTATTGGAGAATGGAGTTTTGATGACAAAAACCTTATTTAAATTATGATTGATTATAAAATATATATAATAACATCTCTGTCTAGAGTATAGATACTTATGTATATGCAGAATTGTATATAGGACTTAAATACTGAAGACAATTTAGTTTTATAGATTCAAGAGATTCATAATTCAGAAGAGATTCAAGACTCTTGAGTAATCAATTTATCAAGAGTTCAAGACAAATACAGTAATAAAGTCTAGTTCTTGTAAGACTCTGAATAACATTCCAGGTTCAAATTCAAATTTCGTATTTAAAATTCTAATTTTCAAATTTCAAAATCTGATTTTCAAAATTCAAATTCTAATTTCAAATAGTTTTTCTATCTTAATTTTGATTTCAAAATAAGTTTTAATATTTATACATATGTTTATTGTTTTGTATTTATATAGTTTTAAACCTTATAATTTTTTAAATATGTTCATACAATATATAAATATGTTTTTATATGATTTTACACTTTATAATACTCATTTATATCATTAAGTTTTAATTCAAGAATTTCCAGAATTATATACATATAGTTAGACACTTGAAAAGTAGTTTAAAAAATATTTTATGCATACATATGTTGACATACATATGTTGCTATGTCGACATACAACTGTCATTTTTTCAATTTTCAAAGGAAGCGTCTTTTCATTATTTGTAATATTCCAGAAGTGTTGCAACCATTCAAATGATATAAATAGAGGGTGATTTCGAATTTTTCAACTATTATTCTTTTCCATCTTCACCCCTTTTCATCCCACCATTCAAATGAGTCTGAACCTGGAAGGAAATCTCATGAAGGCAGCGAATGCTTCAACTGCCAAAAGATTGGTCACATTTCAAAGAATCGCCAACTATTGAGGATGGCCATAGTAGCTCATGTCTATGACCTAGAAGAAGCTCCAACAACCTCAGTTGGTAGGATAAGCATAGAAGTTTTGGAAGGTACATTTTAGCTAATAATATTCTAGTTAAAGCATTGTTCGATACTGGTGCAACGCGTAGTTTTATATCACACAAGATGGCTAAGAAATTAAGTCTACACCTCAAACATATTGAAGAACCCATTTGTGTTAGGAATCCGATAGTAGGCTCGATCAACCTTTGTCTATATTGTAGGATGCCTATCTCTTATTCTCATTATCAATTTCCTTTTTATTTGATTGTCTTGGATTTCAGCGAGTTTGATATTATACTTAGTATGGATTGGTTAACTCGGTACGAAACAATTGTTAAATGTGTTGAAAGAATTGTTAGAGGTAAGGACCAAAATTGGAAATTATAGAAATACCATGTGAAGGCCTAAGTCAAATTAGGGATGAATTTTGGTATGATCCTTATATTTCCCTTATTCATCAAGAAACCATCCCTGTTGTTAAAGAATTCGCAGATGTGTTTGAAGAAGTAGAGAATCTTCCGCTACGAAGGGAGATCGACTTCAGGATTGATTTGGTCTCTAATGCAAGGCCACATGTGCATGCAATTTGGAGGATGGAATCAAAGAAGAGAGAAGAGTTTAACGACCAAAATAAGAAGCTTTTGTGGAAGGAACTGATCAGACCGAATTTCTCGAGTTGGGGTGTAGCAATAGTATATGTTCCAAAGTCTGATGGTTCCCCCAGACTTTGTGTCGATTATCGTGATCTCAACAAACAAACTCTCAAAAATAAATATCCAATTCCTTGTATTGGCGACTTATTGGATCATTTAAATTGAGCTTGAGTATTTTTAAAGATGGACCTAGCTACCAGGTTTCATCAATTAAGGATTGCAGAAGATTATGTTCCTTTAACTGCTTTCAAGGGACCCGACTTGTTTTACAAATGGTTAGTGATACCTTTTAGACTATGCAATGCCCCTGCCGACTTTGTGGATCTGATGAACAGGGTGTTTCGAGATGTATTGAACAAATTTGTGCTTGTCTTTATTGATGACATTCTTATCTTCTCTAAGTTAGAGGAAGAGCACGCGAGGCATTTGGGGATTCTAAGAAGGAACGTGTTGAAGGTCAAATTTTCCTAGTGTCATTTGTGGAAGATAGAGGTAAAGTTTCTTAGGCATGTAGTATCAAAAGAAGGAATCTCGGTAGATCTGAGTAAGATAGTTTCTATCTAAAGTTGGAAGCAACCGAAGACCCCCACAGATTTCAGAAGCTTTCTTGGGTTAGCCAGTTATTATCGGAAGTTCGTAAATGATTTTTCAAAGTTGTCTAGTCCTTTGGAGAAATGATGAAGAAGCATGATAAGTTTATTTGGACCCCAAATTGTGAAGAAGCTTTCCGAGAATTAAAGGAAAGGCTAACCACTGCCTTGTTATTAACAATTATATATGGTAACCAAGATCTCACGGCCTATACAGATGCCTCTAGAAAAGTAGTTGGTGCAGTATAAATGCAAAAGGAAAAGTTGGTTGCTTATGCAAGCAGGTAGTTAAAACCACATGAGAAGAACTACGCCACTCATGACTTGGAATAGTTTGCAGTAGTATTTTCCTTGAAGATTTGGAGGTATTATTTGCTGGGTGAGAAGTTTGAACTCTGTACTTATCATAAATCATTGGAGTATCTTTTTAACTATAAGGATTTGAATATGAGACAACATCATTGGTTGAAGTTTCTAGTAGTATATGATTTGGATTTTCTCTACACTCCGGGAAAAGCCAATGTTGTAGCAGATGCACTCAGTAGAAAGAATGCTATTGTGGCTCATCTGGTAGTTACACCCACATTATTAGAGAAGGTTTTTGTCCATCAGAAGGATGATGAATTTATTAAGAAAATTAGTAAGAGAACTCAAGAAGGCGAAGTCTTGAACTTGAAGATTGATAATAAAGGAGTTCTGAGATTGAAAGGTAGAATTTGCATTTTGGGTATCCCAGAGCTCAAAAGAGAAGTACTGGATGAGTGTTATAATTCCAAGCTCAATATTCATCCAGGAGTACATAAGACGTATCGATATTTGAAGCATACGTTTTGGCGGAAGCCAATGAAGCGAGATATTTTGATATATGTTAGTAGGTGCCCAACTTGCCAACATATAAAAAGTGATCAACATAAGGTCATTGGTTTGCTATAACCATTAGAAATTCCAAAGTGAAGTAGGACCAGATATCGATGGCTTTTATTGATAGGGTTCCTCGAATGAAGAAAGGAAATGAGGATATTTAGGTTATAACTGATTGCATGACGAAAAGTGCTCATTTTCTCCCGGTGAAATCAACAAGAATAATTGATAGTTTAGCTCGTTTTTATGTGAAGGAGATAGTTCGACTACATGGAAGACCTAGAAGTATTGTTAGCGATCGAGATACGATCTTTACCACTAGATTCTGGGAAGCATTTCAGTATTATTTCAGTCTTAATTAGGGAAACATTGAGCCTTAACACTACTTATCACCCTTAAACAGACGGACAAACAAAAAGATTGAATCGAATTTTTGAAGACTTGTTGAGAGCGTGTATCCTTGATTTTGGAGGATAATGGGAGGATCACTTGCACCTCGTGGAGTTTGCGTATAACAATAGCTTTCAGGAAAGTATTAAGATGCCTCCTTTTGAAGCGTTATATGGTCGACCTTGTAGATCACCGGTATGTTGGATTTAGTTTGGGAATCAACATGTGTTAGGTCCAGATATGATTCGAGAAGCGGCAGATAAAGTCGACTTCATTAGGAAGAAGTTGGAAGCTGCACGAAGTAGACAAAAAAGTTACGTTGATTCTAGAAGAAGGAATTTATAATTTGAAGTTGGAGATCAAGTATATCTGAAAATTTCTCTATTGAGATGAGTTATTACATTCGGGAAAACGGGGAAGTTATCGCCCAACCATATAGGTCCATTTTCGATATTGGAAAGGATCGGAACCCTAGCTTATAGGATTCAAATACCAGATTGGTTATCCGAAGTTCATAATGTTTTTCACGTTCTCATCTTCGGAGATATGTACATAATCTTAATTTAGTTGTTGTTGAAGAAGAAGAACAAGTGGACTTAGAAATCACCCCAAGTTTAGTAGTACAAAGAGAGCCTTTGAAAATTATTGGCAAAGAGATAAAGGAACTGAGAAATAAGAAGGTGAAGTTAGTTAAAGTGTAGTGGACTCGAGATCTAAGAGACTGTACCTGGGAAAATAAGATAGTATTAGAAAGTCTTATTCCAGGTGTCGAGTTAATATTTTGGAGAAGCTCGTTAGAGAGGTGAAACTAATTTCTTAGATATCATTTCTATTTAGTTTTATTTTCATCAAATTTCGGGGATGAAATTCTTTTAAGTAGGGGTGAATGTAACAAACTAAAATTTTGGAACCAATTTAAAAATTTTAAATTCAAGTTTAAATAGTTTATATTAGAGTTTAGTCCGTTTAAATTTGATATTTTATAATATTTAACATAGCCTTGGAAATAAGTTTTTTGCAAATGATCTCGGAATTCGATGAAACCACTTTTTCCAGATCTAGAATGTCAAAAAATGGTAGGATCCCAAATTTCATGCCAAACGGAGTTAGTATGAGATTGGGCAAGTTTAAATTTAAATTGATTAATAATTTGAACTCGAACTAGGATCGAACGAGTAGATTTTGGGCAAACAAACTCGAAAATCGATTAAATCAGTTTCAATGGAACCGTAACAGAAAAATATGTCGGGATTCTAAATTTTGTCGAAAATGGAATCAGTATGTGATAACACGTGTAAATAGCTAGAAGATAAACTACAGGTGTCTAAAGTTATGTTCACACCTTAAACTAGAAAGTTACTATTTGTGTTACTACTTGTGTTACCTTTTGGTTGTTATGCATCCAACGACATTAAGTGTGCTTTCTCCCCTAAGCTAGACGAGTGGCAACTCACTAATCCATGTGCTCCATTTTTGACTATAAAGACAAGTCCTCTTTACACCATTTCTCACTTTACTTCTTCATTTTCTTTTTCTCTTCTCTCCCTCCTTCTTTCTCCCTTCCACCACCCACCTCCTCCACGGCCAGTACCACCCAAGGCCGTCGTGCCCGCCTCCACAACCCAACAGCCCTTCCCACCTAAAAGCTCCTAAACACCTTAAAACCCTCAAAGCAACTACTTTCTCCACTTTAAACCCAAAACAACCCACATCTCCACTCAAACCATCCCTACCCGCACCCAAATAACACCACTTGAGTCCAACCCCCACCATCCAAACCCGTAACCCATTTACCCCGAAACTCTGCTCCTTTCGCCCTAAAACCCAAAAATAACAACTCTTTGTTCGTCCGTATCCCGAAACTCAAATAGCGTCAAACCCCTATCAAAATTTTCCAGAAATATTTTGGTAACACTAGAAGGCTGCTGAAATCATTCAGGGTTCCTAGGACATTTACAATCAATGATAGGTGGAGTGGAAACCAATTTAAGAAACGATGAACAAAATAGAACTAATTATATATTGGTTAATGTGTATGAACTCCTTTGAATATATTTTGACTTGTGATAGTGTATATGCGTTAATATTGTGGTTTGACAATGTTTTGGAAGGTTTAATGTGGCTTAATATGAAAAAGATTTGATATTTAATGAGATTTACATTGTTACGTGCATGTATGACCCCAAGAACTGAATTTGTGGACATTTAGGTAGGACTGAACCTTATATGGTCATTGATATAGAAGTTAAACATGATATTGGTTACTGTATATGGATATGAACCCCATTAATGTTGAATACATGTGTTGATTGATTGCAGTTAATCTATTGATTGACAAAACCATATACATGTCAATGATCTAAGGCGTATATTGTGTGAATTATATCACGATAGTCGTGATTGATATCATCATAGTTAATATGGTATGGTATTATCATGGTTGTATGTGGCTAAAATTTATAATTATTAGCCCATTAGTTAAGTCTCGATTTATAAAAATCAATTTTAATGAATAGTTTATTAATATAATAATAGTTGAAAAATAAATGTCAAAATTTGACATTCAAATTTAGATAGATACAAAGTATAATTCATTATGATGAACTTTTGCAAAAGGCAAAAATGATTTGGAGAAATTAAAAGTAGGTTAAGGCCTGCACACGTTTTTATGTTAAAATGAATGGTAAGTAGAAAATGTGAAGCCCGGTTAAGATATCTAGGAAATGTTTTGAAACAATTTCTTTTACAAATTTTTCTTATTTATTTTTATAATAGATGTCCGGAAAATTTGGGTTTAAAATATTGAAGTTTGAAAAATAATTTTATTTTAATAAAAAATATTATTATAATAGCCATTTATTGGAATATTTGAATTTTGAGTTGAAAATGGAAATTGTAATTTCCACAAATTTTTATATAGTTAATAAACTATTTTAGAAGAATTTCAATTCAATTTTAATAATAATACAAGATTTGTTTGAATACAACATATCGCGTCGCGGTAGTTCGTGAACTTCGACCTATAACTTCAAACTAACATACCGGGAGATATGTCTTTCGGATTTTCCTGAAACCGGAACTGTTGGATCGAAAATGAAAAGAGCTTTCAAATGATATGTATAATTTTGAAATCCCACAGTTAGATTGTATGTTATGTTCAAATGAAATTTGAAGAAAAACAACATTAATGCAACTAAATGACCTGAAACGTTGTCAGATTGAAATGGCCTATTTTTAAATGAATAAAAATAGGGAAAAATTATTGTAAATTATAGTAAATGATTTAAAAGAGGTTAGAACAAAATATATATGGTTTTTAATGATAAAAACATGTCAACTAGAAATAGGCTATTTTGCAATGCCTTTCATAGCAGTTTTTGAGAAATGTTTGAGTTAAGGGTTTTTAATTCACAAATTGAATACAAACCTTTGGTAAACCTTTTTGCAAGGATAATAGAATTGAATAGATGATTTTGGAAACCTAAATAGCTTAACCAAATGTGAAAATAAGATTTAATCTTATTTAATGAGACTTAGTTAGTGGGTTGATAATATAATAAGGATTTTTGTTAGATGCTAATTATTTCGAAAAGACTGGGTTTAACCCATTTTGAATAATTATATAACGGTTAAAAGTCGAAGATGGTGGAAGACCGGAAATCTTCACGTCGAATGGATGATTTTCTGATGCCTTGAAATGGTTTGCTCCCGTTAATGGGTTATAGTGGCAGTAGTCCGGACATACTTGTTGATTGTTCAGATATGCAAGGGACCCTCTCCACAGGTTGGCATGGAATAAGGTGCCTTCAGGTTCGTTCGAACCTAGAACAGACTTGTAGATGGACAGTATATGACTTTGTATTTCACAACGTTACTGACCGGTTTCTAATGATGTTATATCAGTTGGTGGCGGGGGATTTATTGTCTTAGCTTAATCCCACCCCTGAGACTTACGTACTCGGAGGAATATATTAATAGACACCGATCATATGTTGTGAATTGACAATGTGGAATGCTGAGTGCTATTGGTAGATAAATCAAAGCTTCTGTTTAAAAGCAGCAATAATGGTTAAGGTGGGTTCTTTGCCTTGGTTCATAGTCAAAATCCAATTTCCAATAGGAGACTTCGTGATTTTAGTTGTATACTATATAGCCAACATAATGGGATGGGGCATTATGCGAGACTTCGTGGCTCTTAAATATCACTTGATGTAATATGATGAATCCTATGTTTAATGCAAGTTTTACTTTCTACTATTATATTTAATGTGTTATATCCTAAAGGCCATCTGTTCTTCCGGGGATCGAGAGATCGGGTGCTCTCACTATATATACTTGGATATACTTTCTCAAATCAAAATAAGGAACTTATATTGTAACGATGCACTTCATTAGACAAGTAGAAAAACAAACCAATTATTATGTTAAAATTATGGAGTTTAAACCTGTAAAGAAATTCTTGAGTGATAAATGAATAACTCATGGACTGACATGCCCACACATCTCTGAGAAAAATGGCCTTGTAGAGAGGAAATACAGACACATAGTCGACAATGGTTTAACACTGATGTCACAAGCATCTCTTGAACTTAAATTTTTGACAGAGGCATTTGCAAAAGCTGTATATCTTATATACAAACTTTCCACTAACATTTTAAAAGGGAAATGTCCTAATGAAATGTTGTATGGGGTTAATCCCAATTAATACAGTTTGAGAACCTTTGGATGCCTGTGTTTCCCTTGCATCAGACCATATAATAAACACAAACTTAACCTAATATCTACATCATGTACCTTTTTGGGATACATAAGTAACCAAAAAAGGATACAAGTGTTTAAATGGAAATGGCAAGTTATATGTATATCTAGACATGTTGTTTTAATCAGTTTATCTTTCCTTTTGCCGAAAAAGAGATTAAAAAAACTAACAAAATCAGATACTCAACCTTGGATGTGTTGCCACCACCAAATATGACTCAATTTACTAAGCATAGCGACAATAAAGTTCAGCAAGACGAATCAGATTTGAACCAATCAGTTGCCAACATAATGTTTGACTACAACACAAAATCATATTCCAATTCAAATGATCTGAATGACAATCAGACTGTAAATCAGGAAAGTGAACAACACACAACATCCAACAATTTAAATAATGAACAGTCATCGGAAAGTGAAACACAAGATGAAATGCAAACACATAACAAAAATGATCATCCTATTATTACTAGAGTAAAAAGAGGAATTTTCATGCTTAAGGCATACAACACTACAATTCCAAATAGAGAACAATTGTGCCATGATGAAGCAGTTAGTTGTGATGAATGGAGAAATGCAATGAATGAAGAATACAAGGCATTTCTGGAAAACAAAACATGGAGTCTTGTTCCTTCACCCAAACACAAAATTATCATAGGATGCAAATAGACTTTCAAACTTAAAAGAAATCCAAATGGAAGTATTGCTAAACACAAAGCTAAACTGGTTGCTAAAGGCTATACACATCAATTTGGGTTTGATTTCAGTGAAACATTTTCATCAGTCATCAAGCTAGCTACTATCAGAATGATATTAACTATTGCTACATGCAGGGAGCATAAATCAATCAGATGTTCATAATTCCTTTTTAAATGGAGATTTATTGGAAGAGGTGTGCATGAAGCAACCCATTGGATACAACAACCATGAAAAAGGTGTATTTGTATGCAAGTTACATAAATCTCGAAGTCACTTTTACAAACATGGGTTTCACAACCACAAAGTCAGATTGTTCATTATACATAAGAGAATCTAATCACAGCATAATCTACATATGGTATACGTAGATGATATGTTGATAACAGGGAACAATGAAGCAGAAGTGGACTGTGTTGTAGATTATCTAAACAAAACCTTTTCTATTAAGGACATGGGAAAATTCAACTACTTTCTGGTGTTGGGTCTAGATTAACCCTAGAGGGGTTGAATAAGGTTTATTAAATTTTAGCGAGATATTAAATATTATCAGATCACAGAATGCAGCAGAAATAAAAATAGCAGAAAGGAAATAACACACAGAGATACCCAGCTTCGGCAAAACCCTGCCTACTGCTGCATCCTAAGGTTTCTACTAGGTGATAGAAAAGATCCCGCTTACAAGACCATGTAAACTCGCACTCCCTGCTCTTGTACTAACCTAGACTTATCTAAACCCTTAGATCAGATTTCCTCTGATTACGACCCCATAACCAGTAACCCTAGTTTTTACAGACTCTAGTAAACTGCCAGTTAACACCCTAACTTGTTTCCCCTAGATTTTACAGACTCTAGAACTGATCAAATGGTTTCAATTCAAATTACAAAGGAAAATACAAAATTAAAAACAAATTTAAAAAACCGAAGGGGTTAAATTAAAATAGTTATCCCCTTTAGAATATACGGCTGGCCCATATTCAATTGTGAAGCCCGATTTCCTTTTGCTCTGAGAAATAAAAATGTTGGCTAGTGATCTAGGGTTTTCCAAATCTTCAAATCGAATCACGATGCTTGATAAATCGAAATTGAATTCTCTGATGCTCGAAGCTTTCTTGTTCTCTCGTCGATTAATTTGGCTATAAAGTTGCGATCGAAAATCTCTGAAAAACTGTGGGTACTCTAAATATGATTTTCTTTGAAAATTCTTTTGGAAATGTTGCGTGTTTTTTCGATAATGGCCTGTGATGACGTGGTGTGGTTTATATAGAGTAAAGAAACCATAAAAACGCACTGATTTCGTATATGTGACGACTTGGCTGATATATGTTGCTTTCCTCTTTTGCTTTGCACGGTTTAAATTGGATTTGTTGCCATTTATCTCCTTGTGTAGATTCTGCTGCCTTGAATGAAATGATTCCCTTGATATAAAAATTGTCGTGAATTCATTGATATAAATCTAGAAATATGAATCACCGAAATTAAACTCTATCAATCCTAGGAAGATTTGAATTGAAATGAAAAAACCTTGCCAAAGATGAAATACTGAAATTATGGAATCAATTAAAAGCTTGCCAAAAGTATTTCACTGACTTCTGAAAATCTGGAAAATTGTTTGCCAAAAATAAATTGCTTCTAAAAATGAATCTGCCTTGAATAGTATTGAATTGAATGATTCCTTATCTCTTCGAATTGGTGAATACATTTATCTGCATGCTTGATTGGTTGGTTTCTTACTTGGTACTTTCCAAATGTAATTCCTTAATTGCTTTGTCAAAACTGAAAACAACAAAACTTGAGTGCCAATTGATTTTATACATGTATTTCCGAAAACATTGAAAAACTTGCCACTTGTAATTCTGTCCAAAAACAGGAATGATTTCGTGATATTCAAATATGAAAACTGTTTTGTTAAATGTTGATTGATTTGCAAATTTCCTCCTTACTATTTTCTGCATATCTTTTCTTTATGTCCATTTTTATCTTGGGAAATCATTTGTGTTTGGCCTATGTACACCATTCTTTTGTAAAGGCTACATCTTTGATTTCCTTGCAATGCCTCGACCTTGTATTCTTGTCTTGATCCTTTATATGCTCCATGCAGTGTACACAAGAGTTGCAGTAACATGTTCATGTTTGCACTAATTTGTCCCTGTTATACATGTTGGTTGCTCAATTGCTGAACTTGTGCCTGAAATGTGAATATTCGATAGTTCACTTTCCCTGATCTTTGACACATCTGTGTTGATCAATATATGTTGCATTTGTGATCCTGTTTACTTGGAAACTTGCTGGCCTGCTTTGAACTAGAGTTCTTTTATCCTTACAAAATGATGCTCCTGATCATGAATGTAAAAAAGCACTTGAACTAGTCTACTTTACACACATATGCTTGCTGCAATGATGCTGATATTATGTTGCTTTGTGCTAGTACAGTTGCATGTCCCGTTTTATCTATGCTCCACATTGTGAATTTGTTGGTTGAGCTGAAAAATGATTGCTGGTTTGCACATATGCTATTTTAACATGATTGGCTTGTCATTTTCCAACTTGGAAAATGTTCATCTTGACAATGTAGTACCATACAAAAAGAAGCAGTGCACACATATGTGCTGTTGCACCAATTCCAGTTGCACCAATGTACACTTGCACTTGCATTATCACCGATGCTATGTATATACTTGCATGTCACATTAACTAAAAAAAAAATCTGACATGACTTGATCACTTGCTTGTTCTTCTTGCATTTGTGCTGGACCGCCTCCATGTTGACTAACTTGAAATATATTTGCATTGCTACTCCCATGATTCATGTTGTTTGATCATTTTCACACTGAGCTTGGCTGCATTGTTGTTTAGCTTGTCCCACCTACGTACCTTAGTATTCATGAGTATGGTTCGACCATAGGCTTGCACTTGTCATGCTGACTTGAATTCATTGATGTTTTTGGGTTGCCTCGACCATATTGATTATTGTTGCACTGAGTCGAGAAGGTCCATATGGCTACTCCTCAGTTGCACACTGGATTGGCGAGGCAGTGCACACGTGTATGTGTATATATATACATGTGTGTATATGCAGCCATCCAGACAAGTTTTCCTGTCACTGTAAAATTTATGTATAAAGTCTACCTTTTGATACTTATAGTGTATCACTGTGATTATCACAAGCTGCCTAGACATAGTCGGATGGATATGAAAATCAGATCAAGTCATGAAAAATGATGATAAACACACCAAAACTCTGAGGAAAATAATTTTTTTAAAATAAAAAATTATATTTGCTAGAATTTCAAATATTAGTTCTACTCCAGATATTGTGTGTGTGTTTCATGTGATAGGTAAGTAGATGATGACTGGACTGACAATCAAGATGCCGTACAGACAGAAGATTGAAGACAAGAACAGTATATAAATGTGTATATGAGTGAATGCCTGTATAACAGAGTGTGAGTGTTGTAGAGGGGAACTGTGTACTGAAATTGAATGTATTGAAATGTATATACAAATAGTGGAGTTGTAAATCTATACTGTTTAAATATTGAAATAAAATATTCTATTCAAATAAAATACTGTGTGGATATTTAAATTTCTGTATGGTTGTATTTTATTTAAATAGAAATATTATATTCCTGTCTGTTGTGTAGTATACCACTACAGTTACAAACACGTTTAATAATAAAATATATTTGGTTGTTATCATCAAACAAAACAATTGTGTATACAACAACATTATATACAACATCTGGAAACACAAGTGCTACACAAGTCCAAGTCAAAGTTATTTTTATCTCAAAGAAAGTACATCAAGTAAATACTCATGCATGCAGATATGGATAAAGCTAAATCATTGCCCACACCAACGATTAGTAACTTAAGACTATCCAAAAATAGTGGAGAGCCTATTAATAATTTAAAGAAATATTGTAACATAGTTGGAGCATCACAGTATATGATTATAACTAGACAAGAACTATGTGATAATGTGAATAAGGTGTGCCAATTTATGTAGTGCCTATCTAGTTAACATTAGATGGCCGTAAAGAGAATACTAAGATATGTAAGAGGCACTGCAAGTTACAGTTTATAGAATAAAGCAAGAAAAGAGATAAATATTCAACCTTAAATGACGCGGATTAGGCCTCAGACCCGGATGATCGGAGGTCAACATTTAGGTACTACGTGTACATGGGTTCAAACCCGATTTTGTGGTGCTCGAAGAAACAACCAACAATTTCTTGCTCAAGTACAAAGGCAGATTATTGATCTGTAACTAGTACCACTGCCGAACCAAAGTAGATTAGATCTCTGCTTAATGACTCAACGTCAAGCTCTCAAGGAAGCCAATGATTTGGTGTGATAATCTTAGCATCATCTCTCTGTCTGCTAACCTAGTACAGCATGCACACACAAAACACATCAAAATCAATCTGTATTTTGTGCGCTAACAAACCATGAAAAGGTAGCTAGATTAAATCACATCCTTACGTTTTATCAATGAGCCAATATCGTGACTAAGGCACTATCAGCTCGAAATTTTCGCAGATTGAGGGAAGATTTGAGAGTTATTGACAGTGGAGAGCAGAAGGAAGAAGAAACTAGAAACCCCAGCACTATGACACATTCATTTGTAAAATTTTTGGGGAGAAATATCTTTTAAGGAGGGAAGAATGTAACACCTCGGAATTTAGCGCAATAAGTTAGTTACATATTTATATTCCAAAAAAATGATTTTTTCTTCAAATGATGTCATTTGACCACGAAACGTGCACCGTTGCATTCGTGATGGAATTCTGGTCAACTTTCATGTTTGGAAATTCGCGAGCGTATTTCATATGAAAAACTTATTGACCGAATATGAAAATGAACGGAAAATAAATAAACATAATACAATAAATTAGGCCATAAATATTGCCCTTAGTTACCCTACTCCCCGTAGTAGGTATGCTGACCGACGATCGATTGGCCTTCGACCTGAAACTCGATTTCCTCCAATGACTGCTAGGGTTATAATAAATAAAAAGTTTATATTGTACGGAGGGATTTTTCTGGAATTTGATCTAACGGTTCTGGGTCATTTTTACACCTAAAATAAAAAGATAGGCCCCCACTCTTTTGCATACATTTCCAGAGGCAGCAACAAAGCTCTGCAATTTCCCTTTCTACAATCTCTATTAAAATTCTAATTATAAACATATTCAAATCCAATAACAAAGATTACAAGTATCAAATATAGATTTGTGCAAAAGGGTTAGTTCTATGTATAGAAAATCTCCAATTTTAGTTTTCCTTCCCTTTTTCCAATTTTTCTTTTAGATCTACAAATCCAAAAGTGTATATTTGTATCCCCTTATTACACATATAGTAGATCTGCAAGATTTGGAATTATAGGCCAAAAATTATGTTTAGGTTTAGATTTGGATATCTTTCAGGTGAGTGAGAAATAAATTTATTTTTAAAAATATTATATCTGTTTCGTTTGTGTTAAATCCGAATTTGTATGCCTAAAATTATCAATTTTGTTTAGTTTATGTAAATCTAGGATTTGTGCATATAAACCTGATATGGACCTTTAAGTTATAATGTTCTTATCTTTGCCTAATATTCTTTTGGATTGTTTGTGATTATTGTAGATACCATGTATTTGGAAATTGGTCCCTTAATATTTTAGATTTTGAATGTTATTATTCCAAAGTTATAGGATTTGGGTGTAAATATGAAATTAATGTATTTTGTTTCTTTAGAATTATGAACCTGTTTTGTGTTTGGTATTGGTTGGATTTTTACTTAATTGTCGTAAATTTGCCTTTTTACTCTTTTGATATAAAAAGACTTTATTTGAAATCTACAAGGAATATAAACGTATCAAATAAGAATATATGTGTAAATTCGTGTATATTGTATGTAGCTTACATTATCTATTCCAAATAAAATATTACCTATTTCTTATGGCTTGAAATATGTCATTATTCCCACTTTTAAATAGTTTAGGCAAAATTTACAGTAGTTACAGTAAAATAATATTTTTATGAGATTTTTAATGTTAACAAATTTAAACATAAAAAGTGTTGTTTTAGTCATTAGCCTAGAAAAAATATGAAGTCATAATATTAAAATATAATTAATAATTATGTAAGTATCACGATAAAATATAAATATAAACTAATAGTTATACTACAATCTTACCCTTCCAAAATTAACGTGACTGATATTATTATCAACTAAACGAATTGTGTTGTGTATTTGAATATAAAAGGATTTCCATTTGATGGTGATATAAATGGTAAGATTTCTTTTAATAAGTGAAAATGAATATTTGTGACCGTTTTTTAAATAGCAGTAAATATTGAGTTAACTGCAATAATTAAAAGGTTACAAAAAGGGAATAAATATTGTAACCATGAATGTTTTGGGTAAATAAATGAAAAGGTAATAAATGTAAAATGGTTACAAATTAAAATAAATAGGAAAAATTGTTGTGACTCTAATTAGGGAATCAATATAATAAACTTACATATATACACTTACATAAGAACTAATAAAATTAAATAACAATAGTAATATTTGGGGAGTAACAAAGGTAATTATTTAGGATTGATATAAATGACATTTAGTAGGTTGTCTGATACCTTAGGAAATATAACCGCTTAGGTGATTTATGGCATAGCAAAGTTATGGAATTAAATTGATTTAATGTCCATTGCCTTAGGAAATATAACCATTAGGGTCATTAAGGGCACGTGATTATCATAATATTAAATTATATTAAAAGTGGTTTTAATGGAAATTTGGGGCATTAATGGCCGAAATAAATACAAAGTCCAATAGGGAAATGAATAAATATCCTAGGATAGGAACAATTTCTTTAAATAGAAATAAGGATTGGATTTAATAGGTCAACCATGAGAAGTCAATTGAATCATTTGATAGAAGTGCTTACTTTCCATCAGTCGGATATATGTATAACTAAGGTGATATATCATTAACCATAAGAAGCCATAAAGATAATTAATTGTGTTACCCTTAAAGGTTTACTTCAGGTGTTGCGGTATTAAGTGGCTATAGTTCAAATATCCTTTCTTAAATAAGAAACTAAAAAATGAATAATTCATTGTGTAACCTAATTCGAGATTAGATGTATTAAATAGTGGGATCCACCAATTAGTATTAAGTTATTGGATTCACCCTTTCTCATAAGGGTAGAGTCATATGGTCGCCCTCAAAAGGTTTAAGGTGATCGAATAACTCACCTGCCCGTAAATAAGAAATATTAAATAGCTAACGTGGTACGAGATAGGTAATCTCCGTGATAGTCCGCTTCCTCTAGGTACAGCCTTGGGATAAGGTATTAAATGTCCGTAGGACTGCCTATCCTGTGGGAAGTGATAAGTGACTAGAAGATTATCCAATATGGTTAGATATTTCATAACAAAAGGTTCCCCCAGAAGAAAGGTCATATACGATGATTAATCATCTACCCAGCCTGTAGGTAATAAATGACTGCTTACTATCCTCACCTTATGGGGTGTTGGGAAATATGCGCGAATTATGGAAGCCTAAAATTAGTAGGACTTAGTAGCTAGTGTCCCTTAATTAGTACGTAGTAAACCACCTAGTAAGGTACTAAGTGATCAATGAATCCACCTTTATGGTATATTATTAGTTAGGCCATTAGTGTCTATATAGATATGAACCACTTCCTTTATTACTAGGTTATTGAGCAATTTAAGAGCCTGCCTTTTTGTTTTGGTGTTTGTTCGAATTGTGGTTTGAATGATTCATGCTTGTTCGAGAAGTGCTACCTTAAATGTGGTAGTTAATCATCATGCGTATCCTTTACAAAGTTAGGTTAGAATTACGAGCCTTGTTGGACATATGATTTGGGTAAGACCAAAAAGGATGCATTTGTGTATTGTATACTGTGTTATATGTTTTGTACTCACCAGGACTTGCTATTCTGACTCCACTCCTTATAACAACTCTAAGGTTTATCTCGAGGAAGATTGGTCTTTTCAAGTATTCAGTTTGGTTTTCTATTCTTGTTCTCTCATGCTCGATATTGATGTGAAGATTTGATTCCAAGGTAATTAACTTAGACGATACTTGTTATACTATCTTGTTTCCGTTGTGAGTTAGTTTTATTTTACTCTGAATATGCACATCATCATTATTTGCAGGTACCATATTTATACTCTACATGCTTAAATGAGTTTCAGTTTCGATATTCTGTTGAAAATCTGGCTCTGAAATAATGAGGTGTTACAATATATGAAAATGAAACAAAACAGAAATAAAAAAGTTTATTTAACTTACCCTCATTTCGGTAGTCTCCCCAGCTGGAAAAACTATGCCCATACCTTATCGCTCATCCAAACCGGCTCCTTTGCCTAACTATTTTTCCTTTGTATACGGTGTCTTTATAGTTCTTTCACATTCTCTTATTACAGCGTTCGATAAAGACATCCATATCTTGGGGATCAAATCGAACAAAAGCCTATGTATTAATAAAAATTGTATCATATATATGTTATATCCATTTACAAATGAAATATATATTTAAAATTACTAGCATTTCGATAGGATGTCATTTCTAACATCAGCAGGGATCCCTTCCCAATGAGCACAACAATTTGTTATCCTGTTGATATAGGCTTGCCTAGAGGTAGATAGAATTAAATATGCATGATTTGAGGTCCCTATAGAAAATATGATGTAAGCATTTTACAAGATTTAAATAATAAGCATTTAATAAACAAGATGGTTATGTTGCACTCTTTGGCACGAGCTCAACGATTTAACGTAAATTTGGTATTATGCCGCTAGCATCAGTAGAAGAAGAGTGGGTGGACTGTTACCTAAGAGACATATCTGTCACAAATGTATTATTTTGTATAAGGATTGTATATATCAATTGAAAAACTCAAAACATACTTAGAACATACTCATGAACATATTCAGAACATACTCACAAACAAATTCATTATCACATAAAACTAATAAGGGAAGGCTCTTTGAACACAAATTTAGACACAAATTGAGAGACACAGAGAATTGGCCATTGAATCTTTTTTTCCTGATTTTATACCAAAAATTGGTTCTAACACCCAAACAAATGATAATTTCAAATAAAATAGAAGCGATCCGTTTGTCATTCGATTGCAGTATATTGTTTAATGAGAAGGAATTTTCAATTCCACTGGAATGACTGCTTCCAATCCAAAAGATAGTGGAAAAGGGGTATGACCCGTTGCCATCTTGTATGTTATTCGGTAGGCCCACAATGCAAGTGGTAGTTCGTCAACACACATTGCCTTTGTCTATTCCCACTGCTTCTTTAGCACGGACATAATTATCTTGTTTACTACTTCAACTTGCTTGTTTGATTGCTGGTGGGCTACTACAGTGTATCTTTTGTCAATTTTGTATTTTCGACAAAAATCTCTAAATTCAGTGCTATCAAATTGAGTCCCGTTATCGGTTATGATGGTTTTGTGATCCCAAATTGAAAAATTATATTTCTGACTAAAAAGTTAATTAACCGCTTGTCGTAATCTTAGGTAAAGATTCAGCTTCCCGACAACTTCATAAAATAATGTACGCCACGATTGCGTATTTCGCTCCATCATTGGCGATCGGATGGGTTCTGGTAATGTCTATATCCCGTACGGCAAACGGCCACGGGCTCATCATGGACTTAAGTTGACTGGGTGGTGCTCTTGGGATCTTGGCAAATTTCTGGCACCTATCACAACGTCGTAAATAATCAGCTGCATCTTTGTTTATGGTAGGCCAGAAATATTCGTATCGCAATATCTTCTTTGCCAAAGTTTGACCTCTAGTATGATCCCCGCATTCACCCTCGTATACTTCTATCAGCACACTTTTGATGTCGTTGTGGGCTATACACCGGAGCAAGGGCATGGAAAATCCCTGATGGTAGAGGACTTCATATTGTAAAACATATCTTGCGGCTTTACAAATCATAACTCGCCTCTCGCTTTCCTTCGCGAGAAGTGACCCGTTTTATAAGAAGTTTTTTATTGGCGTCATCCAGGACTCTCTTTCCGGATCGGTCTCATGCACTGGATTAACTTCCATCTGGTCGAATCCTCCAGATTGTTCGAGCTGGCCAACTTAGCTAACCTGTCAGCTTTCTGATTTTCCGTTCTCTGGATACGGGTTATATTATAACGCTCGAAGTTTCCTAACAACTCCTCTACCTTTTCAAGGTAAGTGACAAGTCAAGGTCCCCTAGCTTGGAATTCTTTTATGACCTGAAAAATCCTTGAATGCTTCTACACAGTCGGGGGTCCACTCGAAATTTCAATTCCCTCACTTAATTAAATCAAAGAAGGGAACGCACTTGTCCGTAACCTTGGAAATGAACCTGCTTAAAGCTGCGACCTTTCCTGCTATGCTCTGTACATCTCGTATCTTTCTCAGTGTTTCTATGTTCCTGATAGCTGCAATCTGATCAAGATTAATTTCAATTCCATAAGAGCTAACTATAAACCCGACGAATTTTCCCGATGCCAAAACAAATGAACACTTTAAAGGGTTTAACTTCATCCCATATCTTCATATGATTTCGAACATTTCCGCAAAGCCTTTCATATGATCAGACGATTGCTTGGATTTTACAAGAATATCGTCTACGTAAACTTCCATCGTTCTTTCGATTTGATCATAAAACATTCGATTCACCAAGCGTTGGTACGTGGCTCCGGCATTCTTCAGTCTGAATGGCATCACTACATAATGATACAATCACTACAATAAAAACCGAGATTAGCAGTGGCATAATCCGCTGCTAATCCGTCGCTAAACAGGTATTAGCGACGGATTTCCTACATAAAGCGTTGGTCGGCAAAAACCTTGACGGTATCTGTGTCAAATTTTGCGACGGAATTTAGCATGAATTTTCCGACATTTTTCCGTCATTTAACTAATTTTATAATAAAAATAAAATTTTATTTATTAATTTAATTTTAATATATATATCGACTGTTTACCGACGGATATTTAATTTATATTAAAATAATATTTATAAAAGGCATTGGTAAATCCTTGTTAATTACTAAGGGATTAGCGACGAAAATTAAATTGAAGTAAACCTAACCTCCATTTTCTGTTGGTAATCCGCTGCTATTCCCCTTCTGATCTGTCTATATATTTATATATATATATATAAATATAATATATATATAATTTTCAATATATATATACATATACATATATATATATACACACACACATACATACTCATCACACACATAACTTGTGTTCCATTCAATACAGAATCCTAATTTAAATACAACACAATTAATATCAACAAACACGTCTCATAATCAATGTATTATATTAATCACTCATCTCATAATCAACATTCAACATTACATAATAGACATACTAAACAATCTTACATCAAAAATACATAATACATCCAGACATAGAAATAAAGAATTTTACTTTTTAACTATTTAAACAATTACCTCTCCCAAAGGCAATAAATAAACACCACAAAATTATCAAAAGGCCAGTTGTAAACCTTTTTGGCTGCTTCCATTTAGTGATTGTCCAATGATTGCTACACTGCTGCACTTAGCTAGGCATTGATCAGCAAGCTACTACACTGTTGCATGCACTACACCAAAAAAACACTTTAAAATATCAAGAAATCCGAACAGTTAAATATCAAGAAACTATCCTTAAATTATACAATGCAAAATAGTTGCCTTTAATTTCATTCATATATCAAAGTGCCTTTGCTAGACAATGAAAGCCTTTTTTACCTTCATCTAGCTGCAACTTGAACTAGTCTTAATTGTCCTGCTTGTGCTAGTAGACAATTTCTTCCCAAAATAAATCCTCTCAAAGGCCATCTATTTGTCTCACTTCATGGGAAAGTGAAGCAGGTTAAAAGGAGAAAACACTGACAACTTTTACTGCATTGCCTTCTGGGGTTCTTTTGTGTGCTGATGTTGCAGCTAGAGGACTTGATATACAAGATGTCAATTGGATCGTATGGTACAACCATCCTTAAGATCATGATATATTCATTCATTAAGATGGCCGAACTGCATGAATGGGAAGACATGGAAATGCTTTAATGTTTCTCTTACCCAAGGAAGATGCTTATATTAATTTCCTTGCACTAAGAAAAGTTCGCAATTTTGAAGAAAGAAAATGATGTACTAAAAGCACCTCTGTTCTTACATACTCAGGTGGAAGGAACTTGAGATTGGAAAACTGGCTATGGGTTATGGCTTGCTGCAGATTCCAAGCATGCCAAAAGTAAAACACCACTCTCTATTTATTGTTGGTTTGGTACCTGAACATGATATCAATCTGAGCATGCAGTACACTTAATAAGACACCATACTTTCCCAAAAAAATATGTGAGAGTGCAAGCAGTATGCTTAGTAATGAATAATCAGGATATTTAAATGTCTAAAGGAAAAAACCAAAATTACATGGGTTGTTGTCGAATCTCTTAGTGATATTACTAATTCACACAGAGTATATCGACCCAATAGCTGTGCTTGCTTTTCTGAAAATAGCAAGCCCCGGCTTGCTGTTCTCGAAACAGCAAGCTTTTGCTTGTTGTTCTCAAACAACAAGCTTTTGCTTGCTGTTCTCGAAGCAGCAAGCTTTTGCTTGTGGCTTGCTGTTTTGACACAGCAATCCCCGACTTGCAGTTTTGAGACAGCAAACCCGACTTGCTATTTTCAAAATTCCAATTCACAAAATGTGAACCCAACAACAAGTGCCGAGGTAAATGACATAACTTGTAGGCTCTACATTAAACACAAGCACTAGGTATGAAGGATAACAAATGTTACAGTGTGTACATGGAATGACATCAAGATTAATAGGAATCTAACTTAAAAAACAAGTAATCAAAAATCCGAATTGCAGCATTGCTAGCATACCAAATTGTATCACTGATTCCATGTTTCCATGCAACATTTGAACTTTGCAAGACTGCAGCAACCCGAGACCACTATTAAAAATAACCGCGACACATATAAAATAGCATTAGCAAATGGGAATCATAATAAAATAACTTGTGTACTCACTTGAAATACTGAAATCATTTTTCTGTCCAAGTTGAAGAAAGAACCTTTTGAACTTCAACCCAGCCGGCTTGTCTGGTGTTTAATCTGATGTTTTAATTTAATCGAAAAATAAGCCACAGATATTGATAAATGATATACATGTAACAAGTAATGCTAATTAAAACATCAGATTAAATGAAAACATTCAGATTACATACTTAATTAGCTTCGAATCTGTTTGTATAAATTATTTTAACAATCCAACCCTAATGCTAAATCAGTAACAAATCAATGCAAGCACAAATCAGGCTAACCCTAAATCAGTAACAAATTGAGAACTAATCTAAATAATAAACTGAAGATTGATTTAGAATGTAAAATCTAACAAATCAAGCCACCCCTAAATCAGTAAATTAACATCAAATTACTCCCATGGTCGGAGCTATCACGTGGGCGGCGGCAGACTGTCTGGTGGTCGACGACAGAAAAACAAGGGCGGCAGCGCCACTCGCAGGTGGCAGCGGTATCGGAGGTAACTTGTTCTTCGACGATGGAAGTAGGAGCAAGATCGGAGGTCACTTGTTCTTTGACGGTGTAGGCAGGGACGGGAATGGAGGAAGCTTGTTTTTTGATCTAGGGCGGCGGCTGACATATTTGGATTAGGGTTTGAGAATGTAAATTTTTCACATTTGGGAATAAGTACAGAATGGAACGGAGGATTATGAAATTTAAACGGTGGAGCCAAAATTTCACGGAATGGAGCCAAATGTTTAAGGAACGAGGAGCCAAACATTTTCAGAGTTACTTTCTAAGGAGAAGCAACATTAAAAAGAACGTTACTTTTCATAAATGATAATATATGAAAGTAATAACATACAACGTAATACTTATACCATTGAATTTCAAAAAATTTAACATCTCAAGAAAATTTGAATATCTTATTAAATTACAATATTTAGAACTTCTAGAAATAATAACAAGTTAAATATAATTATAAATTATAATTATTAAACGTTAAATTCTAAGTAATAAACACTACCACTTGATTATAAAAGATTATTAATTAATGGTGGCTCTCTTATTTCCAAATAAATAAATATCATTTATTAATTATTAAATATTAGTCACGCTTATTAGTTATCGCTTCTGAATTATTTAATAGTGATTTTAACTGTCAATTAATTATTTTGTTGCAGTTTTCAAATTCTAATTCTAATTTTTTTAAATATTAATAAATTTATCTTGGAAATTTTTAATTTTTAACTTTTTTGGAATATTAAATGTTGAACATAACTAGTATTTACGTTAACTAATACTAAAAAAGAAACAATAAATATAACTTCTTAATTATTATAAATTACATATTAATCCAAAATTATTAAAAGTAAATTATTTAATATGTAGTAGATATAAATTATTTTTTGGCAGAGGGTAGATATTAATTATTAGTTCTTTGGTATATTAAACTATCAATTATTAATTACTAAATAATAAAACTAATTAATTAATTCGTACTGATCAATTTCTTAAAAGTAAATATTAACTAATAATTTCTCGATAGTAATTTCTTTAGTTGTATTAAATATTACTTATTAATCATTGATTATAAAAATAAATTTAATTAAAAAACAAATATTAATTTATTTTATTAATTATTATTACCTCTTAATTATGTTTTATAGTAATTAATAATTAATCAATACTAACTACTGAATATTATTTACTTTTAATAGTAATTATTTATTATTTATTATTGATATATTATTAACACTAATTATTTAAAATTTAAATTTACTAATTAATTACTAAGTAATAACACAACATTAAAACATTTAATAAATAAAATATAAAAAATAAAAAAGTTCGTTACAAATCTCTTGGAAAACTGCAGGAAAATAGCTTCAAAATTATGTCGACGGTAATCCGACTCTATTAACAACGGAATTTAGCGTTAAATATTATATGACGGTAAAGAGCTGCAATTTCCATTGATTTAGCGACAGAATTTGTATTCGACGGTAATAATTTATAATAAGATGACATATAAAATCCAAAATATTTTCTCTTACAAAACCCACGGAAATCCGCCGCTAATTAGCGATGGAATTTTCCGCTACTAAAAATATGTCGCTAATCTCAGTTTTTCTTGTAGTGAATCCTAAATCAATGATGAAACTAGTATGCTCTTGATCTGGAACGTGCATGGGGATTTGATTATATCCTGAATACATGTCCATGAAAGAGGGAAGTTCGTAACCCGCCGTTGAGTCTACCAGCTGATCAATCCTGGGGATTGGAAAACTATCCTTTGGGCAGGCTTTGTTCAAATTAGAAAAGTCAATGTACGTGCGCCACTTCCCATTTGATTTCTTGACCAGGACGGGATTCGATATCCAGTCAGGATACGTCGAGTCTTTGATGAAACCATTGTTCTTTAGCTTCTAATTCTTCTTTCAGGGCTGCTGACCTCTCCGAGCCCAACGTACGCCTATTTTTCTTCACTGGAGGATGCTTTGGGTTTAGGCTTAATGAATGGCTCATAATCATGGGAGAAATTCCACACATGTCCACATGGGTTCAAGCAAACACATCAAGGTTCGCTTTCAGAAAATCGGTTAATTCTTTCGTCCGGAAAGAATCCAAATGAGATCCAATCTTCAAGACCTTTGTTGGGTCATCGCTATCGATTGGGATATCAACAGTTGCCTCGTTGGGTATTGCCTTTTTAGTCCCTGGTTCCTCATCCTCTCTGGGATCAATAGCAATTTCATTCGGCGATTCCCTTAGCGGTATCGTCTTTAGCTCCTATGCTGATTTTTCCTCAAAAGGTCAAGAAGTTTTTTTCAGGTTCTGAACTCTTTCCTTTATGCAACATCTTTAACTCTTCCATATAGCAGACCCTTCCGCTCACTTGATCGCCCCGAATCATTCCCACTCCAGCATCTGTTGGGAATTTCATTAGCAGGCACTATGGAGCAATGCAGGCCCTGAACTCCGAAAGTGACATCCGTCCTAAGAAAGCATTATAAGGTGAATCGATGTTCATAATGACGAACTGGAGGATCCACACTCTTCTACGCTCTCCTTCACCTAACTCTATGGGTAGGTCTATCAATCTGATCGGGGCGGTTGAGGTTCCGTTAAAGCCACTAATCCAACCTTCACATGACTTTAAGTCTTGCATTTCCAGTTTCAACTGATCGAAGGCCTTTTTAAATAGGATGCTAACAAAACTTCCATTGTCCACAAGAACCTTCTTGACTATTGCAGGTCTAATAACAGTGGTGATTAATAATGGATCAGTGCTCGATGCTTCAACCCCGATACTTTCTTTGTCTCAGAAGACGATATCATTAGTGGTTGTCTTCTGTTGTTCTACTGGTGCAACTTCTTTGAGGTCACTACATTCTCTTATCTTGGGATGCTTGGTCGTGTTAACATATTGTCCCATCGTCCTGTTATTGGACCCAGCTGGGTGTGGTCCCCCAACTATAGTGTTTATAACAATACCTTGTCCCTTCTGTTGAACTTTGGGCTTAGAAGTAGGTTGGTTTTGATTTAGGAATTGCTCTCCTTGCCCCTGTCTCTTGGGGCGTCCTTGTATCCATCTAACCTTCCTTCCCGCGGCAGCTTTTCAACAATGTCTCTTAGATGATGACACTCATTAATTAGAGTGCAGTGAGTTCCACGAAATAAACAGAATTTCGCAGTTGCGGTCTCTTTCTCGGTGGAGTCCTGGGCGGTAGTTTCTTGTATTGTAGGACATTATAAGTATCCAAATAGATGTTCTCAAGCGTGTCCCCTAATGGTGTGTAGTTCTCAAAAGTTTGAAATCGAGGTCTTTTTCTGGAATTGCTTCCCCGATTCCTGTTCGTTTTACCGCTGTTTCCTACATTTTCCATTCCCTCCATTTTTGTTGTCGACGTTTACTTCGACCTTCCCCGAACTATCGCCAGACTGTTTCACAACTACATTGCTTTGAATATCTTCTTTGGAAGCTCCACCGGATTTTCTTTTTCGATTAGCGCATATTTCTTCTCACCGCAGGCGGATATTTGCCTTTTCATAGAATGCCTCCCTTGTCAATGTTGGTTTTCAAACTAGATGTCCCTTGAATTCCATATCTGGATCGACCCTATCTATTAATGCATTCAAAATGGTTGGTTCATGAGGGTCACTTATTTCTGTAAATGCTAATTTGAAGCTGTCTAAATATGACTTCAGAGATTCTCCAGGGGCCTGTTTGATTCTGGATAGCTCAATAACGCTTTCATATTTTCGGACATGGAGTCAGAACTGGTTCATAAAATGTTTGTTTAGTTCTTTAAAGCTCGATACTGATTGTGGAGGAAGTCGAGTGAACCACATCAATGCAACATCTTTTAGATATATTGGGAAAGTTTTGCATTTAAAATTGTCAAGTGTTGTTGTGGCATTCATGTACCATGCATATCTCATCAAATTTTGTCCCAGATCTATTTCCCCAGCATATCGGTTCATTTGCAGCAAATTGAATCGTCGGGGAAATTGGAAGTCCAAGATGTCATCATTGAATGGGGTGTGACAACGCTCAATATCCGAGTCTTCATTGGTGTAACGTCGACTATCAACCATGATTTGACATACCATCGCTTCAACCTCAGCATTGTTCAAAGCCCGTTTAGGATCTACGCTTCTATTTCTTCTAGCACGCCCAAGGTCTACGTCTGGCGACGTTCTTTGGTCCCGGCTTGCTGCTGGACTTCCTCGCCCTCTACGATCCCGGTCATTCACGGGGTGAATGGGATGGAGAAGCTGCCCCTGAGTGGGGATAGTGATGTTTGGATCCCAAGGAAGGACGTGAGATCCTCGCATCGTTGCAGCATTGGTTCTCTCAAACGTAGGTCATTAGGTCCTAGAACACGGGACGCATCTTCACGGGATCCCAACGATCCAAATGTCAACTGTTACAGATTCTCGGACCCTTCATAAGGGCTCCTTTGACACGGGCGCTCTTCTGAAGATGATGAATGATCCACAGTAAGTTGATGAGTTGGGAGGATGCTCTTTTCCTTCGAAGTTCACTTATCTCCCTGCTCATAACTTTCATATTTTCCCGGATAAGAACGCTGTCACATTTACGAGCCTCCAAAGCATCCTTGGTGCTATCTAACATATCAAGAAGGCGTGAGAAATCCATCCGTGTGACGCGCACGAAGGAAGTAGGCTGATCATTGGTTGTTGCGGCTGGCATCAAAGCATTGAAAGGAGCTCGAGTAGAAGTACCAACCTCTGCCATATTTGGTTCGGATCAGGTCCCAATCACATCCCCAGATCGGGTCGAAGGCGAATGACCAACAGTATTCTAGGTCTCGATCCAGTTCGGGTCGGTATTCTCTATTTGGTTCGGAGCTTTGACCTCGGATCGGATATGAGATGCTCTCCCTGGCCTGCTTGGACCTGAACTTTGTCCTCTCGATCTAGTGACAACCATAGCTTGTTAATCTCCGCTCGCTTCGTTTTCCTAAGCACTCTGCAGTTCTTTTCCTTTTCTTTCATCATGAAATCCAATTTTCTTGAAATCGGTCAGATAACTTCTAAGAGAACTGAAGAAAGAGGATTAACCTTCTTTGAACTTAAGGATCCAAATAGTAGAATGATTATACAAAACATTGAGAATTCAAAATTCTCAGTGAAAGCACCAAAATGTTAGACCAAACATTGGTTCTAACACCCAAACAATCAATAATTTCAAATAAAATAGAAAGAAAAACAATGAGAACACACGATTTATAGTGGTTCAACGTTAAAGAGCCTACGTCCACTTTATAATTTGTTGATTGATGACATGAGTACAAATACAATACTGAATTTCACTTTGTCTCTCCAATACAATTGATGATTTCTCTAAATATTTGATGAAATAAGCTCCAAAAGATGATGGTGATTCAAATGCAGTAATGAAATTCACTGTTTTGGGAGTCCGCGTGAAGATTTCTCTAAAAAAGATCCCTTCAAATGGTGCTTTGAGGGGTATTTATATGTAGAAACTTAATCCGGATTGGTGCCACGTGGCGATCATCCTGCTCGGCTCGGGATCAGAGGCTTGGAGATGGTGACAACCCCCCCCAGAGATCGTGGGATATTATCACCCTGTATCTTCTGGAGAACGTGTAAAGCAGCGTTGTTGATCCCTAGTTCAATCAGAAGATTAAAAGGGAGGGTCCGGCTCGGAGCGCTCCGGATGCGCCATCTTTTTTCCAATTTATGGTCTACTTGCTTTGAAGTAAGGGGGTTCAGTTATGTCATCTTTGAACCGATCTGAATTCCTGCTATGAATTCTTCCTTCAAACCTATTCGTTGACTAATCTTTTAGCTTTGTGTAGCTCGATCACAAAGCGGGTTAACACCCGGTATGGAGGGGTGAATTCAAAGGCATATCCAGCAGTGAAGATCTACCATATCACCAATTGTGTCAAATTTTATGTCTAAATAGACTTTCCAACACTAATATCATATGTTGTATCAGTTTGTTATGTCGGTACGCAAGTTCAAAACATATACTATATAGATTTATTATAATAATTCATAAACTTCGTACATAATAGCAGCTTGTTACTAGAAAACATATCATTTTATAGCATACCTCACAACATAGTTAAAATTCAAAATATAGTTATATAACAAATGATACAGATATTCATAAATATCAGTCTTCTCCATTTTTTCTTCAATCTCAGTCTCGTACTCCATATCGTTTTCTTCTATACTCTCAAATTCTTCTTTTAAAACATTTGATTCATCATTCAACGACTTTAAATCAATAGCATCTGTTATTATTATTTCATCATTTTGCTCTAAATCTGTATGCTGCTTCTTTTGGAATATTAATTCCATCAAAGTAAATCTTTCCTTTAAATATAGCAAATCAATTTTCTTTCTATCCTTTTAAGGTTGGATATGGAGTAAAATAAACTTTTAATGCTTGCACAGCTAATACGAAAGGATCATACTTATAGTAATATGATGTGTATTTTATTTATAAGCTTATAATCTTCGTGCATATTGATTCCAGAGCCAGAAACATTACTAAACCAATTGCACTTGAATAAAATAACTTTTTAGTAGGTTGTACATAGTATGTCAACTATAAAACCAATGTAAGGATGCCATAAAAGTTTTTATATGCTCATATGGATTATCACTACGTTTGATAAATATGCCACTGTTATATGTGAATTTTTCACCACCATGCTCTTTGGTGTTGAATTTAAATTCATTGACGAAGAATATTGGATACGTTTTGGCTTTTCTTTTTCGTCTGAGCATAAGACGTTGTAATCCTTCATTGTCAATGCTATGTATCTGATCGTAAATATTGTTCGAAAACCATTTCACAAAATCGTTAGTGAGATCACAGACTGATGCAGTGATTCATAAGTAATATACATGTAAATGAGTTTATTATTATGTAACAACTGACGTTAGTATAATTGAAATAAATATGAATTTATTATTACCTAGCAAATGATGCAACTTCAGCATAATTTAGAAGAACATATGTGTATGTTACATGGCGATCCCAACTGTCTAACTATATTTCTGTATAATTTCCAATAGATCAACCATGTTTTCAAAAAAACAGATAAAATGGTTAGATAAAATAATGTTTAACGACTTCATCATTACAAGGATCAATTACAAAGGAAAAGATCACATGACCACTGAAGTAATCAGAAAAAAGAATGAGGCTTCTTCATTAATATAAAGTTGCAAATTGAACCTTCAGTTGTATTTTCTATTGAACTTTTTTCTTCAGATGATTCAAACACCTAGTTTAAATGTTCTTACGGAAGTTTTAATTTTAACCTAACAAATATTCGTATGGTAGGCCGAATGAGGCTGTCCTTTAAATATATATAGAAAGCTCCCCGATTGAGTTCTATGGAGGAACTCGAGGATTAGGTGGGCTTATGGTGCAGTGGTAGAGGTTTATTTGCTTTCGCGGCGTAGCGCAGTACGCTTTCATGGCATAGCGTTGGAGGTCCTGTGCATTTTCGTAGTACGACGATGGAGACCACTCGAGGAAGGTATTATGGGGAGTACCTCAATATATTAGGCACATAACTACATATATATTATTTATTTAGGTTGATCTACTAGTGAGTAGATGGGTACGATGCGGAAAAATCGAAAATATACTGGGAGGTATACCTGGATAACTTAATAAATATGAATAAGTGATAGAACGGTATATGTAGTGTTATTTATAGAAATTATGATTTTCCATTCACCAGAACTTTTGTTCTGATAACCTTCTCATAACAAACCCCTTGGTTATACATGTAATTGAGATTATGCATTTTAGAGACACTTCTTAGATAGTGTCATTATTTTGGTAAGTGTTTACCTACTATTATATTTTTATTCTCTTTCGATGTGAGATTTCTATTATGAGGTCTAATATATTTATCTTTGACTTTCTGCATGATATCAGACTAACCAACTCAAGCTTCGATAGATTTGGATTAAAAAAAACGGGTCTGTCAAAATTTATTTTGTCTATTCTTTTTGATTTTTTTAATTGGTTCGCTTACTATAGTTAGTTTCTAAATGCTTAATGTTTCAATTCGAAATTATTCTAGGTTCCAAATTAGGATTTCAATTATTTAACATAAATCATAGTAAAGTCCAAGAATTTTTAATTTAAATTTGATAATTTTCAAGTTAATAATTTAATTTGGGTGTTTAACAATCTAATATACCTAAAATAAATTTAAAATCAATTAATTTAACCTTTTAATTACATCTATGCATACTTACCTAGGGTTATTAACTTTAGCTCTGGTCTCCAAACAAGGTTTCCTTCTACATTGCCTTCTCCATAATCACGTAGTCTACGTTTTAGTTTTGTTCAAAATTCATTTGTATTTGATATTTTGATTTACTTTGGGAATAGGTTTTGTTAGGTCAAAATTTGGTACTAACACCATAATGTAGTGTAAATTCCTCATAATCACAAATCACATAATGTTGAAAATAGTAAATAATAGGGGACACATGAGGTTTTTATAGTAATTCATCTCAATCCAAGCCTATGTCTACTTTATAATCTTTTATTTATACTGACATATTACAAGAGAAATCAGTACATTTGTTAGAAAGAGGAGAAAGAACATGAATTTATACATGAAATTCTCATGTTAAGTGGTTGATATGGTTCGCAATGACCTTGCGTAGTGTTAGGGTAGAATGCCATGAGAAGTTAGTGCCAAAAGATCCCTTCAAAATGTCGTACGATGGTGTATTTATAACCATGAGGATGCTCCAGCGGGTTCAGGGTCAGCTGCGACGTGGCGTGCATTCATTGAGTCTCGAAATTTAGTGCAAAACGTGGAGAACTCCTCTTTAGATTGTGCCATGCCAAGTGTGATTCAATCCATGTTCATAGGAGTAAGAAGTGCCTAAAGAATAGGGATTAATCCATTCATGCGGTAGCAGGTCAAGATGGTTCAGGTCCCTTCCATTCGACTCGAGCCGATGTGATGTTGCCAGAAGCTTGGTGCTTCTATGTGATGACCGCCCATAACACCTACACTAAACAAGAGGAATAATGCGCGGAAAGGTATGCCAGGTTGCTATGGACGATCATCAAGGTATGTAAACAACATCGTAACCTGTCGTAGAACTCACAGCGCGAGAATAAAATATAATAGAACATACACAACAGGTTATAGTAATGAGGCATCATATAGCAAACTTTTGAAAACTTCAACAACATCTTGAAAGGTTATCCAACAGATGCCAAAGTTTGTACATAAGTCCTCACTACAACACTCATAGAGAACTCAACAATGGAAACAGAAATACTAGATGGTAATAAAATCGGTACACAAGCCTCCTTCCCATCATCGCTCAGCTTGCTCGCCTCACTAAGCTCCATTACCTGTAACTTTCTACTTAGTCTTCCCATCCACATCAGACGAACAACCCAAGGTAATAAGAGGAGACATAAAACCTTGAGTCAGACAAAAGTCTTAGTGAGCGATAAAATAGCTAACCAACTTCAACAATAAAGTATATGAGAATGGGTAGATTTACCAACCACTACCCAATACCAGAGAAGAACTAAGACCCGGCACCCCACATCCGATAGTGATAGACTTTACATTAAGCAATTCAACCATTCATCCATGGAAACCAGAACACCCATTCAGTCATAGTAATGTACTCATGACATCCATATTATATATCTCATGTAAACCATCCTAATCGAATTCAACATCCCTCAAGCACAAACCCCACAGACCTAAACCAATACCAGACAAGCACCCAAGAAATATCTCCTTCGACATTGGACAATCTACATGAGACGGTACAAACAGAGCAACCAAACAATCAAACATCCATGACTGACTCTGGCTATCACCACCAATCTTGCTTTGAAACTATCGTTAATCGTATGACAACCCATCATGACTGCCACATGTCAAGGGCTAATGGCAACCCCAGTTCTAGCACAACTCCATACGCCCTCATGACTCGTATGTTTGTCTTTTCAAATCTCGACAATTAGGCCCTTCACGACTACCCAAAGGTACACGGCCCTTCGTGACTGCCCAAAGTACCTCTGCTTTGAGTCTGCTAGAACTTACAACAATGATAACCTCTCAGCCTTCGCATCTGTAGTCGTCATCACAGGCGACTAATCTCAAACTCAAGTCCCACTTGAGTAGCCATCATCAATAACCAAACACCTTTTGATTTATCTGCACATTCGTTGCTTTTCACCGATCAACAAACATACATGCCACTTCGAATATCCCCTTTTGGACTCTCGTCGAAGCCACCGTCTTCATTGAACCAAACAACCTCAATAAAAGGTTCAAAACAATCCATTACCGATCCATCACTGAACCACCATTGATCCATCCGCCACTGATCCATCGCTGACCTAAGACAATCCATTCCATCACAGATCTGAGTTGATCCATTCATGCGCGATCCATCCATGGGCGATCTACCCATGCGTGAGCCATCGCAGATCCGTAACAAATACCTCATTGACTGACCCGTCACAAATCCATCACTGACTGACCCCTTCATGATCGACTGACCCCTTGTAAATCCATCACTGACCGACCCCTTCATGATCGACTAACCCCTTACAAATCCATCACTGACCGTTCCATACCGTCACTGATCCATCGCAGATCTGCAGCATGCGCGAGTCAGCTATGCACGATCCATCCATGCGCGATCCATCCCAGATCCGTCACAAATCCATGATCGATCCATTCCATCACTGATCCGTCATAGATCCATGACCGATCCAGCATTTTTGACTTGTTTCCCAAGAAATCCACCATGGTACGCGACCGACCTCCCCTACATGTGATCCAAAACCTGTACTACTCCAATGCAACTCCAGTTTGGACCAGAGCTCCGCCAATCGATACAATCGGCGAGACTAACTCAACCAATTCACCAAATAGAACCACAAACATGTTATGAAAACAATAACATCACCAATTTGGCAATTTCATCAATAATTATGTGAAACTCACCAAAATCACCATAAATGCAAATATGTATAAAACTATCAATCTAACTTGCTTAATCATATGGAATAGCATAGAAATAACATAGAATCATAGATTTAAACTTACTGAATGAGATCATAGGGTGATTCATATGAAAATGAACTTGTCATGGTATAGATCTATGGTAAAACACTTAAAATGGACGAAAAACATGATCAAATACTCATACACTTTAATGAATCCATATGAGAGATGTAAATCACTCACCGATTCTCCAAAACAAGCTAAAATTGATGAAATAAGAATCTGGACAATAAGCACCTCGCACCAAACCCCTTGATCCGATGAACTCTTGCTTTGATTGATGTAGGTCTAACCTTCAATGATTTAGAACTATGATTTCCCTCCTTGGATACGGATTTTTAATGGTGGAAAGGTGTTAAAGGAAGAAGAAGATTAAGGCCTCCAATTGAGGGAATGGAAAACTAAAACCATTTCCCATATCCCTTACCCCCTATTTATAGCTTCTACCAACCCACTGATGGGCCTCCTCAAATCAGGCCATTATGCTCCCATAACTTGGACAGCCAACTAAAAAACCTTAAAACAGCGATTTCTCCAAAATTGCTGAACCAAATCTTTATTGAACCACTGTACAGAAAGGAAATCATCAATACCTTTCTAATGGCATAGGTCTCACCCTCTAATTCGACCTGAGTCAAAAGTTATGCCTTGTACAAGATTGACAGGGGAAAAATGGTCCCAAATAAAATCGGTAAAAGTTATAGACATGTCTCACATCCCCATAAGAACCATATTAAAAGATGAGAATGATCCAACCCTCAGGGAATAAAATAAAAATATTTTACGATCTTTCGGTATGTGAAATGCGGGTTGTTACATTCCCTCCCCCCACCCCCTCCCCTTTAAGAATTTCACCCCTAAAATCCCAAGGAAACACAAGCAACCATAACAATTCTGCATGCCTATCATCTATGAGAAGCCAATTCTATATTCCAAACTAGCAACCGTCAAGCCATTCATCTTTAGCCTTATCCTAGCACACAGAATTCTATCAAATAACACAAGATACAACGATATAGTTATGATATGATATCAAAGGGTCTTACCAACAAAGAGTTCTGGATGAGTCGCCTTCATGCTCTCTTCCGCCTCCCATGTACAATTGATGCCATATTCACTCCATTTGTACCTTGACTAACTTTACTGTCTTCCTCCTAAGCTGTTTCGTGTCATTCCCCACAACACAAAGTGACTTACGAGGTTTCGTAACTAAGGTCTCTACTTCCAAGTCTTTATACTGCTCTAGATATACCACCACATCCAAGTCATGCACAAATTTCCATAGAAACGATACAAGGAACACATTATGCACACTCGACATCTTCTCGGGCAACTCCAACCTATATGCGAGCTTTCCAATTCGCTCGACTATCAGAAATGGTCCAATGAACCTAGGAGCTAACTTTCCTTTACTTCTGAATCAAAACACAAGCTTTAACGGCGAATGAAACACCCCACCTCCATTAAGGTCACTCACAAAGGGAATGCATTAACTTTGGTGAAGCATTATAGGTAAAAGATACAGATAATTTTTAAGACAGCCATACAAACAGCGGAAAAACTGAAATCATTTCATAAGCAGCGTGGTTCAGTCAAAACATTACACCATTGTCTCAAAACCCAACTTCAAAATCATTACAATAAAACCTCTGTCTTGATTCAAAACTCCAAAAACATAAAGAAGCATAAAACAGTAGTAAAGCAGCATAAATCCCCAATAAAAGTGTAACCATAGCCCTAGCCCAAGAAAAGAGAATCTAAGCAATACATCTACTCTCTTCAAGCTGGAAAAGTTCTGAAATAATCTGAGGTATTCCCTCCCTGTGGACCGGGGGGAACGGAAGAAAAGAAGGCGAAAGAAACGAGTTAGACATAAAGCCTGGTAAGACCAGTGACTTTCAACATGTAAACAAGAAAAAGGATCATGACATGAATAAGCCGAATATAAGACAATACCATAGTAACAAGATAACATAAGACAAGATAAGGAAAGATAAACTGAATATGCTATCGCACCCATTTCTATTTCTCTGCACCTACTAACAATTGTTTCTACTAGCCTCATGTGTTCATAATAAAATGATCCCATTATCGATCGGCTTCTACTCGCATGTATTTATTACTTATGTCATTCGGCCCCGCTTGTTTGTAGATACCTGTTCTGGTCCGACCACGGGGTGTATCAGTCCCTATGATGGTGACCTGATACAATTCAAGATGCACAGTGTATAACTACTGATGCCCAGTGCCTGATTTTTCCACTCCGGAGTACGTGCACAACCACACTCCGTCGGAACCTACGCTGACACACCACCTGCCGCTATTTTGACCGCTTATAATCAGCCCAGTGATCGTGCCCCACCCTGCCTAGTTCAGGGTACCATGATACTTCTAGTGGGTTACTGCTGAAATGGGTCCCCGTTGTTAGGGTTTCTCATTCAACATGTTATAGCAGTTAAGTGTTCTCAATTTAACCTAACCCCACCCACTTGTTTAATTAACATGTTGCATTAGTTAAGTGTCTCCTATACATGTGTTATTTTACCTTACCATTCTTAGCATGTTTGTTCATTGTCATTAATTTATTTATTAATGCACCAACCTCTCACATTAGAACCGTTGTTTGCAGTTGCTGGATGTACCGGACGGTTCCGGGCAGACTTCTGCCGCAAACTCATTCTAACCTCGGGTTTTGGGCTTGATGCGCTAACCTCTAACATTAGAACTGTTGTTGCGGTTGCTGGATGTGCCGAGTGGTTTCGGGCAGTCTTACACCGCAACTGTAACACCCTACCTCCATTAAGGTCACTCACAAAGGAAATGCCTTAACTTCATTGGAGCGTTTTAGGTAAACAAACACAGAATATCACAAGACAGATATTAAAATTTTGCAGTGGAAATAAACAGCTTTATTAAATCATCAAAATACTTTGTTACATAATACCATGAGTCATAAAATACTTCTGTCTTACATTATCAGAGTACATAGGTATTTAAAAGAAAAACATCATTCCCCATATTAAAGAGCAAGCCATATAAGAGACAGAAACTCGAGCCATACTTCAGAAGTAGCTACTAGAAGATGATATCCAAATCCTGACTAAACCTGGGTGTTTCCTCTTTGAGAACCTGGGGGGGGGGGGGTTGGGGGGAACGGAAGAAAAGAGGCGAAACAAATTAGGTCAGACATACGTCTGGTGAGTTCAGTAACTTTTAGCCAGTAATTAAATAAAGGTAAACATGACAGGCATACAAAGTGGATAAGAGGATTCACGGTACAGATGGCATGTATAATAGGACAAATAAGGTAAGATATATGCATGCTTCACTACAAACTACTCTGCACTATTACTAGTAAAATCAAGATGGGATGATCCCTTCTGCTAACCATAATAACGACAATGATGGTGGTAGTTTCGTGTATTCCTAGTTGCTGTCAAAGGTGCCGCCTGCTCCTATCTCAACTAGTCATACCCACTACCCTCCTGCTACAAATTGGTAGACTTAGGGCATACGTACGGGTATACCCTAACCACTACCCTAATCAATCGGCTCCCTACTATGTAGATACCATATGCTGGTCCCACAACCAGGGGGTATCACTTCCCTAAACTGGCAACCCAAGGTGTGCACAGTTATACCTACTGGTGTCACGGTCGTCTTGTCCTCCTCTGCCCGGCCCATGCACACACATGTCCCTGTTCGGTTTGCGTTACCCACACCATCCGTATCGTTTTGGATCTCTTACAATCAATCAGTAAGCATGCCCCTTCCACACCTAGTACAGAGTTCTTTACTTTGATACCCCTCCGGGTTACTGACTGAAATGGGTCCCACACAACATTATACAAGCTCCCCCTATGTCTTTTATCCCCACTAGGTTTTCTACTGACTATATATACCATAAGGTGTCTTTAATTACATAGCCCTCAATCAGTTATGCGTACCTATAGGTGTCTTTAATACATAACCCTTAATCTACCTATCGGTAATGCTTACCTATAGGTGTCTTTAATACGTAACTCTAGCTATTCCCATAAGTTATGCGTACCCCTAAGGGTATCTTTAATACATAACTTTACTATTTTTCCCCAGTTATGTATACCATTAGGTGTCTTTAATTACATAATCCTTTTTATCCGGTTAAGTTTGTGGGCCTATATATATTAATATTACCCACCCACCCTTCAGTTGTACTTAACCCTCCCACTGATTTAATCCTATTTATTTAATGGTTAAGTTTGTGGGCCTATATATATTAATATTTCCCACCTACCCATCAGTTGTACTTAATCCTCCCACTGATTTAATCCTATTTATTTAATGGTTAAGTTTGTGGGCCTATATATATTAATATTACCCACCTACCCATCAGTTGTACTTAACCCACCCACAATCCAACTCATTTTACATAACCCTAACTTATGTCTATCATCATACAGTCCACATGTATTAAGTTAGGTTAAGTAGCCTTTTCTTATTACCATGTCCAATCATGGTTATATTGGGCTAGACCTCCCATATTATGCCTACAACATGTGGATGCTGGATATGTCGGTCGAGTATGAGCAGTCTTATTCCACAGTTGGGTCCAACCTCATGTCTTAGCCCAAGTCGTATTCACACACTCAGACCTCTCACATTTGGTTCAACATTAGTGGCTGCTGGATATGCCGGTCGGGTCTAGGCAGACTTCCACCACTAATGTAACCTAACCTCGTGTCATAAGTGTTAATTAAATTTTCAGACTTTAATTGCTCAAACATTCCTCTTTTGATTAATTAAGTTAATTAATTAATCCTTTCCTTTTTATAGGTGTCAATACCTATTTTATTAACAATTTGAATTTCCTATCCATGAATGGTCATATTCAAATTATACCATTTTTACACAACATTACCTATATCATAATAGGTAATTATTTATATGTTTCCCTACTAGAATCATGTGTCCAATTTACATAAACACTATGTAAATTATGCCTAATACAAATTCCCCTTTTCCCCGTTTCTGAACTAGCGTAACCGTTTGCGTTTTTGGCGTCATCGAGGCTACAAGGTAGCCTCGCCATAACAATAAAACAAAGGGAATGACAAGGTGATCATTTTCAGTACAATTTTTGGCATAAGCATGACAACTAGGGAAAATGACATGATAACTTCACATGTAATTATGATTCACCACATAATTAACAACTTGCATAGATTCATGATTTTGACAACTTGCATAGGTGACTTGCATAGGTTCATGATTCACAACATAACAACTTGCATAGGTTCATGATTCACAACATAACAACTTGCATAGGTTCATGAATTCGTCACACAATAACTTGCATAGGTAGCTTGCATGATCTCATAACAACTTGCATAGGTTCATGATTACAACTTGCATAGATTCATGAATTCGCAACATTATAACTTGCATTGGTAACTTGCATAGGTTTATGAATTTCTGTTGCATAATTTCATGATTCACTACAACAATAAACTTATATAATTTCATAATCCACAACAACAATGAACTTGTATGATTTCATGATCCACAACAACAATAAACTTGTATGATTTCATGATCCACAACAACAATGAACTTGTATAATTTCATGATCAACAACAACAATGAACCTGCATAACTACAAACAACATATACTCAAATCATAGTCTACCACAATTCACTTTTATCTATTAAACCTAAAAGTGACTAGAACTCACAGAAAAAGAGGGTCTTGAGTTCTGGGATCTGAATTCTGTAATTGATTAGCGTTCCCTTGATGTAGACAATTTTGTTATTGAGATTAGTCTTTGATTTGAGTAGAATTGAGTTGGTTTACTTTGCTTCTAGTTGGTGGCGGCTACTCTAGGTTTTGGAGAGACAGTATGACGGCCATTGATCTAATTTTTATTTGATTCTAGGGTTTGAGTCTACACATGTTTATATAGAATTTCAATTTAATTTGAGCCGTCGGATGCTCTTAGGGTTAATCACAACCATTCAGTCAAGATATGGTGACACCTCAACGCTAATGACTCAGCAAGGAGTCAGAAAGGACTCAGCAATGAGTTACAGTGTCGATCAGATCACACCAGAAAGTTGTGCAGGTTTCTGCTCGGCCTGGGCGCACTTGGGAAGTGCACCAGTGTATTTTTGTACTGGAGCAGTTCCCAAGTGCGCCAGTGTTTTTTTTCTTTTTCTTTTTCTAGTTTTTCTGCCTAACTTCTTCATCCATATCTCCGTTATATGTTGTCCGTTTTACGGAAACTCGGACTCTATCTCAAGCAGAATTCCGAGACGAACGCAATGGCGCAACCCGTTTCCCTTAATTCCCATATTTGAAATTAAGTATTCTTAAATTTAGTTAATTTGATTATTCAAAAATTCAGGGTGTTACATTCTCCCCTACTTAAAGGATTTCGTCCTCGAAATCTTCAAGTTAAGAAGAATGTGTCCTACCGTCCAATCACCCATCCACTCAACCATCATCCACAAGAATCCATTGTCCTTAGAAAACTTCTAATGTCATATTAACATATGCAAAAGTGTGTATATATGTTCTTTATCTAATGCAAAGATTAGGCGGTCCACTAATTCAGTTGACCTCCTTAATGCGAATTATGTGAGTGCCATCAGTCCAACATGTATGCAATTTTCCTATTTGACACATATTATCTCTTCATGTGTGCACAACCATTCATCAAAATGCAGCATCCATATGATAACACAACCATTATACATCCATTATGCTAAATACACACACATTTTTATATGCAATATGTAAGTGATTTGAGCTGATCTACTGCCTAATGTGTGTGTAAATGCATCCACGAGTAACCACTAGCAAACACTTGCATCCACTTGCAACCATCAAACATAGCATGTCTCAAACACATGTTTACATCGATGGATTTCCTATCTAGAGGTCGAAGATTAGGTTGATGGAATACAAACAAATGATATAACTAAAACAAAAGCTCTATTCCCATTTGACATCGGTTAAGAGAATATTTCCTTAAGTTTCAGCCCCGAAGGCCGAAATCAACACCAGACTGACACTCAGAGAATTACCCCCATTAAACAATGTCAAAACTGGAAATCTACTTCGTGCTTCGAGTAGAAACCCCTATCCTTCAGAAATATTCAGATTCTTACAGACTACTGGTACAGATTATATTACAGAATGATTCTCAGAAAGCTAAGAATAACAGACCCTTGCGGGTCACAAGAAACTTTGGGGGTCTTCCCATGACAAGTTAGAAACTTAACGACCCTCCTCTTAAAATCTAGAATGGCCCTCTACATAGAAAGCTGTTCCATTTAGAACCAACCTATAACCCATAAACTTGAGCACACAAATGTCACAATCAAAATTTCGACCCCTGACACAGATAATTTCACCCACTTACAAATCACCAATAAATGAGCTGAACCACCAAAGGGTTTGAAACAACTACAGGATCAGAAACAAGACTAGTATTAAAGTGCAGAGTCTCAATTACAAAATCAAAATGCCAGAATCCGAAAGAGTCCTAACTACATAATCAGATAAGGAAATTAAACCTTTTACATAAATTTTTCCTATCTCTATCCTATCCATCTGCCACGAGTGCATTCGCCTTCCCTCTAAAAGTCCCTTGCGATCCCTGCGCCTTCGGGCGCTCCTTGGAGAAGTGTCTGACCTCTCCGCACTTAAAGCAATTGAACTTCCTCCTTTTACATTCTTTGACTAGGTGACCTTCTTTCCCACAATAGTGGCATTTCCTCTTATCCTTGCCCTTGTCATCCTTCTCGCCTTTCTTCTGCTGCTGTTGTTGCTGTCCTTTCTTGGCTCCCACCTTCTCGTTTTTCAATGTCCCTTCAACTTTTTCCTCTTTCTATGCTCCATTTTCCTCTTCATGCATTAGGGCCATATCCACAAGCTTTTCAAAACTGGCCCCCATGGGAACGTGGGTCATAGCCAATCCGTGTAGCGGCTCATTCAAGCCTTTAACAAATCTCAGAGCCTTCTTCTCAGGTGTGTTCACCAAGTCTAAGCCAAACCTCGCCAACTGATAGAACTTGTTGACGTATTCTTTTACTGACAGATTCCCCTGCTTCAATGCCAAGAACCTTTCCGTGTATAGATTTTCTTCTGCTCATGAGAGAAATTTCGCCTCAAACCTACGCCTAAAATCCGGCCATGTATCAACTAGACGCTGTCCATTAGTGACCTCCTACCAAAACGAGGCCTCATCCTTCATTAACCATGCAGCTAACTGGACCTTTCTTCCATCTTCTACCTCAAAGATTCCAAACAATTCTTCCACCTCCTTTAGCCAATTCGAGCTTCAACAAACGTCTCCGACCCGTGAAAAGGTTTCCCGCCCATTGCCCGAAAGTCCTTACATATCTTTGCAAAAGTATCAACATGAGGAGGGGGAGGAGAAGGAACGGGTGCGGTTGGGGGAGGAGGAATATTTGCTGGACCTGCGGCGCTGGCCCTAGCTTCCAAATACCTCCTAAACCATCCTGGTATCGGTAAACCCTTTAGAAGGTTAAGATCCTCAGACATGCTAAGAAGAAAAAGGGAGAGATTTTAGAAAAAGGACCGAAGGATACTACATATGGCTTCTTAGGGAACTTTTTTCAAAACAGGCTTTCCTTTATGAAACTACTTTCTTTTAAATCCTTTTTGAAAAATATTTTCAAAACTTTTATCTAATCTGGTAACCTTCAGCTCTGATACCAAGCGTAACACCCCACCTCCATTAAAGTCACTCACAAAGGGAATGCCTTAACTTCAGTGGAGCGTTTTAGGTAGAATATCAAAAGACATATATTAAAATTTTGCAGAAGAAATAAACAGCTTTATTAAATCACCAAAATACTTTGTTACATAATACCATGAGTCATAAAACACTTTTGTCTTACATTATCAGAGTATATAGGTATTTAAAAGAAAAACATCATTCCCCATATTAAAGAGCAAGCCATATAAGAGACAGAAACTCGAGCCATACTTCAGATGTAGCTCATGGAAGATGATATCCAAATCATGACTAAACCTAGGTGTTTCCTCCTTGAGAACCTGGGGGGAAACGGAAGAAAAGAGGCGAAACAAACTAGGTCAGACATACGTCTGGTGAGTCTAGTAACTTTTAGCCAGTAATAAAATAAAGGAAAACATGACATGCATATAAAGTGGATAAGAGGATTCACGGTACAGATGGCAGGTATGACAGGACAAATAAGGTAAGATATATGCATGCTTCACTACAAACTACTCTGCACTATTACTAGTAAAATCAAGATGGGATGATCCCTTCTGCTAACCATAATAACGATAACGATGGTGTTAGTTTCGTGTATCCCTAGCTGTTGTCATAGGTGTTGCCTGCTCCTATCTCAACTAGTCGTACCCACTGCCCTCCTGCTATAAATTGGTAGACTTAGGGCATACGTCCGGGTATACCCTAACCACTACCCTAATCGATCAGCTCCCTACTCTGTAGATACCATATGCTGGTCCCACAACTAGGGGGTATCACTTCCCTAAAGTGGAAACCCAAGGTGTGCACAATTATACCTACTGGTGTCACGGTCGTCTTGTCCCCCTCTGCCCATCCCATGCACGCATATGTCCCCAGTCGGTTTTCACCGCCCACACAATCCGTCTCGTTTTGGATCTCTTTTATAATCAATCAGTAGGTGTGCCCCTTCCCTGCCTAGTACGGAGTTCTTTACTTTGATACCCTTCCGAGTTACTGGCTGAAATTGGTCCAATACAACATGATACAAGCTCTCCCCTATGTCTTGTATCCCCACTAGGTTTTCTATTGACTATGTATACCCTAAGGTGTCTTTAATTACATAGCCCTCAAACAGTTATGCTTACCTATAGGTGTCTTTAATACATAACCCTTAATCTACCTATCGGTTATGCTTACCTATAGGTGTCTTTAATACATAACTCTATCTATTCCCATTAGTTATGCGTACCCCTAAGGGTGTCTTTAATACATAACTTTACTATTTTGCCCCAGTTATGTGTACCATTAGGTGTCTTTAATTACATAACCCTTTTTATCAGGCTAAGTTTATGGGCATATATATATTAATATTACCCACCTACCCTTCAGTTGTATTTAACCCTCCCACTGATTTAATCCTATTTATTTAATGGTTAAGTTTGTGGGCCTATATATATTAATATTACCCACCTACCCATCAGTTGTACTTAACCCTCCCATTGATTTAATCCTATTTATTTAATGGTTAAGTTTGTGGGCCTATATATATTAATATTACCCACCTACCCATCAGTTGTACTTAACCCTCCCACAATCCAACTCATTTTACTTAACCCCAACTTATGTCTATCATCATACAGTCCACATGTATTAAGTTAGGTTAAGTAGTCTTTTCTTTTTACCATGTTCAATCATGGTTATACTAGGCTAGACCTCCCACATTAGGTCTACAACATGTGGATGCTGGATATGTCGGTCGGGTCCGGGCAGTCTTATTCCACAGTTGGGTCTAACCTCATGTCTTAGCCCGAGTCATATTCACACACTTAGACCTCTCACATTAGGTTCAACATTAGTGGTTGCTGGATATGTCGGTCGGGTCCGGGTAGACTTCCACCACTAATGTAACCTAACCTCGTGTCATAAGTGTTAATTAAATTTTTGTACTTTAATTGCTTAAACATTCCTCTTTTTGATTAATTAAGTTAATTAATTAATCCTTTCCTTTTTATAGGTCAATACCTATTTTATTAACAATTTGAATTTCCTAACCATAAATGGTCATATTCAAATTATACCATTTTTACTCAACTTTACCTATGTCATAATAGGTAATTATTTATATGTTTCCCTATTAGAATCATGTGTCCAATTTACATAAACACTATGTAAATTATGCCTATTAAAAATTCCCCTTTTCCCCGTTTCTTAACTAGCTAGCGTAACCGTTAGCATTTTTGGCGTCATCGAGGCTACAAGGTAGCCTCGCCATAACAATAAAACAAAGGGAATGACAAGGTGATCGTTTTCAATACAATTTTTGGCATAAGCATGACAACTAGGGAAAATGACATGATAACTTCGCATGTAATTATGATTCACCACATAATTAACAACTTGCGTAGATTCATGATTTTGCAACATAACAACTTGCATAGGTGACTTGCATAGGTTCATGATTCACAACATAACAACTTGCATAGATGACTTGCGTAGGTTCATGATTCACAACATAACAACTTGCATAGGTTCATGAATTCATCACACAATAACTTGCATAGGTAACTTGCATGATCTCATAACAACTTGCATAGGTTCGTGATAACAACTTGCATAGATTCATGAATTCGCAACATAATAACTTGCATAGGTAACTTGCATAGGTTTATGAATTTCTCTTGCATAATTTCATGATTCACTACAACAATAAACTTGTATAATTTCATGATCTACGACAGCAATGAACTTGTATGATTTCATGATCCACAACAACAATAAACTTGTATAATTTCATGATCCACAACAACAATGAACTTGTATAATTTCATGATCCACAACAACAATAAACTTGCATAACTACAAATAACATATACTCAAATCGTAGTCTACCACAATTCACTTTTATCTATTTAAACCTAAAATTGACTAGAACTCACAGAAAAAGAGGGTCTTGAGTTCTGGGATCTAAATTCTGTAATTGATTAGCGTTCCCTTGATGTAGACAATTTCTTTGTTGAGATTAGACTTTGATTTGAATATAATTGAGTTTCTTTACTTTGCTTCTAGTTGGTGGCGGCTACTCTAGGTTTTGGAGAGACAGTATGATGGCTATTGATCTAATTTTTATTTGATTCTAGGGTTTGAGTCTACACATGTTTATACATAATTTCAATTTAATTTGAGCCGTTGGATGTTATTACGGTTAATCAAAACCATTCAGTCAGAATATGGTGACATCTCAGCCCTAATGACTCAGCAAGGAGTTAGAAAGGACTCAGCAATGAGTCACAGTGTGGATCAGATCACACCAGAAAGCTGTGCAGGCTTTCTGCTCGGCCTGGGTGCACTTGGGAAGTGCACTAGTGCATTTTTTCTTTTTCTTTTTCTTTTTCTTCTACTAGTTTTTCCGCCTAATTTTGTTCGTCCATATCTCCATCATATGGTGTCCATTTTATGCAAACTTTGACTCTATCTCAAGCAGAATTCTGAGATGAACGCTATGGCACAACCCGTTTCCCTTAATTTCCACATTTGAAATTAAGTATTCTTAAATTTAATTAATTTTTTTATTCAAAAATTCGGGGTGTTACAGCAACTCAATCTAACCTCGGGTTAGGCATGTTCATCTTTTATCCAATTTACATATTTACCATTCATGTCCAAGTCTAGATTTTTGTATGCCAATTATCCACAATTGTAGTCAATTCAAGTTATGACCAATATACTTATTATGTCCAAGATTACTCCTATAAGTTATACCCAATTCCCCATGTTACAATCGCACGTATAACAAGATTCAACAAGGTTTCCAAATTCCAGGTACTCATAAAATAAAACGGAACGGGGATAGAGAAGAAACACAAGAATTGACATAAGGGAAAATAGGCATGTAAAGGTGTACCAAACAAAAGAATCATGGTTCCAATAGGCATGTTTTACATTAACAACGAATATGAGCAAACTAAGGAAAATACATCATAGGTATACAGATTCGATAGGATTGAACATAAAGAAATTATTAATTTGATGTACAATATGATTGGTTCAATCACAACCATCTCATAGGCATAGGTAATTTCAAATTTGACAAAAGAATAAGCATGAATCAGAATTGATTATCTTACTACTAGGCATAGTTCTAGATTCGATTCATTACAGTCATGATTTCTATTATGTGTTCAAATCTGAATAATAACTGAACTTATAGGATAGGATTAGAAAAGGAGAATTAGTTGACATTGTAGAGATTCTAATCTTTCTTTGTTGATTGAAGCGAAAAAACTTTTCTTCAATTTGAAGCCCTCTAATTTGATTTCTAGTTTGGAGAAGAAGGAGGCTAGTTTAGCGATAAACATCATGGAGGCACCATAGAATAGTGTTATGAGATTAGGGTTAAGTTTAGATATGTATTTATAGATATGTTAGACAAGCTATGGGCTTTAGATTAGCATAGGAGTCATCAGAGCCATCCAAACCAAAGAGACACGTCACCCAGCCAACCAAGCGCGACACATAAGCCCTAATCCTTCAGAATTCGTCACCCAGATCTGGGAAGATAGGGGTCGAAACCCCTGTCGACACCCTTATAGGGGGGTCGACACCTATGTCGACACCCACTGGGGGGTCAACACCCTCAGGCGGGATTTTTTCCGCTCATCTTTTATTGGATGAATTTCGAAATTTGAATTTTTTTTAATTATTATTTAATTTAATTCTGCTTTGAACTGAATTCTTCTAAGCTTCAAAACTTCCTCATACGGAGTCCGATTTATGCAAACTCGGACTCTATTCCAACCAGAATTCCGAGACGAATGCAATGGCACTACCCATTTTACTTAATTCCTAATTTTAAAATTAAGTATTCTTTAATTCGTTATTTTAATATTCATAGAAAATATGGGGTGTTACATTCTCCCATCCTAAAAGGATTTTGTCCCCAAAATCTCTAAGCTAAGAAGAATGTATCCTAACATCCAACATTCATCTACTCAACCATCAATCACATGCATCCATAGTCCTAAAAAAAGATTTCTAATTCTTTCATGATCATATGCATAATGTGTGTATATGTCCTTATCCAATGCAAAATCAGGTGGTCTACTGATTCAGTTGACCTCCTTAATGCGAATTATGTCAGTGCCATGAGTCCATCATGTATGGAATTATTCCTAATCATACTTTATAACTTCTACATGAGTGCACAATCATTCATACAAATGCAACATCCATATGATAAAACATCAAGTTTCAATCCGCATACAAATATATATATATGCATATAAAATATGAATGTGACTAAGCCGATCTAGTACCTAATGTGTGTGTATATGCATCCACGAGAAACCACTTGCAACCATCAATCATAACAGGTGAGACTTATGTCTATCTTGTGAAGTCTTCATTTGTCTTTGTATTAAGTCCACCTTCTCCGAAGTTTCTTTGATCATGTCGGGCCCAAGTACGAACTTGTCTGTAGATTCCCACAAACAAATTGTTGATTGGCATGGTCTTCAATATAAAGCCTCAAAGGGTGTCATGCCGATGGTCGCTTGGTAGCTATTATTGTAGGCGAACTCCACCAAAGGAAGATGATCTTCCCACGTTCCTCCAAAATCAAGAATGCACAATCTCAAAAGATCTTCTAATACTCTGTTCACCCTTTCAGTCTGACCATCGGTTTGAGGGTGACAGGTTGTGCTTAAGCATAGCTGTGTGCCTACAGCCTCTTGCAAACTCTTCCAAAACTCACTCATAAAGATAGGATCTCGATCACTTACTATGCTGGAGGGTATCCCATGTAGTCGAACTACTTCGTTAAGATAAATGGATGCTAATGATGAGGCTGTCCTCCTACTCTTAACAAGTATAAAGCGAGCGCTTTTAGTGAGGCTGTCAACTATTACCCAAATACTGGTATTGCCCCTTCTTGACCTAGGCAACCCATCTATAACGTCCATCGAAATTCTATCCCATTTCCACTGTGGGACCTCTAGAGGATGAAGCAGACCACCAGGCTTTTCTGTTCCGCCTTGACTTGCTGGCATATTAAGCACTTAGAGACAAATTCAGCTACCTCCTTCTTCATGCCATTCCAAAAGAAAACCCTTTTTATGTCTTTATGCATCTTGTCTCCACCTAGGTGTGTGGTCAACTTAGAATAGTGTGCATCTTCAAGAACTGTCTTCACTAAATCCCTTGCTTGTGGGACACATAGTCTTCCATCCCATCTCAACCAACCCTTGTCATCTATGGAGTATCTATTGAGGTGACTAGAAGTCTCACCTCTAATTAACTTATCGATCACATCAATTATCTAAGGGTCTTCACATTGCGCGGCTCCTATTGAGTCCAAAAGTGTAGGCTGCACCTCTAGCGATGCTAACAAACCAGGTACAAACTCAAAGGAGGGTCTAAAGTCAAAGGTTGCTATGTACTCCAAGTTTTGCCTTTCTACAAAAAGAGGACTTAAGGTCAGTCTTTTCCTACTTAAGGCGTCTGCTACCACATTAACCTTGTCCGGGGAATAAGCAATCTCAAAATCGTATGAGCAAGAAATTCCATCCACCTTTGCTATCTTAAGTTAAGATCTTTTTGTAAGAAGAGGTATTTTAATGATTTATTGTCAGTAATCAATTCAAACCTTTCTCCTAGTAGGCAATAACACCATAACTTAAGAGCGAAAACAATGGCAGCTAGTTCCAAATCATGAGTTGGGTAGTTCTTTTCATGTACCTTCTATTGCCTTCCTCCATAATAAACTACCTTACCTTCTTGCATCAAGACAGCGCCTAACCCCGTGCTGCATGCGTGTCTATATACTGTAAACATATTACTTCCATCAGGCAATCTCAGAACTGGAGCTGCTGTTAGAGCCCTCTTCAATCGTTGGAAAACAACATCACAATCCAAATCCCAAGAAAAAGTTAGGTTCTTCTTCGTCAATCTAGTAAGTGGGGCTGATATCTTTGCCAAGTCTTTAATGAACTTTCTATAATAGCCCGCTAGTCCGAGAAAACTTCGTGCTTCGATTGCGTTCCTTGGAATCTTCCAATCTTGCATCCCAATACTTTTGTGGGATCCACAACTACCCCTTCTTTAGACACCACTTGTCCAAGAAACCTTACTTCTTCTCTCCAAAAATGGCATTTGGAGAATTTTGCTTTAAGCCGATGTGCTCGAAGAGTATCCATAACTTCTCTTAAATACAAAGCATGTTCTTCCTCACTTTTTGAGAAAATCAAAATGTCGTCCACGAAGACTACTACAAATTTATTAAGGAACTTCCTAAACACCCTACTCACCAAGTCTACGAAATTGGCGGGTGCATTTGTCAACCCGAAAGGCATGACAAGCCATTCGAAGAAACTATCCAGAGTCCTGAACCCAGTCTTATCTATGCTGTCTTTAGCCATTCTTAGCTGATGAAATCCGTTAGCCAGATCTAGTTGGGAGAAAACTGATGCACCTACGAGCTGGTCGAACAAATCATCTATTCTTGGAACTGGATGCCTATTCTTCTTGGTCGGCTTGTTTAGCTCCCTATAATCCACGCATAGGCGAAGTGAACCATCCACTTTGGTTGCGAACACTACTGGAGTACCGCATTCAGAAATACTCCGCCTTATGAACCCCTTTTCGAGCAACTCTTTAATTTTCTTGCTGAGCTCCTTCCTTTCCCTTGGAGCCATGTGTCTAACGGGTAAAGCAACTGGTTTGCATTACTAGCTAGGTATATGCGGAAATCTACCTCTCGCTTTGGAGGTAAACCCTTCACTTCTTCAAAGACATCCGAGTGCTCACGGACTACTCTAACAGATTGCAAATTTTCAACAGACGCATCTAGAGGTTCTAGGTAGCTAAGCATAACAGAACTCATACGATTACAAGAGATTTCGAGAGTATTACCGAGGCGAGTCAAAAGTCCAATCCATGCCTAGAATCAACCAATAGCCCGTGAAACCCAAAACATAAGCATTGCATCTAAACCCAGCGCTTAGTGTAGAAATTTCCAAATCCAAACAAATCATTAATAAATAAGACGAACCCCCAATTGGATTTGAAACAACCATGGGATCCTCTACTATACTGGTATCTAGGTGCAGAGATTCAACTAAAGCAGTTGATATAAAAGAGTGCAATGCACTAGAATAAAAAAGAGTACGAACAGGATGATCAGAAAGATAAAATAAACTCTCAACAAAAATATTTCTACCTCTTGCTTGCGTAGGTGCTGTAAGAGCGTGAATCTGCCCTCCGGAAGTAGATCATGTCTTCTTCCCTTGCCCTTGCCTTCTTGGGCAATCCTTAGCCATATGTCCTGCCTCACTACACTGAAAGCAACCACCCGTCTTCCTCTTCTTCTTTCTACAGTCCTTAATCAGATGTCCAAGTATGCCTCAAAAATTACACTTCCTCTTATCACGGGGTTTATTATTCTTTCCACCCTTCTTATAATCCGTCTTCTTATTCTGCGATTCCTCTACTTTCTATTTTAGAGGTTCTTCCATCTTCACCTCTTTCTTCTCACCCTTGCTTTCCTCATGTAACAGTGCCACATCCACCAGTCTCTCATAAGTCGCGCCCATAGGTACATGGGATATAGCCAGGCCGTGTAGTGGCTCATTTAACCCTTTAGCGAAACGCATAGCCTATTTATGTGAAGTGTCTACCCACTTAAGTATGAATCTAGCTAACTGGTTGAACTTGTTGACGTAATCCTTAACCAATAAGCTTCCTTGTTTGAGTGCTAAGAACTTCTCCATTTGTAGGCTTTGTTCAGCTTGCGAGAGGAACTTAATCCCAAACCTCATTCTGAAGTCCTCCCAAGTCTCAACTAGTCTCTCAGCATTAGTAACTTCCCACCAGAAAGATGCTTCATCCTTAAGTAACCGTACAACCAGCTGTATCTTCCGCCTATCATCCACTTCGAAGATAACAAACAAATCTTCTATTTCCTTGAGCCAGTTTCTTGCTACCACGAATGATTCAGTCCCATTAAAGTTCTTTCCGCCCATAGCTCGAAAGTCCCTACATATCTTTGAGAAAGCATTCAGACGCGGAGAAGGAGGAGGAACGGCATCCACAACTGGGGGAGGAAGAGGAGCAACATCTGCGGCTGGGGGATGAGGAGCATCCGCTTGTCCTTCGGCGGGGGCCGTAGCCTCTAAATACCGACGGAACCAGGCGGGTACTTGCACTCCCTCTGGAAGATTAAGATCCCTAGACATGCTGAAACGAAAAGGAAAAGATTCAAAACAAAGGATAGAAAGATAGTGCATATGGCATTGGGGAATATGCCTTTTAAAAAAAAACACTTTTCTTGAAAATGCTTCTTTAAAACTTCTTTTTTGAAATTAGTTTTCAAAATCTTTTATTTGATATGGTCACCATCAGCTCTAATACCAAGTGAAACACCCCACCTCTGTTAAGGTCACTCACAAAGGGAATGCATTAACTTTGTTGAAGCATTATAGGTAAAAGATACAGATAATTTACAAGACAGACATACTAACAACGGAAAAACTGAAATCATTTCATAAGCAGCGTAGTTTAGTCAAAACATTTCAACCATTGTCTTAAAACCCAACTTCCAAATCATTACAATAAAACCTCTATCTTGATTCGAAACTCCAAATACATAAAGAAGCATAAAACAGTAGTAAAGCAGCATGAATCCCCTAAAAAGTGTAACCATAGACATATCCCAAGAGAAAAGAATCCAAGCAATAAATATACTCTCTTCAAGCTGGAAAAAGTCTGAACTAAGCTGAGGTATTCCCTCCCTGTGGACCTGGAGGGGGAACGGAAGAAAAGAAGACGAAAGAAAATGGGTCAGACATAAAGCCTGGTAAGCCCAGCGATTTTCAGCATGTAAACAAGAAAAAAGATCATGACATGAATAAGCCGAACATAAGACAATACCATAGTAACAAGATAACATAAGACAAGATAAGGCAAGATAAACTGAATATGCTATTGCACCTATTTCTATTTCTCTGCACTTACTAACAATTGTTTCAACTAGCCTCATGTGTTCTTAATAAAATGATCCCTTTATCGATCGGCTTCTACTCGCATGTATTTATTACTTGTGTCATTCGGCCTCGCTTGTTTGTAGATACCTGTGTTGGTCCCACCATAGGGTGTATCAATCCCTATGATGGCGATCCGACACAATTCAAGATGCACGGTGTATAACTACTGATGCCTAGTGCCTGATTTTTCCACTCCGGAGTACGTGCACCCCCGTACTCCATAGGAACCTACACTGACGCACCAACTGCCGCTATTTTGACCGCTCATAATCAGCCCAGTAATTGTGCCCCACCCTGCCTAGTTCAGGGTACCGTGAAACATCTATGTGGGTTACCGCTGAAATGGGTCCCCGTTGCTAGGGTTTCCTAATCAACATGATATAGCGGTTAAGTGTTCTCAATTTAACCTAACCCACCCATTTATTTAATTAACACGTTGCATTGGTTAAGGGTCTCTTATTCATATGTTACTTAACTTTACCATTCTTAGCATGTCTGTTAATTGGAATTAATTAATTTATTAATGCACCAACCTCTCACATTAGAACTGTTGTTTGCGGTTGCTGGATGTGTTGGGCGGTTCCGGGCAGACTTCTACCACAAATTCATTGTAACCTCGGGTTTTGGGCTTGATGCGCTAATCTCTCACATTAGACCTATTGCTGCGGTTGTTGGATGTGCCAGGTAGTCCCGGGCGGTCTTACACCACAACTCAAGCTAACCTCGGGTTAGGCATGTTCATACTTTATCCAATTTACGTACTTACCATTAATGTCCATGTCTAGATTTTTGTATGACAATTATCCACAATTGTAGTCAATTCAAGTTATGACCAATATACTTGTTATGTCCCAGATTACTCCAATAAGTTATACCCAATTCCCCGCTTTACAATCGCACGTATAACAAGATTCAACAAGGTTTCCAAATTCCAAGTACTCATAAAATAAAACGGAACAGGGATAGGGAAGAAACACAAGAACTGACATAAAGGAAAATAGGCATGTAAAGGTGTACCAAACACAAGAATCATGGTTCCAATAGGCATGTTGTACATTAACAATGAATATGAGCAAACTAAGGAAAATACATCATAGGTATACAGATTCGATAGAATTGAACATAAAGAAATTACTAATTTGATGTACAACATGATAGGTTCAATCACAACAGTCTCATATGCAAAGGTAATTTCAGATTTGACAAAAGAATAAGCATGAATCAGAATTGATTATCTTACAATTAGGCATAGTTCTAGATTCAATTCATTATAGTCATGATTTCTATTATGTGTTCAAATCTGAATAATAACTGAACTTACAGCGAGAGGATTGGAAAAAGAAAATTATTTGACGTTGTAGTGATTCTAATCTTTCTTTGTTGATTGAAGAGGAAAACCTTTTCTTCAAATTGAAGCTTTCTAATTTGATTTCTAGTTTGGAGAAGAAGGAGGCTAGGCTAGTTTAGAGATGGACAGCATGGAGGCACCATAGAATAGGGTTATGAGGTTAGGGTTAAGTTTAGATATGTATTTATAGATGTATTAGACAAACTATAGCCTTTAGATTAGCATAAGAGTATCAGAGCCATCCAAACTAAAGAGACACGTCACCTAGCCAACCACGGTGCGACACATAAGCCCTAATCCTTCTGGTTTTGTCACCCAGATCTGGGAAGATAGGGGTCGACACCCGTATAGGGGGTCGACACCTATGTCGACACCCCCTAGGGGGGTCGACACCCTTGGGCGGGATTTTTCCCGCTCATCTTTTATTGGCTGATTTTCTAAATTTGAATTTGTTTTTTAATTACTATATAATTTAATTCTGCTTCAAACTAAAATCTTCAAAGCTTCAAAACTTTTGCATACGGAGTCTGATTTACATAAACTCGGACTCTATTCCAACCAGAATTTTGAGACGAACGCAATGGTGCTACCCATTTTACTTAATTCCCACTTTTAAAATTAATTATTCTTTAATTTTTTATTTTAATATTGATAGAAAATACTGGGTGTTACAGCGAAATCTTCACGAAAACCATGTCGCCAACGTCGAATTCCAAATCTTTTCGACGCTTATTGGCAAAACTCTTTAGACGATCTTGGGCCGCCTTCATTCGTTGTCGAATGATCTCGATACAATCTGAGGTCTCTCTAATCACTTCCGGTCAAAGTTTCAACTTATCTCGTGTCCTAACCAACATGTTGGAGAATTGCAAACTTAACTATCATTATGTGCAAGCTCAACAAGATGTAGATGGTCCTCCCATGATCCTCCGAAATCCAACACACAAGCCCTCAGGAGATCTTCCAAAACTCGATTGACCCTCTCAGTCTGACCATCAGTTTGGTGATGATATGCCGTACTCAAGCACAACTCGGTTCCCAAAGATTCTTGCAAACTTCTCCAAAACCCACTTTTAAATAATGGATCTTGGTCACTCACTATACTCTTTGGGACACCATGTAACTGAACTATCCAATTTACATAAAGTTCAGCCAATTTCGATGTCGTCCTATTCGTCTTAACAAGAATGAACCTCGCACTTTTGGTCAAACAATCCATTATGAACCAAATCCCTTCATTTCCTGCCCTTGTTCTAGGTAGTCCATCGATACTTGCTCCTACTTCCATGTAGGAACCTCCAATGGCTGAAGCAAACCACTTGGTTTCTTCTATTCATCTTTCACCAACTGAAAGTTGGAAATAAACTTTCCAATATCTCGCTTTATCCCCTCCCAGTAGTTGACTCGCTTCATGTCTTGATACATCTTATTACCACCGAGATGAATCGTCAACTTACAGTGATGATATTCTCTCAGAACCTCATCTCTCAGTCCATCAATATCAGGAACAACTAATTGTCCTTGCTTCCGAAGCCAACCTTCTCAATCGACTTCGAACTCTTTATCCTGTGGAACTAGTCTCCGGATAAACTCGACAAGCTTTGCATCTCGCTTTTGGCTCTAGCCAATCCTTTCGATAAGAGTAGGTATTATCGATAAGCTTGCCAACATTTCAGGTTCCAACTCACACCTTGGCCTGAAATCGAACCTTTCCAGATACTTGAGGCTCTTCCTTTCCAAAAACATCTCTCCCAAACTCGTGTGTCTTCTACTTAACTCATCTGCAACTGCGTTACCCTTGCCAGGAGTATATGCTATACCAAAATCATACGATTCCAGAAACTCTAGCCATCTTTGCTATCGAAGATTCAAATCCTTTTGGGAGAAAAGATACTTCAACAACTTGTGGTCCGTAAACAACTCGAATCGGACTCCCGATAGGTAATATCTCCACATCATCAGAGCAAGCACAATCGCCGCCAATTCTAAATCATGAGTTGGGTAATTCCTTTCATGCGGCTTCAGCTGTCGACTCGCATAGGTGCACTCGTCAATCTCTCCTTCAGGATTTCGAATGCTTGTTCACATTTCGCATCCCATGCGAACACTTGGTTCTTCTTCGTTAATCCTGTCAATGGTGCAACATTCTTGGAGAAATCCTTGATAAACCGTTGGTAATATCCTGCCAACCCAAGGAAACTTCTCACATCTGTCGCATTCTTAGGTCTATCCCAGTCCTGGATTGTTGCAACTTTAGCGGGGTCAACCGCTATCCCATTTCCTGAAACAACATGACCTAACAATGTCAATTCATTCTTCCAAAATTGATAATTCGAAAGCTTAGCCTTCAGCTGATGCTTTCGTAAGATTTCAAAAATAACTCTTAAGTATGTCTTGTGCTCTTCCTTATTCCGAGAGTAAACTAGAATGTCATCCACGAACACAAGTATGAACTTATTCAACTGATCTCCAAATATCCTGTTCATAAGATCCACAAAACATGCTGGCGCGTTAGTCAACCCAAATGGCATGACCAACCATTCGAAGAAACCATTCGAAGAAACCAGATGGTGTCCTAAAAGCGGTCTTTAGCACACTATACATCACCACCCTTAACTGGTAAAATCCCGTTGCCAAATCCATCTGAGAAAGCATTTTGGCTTCGTGAAGCTAATCGAACAATTCATCAATCCTTGGCAACAGATACATGTTCTTCTTAGTCACCTTGTTCAGCTCACAATAGTCCACACACAATCTTAATGAGCCATCGGCCTTGGTGGCAAACATGACTAGTGCACCCCATTTGGAAACACTCCTCTGAATAAATCCTTTTCCCAAAAGGTCTCTAACTTGCACCTCCAACTCTCATTGTTCCTTAGGCGGCATCCGCCTAAGAGGCATAACTATTGGTCTAACACCTTTGACCAAATCAATCCTAAACTCGATCTCACGATGCGACGACAACCCTTTGACCTCGTCAAAGACATCTACATACTCATTAGCAATCAACACTGATGATAGATCTTCTTGTGGAATCCCAAGCGAATATAAATAACTCACGAAGACCCCATCTTCATGCTTACATTTAATCAACACCTTTCGCCCTTCCACATCCCCGACCCTCACCTCAAGCTTCTCGCAATTCACCCTTGCCACATATCTCTTGAGTCAATCCATGCCCAAGATGATCCCAAACCCAATGAAGTTTAATAAAAAGAAATTACACACAAAAGAACAAACATGACTCGACAACACTAGACCATGACAAATCATGCACAAACTGAATGATCCCCCAACTGGATTAGTTACTATGAAAGGTCTACCATAAATCTCTTGTTCCAAACACAAGCAGCACACAAGCTCATTGCAAATGAATGAAAGCGATGCTCCAGTAAAAAATAACACCCAAACCGAAAAACCATTAACAGAAAGAGTACCTTGCACTACGACACCCTTTCCCTTTTCCTCAGCAGTAGGAGCCCTCGAAGAAGATGGCACGGCTTCCAAAGCATACACCTTCATAACTTGCTTTCCTTTAGATGATTTTGTATAGTCCTTCTTGAGATTTCCAGGCTTTCCACAACTGTGATACTTGCTCTCAACCTTTGGATTTTTGCACTCCTTAGAAAATGGCCTTTCTGTTGGTAGTTAAAGCAAACTGACTCACACTTGGGTTTCTTTAGACCATTCTTTCCTTTCTGTTGTTGCTGCTTCTTAATCTTATCCTTACCACCCTACCGTGGCTTCTGTTCTTCCTTAGGTGCAACAACAGAATCTTCTTAGGAAACAGACTTTCATGCCTCAAAGCCTTCTCGACGATGTTTTCAAAGCTATCATCGAGGTGATCCATAAGCTGATTCCCAAGGTATTCATCCAACCAAAAGACAAACTTCTCATTCTTTTGATAAAGAGTGTCCACGTATGAATGAGCATACACTGACAAAGCCTTGAACTCAGAAATATAGTCAAGAACTGGGTGACCATTCTGTTTAAGCTCCACGAATCTCTTAAACGGAAGAGACTTCTGCATAGTGGAGATAAACTTTGCTTCAAACTTAGCTTGGAATTGTTCCCATGGGATCTCTTCCCTCGGAGTCTCAATTGTGACAGTGTTCCACCAGTCCATTGCTCTGCCCTCTAACTGCCTTGATGCAAGATTCCTCTTTATTGCGTCATCAATGCCCAAGTCCGTGAAGATCCTAACACAAGTATCTAACCACCTCTGAACCTCTTCAATTGGTTCTGTGCCTTTGAATTGTTTTCCTCCCAATGAAGAAAATTCTTTGCATAGCTATGCAAATTCTATGGTTCTAGGCATGGAACTCCAACATCAACCGTAGCCGCAACTGGAGAGGGAACCCTATTCATGATCGCTGCCGAAATGGCCTCGAACATGGCTGTGTTGTTTGGTTCATCACCATTTCCCCCTCCAGTATTAGCTCCCCTAGCAACGTGTCTTGATGGTCGTCTACTCGTTCTAAATCTGCAATTTAGAATAATTAGCCACTTCCAAGAAAAATTGCTAAATAAATACAACCGCTACTACTATATATGCTAATATATATATAGTAAGCATCCAACTGAAATCTATAAGTACGACTCTCATACGTGATTACGTCTTAGAACTTTGGCTATGGACGATCTTGATGTTCTGATACCAAATGTGACTACTGCTGCTCTGGTACCAAATGTGACTACTGCCCATAACCCTCGCACTAAACAAGAGGAATAATGCACTGAAAGATGTGTCAGGCTGCTATGGACGATCATCAAGGTATGTAAACAACATCGGAACCTGTCATAGAACTCACAACGCAAGGATAAAATATAATAGAACATATACAATAGGTAATAGTAATGAGGCATCATATAGAGAACTTTTGAAAACTTCCTCAACATCTTGAAAGGTTATCTAACTGATACCAAAGTTTGTACATAAGTCCTCACTACAACACTCATAGAGCACTCAACAGCGAAAACAAAAATACTACATAGTAATAAAACTGATACGCAAGCCTCTACCCGTCATTGCTCAACTTCCTCACCTCAGTAATGTGACACCCCATGTCTGTTAATGTCACTCACTAAGGGAATGCATTAAGTTCCGTTAAGTGTTATGGAAAACAAACACAAAATAATTACAAGATAGATATAAAATAGCAGCATAATTAAAAACTTTTATTAATCATAAAGCACGGTTACACCATATGTATGAAAATACATAAACTAAGTACATCATTAAAACTTCTGTCTTGTACTTTAATTATCAGAGTGCAATAACAAAGAAAGCATAATCCCCAAATCATAAGCCATAGTAGCAAAGATGTAGATTGAGCAATACATCTAGATCTCCAAGCAAGACGATAGCAGAATTCTGACTAAGCCTGAGAATTCCTTACCTTGAGAACCTGGAGGAGGGGGAATGGAAGAAAGAAGGAGAAACAAAAAGGGTCAGACATAAAGTCTGGCGAGTCTAGTTACTTTTAGCCAGTAAATAAATAAAAATAACATGATAGGCATATAAAGAGGATAAGAGAGGTCACTACATAAATGGAAGGTGTGACAAGGTAGACAGGATAAGGTGTATGTGCTTCTAATGATTACTCTGCACTATTACTAGTATATCCAAAATGGGGTGATCCCTTCAACTATGAGGTGGTAGACTTAGGTATACGTCCAAATGTATCCTAACTACTACCTTGATCGATCGGCTCCCTACCCTCGTAGATACCTTGTGTTGGCCCCACGTGAGGAGGTATCACTTCATAAAGTGGCAACCCCTCGTCGTAATGATGTGCACAACCATATATATAGGTTTCACGGTCGTCTTATCCCCCTCTGCCCGGCTCAAGCATGCACATGGCCCGGTCGGTTTGCGCCACCCACACCGTCCTCCTTGTTTGGATCACTTACAATCACTCAGTAAGCGTGCCCCTCCTTCGCCTAGTACGGAGTACTTTGGATGATACCTACTGCGGATTACTGACTGAAACAGTTCCCACACAATATGATACAAGCTCTCCTCTTTGTCTTGTATCCCCCACTAGGTTTTCTCTGACTGTGTATACCCCTAGGCGTCTTTAATTGCGTAGCCTTATTTATTTCTACCGGTTATGCTTACATACAGGTGTCTTTAATACATAACCCCTAATCTTCCAACCTGGTTATGCTTACCTATAGGTGTCTTTAATTACATAACCCTATCACTTCTACAAGTTATGTTTACCCAAAAGGTGTCTTTAATTACATAACTTTATAATTTCCACTGATTATGTATACCATTAGGTGTCTTTACTTACATAACCTTAACGGGTTAAGTTTGTGGGACTATATGTGAATATTACCCATCCCCTCAGATTTACTTAACCCACCCCCTTTACTTAATCAAGTTTACTTAACCCCAACTTAAGTCTAAGTTCACACAATCCCTATGGATTAGATTTGGTTAAGTTGTCCAATTCTTTGTCATGTACATTTATGTTTTCATAATGGTCCAGACCTCCCACATTAGGCCTACAACATGTGGATGCTGGATATGTCGGTCGGGTCTGGGCAGACTAATTCCACAGTAGGCCTAACCTCGTGCCATAGCCCGATTCGTATTTACATACATAGACCTCCCACATTAGATTCAACATTAGTGGCCGCTTGATATGCCGGTCGGGTCTGGGCAGTCATCCACCACTAATGAAACCTAACCTCGTGTCATAAGTACAATTACAATTCCTAGTTGTAATTACTAAACATTCCATTTTTAATTAATTAATCAATTAATAAAGCTTTCCTTTTATAGATTTCAATACCTATTTTACCCAATACTTTAAATTACATGTCCAAAAATGTTCATATTCAAATTATGCCATTTCTAACCCTTTTTCGCTCGTTCCTTAACTAGCACCCTCACAAAATTGGCAGCATGTCTAGGCTAGACAATAGTCTATTCATGAACGATAATAGGGAAAATAATGGGAAAGTGACTAAAATGATCATCTTGGCATAAACATAAACTAATATGATAATAAGGTGAACATATATACTGGCATGGACATGAAATTGTCATCATGACAAGGTGATAACTTTGATCACATAAAACAGAACTAACATAATAACATAAGGTGATAATTTAGATCACATAAAACAGATCTAACATGATAACATAAGGTGACAATTTATATCACATAAAATAGATCTAACATGATAACACAAGGTGATAATTTAGATCACATAAAATAGATCTAATATGATAACATAAGGTGACAATTTAAATCACATAAAGTTGATCTAACATGACAATATAAGGTGACAATTTAGATCACATAAAATAGATCTAACATGATGACATAAGGTGACAATTTAGATCACATAAAATAGATCTAACATGACAACATAAGGTGACAATTTGGATCACATAAAATAGATTTAACATGATAACATAAGGTGACAATTTAGATCACATAAAATAGATCTAACATGATAACATAAGGTGGCAATTTAGATCACATAAAATAGATCTAACATAATTAAAGATTTAGATCTACATAAAATATCCACATAATAATTTGATCTAACATAATTAAAGATTTAGATTTACATAAATGGATCTAACATAATTGAAGATTTAGATCTACATAAAATAGATCTAACATAATTAATGACTTAGATCTTGTGAAGACCCGTAACTTCCCCATGAAGGAAAGAGCGGATACTTTGAGGATAAGACGAATCAGAACACAAGCAAAAGAACATTTCATTGTATATTACAACAATTCCATCGGAATACAAGAATATACAGATTATGAAACAATATTACACTTCATAAAATATTAGAAGTTACAAAACATTACATAACAGCGGAAAATAATACAAAACACAATTGGATGAGATATACGGATACAGAGCTTTCCGGATATCGTTCCAGCTGTAAACCAGGATCCTGTGAATATAAATATGCAAAACCAAAACTACTAGCTGCCTGTGTCAAAATAAGGGCACCCAGAGTTTAGGTTAAAACAATAAACTCCAGGTCAGTCATATGACTAGTGTGAGAACTAAAACAGTTATTAATCTTTATTTTAAAGTTAGGTAAATCAAGGGACCACGCCGTATAACACGGAACGGGTTTCCTCCCAAGAGCACCAGTGCATAATACAACAGCGCAATGCTAAATAAAGAAAAATGAAACTATTATAAGACCCAGGTCCCATCACACAATGAAACACAAGCCGGAGGATAGGGTTTTACCTTATAATAGACAAAGAATGCTTAATATGCTAAATTTCATCTTTTATTACTACAAGTGTATAGTGTCAAAACAATTTCAATCATAAATATCAATCATAGACGGCACGGGTACCATATATCATGTCGCCATACTAGTTCTACAATTAAAACCGCAAAATCACGTATTGGAAGTTGGGTTTCCATCTATGAACCAAGGCAAGGGATCGTCCTCTGCCGAATTCGAGACTGTCTAGCCCGAGCCTCAGGCAAGCATGCATCCAAGCCTTGGATCGTCAGGGCCAGTCCATCGATGTGGATTATTATGCTTGAACACTACGTTTCCCCACCCTTTGGGGGTGTAAATGAGCCAAACGACTCCATCGGCTCCACACAGTCACCGATATATCTGAGGCGCCTCGCAACAGCAACAACCACACAGGTGAAAATAATATACATGTCAGGGCTGGTAGGTCACTGACACCACCCTAGCTAGAAGGAAACGCATGCCCTCCCTGAGGTCCTCTCCCGCTTCTGGTTCATAATCGGGGTGTGAGGCTCACGAATCAATGCTACACAAAGCTATGCCACACATGCCGTGCTTTGATCATCAACCATAAGACTCTTCTTTCCAACAAAAGCCTTGATCATTTGCCACTTAGGCATTCCACATAGGAAATTCACTCCATGCGATTGATATCCATCAATATATAACCCCTGAGCTCGTACGTCTCAGAGAAGGGCGTTAAGCAAGAGAATAAATTCTCCGCCGCCATACAGATATATATTTAATAGAAATCAATCACACAGAATAAAATCCAATGTCAGACACACAGTCCATTTACAAGTTCATTCGGGGTCTGAACGAAACCAGAGGCTCCTTGTACCTCGCATATTCATCGATCTTCAAGTACGTCTGGACGATCACCAACCGATTCCCTCCTCTTGGGTGTACAGCTAAATCAAGATCATCAGTAATCACCCAAACGATGAGAAGACCTCCAGTCTTCAACCACCGTCTTCATTCTCGACACCACGTCGAATAAGTTATTTAGAATGGGATAAACCCGGTCTTTCTGAATAACTCGCGTATATAATAAACAAGTGTTACACAAACACAACATACGCCTCATTCCAATTTAGAATATTCTTTTATTCAAATATTCTTATACTTTGGGAAAAGTTTCCATTAATTTTATCAAAGATAAATTCATTAATTTTATTCTTTAATCTTCTTTTGAATATCAATTCAAACTAGTCGGGATTAGCGAACCACACTGAAGTAAACTTTTGTTTTATTTCCCAGTCCCAACCTATTCATCCCATGAAGTAAAACAGGTCATACTTCATATCTAACACCACGGTGTTATGGATAAATTCAATTACCATTTCACGTTCAAATCTAATTAAAGATTTAACTATCGCCTGGAGCAAAACTGGTGATACTCCATTCTCGATCATTTCAATCTAATTAAAGTTTCATTAAAATTCCACTTGGTTTTAATCTTCCAAAAATCACTATCAATGATTGTTTAACTTGGGAAGTCAAATCCTGTCTTTAACTGGGTTAAAAAACCAATGTCATCTAAAACATGGTTCACGATAAACCCAAAATCACATTCCGTTCCAATTCAATTATTGAAACTTCTGGTTACTTTTAAAACCCTTTTCAAATCCAATTTATTTATAAAAAAACAAATAAATTATTCTAGTTCAAAACTAGTTCACTACGATAAAAACCTATTTTTATCTTTTCAAATTTGGAATTTTTCATCTCAATTCTTCATAAATCATTTCCTATGATTTTACACAAATTATTACTATTTTCAATAATTTTATCAAAGCCCGTACAGTCGAATTCCATCAACGGCCATTGAACTGCACTTACAGCGACCTTTTCCAACCTTGATTTGGGCATAATTCCAAATCCAACCGTTAGATTTTAAATCTCTAATATTCATTGGAAAGCTCTTTTCGATACGAACCCAACGGTTCCGGTTTTAGGAGAATCCGACAGTCGGATCTCCCGTAATATCCATTCGAAGACAATGGTCGAAATTCACGAACTGCCGCAGCGCGATGCGTTCTATTCAGGCCATTATATAAATATAATATATATATTATATATAATTCGTCGATTTCCATTCAAAACGTATTTTATAAATCGTTTTAAATTCGCTTTCAAAATGATTTCAACTTCATATTCAATTTCAAATCAAAATTGAATATTCCATATCATTAATCTATAAATGATAATATTTTCAAAACATTATATTTTGAAATCACTTCCTTTTCTATATTCATTTTAAAAATGAATAAAATCGATATAAATATTGTTCACATCAAAATTGCGTCAGTCTAATCAACACGGCTTTATATATTTCAATAACATCATTATTCTATTCAACAAATGAATATTTTCTTCAACACATGAAAGTTGCTTTTATTCAACACATGAATATATATTTTATTTCAACACATGAATATATACTTTATTCAACACATGAATTTTCTTCTATTCAACACATGAATATATATTTTATTCAATACATGAATCTTCTTCTATTCAACACATGAACATATATTCTATTCAACACATGAATTTTCTTCTATTCAACACATTAATATATATTTTATTCAACACATGAATTTTCTTCTATTCAACACATGAATATATATTTTGTTCAACACATGAATTTTCTTCTACTCAACACATGAATATATATTTTCCAAATTGGAATGACGCCCAATCAACTACCATATAGTGTTAATTATATGGATTTCATACACAAACGTACACTACAACAATCAAACACAAACAACCATCACCCAAAGTGCATTCTACACTGCATAAGCATCAAATACAAGTATTTAACGCTTATAACAGCCTGTCAATCTATCGATTGACATACAGCTAATTATTGGGACTAGTGTATGGCCAATTTCATCCCAACACCCGTGTGGGGTTTCACATCAACAAACACAGATCTTTATTTGTGCAGTTGGGCGATGTGTAAAATTTATCGTCCTAATCAATATCAGTCAAATCGGTATACATAAACAAATTGCTCGATTTGTAAATCAATATTTATTTTATTTCAACACATGAATATATATATATATATATATATTTGATTTCAACACATGAATATATATTTTATCTCAACACTTGAATATATATTTTATTTCAACACATGAATATATATTTTTCACATCACTATCAATAGTAAAATTTCACAATACAACCAATCACATAAGTCGTCCATGGTCTGTGGACAACAGGTGTCGGGTGCTACTAAGCACCGTCTGCATCCTAGCCACCGGGGTAGTATTAAGATCCCTGTTAGTAGAGATAACAAGTGGTATCAGAGCTTGGTATTTTATTAACTCTAGAGATGGAGTTCCCTAGTGTAAGTTTAGCGAGAGTCTGTCCAGTGATATTCCAATTATTTTCAATAGGACATATTTTTTAATTTGGAAATCAAAAATTGAATTCTATTTAAAATTTGTTAATTTTGAATATTGGAATATTATTGAAAATATGGGAGACATACTAAATAAGAGGAGTAAGGTTTTTAATGCTCATGCTATGCATATTATTTATCCTTATCTTAGTAATTATCAATTAAAATTTATCTCTCATTTTTAACTACGCAAGATATTCAGAAAACACTCGATGCATTGTATGGAAACGACAATAGCAACTCAAAACCCCAGAACATCAACCCAGACTCAGATCTTTGCTTAACAGGACGTATAAATGAAAATTCAGATAAATCAGACGATGAGACAGGAAATTTCTCATATGAAGATTTAGTTTATATGTGTGCTGATTTAACTAAATCTGTTAATAAACTCAAGCGAAAAAACAAACTTCTGAAATCTAAAAATCATGAATTGATTCACAAAAATAATATGTTGGAACTAAAACATGAAAACTCCGATTGCAAAAATTGTTTCAATTTGGAAAATAATTTAGCTCATCTCAATAAAAATCTTCGGAAACCTGAAAAAGAAATTATGTTTATAAAACAAAATGAGGATAAGCTAATTTTCAAAAATGATGTTTTGCAAAACGTGTTGAATGATCTTAATTTCAAATATAAAATTTTTGAAAATCAAATTTTACAAAATTCTGAATCTATCTTGAATGAGCTTGAAAAAGAAATTAAAAATTCAAGAATTTTGAAAAACATGATTTTGAAAAGCTAAAACATTTTGAATTTTAAATCTCTTAGTCCCAAGCCAAAATTAAATTACTTGAAAATGAGAATTTGGTTTTGAAACAATCCAACGCTAAAAAGAAGATCATTACAAATCATTGCTCAAATCTGATAAAAGAAAATAGCAAACTTAAATCCAAAATTAAACGATTAGAATCTGCTTTGGATAAAATTTTTAATAGGGGAAAATCATTGAATATGATGTTACAAAACCAGGTATCTATCGGAAATAATGTGGTCTTGCCTTTGGGAAAAATATTGTTTTTGAAAAACAGAAGAAAAAAAATCCTTCAAACTTCTTGTAACAACCCGAATTTTTAGCAACGTGTTAAGACAATAATCAAGGCAGAATTAAATTATAAAATCTGAATCAGGATAAACGGGTTGCGCCATTGCGTTCGTCTCGGAAAAATACGCGAAATAGAATCCGAAATTTCGTAAATCGGAGTCCGTATGAAGAAGATATGGACGAACGAAGTTAGGCAGAAAAACCGAAAACAAGCCAGAATGCACTGGCGCACTTGTGAAGTGCGCCAGCACAAAAATACACTGGCGCACTTGGGAAGTGCGCCCGTGTCGAGCCAGAAACCTGCACAGCCTTCTGACTTGACCCTGGCTGGCCTGGTGCACCTGTTTTGGCCCTTGGTCTTGTTTTGGAGGCTTGTGACGATTTTTGAGGGCTGAGATCTATCCTAGGGTTAATCTAACGGCCTAAACTACCCCTAATCTCTATAAAAAGACCCCTAACCTAGCCTAAACCCTCATTAATTGATCCTACAACTAAACTATGCCAAAATTTCTAGTGATCATGGCCTCCACTCAAAACCCTAGCATGCATCCTCTTGCCAAAATGCTATCTTCATTTCTATGAGAGGTTTCATGATCATGAGAGTATTAGAGAGTCCCTATGTTAGTATGAGAGCTCCTCAAGTTGATTTCAAGGCAAAAGTTTTGGTCTTTGTTCATAAAGATGGTGTATTTGTTGATTTGGAGCATCCATCTTTGGGTTTTTGGATGATGGCATGCATAAGCTTCATCACAAGCTTTAGTTTAATCGATTTAGGCCTTCATAGCAATGTAAGCCCTTTCCCTACTCTTAGATATTAACTATGAAGTTAAATGTTCATGTTGCAAGTTTGGGTTTGATCATTGAGTATGATACATGCTATCATGTCATGCAAGTTTATGAAGTCATTATCTTGATCTTGTAAGCAAAAAGCCACAACCTTTATGTTGAAATGTTGCATTATGCAACATGAGAATCTTCATAATCATTATGTCAACTTGCATATGAAGTCATAATCCTTATATGATGATATATGCGAGTTTCTAGCCATCATTCCATGTCTTTTGTCACCATGATTCGCTTATGTACCAAGTTTGGGTTTATGCATGTTTTTGAGGCTTAAGAATGTAACATGCAAGCTAATGAACACATTTGTGCCTCATTTGCCACCATGATTAACTTGTGGCTTAATACCCATTTTTGTCATTCCTTTGCCAAGTCTCTTCTTTTAATCCATCACGTTGTTGCGAACGTATATGCTAGTTTAAAAAGCGTTGGGGTCACATTGTGGGGAAACATAATGACATGAATATGACTTGGGTAAATGGGTATAAACATGACAACATGTAACGTTAAATATGACATGTGTTTATACTTGAAAACATGACTTGAAATATAACATGGAAGTTGACATGTAAGTATGCATAAAAACATAAGCTTGGGAATTTACCTATTAAGTTAGGTCTACCCATTGGGAATTTACCTATTAAGTTAGGTCTACCCAATTGCTTGAAAACTTGACTATGAACATGACACTAGACTAAACATGAAAGTGGCCAACTCGAGGTTGGGTTGAGTTTGCAACGTAAAACTACCCGGAACCGACCGGCCTAACTAGTGGTTGCAAACAATAAGACCCAATGTGAGAAGTTGGTCATGTTGTGCTTGAACCCGAGGTTAGACCAAGTTGTGGTGTAAAGCTACCCGGAACCGACCGGCTTAACTAGTAACCACAACAAAGTCTAATGTGAGAGGTTGGGGTGCATTAAGTAATTAATGCCACATGATAGGGTTAAGTTAATTTGATTAATGACTCTTAACCAAATATGACATGGGTAAATGGGTTAAGTAAATTGGTTAGGCTAATGATACTTAACAAAACATGACAAGGTTGGGTAGGTTAAGTGATTTGATTTGCCTAATGACGCTTAACCATTTTTATACGACTAGTGGACGGGGATTAAGTTAACCAACACTTAATCAATCCAACATGATAATTTGACAAGGTTAAGTAAGTTTTCTTAATGACACTTAACCATACAAGATGATTAGGGGATGGGGTTAAGTAATTTACACTTAACTAATCCGACACGGTAATTAGATGGGGTTAAGTAATCCACACTTAACTAATCTAAACACGGCAATTCGATGGGGTTAAGTTAAACACTTAACCAATTTAAACTCGGTAATTCAATGAGGTTAAGTAACCAATACTTAACCAACTTAACGTGACAATTTAATGGGGTTAAGCAACTTATACTTAACCAATTATACATGATGATTTGATGGGGTTAAGTAACTTACACTTAACCAATCTAATACACGGACCTGATAAGGTTAAGTCACAAGACCTTTTTAGAATATACTTAACCATTATAGTACGATTAGAGGATGGGGTTAAGCCAACCTATACTTAACCAATCCGACTCGATAATTTGATGGGATTAAGATAATCTATGCTTAATCGATCTAGCAAGGCAATCCGATAGGATTAAGGTAAGCTAGTACTTGACCAATTTGACTTGATAAGGTTAAGTCATGAGCCTCTGGGTACACTTAACCAACTTGTGGGACTAAGTCTTGAACTTAAATACTTAGCCAATCTTTGACGTGATTCGTGGGAGGGTTAAGTCATGGACTTGAATGATAACACTTAACCCAATAGACAAACCCTAGCTAGAAGAACTAGGTAGAAAACCGTGGTTAATCAAGGATAACGGGAAAGGAAGCTAAGTGGTAAACCTTAGTTAAGGGTAACTAAGTAATAATTCTTAGCTAAGGACATAGGACTAATTCTCAAAACGATGAGTAACCTGATACGGTAGGTCATCGCTTAGTATACGAGGGGGAGCAAGTTATCTGACTTGGATAAAAGCTCCAGCGCACTGGGTGCCGAAGTGGAAGCTTCGGGGGACGTGAGGATATTCTTGGGATCCCTCTGTGGGCTGCCAGGTAATTATACTAGGCCCATGAGAGGTTAAGGTCTGCGTTAGAAGGACCAAGAGTATGCCTTGGTTGTTATGCGAGCAACCTAAAGACTGGGATGGATTAGCGTGGAGTCGACGATTCTTGTTTTTGCCCTGGATAGCGCATCGCCGACTACCTACCATCTTTAGTCAATCGTGTACGTGCGGAAAGGCAGGGAACCCCCAACAGACCATGTGCTTGCTATCGAGTCATGGGTGAGGTTGGCCCGTAGGAAAGTGGGCTATAGTGGGGCCGTGGAGTGGTTCTTATACATGATTTTTCTTGGATTGCCTTTCGGTAGTTGAGGGAGGGGTCACGTGGGACCATAGCCACGGGTACAAAAACAGACCATGATATCTGCATCGGCAGACGATTTAAAGCTCCCGACCGAGTTCCGTATTTCTTGATTTGCCCTGGCACGGAACTCGGATGGCACATTGGGGAACATGTGCATCTAGACATGGAAAACGATTCACGATACATACGTGGATTCAAGGGCGCGGTTGACGGGTGGCGTAATCCCTAGTGGTCCTAGGTGGCCAAAACCCAAACCGAGACACGGAAACGTTCATTAGGTAGCATAATCCCTAGCGGTCCTAGGTGGCATAAATCCTAAGTGGACGCGCGATAGTTCATGGTAAGGAAACACAACTAGATCAAGGGTTGCAGTCCAAAACAACTTCAAGGATAAACCGTTTACATGGGAAAGCCCGTACAGCCTACGGCAAAGAACTGAACTTATACATGGAAAGAAACATATGAGTTGAGTAACCTATATATGCGGCATATTAGGTTGACATGGACCATTACACGACTTTTGAGTAAGGGTCATTCACGGATAACACGTGATACAATTGGGATACTAGTACGGTAGGTGCAGAGCGGGCATACAGGATAGATACCATGGGACGTTATGCGTGATAGATATCTTGGGATATTATACTTGATAGAAACCTGACGATGTGATGCCTTGTTTCATTTTGACATCGTAATTTATCATGACACTTTAGTTTATCTGAGTTCAGTAGTTCATCCTGTTATTTTGATTTAGCTTGTCTATCTTGTTATCATGCTCATGTTCATCTCAGTTCCTCATGACAGTTAACTTTACTAGTTTTTATACTAATAGTAGATAGGGCTTACTCAGTTTTTTTGACTGACCCGTTTTGTATCGCCTCTTTTCTTCCGTTTCTCCCCCCCAGGTTACAGGGAGGAAATACTGTTGTTTAGTTCGGACTTCTCCTGCTTGAAGGTCATCATGGATGGCTTGGACTTTTCTTGGCTATGGCTACTTTACTGTTTTTACTTGGGGAATAATTTATGAAAATGTCTTTATGCTTCTTTACTATTGCAAGACAGGTTTTGATGTACTCTGATGTAAAAGGCTTTAGACCTTATTTATTCATGTTATGAAAGGTTGATTTTACTTCCGCTATTTTATATGTTCTATCTTGTGATATTTCTGTGCATGTTTACTAATAATGCCCCTCTAAAGCTAGTGCATTCCTTTGCGAGTGACCCTAGCGGAGGCGGGGTGTTACATTTGGTATCAGAGCAGAAGGTTTCCAGACTGGGCAAAAGTTTTTAAAGACCTTCTGAAAACTATTTGAAAATCGTTTACAAAGAAGCATTTTTCAAGAAAATTTTTCTTTTAAAAGAAAAAGGCTATTCCCCAAAGGCCATTAGCACTATCCTTGTTTCCTTAATTGAATCTCTTTTCCTTTCTTTCCTCCATCTGTAGTCACAGTGGTTTTAACTGCGACTAGTCTTTTCTATCTACGAAAGTGCTTTCCATGCGATGGAGGTGGTTCTCGAGAGACCAGTGGTCGCGTTATAAGAAAGGATAGTGAGGAAGAGGATAAAGGATACGAGTTTAAGGATGAGCAACTTGTTGGTATGGCTCAACCCAGAATGAGAGAGAAGGATGAACAATGAAACCCATGACGAGAGAGTACCTTTGGCATGGTAAAACGGGACGGATAGTTAAGTATTATGGGAAAAGGACAAGATCATCGGGAGGGCAGCAGTATGCTCTCATTTCTGGGGTACCTCGGAAGGAGGGTGACGATCTTGTTAAAGGTTTAGCTTTTCTTCTCTATCATCCCGTTAGGACTTTGTTTTGATCATCGTATCATTTAAGTCTGCTTCGATAGTTGAGTCTCTGCACCTTAAGTACTAGCGTAATAGAGAATCCCATTTTTGTCTCAAAGTCCTATTGGAGAATCAGTCCATTTATACATGACTTGTTTGGATTTGGGAATGTCTATGCCAAGTGTTGAGTTTGGAAATAATGCTTATGTTTATAAGCTATGGATGGATTCTAGGGATGAAGTGGTTATCCAGTAGGGGATGCCACTCTCGGTTTTGATAGGAGGGTAGTTAGACCTTTTGACTAGCCTTGGTAATACCCTCGAAGTATCGTGTAACCTTTTTGAGGTTCTGTCATGACTAGTTACTTAGAATCCCTTGATGCCTTTATTGGAAATTTGAAGCCCGATCGAGTGGTGTTCGCCGATAAGACGGACGGTTTACTTCATTTATGCATGGGTTATAGAGATCACCCTAGTAAGTGTGCTTGATAACCTGGTTGACATCTGTTTACTTTCAAGAGAAAGTTCTTCTACATGGAATACCTTATAGTATATAAACGAGATCCAAGATTCACTAGTGAATTTTGGAAAGCTTGCATGAGATCATGAGTACGCAGTCATGTTTGCGTCAAGTATTTTAGAAAAAGGATAAGTGCAAGTGGAACGAGAGGCGACGAAGGAATGAGTTCCAGCTCATGTTATGGAAACAGGAAATAAGAAGCTACGAAATCGCAAAGACGGTCAAGGCACAATGGAATTGAGTCCAAGGAAATACGACTTTGATGGTCAAAGACTAGATACGCGCATGATATCTCTTTTTGGGAGTATATCCTTGATCCCTGTTTTCTGTAGAGCTTACTTGTAGGCTATCTTTTGTGGACATCCTCTTGGTCCTATTTTCTGTTACAAACCCCATAAGAAGTTTGTCTTGTTTATCTTCTCGACCCTATTTCAGGGAATCCTAGGTAGAACCCTATGGATGTAAACATGTATTTGAAACATGTTATGATTGATATGGTTGCAAGTGGTTGCTCATGGATGCGCGAATACACATTAGATACTAGCTCGACTCGATCACATTTCATATTGCATATGCACGAGTATTTATACTTGTTTATGGATGAAATCGAATGTATTATCATGCGGTTGTTGCATATGAATGAATGATTGTGCACGCATATAGTACCTATATGGCTAGGACTATTTGCATACATGTTGGATTCATGGCACTATACATATTTTGCATTAGAAAGATTATTCAGGCCTGATCATTAGCATTAGCTAAGGAACATGTACACACACGTTTTGCATATATTCATACAGCATTAGAAATCATCTAAGGACAATGGTTGCTTGTGGATGATGTTTTGAGTAGACGGATGACGGATGGTAGGATACGTTCTTCCTAACTTGGAGATTTCGGGGACGAAATCCTTTAAGTTGGGGAGGATGTAACAACCCGAATTTTTAGCAACGTGTTAAGACAATAATCAAGGCAGAATTAAATTATAAAATCTGAATCAGGATAAACGGGTTGCGCCATTGCGTTCGTCTCGGAAAAATACGCGAAATAGAGTCCGAAATTTCGTAAATCGGAGTCCGTATGAAGAAGATATGGACGAACGAAGTTAGGCAGAAAAACCGAAAACAAGCCAGAATGCACTGGCGCACTTGTGAAGTGCGCCAGCACAAAAATACACTGGCGCACTTGGGAAGTGCGCCCGTGTCGAGCCAGAAACCTGCACAGCCTTCTGGCTTGACCCTGGCTGGCCTGGTGCACCTGTTTTGGCCCTTGGTCTTGTTTTGGAGGCTTGTGACGATTTTTGAGGGCTGGGATCTATCCTAGGGTTAATCTAACGGCCTAAACTACCCCTAATCTCTATAAAAAGACCCCTAACCTAGCCTAAACCCTCATTAATTGATCCTACAACTAAACTATGCCAAAATTTCTAGTGATCATGGCCTCCACTCAAAACCCTAGCCTCCATCCTCTTGCCAAAATGCTATCTTCATTTCTATGAGAGGTTTCATGATCATGAGAGTATTAGAGAGTCCCTATGTTAGTATGAGAGCTCCTCAAGTTGATTTCAAGGCAAAAGTTTTGGTCTTTGTTCATAAAGATGGTGTATTTGTTGATTTGGAGCATCCATCTTTGGGTTTTTGGATGATGGCATGCATAAGCTTCATCACAAGCTTTAGTTTAATCGATTTAGGCCTTCATAGCAATGTAAGCCCTTTCCCTACTCTTAGATATTAACTATGAAGTTAAATGTTCATGTTGCAAGTTTGGGTTTGATCATTGAGTATGATACATGCTATCATGTCATGCAAGTTTATGAAGTCATTATCTTGATCTTGTGAGCAAAAAGCCACAACCTTTATGTTGAAATGTTGCATTATGCAACATGAGAATCTTCATAATCATTATGTCAACTTGCATATGAAGTCATAATCCTTATATGATGATATATGCGAGTTTCTAGCCATCATTCCATGTCTTTTGTCACCATGATTCGCTTATGTACCAAGTTTGGGTTTATGCATGTTTTTGAGGCTTAAGAATGTAACATGCAAGCTAATGAACACATTTGTGCCTCATTTGCCACCATGATTAACTTGTGGCTTAATACCCATTTTTGTCATTCCTTTGCCAAGTCTCTTCTTTTAATCCATCACGTTGTTGCGAACGTATATGCTAGTTTAAAAAGCATTGGGGTCACATTATGGGGAAACATAATGACATGAATATGACTTGGGTAAATGGGTATAAACATGACAACATGTAACGTTAAATATGACATGTGTTTATACTTGAAAACATGACTTGAAATATAACATGGAAGTTGACATGTAAGTATGCATAAAAACATAAGCTTGGGAATTTACCTATTAAGTTAGGTCTACCCATTGGGAATTTACCTATTAAGTTAGGTCTACCCATTGGGAATTTACCTATTAAGTTAGGTCTACCCAATTGCTTGAAAACTTGACTATGAACATGACACTAGACTAAACATGAAAGTGGCCAACTCGAGGCTGGGTTGAGTTTGCAACGTAAAACTACCCGGAACCGACCGGCCTAACTAGTGGTTGCAAACAATAAGACCCAATGTGAGAAGTTGGTCATGTTGTGCTTGAACCCGAGGTTAGACCAAGTTGTGGTGTAAAGCTACCCGGAACCGACCGACTTAACTAGTAACCACAACAAAGTCTAATGTGAGAGGTTGGGGTGCATTAAGTAATTAATGCCACATGATAGGGTTAAGTTAATTTGATTAATGACTCTTAACCAAATATGACATGGGTAAATGGGTTAAGTAAATTGGTTAGGCTAATGATACTTAACAAAACATGACAAGGTTGGGTAGGTTAAGTGATTTGATTTGCCTAATGACGCTTAACCATTTTTATACGACTAGTGGACGGGGATTAAGTTAACCAACACTTAATCAATCCAACATGATAATTTGACAAGGTTAAGTAAGTTTTCTTAATGACACTTAACCATACAAGATGATTAGGGGATGGGGTTAAGTAATTTACACTTAACTAATCCGACACGGTAATTAGATGGGGTTAAGTAATCCACACTTAACTAATCTAAACACGGCAATTCGATGGGGTTAAGTTAAACACTTAACCAATTTAAACTCGGTAATTCAATGAGGTTAAGTAACCAATACTTAACCAACTTAACGTGACAATTTAATGGGGTTAAGCAACTTATACTTAACCAATTATACATGATGATTTGATGGGGTTAAGTAACTTACACTTAACCAATCTAATACGCGGACCTGATAAGGTTAAGTCACAAGACCTTTTTAGAATATACTTAACCATTATAGTACGATTAGAGGATGGGGTTAAGCCAACCTATACTTAACCAATCCGACTCGATAATTTGATGGGATTAAGATAATCTATGCTTAATCGATCTAGCAAGGCAATCCGATAGGATTAAGGTAAGCTAGTACTTGACCAATTTGACTTGATAAGGTTAAGTCATGAGCCTCTGGGTACACTTAACCAACTTGTGGGACTAAGTCTTGAACTTAAATACTTAGCCAATCTTTGACGTGATTCGTGGGCGGGTTAAGTCATGGACTTGAATGATAACACTTAACCCAATAGACAAACCCTAGCTAGAAGAACTAGGTAGAAAACCGTGGTTAATCAAGGATAACGGGAAAGGAAGCTAAGTGGTAAACCTTAGTTAAGGGTAACTAAGTAATAATTCTTAGCTAAGGACATAGGACTAATTCTCAAAACGATGAGTAACCTGATACGGTAGGTCATCGCTTAGTATACGAGGGGGAGCAAGTTATCTGACTTGGATAAAAGCTCCAGCGCACTGGGTGCCGAAGTGGAAGCTTCGGGGGACGTGAGGATATTCTTGGGATCCCTCTGTGGGCTGCCAGGTAATTATACTAGGCCCATGAGAGGTTAAGGTCTGCGTTAGAAGGACCAAGAGTATGCCTTGGTTGCTATGCGAGCAACCTAAAGACTGGGATGGATTAGCGTGGAGTCGACGATTCTTGTTTTTGCCCTGGATAGCGCATCGCCGACTACCTACCATCTTTAGTCAATCGTGTACGTGCGGAAAGGCAGGGAACCCCCAACAGACCATGTGCTTGCTATCGAGTCATGGGTGAGGTTGGCCCATAGGAAAGTGGGCTATAGTGGGGCCGTGGAGTGGTTCTTATACATGATTTTTCTTGGATTGCCTTTTAGTAGTTGAGGGAGGGGTCACGTGGGACCATAGCCACGGGTACAAAAACAGACCTTGATATCTGCATCGGCAGACGATTTAAAGCTCCCGACCGAGTTCCGTATTTCTTGATTTGCCCTGGCACGGAACTCGGATGGCACATTGGGGGAACATGTGCATCTAGACATGGAAAACGATTCACGATACATACGTGGGATCAAGGGCGCGGTTGACGGGTGGCGTAATCCCTAGTGGTCCTAGGTGGCCAAAACCCAAACCGAGACACGGAAACGTTCATTAGGTAGCATAATCCCTAGCGGTCCTAGGTGGCATAAATCCTAAGTGGACGCGCGATAGTTCATGGTAAGGAAACACAACTAGATCAAGGGTTGCAGTCCAAAACAACTTCAAGGATAAACCGTTTACATGGGAAAGCCCGTACAGCCTACGGCAAATAACTGAACTTATACATGGAAAGAAACATATGAGTTGAGTAACCTATATATGCGGCATATTAGGTTGACATGGACCATTACACGACTTTTGAGTAAGGGTCATTCACGGATAACACGTGATACAATTGGGATACTAGTACGGTAGGTGCAGAGCGGGCATACAGGATAGATACCATGGGACGTTATGCGTGATAGATATCTTGGGATATTATACTTGATAGAAACCTGACGATGTGATGCCTTGTTTCATTTTGACATCGTAATTTATCATGACACTTTAGTTTATCTGAGTTCAGTAGTTCATCCTGTTATTTTGATTTAGCTTGTCTATCTTGTTATCATGCTCATGTTCATCTCAGTTCCTCATGACAGTTAACTTTACTAGTTTTTATACTAATAGTAGATAGGGCTTACTCAGTTTTTTTGACTGACCCGTTTTGTATCGCCTCTTTTCTTCCGTTTCTCCCCCCCAGGTTACAGGGAGGAAATACTGTTGTTTAGTTCGGACTTCTCCTGCTTGAAGGTCATCATGGATGGCTTGGACTTTTCTTGGCTATGGCTACTTTACTGTTTTTACTTGGGGAATAATTTATGAAAATGTCTTTATGCTTCTTTACTATTGCAAGACAGGTTGATGTACTCTGATGTAAAAGGCTTTAGACCTTATTTATTCATGTTATGAAAGGTTGATTTTACTTCCGCTATTTTATATGTTCTGTCTTGTGATATTTCTGTGCATGTTTACTAATAATGCCCCTCTAAAGCTAGTGCATTCCTTTGCGAGTGACCCTAGCGGAGGCGGGGTGTTACACTTCTTTGAAAAGATTTGACTTGTGTTAACTCTGTTATAAAACATGGTCTAAAATTCATGTTTTATTGCACACAAGTGTGATAGATCATTTATATTTACAAGGCGATGGACCGGGTGATGTTTTAATATGGATTAGGCGTAAATTATATGATGGATCGGGCATGAATTTTATGTATGGATCATATATAAAATGGTAGCATAGATCGGTCGGTTGTCAGCTGAAGGATCGAGCGCCTTCATTGGTGATGGTTCGTCCATTAGCTTATACTTTGGGTTGGTCACAAGCTATACTAAGGGTCAGTTGTCATTATACAATAATATGGTCAGTCTTATACTGTGAGCAAAGGGTCTGCTTGAGCGATGCCATGGGGATCGGAAGTGACATTCACTGATGGCTCAGCATATATACTGGCACCATGGATCGGCTATAAAAATTATGCGGTGGAAATAATATACATATGGAATGGAGCTTATACAATTATTATGAGAGTAATTTTTTGAAAGCTTCTCGTTTTATATACATGCAAAGTACATCACGAAGCAAGTTCCATGTGGAAATAACTGACACGATGCATTAGATTGCCTAGTGAAATATTTACATGGATATATGATTCAACATATATTGTAAAGCATGGGTCGACCACTAAACATTTCTGTGGCTCGGTAGCTTTCACCTTATGGGTCAGTTGTATAAATCATTCTAAAGAAAATGATGAGTCAAAGACTTCCACGTAGGTCAGTAGCTCCCACCATATAGGTCAGTAGCAACTTACGTATAGCATGGTTAAGCTGGAATCCAAATGTAATGGCTTTATATAAATAAATGAGACATCCATTGTATTGTTTATATGCATGGTGTGTTGTATTCATTCAAAACAAGTCACATGGTGCACTAAACTGCAACAACTAACACAAGAAGGTAAAGTGCACGAGGTAGGCATGCGTAAATATATGATCAACTAGATAAAAGTTACCACATGTGATGTGAGCATAGTACATAATACTACAGTATAATATGGACTGGAAAGACTGGTTCATGGATCGGTAGGCTCCACGTAAGGATGGGCCAGTCAGTAAAAAAACATGTGGAGGCAACTGCATGAATATATGGGTCAGGACTATTAAAAATGGATGGGTTGGTCACACTGTTGCCCCATGGATTGGGGTCGATTTCATACCTTGGATCAAGCCTAAATATGGTGCAGTGGCATTTTCGTAAATACGATAATGACGAAGCCATAGCCTGCACACATGAATTTCAGCTTTGCCACTCCCTCCAAATTACACCTATAAATAACCCACTTTTCCACCATTCAAGGGATAGAATTTTCTACCCCGAAGGGCTGCCATTTTCATTTCTCCATCACTCTAAATCACTCCAACCTCCATTAATTCTCTATCAAGCCTAGATTCAACATAAAATCATCATGGAACCAATGAAGATCATCTAAATGTTCAAGTGGTTGAAGATCTACACAACAACCATCACCATTCAAGAGATATCATCCACCCCTTCATGAAGTCAAGTGAATTAAGAGCTGAAAGAGAGAAAATAAAGAGGATCACTATAAAAGAGTGAAATGAGTGAAACCATGTATCTTGTAAATTCAACAATAATAATGAAATCTTCTCTTATAGTGGACACAGGTCGAATCTGAGACCGAACCAATCTAAATTTCCTTGTCTTTACCTTTTCCTTTTGCTTATGGCTCCATTTTGTTAAATCTACTAACTTGAGAAGTGTTGCATAAAACACCTTGGATGTTGGTGTCATTCTTGATATCAACATTTTTGTCGCCCACTGTGGGGTCACATTCACATTTTCAAGGTTGAGCGCTTTGTGGAGATACTGAAATTTGAAGCCTGCTGCTATAATAGATTCTCCAAATCTAAGATACAGGCCAATTGACGAATTCTCTTCGATGTTGAAAACATTGTTCGAGATAATACCAAAGTCAAATAAGACTGCAAGTAAAATCATTGGAAGACCCGACAACGTTACCTATGAAGCTACTCCACTTACCAGCCGCTTTGAAATTGGCCACAACTCAACTAGCATAGCCGGAGTAACTAGAGACGAGTTAAACACCATTGTCACCAATTTAAATCAACGAATGAAAACCTCCACTAAAGCTTTGATGGATGCTAATCAGGATCTTATCGATAAGATGAATGCTCTTTTGAATGCACAAGCAAATCCTGCTCCTCCTTAATGAGTTCATGTCAACCTTGAGGAGAACGCAAATTCATGAGCTTCTGATCATCATCGTAGTGATAGCATGGATGGGTTTGATGGTTGGGAAAGTGGCAAAGGTAACGCTGATGTCCAAGACTCAAAATCGAAGAACAAAAGCAATTCCGATCAAAATATATGAAGAGTTGATAGTCCCGCCAAGAGGGCACCTCCCCAAAGTGGAGGTAAAAGACCTAATCGTGATCACTACGAGCATTTGATAAAGAGATCGAAGTCCACTCTGTCGAACGACACATCACGGAAGATTATATCGCAGATATGATAAAGAAAACCATGAAAGATAGCATGGATCGCAATGACAGTGAGACAGAATGGGATTTCTCCCCCAGCAAAAATCCATTTTTGAAGAGGAATCGCGAAGCAGAATTCCCTAAAAAGTTCACTCTTCTCTGCCGCCCTACAATGGGAATTCTGATCTGAATCACTTCCCTTACAGATATGAATGGCATAGGAATGCAACCAAAGCGATAGATGAGATCAAATGCCTATGCTTCCCTCTTTATCTAGAAGGCGTGGCATCGTTATGGTTCACGAAGCTTTCGCCCGAATCTGTTGATTGATTTGCTGATTTGACTCTTAAATTCAAGGAGCAGTTTAGGCTGCAAGCTACGAAAGATAAGGTTGTGACACCCCACGTCCCTTAGTGTCACTCATTAAGATAATGCATTTAGTTTCATGAAGCGTTAAAGGTAAACAGAAACATTACAAGACAACTGTAAAATAGCAGCAGAATTTAAAACTTTATTAATCATAAAGCATCTTGGTTCAAAACATAGTTATAACATAAGTATGAAATACACAAAACCCAATACATCAACTTTAAACTTCTGTCTGTACTAAAATCATTAGAGTACAATATTAAAAGAAGCATAGTTCCCCATAAATATAGCCATAGTAAAGAAAGTACGAAACCAAAGCAGTACATCTAGCAGCTCCAAGCAGAATGAAAAGAAGAATCCTGATCAAGTTTGTGTATTCCCACCTTGAGAACTTGGGGGAGTGGGGAACGGAAGAAAAAGAAGATGAAACAAAATAGGTCAGACATAAAGTCTGGCGAGTCCAGTTACTTTTAGTATATAAATAAGTAAAAGTGTCATGACATTCATATAAACTGGATAAGAGAGATATAACATATAAGCCAGGTATGACAAGGTAAACAGGATAAGCTGAATAGAATGTGCAATGCGCTTCTCTACTACTTTTCTCCTCCTCAGCACTAGTATTAGTATAGCTGTAACAGGATGATCCCAATAAGCATAAGATGTTAGACTTTGGTGTACTTCTAGTGATAGGTTTTAACCCCATACAATACAGGTAGCCAAACAGAACTGACGGATGTTATCCCCAAACGATAATAACGGACTCCTAAATAGGCGTGAGTAGATGTACCCTGATTACTACCCCAGTCGATCGTCTCCCGAGCCCTCGTAGATACACTATGCTGGCCCCACAGTAGGATGTATCACTTCATAAAGTGGCAACCCCGATACAAACAAGATGCACAACCATATCTACAGATGTCAAGGCGTCTTAATCCTCCTTGGTCCGGACCCATGCACGCACATTACCCCATTGGAATGTGCCTCCCACACCTCCTCTCAAGTGACATCTAACAACCACCCTAGTAAGCGTGACCTGACCCCGACCTAGTTAAGGGTTTCCCATTTGATACCGATAGGGATGAGCATGGTGCGGTTTGGTGCGGTTTTGACTTAAAACCGCACCCGAAACCGCTAGCGTGCGGTTTTCAAAATTAGTAACCGGAATCGGACCAAAAACCGTTGGTGCGGTTCGGTTTTAAAAGTGCGGTTTCGATTTTTAAAAGTGCAGTTTCGGTTTTAAAACCAATTAACAAAAAAACATCGTTCCCTTAGATGATGATGCACATGAAATGTTTAAAGCTGAGGCATAGGCTTTTTTATTTGTCCAGTGTGTGATATTGATCTTCACATGCAAATGAAAACTCTTTTACTGTAATGACCAATCGGTCCAATCCTAATACCATCTTACTATAAATGACATCAAGGCAATGGATGTAATCCAAATCATAATTCTGATGGGCCGAAAGCAGCATATAGAACTTGTTCTAGATACTTCTCAGCTGTAGCATACCGCCTCTTTTTAACCTCTATAGCTAATACAATAAGTGCTTTGTCTGGTGGTAGGTATTGATAGCTTCTCAAGGTGTTCAATATTAGTTTTGTTTTCTTTTATAGATCCTTTCTATGATTAGACATTTCCATCAACACGTCATGATTAATCTTGGTAACTTTAGTCAATATAGCCATGCAGTTAGAGTGCCGCAACATGTATTGCTGCTCTTTTGCTTCCATGATTGCCAAGTAGTGAACGTGCAAATTTGTCTGAAGCTAAATTTGAGAAGGTAGCGTTAAAATTTACGTAAAAGTAACATTCGGTGCAGTTTCGGTTTTGCGGTTTGAAAAAGGATGAAAACCGAACTCGGACCGTACTAATGGTGCGGTTTCATCGGTTTTGCGGTTTTACTTCGGTGCAGTTTTTTAAGATGCGGTTTTTAGCGATTTTATGCGGTTTCGGTTCGGTTTCGGTTCGTAATCGGTTTTCCTGCTCATCCCTAGATACCGATATAGGTTACTGACTGATATGGGGCCCACATATAAGATGATACAAGCTTCCCCCAAGGCTTGTATCCCAAGTACTAGTTTTTCCACAGGTTATGTCTACTGGTTTCTTAAGTTTGCATAACCCCAACAGGTTAAGTTTGTGGGCCTATATATACAAATATTACCCACCAACCCAAGATTTATTTAACCCTCCCATTGATTCAAGCAGGCTTACTTGACCCCTACTCAAATTAACTGGTTCATGCAATCCATATGGATTCAAATAGGTTAAGTATTACAAGTTCATTACCATATTCATTTATGGTTATAATGCGCTAGACCTCCCACATTAAGCCCACAACTTGTGGATGCTGGATATGTTGGGCGGGTCCGAGCAGACTTCTTCCACAAATCGGACTTAATCTCGTGTCTTAGCACTGTCACGTGTTTATGCACCTAGACCCCTCACATCAGATTCACCACTTGTAGCCGCTGGATTTACCGGGCGGGTTCGGGCAGACTTCTACCACAAGTGTAATCTAACCTTGTGTCCAAGCATGGTTACAGTTTCGTATTACTGTAATTCTAGGCATTTCATTCTTTATTCAATAATTATCCCTATTTCATTACAGGTTTTCATACCCCTCTTCCAATTTAAATTCATCATTAACCATATGCCCCTAAATTAAGATCTAAATCACAATTTGATTTATGCCCCAAATCCTCATTTATGTATTTAACTCAATTTATGCCCCCAAATTTCCCAATACAAATTATGCCCCAATTTTAACATTTTCCCCTCGTTCATAATTTCGCGCTTTCGCATATCTCAGCGATATGCCTAAGCTCGAAGGTAGCCTAGCTATAAAAAAAAAAGAAGAAGAAGGGGAGATAACAAAAATAAATGTAATAACAAGATGGACATATAGTGGCAGAAATAGGAATAGCAACTAAATAAGCATATAGCGACACAATTGTGCATAATGACAAGATAGGCATAAATGAACAGATATGATGAACATGCGATAATATAACTGATTAGGCATGGTGACATAATCATAAAAATGCATGATGAGATCTAACTAGTGAATTAGATATACAAATAATGACAAATCTGACATGATTCAATTAGTCACAAGCTTAGATCCAATTTATAACATGTCCAGATTAACTTAGATACACAGGTTATGGCAGATCTGATCAGATTCAAATAGTCATAGGCTTAGATCCAATTCATAATATGTCAAAATAACTTTTAAATGTTTATATCTAAAAATAACCTAGACTCACTGTAATTGGATCTAAGAAATAGAAGAGTAATTGCAGATGTTGAATCACAGATCTCTAAACTTGAATGACTTGATTGCTGAAGAAGAAAGGTTGTTTCAATCTAAGCAGAGGCAGCATCTTGTTCTCCATTGTTTTAGAATAAATAAAACAATGAGAATGGTGTCTTGTTTATAGCCTAGGATTCATGAATTTGGTTAGCAAACAAGTCTACATACGCAGAAATGTATTTTGCCCGGATCTGGGGGGTGTCGACATGGGTGTTGAAACACCCACCTCCGTTAAGGTCACTCACAAAGGGAATGCCTTAACTTCGGTGGAGCACTTTAGGTAAAAGATGCAGATAAATTACAAGACAGACAAATAAAGCAACGGAAAACAAAGTCATTTTATAAACAACTTAATTCAGTCAAGCTTTTACAACAATTTTCTCAAACATTCTTGTAATACATAGAACTTCTGTCTTGATTTAAAAACTTCCAAGAATAAAAGAAGCATAAAAATAACAATGATATTCCCCAATAAAGCATGAAACAACCATAGCAGTGGAAAAGAGAGTCCAAAGCAATACATCGACTATCTTCGAGCTTGGAAAAAAACCCTAAGGTAAGTGATAACATTTCCTCCCTGTGAACATTAGGGGGAGGGGACCGAAAGAAAAGAGGTGAAACAAAACTAGGTCAGACATAAGTCTAGTAAGTCCAGTGACTTTCAGCATATAAACAGGCAAAAGTATCATGACATGAATAAACCGAATATAAGATAATACCATGATAATAGGGATAACAAGATAACATAGGATAAAATAAGGTATGATAAGGCAAGGTAAACTGAATGCGCTTCTACTCTTTCTTTGCTTCGCTACTACTTTGTTGTTCTGATTTCTATATCTATCTCTGCACTACTTAACTAGTGTCCCAACTAGAAATTTGTATAAAATGATAACATGATCCCAATCCCCGTAATTGTGGTAGCCTTCAGGTGTACATCTATCGTGAGGATTCCACCTCAATCGGCCCAATTGCCATGAACATGTTAGATGTACCCTTACTACCCTATCAATCGTCTCCCTACTTGTATTCATTTCTCTTGTGTCTGTGTCAATCGGCCTTCTCTTGCATGTAGATACCCTGTGTTGGTCCCACCATAAGGTGTATCAATCCTTATGATAACGGCTCAACACAATTCAAGATGCACAGTGTATAACTATTGGTACCCAGTGCCTGCTTTTTCCCACTCCAGAGTGCGTGCACGCCCGTAAACCATTGGAACCTACACTGATGTACCCCATGCCGCTGCTTTGACCTCTTACAATCAGCCCGGTAATCGTGCCCCACCCTGCCTAGTTCAGGGTACCGTGATACATCTATGTGGATTACTGCTGAAATGGGTCCCCGTTACTAGGGTTTCCTTATTGGTTTAGTTTGTGTGCCTATATTTACTAATATTACCCACCAAACCGATATGTACTTAACCCTCCAACTGATACAAGCATGTTTATTTAACGGTTAAGTTTGTGGGCCTATATGTACTAATATTACCCACCTACACGAGATGTACTTAACCCTCCCATCGATCCAAGCATGTTTATCAAATGGTTAAGTTTTGTGGGCCTATATTTACTAATATTACCCACCAACCCGATATGTACTAAACCCGCCCGCACATTATGTCATATTGGTTAAGTGTTGTCCATTCATGTTAACTTAACCCACCCATTCATCGTGTCATGTTGGTTAAGTGTTCCTTATTTACTTAACCCCATCCGTTCATCAAGTTATATTGGTTAAGTGTTTTCTTGTTAACTTAACCATACATGTTCATCATGTTGCATTGGTTAAGTTTCTTCAATCAATTCAAGTTAACTTAACCCACCTACTTGTCATATTACTTTGGTTGAGTGTTGCCTTCTTGTGTTAACTTAACCCTACCACAAATCAAGTTATACTGGTTAAGTGTAGCCCTCTTGTTTTAACTTAACCTTACCACAAATCAAGTTATACTGGTTAAGTGTTTCTTATTACTTAACCCTACCCATTCATCATGCTATAATGGTTAAGTGTTTCCTATTAACTTAACCCTAGTCATCCATCTTGTCATACTGGTTAAGTGTTTCTCATTACTTAACCCTAGTCATCCATGTTATATTAGTAAAGTGTTCCTATAAACTTAACCCTACTCATTCATCTTGTTCATTAGCATTAATTGATTTATTAATGCACAAACCTCTCACATTAGATATGTGTTGTTGTGGTTACTGGATGTGTCGGGCGGTTCCGGGCAGTTTTACACCATAACTCAATCTAAACTTGGGTTTTTCTTGGGCATGATGCACTAACTTCTCGCATTAGATAGGTGTTGTTGTGGTTACTGGATGTGCCAGGCGGTTCTGGGCAGTTTTACACCACAACTAAATCTAACCTCGAGTTAGGCATGTTCATCTTTAATCTACACATTTACCCTATATACCCAAATCTAGATTTTTCATGCTAATTACCAAATTCACCAAAACTAGTCATGTTACATTTTACACCCAATCTAGATTTAATGCTCCAGTTACCCCAAATTTGCAACAATAACAATTTTGCCCAAAGCTTGATTTATATGCCAACTTCCTACTTTGTCGTTCATGCCAATTCTAGGTTCAATATGTCAAATTACATATTCCATAATTCATATCAAATTACCCCAAACTACATCTTAACAGTTATGCCATATTGCATGTTCCAAATTATGCCAATTTCATGTTATACCCAATTTCCCCCGCATTCATAACGTACATATTTCAAGATTCAACTCAAGATTCATAATATAAGGCGAGAAGCAAGATGGAACATCATAAGAATAGGCATAGTCATATGATGATAAGAACTACTGGTCCAATAAACTTGATGTACTAAAAAGACAAGTTTTGCAAGGAATACATCGTAGGCATATTGATATGATAAGAACTATATCATGAACTTAAAAAGGATTACAATTCTGATATACAACAAGGATAGATATGATTGGACCAGTTTCATAGTCAAAAATGATACCCAAAGATATATATATATATATATATATATATATATATACACACACACACACACACTCAAGCGCAGATTTAAATGAAAAGATAACTTACATCAGGCAAATTCTCATATCCATTTTATTACATGTCACAATTAGATTTAGGTGTTCAAATCTAAAAAGTAACTGACTTACAAGTCAAAAGCAAATCTTGTTTTCATGCCTAAGCCATAAATCACTATACACCCTAAACTTCTTCTTTCAAATCGTAAACTATCATATATATATATATATATATATATATATATATATATATGTCCCAATGTTAGATCTTGGACCACAACATGTACTATGCCTTATATTTACAGTTCAATTTACGCACCAAATCCCAAGTCATATGTCCAATACCTTATGCTTCAAATCTAAAGTCATATGTCCAATACTTTATGCCCCGAATCTCAAGTCATATGTCCAATTACTTTATGCCTCAAATCCCAAGTCATATGTCTAATACTTTATGTTTTGAATGTGTTATATCCTTAAATCAGTTACAACTCAATTATGCCCAATTATACACAATTTAATACTTTTCCCAAATTTTAGCGTTGGTCGTGTCCAAATCATAATTTATGCCGAATTTTATTTCCAACGTACGTTCATCTCTTATGAGATCAGGCTCAGGCTCGCAATAGCCTGGCTATGAAACAAAAAGGGAAGAAGGAAAGAAGAGACAAAGAACAGACATAATATTATTAATGAGATTGTTCCAAAGGATATAGTAAGACAGGAATAATCTCAGATCCAGATTTATTACAATGTCAGAACCACAATTAACTTTTATTTCTGAAATAACATGAACTTACAAATTATAGAAGGGTCTTATATTCTGGGATCTGTATTCTAAAACTAAATAGCTATCCCTTGAAGTGGACTATTTGTTCTTCTAATTTATATTTGATTTGATTCTTAGAAATAGTTGTTGAAATCATTGAATTGGCCTTTGAATCTCTACTAGAATTCTAAACTTGATTTCTACGAAGGACTTGGACAGCATAACCCCGTCTTAGATTTGTTTTGATATGAATTAGGGTGGAGTATAGGCAAAATGAAGTTGTGTGGAGAGAAAGTGAGGTTTGGGGTGTTTAAATTGTTTAGGAGCAACGAATCTGGTCAGAACGGGCGTCTAAATGCAGAAAAACGAATCTGTCCACGGATCTGAAAAGGGGGCGGGGGGGAGGATGACACCCAGGTCGACCCCATGGTCGACCCCCAGGTCGAACACCTAGTCGAACAGGGTCCTGGGCGGGAAATTTCCCTCCCAGCCCGAGTGTGTGTTTTGAATTTTGAATTTGAATTTCGAGCTGAGCTGTTTTATTTTATTCAAACCCCTGAAACTTCTGAAGGTCATAACTTCTTCATACGGAGTCCAATTTATGCAAACTCGGATTCTATTCCAAGCAGAATTTTGAGACGAACGCAACGACATAACCTGTTTCCCTAAATTCTTCTTTTAAAAATTAAGTATACTTTGATTTGTTATGTAACACCCCGTATTTTCAGTTAACGGTATAGTAAAAAGTTAAACAATACTTAATACAAAATTTGAGAATTAAGGGAAACGGGTTAGGCCATTGTGTTCGTCTCGGAATTCTGGTTGGGATAGAGTCCGAGTTTGCATAAATTGGACTCCATATGAAGAAGTTATGGCTATCGGAAGTTTCCAGAAAATTCAAATAAATTCAAACAGCTCGAAAACAAATTCAAATCAGGAGTCAGAAGTGGGATGGACGGGAAAATTCCCGCACAGGACCCTGGTCGACCAAGGGGTCGACCCTAGTGTCGACCTCCCCCATACAGGTCGACCTAGGGGTCGACCAGTCCCCTCGTGCAGATCTAAAAGGTGATGTTTTTGGGACTCAATGCTGAGTCACTAGGGCTAAGGTGTCACCTTATCTTGACTGGATGGTTGTGGTTAACCCTAGGATCATCCGACGGCTTAAATTGAATTGAAATTCTATATAAACAACCCAATGCTCAAACCTAAAAATCATACAAAAATAATCCTAGAACTATCATGCTGTCAATAGAAAACTTGGAGTAGCCGTCACCAATTCAAAGACAAGATAAGAACTGGAATCAAGAATCAAATTAAAAGTTATCAAATTCAACAATCTACATCAAAGGCGAGCTTACCAATTTCAGAATTCAGATTTCAGAACGCAAGAATTCCTTTTTAGTTGGTAAGTTGGTTATTATGCAGATTTAAACGTTCTTTCAAATGAATCATGACATGTTGTAATGTGAATATAGAATGATGCTTATGTATAAGATTTGATTCTCGTTTATCTTAATTTATCGTTGTAATTAATCATGTCTATATGCTTGTGGTGATGAACATATTATATATTAATCATGTCTATATGCTTGTGGTGATGAACATATTGTATGTTATTGGAATCTATTATGATTGGGTAATGGATTTATTTTGCCAATTAAATAGTGAAACATGTCATGTTATAAATTGGTGGTTATTTGCAAGTTTATGATCTAAAACACATGTTTATATGTTTGATCAACACTCATGTATATTCATGATAGGCTGAATATATTTATGTTGTAAAATTTGGAATTGTAGTCCTTTTATGTTTTAGTACATAAGTATCATGCTAAATTGTGATTCGAATATGTTTATAATAGCCCTTTTATGTTTAACACACATAAGTTATCATGCTAAGTAGCAATTTAAAAAAATGATTGTAGTAGCTTCCCTTTGTTTTGACATACATAAGTTAGTATGCTAAGTTGTGGGTTGAAACTGTGATTTTATGTTAAACCTCCATGTTAGACCTTTGTCAAGTTTACATGACAATTAGACCCAACTTAGTCACAACCCAACTTAGTCACAAGTTCACCTTTACCCGTTTAATTAAAGTTAAATGATACCTCTATGCCAAGTTACACATGACAAGTTGGAATGTATGCTATTTTATGTTTATTTTATGTCCCTTGTTTATTACCCCTTTCTTGTTTTATGGGTTGGGCTAATTTACTAGCCCTACATTTTATGTGATTCATGCATACGTTCCACCGGGGTAGCGATGGGAAAGCATGAAAATTCATGGCTTAGATTTGTTCATAAATTGGTATATTTGATATACCATTTATGGTGAGCATAATCAAAGGATAATTATGGCATGATTAAATTAAATTTACATGAAGAACTTAGACATATATAGAAAAATGTGAATTTAGAAAAAGACGAATATGCCTAACCCGAGGTTAGACTGAGTTGTGGTGTAAATCTTCCCGGAACCGACCAGCAAATCCAGTAACCACAAAAAGACCTATCTAATGTGGGTGGTTAGTGCATCAAGCCCAAAAAGAACCTAAGGTTTGACTAAGTTATGGTGTAAATCTGCCCGGAATCGACCGGCACATCCAGCGACCACAACAATACCTGTCTAATGTGTGTGGTTGGTGCTTTAATAAATTAAAGCTAAGTCAGGATTGGTAGGGTAAAGTCAATTAGGGAAACACTTAACTGATTCAACATGCTAACTAAACGAATGGGTGGGGTTAGGTAAACATGGACACTTAACCAAATAAACATGTTGATTAGAAAACCCTAGTAGCGGGGACCCATTTCAGCAGTAACCCACATAGATGTATCATGGTTCCTTGGAACTAGGCAGGGTGGGGAACAATTACTGGGCTGATTATAAGCGGTCAAAATGTCGGTGGTTGGTGGGCTAGTGTAGGTTCCTACGGAGTATGGGCGTGCACGTACTCCGGAGTGGAAAAATCAAGCATTGGGCGTCAGTAGTATACACTGTGCATCTTGAATCGTGTCGGGTTGCCACCAGAGGGACTGATACACCCCATGGTGGGACCAGCACAGGTATCTATAGTCAAGCGGGGCCGAATGACACAGGATATGAATGCATACGAGTAAGTGCCGAACATTAAGGGGGTCGTTTGTTATAAACACGTAGGGCTGGTTGAACCAGTGGTTAAGTAGGTGCATAGACTACATTAATGGGTGCGATCACATGTTCCTCTTATCTTATATTAGGGTATTGTCCTATTTTCTGTTATTACTGTCATGACTCCTTTCCTTGTTTAAATACCAGTAATCACCGAACTTGCCAGACTTATTGTCTGACCCGTTTTCTTTCATCCTCTTTTCTTCCGTCCTCCCCCCCCCCCCCAAGTCCACAAGGAGGGAATACTGCAGCTTAGTCAGACTCTTTGCAAGCTTCAAGAAAGTAGATGTATGATTTGGACTCTCTCTCACCTTGGCTATGGCTCTTGGACATTATCCTTGGGGATTTATGCAGTTTTATTTATGGTTTATGCTTCTTTATTAAATAATCAAGACAGAAATTATGTTGTAATGTTTTGGAAGTTATTTTGGGACAATTTGATGTAATTCTTTTGTATTGAACCACGTATGAAATAAATAATTGAATTTCGCTTCTTATATTTATCTGTCTTGTAAAGTTTTCTATGTCTTGTACCTATAACCCTCTACCAAAGTTAAGGCATTCCCATTGTGAGTGACCTTAACGGAGGTGGGGTGTTTCGCTTGGTATCAGAGCGAAGGTTTACCAGATCAGATAGGAGTTTTTGAAAATTATTTTCAAAAAGGAATATAAAGAAGCATTTTACAAGAAAGAGTGTTGTTTTAAATTTAAAAAGGCATAATCCCCAAAGCCATATGCACTATCTTTTTATCCTTCATTTTGAATCTTTTCTTTTTCATTTCAGCATGTATGGGAATCTTAACCTTCCAGAAGTTGTACCGATACCTGGCTGGTTCAGGAGGTACTTAGAGGCTAGGGCCAACGACGTAAGCCCAATAGATATTCCTCCTCCTCCAGCTACAGCGGTTCCTCCTCCTCCTCATGCAAATGCTTTCTCAAAGATTTGTAGAGACTTTAGGGCCATGGGTGGAAAAGATTTCAAGGGAACTGAATCATTCATAGAAGCAAGGAACTGGCTCAAAGAAACTGAGGATTTGTTCGTTATCTTCGAGGTGGACGATAGGAAGAAGATACACTTGGCTGTATGGTTGCTCAAAGACGAAGCTTCCTATTGGTGGGAAGTCACTAACGTTGAAAGACCAGTTGACACATGGATGTATTTCAGAATAAGTTTTGAGATGAAATTCCTTTCACAGGTTGAACGAAGTTTACAGCTGGAAAAGTTCTTATCTCTTAAGTAAGGAAGTATGACGGTCAAGGAGTACGTCAATCAATTTAATCAACTGGCCCGATTTGGACTGGACTTAGTGAATACTGCTCATAAGAAGGCTCTCCGTTTTGTCAAGGGATTGAATGAGCCACTTCACAGCTTGTCTGTGAGCCATATACCTATGGGGGCTACTTACGAGAGGTTAGTGGACATGGCACTCTTACATGAGGAAGACAAGGGCAAGAATGAGGCAAAAGCGGAAGTGCCTCATGATAAGAAGGGGGAGGGGTCGCAGAACAAGAAGGCTGATTCAAAGAAAGGCGGGAAGAACAACAAACCACGGGAAAAGAGAAAGTGTAATTTTTGTGGCATTCCCAGACATCCAATCAAAGACTACAAGAAGAAGAAAAGGAAGATGGGTGGCTGTTTCCACTGTGGTGAGACAGGACACATGGCTAGGGCCTGCCTAAGCAAGCAAGGGAAGGGAGCTACTTACGAGATAGTCGTTGGGTTTGATTTGGAGTTAATATCAATAAACTGATATTTTTGGAAATTTAATAATATAAATATAAATTTCTGGCTAATAGGAGATTTCCTAAAACCTAAAAATAAAACCCGCCGCTCTTTGCGATGAACAAATGGAAATGCTTCGAATCTTTTTCCTCGAATCTCCCCAAATCCGTTCAGCAATTCTGAAAACAAATTGAATGAAATTAGTAGTGCTATGAGAGATCTACAAATCCATACCAATGTGATGTGAAATGGTGGAGAAAATTTTCACAAATTCTCAGCCCAAAGGGCTTGCGTTCAAATTCGGATTTCAAGGAGGTGGAGCCACTGAACTGTGCGCCACCACTATCGGAGAGGGGTGGCGCTCCAGCGCTTTAATCGCCTATAGAGGATCGACCTCCGGTGAACTGAAACTGCGGCGACGGCAGTCTCCTTCGATCGACGGGTTTCCGGAGCGATAATGAGGAAGATAAAACAAAGGTAACGGATTTTTTTTTTACGTTATTAAAGTTTTAATTTAATTAATTATATAACAATTACATAAATAATCATCCCAATGTTTAAAATAACATATCTCTCTCATACGAGGAAGAAATTCGATAATTCAAGTTGCGTTGTGATCGTAGGGACGAGATCTTTGCTATGACACTGACTAGAAGGGATTTGGAGCGAATCATAATTTCAGGCAAATTCAAATCCAAACTGTTCGGAAATTCAGAAATAAAACTAGCGAAGAAGAAACCGACGGTGAGAACTCTCTCACACTAAAAATATTTTACAGTTAGTATATATTAGGTTGCGGACGGTGCTTAGCAGCACCCGACACCATTGATTGTACAAACCATGATTGTTTGTTTGGATTGAATGGACTATATTGTGATTATTGACTGTATTGTGTTGAATAAACTATATAAAATATTCATGTGTATGGAATAATATATTTGAATAGTAAAAATATCATTTTTATTGTATATATTAAATATATAAAATATTCATGTGAATGGAATAAAATATTTGAACCATAAAAATATCATTTCTATTGTATATATAAAATACATAAAATATTCATGTGTATAGAATAAAATATTTGAACAATTAAAATATCATTTTTATTGTATATATGAACTATATAAAATATTCATGTGTTGAATAAAATATTTAAACAATAAAAATATCATTTTTATTGTATATGTGAACTGTATAAAATATTCATGTGTTAAAAAAATATTTGAACAACAAAAATATCATTTTAATCGTATATATGAACTGTATAAAATATTCATGTATTGAATAAAATATTTAAACAATAAAAATATCATTTTTATTGCATATATGAACTGTATAAAATAGTCATGTGTTGAAATAAATATTCATAAACAAATCGGATGATTTCTTTATGTAAACCCATTATCTGATACTGATTGGGACGATATATTTTACACATCGCCCAACTGCACAAATAAAATCTGTGTTTGTTGATTGAAACCCTACACGGGTATTGGGATGACATTTGATCTACACTAATCCAATTGTTTAGTTATAATATAATCGATGGGTTGACAGACTGTTGTAAGCATTAATTATTTATATTTAATGCTTATGCAGTTGTGTAGTGCACTCTGGCTGATGGTTGATTGTTTATCATTGTTTATATATACATGTGTTGTATGAAATCCATATAAATAAAATTATATGGTATTTGATTGGGTCTGATTCCAATTCAAAAATAAGGAATATTTTAAAATAACGAATATTTTAAAATAATGAATATTTTGAAATAATATTCAGAAAAGAATCAAAATATGATTTTGATGTCCGATTTTGGATGGACACGAAAATATTTAAATATATGAAGTCGTGCTGATTAGATTAACGCCATTTTGAGGTAAATGATATTTTTATCGATTTTATTCATTTTTATAATGAATATCGAAAAAGAAATGATTTCAAAATCTAATATTTTGAAAATATTATCATTTATACATTATAATGATAAGGAAAATTCAATTTTGATTTAAAATTGAAAATGAAGTTGGAATCGTTTTAAAACGAATTTATAAATGATTTATAAAATACGATTTAAATGGAAATCGACGAAATATATATAATATATATATTTAATGGCCTGAATAGAACGCGTCGCGCCGCGACCGTTCGCGAATTTCGACCATTGACTTCGAATTGGCATTACGGGAGATTCGATAGTCGGATTCTCCTCAAATTAGAACCGTTGGATTTGTATCGAAAAGATCTTTCCAATGAATATAAGAGATTTGAAATCTAATGGGTGAATTTGGAATTATGCCAAAATCAAATTTGGAAAAGGTCGCTGTAAGTGCAGTTCGATGATCGTTATGGTAATCGACTGAAAGGGCCTTAATAAAATTATAAAAAATATTGATAATTTGTGTAAAATCATAACAAATGATTTGGGTGAAAAATTCCACGTTCGTAAAGATAAAAATATTTTTTTATCAAAATGAACTACTTATCAACTAGAATTATAATCCAATTATTTTTAAATAAATAAATTGGATTGAGAATGGGTTTTAATATAACAAGAATTTCAAATTTATGAATTGGAATGGGTTTGAATGGAAATCATCTTCAGAATATTTTAATATTGGATTTCGTTATTATACGGATATTGTTATGGAAATTTGGAAGATATATTTGTATCGTTATTTCCAATACGATATTTGTTGGTTTCAGAATTTGATATTGAATATAATTTAATATAATTTCTATTCAGAGCCTTGTATTTAATATCAAATGGGATTTTGGGTTTGTCGTGAAAGGTGTCTTTAATAACACTACTCTTAAACCCAGTAGAGAAAAGAATAAATCTTTTAATTAAGATTAATGTAAGTTTTCCAATTAATTAATATTTAATTGGAATTGAATAAAAGCATTGGATTATGGGTTTGTCTTGAATGGTGTTTTCAGTAACACTGTTCTTAAACCCCATTTGAAAAGAATAAATCTTTTAATTAAGATTATTATAGTTTCCAGTTATATTTGGTAATTGGACTAATATGGAATGTGAACCGGGTTTATCGTGAACTGTGTATTTAACAACATTCGTTCTTTAACCCGATTAACAGTGAAATATGATTTGGAATTTATTAATCTTTTAATTAGGATTTAGGGAAATTTTCCAAAGAAAAGTTTTCTAATTTAATAAAATAAATTGGAATGGAATGGAATTCGATTTGGTAATAATCGAAGTGAGCTTCTGCGGAGGAAGACTATTACTATATATGGAATTTAAAAGGCTTTGTCGTTATTCCATTTATATTATTAGTTGGATACAAAAGTTTATATCGATTATATTTATTGATCTGTTTCCGTGAAGATTCCATAATTAATGGAATGTGATTTTGGGTTTATCGTGAACTGTGTTTTAAATGACATTAATTCTTTAACCCGGTTAAAGATAAGATTAATTTCTTAACTTTGAATAATCATTAAGAAATGATATTTGAGATTAAAACTGAATTAGATTTTTAATGAATCTTTAATTAGACTGGAATGTGAATGGGATAATTAAATTTATCGAATTCATGAAATGATCGAGAATGGAGTATCACTAGTTTTGCTCCATACGATAGTTAAATCTTTAATTAGATTTTAACGTGAAATGGTAATTAATTTCACTGATAACACCGTGGTGTCAGAAATGGAGTATTACTAGTTTTGCTCCATGGGATAAATAGGTTGGGATTGGGAAATTAAACAGATGATAACTTCAGTAAGTTTCGCAAATCCCGACTAGTTGATAAACCTTAATTTGGTTTGAATGGTATCTAATGGAAGATTAAAGAATAAATTTAAAGAATTTATCTTTGATAAAATTAATGGGAACCTTTGTCTAATGATGTGAATATTCTGATAAAAGAATATTCTGAATTGGAATGAGGCGTATGTCGTGTTTTTATAGCACTTGTTTATAAGATACGCGAGTTATTCGGAAAGACCGGGTTTATCCCGTTCTGAATAACAGATTCAACGATAAGTCGATGATGAAGACGGTGGCTGAAGACCGAAGGTCTTCACATTGTTTGGATGATTACTGATGTCTTGATTGGGTTGTACACCCAAGACAAGGTAATAAGTGGTGATCGTCCAGACGTACTTAGAGATCGACCGGATAAGCGAGGACCTCTCTCCTGTATTGGACATATGTGACGAGGAATAAGGTGCCTCCAGTTTCGTTCAAACCTAGAACGAACTTGTAAATGGATGTGTGTCTGACATTGGATTTTATTCTATGTTGATTGATCTCTATTAAATATATATCTGTTTGGTGGCAGAGAATTTATTATCTTGCTTAACACCCTTCTCTGAGACGTACGAGCTCAGAGGTTATATATCGATAGACATCAGTCACATGGCGCGAATTGCCTATGTAGCATGCTGAGATGCAAAGGAACAAGGATTCTGTTGAAAAGCAAAGTCTTGTGGTTGAGGATCAAAACATGGCTTTAATATAGCATAGCTTTGTGAATAGCGTTAATTCGCGAGCCTCACACCCCGGTATGAAGCAGAAACGGGAAGGACCTCAGGGAGGGCATGCGTTTTTTTCTAGCTAGGAGTGGTGTCATGGTATGGAGCCCAGACATTTTACTTATGCAGATGATGGATAGCAAGGCGCCTCAGTTATATCTATCACTACGGGGCCGATGGATGATATGGTCGACATACTGACCAGACTTACGTCCCATAGGGCGGGGGATATGCATGTTCAGGGATTATTAATCTACTTAAAATATGTACCGGCCCTGATGATCCAGGTGCAGTTGCGGCTGTCCTGAGGCTCGGGTTAGAAAATCTCGAATTTGCACAGGATGATCCTATTTTCTTGGTTCACAGATGGAAATCCAACTACCAATATGACATTTCGGTTTTAATTATAGAACTACTATGGCGACATGATATATGGTACCCATGTTGTCTATGATTGATACATTTATATTTGAAGTTGTTTTATACACTATGAACTTATAATAGCATCAAATGATTTGTTTTAAACGTACCAAGCATGTTTGGCTATTATAAGGGAAAGCTCTATCATTCGGCTTGCGTTGCATTATGTGATGGGACCTAGGTCTTATAATAGCTTCATTTTTCCAAAAAGCATTGCGATGTTTATTTAATGCACTGGTATTCTTGGGAGAAAACCCGTTCGTGTTATACGGCGTGGTCCCTTGATTTACTCTATTTAAAATTAAAGTTTCAAATAATTGTTTTATTTATCACACCAGTCACATGACTGACCTGGAGTTTATTGTTTTAACCTAAACTTCGGGTGCCCCTATTTTCTACACGGGCAGCTAGTAGTTGGGTTTTTGTAGATATTGTATTCACAGATCCTGGATTACAACTGGAGCTATATCCAGAATGCTCTGAATCCGTGTATTTCTTCCAGTTGTGTTATGTATAATTTTTCCGCTGCTAATGTATTTAATCTCTGATATTTTTCAATGTATAATATTTATTTATATTCTGTTATATTCTTGTACTCTGATGTAAATTGTTGTAATAGCAATGAAATGTTCTTCTGTTTGTGTTCAGATTTGTCGTGTTCTCAACTCAATCCGGGCTTTCCTAAAAGGGAGAGTTTGGGTTGTTTCAGTATATGTTGATTACTTGTCAAAGCAAAGATCGCAACCAATAAAGTATGTTAAAATTACAGGCATTTTAAATTAAAACACAAGCTTATGAAATAATAATAGATCAGATGATAAGTATACTTACACTATTCCTTGTCGTCTTCATGCAAAAGTCTCATAGAATATAACATAGTACTTATCATCACTCCCAAGTGATCAATTATTTTCCTCGAACCATCGAAATTTGTCAACCTTCCTTGTTCTCAATTTTGATCCGTTTTGCCTCACTTTTACTTTAATATAACATGCTTGGTTTGCGTCAGTTTGTTTATGATGCTACGAGGAAGCTCGAATCCAAATTTGAGAGGATTTGCAATATTTTACCATGATTTTATACTCATAACATCTTATACTTGTGCCTTGATCTTGTATTTATTCTCTAGGCTTCTCCCAAACTTCTATTCTTTATCTTACTTCTGTTTTTCATTTGTGAATCCATAAAATGAAATGAACCCTTCCACCCTTTATATAGATAATTTCAAGGCTAGTTTAATAATTTTGTTTTGGATACTTGTCCTTCATCATTCATGCAAACCATAAGATGATGACACATGCCTACTTCGGTGTCCTAAGATGTTTCTACACATGGACACCTAAGAGGGTTATGTGTCCTTATCACTTTCTTTTTCTTTTTCTTTTAGCTTACATGATAAGCTTCTTATTTTAAATTTATATCTCTTTGCTTAAATGTTAAGCTTCTCATTTTAAATTTATATCTTTTATCTTGCACGATAAGCTTCTCATTTTAAAACTCTTAGCTTACATGGTAAGCTTCTCATTTTAAAATTACATCTTTTAGCTTACATGAAAAGCTTCTCTTTTTAAATTTATATCATTTAGCTTATATGATAATCTTCTCTTTTTAAATTTATATCTTTTAGCTTACATAATAAGCTTATTTATATTTATTTCCCCTCACATGAATACATACAACCATGCTAACTTAATATGTAATGTGTGTTAGCATGCACGAGAGCGTCGTGACCTTTCTAATAAGTTTTAATTGATGAAAGGTCGTCAATTGGATAAACGACTTCTGGTCACATTTTCAATTTCACATCAAATTAAATACTTTTGTACATTAGTTTTAAAATTATTTCACTATCACTCTTTATTATTTAAAAGAGCTTTATTTTAGTTATGACTCATCACTTCACTGTTTATATTTTATCGAATATCGGTAAATTCAAGCAGTATATTTTCGGGTTGTTACATTCTTTCCCTCTTAAAAGGAATTTCGTCCCCGAAATTCTATGTAATACTTAATCAAAAGAAAGCCAAATACTTCACAAATATAACTCTAAGTATGCAGGGCATCTTTCTTGAAAGCATACTTCCAAAAAAATTCAATAAATCGAAATTTTAATTCATACCTGGATATTATATGATTCGAACTCTTTTAACATTCTGTCACTCTTGCAAGCTGTTACTGGATTAGGCACGCCATAGCTACTTTATATGCCCAACTTCAGGATCATGTTCTTTGCAATCCACATCGATACCTAGCCTCCATCCTGTGAACATACACTCTGATCATCCAGTAAAGTCATACTCTTCTTGTGTGGTTCCGATCTGATTGCACCAAAGATTCATCGTACTCATGCTTTTCCGACTCATCATCATCAAGCAACGATGTATTCTTCATGTTATAGTACCCATCAAAATGTACCAGAGTATAATATTTTCAAGTTAGACATCTCATATAATGTCTTCATTTTCTTTTCTTTTTTCTTTCAAAAAGATAATTATATTCATCAAAGTCACCTCATCAAATACTGTATTACTCTCCTTGTTGCAGTACCATCAAAATGTACCGAGGAATAATAGACACCTCAAATAATATCTTCAATTTTTTTATATATAATATGATTATATTCATCAAAGTAGATCCAAGCCACACACTTAATCTAGGATATTTTATGCTATTGCGGTCGGCATCCCGTCATCAAACAGGATGTACTCTACTCGGCTCGATACCAACATAGAGTAATAGTTGCACTATCCAAGATCTATTGTCTTTCTCGTCATCAAATAGGATGTACTCTACTCGGCTCGATACCAACATAGAGTAATAGTGCACTACCCAAGATCTATTGTCTTAGACCGCACATCGTCATTGTCATCATCCGAAGGTATCCATCCTTGATGAAATAATCAATAAAAATCTTCAGTAAGTTTGAACAAAGTATACTTTCAGAATACTTTTATACTTTGTAATCATTACTCTCATATGGATAGCCATTGGAAAATCCATTTTCTCGACTTCAAAAATTATCTCAAGTAAGAATCCCTTTTTTTTCCAAACACAAGTCAGTTTGCAACAATGTTTTGAGATAACAAACTTTCAAAATTTTGAAATATATCTAGTATAAGTACTCTAGATAATCAATCTAGCTTCCCAATAAGATTAACTTCAACTAATCCCAAACCAAGGAATCAATAATTATGACTGAATTGCTGAGAGATGTTTCAGCAGCTTTTCAAGCTAACCCATTAATTCTAAACAATTCTAATATCTTATTATATAAAAGTTTCTCACCTCGATTTTGCATGAACGTAGTGCTCAATTTTACTCCTCCTGGTCTTCCTTAAGTTTATTTGCTCAAGCTCATTTAACTCATTCCTCGATAAGTTGCAATACCTCATTGCTCTTAAGCCACTCTGTTTCATCCATTTCGAGCTGCAACATTCCTTCCTTAGCCACTTCATTTATTTCTTCGTTACTTTATAGCTAATCATATGCATTTACAACTTTGTTAAACCTCTTTATGTGGTGCTTAAAAATGAATCAACACATTATTCTATAAACAAAAATTGAGCAAATAAATATTACTCATATACCCGGTCAGAGGAATGGTGCCTTACCTTATCCAGTTTTATTCATCAAATTAAGGTAACTTCATTTTAAAATTTCTAAAAATGATTTTCTATTCTTAAACGAAATTTTATTTAGGCAACTAACCTAAGCTCTGATACCACTTTGTAACTCCCCGGAATTTCGAACCAGTCAAAATAATTGTCGAAAATCCTTCCGTCCAAAACCAACAATGAAAGTTACCATTTTATTTGATAAATATACAACATCTCTAAATGCAAAAGGCTTTTTATTAATATAAATAGCACTTGTCAAAGTATAAATTAAACACAATTACCGTAAATCCACCATTCTGCAACTCTAACGAGGTGGACATCAATATTCATTCCTATAACTTGATAAACATGTTAGCATGGCTTAAACATGAAAATGCACCAACATAAGACGAAATATCAACTAATAAACTAAAAAATATTTTATTAATAATGCAGGTGCGTCACTACCCCCATGTGATTGCCTACGTACCTTTCTCTAATTAGGTAAGCAATTAGATATAGATCAAACCAACGTAGTTCTTCTTTACACAAAACATTTAAAACCAATGTTTACTTCCAAAATATTCTTTATATCATGTGGGAGTAAAATACCTTTTGTAAATACTCGTTTTGAATGACATCTATATATCTCTTGTAGAACTTTCATTCAAAAGAAAACACCTTTTATTATGAGTACTAGTCATCTTCTTTATGTAAAATCTTTTTCATAAATAAATCTCAAACCACCTTGATAATTCTCTAATATATGTTCGGAAAGATCTTCAAAGACTGAACTGAAATAGTTAAGTTCAACACCATTCATTATCTTGTTTAAACACATCTAATTCATACCTCGTTCAAAACAATAATCATACCTCGTTTAAACACTAATCATACCTTGGTTAAACACTAATCATTCCCGGTTTAAACACTAATCATACCTCGGTTAACCTGCACTATTCATACCTCATTTAAACACTAATCATAAATGTGCTCAATCTTCAGTCATATATGTTGATTGCTTGTCAAAGCAAAGATCGCAACCAATATAGTATGTTAAAGTTACAGGCATCTTTAAATTAAAACACAAGCTTATGAAATAATAATAGATCATATGATAAGTGTACTTAAAGTATTCCTTGCTATCTTTATGCAAAAGTCTCATAGAACATCAAATAGTACTTATCATCACTCCCAAGTGATCAATTATTTTCCTCGAACCATCAAAATTTGTCAACCTTCCTTATTCTAAATTTTGACACAATTTTACCCACTTTTACTTTGATTTAACATGCTTGATTTGTGTCAGTTTGTTTATGATACTACCAGGAAGCTCGAGTCCAAATATGAGAGGATTTGGAATAGTTTACCATGATTTTATACTCATAACATCTTATACTTGTGCCTTGATCTTGTATTTATTTTCTTGGCTTCTCCCAAACTTCTATTCTTTATCTTACATTTGTTTTTCATTTGTGAATCCATAAAATGAAATGAACCATTCCACCCTTTATATAGGAAATTTCAAGGCTAGTTCAGTAATTTAGTTTTAGATACTTGTCCTTCATCATTCATGCAAACCATAAGATGATGGCACATGCCTACTTAGGTGTCCTAAGATGTTTCTACACATGGACACCTAAGAGGGTTATGTGTCCTTATCACTTTTTTTTCTTTTTCTTTTACCCTACATGATAAGCTTCTTATTTTAAATTTATATCTCTTTGCTTAAATGGTAAGCTTCTCATTTTAATTTATTTCTTTTAGCTTACATGATAAGCTTCTCATTTTAAATTTATATCTCTTAGCTTACATGGTAAGCTTCTAATTTTAAAATTATATCTTTTAGCTTACATGATAAGCTTCTCTTTTTAAATTTATATCATTTAGCTTACATGATAAGCTTCTTTTTTTAAATTTATATCTTTTAGCTTACATAATAAGCTTATTCATATTTATTTTCCCTCACATGATTACATACAACCATGCTAACTTAATATATAATGTGTGTTAGCATGCATGAGAACATCATGACCTTTCTGATAAGTTTTAGTTGATGAAAGGTCGTCAATTTGATAAACGACTTCTGGTCACATTTTCAATTTCACATCAAACTAAATATTTTTGTACATTTGCTTTAAAAACTATTTCACTACCACTGTTTATTATTTAAAAGAGCTTTATTTTAGTTATGACTCATTACTTCACTATTTATATGTTATCGAATATTAGTAAATTCAAGCGATATATTTTCGGGTTGTTACAATTTTATTAATTCCAATGAAGGCATTCTCTAAGATCTCCCATATTTCCTTACGTCTAGATGCATTCTGTAACGTCCCGGATTTTTAGTCGATTATTTTGAAAATTAAAATTTATTTGAAATAATAATTTGGAATAATTAGTGGATTTTTATATTGAATTTATTGATTTATTAATCGATATACTATTTAATATTGAATATATCGAAACAACAATAATGGAATCCATAATTTAAAACTGAATCGAAACAATTGAGTTGATAAATATAAATTTTATATTGAATTAGAATGATAATAATTATTCATTTTCGATGACTAAAATTATTTAAAATCAATTTATATTTTAAATTGAATTTAATTTAAAACGTTAATTTAAATTTTTATCTCTTATATAAGGTCAAATTAAATTTTAGAATATGTTCAGTAAGTTCAGAGTGGAGTAATAGTCTTGTAACATCGATTGTTAAGTTAGATAGGGTTTCGTGGTTGAAGTTAAGAGACTAAAAGATATTTAGGTATTCAATTAAAATAAAATAAAATCAATTTATTTATAAAACACATAACCTAAGATAACCAATAATCGGAAACAGGCCGACCTAGTTTGTTAATGCTCAGCTAATTTTCTTCTTCTCGAGCAAGCAGAAATGTCTAACCTTTTCAATATCGAAGGAACAACAATTAATGGCCTCGTACAAATTGGTTCCCTGCTCGTGCGTATAAATTAAACATCGTGCCTCATATTTTTTCACTTTCTCCAACCAAAGAATTCAAGCCACAACTTCATATACCGTTCCTTTTCCAATAAATGGAAACCGATAATCCAAATTAAAAAAAAGAGCAAAATAGAAATTGCGGTTTGAAGCCACCAATTGCCGGAAGCCTTCAACATCACCAGAAGAACTAGCGTGGGGTGTGACTTTGGGTACGGTGACGGGATTGAAGAAGAGCGTTTCTGACATGGTAGATGAGTGCGCAGGGAGGATTGTGTTACCGCAACATCAGGAGGCCAACAAGAAGTGGGTATTGGTCTTCGAAGAGGAGGAAGGCGCGATTTCAGGGACATGACAGGAAATGGAGCTCTACCTTGTTGGAGTTGTGCGATTTCCTGTGGTCTCGTATGATGGTGATAGAGTTTGTAATCGAAGTGGAAGAGGCTGTGGTTTCAACAGTTGGTGTTTAAGGGAGTTCGAAGCGCGTTGTCGACAATTGGAGTAGGGTTCCAAGGCTGGAAAGGTGCGATGTATTTTGGTATTCTGGTGTTCCTGTAGCGCACTAGATTAGAGAGGACTTGGGACAGGGAGGTGCTAGTGTTGTACTGGAAGAAGTGTTTATCGAGACAGTGGAATGATGAAGTGGTCAGTCTCTGATTTTGGTTTGTGATGGCGAATATTGAAGCTGGTAGCTGTGAGAAGTAGCAGTGGTGAAGAAAGGGGCGACAGTTTTTAGTATGTAGCAGGTGAAGGGAATTACAGTACAAGGAAGAGATTTTCCTGACCATGACTGTAGATAATAGTGTGGGTTTTGATGGCAGAAGAACAGTTCGGCAAGGGGTTATTTGGAGTTTTGGATAGCTGCTGTAAGGTATATAATTTACGAACTAAAAATATGCAAAATAATTCTTTTATTTAGTTAGTAATTAAGTTAATTTAATTGTCGTGGATCGCTAAATAAATAAATAAATTGTAGGTGCATAGTAGATTTATTCTAGACAATCCATAGCTGCGATGAGATGGAAATTAATTGGATATTCGGCAATTAAAAGTCAAGGTGAGTAAGCTCACCCTCTTATTCGATTATAATTTATTATAATCGAATTTTTATTTAATACCAATATTTACATGTTGTTTGTTGGTTGCTTGGTTGCGTTGTTGTTTATTGGATTATTGTGGCTATTACATATATATATATATATATATATATTAGTTATTTAGGCTTGGTGATTGTGGTTATTATATATATATATATTGGTGGTTGTATATTTTCCACAGTACCATTAGCGGATGCTCGCAGTACCATTAGCGGATGACTCTATCGCCCCACGATATATGAGTGGATGACCTTCTATACCGTGATATCCTGCCTTGGAGCAAGATAGGTATTATTTATGTTGTTTGACATATGTGAATGCAGGAAATAGATTGGAGGAATCCAACTGGATTCCTCAAAAAAAATACTGTTTGTTTGTAGATATATAATCATATATGATATGTTATAATCCTGTGATTTGAAATTGTGTGATTTGAATGTTTGAATATCACTGGCCCGGGATGTTGAAATGTAAAAACATCATATAAAGGAATTTTTAGATTTAAAAAGGGGAAATTTAATTTTTGAAATAAAATGGAATTACGAATGAATTAAGATATATTAACTTGTTTTTAATAATAAAAATAAGTAGTTGAATTTATAAACGATGTTGGAAAATTTGGAAGCGAATAAATCCATAAGGATTTATGATTTGGAATTCGACAATGTCGAATTTATAAAAATAAATTACTTTTAGAAGGAATTTTGAAACTATATTAATTAGAAACTATAATGTAAATTAAATATGAAATGCAGTCTATGTTTATACATATATAAGTTATGATTATAATATATCTTCGAAGACAAAGTGAAAAGGGAAATTTACTTTCCGCAAAGTAGAATTTGAATTTCAAATGAATTCTGAAATGGAAAGCTTGTTTTAAATTATAAACCAAGGAAGTTAATTTACAATCGATATTTATTGTCGTTGGATAATTTGAAAGTTAATTTCAAATAGAGTTCGAATATGAAAATGGTTTAATATAAAATAAGGAAATGATTTTATAAATCATGTTTATAAATGAAATGAAGAAATTTGCATTGGATAAATTGGAAATAGGTTTTTCCAAATACAAGAACTGACATTTAAAATCATATTTTTAAATGAGATAGAAGAGGGGATTTTTATGATAAAGTAATGCCGGTTTTGTATTACAAACTCTTATTCGTCTCAAGATAAGAACGTTGTCGGTCAAGGTCTGAGAGGTAAATAAAATACCCCAACTTAAATGACTTCACTATTATCAAGGGATAATATTAGTTATAATGATAAACAATGTTGAATTAATTGATTTCCCATAAAAGGAATTTATAATTGAATTTCGATTATATCGAATTTTATAAATAATTTGATATAGAAGTTGGGTTTTAAATAAATTCATAATCGAGTTATGAATGTGGAATAAAATAATCGACAAGTTTGAATAATATGAATTGTTAAGTTTGTTTTGGACAACGGGTTCAATTTATGGAAAATGGAGTTGGAATTATTTTTCAATGAAGTTTTTAAACGTTTATATTTTATTTAAATAAAACGAACTCGGCGCAGTGCGGTAGTTCGTAATTTGGCATTTCAAACTTAAATTGAGTATATAAAACTCAATATAAGTCGGAATTCGATAAAACAAGAAACAACCGGACTATTAAACGATAATTTTCAAATGGAAGTGAAAAATCTGGATTTCGTTTTATAGATTTTGGGTTATGTTAAAATCAAATTTCAGTACAGTCGTTGTAAAATCATTTAAAAACCATAAAGATTTAATTATTTAATTAAAGGGATTTTAAATGAATAAAATCCAAATTTCAATTAGAATATCCAGATTTGAGTTATAAAATAGATTTGAACTTACGAGGAGTAAATGGATTGATTTTTGGATTAAAAATCTGATTTTTAATTATCAAATGAAGTTAACTAATTTCCTTGAAATTAGTCAGTAGATTCTTACTGAACCCCAGTGTATCCCCTTTAGAGTACACTGATCGAGAGGTGGTCCCATACCTTGTCATAGTTGGAATCCAATCTTCAATAAGCGCCCTGCGTTTTTTTATATTATGTATGTTGAGTGTGGGGGTGCAAGCATTCTTCTATTTGATTATTTATTTGATTAGACATAATTATTATATCACTGGATTTTGATGTCAAAATGTTTTGGGTTATAGTAAAGTAAAAACCGTCCATGTTTATGTGTTGGTTGGTCTTACTATTATCCTTTTCTTTCAAAAAGATTTTCAAAGTTAAACAATATGGTTGGAGTTTACTCACACCAGTCCCACGACTGGCCCAGAGTTTATTTGTTTGTTTTTCCTAAACTCCTGGGTGCCCAAATTTGTACGGTCAGTCAAGTGTTTCAGGACTTTACAAATACACTTGGAGAAGCTTGAAACAGGAGTCTTCACCGTTAGTTATTTAGAGTTATTTTCGCTGTATCAAATGTTATGTTGTACTCTGATATGGTATGTATATATACAAAACAGATTTGTATTTCAAAGTTATGTTGTATAATATATTTTATTCATTCAGCTGTGAGATTCTGTTTCATTATTTCTGTTCTTCTTCTTTCTATTTCTATTTCTTTAACCCTAATGACTCATATTGTTGTATTATTTGAGTTGGACGTGAGTTGTAAAAGTCAACTCAGATAGTACGTATTTGCGGGTAACTACAGTTGGTATTAGAGCTTAGGTTGAGCAAATACCTAGGCTTTGGTGGGGGTTTACTCATTAGAGATAGGGTCAGTAGTACCCTATAATGAGTTGAGTGTGTGTGTATATATATATATATATATGAGAGGGCGTATTTGTAATTTGATATAAAAACTGTTTTATATTGTGTTGATTGGTTTGTCGAGTGTTTTATGAACTCTGGTCGGTATAGTATGATCAACTTTATCGAACGGTATTTATAAACACTTGAATAGAGTAATTCAACATAGTATTGTTTTGAAAGTGGGTAAATGAAATAATTTTACCCGAAATAATATTTTGATATAAAAAGAATAATTTTCTGTAAATAATTATAGTATGTGGTTGTGTTGGATGTTATCATTATAATCAAATTAGGCTATAAAATTAAAATGGTTATATATAACCAAATAAGTCTTATACATACAAATGAGATGAATTAAAATTGGATTGAAACCATAATTTGGAACTTAAATCCCGGAAATTTGGAAAATGTTTTTCGAAAGTATACTTAAATAATAGATTTGATCTGTAAGGATTTTTGAATCAAATCATTTTGAATGAATTTTGAAAGTGATAAAACATTGAATTCACTTCGATCACTGGAAAATAATTCCAATGATGATTTGGACATCATTGGTGTTCATTTTCGAGTTCCTAAGTGACGGATTGCAACCTTAGTGAGATTTCTGAAGGAAATTATTTAAGAAAAACAAGTTGTTTGGAAATTTTAGATATTTTGAATTTGAAATGGGAATAAAAATATGTATATATATGATTTCAAAAGGGTTTGAAATGAAACCCCATGAATTTGAATTCTGGAATTAAAATTTAACTTAAGCAAGTTAACTGATTCGAAGTGATTTGGAATCAATTGAGATAAGCCAAAAAGCATAAGTGGATACAGTATCCAGTATGCATAGAGAAATTTTCATTTATCATAAGCAAAATCAATAAAGTTTATTAAAATCAAATTGAATGAATTGGAATACTCATGAATTGGATATGAATCGAATGGGAATTAATTGATTGTAAATCATTCAAATAAAATGAATGCAAGTATATAAGATGGGTAATATAAACGAAAACCAAACTTTTAGTTAGAACTAAAGGTTTTAGAGGTATGAGATGTAGAGTTCCAACATAAGTGGATTTTGGAAATTTAACAGGTCTGCAGCATTTCTTTTATCTTAGTAATTTCGGGAACAAAATTATTTTAAGGGGGAAGGAATGTAACGTCCCATATTTTTAATCGATTATTCTGAATATTTAAATTTATTTTAAATATTGATTTGGAATAATTAATGGATTTTTATATTGAATTTATTTATTTATTAATTGATATACTATTTAATATCGAATATATCGAAACAACAATAATTGAATCCAGAATTTAAAACTGAATCGAAACAATTCAGTTGATAAATATAAATTTTATATTGAATTAGAATGATAGTAATTATTTATTTTCGATGACTTAAATTGTTTTAAATCAATTTATATTTTAAATTGAATTTAATTTAAAATGTTAATTTAAATTGTTATCTCTTATATAAAGTCGAATAAAATTTTAGAATATGTCCTTCAGAGTGGAGTAATAGTCATGTAACATCACTCGCTACGTTAGATAGGGGTTCGTGGTTGAAGTTAAGAGACTACAAGATATTTAGGTACTCAATTAAAATAAAATAAAATCAATTTATTTATTAAAAAAATAACCTAAGCTAACTATAATCGGAAATAGGCCGACCTAGTTTATTAATGCGCAACTAATTTTCTTCTTCTCGAGCAAACAGAAATGTCTCCCCTTTTCAATATCAAAGGAACAACAGTTAATGGCCTTGTACAAATTGGTTCCCTGCTCGCGTGTATAAATTAAACATTGCGCCTCATATTTTCCCACTTTCTCCAACCAAAGAATTCAAGCCACAACTTCATATTCTGTTCCTTTTCCAGTAAATGGAAACCGATAATCCAAATTAAAAAAAAAGAGCGAAATAAAAATCACATTTTGAAGCCACCAATTGCCAGAAGCTCTCAACATTACTAGAAGTACTAGCGTGGGGTGTGACTTTGGGTACGACGACAGGATCGAAGAAGGGGGTTTTTAACATTGTCGATGAGTGCGCAGGGAGGATTGAGTCATCGCAACATAAAGAGGCCAACGAGTAGTGGGTATTGGTCTTCGAAGAGGAGGAAGACGCGATTTCAGGGACGTGACAGGAAGTGGAGCTCTACCTTGTTGGAGTTATGAGATTTCCAGTGGTCTTGTATGATGGTGATAGAATTCGTAATCGAACTGAAAGAGGTTGCAGTTTCAGCAGTGGGTGTTTAAGGGAGTTTGAAGTGCGTTGTGGACAATTGGAGTAGGGTTCCAAGGCTAGAAAGGTCCGATGTATTTTGGGATTATGGTGTTCCTGTAGCGCACTAGATTGGAGAGAAGAACTTGCGACAGGGAGGTGCTAATGTTGTACTAGAAGAAGTGTATGTCGAGACAGTGGAATGATGAAGTGGTCAATCTCTGATTTTGGTTTGTGATGGCAAAATATTGAAGCTGGTAGCTGTGAGAAGTAGCAGTGGTGAAGAAAGGGGCAACACTTTTTAGTATGTAGCAGGTGAAGGGAATTACAGTACAAGGAAGAGATGTTCATGACCATGACTGTAGCTAATGGTATGGGTTTTGACAGAAGAAGAAGAGTTCGGCAAGGGGATGTTTGCAGTTTTGGATAGCTACCGTAAGGTATATAATTTACGAACTAAAAATATGCAAAATAATTCTTTTATTTAGTTAGTAGTTAAGTTAATTGTCGTGGATCGCTAAACAAATAAATAAATCGTAGGTGCATAGTAGATTTATTCGGGACAATCCATAGCTGCGATGAGATGGAAATTAATTGGATATTCAACAATTAAAAGTCAAGATGAGTAAGCTCACCCTCTTATTCGATTATAATTTATTATAATTGAATTTTTATTTAATACCAATATTTACATGCTGTTTATTGGTTGCGTTGTTGTTTATTGAATTATTGTGGATATTATATATAAATTAGTTATTTAGGCTTGGTGATTGTGGTTATTATATATATATATATATATATATATTGGTGGTTGTATATTTCTCGCAGTACCATTAGCGGATACCCACAATACCATTAGCGGATGACCCTATCGCCCCCACGATATATGAGTGGATGACCTTCTATACCGCGATATCCTACCTTGAAGCAGGATTGATATTATTTATGTTGTTTGACATATGTGAATGCAGGAAACAGGTTGGAGGAATGCAACTGGATTCCTCAAAAAAAAAAAATTGTTTGTTTGTAGATATATAATCATATATGATGTGTTATAATCATGTGATTTGAAATTGCGTGTTTTGAATGTTTGAATATCACTGGCCCTAGATGTTGAAATGTAAAAACATCATACAAAGGGATTTTTAAATTTAAAAAGGGGAAATTTAATTTTCGAAATAAAATGGAATTTTGAATGAACTAAGAAGTATTAACTTGTTTTTAATAATAAAAATAAGTAGTTGAATTTACAAACGATGTTGGAAAATTTGGAAGTGAATAAATCCATAAGGATTTATGATTTGGAATTCGACATTGTCAAATTTATAAAAATAAACTATTTTGAGAAGGAATTTTGAAACTGTATTAATTAGAAACTATAATGTAAATTAAATATGAAATGCAGTCTATGTTTATACATATATAAGTTATGATTATAATATATCTTCGAAGATAAAGTGAAAAGGGAAATTTACTTTCCGCAAAGTAGAATTTGGATTTCAAATGAATTTTGAAATGGAAAGCTTGTTTTAAATTATAAAACAAGGAAGTTAATTTACAATTGATATTTATTGTCGCTGGATAATTTGGAAGTTAATTTCAAATAGAGTTCTAGTATGGAAATTGTTTAATATAAAATAAGGAAATGATTTTATAAACCATGTTTATAAATAACATGAAGAAATTTGCATTGGATAAATTGGAAATAGATTTTTCCAAATATAAGAACTGACATTTAAAATCATATTTTTAAATGGGACAGAAGAGGGGATTTTTATGATAAGGTAGAAGCGGTTTTGTATTACAAACTCTTATCTGTCTCAAGATAAGAACGTTGTCGGTCAAGGTCTGAGAGTTAAATAAAATACCCCAAGTTGAACGACTTCACTATTATTAAGGGATGATATTAGTTTGTAAGGATAAATGATGTTGAATTAATTAATTTCCCATAAAAGGAATTTATAATTGAATTTCGATTATATCGAATTTTATAAATAATTTAACATAGAAATTGAGTTTTAAATAAATTCATAATCAAGTTATGAATGTGGAATAAAATAATTGACAAGTTTTAATAATCTGAACTGTTAAGTTAGTTTTGGATAACGGGTTCAATTTATTGAAAATGGAGTGGAATTATTTTACAATGAAGTTTTTAAGCGTTTATATTTTATTTAATTAAAACGAACTCGCCGCAGCGCGGTAGTTCATAATTTGGAATTTCGAACTTAAATTGAGTATATAGAACTCAGTATAAGTCGAAATTCGATAAAACAAGAAATAACAGGACCTACTAAATGATAATTTTCAAATGGAAGTGAAAAATCTGGATTTCATTCTATAGATTTTGAGTTATGTTAAAAATCAAATTTCAGAAAAGTCGTTGTAAAATTATTTAAAAACCATAACGATTTAATTATTTAATTAAAGGGATTTTAAATGAATAAAATCCAAATTTCAACAAGAATATCCAGATTTTAGTTATAAAATTGATTTGAACACACGAGGAGTAAATTAATTGATTTTTTGGATTAAAAATCAGATTTTAGTTTATCGAATGAAGTTAACTAACTTCCTTGAAATTAGTTAATAGAGTTTTGGCCAAATTTAACACTGTTTAAGTAATTTGAATTTGTTAATTGAATTTGGAAATCCGAATATGGAACTTGATTTACATCTTGAATTTTGACATGGTGATTGAATCCATATAAGCGAATAAAAGTATGTTCGAATATGAGATGTTCAAAGTAAAATTAGAATAAGCGAATAAGCTAATTCGAAATTAAATTAGCAAATTTGAGTTAAATTGATTCGGTGTGAGACAGATTGGAAATGGGAATATGCATAGGTTAACAGGTATGAGATGAAGAGTAGGAAGGGATTTGAAGAATTTATATTAAGTGCCCAACAAAAAGGTACATGTTTAAATTTCCATATGAGGTTTTATGCGCTGAATCGGCAAGTCGCTTGGCTTTTTTATTTTATTTTTGAATGGAAAGGGCATAGAGAGGCAAGTTGGAGTTTGAACAATTGACCAGTACAAGGAAGGTGCTGGCGAAATTTTCTGGAAATTTAAGGAGTTAGAATATTTTTAAGAAATTTAAAAATAGAAATCAATATGTCCATGTGTATAGAATTTGATAAGGGATTTGAAAAATAATTAATGAATAAAAGAGCCAGTGATTGTTTGACTATTTGGATGGATGTTTTGTTTTCCTTTGGTAGTTAAATCACCAGCTATCAAAGATTTTTGACCATTGTTGTCAATACAGAGAGACCGGTTGGATTTAATATCCGGAAACCACTCTGTATTGGCATATACATTGCGAATCAGATGATGCTGAAGATAATCGAAGATGGAGTTAAATGCAAGGGTTGTTATGTTTGTCCAGACCCATGACAACTTGTATGGACGGATGTCTGATAGAGTATTCCTAATGGATACATAAGACGATCTTGTCAAGATATTACGTTTGGTGGTGGGGAAATTCGTTTCTCTTAACTTTCATACCCACAATATTTTGTGAGATCAACTAGTGATTTGACGGGTTTGACGATGTGGCATTCAAAGTGAGTGGTGGTCAGATGTACTTAAAAGATAGATGTAGCCTCAAGCCTCATAACTGGGAAACGAAAGAAAATCGGGCAGGCAGCATGGCTAGGTGGGTCATTCCCAAGCAGGCTATATTTTTCACCGATTTAGAGAAAATTCAATATTCATTCTTCTTTCGATTCTTTATATTACGGATTATGATTGGATGGCCGACAACCGTGGGTGACGATATATTCGCTACCTCAACCTAAATGAGTGGGCGGTCATGCGTGGCCGGGTTGCAAGACGTTCTTGTTGAACTCCGGTGTATCCCCTCTACAGTACACTAATCGGGAGGTGGTCCCATACCTTGTCATAGTTGGAATCCAATCTCCAATAAGTGCCCTACGTTTTTTTTATATTATGTATGTGGAACGTGAGATGCAAGCATTCTGCTATTTGATTAGACATTATTATAATATCACTGGATTTTGATATCAATATGTTTTGGGTTATAGTAAGGTAAAAAACGTCCATGTTTATGTGTGGGCTGGTCTTACTATTATCCTTTTCTTCCAAAAGGATTTTCAAAGTTAAACAATATGGTTGGAGTTTACTCACACCATATTATGGAATGAATCTTAAAACTAAAGAGAATTATGGAATGAATCAAACAACATAAACACAATCACAAACACAGATGCAAAATAAACAAAAATAAAAAATGCAGAAAAGGGAAGAACACACCGAATTTTATATTGGTTCGGATCACTCCTACGTCCAGTCCCACACAACGTTGGATTGTGCAGATTTTTATTACTATTTCCAATAGTCAAATACGCCCTCCTAGATTTCACGGCTCAACAAGGAGACACCGACTCCTATTCCTTGATTTCACGGCTCAATAAGGACACACCGACTCCTATTCCTTGATTTCATGGCTACAAGGATACACCGATTTCTCTTTGACTTACAAACAAGGTTTATTCAACCCAAGCAATTACAAAACAGCCCTATAACTCTTCAATAGCATTGATTCAGGCAATAGAGAGTAGAGAGAAGAAGTTTGATCAAAATAGAATTGAATTTGGCAGAGTATAAGTGTAAGAATCATAAAAATGATTAAGAATAATGATGAAGTGAAAGAGGATGAAGTTAAGGAAGAAGATATATTAAAAAATTCGGTTTTAACATATTTTTATATAGTATGAAGTGTTGCAATGGTTCTGAAGCATTTCAAATAGTGAAAAGACACTTTCTTTCAAAACTAGAAAAAATAGTATTTATATGTCGACATACAGTTTTTTCTATGTCGACATACTCATGTGTATTTTTGATTTTCAAAGCATTTTTCAAATGTTTTGATATAGAACTAATTATGAAAATTCTTGAGTAAAATTCTAGTGTTGTAAATTAATATTATACAATAGAAAATCATTAAAAAAACATATTTTTAAACTATATAAATATATTTATAAAATTATAAGGTTTTAAACTATATAAAGTGTAAAAAATTAATTTTGAAAAACAAAGAAGAATAAAAATAGAAAAACAAAATAGAGAGGATAGAGGAATAATAGAAAAACAAAATAGAGAGTTTTGAGGATAGAACTGAAAATCAGAATTTGAAAATTAGAATTTGAATTTGAACCTAGAGTGTTATTTAGAGTCTTACAAAATCTAGACTCTATAACTATATTAATCTTGAAATCTTGATTACTTATGAGTCTTGAAATTTCTCTGATCTTTGAATCTCTTATCATCTTTATAACTATACAGTCTTCAGTAATATTTCCTGTATATAATTCCTTTATATATATATATATATATATATATATATATTCTGTACAAAAAGTGTTAGCATATATTTTATAATCAATGATAATTGAAATAAGGTTGTTGTCATCAAAACTCCATTCTCCAACAACCTCCCATTTTTTGATGATGACAACCTTAGTTTATAAAATATCATACCTGTATATACTTGTTTGATGATGTTCCTTTTATACTCCCCTTGTCTGTAAGAATCCTATAAACTATGCCTATATTTTATAATTTCTCTCCCTTTGTCATTATCAAAAAGAAATTCTAAAACTACTCCCCCTAAATCCTATAACTATCTAAGTATTTCCAATACTAAAGTAAAGTACTCCCCCCAAATCTATGACTACACTAGTCTAATAAACTAAATAGAAGGATAATAACCTAATCAATGCAAACAAGCAAATCAATCCAAACAAGTAATTCAGACAATCAAGCAATTCAATCAAACAAGCAATTCAAATAATCAGGCAATTCAAACAATCAAGCAATTCAAACAATCAAACAATTCAAACAAGTAATCTTAAATAGTTAAACCAACTAAAAGCATTTTTGAACCTTCAACTAATCCTTAGAAACTTTAAAACTCCCCCTTAATTTAATACAAGACTAAAACAATCCTAAACTATAATTTCCTTAAAACTATAATAGGACTTCAATCTAGACTAAGAAATAACTCTAATATGCTATCCTTAAAATTATGATATAAGCAAAGCAATTCAATCTAAACAGTCATAAAACCAAGCATATCTTGTAATTTCTATTTATCCAAAAGCCTATAAAGCTCTATTGACTACAAATGCATAATTATATTTCTAACACACCTTCCAACTACTAATGAAATTCAATCATGTTAAAAAATTCAAACAAGTCAATCATGCCAAACAAATCAAACAAACCAAATCAATCAATCAATCAAATGAAGTCAATCAATTAAATCAAGTAATCCAATTCAATCAATTCAACCAAGCCAAACAAGTCAATTAAGTTAATCAAGACAAAGTAAATATGTAATGTATTGATTAGTAATCCTAGATAAAAACTTTTCATATTATATAGTTGTTATGTGTGAATTTAAGGTTAACATGTAATGTAGTGTGTTGGTTATAATGCAGTATGTTATATGCAAAATTATATGAAGTGATATATTGAATGAAATGCAACTTGGATGTGAATGATTTTAATTTGAGATGTACTGTGAAGGCTCGTCCCGCACCAACCGACATTTACTCCAAAAGTGCGTTGTACACATGTCCAGTCAGCATGGAACGGGTCGTCAGAAGGAAATGGGAAGAAGGAAATGAATTAACAAGGAACCTGTATAAAGTCTCACAGCGCATAGGATAAAGTATAATAATAACATACTTGACATAAAACAGGTGAGACAGTGCATAAGCTGAAACAACTAACATAGCAGCGGAAAATCCAAGAACAGCTTATGATCCAAAGTTAAACATTATTACAACTTTTCAAACTGTCTCAAAGCAAAAGCAAGATAAAGGAGGTACACTACTAATGCCCAAGTAGCGACCACCAACGACACAGGGAGAATATCTATATATCATACGTGGAAGCCTCCTGCCCGCCTCCGAATCAGCTACTCGCGCATCACCAGCTAACCTGTCTCTAGTGTGCTCGTGTGAGCACCCAGAGTAATAAGAGGAGACATAAAACTCTAGGTCAGACATAAAGCCTGGTATGAGCGATAAGCATCTAAACAAAACAATAACAGGTAGACTAAAACATACCTGAACCTGGACCTGCAACCAAAGAGTTAGCACTACACTGTACAACACTCTAAGGTGCCATTTCAAATGGTGTAAAGATAACGGGGGTGGGGTGTGCATGTCATAGTGATGACAAACAATCAAGCATAGCAACCATCCTCAAATCTCTCACTCAGTGCGTAAAGCATACGATATTCACCACTTCGATCACCCAACATACCTTGCTACGATCACTTTGCCCCCTAAAGTCATAAATGGCTTCACTCCACTGATAACGTAGCCACTAATCCTTCGCTATGTCCACTTGCCCCATGGAGTAATTCACCCCATCTGCGCTGGCTCATAGTCTTACCAATCCTTTACTATGTCCACTTGCCCCATGGAGTTATTCACCCCATCTGCGCTGGCTCATAGTCTTACTACCACATCACTTTGCCCCTCGAGTCGTAATGACTCTACTGCACTGATAACGTAGTCTTGCTACCATCACCTTGCCCCTCGAGTCATAGTGACTCTACTGCACTGATAAGCAGCCCATCATTCATTTTCAATGGTGAATCGAAGTTATGAATGTCGACAACTCTTTAGCACACGTCCCACAGCAAAGCCCAACCATGAAGTGAACTCATTGGTTCCCAACTGGATCCTGAGCTCTAACTTCCCATATTGGAATACCTTTGCATTTCGGGTTATTGGTAAATACTGGGCCGGGTCGGGTTCCCCTTCTAGCCATCGGTTCGGGTCGGGTCCTCTACTTTAAATTGGCTCGGTTCGTGGTCTTCCTCTAGTAATGGTTCGGTTCGGGTTCACAGCATTGCATCGATTCGGGTCGGGTGTCCCACTTCGGGTCGGGTCGGGTTGCCATCTCCCATCCAGTTCGTGCTCCCGCTCCGATCAGCTCCCTCGTTCTTCATTTACTCCGATCTGATCCCCCTCTTTTAGCCGATCCGATCCCAGTTCAATTAGCATGGCCTTCCTTTTTGCCAGGTTTCTCAAGTGCCAAGTTCCGATCCGATCGAATCCCTTGCCCAATTCACTTATCCGATCCGAGCCCATTTCTCCGATCCGATCCGAAAACCTGCACTGTTTCCTGAAACTTTTCCAGCAAGTGTTTTACGCCATTCGACGACGTTTTCGACCATTCCAACTATTCTAATCAATCACAAAGCATACCATACAGTCATAGCAACATGAATAATCAACCACAAACATCAAAACAACAAAATGATAGGTTAAAATGGATCAAACCTAGCCAAAACCCCATATTTCCCCTTAAGCATGTTTAGCTGAAACTAATGATAGGATTAGCAAAACTTAACCAAATTGACCCAAATTCATATCAAAGGTCTAAAACATCATTTAAGAATTTATGAACATTTTTCCAGAATTTTATCATGTTTAAATTCGCTAATTAACACTAATTACCCTTAATTAGCCATAATTAGTGAGGAACTATGCAAATCACTCACCTTAGCCACAAATAAACTAAGATCTGAAATAAATCTCTGATTTGATGTGAATCACAATGGTAACCAGCAGCTCCAATGTTGATTTGGTGTAGATCTCCCTTGATTTGATGTTGCTAAGCTTAATCCTTGATTAAAAGATGATTTGGAGGTGATTTAGAGGTGGAGGCCATTCTTAGGGTTTCTTAGAGGTAAGTGGAGGCTAGAAAACTGAAATGGAATGATTCTCTAACTCCTTTCAGCATCCCCATAACCCTAATCCCGAAATGGGTTATGGGCCTATCCACTAATCACCCTATTTGGCCCGGTTAAGCAGTTTTTCACCTTCCAAACCTTAATTCAGCCATATCTCCCAAACGGTAAGTCCGTTTGGCTATTATGACCACTCTACGGAAAGGTAAACATCAAACGATTCTAATGGAAGTGGTTTCAGGTCAAAATTCCTTCCCAATCAAAAGTTATGGCCAAAACAAGATCAGCTAGGGGCAAAACGGTCATTTAAAAATCGACAAAAATCATGAACATGGGAAATGACTCTATTGGTTGTTTCCCAAAGTTACATGACCATACGACTTCATATGGGAAAGAAATAAATATTCTACGATCCTCCGATGTGTAGAATACGGGTTGTTACATGTACTCTAATAATGATGTATGGTATGAAATAAGACGTGTAATGATAGTATGCAGAATGATTTGGTAATTATATCTGTTTAGGTAACATGTATTCAAAGTACTATTTAACTATTGTGAATTATTTGAATCAAACAAAGATAATGTTAATTTCTAGACTTATATTAATTATATTAATGAATTTTATTAAAAGAATAATAAATATAAGCGTTTAATTAAAAAATAATATTCATGATAAGTAGTAAAATATTCAAAAAAAACATGAAGTTAAATAATATTAGTAGGGTAAATATTGTAAAAATTGAAGATCTTTCTAAATAGAATATAAAATTTGTATAATATAAAGTAAGCTATATAAACATATATTCGTAAGTATATGTAAAAACTAATTTAAAAAGAAATTAAAATTTAATTTATGAGATATACATCAATATTTTGATACAAATCGATTTTTAAATTTAAACTTTAGAAATCAAAACATATTTTTTTGCAAAAAACATTTATACTTAGAAGAAATCTATAGTTATAAAAACATTATAAAGTAATGTATAAAAGTTCTTATATTTAAACTACATAAAAAAAATCATGTAAACCTATATATATATATATATATATATTTCTTTATATTAAGTTAAATATACAAGTTTTATAAATCTTGATAGGATGTCAAAATAAGTATTAAGTTACCAATAGTATTTGTGATAATGTAACCCAAAATTGTTATGAAATCATAAGAATAATATATAAGTTAAACTATGTATGTTTAAACTATATAAAAGATGAATAAATTTATATTTATAACAATATCAAAAAGTTATGTTAACTTTATATATCATATTAACATGTTTATATAATTATTATTATTAAATTATATATTTTAATATATATATACATATACATACATACAAAGTTACGTGAAATGAGAAGGGTTTGTTAATGGCGACAGGCGGATCTTTTGCCTGCTTTCGCTGTGCGTAAATCCTTTCTTGTCTTCGCTTTTCTATCCGTTTCTTTCCGATTCCTAATAAATCAAATCGCTTTATATCACCAACCTCCAATGATTTTCGAATCGCTGGTAAGCCATCTCTTTATATTACCTCCTAAGCCTAAAACCTTTCATCGATCCTCAAAATTCCAGATCTATTCATCCCCGAGATCTAGTTTTGATTCCTACTTTCCCAATAGTGACGGATCTGTATAGTTTAAGTATGGATTTTCAAGACACCGCTAACTCGGGTTTCGGCATGGCCGGCGCAACTGAAGTGCTTCAGTTCTGAGTTTTCCAACCGAATTTCCATTTGTTTGAGCTAGAATGATTTCGTTCTTTATTGGGTAAGATTAGATGTTGATTTGGGGAAATAGTTTCTGTGTTTTTTGCTTTTTTCTTCAGATCCTGTTAAGAAGTTAAGTATCCTATTGTTTTCACAAGTATTTCAGATCTGAAAATTAACAATCTGCTTACACCTCATCACCTTCTTTCATTTTTCTTCTTGCAATGTTTTACTTCATCAACTTTCAACGTGGTTTTCGTTGATAATCAAACTGCTTTCTATATGTTTTTCCACGTTTAAATTCAGATCTTAAAACCCAAAGTGCCAGACCGGTTATCTACATGCTGAGCAACTCCATCTATCTTTTTAGTTGGTGGCACTGGTATTACAGAGTTAATGAAATCCAGTTTTTTAACTGGTCGATTTGGTCCTAGGATTGATTCATAAAGGTTTATGAATTATCAACCAGACCTATGGATTGAAATTGTATATCATATGGGATCTCATTCGAAAATTTCTAGTATAATTCTGGTGTTACCTATGTATGCTACTGGGGATGGAATTGTTGTTTAAACAAGCTGCATAGTACTATGACTGGTTGTGGTTTTCTTCCAGAGTCCATACTGTTTTAAATGGTTTTAATAGTTTGTTATCAAATTGACTACTCTGAGGATGCATTGACGCTGCATAATAATAAGTATTTTTGGGTTTGGAGTTTCCTGTTGCTTTGAGTATTGTGGGTTGATAGTTTGAAGATCATATGCAAGAGGATTCTCTGGAGTATGTTTGGAGCAGGGTTGCACTATTTCATTTTTTCTGAACCGTATGCTATGGCTTTTGGCATGAGTTTTTGGCTCAAGAGGAGTCGTGAGAGGTGCATTTTAGTGCACGGAAGCAAGAAGAAGGCTGCTTCATGGGAAGTTTTATTACTAGCTAGGTTTATATCACTTGTATTTTCAGTTTTCTTTCAAGTTCTGCTTATGTAAAGGTTAGAATGCTAACCTCTTACTTGTATTTCCTTTTCCAGTAGAAATAAAGTGAACCAATTTTCAAAAAAAAAAAAAATACATACATACACATATTTTGAAACATGATATAAGAAAACAAGTATACAGATAAATTAAATAACTAGAATTTTAATTGGCATTTTCTAATTGAAAAAGGTGGAGGCAAGTTTGAAAGTATAGATATTTGAGATAAAAAAATTTGAATTTCATTCTATAGGCTAATATGTTAACATATAGATATGTGTATGTTGACATATATGTATTGTTTCAAAGAGAATATGGTTTTGTGACTTTGGTTTTAAAATATCGATTTATATTTCAGGTTTAACTATTTCCTGAAATAATATTATTCCTAAAAAACATCCAAAATTTATTTTATTATTATATTAATTTAGTATTATAATTATTTTTGAATTTCAAATTTCAAATTTCAAATTTCAAATTTCAAATTTGAATTTTAAATTTCAAAATTGAATTTTAAAGTTTTAAAATTAAAACAAAGCAAAGCAAGCAAAACATCCATTCAACCAAAAAAATTAAAACTAATTAAGGCGTACCCGGTTTTTAGATCCATTTCTTTGATATTCTATGAATTCTAAATTGATCTTCTGGAATATGATGATGAGATCTGCTCTATTATGATGGACTCGTTTTTCTGATCAAGATAGTGTATTCATTTGCTAAATTTGAACATTGTATGAGAAAGATATTGAAGATTTAGTAATTCAATCAACTTGGCGCCAAAATTTGAATTTGAATTTTGAATGAATGGACACTACAACTATTATATAAAGGCCCAAAAATCATGTCTCTTCATAACTACTCATCCTCTTCTTCTTTCTCTCATTTTTCACTTTCAATCAAATTTTTAGGAGGCATAACTTATTCATTTCTTAACAGAATTGGACAAAATCTGCCTGAAATCGAAGATGAATTAGAGGACTATGATCTAGAAGCAGTTTGGGGATGAATTTGGATGGTATTGGGGTGCAGAAATTTGAAACAGTAAGAGGTATGCATGGAATCCCATAACAGTTTTTCAGTTTTGAATCGCCAACTTCAAACTGCCATATCTCACTCAATTTTGATTGGAATTTGATGATCTACCCATCAAATCGACCGTGAGAAAAGAACTACAATATGGAAAAGGCTTTGAAACAAAATGGTCTAACCTGTGGATGCAATTTGAATATAACAGTAGACAATTTTGGTTTCCTTCTCTCCTTATTCACCAAAACTTTATTTGATCATTACTTGATCAATTCTTATCGGATTTACATGAAACCAACGGCATTGCAAAGCAAATGAAGAGAAGTACAGTATGAAGAGGAGTTTTGGATGAAAATCCAAAGTTATAAAATGATCTAGTACCCATTTCTTTGCTGATTTATATTATATATATATATATATCCATTTCTTCTTGATTTCTCTTCACCAACCGTCGTGACTCTGCTCCTCTTTTTAATTTCTTTTCAGAATTTAAATTCTCAATAGCCACCATTTCGGAATTTAAATTTCCAACAGTCACGCCAACCATCTTTTCAGAGTTTGATTATCCAATAGCCATATAACACATCTTTTCCTGTAAAACAACACAACTTTTCAAATAATCAAATAACTTTTCAAATGATTCAAATGTCTTTTCAAATATTCAAATGACCTTTTAAATAATCAAAGGACTTTTCAAAATAACTAACCAGAATAATATCATGATGGTTTTGTAACATACCCGTATATCAAAAAATTTAGAATTTTAAAAATACCATATTTCATAATTTTAAATTTTAAAAATCAAATCATAGTAACTTTGAATAAAATTGAATGCAGACTCATCTAATACTGATGCATTACTAGCATTAACAAATATCCCAAAATTTTCCATTTAAAATTTTTCAAATATCAGATTATGACCTTTTTGAAAGACCTTGCTCTGATACCAATTGTTAAGGACTGCAGAATGGACCATTAGGGCAAAGCAAACATTAGAGGGGGGTGAATAGTGTTTGTAAGAATTTAAACAAATCTTAAAACTAAAGAGAATTATGGAATGAATCAAATGACACAAACACAATCACAGACACAGATTCAAACATAGATGCAAAATAAACAAAAATAAAAAATACAGAAAATGAAAGAACACACTGGATTTTATACTGGTTTGGATCACTCCTACGTCCAGTCCCACACAACGCTGGATTGTGCAGAGTTTTATTACTATTTCCAATATTCAAATACACCCTCCTTGATTTCACGGCTCAACAAGGAGACAACGACTCCTATTTCTTAATTTCACAGCTCAACAAGGACACACCGACTCCTATTCCTTGATTTCATGGCTACACGAATACACCAATTTCTCTTTGATTTACCAACAAGGTTAATTCAACCCAAGCAATTACAAAACAGCCTATAACTCTTTTATAGCACTTGATTCAGAGAGTAGAGAGTAGATAAGATATATTAAAAAACTCGGTTTTAACCTATTTTTATAAAGTATGAAGGGTTGCAACGGTTTTGAAGCGTTTCAAATAGTGAAAAGACACTTCCTTTCAAAATTAGAAAAAATAGCAGTTATATGTCGACATACACTTTTTGTTATGTCGACATACTCATGTGTATTTTTGATTTTCAAAGCATTTTTCAAATGTTTTGATATAAAACTAATTCTGGAAATTCTTGAGTAAAATTCTAATGTTGTAAATTAATATTATATATTGAAAATCATATGGAAACATATTTTTAAACTATATAAATATATTTATAAAATTATAAGGTTTTAAACTATATAAAGTATAAATATAAAGTATAAAAAATTTATAAAAAATTAAGTTCGAAAAACAAAGAAGAATAAAAATAGAAACAAACAGAAAAACAAAATAGAGAGGATTGAGGATTGATAGAAAAACAAAATAGAGAGGATTGACGATAGAATTAAAATCAGAATTTGAAAATTAGAATTTGAATTTGAACCTAGAGTGATATTTAGAGCCTTACAAAATCTAGACTCTATAACTATATTAATCTTGAACTCTTGAAATCTTGATTACTCATGAGTCTTGAAAATTTTCTGATCTTTGAATCTCTTATCATCTTTATAATTGTACAGTCTTCAGTAATATTTCCTATATATAATTCTTGCATATATATATATATATATATATATATATATATTCCATACAAAAAGTGCTAGCATATATTTTATACTCAATGATAATTGAAATAAGGTTGTTGTCATCAAAATTCCATTCTCCGACAAGCTATCTGCCATGATCTGCCTTACAATTGCTTCAACATCGGCATTGGTCAAGGTGGATTCAGGATCAGCACTCCTTGCCGTACGAGGTCCTCCAAAGTTTCGGGCTTGAGCAGAACTTCCTTTCCTCCTATGGACACGGTCAATCTCGCGATGAGGGGGTTGCAATGGTTGATTCTCAATAGGGTTACGATAATCTAAGCCCTAGGCAGTGCTGTGGGCCCTTCTGCAGGTAACAAGGCAGGATTATTCCTATTACGATTGTCATGTCCCAGGTTGAATGTCGTCTCTGCTCTAGAGGGGAGTGATCCAAACCGGAGTTGCTCCACATATTCAGCTCTTTCTAGAGGAGGCCGTCGTTGGTGTCTCGGGGGTTCTTCCGATGAGGAGGAATAGTCGAAAGTGAAGCGATGAGTCTATGAATGTGTTCTCTGCTTTCGGAGTTCGTCGATTTGTCTGCCCATTTTAATAATATTCTGTCATAACAAAGAACTCTCTTGCCTTTGGACAACCAACTCATCATTTGTCCTTTCCAACATATCGAGTACGCGAGAGAGGTCTGCTTATGTTACTAGAGCAGGAGCATGTAGCTCGTCTTCGACATTCGCCATCAAACATAGAGCACTTGAGCCAGGTCGAGCAGAAGCACTAGCGTGAGCAGAATGAGCCATAATCTCCTTTCCAAGTCGAGTTGTGGTCCCTTGGTGAGGTTGATTCGTGACCCCCTCTGACTGGTGGCTCGTGGTTTCCTCCTGCATGCAGTTCGTGGACCTTTCTCCCTGAGTGCTCATGAGGGCATCTGGGGGCGGCTCGTGGTAACCATCTGCGAGTGGGTCATGACTCCCTCCCGAGGCTGGTTTGCTCCGTGCGATCCACGAGCCGGGGAGCTTGCATCGACCTACTCATGAGTGCTTTCTTCATTAGCTTTGTTTGCTAGAGAAGTTCACAAATCCGTGGATTTCTTTCCAGCCTGAAACACCCCACCTTCGTAAAGATCACTCACAAAGGGAATTCTTTAACTTCGGTGGAGCAATATAGGTAAAAGATACAGATAATTTACAAGACGGACATATGAACAATGGAAAAAATAAATTTATTTCATAAGTACATGGTTTAGTTAAAACATTACAACAACTGTCTCAAACCAACTTCCAAATTATTACAACAAAATCTATGTCTTGATTAAAACATAAAGAAGCATAAAATAACAATAAGGTAGCATAAATCCCTAATAAGAGTGTATCCAAAGCCATAGCCCAAGAAAAGAGAATCCAAGCAATACATCTACTCTCTTCAAGTTGGAAATGATCCAAACTAAGCTGAAGTATTCCCTCCCTGCGGACCTGGGGGGAAACAGAAGAAAAGAAGACGAAAGAAAATGGGTCAGACATGAGTCTGGTAAGTCCAGTGATTATTTAGCATGTAAACAGGAAAAAGGATCATGACATGAATAAACTGAACCTAGGACAGCACCCTAGAAATAAGATAATAAGACTGAATATGCTATTGCACTCATTACTATTTCTCTGCACCCACTTACAAGTGTTTCAACTAGCATCATGTGTTCAAGATAAATGATCCCTTTATCGATCGGCTCATACACGTATATATTCACTACTTGTGTCATTCGGCCCCGCTTGATTGTAGATACCTGTGCTGGTCCCACCATAGGGTGTATCAAATCCTATGGTGGCAACCCGACACAATTCAAGATGCACAGTGTATAACTACTGATGCCCAATGCCTGCTTTTTCCACTCCGGAGTACGTGCACGCCTGCACTCCGTCGGAACCTACACAGATGCACCACCCACCGTTGTTTTGACCGCTTATAATCAGCCCAGTAATCGTTCCCCACCCTGCCTAGTTCAGGGTACCATGATACATCTATGTGGGTTACTGCTGAAATGGGTGCCCGTTACTAGGGTTTGCTAATCAACATGTTAAAATGGTTAAGTGTTCCTAAATTAACCTAACCCCACCCATCAGTTTAGTTAACATGTTGTATTGGTTAAGTGTTGCCTTAATTAACTTAACCCTACCATTCCTTTCTTAGCTTTAATTCATTCATTAAAGCACCAACCACTCACATTAGATATGTATTGTTGCGATCGCTGGATGTGTCGGTCAGTTCCGGGCAGTCCTACACCGCAACTCAATCTAACCTCGGGTTCTTTTGGGCTTGATGTGCTAATCTCTCACATTAGATCTATATTGTTACGGTTGCTGGATGTGCCGGGTGGCTTCGGGCAGTCTTACACCGTAACTCAATCTAACCTTGGGTTAGGCATATTCGTCTTTTATTTAATTTACATATTTACCCTTCATATATACATGTAAATTATCCACAATTATTGCCATTCAAATCATGCCTCATTTACCCACTAAATCATGTTCATAATTTTTAGGTGTATAAATTATACCAATTTATGCCACTAATCATTTATATGATCATGAGCCAAACTATGCCAATAATTTGAAATTTAAGGTTTTTTTCAACGTTACTCCCATCATACGTTCGCAAAATTCACATAGAATGTTAGGCTCGCAACTTAGCCTAACTTATATACACAAGGGAAAAGAAAGGAGCATGTACCATTCCCATAACATAAAATAATAAGGATGTAACTAAACATATGTCATATAAATTTGGCATAAAACAATGAACTTGCATTTTAACATGAATCTTAAGCATATGAACGGGGACTTACATAGAATTACACAAATCAAATTAGGCATGTAAATGTGAACTTGCATATTGGATCCAATTAACATGAATCTTAAGCATATGAACGGGGACTTACATAGAATTACACAACTCCAATTAGGCATGTAAATGTGAACTTACATTTTAGACCCAATTAACATAGAACTAAACATAGGAGAATGTAGATCTAAACATATACATGACTTAGCCTAAAAACTTGCATGTAACATAACTTGAAAAAGTCACCAAATTTACATAATACACGATTGGTTTAACATACAACATAATAAGTCCAATAAACCACAATAGTCTCATAGGCATATATGATAGAATCGTTACAAGAATAGATATGAATCAGCATCACCATTATTTTACAACTAGACACAGCTCTAGTTTCATTTTATTACAAATCATAACTTTTAATTTTTCACATTTAAATAATAATAGGACTTACAAACAAAAGAAAATCTTGTTTTCTGGGATCTGTTTTCTGAAATTGAAAAGCAATCCCTTGACGTAGACTATCGACTCTCTAATTTAGATTTGATTCGTAGCTTCTAACTTGCTTTCTAGTTTGCTTCCTAGTTGGAGAAGAAATGGTGGCTATGCTAGGTTGACCATGGACAGCATGGTGGCTCCTTCGAATGAAATTATGTGATTTAGGGTTGAGGGTTGGGGTTGCTTTTATAGAGGTTTAGATTTATGTGAGCTGTTAGATCAACCTAGAAGCAATCACAACCATCCAGACTAGATAGATCTATCCAGAAATTTCCACCTATGCCCTAGTGACTCGGCAACAAGTCAGAAAATCGTCACTATTTGGATCTGGGCGGGGGGGGGGGGGGTCGACCCCAATAGGGGGGGTCGACACCCCTCTTGAGGGGTCGACACCTATGTCGACCCCCCCCCCCCCCCGGGGGGAGTCGACCCCCATGGGCTGGAGTTTTCCCACCCAGCCAATTTACGTGATTTTGAAATTCGAACTGTTTTGTTTATTTAATTATTTAATTTTATGCTTAAACATGAAATCTTGTGAACTCCATAACTTCTTCATACGTAGTCCGATTCACGCAAATCGGACTCTATCTCAAGCAAAATTCCGAGACGAACGCAATGGTGTAACCCGTTTCCCTTAATTATCACTTTCAAAATTAAGTATTCTTTAATTTGTTACTTTAATAAACATAGAAATATAGGGTGTTACATTCTCCCCTCCTTAAATGATTTCGTCCCCAAAATCTTCAAGTCAAGAAGAATGTATATCCTACCATCCAATTATCCATCTACTCAACCATCAAACACCGGCATCCATTTTCCTTAAAAGATTTCTAATGCTTTCATGATTGTATGCATAGTGTGTGTGTATATGTCCTTATCTAATGCAAAATCAAGCGGTCTATGGATTCAGTTGACCTCCTTAATGCAAATTATGTCAGTGCCATGAGTCCATTATGCATGCAATTATTCCTAATCATACTTTCTACATGAGTGCACAATCATTCATACAAATGCAACGTCCATATGATAACACACCAGGTTTCAATCCATATACAAATACATATATGCATATGCAATATGAATGTGACTGAGCCGATCTTGTACCTATTTTGTGTGTGTGTATATATGCATCCACGAGCAACCACTAGCGACCACTCGCAACCATCAACCATAACATGTTTCAAATACATGTTTACATCCATTGGTTTCTACCTAAGGATCAAGAATAGGACCGAAGAGATATACTTAAAAGATAGATATAAGCATGCATAAACTTATGGAAAAGAGATCAAGGATGTACCCTCAAAAAAAAGGGTAGGCGGCGCATATCCTGTACTCAGTCTCCCAAGTCGTGTCTTTTTCAGCATTACTCCATTGAACTTTAACAAGCTTGGCTTCACGGTTGCGTAGCTTTTTGATTTCCATACCCAAGATACGAGTTGGAACTCTTCCCACGATCGCTTCTCGTTCCACTTCTACTTCCTCTAGTATACTTGGCTCCACAACTTCCGCAAACTCATGTAAGCACTTTCGTAGTTGAGAAACATGAAAAACATTATGAACTCCAGCTAGTCTTTCGGGTAGCTCTACTCTGTAAGCCATCGTCCCAATCCTTTCAATGATAGGAAATGGTCCTACAAATCTTGGCGCCAACTTTCCTACGGACCCAAAGTGAATGACATTCCTCAAAGGGGATACTTTAAGGAACACCCTTTCTCCAACCTCAAACTCAAGGTCGGTCCTTCTTTTGTCTGCGTAGGACTTCTGTCTATCTTATGCAGTCTTCATTCCTCTTCTTATCAAGTCCACCTTCTCTGAAGTTTCTCTAATCATGTCTGGCCCAAGTACGAGCTTGTCTGTAGACTCCCACCAACAAGTTGGTGATCGGCATGGTCTTCCATATAAAGCCTCGAAGGGTGCCATGCCTATGGTGTCTTGGTAGCTACTGTTGTAAGCGAATTCCACCAAAGGAAGATGATCCTCCCATGTTCCTCCAAAGTCAAGAATGAAAAATCTCAAGAGGTCTTCTAATACTCTATTCACCCTTTCCATCTAACCATCGGTTTTGGGGTGATAGGTCGTGCTTAAGCATAGTTGTGTGCCTACAGCCTCTTGCAAACTCTTCCAAAACTCGCTCATAAAGATAGGATCTTGATCACTCGTTATGCTGGAGGGTATCCCACGGAGTCGAACTATCTCTTTAAGATAAATGGATGCTAAGGACGAGGCAGTCCTTCTACTCTTAACAGGTATAAAATGAGCGCATTTACTGAGCCTGTCCACTATTACCCAAATACTGGTATTGCCCCTTCTTGACCTAGGCAACCCATCAACAAGGTCCATCGAAATGCTATCCCATTTCCACTGTGGGACCTCTAGAGGATGAAGCATACCACCAGCTGGCATATCAAGCACTTAGCAACGAACTCAGCTACATCCCTCTTCATGCCATTCCAAAAGAAAACCCTTTTTATGTCTTTATACATCTTGTCTCCACCGGGTGTATGGTCAGCTTAGAATGGCGTGCTTCTTCGAGATCCGTCTTCACCAAATCCCTTTCTTGTGGGACACATAGTCTTCCATCCCGCCTCAACAAACCCTTATCATCGATGGAGTATCTATTGAGGCGACTAGAAGTCTTACCCCTACTTAGCTTATCCATCATATTAACTAGATAAGGGTCTTCACGTTGCGCGGTTCCTATTGAGTCCAAAAGAGTAGGCTATACCTCTAGCGATGCTAACAGACCAGGTACAAATTGAGAGGAGGGTCTAAAGTCAAAGTTTGCTATGTACTCCAAGCTTTTCCTTTCTACAAAGAGAGGACTTAAGGTCAGCTTCTTTCTACTCAAGGCGTCTGCTACCACATTGCCCTTGCCAGGGGAATAGGAAATCTCAAAATCATATGAGGCAAGGAACTTCATCCACCTTTGTTGTCTAAAGTTAAGATCTTTCTATGAGAAAAGGTACTTTAATGATTTATGGTCAGTAAACAATTCAAACCTTTCTCCTAGTAGATAATGACACCATGACTTAAGAGCTAAAACAATGGCAGCTAATTCCAATCATGAGTTGGGTAGTTTTCATGTACCTTTAATTGCCTTCCCCCATAACAAACTACCTTGCCTTCTTGCATCAAGACAGCTCCTAATCCTGTTCCGAATGCGTCTGTGTATACGGTAAACATTTTGCTTCCATCAGGCAATGCCAGAACTGGGGTTGTTGTTAGAGCCCTTTTCAAATGTTGGAAAGCAACATCGCAATCCAAATCCCAAGTGAAAGTTAGGTTCTTCTTTGTCAATCTTGTGAGTGGGGCTGAGATTTTCGCAAAGTCTTTAATAAACTTTCGGTAAAAGCCCGCTAGCCCGAGAAAGCTTCGGACTTCGGTTGCATTCCGTGGAACCTTCCAATCTTGCACCATAACAACTTTTGCAGGGTCCACAGCCATCCCCTCTTTGGACACCACATGTCCAAGAAACCTTATTCCTTCTCTCCAGAAATGTCATTTGGAGAATTTGGCTTTCAGATGATGTGCACGAAGAGTATCCATGACTTCCCTTAAATGCAAAGCATGGTCTTCTTCATTCTTCGAGAAAATCAAAATGTCGTCTACGAAGACCACCACAAACTTATTAAGGAACTCCCTGAACACCCTGCTCATCAAGTCAAAAAAATAAGCAGGTGCGTTTGTCAAGCCGAAAGGCATGACAAGCCATTCGAAGAAACCATTCGGGGTTCTGAACGCGGTCTTATCAACGCTGTCTTCATCCACTCTTAGCTGATGAAACCCGGTAGCCAGATCTAGTTAGGAGAAAATCGACGCACCTACAAGCTGATCAAACAAGTCGTTTATTCTTGGAAGTAGGTGCCTATTCTTCTTGGTCATCTTGTTTAGCTCCCTATAGTCAACGCATAGGCGAAGTGAACCATCCGCTTTGGTTGCGAATACTACTAGAGCACCCCATTCGGAAATACTCCGCCTTATAAACCCCTTTTCGAGTATCTCTTTAACTTGCTTGCCAAGCTCTTTCGTCTCCCTTGGAGCCTTGTGTCTAACGGGTAGAGCTACGGGTTTTGCATTATCAACAAGGTATATGCGGAAGTCTATCTCCCGCTTTGGAGGTAAGCCCTTCACCTCTTCAAATACATCTGAGTATTCACAATCTACTCTAACAGATTGCAAGTTTTCAACAAACGCATCAAGAGATTCTAGGCAGCTAAGCATAACGAACTCATGGGATTACAAGAGATTTCGAGTGTGTTACCGAGGCGAGTTATAAGTCTAACCACTCTCTTTTCACAATCGAGGATGGCACCATTACTGGATAACCAATCCATGTCTAGAATCAACCAACAGCCCGTGAAGCCCAAAACAAAAGCATTACATCTAAACCCAACGCTTAGTATAGAAATTTCCAAATCCAAACAAATTATTGACAAATAAGACGAGCCCCCAATTAGATTTGGAACAAACAAGGGATCCTCTACTATAATGGTGTCTAGGTGTAGAGATTCAACTAAAGCAGTAGACATAAAAGAGTGCGATGTGCCAGAATTAAACAGTGTACGAACAGGATGATCAGAAAGATAAAGTAACTCTCAACAGAAATATTTCTACCTCGTTCTTGCTGAGGTGCTATGAGAGCGTGAACCTGCCCTCCAGAAGTAGATCCAGTCCTCTTCCCTTGCCCTTGCTTTTTTGGGCAGTCCTTAGCCATGTGTCCTGTCTCGCCGCAGTGAAAACAACCACCCATCTTCCTCTTTTTCTTTCTGCAGTCCTTAATCGGATGTCCAGGAATGCCACAAAAATTACGCTTCCTCTTGTCACGGGGTTTGTTGTTCTTCTCGTTCTTCTTTGAATCTGTTTTCTTATTCTGCGATCTCTCCACTTTCTTATCTTGAGGTACTTCCACCTTTGCCTCTTTCTTTCCATCCTTGTCTTCCTCCTGTAACAGTGCCATGTCCACCAGTCTCTCATAAGTTGCACCCATAGGTATATGGGACATAGGTTGGTTGTGCAGTGGCTCATTCAACCCTTTAACAAAACGGAGAGCCTTCTTATGGGGAGTGTTCACTAACTCCAGCCTGAATCTTGCCAGCTAGTTGAATTGGTTAATGTATTCCTTGACTGACATACTTCCCTGTTTGAGAGCTAAGAACTTCTCCATATGTAGGCTACGTTCAGCTTGTGAGAGGAATTTCATTTCAAACCTCATTCTGAAATCCTCCCAAGTTTCAACTGGTCTTTCAGCATTAATAACTTCCCACCAATAAGAGGCTTTGTCTTTAAACAACCATACGGCCAACTATATCTTCTACCTATCGTCCACTTCGAAGATGACAAACAAGTCCTCGGTTTCTGATCCAGATTCTTGCTTCTGCAAATGACTCAGTTCTTTCCACCTATGGCTCGAAAATCTCTACATATCTTTGAGAAAGCATTTACACGAGGAGGAGGAGGAACAGCTGCAACTGGGGGAGGAGGAACGTCTACTGGGCCTGCGTCATTAGCCCTAGCCTCCAGGTACCTTCTGAACCAGCCAGGTACCGGTACGCCCTCTGGAAGGTTAAGATCCCCAGACATGCTGAAACGAAAAAGAAATGATTCAAAACAAATGATAGAAAGGTAGTGCATATGGCTTTGGGGATTATGCCTTTTAAAATAAAAACAACACTTTTTCTTGAAAATGCTTCTTTAAACTTCTTTTTGAAAATTAGTTTCAAATTTTTTTATCTGATCTGGCAACCATCAGCTCTGATACCAAGTGAAACACCCCACCTTCGTTAAGGTCACTCACAAAGGGAATGCCTTAACTTCGGTGGAGCATTATAGGTAAAAGATACATATAATTTACAAGACTGACATATGAACAGCGGAAAAACTAAATTTATTTCATAAGTACGTGGTTCAGTTCAAATTTACAACAACTGTCTCAAACCAACTTCCAAATTATTACAACAAAATCTCTGTCTTGATTAAAACATAAAGAAGCATAAAATAACAATAAGGTAGCATAAATCCCCAATAAGAGTGTATCCAAAGCCATAACCCAAGGAAAGAGAATCCAAGCAATACATCTACTCTCTTCAAGCTGGAAATGGTCCAAACTAAGCTGAAGTATTCCCTCCCTGCGGACCTGGGGGGAACGGAAGAAAAGAAGACGAAAGAAAATGGGTCAGACATGAGTTTGGTAAGTCCAGTGATTATTTAGCATGTAAACAGGAAAAAGGATCATGACATGAATAAACTGATCCTAGGACAGCACCCTAGAAATAAGATAATAAGACTGAATATGCTATCGCACTCATTACTATTTCTCTGCACCCACTTACAAGTGTTTCAACTAGCATCATGTGTTCAAGATAAATGATCCCTTTATCGATCAGTTCCTACTCGTATATATTCACTACTTGTGTCATTCGGCCCCGCTTGATTGTAGATACCTGTGATGGTCCCACCATGGGGTGGATCAAATCCTATGGTGGCAACCTGACACAATTCAAGATGCACAGTGTATAAATACTGATGCCCAGTGCCTGCTTTTTCCACTTCGGAGTACGTGCACGCCCGCACTCCGTCGGAACCTACATTGACGCACCACTCGCTATTGTTTTGACCGCTTATAATCAACCCAGTAATCGTGCCCCATCCTGCCTAGGTCAGGGTACCATGATACATCTATGTGGGTTACTGCTGAAATGGGCCCCCGTTACTAGGATTTCCTAATCAACATGTTAAAATGGTTAAGTGTTCTCAAATTAACCTAACCCCACCTATCAGTTTAGTTAACATGTTGTATTGGTTAAGTGTTGCCTTAATTAACTTAACCCTACCATTCCTTTCTTAGCTTTAATTCATTCATTAAAGCACCAACCACTCACATTAGGTATGTATTGTTGCGGTCGCTGAATGTGCCAGTCGGTTCCGGGCAGTCTTACACCGCAACTCAATCTAACCTCGGGTTCTTTTGGGCTAGATGGGCTAACCTCTCACATTAGATCTATATTGTTACGGTTGCTGGATGTGCTGGGTGGTACCGGGCAGTCTTAAACCGTAACTCAATCTAACCTCGGGTTAGGCATATTCGTCTTTTACTTAATTTACATATTTACCCTTCATATATATATATATATATATATATATGTAAATTATCCACAATTATTTCCATTCAAGTCATGCCCCATTTACCCACTAAATCATGTTCATAATTTTTTGGTATATAAATTATACCAATTTATGCCACTAATCATTTATATGATTATGAGTCAAACTATGCCAATAATTTGAAATTTAAGGTTTTTCCCAAAGTTACCCTCGTCATACGTTCGCAAAGTTCACATAGAATGTTAGGCTCGCAACTTAGCCTAACTTATCTACAAAAGGGAAGAGAAAGGAGTGTGTACCATTCCCACAACATAAATAATAAGGATCTAACTAAACATGTGTCATATAAATTTCGCATAAAACAATGAACTTGCATTTTAACATGAATCTTAAGCATATGAACAGGGACTTACATAGAATTACACAAATCCAATTAGGCATGTAAATGTGAACTTGCATTTTGGATCTAATTAACATGAATCTTAAGCATATGAACGGGGACTTACATAGAATTACACAAATCCAATTAGCCATGTAAATATGAACTTGCATTTTGGATCCAATTAACATAGATCTAAACATAGGAGAATGTAAATCTAAACATATACATGACTTAGCCTAAAAACTTGCACGTAACATAACAAGAAAAAGTCACCAAATTTACATAATACACGATTGGTTTAACATACAACATAATAAGTCCAATAAACCACAATAGTCTCATAGGCATATAAGATAGAATCGTTACAAGAATAGAGATGAATCAACATCACCATTATTTTACAACTAGACACAGCTCTAGTTTCATTTTATTACAAATCATAACTTTTAATTGTTCACATCTAAATAATAACAGGACTTACAAAAAAAAGAAAATCTTGTTTTCTGGGATCTGTTTTCTGAAATTGAAAAGCAATCCCATGACGTAGACTATCGATTCTCTAACTTAGATTTGATTCGTAGCTTCTAACTTGCTTTCTAGTTTGCCTCCTAGTTGGAGAAGAAATGGTGGCTATGCTAGGTTGACCATGGACAACATGGTGGCTCCTTGGAATGAAATTGTGTGATTTAGGGTTGAGGGTTGGGGTTGCTTTTATAGAGGTTTAGATTTATGTGAGCCGTTAGATCAACCTAGAAGCAATCACAACCACCCAGACTAGACAGAAATTGCCACCTATGCCCTAGTGACTCAGCAATAAGTCAGAAAATCGTCACTGTTTGGATTTGGGTGAGGGGGTCGACCCCTATAGGGCGGTCGACACCCAAGTCAACACCCCCTTGGGGGGTCGACACCTATGTCGACTCCCTTAGGGGGGTCGAGCCCCATGGGCGGGAGTTTTCCCGCCCAGCTGATTTACGTGATTTTGAAATTCGAACTTTTTTGTTTATTTAATTATTTAATTTTCTGTTTAAACATGAAATCTTCTGAACTTCACAACTTCTTCATACGGAGTCCGATTCACGCAAACTCGGACTCTATCTCAAGCAGAATTCCAAAACGAACGCAATGGCCTAACCCGTTTCCCTTAATTCTCACTTTTAAAATTAAGTAATCTTTAATTCGTTACTTTAATAAACATAGAAATACAGGGTGTTACACAGCCACAATGTCTTGACTTTGCTGAAATCTTCAAAAACCAAAACAGTGGAAGTACGGACTATTTTCTTCGGACTTGAAAATCCAAATAGTAGAGCAATAATCCAACAGGATGAGAATTCGATTCTCAGTGAAAGCACCAAAATGTTAGACCAAAAAGTGGTTCTGACACCCAAATTATCGTGAATAACAGAAAATATGAACAAGAAATGATGAAAAAAGAAACAAATACACCAAATTTATAGTGGTTCGACGTTAGAGAGCCTACGTCCACTTTATATGACTTTGATTATACGTTAGAATGCAAGTACAATTAATATTTTCTTTCAATTTCACTTTTACAATAATGAATCACTCAGTAGTTTCGAGATCACTCTAAATAAAAATAATGGAGGTTTGATAATGGTGGAATCAAAGCTTCGAATTGCCAAAAGATCCTCAAGAATGCCAAGTATGGAGCTATTTACAGGTAATTTCTGTAGGCGGTTCGTGAAAACACGTGGCACAAATCCCGAGGATCGTGGACCCGTTCGTGGCTTAGTGGAGAAATGGTCAATATGGCGGTTATGGACAAGTGTCATCAGATCCTAGATTTTCGATTCGTGGGTGACCAAGTCGTGGCCACCATATCCTGAGTTTGGGGACGGTTCGTAATACGTTATCACGAGTGGATCGTGATTGTCATCCGCGAGTGGGTCGTGGTTGGGTATCACGAGCGGTTCGTGATTAGAGGGCCACTAACGGATAGGAATGGCATGCTCACGAGCGGGGTCCACCAATACAACCCACGAACCGATATGCTTCCTTTTGAATTTGCACATACGAGTATCTTTGTTCATCCAAGTGGTAGTGCTTAAATTCTTGGTGGCTTGGTCGAGAAGCTAGCCAACAATGTCACTTACTGTTTATGATTAATTATAACTTATTTTATTCCATAAGTTTACCATGTGTTTTCTAATTTAATCATAATTCCATCTTACACTGTCACTACAGCTTGTTGTTGTTTACTTATTAACTTAGTTCTCTTAACTAAGGTTTACTAATAAGTTCCCTTTCCATTTATCGTAACTTATCTTATAAATTTCACTTGTCCCTAGGACAAGCCATTAACACGTTATTCTTATTAGCAGATTTCAGATTCTCAAGTTTACAGATTACTTAATTTATAATTAAGTGCAACTTATATGCTATCACATTCCCGCTATCATTTATTATAACTTAAGTTATAATGTCCACTTGTCCCTAGGACAAGCCCGCCTCTTATATAACATTCTCATTAATGTAACTAATTATAATAGGTTATTAGCATTCCATGTTCAATCCAATTCTTTTATTGTTATAACGTTCACTCAATTCCTTTCATTTCCATTAATTATAATTAATGCCATTTATTTCTATCCTTTTGTATACATATATTTAT